>CM060175.1:95351681-96781893 GCA_030549775.1 Tamarix chinensis
TTGACTATGCAATTAACGGATAAAAAATACAAAATTATAAGGAATACATAAATATACAAATGAATCCTAAAAATTTATGGAAGGAGGGTTTCCGAGTCATTCACGCACTAGAGTATAAGATCAATGGGTGAATGACCCGATAAAAATATTCTTCGATGGATGATGTATCCATTAACCTTACCCTTTGATGGGTGAAGCACTGGTCAACTTTACTCTATGATTGGTGATATGCCTGTAAAATTTCCCTTTAACGGGTACTTTTTCAAGATAGAGTGGTGGTATTATAGTCACTTATCTATTGGTTGTAAAATTTTTGCTAAAAAACATAACTTATCATTATTTTTTTGAGTTCTTATTAACTGAAACAACTATCATCATCATTATTATTATTTTCTTCTTCCATAATTATTGAATTTAATATTGAGTGAACAAAATATTGAAGATTAATGGAGGAGAATAGAGAAAAAAGAAGTGGAGAGAAGAAGAGTGGATAAATAAAAAGGCTAAATTGGTCAAACAAAAAAATAATGGGGTTTGAAGGGTGTAAATTTAGTAATTTAGGTTTACATATAAAAACTCCCTTTTTTTATGGTTAACACTCACATGTATGAAAATTTTCTCTCACTTTCCTATTCTACCTCTCTCATTTTCATACACCATTTTTTCCACTTCCTCCTCTCTCTACTCCCTCTATATCTTCTATTCATCCCAAAACCATTCAAATCCTTCTTATTGGACCAGAAGAGAAAGTTGTGCGTGTAGTTAGGATGGGGGAGAAAATTTTGTATGTGTGTTTAGGATGGGGGATAGGGATTCATGCATGTGTTTGGGGTCAGACGGGATCAGAATTTTGGCAAGAAATAATTTCATACTAGATTTTTCATTGACGCCATTTTTGGTTAGTTAAAAATCATCTTCCATATTCTTAGTGATGATAGATCATGGAATTCTTATATTTGAAGATAATATAAATGGGAAAAATATTGAGAAGAAAGAAACTTCATAGGAGAAAGAGAGACGAGATAAATCCTAATAGAGGGAGTGTAAAATGAAAGGAGTAAAACTATCAAATAAAAAGATGGCATCCCTTAAAGAGCCATCAAATCATAAAGTAAGGGGCATTTAACATTTCCGTTATGGTATTTAGGAATTTAATTAACTATGAGGTAAAATATATTATTTAATCATTTATTGAGGAAACATAAATATTAGTGAACAATTGATTAAAACAAGCACACTACCTATTGAACCATTATTTTAATATTGTTTGTTTGTTCCTTTAACATTCTATGTCCATTTTACATGCACTAGGAAAAAGAAAGAAATAAACTTTTTCATTAGTGCTATTTGATTATTAAGATGTTCATGTACATTTTTTGTGGTTGATTCTACATTCATTTCATTTGTTGACTTAGTTAACTTTTGAACCGATATTTATTATTTTGATCACAATTTTTTCAATAGGACATTAAAAAATTGATATAGCTAATTTAGCTTATAAGGCATGATAGTTATTTTTTTTTTCAAAATTGTCATATTTTTTTTTCTCGCTAAAATGATTATTTTTGTACACTTCATATAATTTTTTTAGAAAATTATATATTAGGTTCAATTAGACTTTTATTCCCAATTGTGTTAATCATATTTTATTTTTTGTATCAATTATATCACTTTTTAATTTAAATTAGGTTCAATTAGACTTTTATTTTCAATTAGGTTAGTTATATTTTTTTGTATTGATTATATCACCTTTTTAATTTAACTTTCCAATCTTACTCAATCTTTATATAATTTTATTCAAAATTAGAATTTTTAATTTTTTTAAAAAAATTTGGTTATGAAATAAGTTAGTTATGGTTAAAAAAAATTTATAATAGAGAAGTTAAATTTCCTAAATAATACAACAAAATATGATTACCTTGATTGAAAAAATAAAAGTATAAACATACTTAATTTGTAATTGACTAGAAAAATAAGACAAAATAATAATTTAAATCAAATTGGAAATATAAAAGCTTCATAAAAAATGGAAGCGATCCACTAACTAAATTGACAATATTGGAATTGAATTGTCAAAAAGAAAAAAAATGAAGGGAGGCAATATTGGAGTTGAACTATGATTTTTTCTTCCACAAATCAAAAGGCGACATCAAAGTGGTCCACCGATGGTTTGGTAGTAGAGGCCCTAGAGGATGCTGCGTCTTTCAGTTAGATCTTTTTGCGAGGTCTCTCACCATTCAATTATTGGGGATGGAGATGAAAGAAAGGAGTATAACAAAATTTGGATTAGAACTGCAACTCCAAGGATCGAACTCATTACTTGGTTTTCTATTCAACAGAGACTTAACACCAGAGATAGGTTAATTAGGCTCCATCTTCTTGATGTAAGGGATTAGGGGTGCCCTTTTTGCAGGATCAAGCAGGAGTCAATTGATCACGTGTTCCTTCATTGTTCAGAGACGGGTAGGATATAGTATGAGACTTGCGACTGAATTGGGTGCACTTGGGTAATGCCGAGATCTACCATCGATAATTCCCTTGCTTGGATCCATGGTAGAAGTAGGGGTTTAAAGATAAAAATATAGAATGCTACATTTTTTGCAATAATGGGTACCATTTGGGAGTTCAGAAACAAGTCTGTCTTCGAGAATCAACAAGTCTGTGTTTGGTGGATGTCCCATCTTGTCAAAATGAGGATAGGGTTTTGGATCAAGAATGGTCGAGATGTATTTGATTATAGTTAGATGAGTTGATGCACAATGTGAAGGCCCTCCTTTGAGTCGCAGGGGTTTTCCTACTATTATTCCCCCACTTGCTTTTTCTTGTTTTCCTTATTTTCTAGTTTGTCATCCCAATTATATATATAAAAAATCAGCAGGAAGGAGTAGTGTTGTGTTTTGATAGAGATGGCGGGAGTATTTAGGGGTCTGGGAGATGGTGTGAGAGGGTTTCCAGGGTTGATTCATGCAATAGGGAGAGTTAGGGATGATAAAGGTTGGTGTGAATTAGAGGGGGTATGGGTGAGAGGTTGAGTTTCTTATACTAAACAAGGGGTGATGATGGGGTGATGAGTTGGGTTTGAGTGTGGGATTAACCTTTTTTTTATTAACCAAACTAAAGAAAACACAACTAGTTAGGGCCAAGGGTAGCGATACCACGTGAGAGAGAGTTGAGGGGTAAGGGTTGATGTGAAAGAAAAAAAAGGGTTTAAGGGTTTGAAAAAGATATACTTAAGGGTGTTACATTTGATACATTCCAAAAGATCGATACATTGTTGCATGTTAGGAAGTACATACACAATAGAGAGGCATAAAAAAAGAGGTATTTGTTTATCCTAGATTTCACTGGTTACTATACGGTGAGCTTCATTTATAATCCTGATAAGAGCTTAGCACCTAAACATCTCATGTGAAACCCACCGCTTCTTGATGATAAGTTTTATATAAATAAATAAACCAAAGTGCTCACAATTTTTTTAGATTTATCTCTCGAGATTATGGTTTCCATAAGGATGACCACAACAAGGTAGTGAGAACGAACATAACTATCTAGGTCAGATTTGAAACATGGGGAAATAACACCTCTACAACTCCACAAGAGAATATTCATATTTGAATCAATCCTTGAATAGTTAGTTGCTCGTACACTAGTAGTGGTCTTTTCATAGGCTATTGAATGGTATTTTAAAAGAAATTTTTTTTTGCCACAATGAATAGTCGATATTGGTATTTCCTTTTAAGCCATGTCCAATCCCTCATAATGGTTGGATGTTTTGATAATAATAAGTTACTATGTACTAAGTTACATTATCATTATGAACTTTTATAAATTTTGGGTATATTTGTTTAGCATCTTAAATAGCATATTATTAGCTGTATGAATATTGTAGTAATAAAAATAATGAGTCACAAATCTTTAACTCTTGGTTTTCTTGTAAATTTTAGAGTAAGACAATAATTTTTTTATTATGTTTAGTATAACTATTTAGAGGTACGATAATTATTAGTTAGTGATTTTAGACTAAATAATGCGAATATCATATTTAATTAACTCTTTGATATTATTAGCGTATAATTTGTCTTATATGGTCGTAAGACTAAGTAGTTGAAATTGTTTTGGATAGCATCTTAAGGTAAGTAAATTATCCATTAATCTTTTTGTACTTAAGTGCATGTCCTTCAATAACAACTTTCTTGTTCTCTATTTTTATTAAATATGATTTCATAAATTATACCTATTTAAAGCCATGAAATATATGGTTTTCTCACACTATATTTATAAATGAAAATGAGACCAACCATTGCATTTCATGATATCTAATTGATTAATGTGGTCATTTTGTAATTGATAAATTTTTATATTATATTTTTGTTACTAGGACTTTTAATTGTTTCGTGATTGTGTCTCTAAAGGTAGGGTGGGCTCTTTCTAACTAATTTAGTAGTGTAGAGTGGTTAATCAGTACTATTTTTGATATGTTCATAGTGCTCTAACATGGCATCTTTCCAGGCATCGCTAACAATCAAATCAATTCATTAGTCTATCATTTCTAGACCTAGCATTGAAGGATCTTTGCTATCACATTGTTATAGCAATTAATAGTTGTCACACTCACTCTACAATCTCTATTTAATTGATTAATTGATTGATAATGAATGTTATCATTTTGATGAAATTGGATGTCTTATCCTACTAATCGTTTGTTAATCAACTAATTGATTGACTATGCTTAATTGAAAATTTGAACCATTTTCTTCTAATTTGATATATTTGTTAGCAGTAACGTTATCACATATTTATTGATAACTATTGATTGTTATTTCAAGAAATATGTTTATTTTGATTACTTAATGTTTCAAAGAAGATTTTCTTGAAATAAAATATTTTTTCCCTCAATTGTTCTATATGCATGTTTGTTTAGTTGCTTGATATCTATAGTAACACCTCCAAAAATCATAGTTAAAAATTTTCATTTAATTAAAACATACACAAGTACGGGAGTGCTACAGCTGTGATTGGCATAAGTCTGGCCCCTGACTAGTCTCACACCAATCACAAGGCTCAGAATAACTTCATAAAACATTAAATGCACTTAAGATAAAGAACCATATAAATCTGAATATTCATAAAGAGAAAATCAGAGTGCGTGATTAAAAGTCATTACAAACTAGAAATGGTTACAAAGTTAAGGCCCCAAGGGGAGAGAATAATACAATATAGTAGGACAAAAGCTGAAATAAGAAGAGTTCGAAGTACATCGCTCTTGGGCCCTGTAATACCCCGTATTTTTAAAATCCAGATTTATTAAGTTTAATGATTTTATTAGCGTAATTTGACGTAAATAATTAATTATTTTAATTTTGATTCACTTTACGGATTTATCGATGATTTTGAATTCATAATTGAATGTAATTAATCATTGTCGTTGCGAACCATTCTAGACAAATTCGTTCACGACAATGATTTTATTATATTCTTATGATTTCGATCTTCGGTTAAAAATATATATTTCCATTCTCTCTCGTATTTTGGTTTTTAATATTTTAATTCGTTTTCGATTATATCTTCGTCATGTGATTACGACTTTGTTTTGAAGTTATATTTCGTCAACGAAATATATTATTTAAATTATAGAATTTCTATTTAAATAGTTAAATTTATTTTAATAATTTTATCCGTAGAAAATATTTCCGACTTTAAATTTATATGTTTTCGGTAACCGTTAATATTTTTGGAAAGTTTTAAATTAAAAAGATTTTTGGAGTTTATTTATGAAATTCTTCCTGGAATTAATTCTCTTTCGTTTTATGCTTTTTGGTTTACGGAAAACCGATTTCGGAAATTATTTAAATTAATCTCGTTTTATTAGAATTTGACTTAAACATTTTATTATATACTTTTAAATAATTTTTCGAGGTCTTATAATACATTTCTGTAAATAATATAAATTTTTATGATCGTTGTTAAATCCTTCCGAAAATGCTTTCAAAATTCTTTATATAGCCTTTTTACTAATTTTAAGCGTTCGGATCATTTCGAAATAATTTTTGTTTAATAAATTTTAAATAAAATCTTCCAGTAATAATTTTAAAACTTTAGTATTTTATTTGGTGAGTATTTGTAAAAAAAAAAAAAACCCAACCGGCCCCCGACCGGCGCCCCCTCCCTTCTTTTTCTTTCTCTCTTCCCTACCCCGACCCCCTGCGCCTTGCCCTGTCCCGCAGCCCTAACCCCAGCCAGCCACCCCTTCTCCCAACTGCCCCTCCTTGCTTCGCCTCGTCGGCCGAGCTCCGACCGCAGCCGACCGCCGCAGCAGCAGCAGCTAAAGCCGCGCGACAGCAGCCACGCCCAGCAGCGCGCAGGAGCAGCAACGGCGGCGGAGTGCAGCAGCAATGAGCCGCAGGCTGCGCCGCCACCGTCCAGCCACCGACGAGCCACGCTGACCACCGGAGAGCCACCCCGGGCCCCGACGAAGCTTCTCCGGCCTTCCCGTGCGCTGATTTGTTGAGTTTCGTTTGGTATAATTTTCCGAAAAACCCTAACCCTTGTTTGATTAATTGGGTATGAATTAGCTTATAAAAAGCTAAATTGATTGTTTTTTTATGTATGAATATGCTATAAGATTGATTTGGACGGGTTAATTGTGTGGTTGTGTTGGAATTTTGGAAAAATTGGATTTTTGGCCGGGTTATGCCCGAATTTTTCGGATCCGTCCGTTTTTGCGATTTCGGACAAATTGATTATACAATATGTTTTAAAATGTACCCAATTTCATTTCGGAACCATCAATTTGAGAAATTTATGCAGGTTTTATCGGAATTTGATTCCTAGGTCAAATTTTCGGTATAATGTAATTGGGTCGTATAATTGAGCCGTTCCGCTCAATTGATTTTATAGTATTGTTTAAAATGTATTTAATTTTATATTAGAAGTGTTGAATTGGGAAAATTGTGCGTAATTTATCGAAATTGGATTTTTAGGTCAAAACTCCCGCGGGTTTAAATTGGTTTGGGTAATCGGGTTATTTTATTCAATTGACTATATAAATTACATTAGAATATATTTAATTACATTTCCGAACAGTCAATTTATATGTTTTGGTAAGAATTGATCGAATTTGCGTTCCGGGCTCAAAAACCCTAATTGTGCTAAATTGGATATTTCTATTATCGGTTTTGATCAATTGATTATTTGATATGTTATAAAACGTGTTTAATTTCATTTCTAAACAATTCAATTTGATTGAATTAATAGAATTCAACTGAATTGTATTTTCGGGCCTAAAACCCTAGATTTCAAGTGAGATTATGAAATTGGCTAATTGTATAGCTGTTTTTCTAAAATTAAATGTATAGAAATAGTTGAAATGGTATTAATTGCTTTCTAATACCTTTAATTTGAATTAATTAAATTGAATTACTTGAGTTTGTGTCATGGGCTTTAAAACCCTAATTTTCGGGGACGATTTTATAAAATTGATTTTTCTATGTGTATTTTATCTAATCGAATTCCATCTTTGGGTTTTCAACCATTTAAATTCTGTTTTAAGTTAATCGGTTTGGATTTGGTTCTATGTAAATGGTTGGGTTACCTATTTAGTTGTAAAACCTAATAAATAAGTTATTTTCGATAAATTAACTTATGATCGATTATTCTTTCTCGGTCTTTCCAAATTAATTTGAAATGTCCCAAGTGGTATTTGTATTAATCCGTTTTGATTTATATTTAATCTTAAATCTTAATAGAGCTAGGCTTTTAAGTCCTAGGTTTTGTACACGTTTTCCAAGAAAGATCGTTCGTGTTTATTTAATTATAATATGTGAATTGTTTATGGATAAGATAGTTTCTAACCTAGTTCCAATTTCTATCGGTGATCTAGGAAAGCTTTATTATGGATCCTCGAGCTAGTGATCTCTCTCTCCCTCTTATCTCGCTTAGCTAGCTTCGGATCCAGGTAAGTTTCTACTTACCTCCACTTATGGGTGTTTCGTAAGGATGTGGCTAAGGTCCTTACGTGTTATGTGACTTGTATTCCTTGGGTGCCTTGTATATATATCATGCCCTATTGTGTATCACATGATTATCCTTAACGTGTTTTATGCGTAGCGCAGCTTGGAGTTAAGGTACGTGGTATGTGTTTTCTGATGACATGAATGTGATATCCATACATGGTGATTATGATGTGCTGTGGCATGAATTAACCCTCTAGGACATGCATGTTAGGGTAATTATTATTATGACATGGAGATGAAAGGATAAAGGAAATAAATGGGAAGTGAGTTGCTAAAGGGGGGTATGAGGTTGACCAAAAGGAATAAGAGATGAGAACCACGCATGGAAATTTTAGGGTTTGCATGGAAAGTTCGAGAGTTTGCATGGGTTGGATAAAGCTTGCATGGGGATGATCGTTACGTGAGGAAAGTTGTATTAAGGTGTAAATAAGCTAAAGGGAGAGTTGTGGAGTGTTTGGAGACTTGGGATGAAAGATAATACGTAGGTTGCTGTAAGGGTGTATAAGGGACCCGATTAGGGTTTTGGGAGAAAGTAGTAATCTGGGAAATGTGGAAGTGAAAATGATTAAGGGAGAGTGGAGTATGGGTTAAAAGTGGGAATTGTTGTATAAGGGGTGATTATGGGTGTCATGGGAGAGAGGAGATATTGGGTGAAAAAGAGAGGGGTTACTTGAGGAAGAAGAAAGGTGCTAGGATTGAAGTGGCCAACTAGGGGTTTTCGGTCACGTGTGGAATCGAGGGGTAAAGCGATATGATTTGGGATTGGATCTAAATGAGATGAGGAGTGGGACGATAAATGGAGTAATGGTAGTGTAAGTGAGAGAAAGTTGGGCCACATAGGTCTAATTAGGGTTTCCAAGGGAAAACCCTAGAGGGAGATAGCATGTGGAGTGGATATAATGAGGTGTGATAAGGGACGCAAGTGTCCCAAGATATGGGACGGGCCCTCCTGGGAGGATAAGTGTGGATAAAGTTAGCCATGCATGTCAAGGGTAAAATACTTTCAAATAAGATATGTTAAGACACTAATTACTTAAAGAGGAAGATGTTGAGCTGGACCCAGACCGGTCCACCGGCGAATAATAGTGGTTAGGGCCGGGGTGCCCTACATGACCGGTCCACCGACTATAATAGTGGCCAGGCGCGTTTTGCCCTGCATGATTTTCGGTCCACCAGCTATAATAGTGGGGGATTCCGTGCTCAACAAACCGAACGTAATAACGATAAGACATGGGAAAGACACAAAGTAATTACAGCGAAACATCATGTGAGTTGGGGCCAGACCGGTCCACCGGCGAATAATAGTGGCCAGGAGCGTTCTGCCCTGCATGACCGGTCCACCGGCTATAATAGTGGCCAGGCGCGTTTTGCCCTGCATGATTTCCGGTCCACCGGCTATAATAGTGGGGTTCTCGCACTCACATGAATTGATAAAGGCTATGATGTGAATCGATTATATTTACCAGAGATCTAGAGAATGGTTGAATGAGTCTAACTGGACCATAGCCGGCTTTTATTATCTGTATTACTACATGCTGCTCATTTCCACGAGCAGAGGACTCGATTCGGCTTGGTTGGTTTGGCGTTGTCCGAAAATGCCCGATTGGTTGGTTTAATATTGTCCATGAATGCTCGGTTAGTTTATCTGAATGTCTTACTGGTTTAAGATGTTTGCTGCCACACTTACATGTTTAAATAAATGTTATATATGTTTTGCATGTTATTATATATGTATAGTAGGACTTATGATGTGGGTTTTGAGTATGCATAATATTATATCAACGTAAATGTACCATGATTCAATATGCACTTGATTTTATAGTTTACGTCTCTCCCATAAGATAGGGTAGTGGGATTTACTCAGTATTGGACCCGTACTGATACTACCTTGGTTGAATGGGTCCTGTGATGATCCACTGATGGTGGGGAGCAGACCTCTTGTGCAGGTTTAAGATCGGATACTATTTCGGGGTGGAAGACTTGACTTGAGAGAGTAGGCAATCCGGAATTTAATCTATCGGGATTTGTCTGGTCTAATTGTATTTATTTTTGGAAGTTTCAAGTATTGTATATAAAAATTTAATGGTGTTGTAATTGTCTTTTAAATTTTCTCGTACTCTGATAAGTTTTTAAAACTCAGATGTAATTGTTTGACAAGTTTTAGCCTTGCATCTAATATGAGATAGATGGTTGACATTTATCTTGTGTTAGATGTGGCGGTAACATTTTCCAAATTCTCTCCTAGCTTTCACTTTAATCTTTCAAAAAAAAAATTTCAGGAGTGAAATTTGGGGGTGTTACAGGCCCTATGCCAAGTTCCAAAAGATCAACACTCAGCCCCACTCGATGCTTCAAATGTGTCATACCTGCACCAACTCAGAAGAGACCTCTACTCTTGGGAATAAGCAGCACCCATGAAATAGGTGATCGGTATGCTACGTATGGAGCAAGGTAACCATATAGCTAAGGCCATACATGAAATATAGATAACATAAGCATGAACCTCTACAGATAAGCCATACATGAAAGATAGATAGTACAAGTCGTGATTCCGTTCGGTCAAACTTAATCCTTAGATCTCTGGTCAGTATTCCCATTTCACACCATTATTATTATAAGTCCATTTGAGTACGGGAACCTCAATATTATAGCTGGTGGACCAAAAAACACCCAGGGCAGAAGGTACCTGACCACTATTATTTGCCCGTGAAATGATCTCCAAGGCACAAGGCACCTAGCCATTATTATTCGCCCAAGGACCGGTCTAACCTTGACTCTAATAGTATTTCACTATAAGTAAATAGTATCTTTCCATGGCTTGTCATCATTAGGTTTGGTTTGTTGAGCTTGGGATCCCCCACTATTATAGCCGGTTGATCTGAAACATCCAGGGTAGAATGCACCTAGTCACTATTATTCGCTAATGGAACGATCTCCAAGGTATAAGGCATCTGGCCACTATTATTCCAAGGTGAACCAGTCTAGGCTCGACTAAAAAATCTTTATATTTAAATGGTTAGTATCTTATTCGTGTATTATTCAATAAATATTTCCATCCTAGACATGCATGCCCCTTGGTCTACCCACTCATACACACATCTACTCCTATTCTCATAAAAGGCCCGTCCCAGATCTTCAGACTTCTATTCCTCCTAGTACATCCATACGTCCTTTCCCTTTTTCCTCATGTACCATGAATACCCAACTCCTATATGTGTGGGTCGAGGCCCACTTTCCCATTTCTTTGGGTCAACTCACTATCGCTCTCTAGAGTTTTCTTCGAGAAACCCTAATCTGGTCTATATGACCCAACCTCCCTCTATCTCACACATCCTATGCTTTCCTTGGCCCCAACTCATCACCTCACTCGATCCGTCCCCAAACATCCTACTTTACTTCTCATTTTGCACGTGTGGTCAGGAAAACCTAGTTGACCACCCCAAACCTTAGCACCTCTCTTCTCTCATATGTTGTCCCTCCATCACTCTCACTTACCACTTACTCTTCCACACATTCACCCTCCATGTGATATCCTTCCACTCTCACTCTATACTCCAATCCTTCCCATTATTTATCCCTTTCACTATTTCCTCCACTAAGGATTTTCCTCCCAAACCGTAGCCAAGTCCCTCATGCACCCTTATATCAACCCACGTACTATTTTTCACTTATGAACCTAAATCACCCCCAACAAATATTCCCTTACCTTACTTAACACTCAAGTCAACTTTTTTCCATGTAAGGATCATCCCTAAGCAAAGACTATCCATCCTATGCAAACCTTAGACTCCCCATGTAAGATTAATTTCACTATATTATCATTTTATTTGTTTACCCATAAGTCATGAGATACTTAGGTAATTCTTACTTTCCTCTAGTCAATTCACTTCCTTTACCCCTTTCATATTTTCACCACCACATAATATTTTTAAAATCCTTCTATCATGAATGTCCTAAAGGGCCATATCACATAAGCACCACAAAGTACAAGACACATTATCATATTACACATGCCATAAAGAGAACACATACAACTTACCTTAGCTCCACACCTAGCAAGTTGCGCTACAAGTACATAGCTCATAATCACATAAATTACACAAATATAACATCACACATAACATATAATACACATAATAAACATATTAGATCTTAACCACATCCTTAATTAAAACAATATCGGGCTTGGAGCACGCTCCTACACCTCCTTAGGGGTCGGACTTGGCTTACCTATAAGAGGGGAAACACTAAGGTTAACTTCCCTTTGATTAACATTTTTATAATCTCCTACTTACCTCTATTATAACCTAATATTAGTGGTGGTGATGATGATGATGATAATAATAATAAATTTTGTAGTAAAAATAAGGGTATTATCCTTAAAATGGTTAACCATGCTATTATTAGTCAAAATAGGGTTAGGTAGTCGTAATAGTCATGGTAGAATATTAATAACAACATTAGTAATAATAATGATAATAAATTTAATAATAATAATAATAATAATAATAAATTAAGAATGATAATTATACTAAATAAATTATACTTAAAGGTAGGAAGGGTTAGAGCACAACCAAGTGAAGGTGGCAGCAGAAGCGGCAACACATGGCAGCAGTGGTGGTGGAAGTGGTAGTTTTGTACAAGGTGGGTATTTTAGGTTTGGAAGAGAGAGAGTAAGATGGTGTTCATGGAAGTGGACTCTCTGGGTTGAGAGGGTTGTAGTGGTGGTGGTGGCGCAGCAAAGTGGCGACACAAGTGGTGGTGGTTATGGTGGTCGAGGATGGTGGAGAAGGAGGGAGGAAGAAGGAGAGGGAGAAAGGGAGAGGGAAGGGTAGGGGAAGGTAAATGAGGTTTTGCTAAGTTGGTAGGGTCGCAAGGGAGGTGGTGATTGTGACAGAGGAGGCGATAAGAGGGGCGGCGATGGGGTGCAAAGAGCAGCTCGAGCTACCTACTTTTCACGATTGGGGTGGCTTGTGTAGGGGGAGTTAAGGGAAGTAAGTGGCTTAGTTTGGTGGATGGTAATGTAGGGAAGGGACTGGATGGTGTTTTGGGCGACAACTAAGGAGGTGTTTGAAGTGGTGGCGGAAAAAATGCGCTGGAACTTTTGAGCGAAGCAAAGGAGGGAAATTGGGGGTTGATATAGGGTGTTTATAGGCCAAGGGAGGGAGAAGAATATAAAAAGTGAAGAGGACAAGGGGTGCAGGTGTGGCAGGGATCGCCAACCGACGGTAGAAGGTCAGTATGAGCTTGCGAATGGCAGGGGAGAAAAAAGAAAAGGAAGGGGAGCACGTGAGGGAGGCAGGTGAGGGAGGTCTGGATTGAAATGGGAAGGAAAAGGACAGGGGTAGGTCGCAGGTGCCACCTGTAGCACAAGGATGAGGAGAATAGAGGAGGAAGAAGAAGGGGGTTGGGTCGGCAGGTCGGGGAAAAGAAAAGAAAGAAAAAGAGATGGGGAGAACCGAGCGGGTGAAGGGAGGAAGGAAAAAAAAGAGCGGGTTAGGTCGCATGGGGGAGAGAAGAGAGGGGGGAGTTGGGCCAATGGCGAGGCCCAATCCGGGGGAGGAAGAGGAAAAAAGAATAAGAAGAAAGGAGAAAAAATAAGGAAGAAAAAGGAAAAAGGATGGAAAAAGGAAAAAAGCGGAAGAGAAAAGAAAAAATAAGTTGATTGGAGTTTTTAGGATATTTTGGGTAAATTTTTTTAAATTCTATTTTAATTATCAAATTACCTTAATCTTCCCTAATTAAATTCTTTATTATTTCCCTCCTTTTTCTTAATTACTTCCATTATTTTATTAAAATGATATATTTAATTAATTTTACTAATAAATCCCTATTTTATCATAACTTACTAAATTAGTGTTTGGGGGTATTACATCTATTTTGGTCAATGGGTTTATAACTTGCTAAGTAGTGATTTTGTTTACTCATTTCTAACATTTCATATGAGGAACTTGATATTTAGCCAAGTGGATCGAGTTTAAGAGTGTAGTCATGGAGTTGGTTACTTGAGCCCATAATTTAATGGAAATGCTTATAATACCCCCAAAATTTTAAAAACCTATAATTTAATAAATAGCCTTTATCTATGATAAACTAACTTTTAAATTTATTTAATTTAATTATTTTGTGGGTTTTTGAGTATATAAAATTGGATGTGAATATTTAATAAATTAAAATAAATATTTTATTATTTTATCATACTCGTTTTATTTAAATAATTTTTTAAACTAATATTCTACTAAAATTATCCTTTTTAAACCAATATATTAAATTATAATAAATTAAATCATTAAATTAATTTATCTATCAAAAATATTAAATTCTTTTATTTTAAAAATTATTTTATTTTATTTCTCCCTGTTTCTCTTTTTCTTTTTCCCTTTTTCCTTTTCCTTATTTTTCTTCCTTTTCCTTTCTTTTTCCTTTTCTTCTTTCTCCTTCGGGCTACCCGACCTGCTTCATCTTCTCGTCCCTACACTGAGCCACTACCCGATCCATTTCTTCCTTCCCTTCCTTCTCCTTTCCTACATCGCCAACCCACTCCCTCCCTCCTTTTTTTTCTTTCCCTTCCTTTCCCCCATCTAGTCTAGCCCAATTTTCTTTTCTTTCTCCCCCTCTCCCTCACACGTAGGCCGATCCGTTCTTCTTTTCACCCCGCCCGACCAACCAACTCTCTTTCTTTCCTCCTTCTTCTCCTCCTCCTCTCTTCGACGTCGATAGAGCTCGCATGCCATGCCTGCCATCCTACACCGTCTATAGCTACACCAACTACCTCCCTCTAAAGCCTGCTCACTCTCCCTCTCTCCCGCGTCCTTTTCTTCCCCCTTTCAGACTAAACCAGCCCCTTCAAACCCTCCCTACATGCCCTATTTTTTCCCCTTCTTCTCCTCCCCTCCTTGCCACCTTACGCCCGTCGATCAACACACCTCCCTTGCCACCACCTAACCATCCATGTCTGTATCATCCCCCTCTCATTTTATCCTTCTTTCTACTTCAAATCCTTCCCATTCAAGCCCACTTATATCCCTCTCCTGACCTCTTCTTCTCCCTTTCTTCTCCTCTCCTTCCCTTACCCTCTTTTTGTTTTACCACCTCGATCGCCTTTGCTACCACCCTACCAACCACCCACAACACCTCCTACCACCCCTACTACCCCCTACACCACCAAGCCAATCCCTCGAGCCTTGCAGCCCTTTTCTTCCTCTTCTTTTCTTTTCCACCCCTTCTCAGCTTCCACCCTGCTCCTCCTCCGTATGTCGTCATTCTACAGCTTCCACCACCTCCCAAGCTACCAACCTACTCCCTGCAACCTCCCCTACCACCCCCTTACCTCCTTTGGCTGAAACCTAACCTTGCAGCCTCTCATTTTCCTCCTTCCTTTCCCTTCCTTCTTCTCCTCACCCACTCCTGAAGCCCACTTCACAACCTTGCAGCCGTCACCTCCACCACCCTTGGCTGCCAATAACTCATCCTTGACCACCACCTACACCCCCACTCCACCCCTGCACCTAATCCTTGCCCTAAATCCCCTCCACCTACTCTCCACCTCACTCCCAAAACCCTTACCTAAAAACAACCACCCCCTCCCTTCTTCCATCCCTCTTCGACCCTCTTTCTCCCTTATCTTCTACATGCAGCTCATGCTGCATGAGCAGCATGAGCCTTGCCTTATTTTAGCCCAAATCTAATTAGTTTCAAGGTATAAAAATAGTTAATATTAGTATCTATTTAATTAAGCTTTTTATTAAAAAAATTATTCCTTTGATTTTCCTACTTTTATTATGCTACTTTTTTATATTATTTTTAGGGATTGATTTTTACTAATCAAAGCTTAAACCTTTAATTGGGGTACCGATAATGTTTACTTTTTGCAGAAAATATGGTAACCGTTAAACCTTACTTAAACGTATGGATATACGTATGTTAACACATTAAGATTTTTAATATGTTATATGCATGATATATGTTGTTAAGTATAATGTATTTAGTTGCTTGTATTTATTGATAAAAAGGAAAGCATGCTAATTTACGGGTCATGTGCAGAAATAATGCTTAAGAAAGGAGCTTTGTTGTTAATAAAAATATTAAGTGCTTATCTATGATATGTTGTGATAATATGGCCATTGTTGCATAAATATTGTTATTATGGGCCCTAAGGACATTTTAGTAATATTTCTTATGTAGAGGTGGCCTAAATAAGTGTGGGTGATAATGAGTATTATGATAAATAATAATAGTTGGCGGAGTTGGATGATGGGTATGGAGCATTAATATTAATATTTTATGTAGTGAGGATATTTTAGTAAAAGTGGTGTTATAAGGGTAAAATGGTAATTTTGTAAGTAAAGGGGATAATATGGTAATTTTGTAAGTAAAGAGGTAAAATAATAATTTTTTAAGTAAAGGGGTAGTATGGTAATGTTGTAAGTAAAAGGGTAATATGGCCTTTTTGTAATTAAATGGGTGAAATGGTAATTATGTAAAGTAAAGAGATAACTTGGTAATTTCATAAAGGAGAAGGGTATTTTAGTAACTTGGTATAAAGGAAGGGTAAAATGGTCATTTAATGAAGTATAAAGGTAAAATGGTAACTTGGTGTAAAGGAAAGGTAAAATGATAATTTAATGAAGTAGAAGGGTAAAATGGTAACTTAGTGTAAATGAGGGGTATTTTGGTAATTTATAGAAAGAGGGGCAATATGGTAATTATAATAATGGAGAAGGGTAATTTGATAATTTGACCAATTAAAAGGGCAAGATGGTAATTACAATAATGGAGAAGGGTAATTTGGTAATTTAACCAATTGAAAGGGCAAAATGGTAATTATAATAATAGAGAAGGATAATTTGGTAAATTAACCAACTAAAATGGCAGTTTGGTAATTATAATAATGAAGAAGGGCAATTTGGTAATTAAAATAATGAAGAAGGGCAATTTGGTAATCTAACCAACCAAATGGAAAATCGGGCAAGTGTAACAAATATGAAGGGTGAGTGGTGACTTAATGAGCCTAAGGGCAATTTGGTAATTTAGATAAGTAAAGGGTAATACGATAATTTAACCCACTAGAAGGGTAAATTGTTAACTTCACAAGTACAAGGGGTAAAGTTGGTGATATAATAAGCATGGAAGATAAGTTGGTAACCTAACCCGAGTAAAGGGTAATTTGGGAATTATGCAACATAGAGGGTTATGTGGTAATTTGGCAAGCAAAGAGGGATGACTTAATAATTATACTAGTAAGGGGTAATCCAGTAATTTTTTAGAGATAAAAGGGGTAAATTCGTAACTCGTATCTAACATGTCAATGTGTTTAACAGAGTTTTATAATAATATTCAAGTAACATTGAATAGCAAGATAAGGGTATTTGATAATCAGTAAGTAACATAAGAACATAACCTGACTTGGGATTGGATGGATAATTATGGTTATGGTATGGTGTTATTCTTATATTCATGAAGGAGGTGTCCTAATCATTAAGCATGCACGGTATTGTGTGTTGGGTGTGAATTAAGGGCATGTTTGGGTTATGGGTGCCATGAGACTCTAAGACCATAATGTGATTATAAAATATGATAACCCTTATGGTATGTGAACAAATGTGAACATATGAAACAAATCCTAAATTAGAATTAGATGAGATAATGATGGCTTTAGTGATTTCTCTAGGTTATCTTGGATAATTTTATGAATAAGGATTACCTAATGATATCAGAAACAATTGAAAGTGAATAAGTATGTGGTCGTTTTACTTTTCGTGATCACTTTAATTAAGATACTAATAATTAAAGTGGAAGACCTCGAGATTGAGAATGGTGGCTCTTTAGGGGTCATTACCCTAAAGACATGGTTTGGCCTACTATTATTCTAGTATTTGTTGGTGTGCCTTAGTGCCCAAGCTAGGCCCTACATCTTACTCTATCTACCTCTATGGACCTATTTAGGGGGTATGCATACTTATAGATTAGGTTTCATTATCGATAGGGTACTGTGTAGTTTGTATGCACCAGTACGACCAGAGTACCTTTGCATCCCTGGATTGATGGTTAAAGGGTACTGAGTAGCTTGTATGCATTAGTATGACTGGTGTACCTTTGCGTCTCTAGGTTCTTGATCTCCCCCTTGAGGCAAATAAATAAAATTGTTGTGCTAATTAAAAGGGAAAACACTAATCATGAAAGTGGAAGACAATTGAGTCGGGCCCACATGGATTATATCATGCTTACCAGTCCACTAGATATAATAGTGGCCTAGGAGTGCTTTACCCTGGAAGATGTATATATGTATTCCAGCCCACAAGCTATAATAGTGGGGGGTCCCAAACTCAATAAACCAAATCTTAGATGTGAATAAATCATGTAAAATACTAATTACTTATAATGGAATACCATGTAAGTCAGGGCTAGACCAATCCACCAGCAATAATAGTGGCCAGGAGTATTTTGCTTTGAAGACCAATCCATCGGCGAATAATAGTGGTAAGGAGTGTTCTACCCTATATGTTTTCGGTTCACCGGTTATAATAGTGGGACTTCCACACTCACAATGATATAATTAAAGAGATGATGATTGAACAATGATTAGTTAATGGCTTAAGGCCCAAAAGTATCAATTTCACATTTTAATCTATTAATATAATATGAGTCGGCTTCAGTGTTTGTCCCTGCTTGGGTACGTGATGGCTTTGTAAGTACATGAAATTCATGTTATGCATCTCTAATTGTATGTGATATCGCCTTGCATATTAGTCTGCATGATTATCTCCATATATAGTTTTTGTATTATGTGTTGCTTGCGGGCTTGCTTTCTAGTGTAGTTTAAAGGGCTACTCAGTACTATAGTACTGAAGGGTTCCATTCGTGGGCCTCTGCCTATTCAATGGACAGTGTCCCTTGCAGGTCTATCACAAGTGCTATTTAAGAGGGTTTGGGTATGAGAGTAAGAATGGTCCCAAAATAATTCAAGGTTTTCCCTATTAAATTTATTCCTTGTTAAAATGACCTCTATTATTGTATCCACTAGTAGTGGATTTTATTCTTGTAAAATATTTATCGTGCTACTCTGATTTAAATAAAGTCTGATTTTGAGGAAATTTTATTTTGATCCTTTAACCTTAGCACTTGATACTGGAATGGTAGGAGTAAACCAGTCTGGTACTAAGTGTGGCGATAATATCCCCGAAATTCACAGTTTTGTCTTCTTTACTTCCGCTATTTTCATTTAAATAAAACGAAAGTTTTCAATAGCGAATTTTGGTGGTGTTACAATGCTATTTAGTATTTCGGCTTGTTAAATGTTCACTTAAATTTACAAATGTACGAATATCGTAGTAACAAAATAAGGTCATGTCCTTATAGACTTTGATCTTAATGACTGATTTCATTGTTTATGACTATCTAAATAGATTAATTAAAAATGGATGGATGATAACCATGTACAAATAAAATGAAAAAAATGATGGAGACTACTAGTTATGAATTCAATCAATTAGAAACAGGTTTAGGATTAAACTTCAGTTACAACTCCAAAATAAATTAATAAATCAATCAATTGCATATCAGATTACTCTATACATTAGGAATAGTTAGCCAAATTTAACCATTAATAAAATTTATGCTTAATTAAATCTAACAACCTATTTTCAAGGACATAAACCTAATTAAATTCATTAAAAATGAGCTAATTCACTCAGCTCCTGAGAATCACTAATATACTTTTGTGAGTTGCTAACTCCTATTCGATTACTAAGTTTATATGCTAATTATAATCTTTCAATTATAATTAACAACCTAATTAGATTAAAAACAATGATCAATTGTTCCAACCCTAATTAATCAAATTTTAGAAATTGAATAACACAAGTTAAATAATTTGACAATAATTTAATTAATTCATTAAATCAAAAATGGAATCAAACTTAATTTGATCTTATAATAGATGATTAATCATGCATAATTGAAATCATAAAATACAATAATGAAATAAAATACATAATAGTAGAAGCGAAGGAGAAAAATTTTAATAGATAAAATTGTAGAGTAAGAATTTAATGCGATGTTTCAATTCTCCAAAAATGATGCTTACAAATTGAAAGTAAAGATTTAACCTAATGTGTTTTACATAAAGGAGATAATAGCACAAAGAGAAAGAGAGCAAATAGGATGAATAAGTAGCCTTTAAATGTCCTAGTTCATGCTAATTTAAGTCTAGAAAATATTTCCCCATAATGTAACTATAATATCCTGTTTTCAAAAACTTTAATTATAAATTGATAATTACGTATAATTAGTTATCATAGTTATTTTAGGAGGTTTTATACTAAATGTGCTATTAATATATGTATTATTATAACATATTGGATATAAATTACATTAGGTTAAAATTTGATAGAAATTGAGTTATTAAATTTAATCTTAGTTTAAACCCCAATCGTTATTAAGTAACCCTAAATCTAGTAGCTAGATGTTCTTACCCTGGTTAATCTTCCTAAATTATTATCCCACCCTATAATAGATTATGACCATACCCTACTCCCTTTACCTCCAGTGTGACCTTACCCAACGCCTTACCTTTTGCATGTCTCCCTCTCCCCCATGTTTGGCATGACTCCCCTTCATGTCATGTATTAATCCTCAAGAAAAGCTTGTTCTTATTCTAAGATCCCCAAGATTCCATTTGCAACATATCCCTAGGTTTCTCCTTCATTATTTTTCCATTATCATCGAAACCTTTTGTGTCAAGTATTGTAACTGTATGTTACCTCTCCTTTTATTGTGCAAGTAACTCACGTTGCACCTCCATTAGAAGTATGAGCAACCTACATTTATTAACCTTGTGTTGAATCCACACCTCACACAATCTCCCCCTTTTTGTTGCATCAAACTCTAATGCTCCACCCCTCCTTGCTACCTTAAGCTTGAAAGTTGCCTCCCCTCTACCTACACAAGCTAGTGACGCAACTCTCCCTCTCTATAAGTGGGTGATGCGGCTCACTCCTTGTGGTGTGAGAATCTCAAGCTGTTAATCCCTTGCAGTATGAGTTTCTCCATTGCTGCATCATTGACTTTCCTAGCCTCCTTTGTCCCATATTATTTCTTCACACATTTCTCAAGTGGTTTTGATTAATATTTTAGTTGTTGTTGTGTTATTTTATATGCTAATGTATGTGTTGGTTGTGTTAATGTAAGGAGTTTGAATAGACTAAGTAGAGATTGGGTGAATCTTGCTTTAACTCTTTACTTGAATAAGAGGTAACTGTACCCTTCCACTAAGACATGAAATCATATGGCAACACATAAAAGTTTTTATGTGTTTAGAGTACAATTTATACATGAGTTTTGAAAGGTTATACATACGTGTTATATGCCAAAAGTTCTACAAAAGGTATGCAAGTGTTATGAGTAGGAGTAACATGAAAGCATAATGTTGAATATTTAGTATGTATTCAATGTGTTATTTAATAGAAGAAATACACATGTGTATTTTGTTGAATGATTAATGTATGCATGTCTAGGGATTTTTTAGGGTTTATAATCTTGCCAAATTATGATGCAATTGCTATGATTATCATTGCATGGTAGCTGGGGTTAATACAAGTAGAATAAAAAGTATACAAACATGATTTCGGTTATAATATAATACTTACTATTCATATGCTCTAAGATTAGACATTATTCCTTACATATACTATAATGTTAATTACCCTATTAAATGTATATCATGATATAGATATGTATGTATGTGTTAAATGGAATTTATGTTGCATTAGAGATGTATGGTTAGGGTTTTGTGGACTTAAATTACTAAATGCATAAAAAGTGGAAAATATAGTCAATTGCTAAGTTATGAAGTTTGCTTACATACTAAGATATTGTAAATCATTATCTTTTATCTTTTTTTATGGCAAATCCTCATAATAATAATGTTGGGTACAAAATTTGGATAATAATGGTGAAATTAGGGTTTTGATGGCATTTTGGTAATTTTTGATAAAATGTATATTTTGTGAATAATTGGACATTATGATGCTCTCGGGCACAAAATAATGTATATTTTATCTTCTTGTGGAGGTGAATGTCAGTAAGCCTTTACCTGAATCGGTGAACATATTGCTACCTGATGGAGCATCTCGGGCACAAAAGGTTATCTTTGAATGGAAACCCCTATTCTGCAACCATTGCAATAAACTAGGTCATGACAGCTCCATGTGTAAATCTCTAAAATTTACCAAACAGACTTGGGTTAAAAAGGATCAGATCCCTACTTTGAATGCAAATGAAGGCAAATCTCAGGTATCTGAAGAGCCTACCAAAAACACAAAGCATACCACACATTTACATAATCATGTAGAACCTTCTGACAAAGATTTGAACAAGCAGGACACCATGGCTACCCCAATCCAGGGTGTCATCAACACCAGAACTTCTACAAATGATTCCAGTCAACCTGTGATTCACATAAACAAGGGGAAAGGAAAGACCTGGGACCCTATCATCCTCTCTTCTCCTTTGGATCCAAACAGATCAATTAAGTTTGATAGGGATTTTATGGATCAGTTCAAAGCTATTGATGTGGATAGGGGAGGAGGGCAAGAGGGCCTTTCTAGGACTCTATGAATATTGCCACTTGAAACATTAGAGGGTTGAATAAAACCCTCAAACACAAGGCTGTGAAGAACCTTGCGTCTACTCAAAACCTTGGTATTTTAGCTCTCGTGGAAACTCGTGTAAAACAGATAAATGCTGATAAAATTCTTTCCAAATTAAGTTTACAATGGAATTTGCTTCATAATTATCCATACCATGGGAATGGTAGGGTGTGGGTTTTGTGGGATCACAATCTTTACCACATCACCCAAATTCAGACCATGGATCAAGGCATCCATTGCCATGTGCAGATAAAGGCCCTCAACCAAGCTTTCTCTATGACTGTTATTTATGCCTATAACACTGGTAGGCAAAGGCAGATTTTGTGAAAATGGCTGCAAGATCTTAAACCCCAGATCACAAATCCTTGGATTGTGCTTGGTGAATTTAATGTGGTCTGCAAGGATGAAGAAAAAATTGGAGGGAAACCTGACTCTGGAGATATTGAGGAGTATGTGCAGTGTCTCCACCATTGTGGGTTGGATGATATTCATTTTAATGGTAGTTTATTCACATGGTGCAACCAACAGATGCATGATCAAAGAATTTACTGCAAACTTGATAGGATCCTTGGCAATGACTCTTGGTTGGATTCTTTTCCAGAGAGTTATGTGGATAATCTGCACAACCCTACCTCTGATCACAATCCCTTGATCCTACACCTAAATGCACATCAAACCACAAAGAGAAAACCTTTTAAATTCATAAATTTCTGGGCTGAAAGGGAGGAGTTCAATCAGATTGTCAAAGAATGTTGGGATGTCAATATCCAGGGAAGCTGTGCTTATCAGGTTGTGTCAAAGCTAAAGTTGCTCAAGCAAAGGCTTAAACATTACAACAGAAGTAATGGCCATGTCACTGTTAAAGCCCATAAAGCTTGGATTGATTGGTAGAAATGCAAAGAAATAACAATGTTAGATCCATTAAATAATGATCTTGTTGCTGAGGAAAGAGAGGTCAATAGAATCTAGCATAGAAGAGTTGCAAAAGAGGAACATTTCTTTAAACAGAAGTCCCACATCTAACATGTCCAGCTGGGTGACCAAAACACTAAATATTTCTATGCAAATGTTCAAATGAGGAATAACAGAAATCATATATGCAAGCTGGTAAATGAAACAAACCAAGAGCTAACCAGTGACCTGGACATTCAATAAGAGGTTGTCCTTTATTACAGAACTCTCCTTGGAACCACTTCCAATTCACTGCAGGGGATTGAAGAGAATGTAATTTTTGAAGGCCCCCTGTTATCTCCTGTAGATGCTGAGTCCCTTACCTGTGAGCCTTCAAACCAGGAAGTCCAAGATGCTATTTTTTCCATGGGAGATTACAAGGCCCCGAGCCCGGATGGCTTTAATGCTTATTTCTACAAAAAATCTTGGGCAGTCATAGGAGGAGATGTAGTGGTTGTTGTTAAGGAATTCTGGAGAACTAGAAGACTGCTGAAAAAAATTAATAACACAACTATTACCCTCATCCTTAAATGTCCAGGGGTTGTTAAAGTAAAAGACTGCAGACCCATTACTTGTTGTAACACCATCTATAAGATCATCTCTACACTGCTGGCCAATAGGTTGCAAATGGTGATGGGTAAGCTCATTGATTCCTCCCAATCTATGACA
Organism: Tamarix chinensis; assembly: GCA_030549775.1. NCBI lineage: Eukaryota > Viridiplantae > Streptophyta > Magnoliopsida > Caryophyllales > Tamaricaceae > Tamarix > Tamarix chinensis. The sequence goes on from CM060175.1 coordinate 95,375,962, forward strand.
ATGTGCTCATGGCTACTGAAATTATTTGGCACTACTCAATGAAAAATATCAGTCCTAGAACTTTCCTTCAAATAGACCTCCAAATGGATTATGACTTAGTTGAATGGAGCTTCATCAAACAGGTGATGGAAGCTATGAGGTTCCCCTGGACTTTTATTGACATGATCATCTAATGCATATCCACTGCCAACATCTCTATAAACGTGAATGGTACAATACCCAAACCCTTTATAAGCAGAAGAGGGCTAAGGTAAGGAGACCCTAAATCCCCATACATATTTGTTTTATGTATGGAATACCTCCATAGAGACCTAAGTAGACTCTGGAATCAGCCTAATTTCCATGGCCACCCAGGATGTAAGAAAATGAGGATTATAGACTTAAGTTTTGCAGATGATCTTCTCCTCTTCTGCAGGGGTGATGTTACATCTGTTATAATGTTAAAAAACACTCTAGACCAATTCTCCAAGTGCTCGGGCCTCACAAAAAATCCAAGCAAAAGTTCTATTTTCTATGCTGGGGTTTGTGATAGGGTAAAGAAAGACATTATAGGTAGGGATGGCAACGGGGCAGGTCGGGGACGGGCACCCCATCCCCATCCCCGAACCCGATAAGGAAAATAATCCCCAAACCCGACCCGATCCCCGATCTATTTTTAATCCCCGATTTATTCCCCATTCATAAAACCCGACCCGATCCCCGAAACCCAACTTTATACCCGATCCCCGATCTCATCCCCGATCCTCAAACTATTTTTTATATTATATTTTTAATTTATATTCTATAAAAAATTATATTATATATATATATATAATTATATAAAAAAATATATATAAAAAATTCGGGGCGGGTTCGGGGATGGGGACCCCAAACCCGTCCCCGCCCCGTCCTTGAAAAAATCCCCGTTAAGAATCCCCGAACCTGAACCCGATCCCCGAATTCTCTCTCCGAACCCGAACCCGAACGGGGAATCCCCAACAGGGCCTCGAACCCATGAGGAAAATTGCCATCCCTAATCATATGTAGCTTTGGTTGTAGTGAAGGTTCATTTCCATTTAGATATCTGGGCCTACCCTTGGCTTCCTCCTGTTTGAAAACTCAACACTACCAATATGTTATTGACAAGATGCTAGCAAAAATTAGAAACCGGACTTGTAATTATCTTAGCTATGCAGGTAGATCACAATCGATATTTGTTGTTCTGCAAGGTATCACAAATTTTTTGGTACAAATCTTACCATTTCCTCTTGGTATACTCCCACATATCAAGAGTATTTGCAGAAATTTCTTATGGTCTGGGACTAGCTCTGGACACAAGCACCCTGTTGCATGGAAGAAAGTATGTCTCCCAAAGGATGAGGGGGGTCTAGGCTTGATTGATCTAAAGATTTGGAACCAGGTAGCATTGGGAAAGTGGTTGTGGAAAATCCTCTATAATAAAGAGAGTCTCTGGATAAAGTGGGTGCATGGGGTTTACTTAAAACAAAATGATATAGCCACTGTTAGTGTTTTCCCTTACCACTCCTGGCTATATAGGAATATCATGAAGATTCTCCCCCTTCTACTGCGACATATTTTAGATGGTAAATGTGGCACTAATACATACTCAATTCACAAGGCCTATGTGTTACTTAGATACAAGGAAAACAAGAAGCATTGAGCACCCCTAGTCTGGAATCATTTTGGGAGGCCTAGATGCTCTTTCATAACATGGATTTCCTGCCATAAAAGCCTTCCCACTAGAGAAAGGTTAAGAAAATGGAACATGCATATACCTACTGAATGTAGTGTTTGTGCTGAATATACAAAATCAATGGACCACCTGTTTCTACATTGTATTTTTTCTGGGAAAATTTGGTAGTTGAGTAAGCCTTGGATGGGCATGGACATACAGGCTGTAAACTAGGACTCCTTGATCCAACAAATTGCACAATGTACACAAAGGGGCAACTTAAGAGCTGAGTGCGCCAAGGTAATGTTTGGAGAAGTCATATATGGAATTTGGTGATGCAGAAACTCTTCTATGTTCAATGGTTCATCACACCACCCAACTCACATGGTGAAGGATATTATGAAGCGATTCCATATTATATTCAACCGATGTAATAATAGTAGGGGAAGTATGAATGCAAATTAAGTAGTAGTTTTCCCCCCCTAGAATTGATACATTTGATACTCTCGTTGTAATCTCTTCTAGTTCATTTTAATAATATTCTTATTAATTAGCCAAAAAAGGTTAAAAAAATAAAATAAACAACATTTATACCCTTGTATTAAATAGATAAGTCCTATTAAGGGATATTTTGGTCTTATGAGGTCAAAATTTTACTTATTCTTTCACCTTCACCTCATTTACCCCCGAAATAAGAGGTTAACAAAAATGAGGTTAATCAAGGTGAATGGAGGTAAAACATTAACCTCGATTCACCCAGGTAGAGTTATTAAAAATGGTACCCAAATGGGGTGAATCAATTGATTCACCTCCGTTAACCCTCTTTCACCCTAATCCAAATGCACTAATAGGGTTTATCTTAATAATTTAAAATAAAGGAAAATTATTAAGTATAGAATGAAAATTATTTTTTCACGTGTGAAATATGTGATTACCCTATAATGTATTAATGCTTAAAATGGAATACCTCAAGTTCAGGAATAGTTTCTCATTAGAGGTAGCTACCCTAGAGATGAGGAAGGAGCCCTTGGTTTTTTTTGGTTCACCGGTGTGTTGTTGTGCCACAGTAAGGCACCATTCTACTCAATAGGTGACCTAAAAGCCTTATAAGGGATATTGATACTTAAGGATTAAGTGCCCTAGGTGTGGAGGGTACTATATTACCTTATGCATCAGTATGACCATAATATTGTTATACTTCTAGGTTGGATGGTTAGTAGGGTACCATGATGCTTTGTACGCCGGTATGAGTAGCGTAATTTTATGTATCTGAATTATTATTTTATATCCCTCGAGTAATTAAAATTGGAAGTAACTATTGTGTAAGAATGTAAATGGTTTGATTTGAGTACTATTTTGTTAGCCAATATTATGCCTTACCCAATTTGTTATGTGGTTTGGTAGTTACCTTAGCGCCCTAGCTTGGTTTTGGATTTGATTTGGGTGTGTTGTTTTGGTAGCTATCATATTGTCTTACCTTGGTATTTGGACAAATTAGATTTTTAGATCCAGTAGTTGCCTCAGTATGCTACCTTTGGTATGTAGAATTGATTTGATTATGTTAGTTGTGGTCATTCTATGATTGCATGATTTTCCTAATATATTCTACCATGTTATTACCTATGTGTTTCATGTGGCTTTGTATGTTAGGATTGTGTAATGGTTCATTCAGTACCATAGTAATAATGAGTTCCATTCGTGGTCCCTTACCTATTCAATGAGCAATGTTTACCTTGCAATAATACTTTGAGGATTTAATTTGATGGCATCAATTAAGGTTTGAGAGTCAAGACTATCTATTGTTCGTCCTGTCATCTTTTGGTCTAGATATTCATTGAAGTCTTATGTCATTTTCTATTTTCTCCTTTTGTTATATTGTAACTAAATTGCTTGATCCTTTTATATTTATCAGAACAAAGTTAATTTGTAATGAAATTGTTATTTTGTCTTTCATTGTAATTGTTATTTAAGTAAAGTAGCATTTTAGCCTTAGCACTTAGTATGAAAATGGTATAGGATGTTTTACTTATAATGAATTTGGCAGTAACACCCATTACTTTATTATAATTAACTCTTTCATAAAATAAAAATTTTAACTAGTAAATTTGGGAGTATTACAGTAACAATCAAAACACTAGATACCATGTTGGAAAAAAAACTGACTTCCAACATGGCTACATAACTCAACATGGCTAGGCTACATTGGAGTGAAAAGATAAATTTCATGTTATAGGCCTATGCGGCCATGATCAAAACTGGTAGGCCATATTGGGTCCAAAAACTTCATTTTCACTGCATTTTATTTTGCACGTTAACACTCCCATATTGTTGGATACTAAAATATCATGTAACTTCTTCTCATGATTCTCTTGCCTCTTCCTTTTCTCCAATTCCTTTATTAGCTTCAATATTCTCTACATAATACACCAAAAAATAGTAATACAAACCAAGGAGCTAAATTAAGCTAAAAACATGAGGAAATCACACCAAACAAGAAGCAAATTAGGGCAAGATATGATTAAAATATTAAAAGTATTTCTCATTAGTCAACATTGATTGGGTTATAGGTGATTTATCAAGTTTATAATCAATGTTATTAATCCATTAGAAATTATTATGCTTTAGGAGAAAATTTGGAGGTGTTACAATAAATGGTCGCTTAAAAATGGTCAAAGCAGCCATTTATTTATTCAAAATCCACTTCTAGAATTTCTATGGTTAGATCTTTTGTTCAACACATAGGCATGTGAATGCATATATGTTTGGTAGGTTAGCTAGACTATGTGCAAGAAAGTTGGCTTCTCTCTTTACTTAGCTCCAATAAACCATTACAACTACCCCAAATTTTACATCTTAAATTTTTCATTTTGTGTGAAAGAATATTCACAAAATATCAAATGTTACTAACATAGTTAGTATAAGTCCATTATCCCTATCTTTCTTATGCTAAGTTTTAAGGCTAAAATAATAAAACTCAAGGAAAATAACAATAGAAATAATAGAAAATAATATATAAGGAGTTACAAATAACACAATCTTCATACACCAACATTTAAAAAAATACAACCAGGGACATAAGAGCTAAAAGAAAATCAACAACAAAAAAATACTAAAAGGTATGACACCAACTTGTCCTTACACTCATCCCAACTATATCTAGCCGTGTAACTTATACAAATCATGGAATCAAGGACCTTCATCTCTTTGGTCCTCTGAATACCATTTCTCAAAGTCCTTCAACCACTATATGTTGCACATGTGCTCATATAAAAAGTTATAGTATCAATGTAACTTCTTTTTATTGAGTAAATCACAACACATATAAATATATATCATGTTCACAAAATAATAGATAAAACAACAATAAGAGCCATACAAAATATAATATCACATGCACTATAATCATATAAGGTCAAAAAGGATTCCACAAATCCACATGGGATAACAACGTTCAAGAAAAGTCATGATTCTACAACTGAGCATATGATAATAACCAACATCCCATAATAAGAGACAAATCTCAAAATATGCCATTCCAATCTAAAATATTTGTCAAGCTAAAACCTAATCTAATTTTTTAAGAGATTCCATGGTGTTTTTCTAATCCAATTTAAATCTTGAGTGGGATACAATTCCATAATTCAAGGTAATGATATTAGTAATAAATCGACAAATCAAATAACTAACCTTCAAGACATTAAGTCAAGGAATTCATATAGCATAAGCCATGTATACACAACCTCAATAATCAAGTTCTTAAGTATGCATACCCCCTATAGGATTTGTAAATCTATGAGAATAAATGATCATTTTAGCCTCAAGGTCCAACTATTCTAAAGCATGAGAGTCCATACTAAAGTTTTTCTCTTTAAGTGATTAATCTGTTATTCAATGCCAAATTATTATTTCACAAGAGACATGGAGGTCCTCATCAAAAATTATTCAAGCCTAAATATACAATCAATCCAAAGGGCCACAATTGTCACGAAAACTCAAAGCTATCAAGGTCAAGGGTTAGACATGAAGCCATAACCCAAACACTCAACCAAATCAAACCAATATAATCCCTTATTCAACCTTTTATTTCCAATTATCCAAGAGTCAATATAAAGTAAAATACTAAATAAGAGATGAACATTAATAAAAAGATCAAGAAAAAGTTATATAAATACAAGATAATACAACATGGTTAACATCCATAAGCCAAGGTGAACTCTTAAACAACCCATAGGTTCAAGCTCCAAATATTGATAAAATTATCTCAAGTGACTAGTTAAATGGTCCTAAAAACTAGTTGGGTGATTCAGGAGTAGCAACATCATGGCGATAAACCAGTTAATTGGTTTGAAGGTAGCCAATATACTAATGAACTAGCGGATTGGTTCCTCCCCTAACCAAAACTAAAATTTAAAAATTCCAACTTCACTAGTTGACTAGTGGGCCAAAACCAATTAACTAATAGACTAAAAAGCCAAGTATGCCTATGCCAGTTAACTTTTTTCTCTCATATAAACACATAGAAATATATGAGACTAAAACATATAAAAATTATAGCCTATCCACACAATCATAGCATACTCTTTGACTATAAAAATTCATGCTAACATGCTAATTATATTAAATCATGCTTATAATTCAAATCAATTATCATGCCTCATGAATCACCAAAATACCTAAAATGGACAAACATGCTATCAAACTCTAATATATTATCTGTAGCACCCAAGATCATGCTCAACTCACACATTCAACAATGAATAACTAAATACTTGATAACTACATATGAAACAAGCTCCCACATATATTTTTGAAAGATAAAACCACTTATTCATACCCATTCTCATGCTCTTGAACATATTTGCACCAAGACATTATTTAAAGATAATAAAACCTAGCATTCTTTAAAGAATAAAAATCCTAACATGCTCACATATAAATTCTACCATCTAAAGAGTTAAGTTGGATTTACCCAAATCTAAGATCAAGTAAAAAACACATAAAATGCCCTTTTCTAAGATAACTTCAAGACCCACTTGTATTCCCTTTAAATTACAAGGAACAAAAATAAGAGGCATGTAAAAAATAACAAAACAAAGACTCTGACAAGACAATATACCCTTAATGAAAGGGGTAGGTTAAGAGGAAAAAAGAAAGATAATCTTCACAAACTATCTACAAATCTAACATCATTTACTTACCTAAAAATAAATGGAGGCTAGATAAAAGAAATTATAGAATAGGAACCAAAAGAAGAAGAGGAAAAGGAGAAGGTAAGGCTCGAGAATAAAGGATAAATAGCCAACAAGTAGCCAAAAATGCAAATAAAGTGAGGAAAGATAAGAGAGCAAATAGGGTAGGAACCAAAGTGAGTAAGACTTAATAAGACATTAGTAACACAAGAGGAAAAAGAGGGGCACAGAAGGGCGACAATATGTTGTAAGAGAGAGATAAAGATGATTTTCCCAAAACTAAAAATAAATAAGACAATAAAGTAAGGTGAGGGTATAATTTAGGTAGATTGATAAAAACTAAGAATGGATAAGGAGGGATAGGTTAGCTAGCTTGGTTGAATTCTTCCATACCTGCACGAGGTTAGAGGAGAGAGGGGGGATAGAGAAGAATTTACTTGGGTAGATAATGATTGGTTTAATAGAAAATTCACTTTTGGTGGATTTTTGAGTGAATTTATTGGTAAAAGGTTCAAGAAGTTAGGAAAATATTCACATAACTCCTAAAAAATGACTATCAATAAGGATATAATAAAATTAGAAGATTAGAAAAGAATTGGGAAAGATTTGGAAACAAATCATAATTACAAAAACATAAACCCGTACGAAATTGTTGGTTAACCTCACAAGAGACCCAAAAATACATTGAGTAAAACTAGTTGATTGATACACATAAATCAATTAATTAGTGACTCTTCAAGACCCAAACTTACATAGGGACTAAGATAATGTACTCAACCCACAATCAAACACACATAAAAAGTAGGATAAAATTCTTATCATGGGAATATAATCTAGCAAATTAAGGCTCTAAAATTTGAGGTATTACAACTGCTCTAGTTGCTTCCACTTCCTACTTTATCTTATATAGTATATATCCCAATCCGATAAAACTCCTCTCACTTTGTCGTGACTCTGCTATTTTCATAGCACAATCTCTATCCACCTCTATCATTTTCCATCCTTTTTCTATTATAGCATGTAACCTCCTTCATATGGCTAGTACCTCAACTTTATTACATGACCAAGTTGCATCAAAAGATTTATGGCTTGCAAGTAATATAAAGCCCAAGTGAGTGTGTATCGCATTGCCACCTCCATCACCATTCCACCTTGCATTAGTGTTTTGCTTGAGGCAACCATGATTCAATGGTTTCCATATAGAATCATCTATTTGATAACCTTCTCCCACCATTATTTAGAGTTATGCAAAAAAAAGGTTGGGATCTGAAAATTTAATTTGAGATTTTGGGCCTCTGATTCAAATTTTAAAATATGGAGCAAGTATTTGATCTAGTCAAAACTTAAACTTAGCCAGAGCAGATATCTTATTTGAATTTTTTTTAGTATTGTACAATTCGGCTAAAATATCGTGTTTATAAGAAAATTAATTTTTAACAAACAAAGTGAAAATATTTTATTTTTTTGATAAAAGTTATTAGAAACATTACTCCTAACTTTGTTTTTTTTATCTTTGATGAAAAATTTGCTAAAAAAAATACTCGGTGCAATATTTTGTCCATCTAGCCTGTTTTTGTTCAAAATCATGGTAAACAACACAACGATACTCAAACACAAAAGAATTCACAATAGAAATAGAATAAGAAGCTTTTAATTCTTTAATTCTCACTTCTCAAACAAAACCTTAACCTATCTCATTCTCTCTCCTATTCTATTTTAATCTTCCATTCCTTGGCACTCAGTACTTAGCGGCATAATCATAAAACTACTCATCTCTATAGTGTATGGCATTATGATAGGTGGCAACTACTTGAAAATACTCCTTTACTGTGCCGCTTGGCTCATCGCCCCTCTAATCTCATCAACTCTCTCTAGTTTTCTGTTTTTCTCTTATCCTTAAACCTGCATTTTTATTTTTATTTTCAATTAGGATGTATGTTAATTATTTTCTTATTTAGCTCATTATTCCTCCTCCTTATTCAAAAATGCTCCTATTATTGTTAGATACTTTTTTTGTGATAAAATTTTGATTGAGCCAAATAGCTTATTATTGTTAGATTAATAGGTAGCTCGAAAACATTTATGTAATTGCTTAGTTGAACTAAATAAAAAAAAAGTTTACTTTGACATATTATTGTTAGATTGGTTTATTATGCTTAAAAGATACCTTTTATTATATGGTACTATTTATTTGTTTTATTAAGTGTATTTTATTTTTGGTCATAAAATAAAACCACATATTAAAGTAGGTTATTGGATGCCGAATATCAGATATCAAGATTTCGGATATCATATATTCAGTTATTGTCAATTCTTTTTTATATTTGGTTAAATATAAGATTTTTTAATTAAAAATAGATGTGTTTTTGGATATTTAGATATACCGGATATATCAAATATTAACTTCCATTTTTTTAGATATCCGATGCTATTGAATATGGATATGGATAAAATGTATCCAATATCCGACCAGATCAAATATTCGAAAAAAATATATCTGATCAAATATGAATATTGGATTTTACATAATCTTATTTATTATAGTAAGTTGACAACTTGTCAATAGATAATTTCTTACAAGAAAGAAATAAAATTAGACAAAAGAGTAAAAAATTGAATGGCCTATTACTCATTAATGTGAAGTCTTTATCGGTAGCAATTGAACATTACATATATGATACAACGGGTATAATATAACAAGATACAACTAGTAAAAATAAGTTGCTAGTTATCATGTCTATGTAAGCCATAATTTAATGGCACAAATGATGATCAACTTTAATACATATAATCCATATACAAGCCAATGACAAATGTGCAGAACCCTCTAGCAATTGATGAAATTAATTTAACTGGAAACACAATTGATAAAGAAAACGGAACACAATTTGTCTGTTTCACTTCCTCTTTCCATAAATCCAATGGTGCGTTTTTCTTCCAGTGAGCGGGAATAGGGATATTATTAAGCTTTTTCTTCCTCTTTGATTTCAGAAATCATATAAAATTTTGAAGAAGATGTACCCTATTTCTCTCTTCTATAAATGTATATGTTTATATATAGAACTATATATTTTCTACACATAATTGATCAACACTTTGTAGTGTTGTGTTTATTTCATACGTGTAACAAAAAAAAGTGGGGGTTGGTTATTATAATATATTAGGCTTAATTACTAACATATTATTATGTAATATAAATTTTATGGAAAAAGTCTTTATATCTAATTTATTATGGATCACTCCAATGATTAATTTATATATAAAATTTAAAATACTTTATTTATATATATTAATAATAATATTATTATATAAATAAAATATATATTAATAATCTAAATAAGTGATTATATACATCATATAATGTTAGTGATTATCTTGTATTCTATGGTGATTATTTTGTCTAAATTGATAATTTCCTGTCCATGTTGGTGTTTATGTATTCTAAATTTTAATATCTTAAAATTTATGTTATAAATAATTTTTAGAACTCTGTATCGCATACTAATTCGTATGTTTTAGGCCTAACATTGATGATTATTCTTATTCTATCCATATTGGTAATGCTTCATAGATAATTACATACACCATATTCTAGTGTTATGATTTCAATGTTATAAATGATTTTTTCCTCAACCAAACATCCTTTTCCCTTAACCAAACATATGTGCAACATTTTTTTATCTGATTCCATGTTGAATGGTATAATTTGTAGCAATCAAGAGAAAGCTTCAGGGTTGGGGTGTGAGCAAGGGAGCTGATACTTCCCAGGAATTCAATTACAGAAAGAATTCGAAAGCAATAAACACAGATGAATTTATAGAGGAAATAGAGGAAGAAGACGAGATGGCATTTTCATTGACTTCCAATTTTTGTTGCAACAGATACATACATACATATGTCTACTGCCTTCGAATATATATATATTTCGAAGGCATAGATGAGCTAGGATGGCTCTATGGCCTTACAGTGGAACATAGTGCTTAATTGTGTTTCATTACATTCATCCACTAAACAATACATTTAATTTATATCATTAATTAGATTGAAGGGAGTTGTTCCATCTTCAGCTATAGTTGATGCATCTTTGGATTTGGCTGCCATTCCTTGTGCTTCACCATACTCCATCTCTTCCATCTCCTTAGCAGCATTCGTAACAATACCCCGTCCGCAACTAAACCTTTTCCACAAGGGTCGAAGTTAGGGAAACATCGAAGGAGATTATAGTAATACTCCCAAGTGGCATCTTCATTATTCCCATTGGACCATTACATCAATACTCTTGTTGTTACCTAATTACCCCTCTTGATAGTTTGACGATCCAAAACGGCCACCAATTCATAGTTGAGGTATGGAGTAGTCTTGTAGGGGGCTGAGAAATAACTAACGGTCTTCCCATTATAGCTCTTCTTTAGCAAGGAGACATGGAAGATAGGATGAACATAAGTGGAAGGAGGGCGTTTCAGCTTATAAGCAACTGAATCTACCTTATTTAATACTAGATATGGACCATAAAATTTGGGGGATAAATTGTGCATGGTTCTATTAGCCAAGGAGACCTGCCAATAGGGTTGCAGCTTGACATATACCTAATTCCCAATGTTAAATTTCCTCTCACTCCTATGCTCATCAGCCTACATCTCTGTTCTTCTTTGTGCCCTCCTAAGATGGTTCTTGAGAATCACTAGAGCATTCTCCCTTTCTGTGAGAGTTCGATCCACTTGTTCAACTAAAGAGTCCCTAGGGAAGTATAGCAGATGTATAGGGGAAGGTTGTCCATAAATGGCTTCAAAAGGTGTAGTTTGTATAGCCGAATGGTATGTGGTGTTATACTACTATTCAACTAATGGGAGTCAGTTGCACCACTTTGTGGGTGCATAACCTATCATCCACCTCAAGTAAGACTCAAGGTACCTATTGAGGACCTCCAATTAACCATCGTTCTAGGGATGATATGCTATGGACATTTTGCAACTTAACCCCTTGTTGGTTGAATATCTCCTACCAAAATTTTCTCTAAAAGATAGGACCATGATCACTGGGGATGGTTTGTGGTAATCCATGGAGTTTATACACATGATCTTCAAATTCCTGAGCTACCTATGAGGTATTATATGGGTTCTTGAGTGCCACAAAGTGGGCATATTTACTCATCCGATCAATGATGGCCATGATGACTTCTTTCCCTTGCGACTCTAGTAATCCTTCAATAAAACCTATATTAATATCAGTCCAAATTGCTTAAGGATTAGGTAGTGGCCGAAGCTTCCCTAGATACACCAATATATCATACTTATTCCTTTGGCACATATCATATTTTATTGTATATTCCCTTACTACCTTTTTCAATCCTTTACGGTAAAAGAGTCCAACCACCCTCTAATAAGTTGGTTGAACTCCCGAGTGTCCCCTTACTGGTGAGGTGTGGTATATTTCCTGTAGCTTCTAGCACAAGTTTGAGTCATTACCTACCATCAACTTGCCCTTCCTCTTAAGTAATCTGGGAGTAATTGTACTTGGTATTTGCTAATGAATTTTGTTGTAGTTGCTGCCTTAGTTCTCTAAGTTTATCATTAGTATTCCGGCTCAGTTGGATTTTGTCTAAGAGATTTGAGTGTAGTGTCAACAATGAGGTAGTTAGTATTTCCCCTCCCGTGACCCTAGAGAGTGAGTCCGCTACCACATTATCTTTTCCCTGCTTGTATATGATCTCGCAGTTATAGGCCATTATTTTAGTGAGCCACATTTGTTGAAGCTCTATGACTACTCACTGGCTAATGAGGTATTTGATAGGTTGGTAGTCTATTTTAATCTTAAAGTGTTTCACTCTCAAATAGTGTTTCCATTTTTTTATTACAAATAATATGGACATCAACTCTTTATAATATATTGATAAGGCTGCATATTTTGGGAAGAAGGCCTAATTAATGTAAGCAACGAGATGACCCTCCTACATGAGAACACCTCCCATTCCCCCTAGATGTATCATTTTCAATAACAAATTCCTTATTGAAGTTGGGGAATGAGAGTACAGAGGTTATGATGAGTGCAACCTTGAGCTTCTCAAATGCATTTTGCGCCATCACTATCCATCCCCAAGAGTATTTCTCCAACATTTTAGTTAGGGGTTTGTTGATGGTTCCATAATGCCTCATGAAATTTCTATAACACCTAGCTAGGTCCAAAAATCCCCTAAGTTGAGCGAGGGTTTTAGGTATAGGTCATTGTTTAATCACTTTAATTTTCCAAGTTCGGTAACCACCCCATATACTGATATTATATGCCCTAGATATTTAATTTGTGTAGTCCTAAATAAGTACTTTCTCTCCTTAGCATACAGCCAGTTGTTGCAAAGCAATTCTAATGTATCTTCCAGGTGATTCAAATGGGATGGCTAATTAACATTGTAAAACAATATGTCATCAAAAAACACCAAAATGAACCTCCTCAAACATGGGTGAAAGACCTCATTCATCAATGATTGGAAGGTCGAAGGGGCATTGATTAACCTGAAGGGCATCACCAAATATTCATAGTGCCCTTCGTGTGTTTTGAATGTTGTTTTGTGCACATTCTTATCTAGTGATAGCCAGAGTGGAGGTCAATTTTTGAAAAATATTTAGCTCCATGAAGCTCTTCCTGTAGCTCTTCAATAACAGGAATGGGGAACCGCCTCTTCACCATCTGCTTATTAAGCTTTTATAATCAATGAAATACCTCCAAATTCCATCTTTTTTTTTCCACCAGAACTATTAGTGAAGAGTAGGGATTGGTACTTTGCTGTATGATTCCTCCTTGTAGCATCTCTTACACTAATGATTCAATGATGTCCTTCTAGATATTGGAATATCTATACAGCCTAAGATCTATGGGTTCTGCCCCTGGCTTGAGGATAGTTTCATGATCATGAGTTATGGGTGGGGCAATTCTTTGGGAACTTAAAAAACCATGGGGTACCTCTGTAGGATGACATAAAGCTCTCTATTTTATGTTTCTATGTTCTCAACCCCTGATAGTTTAACATTTGTTTCCTCCTTCAATTCCCTATTACATAATTAGAGAGCATAGAGTTGTAGGCTATTCTGTGTAGTGGTTTTAGACATAGCCTTTTCAATTTCTTTAGTTCTAAACCCCTTCGACTTGACCCCTTGAGCACCCCTCAATTTAACCCTCTAATTATTGATCTAGAATTCCACACTTAATTGATTGTAATCTAAAGTGATATGCCCCAAGGTACTTAGCCATTGTACCCTCAAGACTATGTCAGACACCCCCAATGGTATTACCATAATGTCACTAGTAAAATCATTCCCCGCAATCTTCTAAACTAGCCCTCTATATATATAGCAACTTTGGAGAGCTCTACCTTCTGCCACTGCAACTATTATGGGTTGGGTGGATACTAATTGACACATGTAACACCTCAATTTTTATGAATCAAAAAAATTTCTTTTTAAGCAAAAGCGTATAATCAAATAGCTAGATGCTATAGCCGTAATTGACATAAGTTTGGCTTACTATACCATTATTATATCAATCACAAGGCAAAAAAATAAGAAATTAAATCATGATAAATAGAAATTGAAGGAACTTTCATAAACATTAGATAAAAGTTTGGATATTTACTCCGAGTATAATAATCCAAAATACAAAAGGGATACCATGGATTTAAGAATCCAAAAAGGATATCCGGTTAGAAAAACATCCAAATAACATAACTCTATATCCATAACCTTGATACCAAAATCACTCCTCCACATATAACTCATTAAAGGCTACAAATCAGTCCAATAGGTCAACCTCGACCTGCATAAAGACATATGGGTCGTCTATTTGTGGGAATGAGCAGCACCCATGAAATAGATAATTAGTATGCTATGTATTGAGTAAGGTAACAATACAGTCGAAGCTTAATTACACATAATACATGAGTTTACATCAGAGAGTAACCATACATATGATAAGATAAAACAGTGTCATATAGATAATGATTCCAGGTCTCACTATATAAATATATCATATTTCAGGGACCCCACTATTCTTAAACTGGTAGAACTATCTAAAACACCTCTCAAGGAAAAAATACCTAAGCCACTATTATTATCCTATGGAATGGACTCAACACTTCTCAGAGAAAAAATACTCATGAGCCACTATTCTTAAACTGGTGGAACGGTATGAAGCACCTCTCAAAAATAAGACACTTGAGCCACTATTATTATCTAGTGGAATGGGTCCATATAAACACCTTAGCTCAACTCACGTGATATTTCACTTTAAATAATTAGTATCTTATTAGAATTGATTGTATATTCAAGATTGTCATACGGGACCCATATAAGTATACAAGACATAAAATTTAATAATATAATTATGACCACATAATTATTCTTAAATGATCATAATATCCTTAAGTAGTTAAAACTGCTCATATTCTCCCAAGGTCTAATAAATATCAATACCAATACATATAAATCTCTAATATCCATTTAGGACATAAATCCTCAATTACTTGCATAGACACCATATCCAACATTATACCAAAAGAAATCTCATTACTCAAGATATCATATAATAGAATAACATCAATCATATCGCATGTCAAATAAAAGCACATACATATAAAGTCTTAGCTACGACATGTATCCTTACCAACAATGACATCGGCCTCTATGCACGTAAATCCTATACTTCCTCCTTCGAGATCATTGAAAAATCACTTACAAAAAATAAGATAATGCACGATTAGGCTTGAAGATTATAATTAAGAAAAAAATTCAGGTAAAGGAGGGTAAACATGAAAATAATTGGAATCAATGGAAGTTTGAGCTATGTGGAAGTGTGGTGGAAGGTGTAATGGTGCTATGGTGAAATTTTGGTGGTGTTTGGGTAAGGTTTGGGTGTGAAAAAGAGGGTGTAAGGCCAAAAAGAGGGGGTTGCAGGGGCGTGCAACTAGTCATGTACACTCAGGCCTAGAGTTGAGAACCTGCATGCGCAGGCTGTGCCAAGAGGCACTGTCATGCTCAAATAATGAATTACATGAGAAATAACAAACAAGAGCGCACAAGCATGTGGAGGCTATGCACGAGCCATGCAAGGGTGCAAAACCAAACCTTACTAGTCTACACAGGCATGCAATAAGGAAAAATAGAGATTTATATTTGTGTGTGAGTTGTGTGCCTCACAAAAACGAGATGAATGTGAGGAAAGAAGAGGGAAAAATGGCAGTGGTCAACGGTGACGTTGGCGATGACGAGGAGGAGTAATGGGGTGGTCTTAGTGGTTGATCCACCAAACTTTGTGCGATGCTTAATGGATGGTGCACAGTGGTGATGGTGGTGGTATGCGATAGAAAATAGGGCATCAACCGTCAACAAGAAGAAGAAGAAGAAGAAGAAGAAGAAGAAGAAGAAGAAGAAGAAGAAGAAAGGGGCTCGAGTAGTGGTTTTGGACAGAATTTGGGCAATAAATGAGGCAACAAATGAGGGAGTAAGAGAGGTGAGAAGAAGAAGAAGAAGAAGAAGAAGAAGAAGAAGAAGAAAGGGGCTCGAGTAGTGGTTTTGGACAGAATTTGGGCAATAAATGAGGCAAAAAATGAGGGAGTAAAAGAGGTGGAGTAGAGTATGTGTGTGTGTGTGTGCATGGTGGTGTGTGAATGAGATGTGCAAGGAAAATATGAAAAGGTGATGATGTAGATGGTGATGGTTGATAAGGCAGCAAGGGGTGGAGCAAAATTCAATGGAGAGATGGGAGAGGATGGTTAAGAGTGATGGAGGAGTGTTGGGTAGGGTTGTAAACGAGTTAAGCCAGTTCGAGCTCGGCTCGGGTTCGGCTTGTTAAAAGCTCGTTTGAGTTCATTCATTCAGTTAAATGAGCTTTAATTAAGGCTCGTATTATACTCGTTTAATAAACGAGCCGAGCTTGAGCTTAGGTATGTTCGGCTCGGCTCGTTTAGTAATCGTTTAAGGTTCGGCTCGAAATTGGCTCATTAAAAGCTCATTTATGAGTTTTTTAAAGTTGTAAACAAAACACGGCATTTTACATTAAAACACCGTGTTTTGCTACTACCCAAAACATTCCCGCCCGTCGCCCGTGCACAGTGCACACACGCACACTACACGCGGCTACACCTCCTACCCAAACGACCCAAAAACACCCCACACCCCTACCCCATCTCTCTTCCCTTGTCTGAGAGTCTTCGTCTCAAGTCTCGAGTCTCGACTCTTGATCCTCAGCCTTCCCTCTACTAGACCATCCTTCGCACACTCACCACCCCTTTTTAGCTGCCTCAAGTCCGCCCCGCGCTCATCGTTCGTTATCCGACTCATTTTCCGGCCATCGTCCCTATTCTGGCGCAACTCGTTTGGTGGACTGTGGAAACCATCATCCCTCTTTGGTGTTTTTAGAAACCCTTGCGAAGTTGCGGTCTTCGTCAATTTGTCCCCCAGGTATGTGTTCTTCCTTCTTCATTCATTGAATCATCTTACAATTTTAGATGTTTTAGATGATTGATTTTTAATTTGAAGTGTTCTAGGTCTACTGATCAAATGTGTTTGATTTGAAGTCACTGAATCGCAAGTGACCTTGCAGCATCTGTTTCCACTAAATTTTGTAGTGAGGTAAAATTTCTCATCAATTATTATTCGTATTCCAATTATTTATGCTTGACTTTGTGACTAAAAAATTTGTGCGGCTTGCATGAATAATTGCATATAAATGATTCAATTCCAACGTATGCACTTAAATTAGATGAGAAAATCCCAATTTTTTGTTAAAAAATTGATAGTTTAGGGTTTATGAAAGATTACCATAAATTCGAACCTATAATGATGAAGGATGTTTGTTTTCTATCAAAGAATGGTTATGATTCACTAATTTGATATTAAATAGGCCTATTTTGTGTGAGGTATAGATTGATTTGTATGAGAAGAAAGGAGAGAGCATGAGAGGAGTTCAATGGTGCTTTGAAAACTAGGGGCTTGGGTTTGGCTGAACATGTGAGGGCATATTTACATGTTCGACAAACAGTTGACTTGTTTAGTATATCACTCCATTGTTCGTAAAACTAATCAACTAGTTTGGAAGTTTCCAATGACTATTCTTATCACCAATCAGCTAGTTTTATCATTTCAGTCAACTTCTATCACCTAGGTTAAACAGAACAAAAATTTATGATTTAGCCCCCTAGTTTAAGTAGAACTGGTCAACTGGTTCCTCTAAATCCATCAATTACTTTGAAGATAAATGAACAAATTTAGCTGGCCTATTTGCACTTCTTGAGCATATCAAATCATTTTAGATTATGAATCATACTTATGCATTTATGTTCAATTTTGGCACTTTAACCAACAATTATATGTGCTAATTTACACAGTTAAATCCAAGAAATCTTTAGGCCATGTTATTATGATTTTTATTAACTTTCATGATTTATCCTCACCTATATCATAATTCCACTACTTTGAGAGAGATAACGTAGATCATATAAATGTCATTCATAATTCTCTCATAATAGTTGTGAATCTTTACTTATTTAAGGTTTTAGTGAAGATGTATCCCCTTTGATGCAATGTATGTACAAACAACAAAATAATATCCCCTTTTTTCAAAACGGTCCCAAATGAAGTAATGTTTGATTTCAATATGTTTGGACTTTGACTATTAAAAGAAATTCTTATTGAGGTAAAAAGAATTGGTGTTATTATATCTAATTAGAATTTTTTCAATATTAATTCCATATTCATTTAATTGATTTTTATGCAAATTAGTTGTGCACAACAAACACCAGCTAATATATATTCTACTTTAGTTATAGATAAAGAAATAATAGATTATTACTTACTACACTAACTAAGGAACCTTCTATGAATTTACATGTACCCAAAGTGCTCTTTCTATCAACCTTATATCCCATGAAGTTAGCATTAAAGTAGCCTACCAGGTCCAAAAGTATATCTCTAAGGTAAAACAATCCAAGATTATGGGTGCTGGTTAGATTCTTAAGAATATTCTTTACGGTAGTTATATGAGATTCTTAGGGATCACATTGAAACCTAACACATAAGCATAAACCAAATATAATATCAGATCTATATGCCATAAGGTAGAGAAGTGATCTAATCATACCTCCATATCTTTCTTGATCAACTTATTTACCTTCTTTCATCCATGTCAAGATGTGTGGTAGTAGCCATAGAAGTATTACATGCCTTGCTCCCGTTCATTTCTAACATCTCGTCCATATCCCTGGTGTAATTTTCTTGGTTGACAAATATGAAGTTATGCATGGTTTGGGAAATTAAATAATTGAGGTTAATTTTTTATTTAGAAAGTAAATTTATCAATTTATTTTATGTACATTAAAGTTCCAAAATTTCTTTTTTTTAAGAGTGTTGAAATAGAAGGTTTATATACTAATGGTTAGTATCTAAAATATATAACCAACATTTAATGCCTAAATTATTTATAAAAAAAGATTGTCTGAATAATATTGTTTTGATTTGATCTTAGGTTGAAGAAGTTAACAGAAATTGGTGGTTGAAGAATTAAAGTGAACAAAAAAAAATTAGTCAGTAGGTAGTATTAGCAACGCCTTAATTTTAGAATTATTTTATTATACTTTTAGTTTTTTGCTATATTTATTTATAATTATTTTTTTATATCATATTTTATCTTTTTTGTTTTAATAAAGGTGTCCATAAGGACGAATACAATTTTTGGTATATATTTCATATATTTAGCAGGGCAGGGAAAATAAACTGGTGAAATTGTCCTAAAAACTGGTGAAATTGTCTCTAACTACACTAATTCTCTTGACGTAGCTCTCACACAAGTAGATGTCAATGTTGAAGCACCATCCGCATACCTCATGCTACTTCCTCGTCACACAAAGGACCCTCTCATTGGTATAGAGCTTTTCCCTTTTTTCCACAAAGGCTTACCTCTCTAAAATGTCTCAAGGGACCTTGGATTAGCCAATCTCATCACCAAGAATGGGTAATTTATATTCCAAAAACCCATCTAAATAATTATCAAACATTAACCTTTTCCCGATTTTTAAGGTGAAGAGGAAGAAGAAAATTTTTGAGAACCATTCACAAAGTAAATTATAATTCATGGTGAATAAAGAAATTGAGGAAAAAGGAAGATTAATTCTCATTTCACTCTCAAAAGCCAAGACAAGTATAATTAATAATTCCCTAGGAAAATAAACTCCATTACAAATAAACCTTGATAGAAAATCAACTGGTCACGACATAATAATCAAGCTCCCACATTCCCTAAAAACAATATTTCCCAGCTACAAGTAAATTTTAGGGAAATAATGAACTTTGGCTAATGAATTAATTAAGGCTCACCATATGATCACCATCCTTGTAAATTTAAAAGGTCCTTTATTTTTCAGAAACTAAATATTTTCTTAATTAGTGTATGGCATAAGACTTAAAGTCATACTAAATACAATAACTAGGTGTTTAGCAATTGTTATTCCTTGAAAACAAGAATCCTTGTGACTTTGTAAAAGTGATTCATGCGGAAGGTTCTCCTAGTAGTTACGAAGTCCAAGCATTAATAATAGAAAGGTTTCCTTTGGAAACAAAATGCTCTAATTAATCAAGAGGAAACATAATAGACCGGGGAATAGGCTTGACAACCTATGATTTTGCGAGTGAGAAATTGAAAAAACAAATAGTGGTTCACTCAATGAACAATCATAGAGTCCAAAAAAAAACTACACAAAAATATTACAAACAAAGAATCTTCATGAAATATAAAACTGAGAATACTCTTGTATTAGCGGGGCAGGGAGCGCTCCTCCTGAAAAACACTTTTCCACTTATGTCGATTGCCCTTAAACATATGGAATCTCACGTCATTATCCAGAATTATTGACCTCAACTTTAATTGCAAAGTACACGCAATCAGCACAACTTTAAATGAGTTACTATGAGATCCAGTGCCGGCGATTTGGAACATTGGCAATTTGTATTCGTGTGCAGTGACCGCTCAAAATTCTATTTAACACTAGGACTCAAGTTGGTTATGAACTTATCAAATTATCTTTTACTTATTATATTCTATCATAACAAAGGTCATATCTCTCTTATGGGTCGTAGACAAATTTTGTTGCGACTTTTCTACATTTTATTGCCTATTTAACTCATTAATCTATAAATTTTGGGTCGTATCGAATAAGGGCCAAATTAATTCAATTTAGAATTTATATTCACATTGATTGTTATCAATTTAATATGAATAATAATTAAATTTTGTGATTTATTATTACTGTTATGTTTATCATAGTAATTTTTATCATATCATAATATAGAGTTTTTTAGAAGATTATGCTTCTAACTTCCAAGCTTTGCTAATATTCTTTTTATACTTTTAATTTGATGCAGGTTATTTTGCAGTTTTATAATGAAGTGATACATAATTTTACTTAATGGCAATGCATATGGATGATGGAGCAATTTATTATGGAGCTTTGAAGCCATTTTGTTTATGTGTATTGATGTATCTACATGACTGCATCTCTTGTTGTATTTAATTTTTATGGATTTGTTGTAATATTATACAGGCTTTTGGGGAGACAATTTGCACCCAAATTTGTGTGTAATAGGTGCATGAGGATTTTTTTTGAAACAGGTTAATATTAGCTCAGGTTATAATTAAGATAAATTATACCTGAATTAAGTCAAATATTGAATTATTAAGGGGCTCTATATCAGTTTTAAACGAGCCTTAATAAGGTGTAAACGAGCTTTTAAGGAGCCCAAATGAGCTTGAAACCGAACACCAAACGAGCACCAAAACGCGCCCCAAACGAGCACAAAACAAGCTCCTTCAGTTCCCCAAAAGGCTCGATTAATATACACGAGCCGAGCCGAATAGTTCGCGAATCACAAACGAGCCAAATCCGAACATGACTTATCAAACTCTAAACGAGCTCGAACCGAACTCGAGCTTCACAAAATATAAACGAGCTAAATCCGAGCTTAGGAGTGTTTGGTTCGATTCAGCTCATTTATAGCCCTGGTGTTGGGTGAAAAAAGGAATTAGCAGGGGTAGCAGTTGCATGAGATGGTGGCGATGGCAATAGCATCATGAGATGGTGATGGTTGTGTGAAGCGCATGGCAGCAGTTGAGGGACATGAGAGTGATGGTTGTGTGTTGCAAATGGTAGGAAAAATAAGTTAAGTCGTATGGCGTAGGAAGAAGGCAGGAGAAATGAGAAAGGAAAAAGGAGAAAGAAAAGGAAAAAAAGGGAAGAATTTGGGGTTAGTTTTAGATAAATTTTTGATTTGCTAAAATAGGTAGGAATAGTGATATAAATTTATCGGAATTAAGAATGGGTTTTAAAAAATAAGTTATCCGAGTCAGAGATTTAAATTAGGTTAAAATTTTAGGATTAAGAAATTTGGATAAGGCTAAAATAAAAAAATTGAGATTAGAGTCAGGTTAAGGTATTAATAATACAAGATTAGGTTTAGCAAAATTTTAGGGTTTACAACACCCTACCTATTTTGTAGTATTCAGATGAAGAAAATTATGTGTACTTCTAGTATCAATTAACACATTGATAGCCCTCCTCTTAATGTAACCAACCACACGAATGGTTTGGTAGGTAGCCATTCCACTCAATGCATTTACTAAAATTTGAGGGAATTCCTCCATTGTTACCTCCTCCGTTCCCTCTTATTCTACCAATATCTCCCCTTAAGTTCCTTCTTCTTTTCGACGACATCCATCATGAAAATTTGTCTTCTGCTACATTGATACCCAAGGGTAAATTTATCATTGCACCAAAAACATTCCCCCTTCACCCTCTTTAGATCCATCTCTTCCTGAGATATCTTATTATGGGACTTTTGCCAGCATTGTTGTAAGTTGTAACTCAGATTTTTTTGGTCCGATGGAGGTGTGAGTAATAATGGTGGTTTGTGATGGTTTTTTTGACTTCGTATCATAACCATTTGTAATTTGGCCAGTTCATAGGCTCCCTTAAGCGTGGATGGCTTAAACATTCTCGTACTATGCTGGACATTTGATTGCAGGCCACCCAAAAAACAACTTACAACATATTCTTCCGGCAAGCTCGAATGAGTCAGCAGTGCATCAGAATCATACATTAATAGCCTCGACATATTCCTTCTAGGTGAGATACATAGGATGAGGTATGGTCTTCATGTATCCCTGATGCCATTGTAATGCCAAACCCTCGAGGTGAATGGAGGTCAATTGCACCTTGTTGTTCTTTGGCATTCCATCAATAACAAAAAATTGCTGTGTCCTGTGAACCCATCCTTCAACATTAGTTCCATCAAATCTTAGGAACTCAACTCTTGCTACACGGTAAGGAGTTGGATGAGTATTTTAGTTTTGAGATACTGGGACTGGTGGGGTAAATTGTGCCGTGGGCTTGCGGGCGGGTTCGTTTGATTATTAGGGTGGTTAATATCTGGCATTGTGGAACCATTACCAAGAAAAATTCGACCGGACGATGACCCTATGTGGAGTGTTTGCATCTGAGATAGGATTGTTTGTGGAACAACTAAAGTTTCCTGCTAGGCTTCTCATAATTGGCTCTGAAATTTGGCCTTCAGCTATTCCATGGACGATCGGAGATCATCCATTTCTCAACGCAGCTTAGCTATTCATGTATTGTCTGTCATGACAGGTCGACGAGATTTTGATACCACTGATACTTTCCAGGAATTCAATTGCAGAAGGAATTTGAAGACAGTAAACACAAACGAAATCAGAGAGGAAATACAGGAAGAAGACGAGCTCGCATTTTCATTAACTTCCAAATTCCCCGGATACATATATATGCCCAAGGCACACGTCAGCTAGGATGGCTCTATCGCCCTACAGTGTGCTTAAGTGTATTTCATTATATACATCCACTAAACACGCGTTTAACTTATATCATTAATTGGATCCAAGGGAGCTGCTGCATCTTCAGCTATAGCTACTGCATCTTCGGCTCTGGCTGCCATTCTCTGTGCTTCGCCATCCTTCATCTCTTCCATCTCCTTGGCAGCATTCGTAACAGGAGGATGCAGCAGCTCTCAGTCAGCGGAGACCGCGGAACCTGGTTGCCCCAGCAGCTGCTATTCCAACCCATGTACGCTTCATCACAGATTAAATCAAGCGCAATAGTCAGCCGAAAGGAAAGAAATCCATGTAATATTTGTAGAAGATCTACAGCCGTTGCCATTCGAAGGAAACTCGCGCCAACAATTTGCGCAGGCGCAAGTAGTGCCATTGCAACTGCTGGCAATTTCGAATCCCCTGCGAAGTCTCTTCGGCGATTGCTTGAAACCCCAGGACTCCATCAAGGCCCTGCCTGCTTCGATGGACTAAGTGCTAAGCTTGTCGAAAGAGCTGGGTTTGATTTTTGCTTTACCAGTGGTATATGTTCCCTCTCCCTCCCGCTCTCTCTGTTTCGAATTTAATGTTAATCGAAAATTCTTTTTGTCATTCATGCAAAATTGATGATGATACTGCAATGGTTCGTTTCTGGGTGTCTTCGATTCATGTTTCACCATGATGTGATCTGCGCCCCCGCCCGTACCACCCCAGGGAGCTGGGGAAGCAGACGCTCGGCCATTTACCCCTCTCGTCATTTCTCCTTTTTTTTTCTTTCTTTTTTTTTGTGTGCAGGGTTTTCAATATCTGCTGCTAGGCTGGGTTTGCCAGATGTCGGCCTTTTATCTTACGGGGAGATGGTAGACCAGGGGCAGAAAATCACCGAGGCTGTTTCAATACCCGTGATCGGGGATGGTGACAACGGTTATGGGAATGCAATGAATGTCAAACGAACTGTCAAAGGTTACATTAAAGCTGGGTTCGCTGGGATTATCCTTGAAGATCAGGTTTTAAGTCATCTTTGTTCTTTGTAGTTTATTCTTGTTTCTTTATCTATAGCAATTCGAAGTTTCTATTTTCTGTACCAACCGTTGTCGTAAAAATAGTTACATTACATGGTTGCTATAAGTACTTAAGGAGCATATTTTTAATGGGTGAACAGCTCAGTTTAGATTTTTTTCTACATTGTAATCAATAAGGAAAAATGCCTATTATTGATAGGAAACAACATGATGGCAGCTTAATAATATGGAAATACTAAGTATGCCGAGGCTCATTTTGAATTCATTTCATACTATTTAGGTGTGAGAAATCAAATGCTGAAGTCCATCAAAAAAGTAGTGAGGTACCGATTGTAGAAACATATAGTAATGCGTCATGTGTGCCCTGGTAAATTATTAAATGTATCTAGCAGTTGTTATGATCCTAAAGCCTATAAGTAACATAATTCAGAAGTTATTGCTCTCTATCTTGCATTCTCCATCAGTAACCAGTTAGAATACTTGAACTAATAGGTGATCTTTTTGACAAGGAACTAATCTTACAAAGGCTGGTTTCAGAAGAATTATCTATTCTCTCTTAAGAAAATGAGTGCACATGATACGTACGAATTACAATCCTGGGAAGCTTGATCAGGATATAGTTATTTATGAATGATGGCAAATCCAGGTCTCAGAGACATGCTTGCTGTTGGTTGTGACTGAAACTTGTATGCCTGTCTAGAGTTCCCTACACCAATTTTATTCCTGTAGCTTATGATTTTGTGCCTTCAAAAGGTATCCCCAAAAGCGTGTGGTCATACTCAAGGTAGGAAAGTGGTGTCAAGAGAGGAAGCAGTTATGCGGATAAGAGCAGCTGTGGATGCTCGAGAGGAAAGTGGCTCAGACATTGTTATTGTAGCACGAACTGATTCTCGCCAAGCAGTATCATTTGAGGAGTCACTATGGAGAGTGCAGGCCTTTGCAGATGCTGGGGCAGACGTTCTATTCATAGATGCACTTACTTCGAGAGATGAAATGCAGTTATTCTGTGATACCTCTCAAATCCCTAAAATGGTAAATTTTGACGGCTTATGAGTTATGGCCAGAATTCATGACCCTGATCTATGAGGTCTATAACTTGGTAGTATTGCTAAGTTTTTGTCAAGTAACTTTATCAAACTTGTCTCCTTTAGAATAGTCTCTCTCTCTCTCTCTCTCTCTCATTCCCCCCCCCCCTCTATGTGTGTCAACTTGTGTACTTCCCTTGAATATTGGGGTAAGTCCACAACATTTAGGACATATTTACTGTTGAAGACTCATGCTATCCCCGTCACATTATCTAAGCACACCAACGTGTTGCTATTTGAGCTAGCACCTCGAAATCTCAAGTTATCAATTGCTTGTCTATGCATCAAGCTTCTTTAGTATCCTAGTAGTTTCAGATATTCCTTTTGTGAAATTACGTGCCTTCATGTTAAATGTTGCTGGGTGAATCTGTAGATATAGTCTTTACCCTATGTGTTGACAAAGACTCATGCTTGTCCGGTCATATGGTCCCATAATTACTAAGTTAAGATGAGGTGTGTGTGAGAACATATATCTTGTCTGTGAAATTTTAGGAGCTCTGATAGCTGTAGCTTAATAATTTATGCGAAACTTGTCTTTTCTGTTGTACAACAGTACTCTAGGTATCTGCATTCCCTAGACTGACTGAAGCAGATCTGATATGATTTTGAGTTATCAAAATTCAACTTGCAGAAACTAGTAATATGGCCTTGGATCTTTTTCTTGCACAGTATCTTTTCATGGCTCATAACCTCCTTGATGTGTATCAACCCGTTTTGAAATGCCTGAAATCCAGTTGACCTTTTCAAAATTATGACATCTTCTTCCTTTTTCATATCAGCAGTGTATCCCTTTCTGCCATGAAAATAGACCACACTAAAAAAATTTCTTCTTTGATCTTCTACAACTTATGTTTTCATTTTTCAGGCAAACATGCTAGAAGGAGGAAAAACTCCTATACTTAGTCCTATGGAGCTCAGGGATATGGGGTATAAACTTGTAGTCTATCCGCTTTCCCTAATTGGAGTATCTATTCAAGCAATGCAGGTACTTGAATTATCTTCGTTGCTGTAATTTTTTAATTTTGTGGATGTAATTTAGATATTGCTTGCAATGGACAAATGCACTGTAGACTACAGCAAGCAGTACCCTTTTGCATTTTGATCCTGGATACAAGAAGAGGTGGCAAACAGGTCATATGGGTTGGTTTCATGTTGGGTCAATTTGGGTGGGGTTAAAATCGGATTGCTATACAATCAAAGTCCGGTTTGGGTTTGGTTTCAGTCAGGCTTGGGTCCAATTCAGATAACAATGATTCGGATTGGGTCTGTACTAGGTCCAATCATTTCATGTCATAAGAATATTGAGTCGGATTTGTATCTAATACATCGGATTTCTTTGGGTTCGGGCTAAGGCTCGGGCTCGATTCGGGTTTACAGACTGTGGGTTGGATGGGGTTTGGGCCAAGTTAATTCAATTTAAAATTTATATTGACATTGATTGTTATTAATTTAATGTAAATAATAAATTAAATTTTGTGATTTATTATTATTGTTATGCTTATCATACTAATTTTTATCATAATATATGTAATAATATAACAAATTGTTATTATAAAATATGTAATAATAAAAAAAAATTATTATCAATATTAGTGTTATTATTATAGTTATTGTTATAAATACTAAACATTGTTATATACATAAATACAATGATTGTTGTAATAATTATAATTATCATATTAATTATAATAATTATTGTTGCTATTATACTTAATTATTATTGTTGTTGTTGTTGTTGTTGTAATCTTTAGAAATATAATAATCCTTATTATTAGTAGAAATACAAATATAAATTTTACTATTATTATTATTATGATATATATTATAATTATTATATTAACAATTATATTTTTATGCTTATAATGATTATAATAATAATAATAGAAATTTCTATGATCTAATCTAAGCGATGCTAATATGATATTAAAATAAAATAAGTAGAACATAGTATTATGAGTTTTGTTTCATTTGTT
Organism: Tamarix chinensis; assembly: GCA_030549775.1. Classification (NCBI taxonomy): domain Eukaryota; kingdom Viridiplantae; phylum Streptophyta; class Magnoliopsida; order Caryophyllales; family Tamaricaceae; genus Tamarix; species Tamarix chinensis. Next base: position 95,403,775 of record CM060175.1, read on the forward strand.
GTTATATGGGTTACATATTTTGCTTACACAAAATTTTATTAATAAGATAGTTTATTGGTATTTATGTATCAATTTATATGAGATAAAATGTTACCTTTGTTCATCAATTTTGACTTTAGTTTTGATCAAGTTTGAAATTATGTCCGGGTATGGGTGGGGTTAGTTCGGATCGAATTATTATCAGGTTTCTATCTGGGTATGGGTTGAGTTTGGGTCAAGTTTTTTTCGGATTTGGGTCATTTTAGATATAGGTCATGATCAGGTTAACTAAATTCGGGATAGGTTCAAATTGATTTGGTTTATTTTGGATTTCTAAATTGAGATTGGGTTTAATTTTTCGGATCCAGATTAAGTAATTTGGGTCAGGTCGGTTGGGTTAACTTTGTCAAGTCTAGATATAAGACTATATTTTAATGATATCTGTCTTTTTATTTGCTTTATTGCCAAGTATTGGGGTTTAACTTTCCAATACACTACAGGACGCTCTTGTCGCTATTAAAGGAGGTCGCGTACCTTCTCCTGGAAGTATGCCTTCTTTTGAAGAGATCAAAGATATCTTAGGTTTTAACACTTACTATGAGGAAGAGAAGCGGTATGCTGCAATCCCTAACCAAACATCTCCACCAAGAGGTAAATTGAAATAGAAATAGTTACTTATATTTATATTAAGCATATCACTTGCATTTTTCTTATAGCTGATCATTAGAGTAGTGAGACTAAAGAAGGGCAAATTTGAAAAAGAATGAGAATTGCTGATCTGCTGGTATTTGGACGAAAATGGTTGTCATTCTTTTTCTTTATGTTTGCCTGAACATTTTTCTTTTTCCTTTTGTTGGGGGGGGGGGATTAATAGGAAGATGAAGTTATCATTTCTGTTATTATTCTGTACTTTCATTTTTGTTGTCAAGTTTCATTTCCTTTTTTCCCGCTATGACCTCTAGATCCAGGTATTTATGGATTTGAAATTGACACAATCATAATTGATGTACGTTTGTGATTTCTCTCCTTTTGTGGCTACTTCTTTGTCCTTTATTTTTCATTTTTTCTTGGGAGCAATCCCCCTTCCCCCCGGGGCATGTGATGCAAGGCTACACATAGCCTCCGGTTCCTCACAAACCATACTAAAAATATTTATAGACTAAATGATGGAAAGGATACACTTGGTTAAAATAGTAAAAAATAACAATTACTAAATACTTGATAACTAAGAATATCAATTTAATAATAAATAATATCTAATTACTAACACACACTGTTAGAACACACTAATTACGGAAAGAGGTATATCCACAGCTACGTGGGCCTACCTTCCAAATAAGCTAATGGACTTAATTATGGGCCTGACGATGGGGTGGTGTATAGGTTGCATCAGCAGGTTCCTTTCTTTTCTTTCTGATCTTTTGGGTGGAGCTTAAATTATTTACTAAAGAGTAGCATCTCTTCTCACCAACCATAATGAATATTGTGCCCTGTCAGCTGCTGGCAGTCCTTCTTACAGTCTAGTAAGGGATTCTTCCGTTACCAAGCATGAGGAAGAGGACCTTGCTGCAGAAAATGCTATAGTTGAAGTGATGAATCCTTCAGATGGTTCAGCTGGTACATATTCTGGTATCTGGTCACGAAAATTAAGGGTCAAAATAACGGGACGGGATGGCTATGAGAAACTTGATATCAAAATCCCTGTAAGTTGACACTGCCTTGTCAAAGTTTACGATTAAATTTCTTGCCTTCTTTTAGTATCTACATTTTCACAACTGCTATGTCTGGTCACCTTTGGGCAATCTTTGTGGTTAATTTCTATTTTAGGCTGGATTCTTGGACAACGTTACAAATGTAGTTCCAGGTACACATCACTTGTGACAGAAAATAGGTAAATTTACGTTACAGTTGCATTGATTGTCACCATCGTAATGGTTTGCTGCACAGCACTGGTCGGAGTAAATATCAAGGAACTCCTGGATAATGCAGCCGAGGGAGAAGGAAAGCTACTAGATTTTTATGATACACTTGGAGACAGGATACAAGTTTTTCTGGAGTAAGTTAGTTGCGGAGTTTAGGTGGCTACAACGCAGGCAGGTATTGCCGAGTGAACTAGCCCGTTGAGAGTTGTTCCTTTCATAAAGTTGTATACATTACTATAGTGTTTAGACCCTAAAACAGGTGTTGGAAGAACAGGAGAAAAATAGCTTGTGCTAACTGTATTGGCTGGACTGCAGGCGTACCTTTAAATGATCATTTCTGATCCTGAAAAGATGACATTTGGTTTACTGAATTTAGAAGTAATTAAGATGACCTTGTTTTGACTCGTGTGGATTTGTAACTCGTGGATTTGTAGGATGTGGCCCTTAAGTTTAATTTTTCCTCCGCTTGGGCATTTGTTTTCTGATCTATTTCTGGTAAGGAAAAGGGTGTTCTACTTAACTAATGCTTCCATTAACAGTAATGTCCTCAAAAGAAACAGTTGATATACAAGTAGTTCTAAGTGCCAGAGTTCTAAGAGCATGGCTCTAAGAAGATGGGTGGAAGGGCTAATTTAGGGCAGACTTAACCCCCTTATGAAGCCAGAAAGGCTTTCCTGCAGAAATTTATCAAAACCACCAAAACAGCCTTCAGTTCTAACTCAAGTCTTCTCCACAACCGTAAATCAGCATGTCAAATGACAACAATTTAGCAAGATATCTTTTTCAATGCTAACAAACGCAATTTGATGATACTATTATATTCTCTATAAAGTCCAAGACGCTGTAGCAGCTGGATCAGGGTGTACAGATATATTTGTGCTCACATCTGGGGACTGCCAGAAATGAATTTTCAAATATCAAGTAGTAATAATGCTCTGTGGAAAAGCATAACACAATATATAGAGGGAAAAAATGATGAATAACGGCCGGCCAGAGAAAGGCTACTCGGGTCTTGCTGCACGCTCTCGCCGAGCAGAAATCACAAATATTACAACGATTACTGTCACAAACCGAAAGCAAAAGCAAAGCAGTTGGGCATGGATGTTCCATCCAACGGGGACAGAGTCAAGTCCAACAAATGAATATTTCTAATCTCCGGCAGCACCTGTGAATTCTACATGAAATGACCAAAAATACAACTTTCTACACACATGGTTTACTGAGTTCTGCATCCATCAGAATCTGACAACGAAGTGGATGCACACAGAGCGCCACCATTGAGCATGAAGTAGCGACAACAGTTGCCATAGATAATCTCTCCAAAATTACATGATATACAAATGACGCAAAACTCATTGGTACCCACCTCCATAAGGCTGTTGAGGAGGATAACCACCTCTCCCTAGCATGGGATTGTAACCACTTGGCATGTTAGCTGCAGGGGGGTAACCGCTTGCAGATTGCATTGGAGCTCCTGGCCCCATGCCCATATGCATGCCTCCATATCCTCCAGTACCCAAGCCCATAGATGGATTCTGCCCTCCATAACCTCCCGTACCCATGCCCATGGATTGGTTCATGCCTCCATAGCCTCCCATTCCCATACCCATACTTGGTCCACCCCCCATTCCCATGCCTCCCATCATTGGATTTAGTGGAGCCCTGTGAGCCCCAACCCCAGCACGACCAATACCAGATCCTGATCCCATTGCCTTACCCATGGGAATGTTTGATGTACTAGGTGCTGCAGAAGGCTTCTCCATCCTCTTTTCCTTGCGATTAAGGGCCTCAAAGTCAATTCCAATATCTGACAATGGATTAACTTTTGCTGCATACGGAAACTCAATGTTTAATATCTTGGACAAAACAAAAGGATGATAAATAGCTTAATGTTTGAACATACCTCCAGATATATTCAAGTTAACCAGTCCTCGATTCAAGGTATCAGCCCATACTGCTGACTTTGGCTCAAACTTATCTTTGGCTGGTTGTTGAGTAACCAAAGCAAGTGATCCCGTTGAAGATGAGCGCACTGGCTGTGATGACAAGGTAATAGATTCTCCAGCTTGGGAAGAATAGCTGTCCAGAAAATCATTATTTTGTCGGTGAACTGCATAAGATTGTGTTCGATTTATATTGGAGGAAACAGCCGATCCGGAAACCGGTTGTGGGAGGGAGTTACTGAGCTGGGCACTTGACATTGCTGGATTCTGAGAAGCCATTGGAGAAACACCTGCAGCTGCTGGTACTGACTGTTGCATGTAATTTATTTCTGGTCCTGACTGTGGACCATAATTTGCTGCTGGTCCGGACTGTGGAATATAATTTGAAATGTTACCATAATTTGGCTGTGCAGGCTGACCAGCTGGAGCATGATAAGCTGATTGTGATGCTGTCTGGAGACTAGGTTCAGGTGGTGGCAGTATGCCTGCAAGTATATCATCATTCTGATTTGGTAGTGGCTCTTGTGGAGTTGAATGAGAATTTAACAGAGACTGCTGGCTGTTCGGAATATCAGTTGTATAGTAAGTCAATCCAGGAAATGTATCTGAGAAATCCAAATTGCTAACAGTCTCAACTTTTTGAGCAACAGGATGTGTTTGTTCGATGCTACTTGTAGGCTGGAGAACTGAAGGAGAGGCCAAATTATGGGTTTGAGCAGGGATCTCATCTGAGGAAGAAATGGCCTTAAAAGGTGAATCACCAAATGGATCTTCAAAACTCTGCATTAAAAAGCAGCTTTAGCCATTTATATTTGCTTTCTTAATAAAGAGATATAGGACCAGATTTGATACTGCAAAAGATGAAAACATGTATGCCTCACTAAAACGGATTCTAGTAGAGGAAAATCTCGCTTCCTCCATTTCACACGAATAAAACAGTACTTGGCTCAAAATCTGGGGCAAATAAAGGCAGCTTTATGTACCTAACATTTAAATTGGAAACTGCTCTCATTCTCCGAAAATATCTCAGTGCTAAAAAGACCGCATTCATTAGGCTACAGCCCACAATTAGCTACAAACAGAAAGCATAAATGTCCATGCAAAGTCTGGGGGTAAAAAGAGCAAAATGAAAAGCACAATCATTCTGATTTCACATATTTCTTCAGATAGGAAAGCATAAATTTGTACCAAGGTGCTAACTGCTAAGTCAGCATTGAACCTTAAATGGGCTATAAGAAATTTTATCTGCTTTCATGTATCATAACTAGTATTAATTTTCTTGTATTACCCATGACATCGAAATACAAATAAATAGAGAACAAGTAATATAGATGATATCCAGCATTAAAATTTTATATCACTGCATTTTAAAAGGGCTAAAACATGATTCTTTCTGAATTTTAAAATTTTTTAACAAGCCAAAAAAAAAAAAGGTACTGACATTTGACCTAATATTTTGTGGGTACACAATTTTTTTTATTACTTAGGTACCTTCACATTTTAATTTAATGCCACTTGAGTACCTAAATTGTTGAATCACCTTCCTAATTCCTTTGGGTATCCAACTATCTATTTAGGAACTCAAGTGAAAATAACATAAATGTACCTAATATAAAAATATTAAAAACATTAGGCATATGTGCAGGTATTTAAGTGGAATTTATCCTAAAAATTATTGTTAACTAATTCTGTACCTAATACAAAACAGGGAAATGCATAACCCAGTCTGCCCATCTATACCTAAAAAATTATTGCTAATTAAATCTATACCTAACTAAATCTAGTTTTGGCCCTATTCTTACCCTGGTGGTACAAGGATAATTTTTTCCCTTTCAACTTTTCCATCAGTAGATATGTCAGTGTAACCGGCTACTTTCATTCATTATGAGAAGTCCTACAATCATCCTTCTCAAGACCTTTCTCTTTCAGTCGCCAAATTTCATTTCCCGATTCTCTATCCAGAAACCAAAAATTATTCCAAAAAAAAAAAAGTGACAGCAGCACCTCTAAGAAGGTTTGGTGTAGAAAAATCAATAAATACAGCATGCGAAACATTTTTAGTAGGAAGTTGAGCAAGTGCTTTCCAGGAACATTTACCTGATTTCCAGTGAAGGGAACTGAATTGATATCAGCAGTATTTGATGAATTGATGCCAGCAGTCACCGGAGCAGATGTCACAGGCACAACAGCCAAGGGATTAGAAGAAAATGAATCTGAAAGTGAACCAAACAAGTCCATTTCAGCATTGCCTGATGCAACTGGTGCAGCTGCGCAAGAAAAGAACAAATCAACAAAGTCAAAAAGCAATTAAAGTATACACAAAACAGCTAAAAATCTTCACACGTTCACAAAGGTAGTGCTCATATTCCAATAGCCAGCCTGTCGAATTCAGTTTGGAAGAATTTGGTCCTATACTCCTGTTACAACCAAAAACTCCCTCACAATATTCAATCTCTTTTGGATAACAAGTGTTCAATCTTCCTACTCTTTACTACCACAGCAATCCTTTCCCACGCGGATGTCATTTTCCTTGTCAAGCAAATTATTCCAAATAAACAGCAGGCAAATGGACTAACAATAAGACAGCATTCAGCTGTTGTATTATATTAAGGGGGAAAATCCACACAAAGGAAACATCAAGAGAAGCCTGGTTGTGGTCCTCAGCCTGGAGTCCTGCCACTGCCAGCAAGCACACAAATACTATCCTTTTTATTCAAGTTACACTTTTGCATAGTTTTCACATAAGATAATGATAACTAACATGAAGAATCAACTGTTACATACCACCTGCAACTGCGCTACTGCCTGTAACTGGGCCACGAGGATCAAATGCATCGAAGGTGTCAGCTTCAGGGTTCACTGGAGACCAAGAAGCAGTATTTTGGCTTGGACTAGCACTTGTAGGAGGAGAAGATGATTTAGGAGCTGATGCGGCTGGTGCATCTCCATCCCTATCGACAGGAAAAGGTCAGGACCATAAGGTGACACAGCAGAAGACTGCTATAAAATTTCAAGCCTACCTCTCACTGTAAGCAGGACTCCTAGATCCTCCAACAGCCTCTTCATAACTAGGAGGAGCACCAACATTCTGTTCAGGAAATTTCCTCTCAACCCGCCTGCACCAATGCCCCATGCCAGAAAAACAGTTTGATAGAGATGTTAAGGAAAAGGGGGTAGAAAGAAAATAAAAACCATTATTAAACTGATGATTTCTGCATGTAAAGACTGAAAACACAGATATAACCATGAAACTATGTGAAAACAGATAAATAGGTTATCACCTTCCGTCTTGAGGATGGTCCTCTCCTTTGACACTACTACCTCTGTAGCAGGAAAAGCAATGAATTAGTTATTACCTGCATGTCTAATATATGATGCAGCATTTTCTTTTGTAATTTGCAGGGTTTTGGATAAACTAATTTTGTTCATAAAATGCCACAGCCTTCAACCTTTTCAACAATGGCCTCTCATACTCATTCTATTCTCAATACAGTAATCACTTTGACAGAAGCGGAAAATGACCACAAAATCAGGACAGAACTTTTTCTCTTTTTTTTTCCCCCTAAAAAGAGAGGACATACCGAGATGATTGACGATCATCATCATCATAAGAGTGATCTTTATCCTTATCAGCACTCCTACTTCTTGATCCATATTGATAGTCATCTACTTTTGGACTTCTACCTCGGTACTCATCATCCCTGTAACTATCTTTGCCATATCGTTCTTCAGAATCTCTACTGTGACGGTCGCCATCTCGAGTATAGGAGTCCCCATAGCGACCATACCGGTCATCATCCCTAGAGCTCCATTCTCTTTCTCTCCCATAACCGTTCCGCTCATCATCCCTACCAACATACCGTTCATCATCATATCTATCACCATATCCTCCTGACCCAGAATAAGAACTAGGCCGATACATACCACCCACTGCTGATGTGCTGCGAAACCTGTAGCATGGTGAAGGTAACGTTAAGATCTCCAGCCTAATGAAACTAATGATAAATTTATATTAAAATCTAGCACCTCCCTAATGAGTTTTAGTTGCAATCATTTTCCATAGCTAGCATTATATTGACCAACTAAAATAATGACTTCCAAACACATGCATTAATGAGCTCGATTAGTGTTACATAGCTATTATAACTGAACTGTCAAAAAGGAATATCCGGTTTACTGAAATTTTCATAACATAGGCACAACCCTTTTCTCAATTTCAATAAATAAAATATCTCAACCTTTATCAAGCATTATGATTTGAAAATTTTGCAGAAAAAGGGACTAACTCCTCCGTGAGAAAGCCAAAAGTTCTCAAAGTAACCTTAGAAAAAGCAATTCATTATTTGAAATAATGAGCTAAAAGAGCTGGAACCATGGTATAAAATATCGTCCAATACTGATATGCATCAGAATTTTTGTCTACCGGTACTCAAACTTCCTGATACACAACTCTGAAATGAAATCACATGCATATCAGCCTATACACTACATTATGGGCCATTTCCCCCAATATTAGCAATATTTTATTGATATTTACTGATATCTAACAAAATTTTCCATACTTATTGCAAAGAAATAATAATAATAATAATAATAATAATTAATACACCACGAGAACTGTGACACAAATTGTCCTACCATGATTGTTATTCTATTGCCTGACTGGAACCTTACAGGCTTCTCACATGCTTAATCAGGGAATAAACATATCACAAGCATAAAAATTACAATCAGACACTATCAAAAACTCATGTTGGACTACCTTAACACCGAGAGCTGATCAATAAACACATGTTTTCGCAACAGGGAATAACAAATTACATTCAAACTTAACGGATGTCTAGTGGTTGTTTCCAAAGTGAAATAAGATTCCAAACACATATCTCATAGTGCACATATATATTAAAAATACTACTGTCTTACTCTTACAGCAGAAAGTAAGACACAGTTCCCTCCCAGTAAATTGTGATTTTTCTTTCGGCAAAAGTTGATCCTATTCTATTTATTTATTTACATTCTTATTTTGAGTATAATTCTATAAACATTTACACTTAATATTTTATCTTGTATTCACAGATTGCAAGTTATCTGTTTTGAATTTAATAAAACAAATTTTTGCCTAATGAATGATATCATATTATGTTTATTTTTATATTTTTTAATCAACATTTCTCATAGTTTTTCTGTTTTAATGTTCAGCTAACATTCAAGATAATTTTTCAACATACTCAAATAACAAAGGATTATTCATGTAATTTAAATTCAGTGTCTTGTCAGTCATCATGTGAAATATAAATCAATCCAAGACTAAAATTGAATGAATCTTTTTAATATTCAACTAACATTCATGACAAGTTTTAAGCAAACTTAGATAATAAAGGAATATTGAAGCAATTTAAAATATAAACTGAATCCAAAAGACTAAAATCGAATGAATCTTTTTAAAAGAGAAATATTAAAGGCAAAAGAAAATGTCTTCGTAGAAATAAGATAAACAAATTTCTTAGTCTTACACTATACATTTCAGTCAATCTAAACTATATATCGACATATAATGTAGACAAGGAGTGAATGATGCACCCCTGGTGATTTGAAAAGTCATAATAAAAGGCAATCTTCTAGATAACCATAAACTATGCCAAATTATGTGTATCTGACCTGATACTTTTTCTATTTCATGTATTCCAATAACATAAGTTTAATCGTTGTCTACCCATCTCTTTTTGTACCCAATTTAATCTCTTTTTCTATCCAATGTCTACTAAATTGTTAACATTTCTGCATAGTAAATTTAATATTACAAGATGATTTTTTATTTTTATTTTTTTGCTTTCATTGTTTGCAACTTACTAAATTTGTGTACCATATATAGAAAATAAAATGATGAAATTTACAATAATGACTATTCAGCATTCTTAATTAAAATAGTGCAATACACATGCCAACAAGGATAAAAGAAAATGGCATGGCAACAACAACAAAATTCATCAATTAGCTATCTTCAAATGGACCAACAAAGTTCAAACATTTACAGATTGAGTCTTTCTTCAAAGGTGAACATGGACATCCACAGATTCTATACTGAGATTCTGAGATGAGATATTGGTCATACTTGAACAAAACTCATGCTTAGATACATTTTCATTATTTGGGCATGTAATGGTCACCAAAACTTTCTCCAAGCAGCTTTATTGAGTGTAATCAGAATGAATAAAATATGCAAATCACTAATACCCACCAAGTCATGGTATTGGTATCTACAATAAAAAGGGGGAAGTGCAAACAGTTATACATATTTTTATAACGTAAAGTGTACGGTAGAGCAGACAGAGACGTTAGACAAATCTTTTCCTTCCAAGTTTGTGCAAAAAGGTTGCAGAAAACAGTTGTAAACACATAACTAGAGAGATGGACTGAAGTTGAAAGAGTTTAATCCTAACTCAATCCACAAGCAATGAGCTTCAAACAAATATTTGACCATTCCGTTAAAAAGGCCCAAATTCCTTTAAACCCAAATGAAAATGTAGAGAAGAATGATATCAGACACCGAAGGAACAGTGAAGCCAGAGAAATAACACGACCATAAAAAAATAAACATCACATATCGTAAACAACAAATAGACAACCACTAAGAAAGAATATGCCCAACAAGTTAGGGCAGGCTTCACAACAGCAGATAAAGGTTCTGAAACCAAGTTCATAAAGATTTACTTTTCTCTATTAGCAGCAGCTTTCTGTCGAACTTCCAGTATCCTTTCCTTGTCATTGACCAGAAGCACAAGGCTCTGAGATTTCCTTCTGACATTGTTCCCCTGATCTCTCCCACTAGAATCAATATATTGAAAATCTGACAATGTCTGCAGAAGGCAAGTTTACACACATATGTGTGGGAAAGGAAAGTGGATTAGCCCATTAAGGAAAAAACTGCAGAGGATCTTAAATGGAAATATTGGAGGAAAAATAGGAAACCCAAAAAACAAAATTCACCGATATTTGGTAAGCATGCTCTTTTATTTCATCTATGACACGCTCTGATCCATGTGCCACCAAGTATTCCAAAACAGTCAAAGCCTAAATTCAAATAAGCAATCAGTTCAATTCCCAACATCTGAACCATACAGATTCTGCACTAAACACTGACATGAAGGCCCTTGGGGAAAGTGCATTCAAACATCATTCACTTCAGACAAAATTGTAAGAAAATTTCAAATGTGCAAAGGAAGCAAAAGTTCAGAAATGTTCACCTTGTAGACATGTCGCCAATTTTTTCCAGTATCATTGATCCTCTTCCATATTACAGATATGATCATCTGGTACTCGTGGCTATATGAAAGGAGGTTTCAGAAAGGCAGGTAATACTTTAAAGCCCAAAAAATCTAAAAAGATCATATAAAACTCACTAATTTCTGGTGGCCTGCGCAATGTCTGCAAGAAGTGATCCATGAGGACCCCAAGGCTCATTACTTGTAGCATCAAGAACCTGCAAGTTTCAGTCCCTCATGAAGTAAGTCCACAGGAACTAAATTCATTGATATTAGCAGCATTGACATTGGCAAGGTCAAACGTTCTTTAGTGTCAGAAGAAATCATACTGGCTATACACTCTGCAAGTACAGCCCAGTGTTTGAAAAGGCCCAAGGCGCACCGAGGCGCTAGGGGTCCTGGAGCCTAGGCGCAAGGCGAAGGCGCACGCCTGGGTGATGTAAGGCGCCAAAATTACTCAAAAAAGCTAAAAATTACAGAGTGCTCTCTCTGTTTTTCCTTAATGCTCTCTCTGTTTTTTTTTGGCAGATATACTTTTTTTTACCCAGTTTCCCCCCTAATGCTCTCTTTGTTTTGTATTTTTTTTTTACATTAGGAAGAAAAAATATCTGCAAAAAATATAGAGGGCATTTCTTTTTCCCTATATCTTTTGTTTTCCCCTATATCTGCAAAAAATATATGCAGATATAGCTTTGGTTTTCCCTAATGCCCTATCTATTTTTATATTTTTGCAGATATACTTTTTTTTTCTGGTTTTCCATGATTTTCTCTCTGGTTTATTTTATTTTTATTTTTTTGTTTGTAGTTGTAGTGATATGATACATTGTTTTTTCCCTTTTTTTTGCATTAGGAAGAAAAAAGATATGCAAAAAATATATAGCAGTAGCAGACTTTACAGTCGACAGAAATAACAATTTCTCAGCTTCTGAATTTAAATTGGTGCCTTGGTGGTAGCAGTAGCAGACTTTACAGTCTCTGACTCTCTGCAACTGCTTTTTATCTTTTTCAAAATGACTCTTGCTCTCCCCAATTCCCATATTAGTTGCAGAAGAATTTTAATGTAATTTAAGACTATAAATGGACTTGCCTTTTTCCAACAAATGGCTATTTAACTCCCCTAAGTCCCTGCAGTATGCATGCATTTTGTTTTTCTGAAAAGTTTATTTATCCCTCTTCCCTAAGTCTATTGAGCTCCCAGGTTTCTGCTGATTTTCTGCTGAGGCGTGCGCCTCATAACATCTGCGCCTAGCGCCTGAGGCGCGCCTTATATGCGCCTCACCTACCTCGCCTCGCCTAGCAACAGAAAAGCCCCACCCCCCCATCGCCTTGCGCCTTGCGCCTCAGGCGCGCTTTTTCAAACACTGGTACAGCCAATCTGCAACAGAAGATCAAATGCTAAATAGATCCATCATGATGAACCACTAGAAACACTAGAAAACTGAATACGCTAAAAAATTACAAGAGTGGAATTTTTTGTGAAATACAAAAGTGGTACAACACTGAGATATCAAACAGCAGCCAATAACTGCACAATAACTGTGTCCTTGGGTAAAGGCATACACCCTCTCCAGATTGTGCTTTCAGACATTAATGATGTGTAAAGGTTTCACCGCAACTCATGGTTGCAATATGCATTATCGCTCTCCATTCACTTCCTTCTCCTGTATTTATCTCCCCCTCCTTTCTTGTTTATCAACTCCTCTTCTGTCGTGATGGGGAGAAAGAGTTTTGATCCGGACATCATATAACATATTGACTGATGTGAAATGGATTTTTTCTATCAATATGGTACAAGGCCAATAAAAAACACAACTGATTCACATTGACAGCGGCCAATATACACTGATACACAAGTGTTAACTTGTTTGTAGTGCCAACTTAATACTAATAGAGATAGGTATGAGAGGAGGTGTCAGAGAGAGTTCAAGTGGAGGTGGAAGTGGAGATGGAAGTGATAACAGTTACCAGAAGAATGGTGGTCACTTACAGTAATAATCTGGCATTAATAGATTGAAATGATGATGAAACAGCAATTGTGAACAAATTTGGACTCCTTTGGAACAAACAGTTGACTCCAATGAACTTTAGTTTTCTACTGGTTTAAGCGATTGAGATAGACTATTGCAACTAAGATAACTAGGAAAATGAATTAGATAAAATGGAAAACTAGAGTACCTCAGAGCTTAAGCTATAACGATCTTTGAATGGAGTGAAATGAAGTTAAAGTTTTAACACTCTTTACAGCTAGGTTCCTACAATTGAAAAGTAAAGGATAGAAGCCTAATGTGCTTATAAGAAAACTTCTCTTTGCTAGTTATTAGGGGTTGGTGAGCATAAGATTTGGAAAATGCTCTGGAGGAATAATTACATCATGTTCTGTTGTTTCTTTCAGTTGGCATCAAAATTCTATAAGTCTAAATGAAACCGTTCCTGTAAATTTCCAAACTCGGAAACAGATAATAGTGTGATTGGTTTTACAGGACTTGTCATGTTGATGTGATGGCAACACAATTTTAAAACAAACTATCTGTTCTTTTCTTGAATTTTTTATCTACATCTGGTCTCTATCTCCCTGTAAATAAATAGAGGCATCATAGCATAAGAGTATTTGCAATAGAAACTAAAGCTCACAAGCTTTGGGGAAGCGAGGGGAAAAGGACATTGTCTGTCAAACAGGGATGTACTAAAGGCAACAGGGCTTAACCTTTTGTTCAATAGAAGGAACTTTAAGAACTTTCTTATTAACCTCCCTCTTTCTGCAAAGCAACATAAGCAAACAAGATTACTTTGGATAGAATACAACAAGTAATAACTAAACAAGATTACTTTGGATAGAATACAACAAGTAACAACCACATTAGTAATGACAAAAATAAGGAAACAATACAAACCAGCCCATATTTCAGTCTCTCAACTCCCATCAACAAGACATAAATCTAACCATCAAACATGTGATAGAAGCGTTACATGCAATGATGTCAGGCCCAAGACTGCTTCATTAAAAACACAAGTTTTTGGATAAGATAATGAATTTTAAGTTATTGTTACATCCACAGGAAAGAATGAGAAAATTAATTGCAATAATATTCATTTTCATACAAGTAGCCTCAATATTTTCCTGCTTGGTCTGATAGAGAGTGCAACTTCACATTCTCCTCTCCGATGGAAAGCGTCAGTCATTTTTTTCCATCATCTATGCTCTACCTCAAGCACATAACCAAAAACACAGCCTTTTCCATAGACCATTGTTCATCTTTTACCACTAGCTATAACCTCTCTATGTAAGTGCCTGCTGAAATCTGATGCACAGGATAACAATGACACAAAAATTCGAATTTCATGGGCAAAAAATGCAGCAACTTGCCTAAACATTGGTACAAGACTGCAAAGACTGACACCATGAATGAATTTTCTATAATTATTTTCCCACATGGATATTTAACCAATGTTTAATGGAAACTTTATTGCATTAAAACAAAGTAACCAAACAATCAATCAATCAAACACTCCATCAGATATTTACCCTACAAGATTGGACTAAATATATATACGAAGGCACACACTAATCTGAATGGTTATGGCAGCACACTTTTAACTTCATGATGTTTCTATCAACTTTCTTCAAGCTAAAGTCCTGCAATTTTATGTTGTCTCTATCAATGTCAACAATGATGAGAAGGTAGCATGGCTATGGAATGGTTTTGGGGGTGACCTAAGGAAGCAAAAGAGAGGAAAGCAGGTGGGCATAAGGGTGATTTCATCCCAACAACTTTATTGCTAGAGCAGTGAGTTTTTCAAAAAAAAAAAATAATGATAATGATGCAGCCATATAAATGCATACCAACATATGCAGATAATTCAATAAGCATGGAGTAATCCCCTCAATCTTTACGTAAAAAGGCACTGGGATTTAGTTTTCTACTATTCAATAGTTCACACACTTTCAATACCAGTACTTTTGTCGACACTTATCCACTTCAGTTAATAATTTGACGTCTCACAAAAGCAATGATGTGATAAGGCCCACTCTGCTCAATTTCCCCTCATATTTCTTAAGAAAGTAGATTACAAGCTTGCCTATCACAAATTCATGAAAGCGTTTGAGAAAGGTAAGAAAAAGGAAAACACTGAAAGCTTACATGTCCCTTATAGTTTGATCAAATGCCTTCTTCATCGACATGATTGTATTCAATACTCTCCAACCAAATCTGCAAAACAGAGGCTTCTTAACATATCCCTAGAGCAAAAATTAAATCTTTTCCAATTAATTCCATTCAAATGTGACAAATGACCTAACCAGAGTTGAAAAAATTGCAAGAACGCTTAACCAATTAAAATCTGGCAAGTGCTGATGGAAATAACAGATTTCCTATGACTCGCCTTAAAGAAAGAACAACTACTACATGGGCGCATTATAATCAAATCAGATTGACCAACCTCGATTCAGAGGCAAGAACATTGATAAGAGAAAAATCCGAATAACATATAGATTTTCATGGCCCCGTGATCAATAAATCATGTAAATTAAAGAATTGGAAGAAAATTAACATCAAAAAACATAGCCCTTTCATAAACCATAGCTGTAATTGAAGGCCGAACCAACGACGTAGGCGTATCAATAAGAGCACGTAACTAAACATCAAGAATATGATTTACGATGATCAAAATTGATCAAAATTATTCAAAAACAATATAATCGACCACCATTATAAAAGAAACAATTGAAGGATAACAAAGATATCAGATCCCAGCTGAATCTATACAGAAATGTAAAGTAAACGTGAAATTCAGAGTCCACGAGACTAACATAATTGGATCTATGGAATTGATGGGTCGATCAATAGCATAAGTGCAGAGACATGATACCTGATTGAATCGGTCAGTGAACGGATGGCTAGATCTAATAATTACGAAAAAACTAGAGAAAGAGAGAACTACAGAGGAAAAGACGAGAGAGAAGAAAGGCGCAGATGGCGAAAATCCTCAGAGGATGGTAAGCAGAGTATTCGCGTCGTAAAACGAAGGGCTGGTGAGGGAATACCGGAATAGTCTTCTCCCTCCCTTCTTTCAAAGATGTCGGAGGAGTGAGAGAAGGGAAATGAAGATGAAGACAGCGCAACTCGCACGCAGCGATTCAAGGGGTTGCTTCCTAATTCTTTATTTTCTTTCTGTTTATATCTTTTTCTACATTTTTTCTCCCCATATTGCCTCCTGCTGCCTCGTACTAAAGCTATGTTTAGATGGAACTTGTATTAAAGGAATCTCGAGGGTAAGATCATTACTTTAATGGATATAACTAGTTTAATGCTCAATTATTTGAATAGTATGAAATTATAAAAAGTACTTTGTTTGGAGTAGAATTGTGCAAGAAATAGAGATCCAAAAAATCTAATTCTAACATTTAGAGTATTTGATCCTTTTTTCAAAAAAGAATATATATATATATATATATATATATATTGTAATTTAAACATTAATAATAATATTTTAATATTTTTTTTAGATAAAATAAGATTATTATATGAATATTAACTAATATAAGATCTTTGTTTTCAAATATTTCTAATAAAAGTTACTATAAGTGTTAAAATACTATTTTAATACGGATATTCATTTTATCTAATCCATGTTTTTAGATTTCCGAATATTTAGATATCCGGTGTAAGGAATATGGATCGAATATTCAAATCATATGAATATAGATACCTAATTATAAACATTCTTAATTTGGAGTTATCCAAAAATCATCAATGGTTCTTTTTTACATTTGAACTTTTAGACTCCATTTGATTCTTAAAATATATTCCTAACAAAAATTCTAGTGTTTGATTCAAAATGAGATGAAAAAATTAGTATAATAAAATAACTATTTGATTTTCTCACATTTAATTGAGGAAGTTTTAGAAAAAAAGAAAATCATTTTTTTGTAAATGAAATTTTCTTAAAACAAATGAAACTAAAAGTTTTGAAGATACCGGAGCACAAATCTTAGGACATAAATTACTTTTGTAAGTAAATAATTTTATTATTTCTAAAACACAATGTGATTAGTACATCATTTTTTTAATAAAAAAATAATACATATATAACTGAGTCATTCTATGTAAGACATTAACATGATTCACTTGTCATAAGATTTGCAATGATCTATACTCTTAATTCTACTTGTCATCTCCTTTACAATGAGTTTTACAAGTTGGATCAATATTTTTCTCTAGTAGTGGAATAAATGTATATTCCTTCAAGACCAAACATCATATATAATAGCTAACTAAGCACCATAGTTCTACTCCTCAATCCACATCCTCTTCTTTTCATCTACCTTAGTATCATGCCCATGTCATTAGTCCAATGGATACATCCAAAACTTCTCGTCGCATTATCGCGCACTTATTTAGCAACCAATTCAAATCAACCCCTCCCAAATCTAAGTCCATCCCCATTTGTAGCAATCAATCTTTTGTCAATAATCCTTGCCAATCTCACAAAGTGCCATAAATTAGCTTCGATTCCTTGAACTTTCAAAATCTTAAGGTTTGATGATGTAATTACATGTTCAATTTGAGAAACGAACTCCTAGAATTTGAAAGGGGCACAATTATGTGGTTGATTTAAGAAACTAAGTCTCCCTTCATTTCACAATATAAAACCTATAATTTTCTTAAATTTATTTTACAATATAAGACCTTATAAAAATGTAGAAATCATTAAATATTTTATTACCAATTTTACCCAATATTTTTATTGGTAATTACTAATAAGGTTAAATTATTAATGAGAGTAGTACAATTAATGTAACGGTATATTTGTATATTTAGATGTCAAAGTTTCTAATATGTATTGCTTCTTAATATGTAGGTTAAAAAAACTATCGACCTTAGACTATGAAACGGATAGAATGGATTAGAATTGAGCTCAGTTGAAAGCCATAAACTAAAGGCAAAGAAGATCCAAATGGTGGATTTCCTATGGCTTAATAGTAAACTTTGGTCATTCCTCGCCAATCCGAGTCTACTCCACGTACGAGACAGCGCTAATTATTATTCTTACATAGTTATTAAGTGTTTGGCCCACCAACGGACCAATGAATACGTGATTCAGATTCCACCTTTGGGGTATTCGGGTTCCCGCCTCCCTTATGTTTTCAAGTTCCTTCTACCCTGATGCACCAATATGCACCCAGTCAAAAAAATATATCTGAATGAAATCAAGTCCCCTCATTAACTCTTTGATTTGTTAGATTGGGGCCACTTGTATAAGCAAATTTAAGAAAGAAAGCACAAGCGCATGGAAAACGGTTGAGAACAGGTATTCACTTGTACAACAAATGTGTAGTTCTAGTGCAATTCTTCATCTAAGTGATCAACTTTTTGATATAAGGTTCCGTTTACAAAGCTAGACGAAATTAATACGTCTCTAAATTTGGTGTTGTAGCCATATCCTTTCACAAAAATGTGCCTCAACCGTAAAAGTTCCACAAGAACCTAACTGCAAGAAGCCCCATAACAATAAGGATTCCCTGCAGCGGGATATATCAATGATACCACATTCAAATCCACGAGAATTCAAGTTCTGGCATGGACGTAAATGATACAGCAGCATTAAGAAATTTCAACTGATGTTGTAGCGTCACTTGTACCAACCAGCAAGAAGCCATCGTAGCAAGAAACAAAAGCAACACCCAATAGCCTGTCAGCAAATGGCAAAGTTAAACAATCACCAATGATCAGTTTCAAAATAAAAAACACGCAAACGATAATCAGAGCTTAAGCATAACACCCGAGCTTAGGTTGATAAAGAAGAAAGTTTTACAGAAATATCGGTTTGCTGAAAATCACCTGGAAAATGAGAAGAATAACGCAAAGTGACTGCTCTGTTTTCTGCCCAAAGAGTCTCAAGGATAAGTTCACCAGAGTACCATCTTTTGTTCCAGTTAAGAGTCCAGATTGGGGGTTGAACCTAGATTGTTAGCAAGATCAAAGGAACCATAAGATCTGGTTGATAAAGAACAAGGCAGATATTTGACTTAATGTTGTACTGGGGCAGGGAGAGTACCTCGGTAGGCGATGTCGTGGACAGGGAATTATGCCAGCAAGCTGCCAGAAAGGTACCACACATTGAAGGGTTCGATTTTTTCCCTTTTTATTAAAAGTTAATTCAAGGGAAAAGGAGAAGGAAGAAGGAAGGTTCATACCTGAGGAAGAGACAAGAGAAAATTTAATACTTGAGGTATAAAAAATATCAGGAGTGTTTCACTGCATTCAGGAAAAAAATGAATGAGAGATTAGCAGTTGGGAAGTATATAATTCATATCCTGCATAGCTATATGCATATAAGAAGTTTGGAAATCAGTTGCAAAAGCAATTAAACATGATGAAGACATCAGAAAGGTTCCCTGTTTCTTTTCAATCTTATTTCAAATAACAGTAAGAAACTTGAAAAGATCCGTACATAAAATTCAGCATAAACTCCATGATTATTTCAATCAACAGCAAATACTGAAACTACACTTCAAAGCTTCCGTAAGTTTAAAATGTCAAAACGGTAAGAACAGGATGTATCTACAACAATGAGGCATCTAATGGCTGCAACGTTAAGAAAGTACAAAATTAAAAATCTCTCTTTTTCAAGAAAAAGTTAAAGATGCTCTACAACAAGGCAAAATAAATAAATGAAATCAGATAAAATACCAAAACAAGAAGAAATCACATTCACCAGAAATGCAAAACTTTTGTAGCTCTAAAGTCTCGATTTATTCCATCATAACTCATTCAAGAAGTCACATTATCAGGAAAAATGCTACGCAACCTTGCTGCGTAATAGGATCTGGCTGTCTCTCTTGCTGCAAGTATGGATGAGTTTAGTACCAGTGACACAGTAACAGCCAGCACAAGCAGCAATTATGCAAGAGACAAAGTTCAAGCAGAAGAAATAATTGTATAAATTTTGGTTTTTCAGGCCTTTCGTTGGAACGGGGTAAGGCATGACCGACACACCAATATATCCCCCAATATATATCGAATTTTTAGCCTATCAATGCACGAAAATGTATGATACGGGACATAAAAATGAGATCACAAGAATACCAGCCTGATATTTCCAAACTTTTATTATATTTGATGATACTTGCCAATATTTACCGCAGGTAAAAAAAAATCACGCCGTCACAACTGCAATATATAAAATATCCTCTAGGACACCCAAATACCATGACATAGCGACCGTAATTGCAGCCGTGACTGTGGTTCTATTGCCTGGGTCGAAGACTGTTTAAGGATAATCATCCATTCCCTGCTAAGCTGATGAGCCACATTTTCATGTGACAGATAAGACATCCCCAGCAACTTTTGAAGAACAAAAGCATACGATATTGAACTATCTCCGCTTTAGTTTGGTATGCAATGACTGCAGGTTTAAAGGACTGTGGTGGCAAAGGCCAGTCATTAGCAGTTAGAGAGAATTGGTTGGAACTATCTTATTGTAGATGGAAAAAGGTAACTGAATATTGCATTTCTGCTTATGGTCAGATGCAAATGGGCTTTTGAACAAGTTAAATTGAAACTTGTACACAGTTAACAAAAGTTGCCTGAAGATAACGTCTTCTGAATATGAGAAGGAAGAAGGCATCAATGTAACCTTTACCTGAAGTGACCCAGAATACCAACTACGGCCAAAGTCATTCCTGCAAAGTATGTGTACGTGTCACCAACAAACACTGAAGAAGGATACCTATAAATTCAAAGGTTAATTAGACTGAGCTACATTATTTTATAACACCAATCATAGGGCCGCCAAAAAACATGTGAACAGGATTAAGCATTGCTACCAGTTGTATGAGAGTAGAGCCAGAGAAGTAGCTATAAAAGGTTGTAATAGATAAATAGAGAATGCATGGGCCTGCTGATACTCAGGGTCCTTGGAAGCTCCGATTTGCATAATATTATGTATAAGAATCTGCAGTCAACTATATACATTAGAGAATAAAAAAGGGCAGAAAGCAGATCCAGTTTGGATTTGGTATGTGCTTACAGCTAATGCAATGACAATTGTCTGTCCAACTTCGAGGCCATTTATACCGGCATGAATATTGATGGAATTGGTGCAAAACACCACCAGAAGTCCCATATATAATTTATAAATCCAACCTATAAGCAAAAGATACAAAACAAAGAACAATAAACCATGATGTAGATTATGCAAGTCCAGACACATACACATACAGAAGACTCCAAATATCATGCTGTAGCTGTAATCCTGGTTCCTCTTAGTTACACGGACATGCTATAAAGTTTAATCATGCCCCCGGGATAATTGGTAAATAGTATGAGAAATTAAGAATATCATTAAAAAGATAGGGTCTTTCTTCTGGAGAGTGAAAATTCTCATTTAAAAAGAACCAACGGAGATAAGAGAACATGCCTTCATTTCTTTGTGTTGTAGCTATAGGTAGGGTTGTTGACGAGCCGAGTTAAGTTAAACATCATCGGCTCAAGCTTGGCTTATTTAGTTTCTTTCAGGCTTTGAGCTCGGCTTGAGTTTAAAACAAGTTAAACGAACTCAGCTCGAAAAGATTCACAAACTGACTTGACTAGTTAGACTTTTAAAAGTTTTAAAACAAAATCAACTTATTTATAATAATTCAATTTATAACTTGGTTCATTTGAAAGTTAAATAAATCAAATAAACTCATTTAATTATTTGGCTCAATTAACTATTTGACTCATTTATTAAATAAACTCTATGCAAGTCCAACTTAGGGATGGCAATTTTCCCCGCAGATTCGGGACCCCATCAGAGATTCTCCATTTAGGTTTGAGTTTGGGGAGAGAATTTGGGGATCGGATTCAGGTTCGGGGATTTTTTTCAGGACGGGGCGGGGACGGGTTTGGGGTCCCCATCCCCAAACCCGCCCTGAATATTTTTTTATATAATTATATATATATATATATAATTTTTTTATAAAATATAAATTAAAAGTATAGTATAAAAAAGGCTTGAAGATCAGGGATAGGATCGGGGATCGAGTATAAAGTCGGGTTTCGGGGATCAGGTCGGGGAATAAATCGGAGATAGGGTCGGGGATCGGTTTGGGTTCTGGAATTATTTTTCTTATTGGGTTCAGGGATGGGGATGGGGTCCTCGACCTGCCCCGTTGCCATCCCTAATCCAACCTATAAAAAGATGAGCCGAGTTTATAAATGAGTCGAGCCGAACCCAAGTTGAATTTGAGTCAGCTAGAAAATAAATGAGTTGAACCTCCTTTGGCTCGAGTTCGGCTAGTTTATTAAGGCTCGGGTTTAGTTTGATTTGTTTACCTAAACAAATGAGTCATGCCGAGACGACTTGCGAACCGGCTTGGTTTGTCAACAAACCTAGTTCCAGGAACTAAACTAGTTTAAATCAAAGAAACATTGATAGTCATCCATTGACAAAAGACAAAAAGTGATTAATATGATGGGAAAATTGATGCAGCAAAAAGAAAGAAAGAAAATTCGTTACTTAGAGCCATTTCTTCCAGTTCCTTTTCTCTCTCTTGTTGTTAGCTCGAGAAATCAGGTTCTATGCCAATGTCCAAAAGGGAAGAAGAGGGGGTAAAAGAGAGGGTTAAGACTTTAAACAGATAGATATCTGAATTATTTGACTTGCCAATCATAGAGGTTTGGCCCGTGTCATTTCTACAGAGAATCATTAGCATCAAGGATCAAGTCAATGCTTATTTGAAGATAACAAAAAATGCATTAATGCAGACTTGTGCTATGGTTTCTATAATGCTCAGTTCACTTGATCCATGACAACTGGATTACCAACACAAGACAACAGCAACAAACTTTTAGGTCCAGTTCTCAAAATATCAGACCAATCTACATAATCGGAGTGATTCAAAATAGTTTATGACTGGAAAACCAATGATCTGCAAAGAATTGAGAATTGACACTTTGACAGTGTGATAATAAATATGTTTCAGGAGTTTATCCTTGTTGCTTTAGAAAAGAAGAATCATATTTCTATGAGCAGAGTGCTCAAGACATATTGTAACTAACACGGCTATGTAAAAGCCAACTAAATCACTTCCCTCAATTCTGCCTCCTTTTTCTCTCTGAGCCCCAACTTTTGTTTTAAAAATTATTATTAGTATATTTATTATTGGTAAGTAGCCACTTCTCAGCTGTCAGAATCCATAGCTCTTACCTCAACACTTGAAGATTTTGATTTTGAGATCTTAACATAATATGAATGTAAGATTAAACTAATACATACATATAAATACCTAAATCTAAGATCTCCAGGCCAACATATCGAATGAGAGGCTTTGGTATGATAATGGTTGTATGTCCAGCATAGGCCATCAACAATGGGAGAGCAGCAAATGATGGCAAAACCAACTTCCTGTTCTCCAAATTCCAAAGACACATTTAGCTCGATAAGGATCCATTTGCAGCAAATATAATGTTGGATAAGAAAATTCACTATGGAAATTTTAATATTTATCCATCTGAGTATAGAATACTCACACTCTCCATGGGACATCAAGAACATCGTCTACAAAGCCAAGCAAGATCATGAAACAAATGGAGGCCAGTGCTGCATTATACTCAACTAGCCACTGGGAGATTATAGCCAAGAAATAACAACTAGTTAGTGGAGAAACTGCTTCAACCATAATAATGAGAACACATAAAGAGAAATAACTGATGACCAAATAAGCCAAAGATAATAGGTTATCAATTCCCAACTAGGAACATGAATATTCTCCAATGCTATCATGCCCACTACGAGAAACAGACGACCCCCTCCAATATAATTACATATAGATACTCCAGGTGAAGGCAATCACGTTAACACAATAGCTTACATTTGAGTCTGCCGTGAAGTTGAAGTACTGAAACGAAATAGCCAGCACCAAGAATACAATTCCAACAACAATCCCCAAAGACTCAGGTCTGCAATTCAGAGCATCGAACATGAATACTCTTTTTAACACAATAAACGTCATAAAATGGAAGCAGTGAAGAACGCTAATGGGAATTTTCTCATCCAAAAACGCATAGGAACTCATGATATAATATCATGACGTTAACGAATCAAAAATTTCCCTTGAAAACTGTATAAATTTGCATAGCCAATGTGAATGAGTGATTTACAAGACAATAGCCACTGCAGCATTGTCACAATGCTTAAGACTCAAACGTTTAACAAGTTAAAATTGAAAACTGCTGGTAGTCTAAAATACAACTTTCGATAAAATTGGAGACAGGATTCACCATTACCTAACCATAAAGAACACTAATCATCACTCGACTACATATTCTGTAAAACATGCAAATCCATCAATAGAATTCAAATAATCACGTAAAACCCAACAATTCAACGCACTTTTTTCTCTACTAAATCCAATCAAAGTTCAATTCTTCAAAAGTCTAAACTATAACTCCAGAAACAATATTGTAAATTACTCGAAACACAAGATTCAAGCATGGGAAAAGAAACAATAACTATTAGGGGGAGGGACTGGGAAAGCAAATCAAACTCACATCATAATTTTGCCCTGAGGTGTGCCTTTCTTATTGATATCATAACCAAACAATTTCCGTCGCAATACATACTTACAAGCCACAGGGATAAGTCTATGAGCGATAATAAATCCGGCAACACTGATCAGAATGTTAATGGAGATAGATCGCAGAAGATCATTTCTGATTTGATAGTGAAAGAAGATTAGGTACAAGTACGGAGCGAAGAATAAAAGAGAGAAAGTAAGGATAATTTTAGGCCATTTCGACGGAGTGATCTGAGGCTGCTCTGTACTCGGAGCTGCATCTACAGGTTGCACTGCTGATTGAGGTTCAGTATTTGGTTGTAATCCGGCCGACTCGTTGCCGGTTATACGGCGGCGTGCCATTGTAACGGTGTTTCCTTATGTGACCGCCGATTTGTACGTCGATTTGATTAACACTAGAACAACTTGTGTATCTCCAGAATTAAATTGGACAAACCGGCTGTCGTAGTCTCGTAGATGTCACAACCGCAGTCTCTGCTTGTGCCGTCCCTTGCCTCTGATTTTAGCTCCTTTCTTTGTGGTTTCAAACCAAGAACTTTAAAGCGCAAGCAAGCTGCAGCAAGGCGCCACCTCGAGGAGCCAAATCAGCGAGTAGGTTTAAGCTACGCTTCCTCCGTCTAACCTTATCACCCGTATTTTCATCCGATTTAATCTAATTTAATATAAATTAAAAAATATTATTATTATTATAAATGATGTTTTTATTTTAAATAAATTAATAATATTATTAAGCATAATTAAGAATTAAATTATTAATGATAACTAATATAAATGATAATCGTACTTAAAAATTATAATGTCATTTTTAAAATTTAATACTAATAATAATGATAACAACACTAATAATATACATAAATAATTACTAATGCTCTATTTGGTTTGGGAATGAGGGTTAACGGAGGCAAATTAATTAATTTACTTTATTTAATTAACCTTATATTAGTTTACCTCCAATTTTAGGGATAACGAAAGTGAACATTAAAGTATAAATATATTTTATACGTGATCGGACAAAAATGCTCCTAATTAAAATGTTATAAAATATACTTATTTATTTAATAGAAGGGTATAAATGTTATTTACTTTATTTTTTTAACCTTTATTTACCTCAATTTAAGCAGGATTTTTAAAACATTTATCGTGATTCACCAATGTTAGATTAATAATATCCGAATATTATTTTAATACATTCACCCAATTCACCTCGATTCAAAATAAATTATTATTTTGGTGACAGAAATGATACTTATTGTTGATTGCGACATTTTTATTGTTATTATTATCATTACTATTATCTAATAATTATTAAAATTATTATTATGCATTACTTATTATTATTATTACTTTTATTTTATTATAACTACTTTTATAACTATTATCATTAGTATTATTATTATCATTATTGTTATTACAAATTATCATTATTAATTAGAAATATTATTGTGATTATTTTGGCCCTAATATGATTTTATTAGTGATTATATTTAAAAATAAAGGGAGGAGAAAAGTCTTAAATTATGCTCCTCATTTTAATTTTTGGTATTAATACAACAAAAATTACATTACAAATACTAATACTAATAATAAATATAATAATTGTAAAAATATTTTAAAATTTTTGGATAAGTTTTTCTTAAGTAGGAGTAGGAAATGAGTATAAATCATGGGAAGATAATGAGTCTCAATTACTTATTATAAACTTACATTCGTCAAATACGGACACCTACATAATCATCTCCATTGTTCTTTATTGTTTTTTCCACGCCTTATATTCAATTTAGCAACCAAAAATATATAATACATAACCACCACATGAAATAAATATTTTTTTAAATAAATTAAATTAAATTTATACCACATCTCTTCATTAGCATTTAAGTTCCCACTTTTGAAATAACAAAATATTCCCTCTCTCTATATATATCCTATTTTTATCCTACTTTTTCGAAGTAAGTTTTTCCTTTTTGATAAGTGATTTACCCTTTACTTATCCTCCATTTCTCGATCTTTTTTTTAAATGCTTCATCTTTTCTCTACCCTATTATTGCTTATGGATACTATAACTCTAATTCAATATGTTTTAATTTGTAACAAAAATCTAATATTAGATGATCATAATTCATAAATAAATATAATTTATCAATTACTAGTTAATATAATGGTATTTTAGATAAATTTCATTTAAGTGTCTTAAAATTTGGCTTAATATTTTTTGGATACTATGTGTTTTTAATCATTTCACTTCGATAACTTCACATTTTAATTTAACTTCACTTGGGGAATCAAATGGATACCTAAATGAAATTAAAAATGCAGTTTTTTTTTTACCATTTTGATATTCATATGAAATTAAATTAAAATAATGAAATATATAAATAAGATTATTAAAAACACAGTATATTCAAAAAAATATTAGTTTAAATTTTAGGGTATCAAAATAAAAGTTATCATAGTATTTTTTTAGACTAAATTATGTTATTAACACATGCATCACATGCAAACCAAAACCTGTTATTAAGAGAATTTTCAAGTTTCGTTGTAGGAGAGACTATAATTTTAAAAATTGAATCGGATTGGATGGTTCAATTAATAAATCGGTGAATCAGTTAGGTCAATTATCAGATTTTATGTATTGATTATCATAATCTTAAAATCAGTAAAAATTGACTGAAATAATATAAGCCGATGAATCAATTAAAAAAAAGATTGATTGAATGGTAAAAAAATATAGTTAAAAATTGATTAAATTTATATGTAATTTAATTTTTATAATTTTTATGTTTTTTAATATAATTTAATTGATCCGAATTTCTAAAGCTAGGGAAAATACGAGTAGTCGTATCAAAAACCAACGGTGCATTTACCGATCTGATTGTGCGGAACCTATCTAGCGTGTGTTTTACACTTACACTTATTAGAGTAGCACGTGTATTACACTCGTGAGGGTCAGAGCCATGAGTGTAAGACACGCGACAGACAATGTTGCTTTTTGCTGCTGCAACGGATCCCACGCGGTTAGATCAATTCTTTTTTTTTTTTTTGTTTACTTGATTACATCCAGCGATAAGAGGGAGCAGAGACCAAGCGGTCCAAAATTTTGACTGAGCCCAAACAACGATTTTCTTTTCATCTACGGTACTAAAGCCTCAATAAAAATAAATCAACGGCTATAAAATTACAGCGGTAGTATTTTTTTTTTTTTGTTGCCTTGATTTTGGCAATCAACGATCCCTTTTTATCTTCTATAAATATTATTACTCATACTATTCTTTAATTTTTATAGGATCATAAAACACTCTTTATAATACCTTAAATTTTTCTAACCCTAATTACTATATAATTGAACTCGTAACACATTTTTAAATTTTTTTATCATAGTTTTTAAAATTATTTATATTAAATTTGAATTTTATGACACTTATTTAATTCATTTACAAAAATTATATTTTTTTTACAGAATTTTCGATTGTCTTTTTCATTCATTTTGACTCATTGTAACTTTTAACTCATTCATAAAAATATTTTCAAACTTATTCTTTTATTTTGACACTTTTCACATTATTTTCAAGTCTTTCGCTAAATATTTATTCATTTATAGAAATATTTTAATCATTTGAAAAAACTCATAATTTATATGATTTTTTCTTCTAAGCCATTTTTGCTCGTTTTGCCTTGTCTAAAAATTATTCTCATAAAAATATTATAAGCTTGGACTAGACTCCCAAATATTTTTTATTCATTCCTTCTTACTTACAAAGTTGCAAAAAAAATATTTTCTACAATAGATGATTTTTGCCCATCTCTCTGCCTTAATCTATTTTAACTCCAAACAATTTTGAAGTCATTTTTTTATACTTGACTTTATAAAATTATTCCATATTTGACTTTTTTAAAACTACTCCACGTCTATCCATACCCTCTTAGACCCATCATTAATTGATTCGCTTGTGTGCGATAAATGTGTTTTTTTGCGGATTATCCAATTTTTCATTTTATTTTGTCATCTATTGAGCTTCAAACTAACTTTTTTACCCAATTTTTTCATTTATTTGGGTTCCTAAAATTATTTCTCAACTTCCCATAAATTTTCATACTTGGTGAGATCAAGTTGCTATTTTTTCTAATAAATTCATATTTTCTAACCTTTCTACCTATTTTATTGTCCTAAAAATTGTGAAACACCTATCATACCCCTCTTCATGTTGGCATGTGACCTTCACATATTGGAAGATCATATTTTCAATTCTTGTTTGTATTCACTCAACAAAAAGATACTTCCATAATCCAATTTCACAAAAAAATTGTCAACTCTCTTATAATATCTCTCAGCTTTGTGATTGTTCAAACAAGACCTACCCCCCCCCCCCCCGTATGATTCAAGTCAAACCCAGGAAGGAGATAGGTTGTTGATGTTAACCCCATAGCCCTTAGCAGTTGCATGTTTTATTTCAAAACCAAAAACCCACATTTCACTCATTTTCTTTCCCCTTCTTATAGTTCGTTACTTTGCTACTTCTCAGACCTTGTGTCTCTCTCTTGTTATCCTCTACCTTTATTATTATTTTAATTTTTGATTTCATTATATACTACAATTACCAACTCTTTCTCCTCTTATTTTGTAGCTTCATACCCCTTAGATAAGTCCCGACTTTTGCTTCCTTATTAGCTTGAGTTATTGCTTCTATCATCAAGCTAATATTTTTTTCCAAATCGGGGCTCTGCCACAACTCATTCCCTATGTGTTCTTCCTTCGTTCTTTTTTTTTGTTCCTTGCATTTTATACTTCATCTAGGCATCTTTTTCGTCTAGCAAATTTTGCTCATTCCCTCTTCTTCCCCCCTCCTTTTGTTGGCTTATTGATCAGTTGGATTTTTTTTTATTGATGCTTTTGCGTGTGTTGCTCCAAAATTTTTTTGGCATTTCTTTCTTTAGTTCTCCTTTTTTCTTTCTATTAACCTTGTAACACCTTTATCCCTCATTTCTTGGTGGTTTTCAAGCCACCATATCCAAGAACATTTCTTCTATTTCACTTCTTTTCTTACCGTTCCATAATTATATTTTTATGCTAATCTATTTTGTGTTATTCTGGTTTTAGGTGTTCAACTGGTACAAGGAAAATATTAGGAGTATTTTGTGCTTAGAGATTGGAGGCTATTTTTATAAGGATATACTTATACAGATTAGGGCTCTTAACTGCTATATGTTAATTTATTGTAATCCATATTAGCATATTTTTATTCCTAAAAATCATGATTAAGGTTTTTTTTTTATATGGTGTTCTTCCATTCTATCTTGGTATCATACTTTTGGGTGTTATTATATTTTATATGTAAATTCTACATTTTTATGCCTTGTTAGGCTTTTCTAGAAAGTCATAAGTATGATGGTATATTTTGTTTCTTTTATAAGTGCATAGATGAGTAAAGATAATTATGTTAAGTATTATCATAGGTGAACTGGGTTGCAAATTGGAAGGTTTGGATGTGCTATAGGCTTAGGAGTTTTCGGCCCTAGGGTTTTTGTGATGCTTTTATTATTTTTAATTAAGGCTAATTATATTTTTGAATTTAATTTGTATAGAATTGGTGAATTTTGACCTTAGGGGTAAATTAATCTTTTGTGAGATTTTGTGGAAAATAAATATACCATTATAATCCTTGAGGTTTTTATATAAAATATGTTTGATAACATGGTAGAGTTTGGATGTGTTTAGGTCAAGTTATAATAATAAGAATTTTTAGGATGTTTAGGTCAATTAGAAGCATTTTTTCATTATGGGTTAAATCTAAAAATTTTGGGTTGTATAATTCTTTTGAGTTATAAATATTATAATTATCATTTATGAATATTTTGAGTTAATTATGGGTAAAATAAGTATAATAGTAAAATAAATGGCTTGATTTTGGGAATAGTAACCAAAAGGTAGCATCGGTATTGTATGTATAAAACATAGGAGTTTAGCTTTGATTATTAGATATGTTGATCTTAATGTTATTTTAGGAAGTTTTTCTAAGCTTGATAAATTGGTGATATGTGGGTGAAGTTATGTGTAATATCCCAAAATTTTTACTAATCCTAATTTTAATTAATTAATATTTTTAACCTAATATGAATTTTAATTTTCATATCATTATGTTCTTTTGACCTAACCTTAACCTTGGACAATTGATAAATAAAATTTTAGATTATTTCCCTAAATTTTAAACATAAACCTAATGTTAATCCTAACCTCAAAATTTTCTTTCCTCTCTTTCCTTTTTCTTTTGTCCCCCTTTTTCCCCCTTTTTCTTTTCCCTTTTATTTCTTTCTTTCTTTTATTCTCTCCCTTTCCTCCGGGTTGCACCCAACCCAACACATCTCCTTCCCTTGCCTCCATTCCCTTTTCCCTTTTACCCAAATAGGCCCTTACACCCCTTGCCCCGTCATCCTCCTCTCTTCCTTTTCTCAGCCATCACCCTACCACACCAACTCTCCTGCACTATGCATATCCTTTCAACCCTACCTGACGCCCTTTTCCACTCCCTCACCTGTACCCCTCGCACGCCAAACTCAGCCCTTTCTCCTCACCTTCTCCTATTCCCTTCTTTTCCACTATCAACTTCCTTACCTCCCCCGAGCATGCATATATATGCATGCACGCTCTCCTCTACCTCCCCTTACGTCCTTTCCTTTCCCTTTCTCTCATCAAGAACTCAGTCAAGCCCTTTCCTCCCTTCTACTCTCTACTCTATTTTTCATCACTACCCATCACCACTAACTCCACTACCAACCTGCCCTATTAACTCCATTGTTAACCTGTCTTCTTCCTCCTTATTGCCCTACCAACACCAGTGCCCCTTCCCTTCCTCCTCCTCCTTCTTTTTATTTTCCTTTCTCCTATTGAGAAACCCCAGTCACTTCTTGCTAGGTTTCGCCACCCCCATCACTGCCAACACCACCACCACCACCATTGTTGAGCCCCTTCTCCCCTTCCCTCCCTACCATCAACCTTTCTTCCAACCTCCCCTTTCCTTCTCTCTTCTCTCCCCACCCTAGGCCCCAGCCATCAAGCACTACTAGCAGCTCCCTAGCACCAACCATTGTTAGTCCCCGCACCATACTACCACTATCCTTGTTACCAACTACCATCGGCTCCATCTTCACCACGCCACTACTATCACCACCATATTAACCATCATCCCCAACACCACACTACTACCACCTTTGTTGTCATCCATCATCAACCATCGCAATGTTCACCACCACATCACCACCATGCACCACCCTTACACAAGCCTTCCACCTTTTCAATTATCTCTATTTTTTTTCTCCCTCTCTTTTGCCTTATTTTTTCCTAGATAATTTCCCTAATTCTAGTCTTGTATATTTTAACTTCTAGGTGATATTTCGATGGTATTGGAGGAAGAGTCATAGGACTTATATGATTAGAGACTGGAGGTGCTTTGGTAAGGATACATGTCATAACTAGTCATTTTACATGCAATATGTGTATTTATATGTGATATCATGTTTGGATTTGTTATATCAATAATATTATTATGATAATGATGTATATGTTGCATCGTATGATGAAAAAGTAAGAAAGATATAAAAGCATGCGTTTTGTGAATATTGTGGACTAGCATGAATCGGGATATATATATATATATATATATATATTGTTATTGTTATTTATGCATTTTATGATGATATTATATATTAGAGGTCAAAAAATTATTCATATTGGGACCCACAAGTTTTTTGTGGAAATATGGGTATTTTAGCTATCTCAGGGGTAATTTAGTCAATATGGGTTAAAATAGAATATCAGGTATGTTAATGTGATGATTGGTTTAAAATATGTTAAGTTTATTATGTGGAGTGTTTGGATTGAATATGAATCATTTAAGTCCAATAAATGAAATGAAAAAAAAGGCTTTAAGTGTGAACAGTAATCCTAAGGGCTGAATATTTATTACATATGTAAAATATTGGAGTTTATCTTTAATTTTTTTTATATATTGTTGAAATTAGAATTTTGGGTATGAATATTAAATTTGGTAGTTATATGAATCTCATGGGAAGAGTTATAATTTAATTGTAAAGCCAGGGTTTTGTGGGGAAAAGTGAATATTAACCCTAAAGATAGGCTATTATCGTATGTTCAAAACTTGAGAGTTGAACATTAATTTATAGGTAAATTGTCAATAATAATATTTTAACAATGGGTATTAGAGTTAGTGATATAATGATTATCAAGGGAAAAGTTATATATTTATGAAATCGAGGTTTATTAGGGGAAAATGTCTTTATCCTTAGGAGAAATGTATCGGTGATTATATGGTTGTATTTTATGTATTCAAATGAGTATGTTAAGATATATTATGTGCCTTATATGTCTACATATGTGTATTCATAAGGATGTTGAGATACAACACCATGAATAAGATACTAATTACTCAAAGAGAAAGATTACCTGAGTTAGGGCTGAGATGTTATGTGTCCGCTCCACTAAATAATAATAGTGGCTTAAGTATATTTTTTCCTAAGATGTGCTCCAGAATGTTTCACTAGTTTAAAAATAACAGGGTTCACGGGTTTAACGTAAATCAAAATATGATCTTGATTTAAGTAATAATGAATAAGATTTTAATCATTTCAAATGAAAGATTAAGCGAGTTAAGATCAAGGTATCGTATCCATTCTACTGGAAGATAATAGTGGTTGAAGAATGTTTTACCCTAATAGGTGCTTCAGATAGTTCCACCGGTTTAAGTATATTGGTCAGGAGCATGTTGTATTGATAAATGTTGAGTTTGTTCCATCGAATATAATAGTGACAGAGTTGTGTATTCTCTTGATATGTGCTTCAGTCCGTTACACTAGATTAAGAATAGTGGAGTCCCTAAACTTAACATAAATATGAATATGGATTATGACTGTATCTAATAATGGACTGTATAATATGAATCAATCCTATCTTTCATCATATTATCATAATTATTGTGCTCACTTATAAGTTTTTATAGTTTATGTAATATGTATAGCCTATGTATAACTGTATTGTTACATTACTCGGTATGTAGAGTAATGGTCATTTTTTTATCGGGCGGTGATCATTCCCACAAGCAAATTTGCCTTGTTTTATAGGTGATTTTTAATTTCTGCTTTTTATGTGCTTGTGTAGTATCCTAAAATTTATTTAATATTAATACTAAGTAATTAATAGTTTAATCTTATCCTAATCTCGAGAAAATTATATTTTTACCTTACCCTAATTATGAATCTTAAATCTAAACATAGTTCTAATCTTTATTCCGAGTCATTAATATTTTTAACGTAAACCTAACCTTGGATGGTTGATGAATTAATTCTATCCTAATTACCTAATCTAAATTATTCATACATAATTCTAATCCTAACCCTAAACCCCCATGTTTTCCTTCTTCTTTTCTTTACCTTTTTCTTGTTCTCCCAACTTCCTTCTTCTTCTTCTTCTTCTTCTTCTTCTTCTTCTTCTTCTTCTTCTTCTTCTTCTTCTTCTTCTTCTTCTTCTTATTCATCTTCTTTTTGTGTGTTTTTGGCCTCCTCGACCATTTTCCTTCAGTCAAGATTCTAACCCTACAAACTATCTATCCTAAAATCACCACCACCACCATCACCTCTCCAAATATCTAGTATAGGACATTGAAAATTTGCCCCAAAATCCCCCTAATCCTTCCCTCTACACCCACTTCCCTTGCATTACCTTTTCTATCATCCTACACCTTTCACACCACCTATTCTCTATATATGCCCCTTAACTCTCTCTCCTCATCTCACTTAATGCCTCACCAAACTGTTATGAGACTCCCTCTCCCTTCTCTCAGATTTCTTGTGCATCAATTGACCGAAATTCGCCATTGTAACACCCCTAAATGTACCAACTAAAACTTTTCATTTTTAAAAGTTAAATGCATAAGCTAAAACAATAAATCATCTATTGTTTTGTTGCCAAATGCTAAGGCTAAAACGTTATATCACTTAAAGTAACAACACAATTGTAAATAAGAGTAGTGAGAGAGTTAAAGTAATTTAATGACATTTCAAATAGAACCAACTATCATTTGTTACAAAAAGTCAGTGAAAGGAAATACATAAAGATCGTAAAACATACAAAATCTTTTAGTTCAAAAGACACCAGACGGAACACTGGATAATCCTACACTCTCAATCTGTAGGATAGCCTTGAACAGATCTTGCAAGCTAACATATAAAGATCATTGTCTATTGAATAAAGTGGGGACCCGAGAAAGGAATCCTTCAATACAATGGTACTGAGCAACCTATTATACAAGAATAATATGCAAGGTCAGCATGGAACACATAAAATGCATCACAACAATATACGAACATATAATTATGCATATACTAATTGAAATATGATAATCATTC
This sequence comes from Tamarix chinensis, assembly GCA_030549775.1. Taxonomy (NCBI): domain Eukaryota; kingdom Viridiplantae; phylum Streptophyta; class Magnoliopsida; order Caryophyllales; family Tamaricaceae; genus Tamarix; species Tamarix chinensis. The sequence continues at coordinate 95,438,852 of CM060175.1, forward strand.
ACATAATTGCATAGCATCAATACCATATGCTACCAATGAACGTTTATCTGGAAATAACCAAAACTTACCAACAAAGCATCTAATATATACTAGTTGCAATATAATTAGAAAGCAACATCATTTCCAAGTTATAACCATAGTCACAATTCTCATTATCAAACCCACAACTTCTCATAACACAGGTAGTCTCATCAACACAACCAATAACAACACACATCATCACAGGCAGGCAAAAATGTTACTACTATATCATAGATAGGCACAAAGGCTACTACCGAATCATAGATAGGTACAAAGGCTACTATCAAACCATAGGTAAGTACAAAGGATACTATATAATACCTCAAATTTTTATAACCCTAAATTATAACGTTTAGCCTTTTATCCAAAAAAAAATTAATATTTAAATATTAATTTAATTATTTTCTCAACCTTTGACCTACAAATCTAGATAAATTATTTAATAAATTAATATAAATATTTTATCTTACTCTTTTTATTTAAATAAACCCTAAAACCCATAATTTTACCAAAATTATTTTTCTTAATTTGATACCCTAATTATTGGACAAAGTAATACAATATTATCCTAATAAACCTAAATGTAATCTAATTTTTAATTATAACCCTAAATCTATTTCCCTTTTTTTTCTTCCTTTTCCTTTTTCTTCCTTTTCCCTTTTCTCTTTTTTTCCCTCCCTCCTTTTCTGTCTTATCTGGTTAACTCGTTTCCCCCCTCTTTTCCTTCTTCCCGTGCTATCCCAACACCCTCCTTTTCTTTCTTTCCTCCTCCTCTTCCTCCTCCTCCTTCTTCTTCTTTCCATGCAGGACCAGCTCTTCTCTTTTCCTTTTCTTTCCTCACGCCCCAATAGTAGGGATAGCAATGGGTCTCAGACCAAACCCAGACTCGCTAGACCTACCTCATTTTTAGTGAGTTAGTAGGTCTAGATCTATAATTTTTGAATCTGACGGGTCTAGGTCTATATGTACCTAAATGAGTATGAGTTTGGGTATAGTAGTTCCAAACCCATACCCGTTTAATATGTGTGTGTATTATATAGATATGCATATATAAATGCATATTAATAATATGTATGCCATCATTATGGTAATTTTATATGAGCTCCTTATTTATTTTTTAATTTTATTTTTGTATATTTACTTTATAAGTAATATGTATAATATTTTACTCCAAAATCATTAAAACACCATTTAAAAGGTTAATGTAACTATTTTAAAATATTTATTTTTTCACTTGGAGGATTTTTTATCACAAAAAATATATATTAAGATATATAAAACATGAATGTATTTATATTTATATAAATTATTAAATATTTTTTTTAAAAAAAATGGTCGGACCCATTTAGGACATATTTATCCGTTAGACCTAGTGGATTTGGGTTTGAGTCTAAACTTTTAAGATCAGGTGAGTTTGGGTTAGGTTTAGGTAATATAAACGGGTCTGGGTCTGGGTCTGGCTGAAACCGACCCAAACTCGAACCCTTTCCATCCTACTCATCAGCCAACCCAATCTCCTCTCTTCTCCTCCTTTCCTCATTTACACCCCTGCACCCAAAAACACCTGTACCTCTCCACCCCCTGCACACAACATGCCTATGCCCTGCATGCTTGCGTAACCATTTTTCCATTCTCGTTCAAACCATGCCTGCACCACCTCCCTCCTCGCTCGCCTTTCCTTCCCTTTCTAGCCCTTGCAACACCATTTTCCTCTACCTACACTGACAAAACCTATAATGCCCTTGTTTGCCAGTAGTCAGCTTTGTAACGCCCCTGTCTTGCCTGTCTGTCTCCCTATAACTCTCCCCTATCGTCCTCATGCCTAAGGCCCCCTCCTCCTCCTCCTCCTCCTCCTCTTCTTCTTCCCTTCTTTATTTTGCCCCGCCTCCTCTCCCCACCTCCTTTCTTTCTTTCTTTCTTCTTCCCTGCCTCTATTTTTCCTCACCATCATTTGCAACAACATCCATCACCTCCACCACCATCCCAACCTCCACTATCAGCCACCTTCATCTTCCCTCCTTCTTCCTCCTCCTCCATCACTATATTTTCCTTTATTTCCTCACCTGCGGCACTTCTTTCCGATCTCTGCCCCTGTCACCAATCACAATCCTCACATCTTCGCCCTTCCCTCCTTCTTCCCCCTCCTCCATCACCATATTTTCCTTTATTTCCTCACCTACGGCACTTCTTGCTGATCCCTACCCCTATCACCAATCACAACCCTCGCGTCTACGCCCTTCCCTCCTTCTTCCCCCTCCTCCATCACCATATTTTCCTTTATTTCCTCACCTGTGGCACTTCCTACTAATCCCTACCCATTTGTCACCAATCACAACCCTCGTATCTAAGCCCAAGGCAACGCCAATTTTTTCCATTGCCACCCCCTCCACTTAAAGCCACCACCTCCTCCACCCTATAGCCTCCCTACACAAGCCAAACCGCCACCTCAACACCACTATCCACCTTCCTAGAGCCCTTGCATCCATCCCCTCTCCTTGAAACATTACCCTGCCTCCACCATCTTCTCCCGGCCGCCTCATCCCCACTAAATTTCCTCAACCACCATAACTCCTCCAAGCTAGCCTTCCTCCAATAGCAACTACCATCCTCCTACACCATCACCCTACTGTAATACCCTGAGTCGATACGATCGCATAGGAGATACCTTGGAGTGATGTTTGATTAATAGGCTGGCCCCATAGATCAATACGAGACCTTTTAATGCACTTTGTTATCACTCATGTGCTTCTTGAGAAATTTTCAAAAAAATTTCGAAACTTTCCAGGAGGGTCACTCATCCTAAAATTTACTCCACGACCAACACGCTTAACTGTGGAGTTCTTAGGACGAAATCACCAAAAAGATGGTATACCATGTTGATATAAGTAGTCAAATCAATCCTTATAACTCTCCACTCAATTTAGGGTATTACATTCATCCACACTCAAAGAACGCAACATCCTCGTTATACCTCAACCACTAACTGTCTCAATACAGTTTATCCCAAGAATTGTCCTACTAGGTGGCTAACTAGCTCATTCAAAGTTAGCTCACGGTTATGGTTTCACTTTGATACCATTTTTAACACCCCGAGTCAATACGACCACACGAGGGCTACCATGGAGTGCTTTCCGATTGATTGGCTAGTCCCACAGATTAACAGGAGTCCTTTCATCATGATTTGTCCTTACTCATGTGCTTTTCGATAAATTTTTAAAAATTTTCCGAAACTTCCTAGGAGGGTCACCCATCCTAAAAATTTCTCCACAGCCAGCACTCTTAACTGTGGAATTCTTAATATGGAATCACCAAAAAGATGGTATACCGTGTTGATATAAATAGCTAGATCAATCCTTATAACACTCCACTCAATTTAGGGTATTACACCTAAGCCACCCCATCATCACCTCCCTTCTTCTTCTTCTCCTTTCCCTTCTTTACACCCCCTTTTCTATAGCCTGTGCCGCCGTTGTCACCACCTACAAACCTCCTACACCAAACCACCCAACCACTACCATCTCCACCCCCACCTCCTACACCCAATGACTGAATCAACACCGCTCAACCACCACCTCTAACCATTACCAATTGAACCATCTACCCCTCTATTCGTGCATGGCTCACGCTGCACATGTAGTGGAAGTTATGTTTTGATTTTAAAATTAATTTGGTAATGTTTAATATATAAGGGTAGTTTGGTAAAATTATATTTAATAAATATTTTTAATAAAAATTATTATTTTATTGATCAAATATTAATATGGTATTTGTGATATTATTTTTAGGTATAAAATTTTTATTAGCTGAGCTTGATAATTTTTAGGTAGTTACTAGTAAATTTTATTTTTGCTAGAAATTAGGTAACATTTATACTCCGCTAAAATATTTGGATATCATATGATAGTACATTAGGGATTTGGCATATAATTTGTGTTAGGCATTACTTGTTACAAATAATTATTTGATTATTACTGTGATCATGAAAAATTAAAAAAGAAGGCATGTTATCCTGTATAAAATATCATGTGTACAAAAGTGTGGTTAAAATGAGTTTAATGTTGGGAAGTGATGTTGTATGATATGTACATGTGAAAATGTTAGGTTAGGTATATTTAGATACACTTGTAGCAAAATTATTACTACCATGTGCCCTAGGAAAAATTTGGTCATTTAAGCATATCATGATATTTAACATTAACCAGGATGCCTAATGTGTTATAAATATTTCTAAGAATGGTGGTAGGGATTTGTTGCCTTAGAAATACATATTTTAGCATGACTATCAATATTATATGGTCTAGGGATATTTTGGTATATGTGAAAATGTTAGGTTAGGTATATTTAGATACACTTGTAGCAAAATTATTACTACCATGTGCCCTAGGGGCAATTTGGCCATGTAAGCATATCATGATATTTAACCTTAACCGGGATGCCTAATATGTTATAAATATTTCTAAGAATGGTGGTAGGGATTTGTTGTCTTAGAAGTACATGTTTTAGCATGACTATCAATATTATATGGTCTAGGGATATTTTAGTAATTATGAGTGTACCGTGATGATTATTTTAATAAGCACACATGATAAGTATTATTTGATATTAAGTATGAGAATAAGGGTTTTGTTATTTTAGATACACCTATTTCAACATAATCATTATACTGTATGACCTAAGGGTATTTTGGTAATATGGAGTGTACCATGATAAATATTCTAATAACCATACATGATATGTGTTATTCATTGTTAAGCATGGGAATAGGGGTTTGGTTGTATTAGATAAACCTATTTCAACATGATTATTATTATTGTATAGTATAGGGGTATTTTGGTAAGTTAGAGTGTACCATGATGAATATTCAAATAAACATGTATGATATGTGTTATTTGTTGTTAAACATGATAATTGAGATTTTTTTGTATTAGATATACATGTTGCAACATGATTATTATTATTGTATGGTATTAAAGGTAGGCATAAAAGCTACTACCAAGTAACCCAATAATCATTTTTATTTTTATTTACTTGAGGGGAGATCAGGAAAACCCAGAGATACTAAGGTACCCCAGTCATATCGGTGCATAAGGGCAGCACAGTATCCTATCGACTATTAACCTAAGGATGCAAAGGTACCCTAATCACACTAGTACGTAAAGACACCCTGGTCTCACGGGTACACAATGGTATACAATACCGATTAGGATACTTAATATATAAGTATGCATACCCCCTAATTAGATCCGTAAAGCTAAATAGAGTTGCCATAGGACATGGCTAGGGTACTAAGGCATACAAGTAAAATTTATAAACAATCGTGGGTTAAATCACGTATTTAGGATAGCAACCCCTAAAGAGCCACCATTCCTAATCTTGAAGTCTTTCACTTTATATATTAGTATTTTATAAGGGTGATCACGAAAACACATATTCATCACATAGATCTAATTCTTCATACTTAACCATTTTTATTCATTTCCAAAAATTCTAAGACAACCATAATCAAGATCATTATCAATGTCAACATCATAAATTTACTAAGGTCATCACAAACTTAATTACTTACACTCATGCACTTTAGGTAAAAAATAACAAAAATACCCCTATGGCTAAAGTTACCACTTTACCATCTATTTCCATTAAAGATACCATTTTATTTATCCACTTGCCATAAAAAGGATAATATACCATAATTGAATTACTATCATATAATATAATTAAATTACCAGACACACCAAATGACCATTTTTCCCTTATACACTTTTCTGCACGTAAAATCTTAACATGCACTTCTAGAACATCAAAACACATATTCTCATGCTTAACAACAAGTAATACACATCTTGCATGTTTATGATAATAATCATTATGGCATACCCTGAATTACCAAAATACCCCTATATCATACAATAATAATAATCATGTTGAAACATGTGTATCTAGTACAACAAAACCTTATTCTCATGCTTAACAATGAATAACACATATTATGCATATTTATTAGAATATTCATCATGGTACACTCCAAATTACCAAAATATCCCTAGGTCATACAATAATAATAATTATGCTGAAACAGGTGTTTCTAAAACACCAAAACCTTATTCTCATGCTTAACAATGAATAACACATATTATGCATGTTTGTTAGAATATTCATCATGGTACACTTTAAATTACCAAAATACCCTTAGGCTATACAATAATAATACTTATGCTAAAACAAGTGTATCTAAAACAACAAAAACCCTATTCTCATGCTTAATAATGAAAAACACCAATCATGCATGTTTATTAGAATATCCATCATAGTACACTCCAAATTACCTAAATACACCCTATATCAGATAATAGTGATAATAATGTTGAAACATGTGTTTCTAAAACAGCAAAACCCCTATTCTTATACTTGACATCAAATAATACTTATCATGCATATTTATTAAAATAATCATCATATCACACTCAAAATTACCAAAATACTCCTAGACCGTATAATATTAATAATCATGCTAAAATATGTGTTTCTAAAATAACAAATCACCTACTACTATTCTTAGTAATAATTATAACGCATTAGGCATTCTAGTTAAGGTTAAATATTATGATATGCTTCAATAACAAAATTGCTCCTAGGGCACAAGATAGTAATAATCTTGCTACAAGTGTATCTAAACATGCTTAACCTAACATTTTCATATGTACATATCATACAACATCACTTTCCAACATTAGAACCATTTTAATCATACTTTTGTACACATGATATTTTACATATGATAACATGCATTCTTTTTTTTTTCATGATTACAATAATAATCACATAATTATCTGTAGCAAATTATGTCTAACACAAATTACATGTCAATACCGTAAGTGCTATCATATGATACCCAAACATTTTAGTGGAGCATATAGGTTACCTGATTTTCAACAAAAATAAAATTTACTAGTAATTGTCTAAAAAGTATTAGGCTCTACTAATAAAAGTTTTGTACATAAAAATAACATCACAAATATCATATTGATATTTGATCAATAAAATAATATTTTTTATTAAAAATATTTATCAAATACAAAATTACTAAACTATTCATATACATTAAATATTACCGAGATAATGCAAAATTTAAAATCTCAACTCATGCTGCATGTGCAACATAAGCCTTGCACGTAGGGGGGCTTGGTAGCCAATTGGTAAATGGTTGGAGGTGGTGGTTGGGTGGTGTTGGTTTAGTCAGTGGATTTAGGAGTTAAGGATGATGGAGATGATAGTGGTTGGGTGGTGTGGTGCAAGAGGGTCGAAGGCCACGACGGCGGCTGTAATATCCAAAAAAATTACTTAACCTAATCTCGTATCTTTAGCCCTAATTTGACTCTAATATTAAGAAATCTTATTATTAACCTTAATCAAATTTCTTAATCCTAAAACTTTAACCAAAACCGAAAACTTAAAATAAAAACCTTGATTCTAATAAACCAAATATTCGTAAACAGAAATCCGCTAAAATTTCCACTAATCTAAATTATTCAGCTAATCCCAAAATTTTTAATCTAATTCTAATTCCCTAACCTTTATCTCTTTTATTTTTCTTTCTCCTTTTTTTTCTTCATTTCTTCTCTTCTGTTCCTTTTTCTTTTCTTTTCTTTTCTCTTCTTCTCTATGCTGAAATATTTTGGCATGATAAGTTTTTCTTCTTCTACATGAAGTCATCCACTTGCCTCCCACATGCTCCTCTCACCATCACCTGCCAGCTCTAATATCCCTCGAGCCACTCTTCTTCTTCTTCTTCTCCCTACAGCTAGGGCTATGCAAAAAATCCGGGATCCGAAAATTCGATCCGACTTTTAAAATATCCGATCCGGTTTTTAGGATATTCGATTCGGGTTTTAAAAACCGGAGCGAATATCCGATCCGGTCAAAATTAAAAAATTTCGGAGCGGATATCCGATCCGATATTTGTCCGAATTATCCGATCCGATTAAAATATTCGATGTATAAGAAAATATATTTTTTTAAATAAAATATGTAAATATTTTTTGATTAAATAAATTATATATATATAATTATTTAACCTAATTATTAACCTATTCCGGTCTGGCCGCCGGTCTACCTAATTTTTTTCCTTCTACGACCCGGCGACAGCCCACGGGCATGGCTCCACTCACGAATTCGGCCCAATCCAATCCTTCTGCGACCCGACACCGGTCCGGCACGCCCGTCGCCCACACTCGAGTCTCCTCCACGCCCAATCGCCCACAACCTGTCTTTTATTTTTCCCGAATCCCGCCTCTATTCTTCCTTTCGATTCTCCTGCCTTCCCTTCCCTCCCTTCGTTCTTCTTCTTTTCGTCGTTCAGTAACCAACCACTCCCTCCCACACAGAGCAAGCCTCGCAAGCTCGCCGGCCGCAACAGCAACCACTCCCTCCCACGCAGAGCAAGCGCCACCAGCCGGCAGCCACCGCCAGGTACAATCGTTTTCAATTCGTGAGGGGCTATTTCTAATTCAGTAATTCTTACATAATCCTTTGTCTAACTCTACCGATTTTAATTTTTCTTTATAGGACATTGTTCTTGTTTGCTGATTCTTCTTTCAAGGCTTGTTTTTCCATTTAAGGTATACCCTAATTGTTTGTTAATTTGTCTATTTTTCTGTCATATAGTCGATTGTCGATGGTTTTTTAGGGTTATGGAAGATGAGGTCGGTTATGCTAATTTGTTTGTAGATAGCTTGCATAGTTGAGTAGATGATTCTGCCAATGCTTTAGTCTATATGTGATTTTTTTGAGTAATGGTAAGTAAGGTTGTTTTCTGATTTTCTCAATGTTGTACCGAGAAGAGGGTTGATTTTTTCTCAATGTTTCTGATTTTTTGAGTAATGCTGATTTTTTTGAGTAATGCTTTAGTCTATTTTTCTGTGATGTGATAATCTCCTTGTCGAACTCCCTTTGAAGCCATAAATGATTTTTGCAGAGCGCCTTAAATGTAACCTTGCCTAATTCTGCATGAATAATTGAGAAAGAAAAGTGTAAAAGGTGATAATTCATTTGTGTCTCTGGTATTTGTGATTAATTTCTTTGTGTTTGATTCATTTAAATCAAAAAATTTTGTCAAGAATTAACCAGGGATCTATGGGTGACAATTGTTTTATTCGGGTTTCCTAATAGATACCCTAAGGATCTCTAACTTGTGATTAAGTCTGCTCATGAGTCAAAATAATGGAAGAGGAATAAAATTTAAGCTGCCTATTCCAACATAATATCTATCTCTGAATTTTTTTATATAAGTATAATAAGTACAGCTTATGAATTATGATAATCAATATTTGTTCATAAGTATTAACTCTATTGTTTACATTTTTTAATAGTCTCATCTAGTCTCATCTTCCCATTAGAACATTTTTTATGAACAAAAATCTTGATTAAAACTGGTTTACACATATCTATATATTAAACATTGTGTAATGTCAATGTGATAGGTTATATTACAAACACATCTCTCTCTATGTATAAAGATACTTTCCTTGATTTTTTTTCCATTTCTGTTGTGTAAACATAAACATGTTTATAAATATACAAACATAAACAGGTTATTAATTATAAATATACAAACATAAACATGTTTACACTAATCCTACTAGTAGTATGATAGTATCTGCATTTAAATTATAAACATACAAACATATCTCTGTTTCTCTCTCAATTTATATTTTTATATTAGTTAGTTGTACTTGTATATGCATTTAACTAGTAACTAACTACCAACTCTTTGGATCATAATATCATATGTTGCTGCCTATTCCAACATAATATCTATCTCTGAATTTTTTATATGTTATTATAAATAAGTACAGCAGTTATGATATTAGTTAGTTGCCTAACATGTCCCAATTGAACTAAATATATGGTTCACCAACTAAACTCACATGTTATATAGTTTATTTTCATTTATAAGGAGTGTTGATCTTATTGATCCATCAATAATAATATGTTGATGACAACATGCATGTGTATTGATTTAACTAGTAACTAACTACCAACTCTTTGGATCATAATATCATATGTTGCTGCCTATTCCAACATAATATCTATCTCTGATTTTTTTTAATTAGTATGAATACATACAGCTTATCATGATCAATATTTGTTCATAAGTATTAACTCTATTTTATTTTTGTTCATAAAATGTAATTGTGACAGCTAGCAGCCTAGCACCAACACTAGGGATCTGGCAGGCAATAACAGCATGGAATCAGTGAATGAGATTGAAATTGCCGATAGCGAGACACCAGGTATCTCACCAGAAATGACTCCTCCTTTCCCATGTCCTCATGTGCCCCCATTAGAACCTGTTTCAAATGAAATATCTGAAGGTTCTAAAGAGAGTAGGAACGAGGGTGGGCCACCGACAAAAAAATTTAGATCATGGGTTTGGGATCATTTTGAAAAAATACCATGTCATAATAAAAATGATCAAAAGGCAGTTTGTATTTATTGTAACAATCAATATGTGGCTGCTCCTTCTAAAGGCACTTCTAATTTGATTAATCATTTAAAGAGTTGTAAGAAGTATCCTGTGAATATAGATGAGAAACAATTCATTTTAAAAATGAATGCTTCTTATTGTGATGGCGGTCTTCCATCATCCGCGATAACTAGTGTTACTAATTGGAAATTTAACCAAGAAGAGTATAGAAAATCATTGGTTGAAATGATCATTTTGGATGAATTACCCTTTCGATTTGTAGAAAGGGAGGGATTTAGAAGGTATATGGCAAAGACACAACCTATAGCAATAATTCCTTCTAGAACTACTATTGCTAGAGATGCGTTGCAAATTTTTATAGGAGAGAAAACAAAGTTGAAGGAATTTTTTAAGAGTTGCAAAAGTCGAATTTGTCTCACCACTGATACATGGACTTCTTGTCAAAATTTGAGTTGCATGGTCCTCACAGCTCATTTTATTGATAAGAGTTGGAAATTGCATAAAAAGATTATTAATTTTTGTCCAATTGCTGGTCATTCTGGTGAGATTATTGGTAGATCTGTTGAAAGATGTTTAATTGATTGGAATATTGATAAGGTGTTAACTTTAACAGTTGATAATGCAAGTTCAAATGATAAGTGTATTGAGTATTTGAGAGAACGACTCAATGGTTGGGGTGAGTCGGTTTTAAATGGATCTTTATTACATATTAGATGTATTGCTCATATATTGAGCCTTGTTGTGAAAGAGGGGTTGAAAGAGTCCAACGATCATATTCTTAGAGTTCGATATGCTGTGAGATATGTGAGATCATCTCCCTCTAGATTGAGTAAATTCAAGACTTGTGTTGAGCAAGAGAAATTGGAGTCCAAGAGAATGTTATGTTTGGACATTGAAACTAGATGGAATTCTACATATATTATGTTGGATGCCGCCTTTAAGTTTAAGAAAGCTTTTGATTTGATGAAAAGAGATAAGAAATATCGTTTTGAAATGGACAAATTAAAGGGCATGCCAATGGATGATGATTGGGAGCATGTGCGTGTGTTGCTTCCTTTTTTGAAATATTTTTATGAGACAACTTTGAGGATATCTGGTTCCTTGTATGTCACTGTTAACATGTATTTGCAAGAGATTTGTGGTATATTGAAAATGATTAGTGTGGCTAGAGATGGTGATGATTTTGACATAAGTGTGATGGCTTTGGGTATGAAATCAAAATATGATAAATATTGGGGAAGTGCTACAAATATCAATGTGTTGCTATTTATTGCTGTGATTCTTGATCCTAGGATAAAGATGAAATTTGTGCGTTGGGCAATAAATAAGTATTTTGAATCTGAACTTGCAATTGACATACATGCTAAGGTTGATACAACTTTGAAAGAATTGTATGCCTTCTATGCCTCTAAGCTTACATCATCTTCAACCCCTAAGCCATCTTCAACTATGAATGTAAGTGAGGTCATTTGTGAGCATGGTGATCCAGTTGGTAGAGAATTTGAAGAAACAGTGGCAGCTGAGATTACTTTAGCTCATGGAAGGAATGATTTAGACAAGTATTTGGAGGATAACTTGCTTGTTGTTGGTGCAAGTTTTGATATCCTTAGTTGGTGGAGGGATAATGCTATAAATTATGAAGTTCTTGCTTTGATGGCTAAGGATCTTTTAGCTATGCCTGTATCCACAGTTGCATCTGAGTCTGCATTTAGTACGGGAGGCCGCGTTCTTGATCCGTTTCGTAGTTCTTTGACTCCTAGAATGGTAGAAGCATTGGTTTGTACGCAAGATTGGATAAAGTCATCTTCGGATCATCCTCAAGTAGAAGAGATTATTGAGGAGATTGAAAACATTGAAGCTGGTATTCTTTTATTCTATTTTATCGATACTTTTTTTTAAGTATTTCATGTGTTTTATTTTTTTAATTTTTATCTTATTTATTTTTTCAGATATTGTAGGCTTACCGCCTATTGTGCAAATCGATGAGTCGGATATTTCGGAGTTTGAAGACATGATATTATGATGATTGATGACTTTCTAAGTCTCTCTTAGTTGGAAAATGATTTAGTTAATTTTTTTTCTTTTAATTATGGATTTATGGACTTTGGAGTTTGAACTATTGTTGTATTTTACTATTTGTATTATGGACTTTGGACTTTGGATTATTGTTGTATTTGTTTTAATTATGGATTTATGGATTTTATATTATTGTTCTATTTGTGTTATGGACAATTGGACATTGGATAATGCAGATATTTGGATTATTATTAAATTCTAGCAGGTTACAATATCCATATTTGGATATTTCAATGCGGATATTTGGATTATTATTGATTTATTATATTCTAGCAGGTTAAAATATCCGCATTGAAATATTATTGATTTATTAAATTCTAGCAGGTGAAAATATCCGCATTGAAATATTATTGATTTATTAAATTCTAGCAGGTTAAGATATCCACATTTGGATATTTCAATGCGGATATTTGAATTATTAATGATTTGTTGTATTTGTTATGGATTTTTAATTTTTAGAATTTATTTTAATTTAATTATAACAGGTTAAAATATCCACATTTGGATATTTCTATGCGGATATATGGATATCGGATATTGGATATCCGATCATAAACAGGTCATTTTTATTAAAAAATAAATATTTTTCGGATAATCGGATATACCGGATATATCCGATATTCGTATCCGATTTTTCGGATATCCGACTGTTCGGATATCCGCTACTAATGGATACGGATACGGATATAGGTTACTAAATATCCGATTGGATCGGATATCCGGAAAAAAAATCCGGTCGGATACTGATATCCAGTTTTGCACAGCCCTACCTACAGCTGCCCTATTTTTTGCAGCCATCACCTGCCAGCCTGCAACATTTCCTCTTATTTCTTCTCCTTTCTTCTTCTCCTTGCCTTCTCTTCCCTTGCACGTCTTCTTCTCCATCATCAACCCCCATCATGACTTTACCTGACTCCCATTAATCTCAGCCATCACCATCCCCCCTATCCTTTTCTTTCATTCTTCTTCTTCTTCTTCTCGGCAGAAATTCTTCATCATCGTCATCATCACTTCTCTGCATTTTTCTCCTCCTTAGCATGCCACCTACTAGTATAAATGCCCCTCCAACCCTCCATTTTATCATCATCCATCAATTCCTCGACCTTCTCCTCTTCTTCCTTCTCCTTTCTCCTTCTTTTCTTCCTTTATCTTCCAGCCATCACTGCTGACCACCGCCTCTTTTCCCTTCTCTTTCCCCTCGATTGTAGCAGAGTTTCAGAGTGCACGGCCTATGCACAGCTTGTTACACGGTCGTGCAAACACTCAGATACCTTGCTGCACTGTTGTGCAACCCTTGCACCATCTGACCATGTAAAATTTTTACTCTCGGCTTGATTCTGCATGGTCGTGCAACTTTTGCACTGCCTGCCAGTGCAACTTCTTTCTTGGCCGTGCAAACCTATTTTCACCCCAAACCTTGTCCAAACACCACCAAAATTTAACCATAGCTCCACCACATATATTTCTACACTTTTGTACAATTCAAGTTCCCATTCGACTTTGGTAAATTCTATTTTTACCCTTCTCTACCATAATCTCCCTCTTAATTTTTAACCTTCGGTCCTAATCATATTTCATCTTGTTTCATAGGTGATTTTTCCAGTGATCTCGGAGGAGGTATAGGATTTACGTGCATAGAGTCTAGTGTCCTTGTCGGTAAGGATACATGTCATAGCTAAGGTTTTATGTGGTTCATGTATTTTCCTTATATGGTTGATGTATACTTTTGCGTTAAATATATTATATTGAATAATTTAATGATGGAAATGCTATGAGATAATGTTCCTGGGAGTAATAAAATTATGTAAGTACACGATTGGGTATAATATTGGTTATAAAATGTCTATGGGAAACTAATGATATGTACTTCAGATAATAAGTGGAAATGTATATGCTTTGGGTTTTATAAAGCTTTGGGAGAATACAATTGTCTTGATTACCCTGAGGGTATTATGGTATTTTGAGAATAATTACGTGGTCACACTTATGTATTTAATTGTATGTCTTGAGTTTGGCATGATAATATGCAATCAACTCTAAATAAGATATTAATCATGTAAAGTGAAAGATCACTTCAGTTGGGCCGAGGTATTTATATGGCTCCGTTCCACCGAATAATAATAGTGGCTCGAGTGTGTTGTCTCCGAGAGGTGCTCCTGTTCATTTCACCGGATTAAGAATAGTAGGGCCCCATACTCAATGTGAATGAAAATACAATTAAGAGTTAAAGTATAAATAGAAATATGCTAATCATTTAAAGTGAAAGACTATGTGAGTCAGGACCAAGGTGTTGAGTCTATTCCACCAGATAATAATAGTGGCTCGGGTGTTTTGTCCTCGAGAGGTGCTTGAGGTTGTTCCACCGGTTTAATAAATAGTGGCTCAGGAGTATTTTTACTCTGAGAGGTGTTGGCTCCATTCCACGGGATAATAATAGTGGCTCGAGTGTCTTATTCTCGAGAGGTGTTTTAGACCATTCCACCGGTTTAAGAATAGTGGGGTTGCTGAACTCAACATAAATAAAAGATCAGAATAGGGCATATCTAATGAAAGATTTGGAATCAGTAGTTATCTGGCTTTCTTCTATTTATGCATGTATGATTTGTTTATAAGAATTCTTGTATTATGTGTAATCCTGCTTGATTGTACCGTTACTTTAATTAGTACGTAATGTACTGATCATCCGTTTTATAGGTGCTGCTCAATTCAATGAGTAGACAACCCAAATGTTTATGTGCAGGTTGATGAGGACTAGGTCGATGACTTCGCAACTTTTGATGTTGTATATGTTGAGGAGTGATTCATTTATATCAGGGTTGGACGTATAGTCATGTTATCCGATTGATAGTTTTACCCGAAAATTTTTTTGGACTCTTAGTTCCATGGGATCCCTTTTGGTTATATTTTGATATTATAATCAGAGTTAATCTCCAAAACACTTATTTGATGTATAAAAAGTTGTCTCATCTCCTTCTAATCATGTTTTAAAATTTCTAATCATTTTGCCTTGTGATTGATGTAAGGATGGTGGGGTAAGCTAAACTTATGTCAATTATGGTGATAACACCCACATATTTAATTATACCCTTCTGCTTAAAACAAAAATTTTCAGTAGTAAATTTAGGGGTGTTACAGCGATGGTGGTGTAGGATGTAGGAAGGAGGTAAAGTAGAGAAGGGAAAGGAGAAGAAGAAGGATAGAGGTGGCGATGGGGTGGTTATAAGGTTATGGTGAAGGAGTTTGTGGTGGTTGTGGCGGGAGGTAAATCAGTTGGGGAGGGTTACATGGGTGAAGGAAATGGAGATGGGATAAAGCTGTCGAGAGAGGGTGGTGGAGGCAGTGGTGGTGTCGAGTGGAGGATATGGATGCAAGGGCTGTGAGGAGGTGGTTGGTGGTGTTGAGGTGGTAGTGTGGGTCGTTTAGGGAGGTTATAGGGTGGAGGAATTGGTGGCTTTGAGTGGAAGGGTGGAAACAACAAAAGCTATCATTACTGTGGGTGTGGCTGCGGAGGTTGTGGTTGGTGCTAGGGGGCAAGGATTGGTAGGAAGCACAGTAGGGGAGGAAATAAAGGAAAATAGGGTGGCAAAGGAGGAGGAAGAAGGAGGGAATGAGGGAAGAGGGAGGTAGCCGATGATGGTAGTTGGGATGGTGGTGGAGGTGATAGTCGGGCTAATCAACGCATAGAGAGAGGAGGTTGGTTGCAAGGGAAGAAAATAGAGGAAGGAGAAGAAGAAAGAAAGAAAGGAGGTCGGAGGGAGAAGAGACAGGGTGCAAGGGAGAAGAGAAGAAGGAAAGAAAATGAAGAAGAAGAAGAAGGGGGGCTAGGCTTAGGCGTGTGACGATGGGTGGAAGTCTATAGGAGGGAAAGGGTGTAGGTAAAGTAGGGGGTATAGGGTGCAAGGTCATTGCTTGTAGGGGGCAGAGGGAAGGAAAGGGATGTGAGGAGGGAGGGGGTGCAGGCATAGTTTGGCCGGCAATGGAAAGACAACGCAGTAGTGTATGGTGTGGGCACACTACATGTAGGGGAGGTGGAGGGGTAAGGAGTGTTTGGGTGCAGGTTGTAGAACGAAGGAGGAGGAGGAGGAGGAGGAGGAGGAGGAGGAGGAGGAGGAGAGAGAAGAAGAAGAAGAGAAGAAGAAGAAGAAGAAGAAAGAAGAAGAAGAAGAAGGAAGAGAGGTTGGGTTGGGCTACAGGGGCACGAGGAAAAAAAAGAAAAGGAAAAGGAAGCTGATCCGGCATGGGAAGGAGAAAAGAAAGGAATGAGGAGGCTGACCCAAGGAAGAAGAAGGAGAAAAGGAAGGGAGGCATTGGGCTAGTGTAGAAAGAAAGAAAAGAGGGGCGAACAGGTTGGCTTAAGAAGAGAGAAAAGAAGGGAGAAGAAAAAAAGAAAAGGGAAAAGGAAGAAATGGAAAAAAGGGAAAAAGAAAAGAAGAAAAAGAAAATAGATTTAGGGTTAGAATTAAAAATTAGATTAAATTTAGTTTTTTAGGATAATACTATACTAATTTATCTAATATTTAGGTTATCAAATTAGGAAAAATAAATCTGGTAAAATTGTGGGTTTATGGTTTATTTAAATAAATGGAGTAAGATAAAATAATTATATTAATTTATTATATAATTTATCTAGATTTGTAGATCAAAGGTTAACAAAAATAATTAAATCAATATTAAAGGATTTTTTTAATAAAAGGTTAAATGTTTTGATTTAGGATTATAAAAAAGTTGGGGGTATTACAACCATTTTTATCTTAGTAAAGCTCTACTTTTCCCACTCACCTCACTCCCCAAAGTAGCCATAGCCTGAACATCTCATGTTTCTCACCCTCAAATGTGTGAGAAGCTCACGATGCTCATCCCCTACAATGCTACAAACTCACACTACACCACCTCAAAGTTCACCACCGTTTCACACTTCAAATACTGTAACACCCCAAAATTCACTACTGAAAATTTTTATTTAATTAAAAGAAAATTAGCGGAAGAAAATTAATAAACTGTAAAATTTGGGGATGTTACCGCCACACTTAGTACCAGATCAGTTCACTCCTACCATTCCAGTACCAAGTGCTAAGGCTAAAAGAGAAAAATACAAATTTTACAAGAAACTCAAGCATGTACAAATCAGAGCAGCGCGGTAACAATTTACCAGAGTAAAATCCACCTGCGGTGGTTACAAAACATCAAATACATTGAATTTATGAGTTTAAAAGAGACATATTAAAATCTTAACAATTTCGGATAGTTCTTGACGCTCTTTCCCGAGGCCCACTTGAAAGCACCGAATACGACCTGCAAGGGGTTCTACCCATTGAAGAGGCAGGGACCCCACGAAGGGAACCCTTCAGTACTACGGTACTGAGTAACCCTTTAAAAACGCACTTAAAAGTAGGCACGCAATGAAACACATGAAATACTACCATATTCGTACATAACGACAAGTGTAAACATCATATTAGATCCATACATTCACATATTCAACAAGTCAATTACGGTATTAATAGCGTATACGTAACATTCACTTTCATACATTCACATACTTAACAAGTCAACCAATATCAACGGGCCATAATTATCAATCGATACTTTTCGGGCCTTAAGGCCATTAGTCCATCATTAATCAATCATCTCAAATTATACATGTCCGTGTGAGTGCGGGAACCCTACTATTATGGCCGGGGGAACGGTCACGAGGGTACATGCCCTGCCACTATTTTAGCCGATGGACCGGTCGCAAGGGTAACATACCCTGCCACTATTATTCGCCGGTGGACCTGTCTGGCCCCGACTCACAAGGTGTTCCACTGTAAGTAATTAGTATCTTCCCCGTTTCTTATCATTTTTACGTTTTGTTTGTTGAGCACAAAATCCCCCACTATTATAGCCGGTGGAACGGTCACGAGGGTACATGCCCTGCCACTATTATTCGCTGGTGGACCGGTCATGTAGGGCACCCCAGCCCTAGAAACTATTATTCGCTGGTGGACAAGTCTGGGTCTGGCTTAATATCTTCCTCTTTAAGTGATTAGTGTCTTAAACGTATCTTATTCGAAAGTATTTCACCCTTGACATGCATGGCTAACTATATCCACACTTATCCTCCCAAGAGGGCCCATCCCATATCTTCAGACTTCTGCACCTCCTATCTCGGTTTTCTCCAAAAACCCTAACCTAGGCCTATGTGGCCCATCCTTCTATGTCGTACACATCCCGATTATTTCAAAACCCTACACGTCACGACCCTGAGATCCAACCCTCATTTTCTTCCCCACTTATTCTCGTTTATTTTTATTATTTTCTTTTTCTTTTTCCACCTTCTCACATTAGGGTTTCCTCCTAAAACCCTAGCTCGGTTTCCTACGCACCCTTATACTGTCCCACGTACTATTTTTCACCCAAAGCCCCCAGACACCCAAATAACACTTCTATTACCTTCCTCACGCCCCAAGGCAACTTTCCATACATAAAGGTTGCACCCATGCGGACTCTAACCATCCTATGCAAACCCTAGTTCCTCCCATACCTACATTAGCCAACTTACTTCCCCTTGGTTATCTTTCTCTCCCATTTCTCTTTTTCTTGCCTCCATCCCACATTACCACATTAATTATCCTAGCATGCATATCCTAAAGGGCCACATCACATCACATCATAACTTACAGCATATCTGTATTATCACATACCAAAAGAGGATACGTGAACACATCTCGGTCCAAGCCACGCCACACATGAAACAGTTAAGATCATAGCATATAAAACACGTCATATAATTATATAGGACATCCAAGGCATGTAGGACACATATCACACATTCGGCCTTAGCTACACCCTTACTCGGTTTAGGTTACCGAGCTATTTCCCACACTTGTTAGGCCACTAATCACCCTTCGTATTCGTTACACTTAATATATTTCCCATTTGGTTGGTTAGATTACCAATTTTCCCATTTCCTTTATTATAATTAATAAATTGCCCTTTAGTTGGTCAAATTACCAAATTACTCATTATACTAATTACCAAATTACCTCTTTAGTTGGTCAAATTACCAAATTGCTCTTCACATTTATTATATTTACCATTCTACCCTTCTCCATTATTAAATTATCATTTACCCTTCTCAATTATTATAATTACAAAGTTACTCCTTTCCAATTTCCACTTTTACCCCTTTTATTTACAAAATTACCATTTTACCCCTTTACTTTCAAAATTACCATTTCACCACTTAACTTCCAAAAATTACCATAACACCCTTTCACTTATAAAGGTTACCATTTTATCCTTAATTACGAAATTACTATTTTACCTCTTTCAATTTCCAAATTACCATTTTGCCCTTTAATCACAAAATTACTATTTTACCCTTTAATTACAAAATTACAATTTTACCCTTTTATTATAAAATTACTATTTTGCCCTCTTCTTACAAAATTACCAATTTACCATTTAATCACAAAATTACTATTTTACCCTTTATTCACAAAATTACCATTTTGCCTCTTTAATTTCAAAATTACCATTTTACCCCTTACTTCCAAAATGACCAATTTATCCCTTACTTCCAAAATTACCATTTTATCCTTTTATTAACAAATTTACTATTTTACCCTTGCCTCCAAAATTACCATAATACCCTGTTTAATTAAGAATTACCTTTTTACCCTTAGTACACCACTTATATTAAATTATTATTATTACTATATAAAATATTAATATTAACTCCTTATCCACCACTCTTATAATTAATATAACATTATTAGCACCCATATATATATTAGGCCATATTCTTGTACAAGATACCTTACGGAAATCCCCTAAGGCTTCCAAAATATTACTCATGCATTAAGAATCACAATAGCATATATAACATGGTTAATACTTAAGGTTTTCGTTAACAACCAAACTCTTATCCTAAATAATATTTCCATACATAGCAATAATCTATCATGCTTCCTTTACGTCAATCAACACAAGAACCACATATATTATATTAAACAACATAAACCAAGCATAATAATATATTAAAAATCCTAATGTGCTAACATACGTTAACCCATGTATTTAAGTGGGATTTAACGATTACCTCGATTTTCATGAAAATGAACCTTACTGGTATTCTAGTTAAATGTTCAAGCTTTGATTATCAAAACCAATACCTAAAAATAATATCAAGACTTATTACATTAGAAAAGATAAAAACCAAATTATAAGGCTTTATAACACTTAATTAATCAAATAATTAAACTAAAATATTATTATACCTTAAAAATTATTATTTTCAACTGAATTAAAGAGGGCAGCAGCTCATGCTGGAAAGAAAAAGGAGGGGCTCGAAGGTGGTGGAAATAGGGAAGGATAGGCATTTTCAGGTTGGTGGTTTGGGGCTAAGAAAAGGACATGCTGGGGAAGGATTTGGGGCAAGGGAATGGTGTAGAAGTGTAGAAGGGGTGTAGGTGGTGGTCAGGGATGGGTTGAAGGTGGCTAAGGGAGGTGGAGGCGGCGGCAGCGAGGCTGCGAAGATGGCGGCCGAAGTGGGTGTCGAGATTGGGACTGGTGAGGAAGGAAAATGGAGGCATTGGGGTGACTGTTTCGACCAAAGGAGGATTGGGGGTGGTAGAGGGGGTTGTAGGGAGTAATGCGGTGGCTCAGGTGGCGGCAGAAGCGGCGGGAAGGTGGTGGAATATGACGGTGTAGGGTGGATGCCGAGAAGGGAGGGAGAGAAGAGAAAAAGAGGAGAGGAGGAAGAAGGGAGCTGCGAGGTGGCTTGATGGGGGCTGTGATGGCTCGAGGGTGAGGTAGAGGGTGGCAGGAGGTGGTGCAAGTGGCGTTTAAGGCAGCGAAAGCGGCACAGCTAGGTGGCGAAACAAAAATAGGGGGAGAGAGGGGAGGAGAAGAAAGGGAGAAAAGGAGAGGCTCGGGCAAGGCATAAGGCTCGAAAAAAAAATGCAGAATGAGCAGGGAAGGAGGAATAAATAGGAGAGGAAGAGAAGAGAAGGAATAGGGGGCTCGAGGGGTGGCGGTAGGTGGTAGGGAAATGGGTGTTTCAGGGAGAGAGAGAAGGGGTTTGGCAATGGCAGGGAGAGGAAGAGGGAGAGATGGTGGGGTCGGGATGGGGTAGAGAAAACAACGAGAGGGAGAGAGAGATAGGGGGAAGCAATGGGGGAGTGGGAGTTGCAGGTGGGATGGTAGGGATGGCAAGTTGGTCGGGAATCTCACCAGGGATAGAGGAAGAAGAAAGAAGAAAGAAATAATAAGGAGAAGGGGAGGGGGTGCTGGGCTCGAGCGACGGGCGGCCGAAGAAAGAAAGAGCAGGTCGGCTCGGTCGAGGAAAAGGAGAGAAAAGAAAGGAGGGACGTGGGCTGGGTGACGCGGGAGAAGGAGGGGTAGAATAGAAGTGGGCCTACGGCCCAGGCGTAGGGGTGGGGAGGAGAAGCAGGCCGGCTGGCGGCCCAAGGAAAAAAAAGAAAGAAGAAAGAAAGGAGAAATAGGAGAAAAAGGAGAAGGAAAAAGAAAAAGAAAAAAGAAAAGGGAAAATAGGACAAATAAAAAAAATAATTTAATTGATAAAATAATAAAATAGAATAATTTTGGGTAATAAATTGATTTAATATTTTAATTTAAGATAATTAAAATATAAGGGTTAAAAAGGATAATTTTAGTAAAATAAGGGTTTGAAAATTTAATAAAATAATAATAGTATAATAAAATAAAAAAATATTTATTTTAATTTATTAAATATTTATACCAAATTTCATACACTCAAAAATCCATAAAATAATTAAATTAAAAATATTTAAAAGCTAATTTATCCAAAATAAAATTTATTTATTAACATATAAGCTTTTAAAAATTTGGGGGATTACAAATACCCAAAACCACCATCTCACACAACCACCACCCCACCAACGTGACCTCTTCATGCTTCCCTTGGCCCCCAATGTGAGGATCTCACATTTCAGAAACCTAGTTGCATGAGTTCCTCACGCACCTCCCCCATTGTTGTGCCACTCCTCCTATAATAACTGCATTCGTGCCATATCTTGTTGCTTCAATTTTTCTCCTTTTTCCATCCAATTTTTCCTTAGGTTATACTTGGTTATATTATTAAGTTCTAATTGTTTATTATTAATATTTTCCTAGGTAATTTTTTGGTGCTCTTGGATGAGGTGAGTTAGGGTTATACGTGCTTAAAGATTGGTGTCATTTTGGTGAGGATACATGTTATCGTTAGAAACTTTTGGCATGTTATGTGTACCTTGTGTGAAATCACATGTTTGGTTTTATGATATTGATAATTTCATGTTTTTAATTTTTTAATGTGATAATGTGTTATCATATGATGCAAAGTAAGTAAGATGAGAAAGAATGCACTTATATAATATTGTTGTAGTAATTCCTATATTATAAACCCTAAGTAAATTAGCATGATATATAGTATTCTAATGTGGGTTTGATGTAGTATAATAAGTGGTAAATGAGTATATTTAATATATATGGTTATCTAATAAATTAAGGATTATAAAATAAAGATATTGTACATGTAAGTTTTTTTTTGTGTGAAATAAGGGTGTTTGACTATCCTTAAAAGTATTATGGTCAATTTGGGTTTAATATGAAAATTTTGGTGTTTAAATGTGTTAAATGGTTTAAAATATGCTAAGAATATCATGTGAAATATTTAGTGTAATTATTAATGGCTTAAGTTCTGCAAAATGAGAAAATTATTTAAATTATATATAGTAACTCTAGATGCAGTGTCATTATTGCATGTATAAGATGTTGGAGTTAGACCCTGATTTTTGAATATGTTTTAATATTGTAATTTTAGGTACAGATTTTTAATTTGGTAATTATATGAGTCTTATGGGATAAGTTATACCTAACTTGTGAAAGTAGGATTTCGTGAGTATTGTGTTAGAGATAAAGTTGTTATTACATATGTATGACATTAGAGTTAGACCTTGATTTTTATATTTATTGATAATAATAATATTTGAGGAATATATGCTAAAATAGGTGGATAAATGAGTAATATAAAAGGGGTTATACTTATAATGTGAAATTAGGGTTTCTTAGGAAATAACTATGTGGTTGTGCCCTGTGTGTTTTCAATTACGTGTTATACATATCTACATGATTATTATATGATGATCTTGATATAAAACACTATGAACAAGACACTAATCAATTAAAGTGAAAGATCATGTGAGTCAAGCCGAGGTATTCTGTATCCGTTCCACCAAACGATAATAGTAGCTCAAGAGTGTTATGCCCTAAGAGGTGCATCATTCCATTACACCAAATTAAGAATAGTGGGGCTCTAAAACTCAACAGGAATAAGAATATAATTATGATATAAGTAACTAATTGATAAGATGTTAATTACTTAAGCAAAAAGATTAAGTAATTCAGGACCGAGGGGTTATGTCTATTCAACTGGATAATAATAGTGGCTTAGGTGTGTTCTAACCTACGAGGTTATTTAGACCATTTCATTGGTTTAAGAATAGTGGTCAGAAGCATATTTCCCCAGTATATGTTGATTCTATTCTGCCTAACGATAATAGTGGCTTAGGTGTATTGTGCGGTGAGAGGTGCTTCAACCCATTCTAGTATTCTACAAAATTAAGAATAGTGGGGTCCCTAAACTCAATATAAATAAAATTATGGATCTTGTTTACATCTAATAATGATTTATGGAATCATCATTTACCTTGCATCATTTTATGTTAGCACGCATGCATGCTTATTGTCTTATGTGAACTTATGTATTCTATATAACCTTACTTCAACTATATTATCACCTTATTCAATATGTAGCATATTAATTATCCTTTTCATGGTTGTCGTTCATTCCCATGAGCAGACGACTTTGGTATTTTTATGTAGGTTGATGATGACCCTATGGATATGCTTATTTGAAATATGTGTTAGTAAGCTAGTCATGATTACCCTAACTTATTGTCTGTCTTATAACTAGCTCGCAATGACCCTTAATGGTAGTGCTGACCATTTGGTGGAGGATTTTGAGTCCATCATCTACCATCATTACCTTAGCCTCAGTAGCCACCACCAACTCCGCATTACCCATGAGAGGTTATCAGAGATGACTAGCTTTGAAGGGTTACAAGACATCACCCATTGATCTAAGCTAGTGATAAGGAAGTAGTGATCCAAGAGGGATAGATTCAAGACATGGAAACGATATATAAGGTGGTCGATTTTCCACCTACTCGGAAGGTGAGCATATCAGCTTTCTTCCTTCGGGGAGCCGTAAGCACCTGGTGAGTAGGTTATCAAGCATAGGAAGGACCACCGATGTCCTAGGAGGAATTCAAGATGATGATCCACATAAAGTTTTATTTAGAGAGAATTAAGGAGGATAACCTTAAGGAGTTAATGTTGTTGACCTAAGGGATCATGACAATAGGATAGTATCACGCTTGGTTCACAACTCTATTGATGTTCATGCTAAGTATAATAGCCAACGAGTCAATGATAGTATATCAGTTTGAGTAGTGGCTTCATTTCAGAATTCGAAAGATAATAGGTTTTGTGGCTTTCTAGAACCTTGCCAAGTTATATGAGCAGGCATGTGTTGACACTATGATGATATAGGAGTGGGCTAAAATAATTGGTAAGAGGAAGCTGAAGACATAATAATCTAGAGGTAGGATCCAACTTTAAGGAGGTAGATCTCTAAGTTTCCATTATAGGAGTCAGCTAAGTGGTTCTATCAGACATCAGGATCTATAGAGACATTTTATCTGTCGATGATGTGGCAGAGATCATCCAAGTAGAGACTGTGAGGGTAGACCTACTCTTTATCTACTTTGTGGTAGTACAAGCCATTGAATTTCAAGTGTTAATATTAGAGGGGTTAGTTCCAATTGTAGGATGGTCAATTTTAGGAGAAGGGACCGTTGGTACCACAACAACAAGCTTGTCGGCAACAGACTTACCACTCATAGCAGCAACAACTTCAGTAGAAGGCACTTAGCCCGTCATGTATACAACTTAGGGAGGCTAAGGAGAGACCACAAGGGCCTTACCCATTTCTCTGGGGCGGAGGATAAAACTAGAGTTATAGAGGTTGTCATGGAGGATACCAGGGAGGACAATTAGGTGAGCACCTAAATGTTATCAACCAGGAAGAGGCTGAATAGTAGCTAGATGTAGTCATTGGTACACTTTCCATCCTCTCGTTACTAGTGTATGTGTTATTTGATTCGGATGCATCTTTATCTTTCTTATCTACTAATTTTATTGATAAAGCTGCCTTGTTTCCATCTTCTAGTGTATCTATATTTATGATGTTACCTTTTAGGGATATAATGGATTACACTAAGATCTACTCAAACATGAATTAGATATAAGGAGGGTAGATTTTCTAGTGGACTTGGTTAAGATAGACCTACAAGAATTTGATGTCATCTTCGAGATTGATTTGTTGAGGAGATATCAGGCCATGATAGACTGTGCCTGGGAGCAAATTATGTTTGAGAGACCTCAAGGTGTTAGGGTCTCCTATAGGAGATGCAAGCCTGGGCATATGTTGATGGTTGTATCTACCCATATAATGTATTCTTTGGTGCATAGAGTTTACCCCATGTATTTATGCGAAGTTTAGGAGTTGAACAAGGATGTGTCGGCGTTGGAGCACATTTTAATTGCTCAGGAGTTTCCTATTATGTCTCTAGATGTTGGTACATGAGATAAAATTCACCATTGATATAGTACTGGGGGCTAGGCCAGTTTTAAAGGTACCCTACAGGATGGCACTGACAGAGTTGCGATAGTTGAAGTCACAGCTAGAGGATTTAGTAGCTCACTAATAAATTTACCTAAGTGTGTCTCCATGGGAAGAACTAGTTATATTTGTGAAGAAGAAGGGTGAGAGCCTTCATCTATGTACAGATTATTAGGGTTTAAACCAATAGATGATAATAAATCAATATTCGCTTATGAGGATTAATGATTTATTTGACTAGCTTAGGGGTGCTTCAATGTTCTCAAATATTTACTTGAGGTTATGATATCATCACTTATGCATCATTGAGGTAAAAATCATGAAGACAAACTTTAGGACACAATATGAGCACTATAAGTTCATGGTGATGCCTTTTGGGCTCACTAATGCGCCTTACATATTTATAGACTTGATGGTGAGGATTTTCTAACCATTCATTGATCAGTTTTTGGTAGTGTTTATTGATAACATTTTGGTATACTCTTAGAGTATAGAGGAGTATCAACAGCACTTTCACACTACATTAGCACTTCTTAGAGAGCATAGGTCATATGCCAAACTCTCTAAGTACAATTTTTAGCTTTGGTAGGTTGCATTTTTGGGCCTTGTAGTGTCAATAAGAGGAGGAGTTGTGGATCCTGTGAAGATTTTGGAAGTTACCGAGTGGAAGGTACCCATAGCATTTCCAAAGTCTGTAGTCTCCTAGGATTAGCTGGGGTACTACATGCATTTTGTTCAGGACATCTAGAAGGTAGCTTATCCCTTGACGAACTTTATAAAGAAGATGACTAGATTTCAATGGGATGATGAATGTGATGGTGCATTTTAGGAGTTGAAGTGGCATATGACTATAACACTAGTTTTGACTCTACCAGTAGGATTAGACGGGTTTGAGGTATACAAGGATGTGTTAAAGCATAGATTGGGTTGTGTAATGATGTGTAAGGGCTTATGCTTCTCGTTAGTTGAAGCAGCATGAATATAAATACCTGACATATGATTTGGAGTTGGTTGCAGTTGTCTTCACTCAAAAGATTTAGAGGCACTATATGTATGGGACATAATGCAGATTCTTCACCAACCATAAGAGCCTCAAGTATATATTAACTCAGAAGGAGTTCAATATGAGGTAGAGGAGATGAGTAGAGTTGTTGAAGGATTATGATATCAAGTTGACCTATCATGAAGGCAAGACCAATGTCATTGAGGACACCTTGAGTAGGAAGACATCATATTCCTTAAGTTCTTGTGTGATGACTAATCGATTTCTTGATGAGCTCAGTGATATAGGGATATATTTGATCTATTAGGGTGATTTATAGGGTCAGATGAGTGCTTTAAAGATTAGACGGACTACATTTGATGATATCTAAGAGGGATAGCCTAAGGATGTTAAGCTTGAGAGGATTTAACAGAAGATACAGGATGGTTGAGCTGAAAGATTTTAGATTCATGAAGATGGTAGCAGTTTCTACAAGGGTCATTGGTGTGTACCTCATAGTTACATTGATATGAAACTTTGGATTTTAGATGAGGGTCACTATACTTCTTATTTTGTCAACCTAAGAGGGGATAAGTTGTACAAGGAACTCAAAAGGACCTACTGGTGGCTTCGTATAAAGCGAGAGGTAGCGACGTACGTGTCGAGGTGTCTGACCTATCAGAAGGTCAAGATCGAGCACTAGAGGCCTGTAATGTTGATATGACCTTTAGATGTTCTGAGGTGGAAGTGGAACTTTGTATCAAAAGATTTTGTGAGTGGGTTACTAAGGACTCACGGCGGGTGCGATACAATTTGGGTCGTCATCGACCAGTTGACTAAGTTCGTAGTTTTTGTGTCAATGAAGTCAACTCAGAGTATGGATCGGTTAGTTGATGCTTACGTGAAGTTTGTGGTGAGTAGGCATGGTATACTAACCAATAGATGGTACCAAAGATTTTGGTTGTTGAGAATCGTATTTTGGTTAGAGACTTAGTTTTTATGATCCTAATTATTTTTTAAAAAATACTTTCATGTTTGTTTTTTTAAATCTAGATCAATTATGTGGCCTTATTATGTGTGATTTGATCTTATGTGCATATTAAACTATGGTTTTCCAAACATAGTTTCGGTGTTGTAACTCAAGAAGATGTGTTTGTGCATATCAGTAACATCATGAATCTTTATGACTTGGTGCACCTACCAACATGGTCTCTGCTCGGGATTCAAAATCCTTTCACACCTCTAAGAGTAATTATATGGAGGTTACAAGCATGAAGTTGAGGATGTGCCGCTCTCCACCTAGCTATAGTGAGTCGACAAAGACAACAATTTTTTTTATGAAGGTGATAACTAGTGATCATAGAAAAGCCCTTGTGCACTTTAGTTATAGGAGCATCAACGATGTGATGATGCAATTTTAGTAGGTTGTTTTAAGATGTGATTGCTTGGAGAGGATCCTTCACTGAGATGACACTTCTAATAGTCCCCACCTTGGATGCATACCCAATACCAACCGTTTGACCATGAGCCTAGAAGTCAATCACGGAGTGTAGTCATATAAGTTGTAAACTCAATAGGGATGAGATTGTTGAGGAGAAAAAGGTAACCCTTTGGTAGTCTTTGGATCATGACACATCAAACCAAGGATACTTTAACCATCCTCTCTTTCTTTTGCTTCTGCATTAATTGCGGACTTGTTGCTTACCCATTTTGATCTTTAGCATAGATGCACTCACCATCTGCTTCACATTTTTTTAAATTTTTTACCTCATTAAATACCTCTTTTAAGGGGGCGGCACCTAGACTTGTTAACCTTGATCCCTTATAGTTTTTGCCTTGTAACCTTTGAGACCATCTCTATTTCTATTAAATCCACCTTTACCGTTGATGACCTTGCATCATTGATCAATTCTCCAATATTTGTAAACCCTTAACCCTTTAGTTCCTTATCCTTTTAAAGAAGTACATTACATATCATTTCTATGTCATCAGACCTCATGAAATTGAGCTTAATGATTCATTGTCCTCTAAGGATATATCTTTATAGATTTTTGACACCTAGGCATGATGAACCCGTATGAGCTTAGTTCCACTTGTAAAGATTCTCTGGAGTCGTCATAGAATAGCGGAGGTCACTTAGGAGGTAGAGAAAAATATGCACGGGATGCATCCCAAGCTTTATTAGCACATGTGTGTTAGGTTTCAGGGTTCTCTTTATTATAAGGGGGTGGTACCCAATAGTATTGCATCGATTCTTATGGAATTAAACACCAAGATATGCTTTCCTTACATTATTTTTCTCTTCTTCTCCAACCTTGACTTATTGACTTTAGAGATGAAATCTCTTTTACAGGGGTAGTGACATAATGCCCCCAACTTTATTAATCTTAAACCCGAATAATTAATAGTTTGATCTAATCCTAATATTAGAAAATCAATACTTTTATCTTTACCTAATTCCTTAATCTTAAATTTAAACTTACTCTTAATATTTATTCCGGGTCATTGATATTTTTAACCTAAACCTAACTTCAAATGGTTGATAAATTAATTCTACCCTAATTCTCTAATCTAAATTATTTAAGCCTAATTCTAATCCTAACCCTAAATCCTTTTTTACCTTTTCCCTTTCTTTTCCTTCTCCTTTTCTTATTCCCTTTTTCTTCTTATCATGGTTTCCTTATCCTTCTTCTTCCTCTTTTTCCTATATGTTTTCCTCCGCCCCAACCATTTCCCTTCAGTCAAGCTTCCAACCCTACAACGTACCTATCATCACCACCATCACCTCCCCAAATCATTAGCATAAGACGTTGAAAATTTTACCCCAAAATCCCCCCGATCCTCTCCTCTACATATACTTCCTTTGCCTTCCTTCTCTGTTATCCCTTACCATTAGGGCTGTTCATGGTTTAAATATTTGATATTTCAGACAACCGATTATCGGATATCTGAAAATGATATTTGATATTTGATTTGAAACTTTAGATATCCGAAATATCAAATATCCAAATTTTTGAATTGCATATCAAATATAACCGATATTATCCAAATAAAATTTTAAATATAAAAAAATTGCAAAATCACAAATATATTTGATATTATTCGATCTACTAAGAAAATATCTAAATATCCAACTTGCTCAACAAATATCCGATGTTAAAACTAAAATTAAAGCTACTACATTGCAATATTTAATTAGATTCTATAAAATTTAAAAATGGATTATATAAACAATATAATTTCAACTAAATTAAAATTTAGCCAAATAATAAATCAAGGAAGTAAAAATCACACACACACACACGCATCTAAATTTATTTATGAATAATTATATATAAAATAAAATATTTGAAAAAATATACATTCTTTTGATCGGATATTAATTTTATTTGTCAGATCAAATATCTAATATTTTTAACTTTTTATTGATCGTATCAGATATTTGATTTGGAAAAAAAATGGATTGGTTATTTTTTTTCTCCGATCGGATAAGCAGATATCGGATAACATGAACAACCCTACTCACCATTCACATCACTTATTCTCTATATATACCCCTACGCTATCTATCCTCATCTCATTTAATGCCTCACCAAAATCTCCTCATACTTCCTCTCTCTTCTTTTAGCTTCCCTATGCATCGATTGACCGAATATTGCCCTTTTTCCCCCAATGAAGCTCTTCTTTTTCCCTTCACCCCACGCTGCAAAGCATCCACAGAATGAACATATCACATTTCTCACCCTCACTTGTGTGATAATCTCACATTATTTCCCCCCTACAACACCACAAACTCATGCTGCACCACCCTAAACTTCACCACCATCTCACGTTGCAACTACCCAAAAACCACCACCCCACCAATGTGACTTCTTCATGCTACCCTTTACCCTAACATAATGAGCTCATGTTTTAGTACCATAGATGTGTGAGTTCCTCGCGCAAATCCCCCATTGTTGCACCAATTCCTCCTGCAATAACTCCATTTGTGCCACGCCTTGTTGCTTCCATTTTCCTCCTTTTTCCACCTTATTTTTCCTTATATTTTACTTGGTTATATTATTAAGTTATAATTTTGCATTATTATTTTTTCTTATGTAATTTTTTGGTGGTATCAAAGGACACGGGTTAGGCTTATACGTGCTTAGAGACTTGTTTCCTTTCAGTAAGGATACATGTTATCGTTAGGAACTTTTAGTGTGTTATGTGTACCAGTGTGAAATAACATTTTTGGTTTTATGATATTGATAATTTCATGTTGTTAATTTTTTTATGTGATAATGTGTTATCATATGATGGAAAGTAAGTAAGATGAGAAAGCATGCACTTATATAATATTGTTGTAGTAATTCCTATATTGTAAACCCTAAGTGAATTAGTATGATATATAGTATTGTAATGTGGGTTTGATATAGTATAATAAGTGGTAAATGAGTATATTTAATATGTGTGGTTATCTAATAAATTGAGGATTATAAAATAACGATATTGTACATATAAGGGTTTTTTTGTGTGAAATAAGCGTGTTTGACTATCCTTAAGAGTATTATGGTTAATTTGGGTTTAATATAAAAATTTTGGTGTTTTAATGTGTTAAATGGTTTAAAATATGCTAATAATTTCATGTGAAATATTTAGAGTAATTATTAATGGCCTAAGTCTCACAAAATGAGAAAATTATTTAAATTAGGAATAGTAATCCTAGAGGCAGTGTTATTATCAAATGTATACAACATTGAAGTTAGAACCTGAATTTTGGATATGCTGTTAATATTGGCATTTTAGGAACATATGTTCAATTTGGTGATTATATAAGTCTTATGGAAAAAGTTATACCTAATTTGTGAAAGTAGGATTTTGTAAGTATTATGAGTAATAACTTTGGAGATAGGGTTATTATCGTATGAATAAGATGTTAGAGTTAGACATTGATTTTTGGATGTATTGATAATAATAATATTATTATTTGAGTAAGGTATGCTAAAACTAGTGGATAAATAACTAATATGGAAGGGGTCATGCTTATAATGTGAAATTAGGGTTTCTTAGGGAATAACTATGTGGTTGTGACTTGTGTGATTTTTAATTATATTTTATGCGTATCTACATGATTCCTACATGACGATCTTGATATAAACAACTATGAATATGACATTAATCACTTAAAGTGAAATATCACGTGAGTTTAGCTGAGATATTGTGTATCCGTTCCACCGGATAATAATAGTAGCTCAGGAGCATTTTATCCTGAGAAGTACATCAGTTTGTTCCATCAAATTAAGAATTTTAGCCCCTTAAACTCAAAGTGAATCATAATATGATTATGAGATAAGTAATTAATAGATAAGGCATTAATCATTTAAAGTGAAAATAATACGGGAGTTAGGACCAAGGGGTTGTGTCTGTTTCGTTGAACGATAATAGTGGCTCAGGTATGTTATGGCCTGAGAGATTATTTAGACCATTCCACTAGTTTAAGAATAGCAATCGGAAGCATGTTTCCCTAGTATATGTTGAGTCTATTCCACTAGACTAAAATAGTGGCTCATATGTGTTCTACGGTGAGATGTGCTTTAGTCCGTTCTACCTGATTAAGAATAGTGAGGTTCCTAAACTCAATGTAAATAAAAATATGGATCTTATTCACATCTAATAATGAGCTATGGAAGCAGTATTTACCTTGCACCGCTTTATGTTAGCACACATGCATGTTTATTCTCTTATGTGAACTTATGTATTCTATGTAACCTTACTATGGTTATATTGTCACCTAACTCAGTACATAGTATACTAATAATCTTTTTCATGGGTGTTACTCATTTTTACTAGCATATTCTCCTTGTTTTGCATGTGATTGTTGATTACTACTTTTTATGTGCTTGCATTCCAAGAGTGTATATGGTTATCCGGATATGTCTATCTCTCTATTTTAGTCTTTTATTTTCACTATTTATTCCCTTCTCTCTATTTTTTATTCTATGTTGTGGTGGAATCAAGTGATTCCCACACCTAATTCTGTGGTGTACATTTACTTTTGCCTTGCACCCAATATAGGCTAGGCATAAGGAATGCCTCTTCTATGTTGGATGTAGTGTGACACCCCCGTGTTTTGTGTTTTGGCTTCTGTAATTAACTGTTTAAAATGAAATTTTTAAGTCCTAAAAAATGGGAGGGTTACAACTTATCTTTGATGAGTGCTAATCGAATTAATATAGGGTGTAGTTATTTGGATATCTCTATCTCTCTATGGATGCCTAGTCCTATGTTTTCTTTATACATAATTCATTCTCTTTATTTTTTATCATGTATCATAGTGGAATCAAGTATTTTCCATACCTGATTACTAGGTACGAGGTTACTTTTTCCTTGCACCCAACATAAACTAGCCATAGGAAGTGTCTCTTCTATGTTGGATGCAGTGTGACATCCTTAAATTTTGTGTTTTGGCTTCTACAATTAATTCTTTTAAATGAAATTTTTGAAGTCCTAAAATTTAAGGGTGTTACATTATGGTCTATCAATGGATTAATGTTTGGTGTGGAATTATGGTCTTTTTACCTTTATTATATTTTTTACCGTGTGTATTATTTTTCCATATGCATCACTGTGATATATAGTGGCTATAACGTGTAGAATTAATTTACCATGGCATAATTCTAAGTGTTATAATATATAATAATTTTTGGAATTAATTCATGAGTACATGGTATTGCATGTAATAATTAATAAGCATTCACTCGTGTTAAGACAATTATAATAAATGATGCTTGTAGGGAGGAACGCCAATGATGCATTATTATGTGTTGAGTATTGAATAAGAAAGTAATAAGACATTAATATTCAAAGTGAAAGATCACATGGGTTAGAGCCGAGGTACTTCATCTGATACTTTTTCTGTTGTTGAGATAACCAAAATGACCCTAGACTGACTCTATATTGATAATTTCATCGGCTTATAGGAGGTATGCATAATTAAGAATTAGGAACCTAGAGTTGTGGTTTCCCAAATGTGTTTTGCCCTAGAATATTCGTTATGTTTGTCTTGCTGATCCACCGATTACAAAATAGTAGGGCTCCTAAACTCAAGTGACTAAGTAACTAGAAATGTGTGATCACCCAAGTATGGAATTTAATATGGATGCATCCTTATGGATTCTCATATCATGAGTAGAATGTATGTTTAGTATCTTTTTTCTTGTACCATATGTATTATGCATTTCCTTTTTTTTTATTTACTTTTTGAACTTAATACACAAGTATTAGCCATTTATTTCATGGGTACTGCTTATTCCCACGAGGAAATGAACCAGTTGTTGATGTGCAGGTTCCTACTAATTGCCTTGATGACTTTGCTGAATTTGATGCTTTGCCTATGGATGAGTGACTATTTGTTGGGATTTGGTCATAGAAACTAGGTTATATGGTATTTAAAGTTTTTGTTTGGATATCTTATAGGATTTTATTTCCTTTGGTTTTCCTTTGTTATATTTTGATTAATGTTGTACTCAAAGTTTATTGCTAAACCCTTATCTTTGTTATATAAATTCCTTTAATTCTCTTTTTATCTTATTTAAATTGTTGTAATATTTTGCATTGTACTTAATGTGAGAATGATATGGTAAATTAGATTCATATTAGGTATGTCAATAACACCCAATCATTTTATGTTCAACTTTTGCAAAAATAAAAATATGGTAGTGAGTTTTAGAGTGTTACATTCCCTATGAATCTCTACATATTAATTATTTCAACAAACAAAATACTATTCAAATATACTAAATGATTTTCATTTATTCATATTACATACCATTATATAATGGATTCAAATGAATTTAAAAAGTTTAATTTATTTGGAAATCCATCTCTTGTAAATTTAAATGAGTCATAAAATTCAAATGATCAAAATTCTTAAAATCCAAATTACTCCAACATTCATAATCCAAATACACAAATTTCCAAAATTTAATTTATTCAAACTCATTTACTCCAAACACTAAATTTTCTCAAAACCCAAATTGTTCTCTTTAATTCAAACCAATTTTTCAAAATATTAGTATTCATAACTCTAAGGCATTAGAATAATATGTCTCTAGTCCTCCACCTTCCACTAATCATCCATCACCCGAAACTTTAGCTTCTATGGTGGGATCTCAATATCTATAAATTTCTACTCAAAATCTAGTGTAAAACATCAATGTTAATGAAGGGAAAAATACCGTTCCAACCCGATCATATGGAATATGGTTTGAAAAAGAAGAAGAAAATCTCATAAGTGGGTTATTAGAAACTTTAATAAACCTAGTAGTAGAAAGCAACTAAAAAGGAGATTTTTTATGGAAACGTGTAAAGGAGTTATTTGACGATGGTTAAATAGTAGAACCCAATATAGCTCCATAATAATTAAAGAAAAAATATTGTCAAATTAACAAAGATTTGAATTGGTGGATTGGGTGTTGCATTAAATTGTTTGATGCCATGAAAGTGGTACCAATGAGTCAAAGATCCTCGATGATTCACTAAAGTCATAAGAAAACATATTATAATGCAAATTTTACCATATCATGATTTTTAATTAATAAATTATCATCCAAAATGGAGGGTTATCACTAATGATTCTCACAATAATTATACACGAAAGCGAACAAAGGTGAACACCTTGAGGGTATACACTTCCTTGTCTAATGCTAAAAATTCAAAGACTGGAGTATGAGAGGTAAGGCCTATTAGGCAAAAAGCTACAAATAGGAAATTGAAAGGGAAAGGAAAATAAAGTATTGAAATTAATCCAATCATTGAAGTACCAATGTAAAAAATTCAAAATTAAAAGAAATAGAAGATAAGAGAGTTCAAATGTTGGAAAATATAAATTTGGAATTGCTTGAACAAAAACGGATGAAGCATAAAGAAGTATATGTTTCAATAACGTATGGAGACATGTTAAAGATGACCGAGGAGGAACTACATGACCATCGGTTCTTATATGCAAAAGCTATGAAGAGGATGCATGCTGATCCATAATGAGATGTTATAGTGTTATGCTTTTACTTTTAAGTAAGGCACTACAATGTTGTAGTATTTTCTTTATGATGTAACATTTTATCTAAATACTGTAATTTTAATTTATATTTATTAAAACTTACTTAAAGATGAATCGGTGGATTGTGTTGTCTAAACCCATAGTAATTTTCTTATACAACTATTCTCACCAACACTAGTCATTATTTTACAATAGCATTGAATAATAATGTAAAATTCAATTGAATTAAAAAAAATAAAGCTACAATAACTTCTCTACAAGACTATTCATGTATGATTTGATGCAATAACTTATTGACAAGACTAAACATTATCTTACAACCACATTGAACAATTATAGTAGATTTAATGAAATTATAGTAAAGTAGCAATAACTTATTAACAACACTAAAAAATCTCTTACAGCCACATTGAACAATCATGTCAGATTTAATGTAATTAAAATAAGGGTGTTATAACTTGTTGATAATACTACACATTATCTTAAAATCACATTGAACCATTGTGTAATCTAAAACCATTCACAACACTGCACAATAAGGCCCATAAATAAAGGTTCTCTCATGTATTGATTCACAACACACCATAATATCAACTTATCTTCTTTCAATCCCTTTTTACAATATATGACTAACTATGCCAAAAAATTTCAATCCATTTGAAGGCATTCCCTTTAAAGAGTTAATAGCTAATGAGAGTGATGATTTTAGTAGAAGAAGGGGGTGAATACACATAGAAATAAGTCATGAAGAAAGACATGAATGCCTCTATCATTATTACTCCTTTGAAAGTCCAACATACAATAACAATCAATTTCATTGAAGATTTTGTATGAGAAAGCAATTATCCCTTTGCGTTATGGAAGTTGTATCTACACATTCTTCATATTTCTAAATGAGGTATGGTGAAATATATAGAAATGGGCTATCTCCATTGCAAAAATGCATGGCTACAATACATATATTGGCTTATAGAATGCCTGTTGATTATGTGGATGAATATATGTGTATTGCATACAAACAACAATAGAATTTTTGATGCATTTTATTAAAGCAATGAATGAGATATTTCTTCACAATACTAAATAAAACCAAATGCTTACAATGTTCAACACCTCCTTCAATTAAGAGAAAGGCACAATTTTTCTAGTATGATGGAAAGTATGGATTGTATGCATTGATAATGGAAGTCATTGTATGAAAAAAAAAATGTTACGATGACCATGGTGCCCCAACTATCATGCTAGAATTTGTTGCATCAAAATATTTATGGATTTGACATAATTTTCTTTTGGGTTTTTTTGGATCAAATAATGACCTAAATATTCCTAGTCCTTTACTATTGTTCAAAGATATTTATGAATGTCGAACTCTCGAAGTTCACTACATAGTGAATGACATAGAATATCTTATATGTTACTATCTAGCATATGATATCTACCTAGAGTGGGTAAATTTTTTCAAAACCATCCCACTTCCTCAAGGATTAAAGAGAATTATTTGTGGAGCATCAGGAAGTTGCTATAAAGGGCATTGAACGTGCATTTAGAGTGTTACAAGGGTGTCTCGTGATTTTTTGTGGTTTAGGTCATTTATGGGGTATGGCTACGCTATATCATATTTCATAATATGATTGTGAAAGATGAATGTGGTACTTAATCAAATAATTATGTTGCAGATATATTTGATAATGCAAGCAATACCCCTTGTATGGGTCATCATGGTCCGATAGTCACCATCAATTTTTATCTCTGAAAAGTTACTAAAGTACATGACTGTTTAGCCCATCATCAACTTAAATTGGATTTGGTGGAACATATTTGACAAATTTTTAGAACACATAACAAGACTCGGTAATTAAGTTATTATTTTATTTTTCATTATTGTTTATATGATCACCATGTCAACTTGGTACTTGGCAGTATTTATGTAGTGCTATAATATTGTTTGAATGTTGTATTAATGTTATTGTTGTGTCCGTTTGGCTTTTATGTGGTAATAGTTATGTATTGTTGTTGCTTAGTTATTATAATATTTATGTAATGGCTTGCCTAAACAAAAAATTATTTTGTAATGACACAATATTGTTTGAATCTTATAACATTATGTAATTTATTTTAATGTAAGAACCGATTATATAAATAAAAAAATTAACTCTAATTATATTGTTATTAAGAAAATAGGTATTGAGAATAAATTAACATCAATTGTAATTATTAATAGTAATTAATCTTAAAATATCAACTCAAAATATTTAATTTTGAAAGTGTTTAAAAAAAATAATGTAGTTTTTTTATTAATTTAATTTTTGAAATAATAATTTATGCACATTTTAGTTAAGATATAAAATATAAGAATAAATTAAACTAAAAATTAATAATAAAACAAAATCCCTACAATTAAAATCCCTTCATTGGAGTGTAAGGGAGTTTTGTTGTATAAAAAGACAAAAGGCAGGAAATTTTCACCAACTTGCAGTATTAGAGTAGTGACTTTGTCCATATTTTTCTTACCTTATTTTCATACCAAATATCAATAACCATTGAAATAGATCAATTGATACTAAATAATAATAATAATATAGTACTACTATTATTGTTATAAATATAATAACAATAATAAAATCATATTATTTTGGTTATAAATATTATTATTACTATAAATATTATTATAATTAATTTTAATAATATTTATACAAGTTTATTTGTAATTATAATAATTTAATACAATACATTTATCATTATAAATATAATAATAATAATAATAATAATATGATTATAACAATGATTATTATTCTTTTTTATACATATGTTCTTAATAATACATAATTTTTATTATTTCCATAAATATATACTAATGTCATCAATTATAATAATACTAGTTATTTTGTTATTATTTTTAATAAATATGAAAGTAATTATGGTTAATAATAATAATAATAATAATAATAATAATAATTATAATTATTATTATTATTATTATTAAAATCATGACTTATCTGATAAGTTATGAAAATAAATTAAAGACAACAATCCAGTATCATGAATCGTTGCATACTACATTCCTACTTTGATACCAATGGCTCGTGAAATCTTGCTATGCTTAAATTGCAAATCTCATATGCCTTTGACAATGCCTCTCCCTTCCTCTTTTCTCTTAGCATGATTTGATCATCCTCGTTTTCTCAATTTTGGTACCCAGGGCTTTGCTAAGGTAGCAAATCTTTTCTTGGTAGCAAGGTGGATGGTTAGTTGCATCATATTCATCCAATTGTCAATCACCAAGTACTAAGCCCTACATGTACTTACCATTGGGTTTTCTCTTTTCTTCCTACATATTTCTTCCTTTATTATTATTATTATTATTATTATTATTATTATCATCATCATCATCATCATCATCATCATCATCATCATTATTATGTGTTAGGATATATTGAAACATATAAGATAGATTAAATTGCTTTGAAACACGTAGCATATTCTCTTAAATATGATAAATAATCTATCTATAAAATACAACAAATCACTTATAAAACTCTCTCTATCAATTGTGTTTGTAAGTTTTGAAAAGTTATTTGTATGGAATCCCTTGATCTGAATACTATTTATAAGAGGCAAACATGTGCATATAAAGATTATAAATTTTGAATATCTTTAATAAATTTAAATTGGTTCACATCAAGCAGCTCAAGACATCACCGATTAGCACTTAGGCTTTAAAAATTCCTCGATGGCACCAAAGGACATCCATCAAATGGTGCAATTCTCAGTGCCTTTCATTTCAGGTGTGAATTGCAGCAAGGAATAATTGCCATCAAAGGCAATTCAAAATGGCATAGTTTCAGGTCCTCTACATCTTTCTGTAATATATATATATATATATAAAAAGAAAATATGCAACAATATTTTCCAGCTCAAACTAATAGTATGTCAGAGGCATATTTTGGATTTTGATTGGATACATGTTTTGACACAGTTTATAGTTATCATGTTTCATTTTATAATTGCACAATTTTTTCAACTAGACTAATGGAATCTGTGATTTTTTTTTTTAATACGCCACAAGGTTCTTATTGAATGGCCATGATTAAAAATAGAAATTTGTTTCTATTTTTTACCGCTCGATTTATACCATGTCATCAATTTGTGTAGGGCAAAAAACGTCATTCAAGTCTATAAATACAACAATTAGTGTTATAATTCTATGTATCAGAAACTTTGTTTTCTTCATTTTGAACAAGTAGCAATCCACAAAAATAAGGTATATCTTCCTTTAAATTCATGTTTATATCAATTTACATCAATTTTATATTGTACACTATTTGCTATTTATTATCAAAAATGGTTATAGTTATTATGAAAATGAAACATGGGAAGTTTTGAGGAAACATGGGAACATTCACCATCGTTAATGTAGCAATTTGATATATACTAACAAAACTTTGTAGTATTTGATATCCTGAGTTCATTATAATCCGATTGTAGATTCTTCAAAATATTTTCTAATAACTTATTTCTTTGTATATGGTCTTAATAACCTACTTTGCAGATTCAAGAGATGGAAAATGACCGTGTTCATAGTTCTTATCCAAATAGATCCTTTAAAAAGTAATTGATGTTTAAAGCTTAGACTGATAAAACTT
This sequence comes from Tamarix chinensis, assembly GCA_030549775.1. Classification (NCBI taxonomy): domain Eukaryota; kingdom Viridiplantae; phylum Streptophyta; class Magnoliopsida; order Caryophyllales; family Tamaricaceae; genus Tamarix; species Tamarix chinensis. The sequence continues at coordinate 95,479,847 of CM060175.1, forward strand.
TATTACAAACCTTCTTATGGCAATAAAAATGAGTCCTAAAACTTAGAATGCATATTTCATGACTCTAAAGTAAGTTCACAAACAAGCCAATATCTTTATTCCTATAGCTTTGTATGATTAATTTACAATTTAAGATCTTTAAATAAAACATGATACTAGAGTGCATGCTTTAATCAAGAAATCTCAGATTCATCAATATAAAGCAAAACTCATTGAAGGATAACTATACTATATGAAGAATTTTATAATGGCTGATAACTAGATGAAAATCAAAACTACCACATTTAAATATGTCATCTACTTCAACAATTTCACAGAGTGCAATTTATCAACAACCATAGAACTATTCCAACACAATTATTCAAGTTCACACCATTTACATAATTAGCAGTAATGGAACAAACACGTCTGAAAAGTACCAATTAATTAAATATCAATTACAAATACATTAATTTTTTCTTTTATAGAAACCTACTAACAATTATATTGCAGATATTATTGGAAGAGTTTGTAGAGTAAATTTATTAAAAGAAAAGGAAGTGTTTGGGGAAGTCACAAAATACATCGATTTTGTTCTAGAAGATGACATGTAAGATAGTGCATAATGATAAATAGCTTAAGTTATACACTACCATTATTTATCACAATAAACTCATTAATACTTATACACATTGTATTAGGAAAAAGAGAGTAAAATGCACACTATAAGGAGATTATGAGATAGAACTTAGCGAATATGTTAGAAATACAAAACAAAACCAACTTATTGTTATTATTCTACAATTCTGTCATATTAGAAAATTTAATGGTAATTATTGCCTTAAATTTGTATCATCCACTTATATAACAAATATATAGTTATATGATTCATAATTACATACTGGGTCAGGATATCAAATACTTGAAATATAACTAAATTAATTATTGACACTACTATGAAGGAGATTAAAGACTTCCAAAAAAGGAAAATTTTTAAATAGTTTAATATCATTTTATTACTTTAATAGTAAATTAAATATAAATTTTTAACACATTTTATTCACAATCTACCCGAATTAGAATCTTTACAAATCAAAATTTCTGATTAGTAGCAACCATAATCATCACAAAGAATTACAAAAGAGCTTACAAGTGGAAAATCAATTCTAAAAAGTGTTGGGCAACTTCAAGAGAATAAGGGGCACTTAATTTAATTGAACAAAGTTGTGATTTTTAATTTACATCATAATTAATCAAGTTTCTTTTAGGTGGGGAAGTTTTGAATTAATGTCTGGTTTGCAGATCTAGAAACAATAGGTGAATGGTTTTATGTAGTCTGCAAGACATGTCTGAAGAAACTAAATGTAGTTGAACAAAGATTCTACTGTGTGAAGTGTAAAAAAAAATTTAAAAAGGTAGTTTGAGATATAAGTTGTAAATTAGAGTTTTTAATGGAACATGCAACACCCCACTATTGCTGTGGGATAGAGAATGTACATAAGTGATTGGAAAATCAGCATAGGAGCTAAAAGAGCTGAATTCAAATGTTATTTTATATTTAATCTTTGACGAAGGTCATTTATTGTTTATATGCTTTATTTTTTACACTTTTAAATTACACAGGAAGAGGTTGAATTGTCCTTGCTATAAAAAGATTTTGAAAAAGTAATTGAGCTGGAAGCACTTTTTTTGGTCCAAGTGAGGAAGAATCAAATTGGAAAATACTCAGTTATTAAGCTAAGTATGGATGAAGGTTTGGTTTGCAAATATTATGGACCAAGTTACTTTGACAGTTAGGTTTATATGCAACATTAACCTTTAAATTCCTTAAAAAAAAGTCACTATTATATAATCAATTACTTTAAATCAGATTGTGTAAAGATTGTTTAATATGTTAGGACTCAGATGTACTATCCAAACTAGAGAATGCAGTTGAAGAGCTAGAAAGATTCACAACAAAATGAATATAATATATAGGAAATACTTGATTTATTTATGTTCTAATATGTCTAATTTTTTATTTATGAAAAGGTGGAATCACAAACTAACAAATTACACACAGAGATTCATATTTCAATAAGTCATTATGAGAATACAAATACTAAGTTGGGGAAAAGGTCTATCAATGAGGATCATTCCACCACAATAACTAAGATGAAGAGATCTAGAGTCAATATGATATTAGAAAAAATATAGGATGCCATTAGGGATTAAGTAATTGTTTATTTTTACTTTAACAAAAAAAATTAGTATATAGCTTGGCAAAATTACTATCTACAAATATAAAAATTTTGAATTGTGAAGCTTTGCCAAAATTTCCCTCTTCAACTTCAAATTTTTTTCCAGTTGTTATAAAGAGGCAAAGAACATATAGTTGACACTAGTCACAAGAGCAACAAAAATATGCAGCACAATATATTCTCTAACACATCCATATGACATAAAGCATCTAAAGTATGTCACAGTTCATTATATATTATATATTAACAATTGAATTTAATTAATGTCATATTACTGTTTATTTAATTTACTACTCATAGAGAAAGGTTCGTATACAAGAGCTAAATATAAAGAAATTAACATCATCAACAACAATTAGAGGAAAAAGATCAAGACAAGACATATGAACTAGTAGTTAACTAAATCTTTCAATAGCTTGTCATAAATGATGATGTTTATATTCAATTCATCGGCCTTTATGATATCAACATTATAGAAAATTATCATCATGTGCAATTAAGGGTAACATTAGTTCTGATAAAGCCATGGAAAATATAACACATTTTAGTTAAACACATAACATAACAAATAACAAGTAAGATCAAACAATTGGTATGTTAGAAACAATTCCACTATAGTTTTTATCGTTTTCAGATTACGAATATATTGCAGTACCTACATAAAAAATAATAATACAGTTAACTACTAAATCAATTATATTGACTATTATTAGCCAAAAAACTCAATATTCATTAAGTAGTGTCAAGTAAGGAAATTACCTACTAGAATAATGTTGAAATGCAAATAATAAGCTATGTACCAACTTACCTACATAAACATAATAGATATAATAATATCAACACATATAGCTTTTGAAAACAATAGATCGAATATGAGTTAAATGATACATTAAATTGATTCACTTCTTTATTCTACTAAACCATAGAATTAAATTTATTTGTGATAAAAGTGAAAAATATATTATATGACACTACAAAATAATAGCTTGAATACCTAAATATCTCTTCAATGATTGCTAACTTTCAAATATATATTGATAGTAACACATGTAATAGTATAGAGAAATAGATGAGATTTCACTAAAATAGAAAAATATGCTCCTATGGTCAAGTCTCATAGACATATATTGTCCAAAATATTATAGATATGAAAAAATTGGCCTATAAACTCTATTACATAATATAAAATGAGTACTAAATCAGATATAACAAAATAACATATCAGTGTTGAATTTCTATCATCTCTCTTTTTACTCAATGATGTATTGAAATTAATAGATTTAACAACAAAAAGAAGATAAGCTTTTTGTGTAAAGAAAATGCAAAAATTCGAATAATAATAATAATGTGCTTAGTTTAAAATATTCACAACAATAGTAATACTTGGTCTGTTACCCAATTTCCTCTCAAATCTTATTTCCATTCCAAGAAAGTATATCTATATAATAGTACCAAATGTGAATATAAAACTTTGAAATAATTATAGAGATATATCTTTTATAACTCCATTTACTTTCAACACTTATTAAAAGTAACAGATCGAATATCAAAGACAAACATATGATATGGTACCTACATTACCTAATTTCCTCCTAGATCTGTGTTTTTGCTTCCTAGAATAACAAATCTTAAACAGAGAACCAAATGGGATTTAACATGATATGAAAGAAATGGAAAAATATTTTGAATACCCAGATATCTCACTTTTGTCTGCATTGACTTTAAATAAGATTTGAAAGCAACAGATACTCTATGAGAGATGCAAATTTAAGTAGCTTACTAAATTCATAAAATAAAAAAATAATTGACATGGAAAAAAAATCTATAGCAGAATATTAGATGTGAATGTACATAAAAATTCCAACAAATTATAGAGATGAATCTTTTATGTCTCCTTTTACTTTCAATGGTAATTAAAAGCAATAGATCCAAAAGATGAGATAAACAAATCATACTATAGATACATTACCCAATTTTCTTCTAGATCTGTGTGTTTTTTTTCACAAAAGATATATCTTAAACAAAGAACCATATGGGATCTTAAACAATAGATCTTAAACCATATGTGTTTTTTTAACCACAAAACATTTTCAACAAATACAAATCAAAACTTTTTCTGAAAGCAACAAATCTAAAAATCTTAAAAAAGATGAAAAATGTCTCAAATACCTATATTTGTCTTTTTTTAACATAACATTTTTTCCAGCAAATACAACTCAAAACTTTTTTCAAAAGCAACAGATCTAAAATAAATAAAAAAAGGGTAACGAATACCCATATTTGAAAAAAAAGAGAGAGATAATGGCGAATATAATATTGATAAAAAATCATACATTAAACACAAATTATTATCAACAAGAAGACTTTTCAAATCTGGAAATTAGTTCAATGTTACCCAAATTTATATTAGATCTATCTATTCGCCTCCCAAAGTAACTAATCTAAAACATATACACAAATCTGAAGCAGAGGGTAAATAACATAAAATTTGACCAAATATCGACTAATCTACGTTGCAACATACAAATCATTTTTTAAAACATGGTGAAAATGAAGAAATTACCTAAAATACCCACTTTTCTCTGCACTGTATTTTACTTTTGAAATCAAAAGGTATAACACCACAAGACAACCATATAGGTATTATAGATTGGTAAATAACATTATAAGGCATCGATAGGACTAAAAACTCATAAGAATAATTTCAGAAGTATATCTTATCAAAAAATAACAAATTTTTTAATTTTGTATGCACAAATCCATAACATTAACAAACAAACAAAAAAATTGCTTACATTCAAGAAACATTGTTCTGCGTATATCGTAAAACCGACAGAAAAATCAAAATTATCAAACTTTTGATACAGATTTTCTATTATGCACAGAAATTACAGATCTGAACTTAAGAAAATCTATTTATTTCGAAAAGATATTAGAAATGGAATGAAAATGAAAGTACAAAATCTGAAGGGAAATGATACGAAACACAGAACGGTAGCAAAAGTTTCAAAATTTTCTTTCTTAATGCAATAGAAAGATTATTGAGTAGATTGAATATGATAGAAATGAGAGAGGAGAGAGGAGAGAGCGGCATAGGTAGGGTTGGAGAATACTCCATAAACCCGACCTCATTTATTATTTGAATAATGATGGTATTGAAGGGAACGACTAAGATTGATGAAAAAAAATGAACGGATGGTTAGGATTCAATAGCGAATGAACTAGTTTGTTCCTCAAAATGCATGGTATCAGATAGTGTATTAAATAAAATCGACGGTGGTAGGTGAAAAATTGAGAGAGACCTACAAGTTACTAAATGGACGACATATATTTATAATGGATGAAGATGAACAATAATTTATTTCCCTTATCTTAATTTTAACCGTGCATTCAGTTTTAGCAGTAATTTGATTTTTTTATTAGATGGATTATATTATCATTAAATAAAATAGACTTTATTATTTAAATTTAAGATATTCATTTAATGATTTAAACAACTATATACTTTCTACTTATAATTGAAAAAATAAATTATTTATATGAGAGCAAAATTGGTTCAATTTTTATTAAAGAGTTGCAAAATATTAGAAACATATATTTAATGTAATAAGTTTATTGAGATATATAGATTTTTAACATACATTTAACATATATAATTTGTTGACATTAATTATGACATATATCCTGCTCTTTTTTACTAATTAAATTAAATATATTAGGTAACTTTTTAATTAGTACTATCCACAACCCTTAACATATTACTAAATGTTATTATTATATCCAATTTAGTTATTAAATGTTATTAATTATAGCATTTTATTGACTTTTATAATATTTTTTTTGTATTATGACTTTCTTTATTTTTCCACTCAATTTTTTATTTTAAATTCAATTATTTGGAAATGTATAATTGCTACAAAATTAAGTGTAGAAAATTATTTTTTTCACAATCCTTAAAATTAATAATCTATTTTTTTTGCATTGGTAATTTAAATATTATTTTTTATTATTTTTATATGGATTATATTGTCATTAAATAAAATATAATTTTTTATTTGAAATTAAAATTTTCATCTAATGATTTAAACAAATATATACTTCCTACTTATAATAGGAAAAAAAATATTTTTAGGCAAGCAAACTTTATATACAATTTTAGTTTACCATTTGCAAAATATTATAAACATATATTTAATATTTAATGTATTAAGTTTACTTAAATATATAATTATGTTTCATTTTAATCCACTTTAGAAGCATATTTTATTGACTTTTATAATATTTTGTTTTGTATTATTACTTTCTTCATTTTTCCACTCATTTTTTTTAAATTCAATTATTTGGAAATGCATGATTGCTATGAAATAAAGTGTAGATAAATATTCATTTTTTCACAAGACTGAAAATTAATATTCTGTTGTTTTTTATTGCAGGTAATTTAAATATGATTGGTAAAAAAATCAATTCTACATCAATATACTTATACCGAATATATGTTCGACCTTTTTAAGTCTAAGGGATTGTTATCTCCTCTTAGTGACATTACAAATGGTAATAAGTTGATTACGTTTTAATAATCCAATGTTAAAATAATATTTCAAGTATTGAATTATATTCGCTATTTATTTATTCTCTTTTTACAAGTTGTACTCCACCGAGCTTTATTTATAAACAAACTTGTTTAGATGATTGAATGAAATTGTTCTCAAGTATTAGGAGTTCAAATACTGACACAAATATATTATCAACATCTGACGGATCAAATCAAAGTGGAATTGATAAGTTATTAAAATCATCAAAATTGGACAATATTTCTATCAGTTCTAAGAAGAAACTTAGCACCCATACCAAAGGGCAACGATTGGAATTTTATGAAGGTTAGCATTTTAATTTCTCAAGATTTTTACAAATTAAATATTAATACTTTTCTATAACTATTTTCCTTAGGTTGCATATGTTATTTATGTATGTATCATAATTTATGTGTAACCAGATAATGAAACAAAAGACAATATTGGAACACCATAATCAGATATGCACCAAATAATGTACATGAAATTTACCGGTAATATATTAAACATAATAGGATAATGATATTTTTTTTCTATGTATGATATTTGATGTGTTCACAGATGATGACATAGAACATAATAGTCGAACACCATCAAATATTTATCAAAAAAATTATTTGTGTATACAAATCTATAATATTTTGTTTTTTCAAATGTCTAATAGTAATTTTATGACACTTGTAGATTATTTTGATATTAGAGATGCAATATACACATGTGAATTTTGCAATTTGTTATTTTGGTATGCGGAAAGAATGTGTAAAAGTCGATCATCTCGAAATAAAAAATATTCATTATGTTGTATGCAAAGAAAAATTTAACTACTAGTAATGAGATATCCTCCTAAAGTATTGCATGATCTATTATATTTACGTAATGACAGAAGCAAACATTTTCTCCATAATATTCAATCATACAATAACATGTTCTGTTTCACTTCGATAGGAGGAAAACTTGATAGGAGTTTGAATAATGGAAGATCTCGTCCAATATTTAAACTACATGGTCAAAATTATCATCTTATAGAAAGTATATTGCCACCCGAATATTCAGTTCCTAAATTTACACAACTCTATATTCATGATACTAATAATGAAGTTGAAAATAGAGTTCATTATGTTAGGTGAGTTATTTAAGAAGATTTGATAATTATGGAGTCATTTTATCATTTTTGAAGTATATGCTTTTAATTCTGTATTACAACTCTTTTGGTTATAGAGAAACTAAAACATTTAAAAACCTTCATATATATATTGTTCATGATCTGAAGACGATGCTTGATGCGAATAATGTGTTTCTTATATCATTTAGAATGGTCAGAGATAAAACTGAGAAAGATGGTTGTTCAGATGTAAGCTTGAAGTTGATTAGTAGAAGAAATGGGATGGAAGAAGGTATAATCTTCCTACGACTTCAAAAATTGTTGGATTAATTGTTAGTGACTTTGATGCATCATTAGGCGATAGGAATATCTTGGTCGAAACTAAAACGTGAATGCTGAAATGCACCAACCAACTCCATACTTCATATCTTGCATTAAAATATCATATATGGTTTCCTTATGGTGAAGATGGCTACAGATAAGACATTCTATTAACGTTGAATGCGGGAATGACGCAAGGTGGCTGAAAGTATGTAAGTTTAACAGAGTATTTTGCATATCATTTGCGTGAAAGGAATTTAAAGTTATCGGTTATATTGTCTTCCATGAGACTACTTCAACAATTTATTGTTGACCCATATACTATGGTTGAGTCTTCAAGATTGACTTACATTAAGTTACATAAAAAAAATTTGTGGTGTAAATTATATAGCGGGCTATTAGATGCAATTTTAAGGGGTGAGAATGTGAGATTGATCCATCAATTCAAGAAAGATAAGTTATATTACTGTCATCATTCACCGGTGATGCTTGATATATGATTCATAACTATCAAGACGCCATGGCAATTGTAGATAGGTTGGTTATACTAATCTTTTTATTACATTTACTTGCAATTCAAAATGGCTAGAAATAGTTCATTTTCTCCAAAAAAAAAGAGGCCTCAAAGCTGATGATTGTTCTAACAATGTTTGTCGTGTTTTTAAAATGAAGTTGGATTATCTTATTAAAGATCTTTACATCAACCAACTATTTGGAATGGTTAAATCAAGTAATATTTCATATTTTATATATAAATTATATTTTCCATATATGCATACTTTAGTAACTTATAAACCATTATGTTATTTCAATTACAATTATATCTACTATTGAGTTCTAGTAGTGTGGGTTGCCACACACACATATATTGTTATTTCTTGCAACAAAAGACAAGTATCCAACTAGAAACGATAAAGAAAAAATTATTTTAGCTAAAATTCCAGATAAAAACATTGATCCTGCTTATTATACAATAGCTCAAGATTATATGGTACATGGACCATGTGGTGCTACTGCAAAGTCTCCCCTTGCATGTTTGGTGGTCATTGTACGAAGCACTTTCATAAAAAGTCTATTGAATAAATAATTATTGATGATGATGGATATCCTGTGTATAGAAGATGAGATAACAGGAGAATAGTGAAGAAGAATGAAGTTCCTCATAACAATAGCTTTATTGTTCCTCACAATTATTATTTGTTGCTAAAGTATGGTGCACATTAGAATGTTGAGTGGTGCAACCAATATTTCTCTATCAAGTATTTATTTAAATATGTCAACAAAGAACACGAGCGTGTTACCACTTCTTCTTATGAAAGTACAATGAATGACGAAATAGCAAAAAAGGCAGACGAAGTTCAAATGCTCTATGGTTGTAGATATATATCATCATGTGAATCATCATGGAGGTTATTCAAATATGATATTCAATTAAGATATCCTCTGGTTGAAAGGTTAGGCTTTCATATTCCAAATCAACAAAGTATTATTTTTTCTTATTATAATTTGATTGATGATGTTGTTGATCATTTATCTGTTAAGCAATGTATGTTCTTGGCTTGGATGAAGGCAAATAAATACTATCCTGAGGTAAGGGATTTAACTTATTCTGAATTCCCTATAAAATTTATTTAGGATAAGAATAATAGAGTGGTGACCAAAAAAGAAGATGTTTTCTATTGGATGGATTTTCTATGTCCCTTCTGGCAGCGGTGAACTCTACTATTTAAGATGTCTTCTTAATGTTTTGCGTGATCCTACAAGTTATGAAGACATAAGATGCATTAATGGTGAGCAACATTCATCATATCGTGATGCTTGCTATGCCCTAGTTTTGTTAGATGATGATAAAGAATACATTGATAGTATTATTGAGGCAAGTCATTGGGATTCTACATCTTCCTTAAGAAAACTATTTGCCATATTATTAACATCTAAATAGTTCATCCGGCCAGAAGTTGTTTGCAATCATTGTTGGGTTTACATGACCGATGACATTTTATACAGATAACGTTTATTGTTGTAACACGATGGTAACTTACCTACTTATTTTTTATTATTATTTAGTTTTTGACATTATTACTATATATATATATATATATATATATATATATATTCAAACTTATTGAATTTATTTTCAAAACTTTATTTGGAAGATGACGAGATACAAAAGTATGGCTTAGTAGAAGTAAAAAAGTTGTTACAAAATTATGGAAGAAGCTTAAGAGAGTTTGAGCCAATACCATTCCTACCATCTGATTTTATTCAATGATTGGAAATGCATTGATACAAGAGGAAATGTGTTATGATCGATCAACTTTGTCTCAAGAAGTCAATAGCAATCTATCTGTAATGACTACTGAACAACGCCATGTATACGACACCATAATTGAGGCAACAAGGTCAGATACACGTGTATTGTTCTTTATATATGAGTATGGAGGTACAAGCAAAACGTTTAGATGGAGGACATTATCAGCTGCTATTATATGTGAAGGAGATATCGTGTTAAATGTCGCATCAAGTGGAATAACTTCTCTTTTATTACCAAGTAGAAGAACAACTCATTCTCGGTTCAAGATTCCTTAAATCTAAATGAAAATTCAACATGCAACATCAAATAAAGTATTCCCCTTGCATATTTGATTATAAGATATAAACTTATGATATGGGATGAAGCTCCAATGATGCACATATATTGCTTTAAAGCTTTCGATAAAACCATGAAAGATATTTTACACTTTAACAATTGGTTTAGTATTTGACAATCCATTTGGAGGTAAGACGGTTTTTCTTGGTGGTGATTTTAAACAAATATTACATGTGATTCCAAAGGGTACCCAATAAGACATTGTTCATGCAAATATCAACTCTTCATACTTATGGAGAGATTGTGGCGTTTTACGATTGACAAAGAATATAAGGTTGCAAAATCTTAGCTCAGTCGATGAATGTACTAAGTTGAAGCAATTATCTAACGGGATTGTAAGCATTGGAGATGAAACAATTAGATGTCCTAATGATAGTCATGCAACAATCAAAATTCTAAGTGATCTATTAATAAAATATTCAAATGATCCAATTACAACTATTATAGAAATCACTTATCCAGAATTCACTAGCAATATCATTGATGATACTTATTTTGAGGGAAGATCAATCCTTACATCAACTCTTGTTATTGTAGAGTCTATCAATAAATATATGTTGTCAATTAACTTCACTGAAGAGAAAACATATTTAAATTCAGATATAACATGCTGATCTAACTCAAATAACGATTTGTTGTAAGACCTACATACTCCACAATTTCTAAATGGTCTAAAGTATTTTGGTGTTCCAAATCATACATTGAATTTAAGGATTGGTACACCTGTTATGTTATTGAAGAATATTGGTTATTCACCTGGGTAATGTAATGGTACTAGGATAATGATCACAAATCTTTAAACTCAAGTATTAGAAGCAACGATCTTGAGTGAAAATAATTCTGGTAAATGAGTATAGTTACCAATAATATCATTGATACCATCTGATCCAAGGCTTCCTTTCAAGTTTAATCAAAGACAATTTCCTTTGATTATATCATATACAATGACAATCAACAAAAGTTAAGGACAATCACTTTATAATATTGGTATTTTCTTAAAAAAAACCTATATCTAATCATAGTTAATTTTATATTGTTATATCTCAAGTGATAAATTGTACGAGTTTAAAAATTCTTATACACGATAATAATGTTGTTAAAAATAATTCAACCACGAATGTTGTATTTAAAGAAAACTTTGAAAATATATAATCAAAATATACATTTGAATAGATATTCCTTAATACCTATATTTTATTTCAATCTATTTACAGTTATCATCTCATTATTAATAACTTATATAATACTTATTCATCTAAAAAGGATTTTTTTTTAATGAAATGTTAAATATAAGTAATAATACAAACAAACACCCCATGCATCTTACAAGGCAAATCTAGTATATATATATATATATATATATATAATTAGTAATTGCTCCTTAACATATAATAATCACAATCTTTATATGACTAATTTGAACCAGTTCAAATATTTTATATTATAGTCTAATCCTTTGTTATGTTCTTCCAAAGTCAGTTACCGTGTTGGATTCTAACGTATAAGAGAATTGAAGTACCATCCGATCAGGGACAACGGTGCAGGGATTCTGCATTTGCAGATGCAATGCACTTCTGAATCAGGGAATATGCGTATACAAATGGCTAAAATGAGCCATGGTAAAAAATAAAAAATAAAATAAAATAAAATAAACTTTTGCAGAGCACCTCCACATGGATGTTTCAAGTTCAATCGATGCATCTAGTTTTGCGGTATAATTACAAATCAAAAACCATGCCCTCATCCTCAAAGGGATTTTTTGTTATTATTATTGACGAATAAGATCTGTGTAATACGATTATACGAGGATGGAAGAGAGATGCCAGCCGTACTTCAGAAGGCGTCGTCATGTCTTTTCACTTCAGTTGAGGTAGCCAAACTCCGATGGTTTATTCATCAAAATCTGGAGTGAAAGGGAAATAGACGGAGATAACTATGAGAAGTGATACACCATGAATTAATTACAAATACCAACGGAAGAAAGCAAAAACAACATAGGCTTTTCATTACTGAATTCTGCTCATGCACAGGAAAACTAGGCTATTGTTCCATCTCAGCTTTCAGCACGCGTAGAGGTAGAAGCAGCAATCCAACTAGAATAAATCCCATTATCTTGTACTCTGAAACAATTTTATGTAAAATGTAAGCCCAACATAAACAATTAATAACAAATAACATAAGAAAATATTGGTCCCTCATAGGTCGTTCTTTTTTCTTGTTCCCTAACAAGAGAACCACCTTAAGTGAAGGAACAACTTAACAGTGTCCATCTGCATCCTCTAGTAATCACTCTCAAGTGAAAGAACTATAGCTATCACTCCAAAGTCTCCAATCTTATCTCTCTAACCAAAGAACAACCTTACGGAGAAAGAAGACAGTTGACGCACACACAAAAAGCAGTAAGATGCTGCCACTATGACAAGCATAGCGTCCCAACTGAGTACCGAATATAACTACATTGCAAAGTAAGCGAACCAGATTAGTTCATTCCATTACAGAAGGGTAGAAAAATTTAAATTTGGATTATTCATTTTCTATTAGTTTACATAAATTCTAGGAATGTGCTTTGTATTATCACATATATCTGCCCTTATCCCCCGCCAAATATAGTTTTGTTTTGTTTAACTAATTCCTATCTGTGCACTTATTATCTCAAATAACATTTAATACTGGCAATGCAGAAACATTCACAATTACTAAGGAACAGTGTAACACGCCAAATATAGTTTTGTTTTGTTTAACTAATTCCTATCTGTGCACTTATTATCTCAAATAACATTTAATACTGGCAATACAGAAACATTCACAATTACTAAGGAACAGTGTAACATCCCGGATCGATATGAACACACCAGGACCACTTTGTATGCACCTAATAGCACCCCAAACACACAAGAGTTGTGGGGACTACCCTGAAGTGTTTTCAGAATGATTGGCTACCCCACAAACCAATACAAGTCTTTCAATGCATTTAGTATTCACTCAACCACTTCCTAAGAAAATTTTAAAAAATTTCCGAAACTTCTTAGAATGGTATACTATGTTGATATAAGTAGTTATATCAATCTTTGTAATACTCCGGTTAATTTGAGAATATTACAAATAATTACAAAAATAAACATCAAAGCTGGAGTTTTATCTGATTGTATAAAAGGAATATTATAAATTCAGGAAATAAATGAATAAAATGTTGTGAAAAGTATACTGCCATCCCGACCAAAATATAAATAAAAATGTTCAGATTACTTACAAGTAGATATCATCTAGATTGATCTCTTGAAATAGATTAACAAAAAACCGGAATCCATCAGGGCTAACATCTCTGCATAATAGACCTGACACAAGAAAAAGCTGACTTTTATCCCAAAAGAAACATACAACCAATTTGGAAGAGAACTATGGAGAAGCCCACCTTTGCTCTCAGCATTTAATAGATGTTCCTTAGCCATAGCAGGAGCAATCCCTAACATCATTGCTGCATCACTAGCACTTATTCCACTTCTTAGTGCATCAGGCTTCAACACATGGGCCTTCAGACTAGCAAAAACCTAAGAGCGGCATTGAATTCTAATTAGCAAGGGTCCAGAATATAGGCTGAGCAGCATGCGTTACTAGCAGTTGAACTACCAAACAATGCCAAAAAGCAATGGCAACTCACAACCAAGCATTTCAATAAAATCAAATGCTAATTCATCTGTTACAGAAAAGTTATAAAATATGCCCCCGTAGCTTACAGAATTGGCAAATAAGCATGGTTGCCTAATTCTCTAGTTTCAATTTAGGGATACTCATAAAAATAGAATTCATATTCCTTGACAAAATACGGCATATTCTACAATCTCACTTGTGGAACACTTTGATTTCCCTGCCATATGTGGAATATATAAGACATCAATTTGGGACTTTTTAAGCGCAGAACAACCATTACTTCAACCCTTTTCAGCCAAAAACAATAGAAATGCAAGTAATAAGATGATTTCCCTAAATAAATCAATAAACCAAGAGATTAGGTCATTTTTAACCTCAAAAGGTCCATTGGTTAATCCTCACTCTGTGCTCACTAGATCTTAAACACAAGCATATGCCAAATATCTTCAGAACCACCTCCCTTTAAATTCATTTCATTATAGATCAGGGAGGAAAATGCCTATTGATACCATTGGGATATGCTCTCCCGACAGGCTGATCCTATAATACATCGCAAACAGAGAAGATTGCCAAATGCTAGCCATTTTTTGTAAACTAAGTGAAATCCATACACAATGAAAAAAAAAATTCATCTATAATAAAAAACCATGCGATCATGACGTATTTTATTCTTACCTGATTTTTGATATAATCATATAGGTGTTTTTAAATGGATTTATGCAATGTGCTATGGTCTATAAATACATTTTTGTTCGAGTTTATGTTTCTTAGCCAAATTTTGCAGAATTGATGATTTTGAGGTCAAAAGGAGCAGTAACCCAGCAAGAAGAAGATTTGGATTTGGTTCGTTTAATTAGATGGGCTGAGTTTGAGTTTTATTTTTAGGCCCGTTTATTAAACAAGCTGAGCCTAAGCCCGAAAAATTTCAATTCAACTCACTTATAGCTTGGTATGTACCAAAGTTTTTCCCAGACCCAAAAGACTTACCCCCACTCCTTCTGCAGTTCGAATCAGAGAGAGAAAAGAAAAGATGATAAGAGTTGTTTGTATTAATAGTAAAATTTCAAATAACACTAATTGAGCATTCGAGAGGCTCAATTCTCTCCCATTACAATCATTCCAATTTCCTACCTCTCTCGTCCCTCTTCCCCCCTTTTATATCTATATCTGCTATAACAGACTTAAGCTATTCCCCGCTCTCCCTCTGCCACCTCATCATTCTTTTGTTAACCGAATTACAGTGTATTTCCCTCCTTGCCCTTATCCCTCCTTCTTGCGTACGTGATCTTCACAGGTGCTCTAGGAAGGTTCATTACATAGCTTCAGCTCATGAGATTAGCTCGGCTTTCGATTTGCTTTGTTAAAAGTTTGGCTAATTTTCATACTCAACTTTGGGTTACAATTTGTGATTAAAGTGGTAAACTGCATCTAATTCTTGGAGCTACCTAGTGTTGTTTTGTCTGTTGTTACTATCTGTCTTACTTGATTTTGTTATGGCCACTAGTATCCCAAGGATGATCCCGGACATGTTGAAGTTTGAGCCATTGGATGGTACTAATAACCGTAGGTGGTCTTAGAGGATATTGATTTTGTTTGATGCTCTTGAGGTTGATTATGTGTTGTTGTGTGATCCACCTACTCAAAAAGAGACTGACACTATACTTGCTGCTCCAACTGCCACTTCAGCTCCAGCTGCAGCTAAGAGAGATAATGATGCCTCAAAGGAAAAATATGACAGGGACAACAAGACTATCTGTGACCATCTTCTGCAATATATAAACAAGTTGTTTGACATGTTCTTCAGCATTGAGTCATCAAAAAAAATTTGGGATACTCTGAAGAATAAGTATGGTTCGAATGAAGCTGGAAGAAAGAAGTATGTTGCAAGAAATCTGATAAAATTCTAGATGGTTGATGATAAGCCCGTGATGGATCAAGTCCATGATTATAAGCTATTGGTTGCAGAAGTCCTAGGCAAAGGAATAAAAATGTTTGAGGCATTTCAGGTTAACATGCTGATAGAAAAATTTCTATCATCCTGAAGTGACTTCAGGAGCCATCTAAAACACAAGAAAAGGGATTTGACACTGTCAGAGCTAATCAGTTACATGAGGACAGAAGAGACAAATTGTCTAAAGGACAATCGCATCTCCTATGCTTCTAGGTCAGTTCCTGCAAATGTGGTAGAGTTTGCTGTTGTTAAGGGCAAGCCCAAGGGTAAGGGAAATATGCCCTAAGAGAAAGGTCAGCAAAATAATTAGTCAAATTTCAAGAAGGGTGACAAAATTCAAAAGACGAAGCTGACCTGCTATGTTAGTAGGAAGACGGGTCACAAGGATCATCAGTACTACAAAAGGCAAGGTTGGCAATACCAGAACTAGACTCAATAGGTTGTTGGACAGGCAAATGTTGCTGAAATCGAGAAGGTTATAGTTGTTGTGGTGGTGGAAGCAAATTTTGCTGACAATAAGATAGATTGGGTTTTGGACACAGGCGCTTCTAAGCATTTATATGCCAATAGAGAGCTCTTCCACCAGTTCGAGGATGCCACTGATGGAGAGCATGTCTTCAAGGGAAACTCTACCACTGATGGAGAGCATGTTTTCAAGGAAAACTCTGCCACTGATGGAGTTTTGAGCAAAGGAAAGATTCTTCTGAAACTCACTTCTGGCACATCTTTATCTTTGAGTGATGTTCTGTATGTGCCCTCTCTGCGTGAGAACCTTGTTTCGGATAACTTGCTTAATAGGGCTGGGCTAAAATTAGTTTTTAAGGTTGATAAGGTCATGTTGATCATGAATGGAATCTTTGTGGGAAAGGGGTACTTAGCCGATGATCTCTTTGTTTTGAACACTATCTCAGTTAATGAAAATGCATTTACTATTGCATATATTGCTGAGTCTCTTACTCTGTAGCATGGTAGGCTAGGGCATGTAAATGTAGCTTCCATCGATAAATGAAAATGTATGAACTTGATTAATATGATAGACACTAATGATTATGATAAGTGTCATGTGTGTGGAAGCCAAATTGCTCGAATTAATTCACATAGACTTAGCAGATTTTGAGAATACCGAGATTAGATCAGGTAAACGGTATTATGTGACTTTTATTGATGATTACTCGGAAAATGCTAAGGTTTACCTCATTAGGTCTAAAGATGAGACTAAAGGTATGTTCTTAAAATATAAAGCACAAGTCAAAAACTGATTGGACCATAAAATAAAAAGGCTTAGGTATGACATAAGTGGTGAATATGGAACTAGTTTCCTAAAAGACTTTAGTGATAGTCATGGCATTGTGCATGTGATCAGTGCCCTTTATACCCCTCAACAAAATGAAGTAACTGAAAGGAAAAAATAGAACATTAAAAGAAATGATCAACGCTATGCTATTAAGTTCAGGCATCTCTGACCAAATGTGAGGGGAAGCTATATTTTATGCCTGTTATGTTTTGAACAGAGTCCCTCATAAGAAGCTAGACAAAACACCCTATGAATTATAGAAACGTTTTGAACCTAACTTGAAATTTCTAAAAGTATAGGGTTATTTGGCTATGGTTGACTCACCTGATTTTCGAAAGAACTAATGTAGGAACAAAAACCTTTGATTGTGCATTTAGTGCTTATGCTCAGAATGGTACTACATATAAATTCTTATGTTTAAGTGATAACTCAATCTGTGAATCTAGAAATGTAGAACTTTAAGAAAATGTGTTTCCTATGAGAAAGAATGCTTGTGATATTACTAATTCTTCTAAGGCTTCATCTGTTCCTTCGTCTATGCCTTCTTCATCTAATGATATGAATGATATTTTGCATGAACCTAGGAGAAGTAAAAGACAAAGGATAGAAACTAATTTTGGACTTGATTTTGTTACTGCTTTCCTAGTTGAAAATGATGACCTTGATAAAATTAATGTGAACTTCGTGTCTGCTTTTTTGATTGAGAATGATCCTAAAACGTATAGGGAAGCTGTAACATCTATTGATGCTAGTTTTTGGAAAGGGACAATTAATAATGAATTGGATTCTATGAAGGCAAATCACATATAGGACTTGGTGGATTTACCTAGAGGACGTAAACCGATTAGATGCAAATGGGTTTTCAGAAAGAAATTCGACTGATAAAATCATTGATAAGTTTAAGGCTTGATTGGTAGTTGTAGGCTATAGACAAAAGAAAGATGTTGACTTTTTCAATACTTATTCTCCAGTGACTAAGATTGCTACTTTACTTTCTTTGGTTGCCTTAGCTACTATCTATGGATTTGTAGTCTATCAAATGGACCGCATTTTTAAATAGTGACCTTAAAGAAGAAATGTATGTGGAGCATCCCGAGGGTTGTGTGATTAAGGGTCAAGAGAACAAAGTTTGTAGATTGAGAAAGTCATTATATGGCTTTAAACAAGCTCCTAAACAATAATATGAAAATTTTGACCAAACTTTAGTGAGTGATGGTTATGTGGTAAATGCATCTAACTCGTGTTTACTCTAAGATGTTTGGACAAGTGTATGTGATTATTTGTCTATATGTTGATAAAATGTTGATTCTTGGCACCAATATGACTGTGGTCAATGAGATCAAAACTTTTTTATCTTGTCATTTTGATATAAAGAATTTAGGAGAAGTTGATGTGATTCTTGGTGTTAAAATGAGAACAACTCAGAATGACTTTTCCTTGTGTTAGTTACATTATATTGAGAAAATTTTGAAAAAATTTAATTGTTTTGATGATATGCCTGTGAAAACTCCATATGACCCCAGCATGAATTTGAAAAACCAAGATTCTAGTGTTTCTCAAGCTAAATATGTTAAAATCATAGGAAGTGTGATGTTCCTCGTGAACTATACTAGACCTAACATAGCTTATGCAGTGAGTAGACTGAGTAGGTATTAGACTACACTTCGTCGTTTACTTAGATACCTTAAGGATACTAAGGATTGGTGTTTGCATTTTAGTAATTTTTCTACTGTGTTAGAGGGATTTACAAATGCAAATTGGGTTTTTGATAATGATGAGGTTAGTTCTACTAGTGGTTATGTATTTACCTTGGTTGGAGGAGCTATTTCGTAATAGCCTGCTAAGGAGACTTGTATAACTCGCTCTACAAAGAGAGCACAAAGCAAATGCATGCATGATTAGAGGATTGCAAAACAAGAATTTGAAAAGGGGCAACCAACACTCTTTTTTAATTCTTGCTTGCGATTGTTTTCTAGTAAGCTGTGATCATGTTGATTAGGACCATTCAAAAGTTTTTTCTCCGAAGTGATAGAGATTAATAATTTAGAAAAGGGGACAGTCAAGGTAAACAAGCATCGATTAGAAGTCAATTAAGGTAGAGAGGTCGAGAGTCTCAAAACCATCATACACTTAAAGAATCCTAATTGAATGGGGCTAGAGCCAAGCTAGTGACTATAAAGAAGCACATCGTGGGCAGCAATCCACGCATGCAAGTGTTTGATACGATTTATATTGCAATTTTCTCTCGATTTGTTAGTGGGTTTATTTTTTGTTTAAAAATACAAAGCAGATTGACCATTGTTTATGAAGTAGTGCAGGCATACAGATTATAAAAATGAAAAAAATACAGATACGTGAAGCTGAGAAGGTAAGGAGCAACATATTAAAAGTTCAATAAAAACGAATTCTCAGGTGAAAAGGGTGTGTTGTTTAACACTAGTCGTGTTGGCTCTAAAAGTTAAAAAATAATTTTTTTATCACAACAAACATGCTCTACTTGTGTTAACAAGCACAGCCATGGGAGAAATTATTTGAAAATGACCCAAGAACACCCAACATGGGGGGCCGTGTTGCATGACACGGGTTGTGTTGACCTGAAAACACAGAGGCTTCCCTATGCCGCCGCACTTTTCTTTTCCACAACCTCCATACTCGAATTTAACCTACTGCAACACCAACGTTGCCTCAATTGTTCTCTATTCTCCTTCTTCCTCCTCCATTAATCTATGAATTTCTCATCTCCATCTAATTCCTCATACTCCATAGTCTTCCTACATCATGACTATTCATCACCGTAAACCCTAACCCCCAATTTTTAAATTACTCTTCAATTTGGAGTTTACAATTTCTTTGTTCTCACACTTACTCCAACTTGCTTAATTTTGTGCAAATATAGTTCAATTGCAATCACAATGGTATGGTTCTCGAACCCCCCTTTCTCGATTTGAATTCTTGTTGTGCATGGATATGGATGTCTTGATTGAATTGTTTAGTTATGGATTGAACTAATTGCATACATACATACATACATACATACATACATATATATATATATACTGTGATTCTTTCTGCTTTGGGGATTTATTGTCATTTTAGCATATGCTAGTATATATGCATATATATGGTACATATATGTATGTGTATTGATATATATCTAATTATATGTGATGGTATGTGCTATTTTTGCATATTGGAATCATATCTAGGATAGACTATTTGAAGTAAGTAGATGCTATTGAGTTATCACAGTATACCTTTGCATAGACTAAAGGGGCTATTTTAATATTTCGCCAGGATAGCACAGAGTGAGAGGGACCTGCAAACTAGATAGTCTTCATGAGCAGGGAATCTAGAGCAGTGACAAATGAAATGTCGGTGACCTATGGCTCCACCTAATGCACAACGCAACAATCCCAACCTTAGTGATGTGATAATTGAGAATGACATCCAACGGGACAAATTTGCTATTCCATCCCATTGCTGCTTGGTTTCAACCAAGTACATAGAT
Organism: Tamarix chinensis; assembly: GCA_030549775.1. Classification (NCBI taxonomy): domain Eukaryota; kingdom Viridiplantae; phylum Streptophyta; class Magnoliopsida; order Caryophyllales; family Tamaricaceae; genus Tamarix; species Tamarix chinensis. The sequence continues at coordinate 95,501,111 of CM060175.1, forward strand.
GAGAGCATTTTGCTACGCCTTAGTCTAAAGAATGATGCAAACTTTGGGTGGTTTCGATTCCTGACTTTTTATTAAGCCTACACATTAGAATTTTCAAGCTCTGTTTCTGTGGACGTTAACGAAGAGCGACTGGGTCATATTGATTTCTACCTTATGAGCTGATATTTTTGAATTTCTATGGCAGAGTGGAATGACCATTTCCTGCTCCCTGTACCCCCAGGGATGGCATGGTGGTTTTCTAAGAACTACTATTACACTTGAGGGAATTTATACTATAGGCCATCTAGGGTTTTTAATCCAGTTTTTAAACTATATTCAGCCCTTGTTACCAAGCATTCTTTTTGGTAAGGGGATAACATTGGTGTGTTTAGAGAGGCCAGGTTTTTATGTCTAAAGTCGATGCTCGCGCATCAACCAGTGGACATGGTTTTTTTTTTTTTTTTTTTTGTCTTTTTCTGGCTAAACATTACAAGAGGGTAGGAAAAGGTGACTCAAGGAGATATTGTTATAGGTGGTTTAATAACCACTATTGCCTTTCAATCAAGAGCTATTGAGTGCATACAATTAAATATCGGTCATAATATGCAATATCAACCAATATTTATTGGATTTTGGGTTAGCCAATATGTGAAATTGATGATATGCGACAGATTTATAATTTCACGTATTTATCGGTAATATATCGGTTATCGACGAATATTTGTCGATATTTGCCAATATTTACTGATATTTCCTAATATTTATTGTGAAAAAAAAGAAATTACGCCACAACATATAAAATATCGTTCATGACATTCGACACCACGACACCGCAATCGCGATTTTATTGCTTGATTGAGGGTCCAGAGTTGAGAGCTATGTTTATTGATCACCCTATCTAGATACTTGAGTTCGATCTCAATTTATAGTGAAAAGAGATAGAGAGCTATAGGTGGCGTTTGCCCATTTTGCATACTTGTCTCTCCCCAGCCCATACATTGGCATAGATGTCCCTAGGAACTAAAGCGGTAAGAATCTTTTGCACCCCCTATCCCTCTCCATGAGTTTTATGGTTTCGCCGCTTACCATCATTCTCTTCTCAGCTCTCCTAATGATATCCTAGTCGAGCCCTTTGAGGTCCCTAAGGAGAAGGCCCCTACTTTAGCCTACGACCTAGGATGTACGTGATTGGCAGTATTATGCTGAGTGGCTTAAGAAATTCAATCAAAGCATCCATATCCATGCACAATAAGAATTCAAATTGGAGAATAGGGGGATTTTGAGAATCATAACTTTGTTGCCACAATTGAACTATATATGCACAAAATTAAGCAAGTGGGACTAATATAATAACAAAGAAATTAAAAGCCCGAAATTGAATAGCCTAATTGAAGAGTAATTTGCAATGGGGGTTAGGGTTTCTAGGGATGAATAGTCATGATTTAAGGGGCAAAGTAGTGGTTAAATCTCAAAAACAAAGGTGTTAGGAAAACTATTGAGTATAAGGAATTAGATGGAAATGAGAAATTCAAGGATTAATGGATGAGGACAAAGAAGAAGAAAAGAGAACAATGGAGGTGAGATCAATGTTGCAACAAGTCAAAATTGAGTATAGAAGTGTAGCACACGAGGGAAGTACACCCTCTAGTAGCCCCTTTCAGCCTATACATTGAACGTATATTTTTCTTCATCATCTATATTACATAACATTTGGGTCTTATCCTTACCCTCACCTAAAGCTAGTGGAAGAGGATCATTTCATCGTCTTATGAAGATGGAATGGTTATGAGTGTGGTAGTACATGGAGAGGAAACGTATGTGTTATTGCTGATACAGGAGTTGGATATACGTGATGGTGGCAATTTAGTTTCTAATTTTGGTTCGCTCATCTTCATTGTGTTTAGTAAAAAAAATGTCAAAAAGGAAAAAAAAAGGGAGAAGAATGAAAATAGAAACAAATAAGGTGATATCACATACGGGAGAGAGGGAGATACGGAGATGATGTGAGGTATCTATATAGGAAGCAAGGGATGGAAAATTAATCCACTAATACCTTATGTGTGGAAGTTGAAAAAGAATTCAATAAATAAAGTTCACTTATCAACCAACCATGGCTCAAGTGTTGGAGAGAGTTTCATTCATATTCTATTTTTGGAGTATCTCATTGTTTCTAGTATGGTGCAGAAGGTTGTGTTGTTATTAGTGATATTTGGTGATGTGGACTTGGTTCTTTGAGCTTCCATCTATTTATTGGAGCTCCACTAGTTTTTAGCCTTTTTGCACCACAACCTATAACACTACATACCCTTTATACCTTAGCCTCATTACAATTACAACCTTTAATAAGTACTATTTGATTCTTGAGATGTGTAGCCCTTCATTTGTCAGAAGAGTTAAGCACACGGTTTGATCCATTCAACAGATATATGATATCTTTCATAAGTTGTTGTTTCCACAAAATATGAGTTTTTCTCGTTTTATGTAACTTGTTTGCTATTTTCAACATCTTATGACTCATATACCAAGTGTGTTATTGTATATATGTAGCTATGAATTTGAGGAAGGAAAAAAAGAGGGTATACCTTAAATCTTAATGTAACCAAGGCATGGTTAGACCTTCGGTCATTATTATCGGATAGACCTCTAATCAAATACACCTATACAAGGAGTAAGATATGAGGAGGGGCATCTGTTATAACTAGTTCAGCCGGCTACTTTCTTTTCTTCGTAATTGGTCTATTAGCAGTTGAGTATGTTTTGGTTAATTAAGCTGAGTTGTAGTTTTGTTGGGATTTTTGTTGGGTGGTTACGCTGAGTCAGAGGCTAGGGAGTTGTGCCCACCTCTATTAAAAATCGGGAGAAGGAAAGGGTAGAGAGGAGAGGAAGAATTGGAGTGGAAGAGGGAGGGCACTAGGACCTTGAATACCTGGGGTGTAATTTTTCCTCTGTTATCAATATACAACTAGTTTTCTCCTCTCTCAGAATTGATCGATTAATTGCACTGATTAGTGAGTTTTGATTATTGCTTGCAAGAACCTAACATTATCTCCCATGTTTATACACAAATCATATGTTGAAATTAGCTTTTTAAATTTTCCGGTACTGAATGTTGGCGTTATGAAAGTAGAAGATCCAAATATAACATTAGTTAAGAGTGTTAGAAGTGTGTTTTTTGTTTTTGTGTGATTTAAATGTGATTTTGTGAGTATATCATTTGTGAAATCTCACAAAACCTTCATCGTGAGTCATGAGGCCTATAAAAGTGGCAAGTTAGTTTTATTTTCATTCATTTCTTTTGTTAGCATCATGTCTTGCTTGAGGATATGCAAAAAGCCAAGTATTGGGTGTTGATGTATGCTATTATTACTTGCTTTTTGAAATATTTATATAGGAGTTTTCATATGGATCCGTGCCATATGTTATGGATTATATATCTTTTTGTTCAAATATATGTTTCTAGGCCAAGTTTTGCAAGATTGACGATTTTGAGGTCAAAAGGAGAAAAATCCAGCAAAAAGAGAACTTGGACGGCATTGGATCAAAGGAGTCGAGCTAACACTATTCACAAGTCAAATAAACCAAGGAGTAGTCAGTTAACCCAAAAGGCTTTGGTATTTGGACCTAAAATTGTTACCACAATGCATAATATCATCTCAACACTACCTGTGTCAAATTGCAACGTCAAAGTCATTAGAAGTAGCCAACATGCTAGGGGCACGTTGGCTACACGGCTCGTGTTGGCCCAATTTTTTCCCCATCATGATTTTTCTTGTTTGTAATCTCATAGGTTGATTTGGGGTTATTTTCGAGGCCTACAAAAAGTCATTAATGAGTTTTATTTATTTATTTATATATAAACAAAGCCACAAAGAGTATAAGTCTCCAATCTAATTTTGAACACGGAGTTTTGCAATTTTATATTCTAATCTTAAAGCATTATCTTGTACGAAATTCAAGTTCTTTATTCAATTTAATTATGTTTATTTTAATTATTATTACGTTCTGATCTCCTTCTACCAAAGATATGTTGAAACCCTATTCTTTTATGATATTTGATTAATTGAATGCTTGATTTATAGATTATTCTATGTGCTTATGCCATCTTGTTTAATTATTAGACTAATCACCTTTAATAAGTGTTTAAAGAGTCAAGTTGAGAGTGAGAGCTAATTTTTCACTTTAGATCAAATAATATAAATAGAAATTATATAAGGTATGAGAACAATTACATGATTTCTATAATAATTGTAAAGATAATATTAACCGAATGTAAAACATCATTCACCAATAGCTGAATTAATAATTGGCAACAAGACTACGTAAGTTGAGAAAATGTATTAGTTATATATTTCCGCTGACATATAGTAATTGAAAAAATCAACTAATTAGTTAATTAAACTTTATAATTGAACAAAGAGAAATATGGACTCCTTGGTAGTTTGTTATTTTATTAAGTAAACTTTTCTTCCATTCTATTTATTAGGTCTTGGATTTCAGAATTTATCAATTTTCTACCTAGAATCATTAGTTTAGATTAATAAGTGTTTCTTTATTTGATTTCAATAAACTATGACCGATCATGGTAATTAGAGTCCTTGTGTTATTACTTGGTCACAGACGATAATTGGGTACATATAGTGCTTTGTATTAAATGTATTTTGAATGAATCAATTCTGATTTATAGAGCGTGACTTAGCAATCAACATGGAACTGTCAGCTACTGAACTACATGTCATTACCATCATTTAAATAACTGTTTACTACAACTAGCCTTATTGTGCATAAAATATTTTATCTATATAGCTACTATATAACAACCTTACCAACTATAAATGACCCGACCATAAACATCAGTACAAAGCAGAGGAAACCTAATGATCTGATCGGCATAAATGCCTTCAGTTGACATTCTACAATTCTCTTCACAGACAGAAAGAAGCTGTGGATAGCACAAAGGCATGTTAGAATGAAAACAGTTCAGAAGAAAGAATACATTACCTTTTCATCACTGTGAGACTTATTTTGAATGACCATGACACCACTGTCAAATTTCCGCAGCATCACCGGACTGTTGAAACAGAAGCTTATTTTTTTCAGCAATCTAAAACGTCTTCCAGATTATAAATCCACCATTATAACCAATAATCACAAATAAATTCAGACATATGTCAGGCTTACACGTCAAACTTCTCCAACAGTTTGCATGCTTGCAATAAGTCGTCAGGTGAGATCAATTCTGCAAAGAAAGTAGAATCATATTCTTGTTTGTATTGAAGACAACTAAAAGACCAAACAAAAAACAATCAGACAAACACACACAAAAAAAAAGCATGCATATATGCTCCAGAGAAGAGAGAGAAATAATAGCAGAGTAAAGCACCTGTTCCACGAGCACGGTTAAAAAGGCAGTACACATCAATAAGACTAATCATCCCTCCAGCTCTCTCCAATGGAATCTTGACAAAATCTGCTAACTACAAGTAACTATCAATGAGATGGGAAACTAGCATACCGGTTAATTCAACTTTAAAACAAGACCAATACAACAGTAATCAGAAATTAGAAACAGTATTTAATGATCTTATAGAAATGAGCAGTCCATCTTAATACAGGTCGAGATCTAATCCAACAGAAAACTAGAGAAAGAACATTGGTCATTACATCTTCAAGAAAATAGTTCAGCATATCTCAACACTTGAGATCTAGCCCGAAAGAAGTCAATTTTAGTTGGAACACATTCTCATGTAGATTAAGAGATAACACAGATGAGCTCCATTTGAACTATGATTCATATTTGGTCTGAAATAAACCCAAAAGGTAAAATATGAAAAATCTAATACACCAAGCTATACACTGTATCAAATGAAAGATTATATATCCAGCAATCTACGGTAAATAAAGAAACTAACAGATGAAGTAAACTCCCAAATACAGGATAAAGCCCTAAAATACTTTGCAACCTCATACAGTACTGCAAACCTTGAAGATGCCTAGCTAGAACAATTGAGCATGGTGTTTTCTACAAAATTACGTGCACAATTTCAATGATGGTCGCATACACTGCTCACTAGTCACACACAAATACACGATAAGATGCTCAAAATTAGATATATCCCCCCCCCCCCAAATAATGTTTTACATTTACATCAGTACAACGGTAGTCACAATCATCTTATTTCACTCTTAATGAAACTACATATATATTAATGGAAGTTCTACACTTGGCTCCAAAACTTGACAGCAGAGCCACTTATAGGAACAAAAAATTGTTTAAGAAAACCTACGTGGTTTATGAAGCAATTCACATTCAGTGATATTGATAATATCCCTATTACAGTTAGAAGAGAGCCAAAATGCAATTAAAACAATCTTGACACAATAAGCCCTCCAGTAGAAATCACACAACCACAATTATATAGTCAATTCTTACCTTTCAAGAACTTATTCCCATTTTGCAATCATGAAAAAGCACATTATTAACAACATTTTACAGATTTTCAATGAAGATTTAACAACTTAAAATTTGGAATAGGATGATATGAGTCTTCACTTTTCCTAGGTTTGTCAGACTCAGACATAGGACATATTATATCAGGCATCTAGTCAGAAGAAGAAGAAATCCCTTCATAAGATGAAAGAAGACAACCTGACGGGATAGCTGCTGGTGATACAAGGCACCGGCAGATTCTTTTGTGACAGGAGATATGATACCAACACTCAGCAACAAATTTTGCATTTCTTCTTTGGAACCCATTTCTTCATCATTATTTGAGCTTGTTTGATGATTTGATCCAGATAGAAGTTTCTGCCTCATTCTTTCTGCTAGCATCACCATATCCTTTGCCTTACTCTGTAAAGCAAATCCATAAGAGTTGGAAACAATAACAAAGGCCAGGGAAAAACGTGACAGCTACATGGAATAATACATCAGTAGATAGACATCAGATTTTTAGCACGCATGTCAATAGGCAAAGAGGCCAGTATGCATTAACATATAGGGCTGTAAATGAGCTAAGCCAATTCGGTATTCGGCTCGGCTCGTTCATTTTGTTAAATGAGCCGAGCTCGAGCTCAAAAAAGTGAGGCTCGGTTCATTTTTTGGCTTTGGCTCGTTAAAAGCTCGACTCGGCTCGGCTCGTTTCATTTACAGCCCTGTTAACATATACCAATACACTGCCGATATGAACCACTAATTACTGTAAAAGATAAACTGCAACATAGTTTATCGTTTATTTATCATCAACAAAATTTATTGCATGGACAGCCATGTTCATCCTTTAAAACATGAAGCCACTATCAAAATCAAATCACATCACAAGTTTCCTGAAACCAACTATTGTACTGTATCTGATTCATCAAGTCTGCAAGTCACATAGCTAAAGCCTAGAGGTAGAATCCAGATAAGGTTTCCTCAACACTTGAAGCCATTGTTACATAGCAGCAAAGTTTATTTTCGGGAACTTGACAGAAAAATAAGAAGAAAAAAAGGATGCCAGACCAACAATTATGGTAGAATGAAGATGATGGAGCCTATAGGCTCAAGCTTATCACTTGTAATTTTAATTAATGTAGGATCAAGAGTGATATCCATGGTTGGACATACATACATCAGATAATTTACACTTGCAATTCATGCAGAATTAGAAAAAAATGTATATCAAAGTGTTCTTTTGTTAGGAATTCTGCTTTTCTCAAATTTCTCGTGTCTTCTTCTTTGTATTATCATTGTGTTTGTTTGATTATGTAAGGTTTTTATAAACAATTTGGAAGTTTGTCAATATCTATAAACAGCATAAACTGCCAGGAAAAGATGAACATCCTTAAAATTGGTGATGCCTGCTGATTTTTTCTTCCCTACCCCTTTAAATAAATAAAGAAGCAAACTCTCCTCACTTTCACCTTTGTAGCAGCTTCAAATTTGTTTGTTGATGGGGTTGATATTATGAATGATTCTTGATACGAAGTAGCACAGACCCTTTTCTGAGAGGGAAAACCCTTCTCTTATCAGTTGAATCAATGATATTGAAATTGCATACATTTCCGGAAATGATGAGGCTAACATGCAGTATAAGTTTTTAAAGCATCAGTATCAAGTAATGGCACATCATTGCAATAGTCTATAGAATAATTTCAAAAGATGAAGATCGTCCAAAAAAAATGACAAAGTGCCACAAAAAATACATTTGGGGGGGGGGATCCATCTTCATAACACCTTCATTGCATAGGCCAACCCAAACGATATTAGGTTGTGCACCATCCCATAACTGCAATTTGTTAGAAGAATTGCCATACACTTCTCTTTTTACAAATACAATACCATAGGATCTAAGATGCAATGTAGGCCAGAATTTGTTAGGATAAAACAAAATGACAGATAGTTCTAAACAATGCATGAGAAGAAAGTACCATAAGCGCATTCAAGTCCTGAAAAGCATCTTGCAAGCTCTTGTCCGTATTTTCCCACATCTCTTGCTCTTTCCTCAAAATCCCTGCCACTCCTACAACAGGCATCCTAATGACTTCCTTATTTACCACAGGCAGTCCCACCTCTGATGGATGCACACCAGAACCCTGACTGGTATTCAAGGTCTCCCAACCCCGACCTCTCCATGCCTCCCAAAATTTGGTCAGAAACAATTCATGATTATCTGCCTTACCCCTCATCACCAATGTCACCCCTATTGACCTAGAGCCAGATCCAGATCCTCCCACTTCAACGCGACCAGAACCAGATACCAATAGCTGGAAACGAACCCTAGGGCTTGCAAACATGGACTTGAGGGATTTCTTAGGGGAGAAGATGTGGGTGATGAGAGAGAGAGGGATGACAGCATTGTCACTTTGAGAGGAGTCGGAGATCCAAACTAAACGGTGGGTAGTGAGAACAAGGATACCAGATTTGTAGGTAAAAACATTACCATGGCTTTCTTGTTCGGGTACAATTTCAACATCTGAGATGAGGAAACATTCAACTTCACCAGCGGTCAGGACTGGTCGGCCACTTTCAGTCAGCTCCACTGGTGGCAACCATTTACCAGACATTAGGATCACAAAATATAGCAGATGGAAAATTACGTTTGAGCTTAGAAATGGACTACAAGAATCAAGTAGTTCTTATGCTTGCAAAAGGCACGGGATATTTATCTTTAGGGATTATGATACTTCAAAATGGCATTGTTCTACAAATTCTCTGTAGTTATCCAATTGTTTTGTCAGTAATGCCTCTTCAAGTCTTCAACCAAACCTGTGGGGAAAAAAAAGCTTCTCTTTCAAAACGTCGGAACAAAAAGATGACTAACATTACCAAAATGAGAATGCCAGAATGTTAGATTACTTCAGTTATTCTTAATCAAATAAATTTATATATATAAATATGGATAGACAGATAGATATAAAAGAAAAAGGAAAAAGAGAGAAGAATGCCGGAAGTTCGAAGCTATGGTTAATTGGTTACCACAGAACGATAGAAATTTAGAGGAAAACAACGAACCAAAACAGAAAATCAACAAACATCTACACAGGAGGCTAATTAACACAGTTCATATTTACGCTAAACATCAAACAAAGTCAATACCCTAGATGAATCACAGAAGAAATTACCGCCTTATCAAAACTGCAAACTAACAAGCACGGGCTCCAGACTATAATTGAGAAATGAAAATAGCCAAGGATTTTAAAAAATTAAAGCCAATGCTACCATTACTTATGGAACAAATTAATCGGTCAATCAATTGCAGAATTACAAAGATATCGTACCTGATTGAATGTTTCAAACAATCAACGCCTTCAACTGCAACAAGGGATAAACTCAATCAAGAGACGGATAACAGATGTAGATGGTTATGGAGGAAAGGTCGGATAAAAGTAGTGTGAATAGCAACAGCTACTCAGAATTTGTGAGCAGATAGGGGCAACAGAGAATGTTAAAGAAAGGGAGACAGCCCACCACGGCGTCGACTCACGTCACGAACTCAACAATTGCAGAATGATCACGCAGTCGCATATCGGAGGGTCGGGAGAAGAGGGAGTTCCCGTTTGCGAAGCAGAAGCTGATCGACAACAATTCACTTGCCCACGCCAACAAAAAAATACTAACAAAAAAAAAACAACGGAAAATAGAATAATTTGTATCATATGTATTTGATTAGGAAAAATTGGTCCCACTTTTTTTTTATTGGATTGTCTGATTGAAAAAGAATAATTTTTAATGGAATATATCGTTATTTTTATTAGTTTAGTATTAAATGAATCAATTTTCCTACTTTTTCATGTTCTAATGTTTCATATGATTAAGAAAAATTAATATATACTTAATTACTTATAATGTACGTTGAAATTAAAATAAAGTTTGTATATGATATAGATATAAGCTATATGTAATAATATATTCATGTAGAAGGAAAATGGTGTTTTAAATGCATAAACTAATAAATTATCATCGTATATAAGTGGTAATCTGGCATGTAAAGTGTAATATTTTGTTCTAAAATATTTTAAAGTATATATTTATTATGTACAAAATAAATTTATTTTTTTGGAAGTTGAAAAAATGCTTGAAAATGAGCTTTGGGGGGGGGAGACCAATCAACTAACGGGTAGGGATGGCAATGGGACGGGTAGGGAACAGGGACCAAATCCCTATTCCTGAATCCGATAAGAAAAATAATCGTCGAACTTGAACCAATCCCCGATTTTATTTTATTTTATCGGGGATTTCCATTCCCGATCCTATTTTCGATCTATTTTTCTTCTCCGATTTATTTTTCGACTTTGAAATCCAACTTGAAACCCGACTTTATACTCTATTCCCGATCACATCCTCGATCTTAAGCCTTTTTTTGTATTATACTTTTAATTTATATTATAATATATATATATATATAATATAAAAATATTATTCCGGGAGGGTTTGGGGATGGGGACTCCAAACCCGTCCCTGCCCCGTCCCCGAAAAAATCCTTAAACACAAACTTAAAATCCTCTCCCCAAACCCAAACTTGAGTAGAGAATCTCCAACGGGATCTCAAACCCACGGGAAAAATTACCATCCCTACTAACGTTTGTGCACAAGAGTCTACTAGTTCATTGTTCCAAGGAGCATGGATGTACAGGGACAACGAATCTCAACCGTTTTACATCTCGAAGATGAAAACAAGGCTAATGATGTCAAAGTCAGGTGGAAACATTGTTGCATCTCATTATCAACCCCTCCATCCATCATATATTGCTAGTAATTCTCGATGAGAGAAGAAACAAATATAGAAACGAGAGGAGGAATAAAAGAAGATATACCACAGATCAAAAAGGTATATAGGTCATTGATTTTCAATCTTCATCGGGCATCAATGTACAGGCTACAATTGCTTTATTTGACAAGGAAGAAGACTGTGATCAGCAATGGCAGTGATAACTCAAGCAGCCAAGCAGCATTCTTCTTCTTCTTCGAGTGCTGATCTTTCTTTCTTTCTTTTTTCTTTTTCTTTTTGTGATAATGTTATGAAGTAACATGTTAGGAATAGTAATGGGTAAGTTGGGCTTAGCCCAATTATTATACCCTTTATATAATAAATTACTTGGTTAAGTATGCTAAAATTGAATTAGAAAAACTTGGACTTTAAATTAGAGTAAAAATTTATTTATGATTAGATAGATCCTAAATATTAGCTTATTTTAATATAAAATTATAATGCGTGTGTGTATAATATAGTATAAAAATCTTTAATTTAATATATATTAAAAAAATTGTAGTTTCCTAATGTCTCGATTTCCTATATTTTTCAAAATCAACATTTCCCCATTTCCTAGTGTCCTCGTCTCTCCGTCCTTATTTTCATGAAATGCAACCACTAAATCATTTTCAACCAAGGGTGGATAGTTGACTGATGCATTTGGTAACCTAACTCGCACCGTGATTTTTGATTATTTGTAAATCCAAAGCTTTTGTAACATTTTGATTATTACTTTTTGGTGATAATAAGCATAATTGGGAGTTGTTAAGCTATTTTTTTTCACATTTGTTTGGGTGACTTTTGATTTATTTTACAAAATCTCTTATAGTACCTTTTTAGTCTCTTTTTGGCACTTTTTGCTTTTTCCTCCTTTTCTCACCTCTCTCCTCTACCTAAACTAGAGTTTATGAGCTAAAAAATCTTATAGTAGCACTTTTCCCTTGAATTCCTTACATTAGGGATGTGGTGACAAACTTAACCACCTACTGTCACTAATATATCCCATCTTTCCTTCTAACACTCAAGTTTATCCTTGGTTGCTACTTTTCTCCCTTGTATGACTAGAACTTTGACCATAAAAGGCTTAGGAAAGCCTAGGATATCAAACTTTACCTCCCCTTTTGGTCATTCAGTTGGTACGATCTCTTTTCCAACCTTATTTCTGCAAGTGTTGAACTTAGCTGTTTTCCTTTCCTCTCTATTCCCTCTATTTAAGCTCATTTTCCTCTTTATTTCTTCCATTTTTGAGTGTTATTCTTCATCTATTCCACTCTCCTAATCCTTTTATGAACCATATATTGTTTTCCTTTAAGTAAGAGTAAGTTATTTCTTGGAGAAAAGTTAAGTTCTTGGTTTTTCATAATTGTTTTCTCCTCTTAGCCATCTTTCCTCTAGGAGAAGATTGAGATCCCTTTCTCATTTGATTTTCCTTCTATTTCTCTTTTAAATTCCATGGCTCGGTTATGTTTTATTATTATTTTTGTTTGTATTTTAGAAGATGCTCAAGTTAATCTAGTGTTGGAAACTTAAGTCTTGGGGTGGTGCTTTCATTTTTGTGCTTATATTTGCTTAGCTTGAGGTGAGATTGAATCTTACTCTAGATTATGGTGATGTTTGTGATGAATGAATGATTTTTGTTTCCATTTATCTTGTTGATTTTTGTACTTTTATGCTCAAGAATGACTTGAAACATGAATACCATGAGATGGTGGATTTTGATGTTTTGTATGAATCTAATCTATTGGCATATTCTATGGTGAGTAATGATTTCATATATCAAGTTGTATAATTGCTATTACAATTGGTTGTATAGGAGCAATGATGTATAATATGCTATTTGGGGGTATGAAAGCATGCCTTGACATTTTTCTTCTTTTTTTTTATTAAAAGAATGAGGAATGGGTGTGTTGATTTTAATCTAAGCATGTCAGGATTATTCTTATGATTGGGGTATGTCCTTAAATATAATTTTTATATCTAGGAATCATGATAGATTAATTTGAATTGGTTGTGAAGGCATTGATCAACTAGCAGCTTCTCACCAGTTGATTGGTACTCCTTCTATAGAATGTGCTCTTTATTTTTGTGAGGTTAGTCAACTGATCATTACTCTAGTCAATTGGTACCTATTTTAACCAATTTCTATATATTGTATGTTTTGACCCTTATTCAATCAGTCGACCTTGCTGGACCAATAGATTAGTGCCCTACGATCTTTTGTCATATTTTTATGGTTTGACTTGCATCTTTGACTAGGGTTTGACCTCTAGTTGACCTAAACTTAGACTTTTCATTTATTATGCTTGACTTTAATAATGAGACTTAGGGAAATGAAATAAAATATTGTTGTGGTTGGATTACCCATATTACCCCATGGTGTATATTTCCATTACGGTGGACAAACACCCTAGTTGGCTTGAGTTAGATGTTATATCAACAAACACCGTAATTATTTGAATATGATTTATGTGTCATGTTAGGTGTAATATTAACACACTAATAACTATTAGTTAAGAGTTCATTTGAGCATATTGTAATACCCCCATTTTTTTACTACAAAAAAAAGTTCATTTTTAAGACATCTGTGAAATCAATAATATAATACCCCATTTTCATAAAACCTAATTATTAACCTATATGGAAACTTAATTTGTCATATAAATCTGATTATAGAAATAATTGGTTGATATTATGTGTTAAGGTGGTTAATACGAGTGATTATTGTGGGGTAGAATATGAATTAGGTTAACTGGATTAAATATGAGAAATTAGGCTTTTTTGTCAAAAGATCAACCAAGACTTATCGGCTAGACAACTGAGCATCGAGGTAGAGTTGACAATGCTAGGGGTTCTGGGTAAAAGAGCAGTGGTAGACCATGGCTCATTTGGGAGTCTAGCTTAAGGATTTTTACGTGTATTTTGTGTTATTTTGATTTTGTGGGTTATTCCTTTCATCCTTGTTAACTTTCTGCCAACCCCCCTCTCCCTAGATCAATTTCTTAGTTGTTCGTTTGCCTTTGTTTTAGATCTCAACCATAATTACTTCACCTTATATCTCACCAACTCCCTCACACTTTGTACTTATGCTTAACCCTTCATTCAAGTGTTAGTGAAGCAACCTTGGTCAGCTATTTTATTTCCTTTGAGATGATTTTCAAACCCCCTGCCCCATTATACCTTCATTTGTTTCATTATTTCTTTGGTCTTCATCACTTGTTACATTTTTCTCTCTCATCTTTTCTTTGAGTTTTGCCTAAGCGTTGAGAGCTCCCCTTTTACCCTTTTTGTTGCAGAAAATTGAAACTTGTCCTTCTCTTCTATTCATTCTCTTTGTTAGTTCTTTTTCTCCTAATCATTTATCTAGCCCTATTATCTTTTTCTCAAGGATATAAGTGTTAGATTCGGGAGAAAATTTACACTAAAAGAAAACTCATTTTTAGCAACAACAATATATTCTCGTTGTAAAAAATGATTTATGGCAATGATAATTTATTGGCATTGCTAAAAGTTTTTGCATAAAATAATTAACCTATATATGTGCTTCATATAAATTGAGGAAATGATTTTACAATGAAAGATCTCATTATAATATATGTAGCTTAATTTTTGCAATGATAATTTTTTGTTGCAATATGTAACAAATTATTTGCAATGGTATATTACTGTGGCAAAATATTTAATTAATATATTGCAATGATTTTTTTTTGTTGCAAATTTATAGCTTATTCTACAGCAACAAATCGTTGTTGCAATAAGTAAAATAAAAGAAAAAAAATTAATATAAAAATTTACAATACTTACTTCATAATTTTATAGCAGCAATTGTATTTTATTGTTGCCAAAAAACTAAGAAGTTAATGTTGCAAAAGAAAACAGCTGATGGTCATTGGCAATACTACATAATTAATCTCCTCCCTCTTCAGGTACGCGTTCTAAAATTTAGTACAATATCTCCCTCCTCTACGAGTGTATTAGGTATATGTATATGCCTTTTGCAGGCTGCACCAACCCTGAATAGAAGAAGAAAGCACCAAGCCAACATTCCTAAGCGTTTTCAAGATCTTTGTTCTTGAGTACTACCTTCGTGGACCGCGGCCATCATCAACCATTTCCTTCACCAATCGCTTCCTTCGCTAAAGATACTACACCAACTTTGTTGCATATAGCATCTCCTCCCACCTTTAAGCCCTAATTGATTCTCAAATTTGAGTATTTATTTTGTAAAACCACTCTTCAATGAATTAATATTCAATTCATAAGATTTTATCTCTAATTCTTTCCACCTTATTCAGATATTTCAGTGAGAAAGCCCATAGTTTTCATATTCAGATTCTCACTCTCACTATATCAGTGGTATTCCTCCTGCCTCTATCACTATCGCAGAGTAAGAGAACTACCTACTCTTTCCCACTCAACCCAACTCTCTACTCAATCATCCATCTTCATTTTTTTCACTTTTTTTATAGGGGCATAGATCATTGACTGCTTCAATTTTGATTTTCATTTATGAGTTTCAATTAGCTTTATTAAGTTTTGATTTTTTTGGTTTTTAAATTCTTCATTAAATGTCTTTATCTTGGTTTATTTACTTATATAAAGATCTTGATTTTAGTAGGGATGCAAGTTTTAAGTGTTAACATGCAATTTTGTATTTACTTGCATTGGTTAATTTGTTTTTGAATGTTATAGTGTGTAAACTTGAATTACTTCTGCTTTAATTTGTGTTGTTCATTTGAGAACTGGACATTTGTAAGGGGGCCAGCATTGATTTTTAGGGATTTATAATCTCATCATTTTTCTCCGTTTGTTTTTGTGTCACATTTATGTTATTTAGGTTATTTATGCAAGTGTAATTATAGTACTGGCAGCCTATTTTGATGCTTTAATGTATAATTCAAAACTTCATTGCCCCTGATCAGACCTTTTCTTCCTTCCTTTTTTCTCTTATTGTTAGCTGCTGTATTTTATTATCTTCATGCTCTACTTTTCATGTATGTTTCAGCTACAATACTTGTTCATTTCTCCTTCTCTCTGTACTGTTCCTAGCCATGTCTATCATTTTTATCTTTACACAAAGTTTAGTTAAAGGAAAGTGTTAACATAAAATGATGTCATTGAAAAGAAATTTTGTTGTTGTTCTCTCCTTTTCCTAGGTGGATTATATGTATTTTTTCAGGCATCTCACTGAGTTGTTATGTGAGTGCAACAAGATACGTTCCTTTTTGCCTGTGCTCTCCAACTGTTACAAGCTGCTAAACCAGGGTGAGATTGACTCTACTTCTCTATATTCTATAGCTAATGGGAATCCATGTTATTATCATTTATGGATTGAAATTTCTCATAAGGAACTTGATGATATCTTTTGTGTGTATATCTGTATATTGGTATTTCTACATTATTAGCTTACTGTATGAAAGGTATAGAAGCTTAGGGCCTTTCTAATTTGGACTGGAGGCAATAATGTTTATATTTTGCTTGATTAATACATTGAATGCATTTATTGTGTGCATGTATGGATTGTTTTGGCTTGAGGAACACATTTTGTTCTCTAATTGTTCGATTGATTTTTCCATTTTGCTAAGTTGACGTCAGAATTAGTAAGGGTTGATTATGAAAAATGATTATAAATATTTTATAACATAACCAAAGGTATCTCTGCAACCTCGTAAACCCATGCCAAGCTGTGGGATATTTTTTGTTGTGACCTAGATGGGTGATAATTTGCTGGCATGTGTAGTATTGTTGTCTTATATGTTGTTTGTATGACATCAGTTGACAGCTATCTATCTTTATGTCATAGCTCGTCCATTGAAGCATCTTTTATAATTTGTAATATCTACCTCTCGTTATACCTGTTCATTTGTGAGATAATCTTGGATAGTTCTTAGTCAGTATATTGATATCATTGAGATATATCCATCAGATTTGACGTGTGAAATGATACTTGATTAACAAAAACATTTTCAAGAGCTGAAGGGACAAAAAAAATAAGCTCAGTAGAGTGGTCTAATTGCAACTTTCTGTCATATGCGATATGTCTCCTTGATATTAACATAAACATGTCAAAGATTTCTAGGATCTGCCATCATGCTACCAACTTTTGTTGTGTAGCTGATAAGTCATAGCCAGCCACCCTTTAGGATACTATTGTGAAAGACTAAGAGATCAACTACATGAATACTGCAACAATATAAATAATAGTTTAACAATTGATAAGTCATGATATTTCTAACTTTAGAATGTATGTAGAGCAAATTTGACAAGCAATGATCTAATTTGAAGGTACACTAAATAGCTTAATCTGGTAGCACCAATGAAGTAGCTTTAACTAAAAATGACTATCATAGCATAGCCATATACAACCAGAAACAAAGGTAGAAATAAAGGTTCCCCCCCCTTCAAATTCTAGACATGGTTTTTTCCATATGGCGATGATAGATCCACACAACATACCCATCTAGAGCAATAAGTGTTGGCTTGGCTAATGGTTTTTTTAGTTACAAATACCCCAAGTCATCAATAAAACCATTACAAAGGACTACAGAGAAGAACAAAGTCACATAAATACTATATAGACAGACAAAAATATTGTAGTTTGATGCAACAATCAGCCATATAAAAGTAGTTATACATCAGCAAAAGGAAGGAAGCTCAATTGTCTTAATTTAAATCCGTACAATAATAATTGCTTCAACAACCTCAAGTGACTTTCATCCATATTTTCATATTACATTTCCCACCCAACAACTATTCCATCCCATAAAATATAAGAACACAATTACACTCTCCACATAATAAAAGCTTCTAAATACAACCATTCAGTGCCAACAAATTCTTAGACCTATGGATGAGCCAAATAGAATTAATATCCTCAAGGGAAAGAATCATGTGTTGCACAACATTAATTTTCAAAATGAACGTAGAAACATCTAGGAAGCATCTAATTGTCAAAGACTTGCCAACAGGTTGAGTTTTTTGAAAAACATTTGAGGATACCTCATTATCTTTAATATCTCTCACACTAATATCAACACATTCAACAAATGAGTAAGCAATAAAACAACATAAGTTATTATTACTTATATGCCATGAATAATAGAATTGGGCCCAAGTAATAAAATCAAATAAGAAAACTGATGTATATAGTGAACTTTTGGGACGTTGCCCAGAACCCTACCAAGGGGTTGACTGCTCCCCCCAGCCAGGGGTGCACCATTATTCGTAGTGAGACCCTAGTGCTGAGTTATTCATAGCATTGACATAAAAGATCCACGGATTCAAGGCATCTCAATAGAACGTATTTAGTCTAGTTTATTATTATATACAAGAATTATAGTTTATTTTATGATTTTATAAATATTATGCTTTGGTAGAGCAAACGAGTGGTTTGTTATTTGTTTGTTTGATCAGTATTTCATTTTCTACTCTTCTATTGGTATATATGTGGTGCCTATGTCTCATTATATCAATTATATATGGATTTGAAAATATAACACCCACCAAAAGAAAACATTTTTTTCAATATGGGGATAGAAAGATAAAGTTAAGTCATAATAAATTTTAAACCATCGATGTAGTCTCTCCTTAGTGAGCAATGTTTCTTTCCTATTTTTTTTATTACCTCTTAATCCAAAAAGAATAGTTTTCTATGTTTACTAAAAAGAAAAAGTGAATAGTTTATCACAAATTAAATACATATTTTATTTCAGCTATATTTCTACCAGTTACTGATGAATGAATCCATTGCTAGTTACTAGTATTGAAATAATTTTATTATTTTCTAGATGAAAATATTCTAATCAATTTATTCAAATTATGTAATTTCATAATATAACAGTATGAACTTCTATCCACCTATTTTTTTTAGAGCATGCATGCTTCTTAGGCACACAATGCTGAGAATTTCAAACAAGCCCTATCTCCCGTGAATATGAAAATGTGAATTGCTGGGAATCAAGAGATCTAATTCCAAAATTCAATGAGATCAAACTAAAAATAGCTAATTTTTTTAACTTGTTTATTTTCCACAGGTTATTGGTTCAAATAGTGAGGTTTGGCCATCTTAGTCAGAGAAAGTGTTTTCTTTTTTTAGTTATTAGGTATGCATCAAATAGTGTTATCAAATAATTCTCTCTAATTTATTTT
This sequence comes from Tamarix chinensis, assembly GCA_030549775.1. Classification (NCBI taxonomy): domain Eukaryota; kingdom Viridiplantae; phylum Streptophyta; class Magnoliopsida; order Caryophyllales; family Tamaricaceae; genus Tamarix; species Tamarix chinensis. The sequence continues at coordinate 95,520,463 of CM060175.1, forward strand.
ATTTATCAAATGTGCAATGATACATTAAACAATATTAGCTATTTTAATTACTATGATATTTGATACTGCTATTATAATTTTTGGATTACCCCTATTAAAAGCAAGTTTAGTATTTTTCAAATATTGTTTGGGAGCATATATGAAAATGTTACATATTGTTAGACATTCTTATTAACTATATTGCTATTTCAAAATAGGTAATGGATTTGAACAAGGAATGGATGAAAATAAAGAATCATTCATGTTGCAAATATGTAGATAGTGTTAATAGTTTTTTAAATTTTGCTTTACGTAACATTAGAAATGAAGATAAAGATACTATCACAATTCGATATCCTTGTGACAATTGTTGCAATATAATATTTAAGCAACAAAGTGAAAGTGAGATTTGATTTGCTTAAGTGGGGAATATATGATAACTATACTGTTTGGGAGTTTCATGGTGAAACAATTTAAAAAGTTGATAGTGATAGTAGAGGTGGTTTGGCAAATGAAGATGAATAATGATGTTGATAGTGAAGTTAACATGTTAGAAGATGCTTGTGGTGTTGGTGGCTTCAATTTGGGGGATGTTACTCACATTTATAATGGGGATGACATATCTGAAGAACCAATTAGTGAAGTAGAAAAATTATATTAGCTCTTGAAAGAATATCAAGAGCCATTGCCAACAAGTGGCACAAAAATGTCGAAATTATCATATATTGTGAAGTTGTTGCACTTAAAGGTTCTCAATAATTGGAGTGATTCTTCTTTTGATAGCCTACTTAAGTTACATGCTCAAGCTTGGGGAACAACACTTCCTGATTCATATTATGAGGCTAAGAAACTCATTACAGACATGGGCCTTAGGTGTGTTAAGATTGATGCATGTAACAATGACTGTATCCTTTACTGGAGAGAGAATAATAATTTGAATGAGTGACCCACTTGTGGTCTATCTAGGTAGAAGACAAATGATAAAGACTCTCATAAAGGGATAAAAGTACCTAAAAGGTTTTTCCATATTTTTCATTGAATTCCAGGTTACAAAGGCTATATATGTTGAGAAAGAGATCTAAAGATATGCAATAGCACAAAGAAGATGGGATTATGAGGCATCCTGCTGACTCATTTGCTTGGAAATCACTCGATAATGAGTATAGTTCCTTTACTGATGATGCAAGAAATGTTAGACTTAGACTAGCTTGTGACAAATTTTAACCTTTTAAAGACTCACAATATAGTATTTTCCCAAGTTTTCTTATTCCTTACAATATTTCTCCTTAGATATGTATGAAAGCTCATTCGTTTATCCTAACTCTACTCATACCAGGACCTTTTGTAACACCCCCAAAATTCACTGCTAAAATTTTTTATTTTATTAAAAGATTCCACAGAAGCAAGTAAATCAAAACGTGTGAATTTTGGGGATACTACCACCGTGATCAGTACAAGTTCAACCCCCGTCCAGTCTCATACTAACTACAAAGCTAAAGAAAGATTACCAACCATAATTAATCAAACTTAAATCACAAACTCATAAAAGCATTAAAACATTCATAAGACAGAAATCAAAGTATGTGGAAAAGAGTTTACAATCCAAAAGTACATAATTAAAATTCCTAAAAGGTAATAAAATATACAGTATAATAAAACCAGTTTGCATAAACAGATACAAAATAAAGGAACATAAAAGGAAAATCCAGCCATGTCGCTCTCAGTCCCTAGGCCAAGTCCAAGCTCAACTTTTAGCCTTGCCTGATGCCTCATAAGCATCGAAGGCATCACAAACAACATCACCTACATGCACAAACTCAGAGGGACCTTCTGCTCATGAGAATGAGCAACACCCATACGGGTGGTCAGTACGCTACGTACTGAGTAAGGTAACCATGCATCTAAGGCCAACACACAAAGGCATATAACATAAGGATGATCACACAAGCATCATACAATCATTACAGATGAATAAATGCCAAGTTATAGTCCAGATAAACTGATTATTTAATTCTCTGATCAATACTTGTTTTACACCATGCTCTTTATCAATCCATACGAGTATGGGAACCCCGCTATTATAGCCAGTGGATCGGATACGTATATGATAAAACACACTTGAATACTATTATATGCCGAAGGATTGGTATCCAGGGCAAGATGCTCCTGGCCACTATTATACCGATGGATCAGTCTGGCCCCGACTCTTATGGTGTTCCAATGTAAGTATATAGTGTCTTTTACGTGTCTAATCAAACTTAGGGTTTGGTTTATTGAGCTCGGGATCTCCCACTATTATAGTCGATGGATCGGAAACGTACAAGGTAGAACACACTTGACCACTATTATATGCCCGTGGATTGGTCCCTAGGGCACCCTGGCACCTGGCCACTATTATACCCGTGGATCGGTCCCTAGGGCACCCTGGCACCTAGCCACTATTATGCTCGTGGATCAGTCTGGTCCCGGCTCAATAATCTTCAACTTTAAATGATTAGTGTCTTACTATGTCTTATTCAACAAGTTTCACCTTAGACATGCATGTCACACTCCATCTACTCTTATCCTCCCAAGAGGACTTGCCCCATATCTTAAGAATTCTTCACCTCTTAACACACCCCAACATCCTTTCATTTTCCCACTTACTTACACTAGAGGCTCAACTCCTAAGTGCGTAATTAAGGCCCACTACCTTACGCCCTCTAAGTCCACTCACTGCTTTACCCTAGGGTTTTCTCCTAAAACCCTAATTTGGGCTTATGTGGCCCATCCTTCTCCGCCACACACAACTAAGGCTACTTTAACACCCCCACACATAACCTCCCTTATATTCAACCCCCATTATTTCACTTCACTCCCCCAAATACAGGTGGGACCACAAAATCCTAGTTGGTTACACCAAACCCTAGCACCCTTCTTTTCCACATGTCACCCTTCCATTTCTCAACTGCTATCCTTGCTTTCCCATGACACCCATACTCACCGTACACATGACATTCTTCCACTTTCATCCCATACTCCATTCAACCTCAATTATTTTTATTTTCACAACCACCTCAAATTAGGGTTTTCTTCCCAAACCCTAACCAGGTCTCTTGTGCACCCTTATACTAATCCACGTAATATCTTTCACCCAAGGTCTCTAATCACCCCCAACAACTATTTCCTTACCTTACTTACACCCCCAAGACAACTTTTCACACATAAAGATCATCCCCATGTAGACTCCATCCACCCCATGCAAACCCTAAGATTCCTATGCAAACCCTAGAATTTCCATGCAAACCTTAGAATTCTCATGCAAGTTCATCCACTCTTTTATTTTGTTCATAGTCCCCTTTTATGTTCCCCCTTATGGATCATGGGATAATTAGGTCAATCCCATATCCCTTGGTCAACTCACTTCCCCTTTTTCCTTTTTCATCCTTTCACCCTATATCATTATATTAAATATCCTAGCATGCATATCCTGAAGAGCCACATCACATAATATCATAAGCACAACATATACATATTATACATATGCCATAAGAAAGCAAAGGAGCATACCTCAACTCCAAGCTATGCTACACATAGAACAATTATAACAATAATCATAAGATACACAACATAACATGGTATATAGCATACAAGGCACATAGCACACACATAGGGGGCCTTAGCTATATCTTTACCTTACACGACACTGGTCTTGGAGCACGCTACTACACCTCCTTAGGGTTTTGACTGGGTTCACCCATAAGAGGGAACAACTAAGGATTGATTTTCCTCCTACCAAAATTACTATTATTTCCTACTTTACTCTAATATTAGGGTTACTATTATTACAATAAGCTTTACAAGTAAAAATAGGGTGTTTTATTCTCAAGTTAGCCAACTAGGTTATTCTTAGTCAAAATAGGTTCATGTTAAGTATTTATAGCCATATTTATATTATTAAAGCTAATAGCTTTAATACTACTAATAATAGTAATAATACTAGTTGTAGCAAAAATAGTAATAGTAATAATAATAATAATAATAATAATAATAGAAACCCTAGTAATAAAAATAATAATATAATAATAGTAATATTTTAAAAAATATTGCTAAGCATAATAATAATAATAATAATAATCGAAATAATGATATTTATATGGGTAAGGGTTTAAATATTTACAAAAGTAATAATAGTAATAATATACTAAGGCAAGCACTACTACTAATAATAATAATAATAGTAAAAGTAATAATGGTATTAATAAAAATAAGGATAATTATAATAATAGTTAAAATATGGTTTCGACCCCTTTAATAATAATGGGGTAAATATCTCGAGGCTATATTTAGTAATACTAATACTACTACTACTACTACTACTACTACTACTACTACTACTACTACTACTAATAATAATAATAATAATAATAATAATAATAACGAGGATAATAACATAAATACAAATAAAAGAGATAATGATATCATAACTAGGGTTTTCAGGGTTAGGGTACCACATAGGATTGGTGGTGATTGGTGGCACCAGCGGCGGCGTTGTTTAGGGTAAGGGAGGGGGAATTGAGGTGGTGCAGGATGCCTAAGTTGATAGGGCTGGAATGGTGATGGTGGTGCAAGCAGCGGCGGTATGGTGGCCGAGAGTGGTGGAGAGGGAGGAAGGGAGAAAGAGAGGGAGGTAGGGAAAAGGAAGGTAGGAGGAGGTTCTACTGGTGATTTTGGAGGGTAGAGGGAGTGGTAGTTGCGACAGGAGTGGTAGCGTACGACAGCGCGAAGGGGCGGTAATGGGTGAATTGGGGTTGGTCAAATAGCCAATTTTGCACAGCTAAGGTGACTCGTGTAGGGAGGATTGAGGGTGAAGCTCGGTGGAGGGTGGTGCAGGGAGTAATTTGGGTGGTGGTTTGGGCAGAGGTGCTAGACGGAGACGACGTAATAGGCGACGACATACAAGAGGGAGCAAATTTCTAGTTTGAGAAAAAAAGATTGAATAAGGGAGGTTGAAGGGTATTTATAGGCCATGGATGAGGGAAAAACAATATAGGGGAAGAGATAAGGTGGAAGGCATGCGTGTAGGTTGCCAGCCTGCAAATTTGTAGGGCCTATCAGCTCAGGAAGGGGGAAAGGAATGGAGAGAGAGGCACGCGTGAGGGGCAAGAGAGGGCGTGATTGGATGGAGAAAAGAGAGGGAACAATGGGGAAGAGGGTAGGGGTGGAAAGTTGGCGTGCTATAGTGCAGAGGTAGCGTGCCTGTGCCGGGAAGTGGAGAAGTCGAGCGTTGGGGAGAGGGAAGGTCGGGGGAGAAGAAAGGAAGAAGAAGGCTAGGCGGTTGGGCGGTCCAGGGAAAATAGAAAGAAAAAGAAAGAAGCTGGACCAAGCCAGTCGGCTGGTGAGGGAGAAAAGGAGAGGGCAGCGGGGCGAGGCCACATAGGAGAAAGGAGGGGTTTGGGCCACGAGGGTTGGCTGGCCCAGATCGGGGAAGGAAGGGAAGAAAGAAAAGGAGAAAAGAGAGGAAGGAAAGAAAAGAGAGGGGAAAAAGAAAAAGGAAAAAAGGAAAAATAGGTGGGTTGGGGTATTTAAAATATTTTGGTATTTTAGGATATTTAAAAATAATAATTCAATCCCCCTTTTAGGTTAATTTAGGATTTTTAAAAGATTTTTCCTAAGTTCCATTTTAATTAGCAAAACACCCTAATTTTTTTCAATTAAATTATTTATTAATTTTCTCTTGATTTTTCCTTAATTACTTCCTCTTATTTTAATAAAATAATTTATTTAATAAATTTTCCTAATAAATCCTTATTATTAAACTCGAAAAGAAGATGTACCTTATGGTCATCAAAATCATCATTGTTGGAGGAGGCACGTAAGTAGTTCTTAATAAAATCATATTGAAAAACTCAAATGGACACTTGAATACAATCTAATATAACCCAAATTAGAACTACTTACTTAACATTGATCTAGATTACAACTTAGTCTAAAGGAGACACAAAAAAGTAACAAAAGAAATAATTTGAGAGGGAAGGAATGGAAAAACTAAATTATAAGAATTGCAACTGTGATTGATCAAATATATATTAATTACATAATGTAATAACACATAAAAAAAGATAAATGGGGATGCTAGATGAGCATGAAGGAAAGAAAATAAAAAATATACCACCTTGCTTCCATGACTATGTTGATTGCTGATAATCCTATTTCTTATCAAAACCAGATATCCTTTGCCATGACTCCTCCTTCTGCATCTTTAGTTTTTTATAGAAATTATGGATAAACTTTTCAGCTTTAGCACACAACTCCTGCCCACTATAGTTGGATCAAGGTTGAAATATCCCAAAACCTAATTTTAAGAATTATAGCTAATTAAGGATTTATTATGAGAATTAATTAAATAAATTATTTTTATTAAAATAAAAGGAAATTAATTAGGGCAATTCAATAAGAAAATAATAAATATTTTTATTAGAAAAATTTTGGGTCTTTTACTATTTAAAATAGATATTATGAAAAATCTTCCAAAAATCCTAAATTAGTCTAAAAAGGAATTTAAATATTATTTTATTTAAATATTTCAAATATTCAAATTATTTTAACCAACCCAAATCCACTATTTTTCTTTTTCCTTTTTCCTTTTCTTTCCTTTTTCTTTCTTCTTCTTTTCTTTTTCTTACCTTTCCCTCCCCTGACTTGGGCCAGCCCAGCTTCCCAAGCCATTTTCCCTTCCTTCTCCTTTTCGCGGTCATTCCCCTTTTTCCTTCCTTCTCCTTCCCACGGGCCAATCCTTCTTTTCCTTTCTTCCTCTTTCGGCACAACCTAGTATGCTGCGTTTCATTTAACTCTCGCTCGACCAGCTGTTTCCCCTCTTTTTATTTTTCTTTCTTTTTTCCCTAGACTGTCGGTCCTGCCCTTCTCCTTCTTCTTCCTTTCCTTCCTTGCCATCAACCTACAACTTCTTCCTTCACCTACGCTTGGTTTTTCGCTGCCAGCCATGCTCCTTTGACTAGCCGTTACTCTTCTTTCTCTTCCCCTGACTCGCAGGCTACCTTGACCCACCCCATCTCCCTTTTTTTTTCACTCACGATTCCTTTCTTCCTACGTAACACCCTGCCATGTTTTTCTTGAATTTTGCCGGCAACCGTTGCCGTCGGTGAGCCTAATCGACCTACCGATCCTCTCGTTCTTCCCTATGACCTTAGCCACTTCATTTGCTCTATAAATACCCCCCCCATAATTAGCAAGGGTTGAGTTTATGAATTCCTACCCAGAAAATCCCCCTTGTATGCTGCCACCCCTTTAGACACCATTACTACCGCCTTCAGCCAACGCTGCCGCACTCTCTACCCACCCAACTAATCCTTGCGCCGCCCTCTAACTAACTACACCTCTCTTACCCCTTGATTTTCCCCGCACAAGCCACCCCGATTATGCAAAATTTCCTCCCTGATCAGCCCTTTCTTCCACCTCTGCCACCCTTCGCGTCGTTGTCCACCACCACTACCGCCACTTCCACTACCCCTTTCACCTTCCAAAAACCCTTGCAGACCCTCCTTTATCTCCCCTACCTTTCTTTTCCTCTTCCTCCCTCTCCTCCACTCTTTCTCTTCTTCTTCCCCATTCGGCCATAATGCCGCCGCCGTGCACCGCCACCTTTGGCTACACCGCCACCCTCATTTTGTTCCTCTCCTTCTAGACAACCATAATCACCCTTATTTCCACCCTCATTCTCCCTATCTTCTTCCCATCCCTCAACTTTTCCCCTTTTCTTCTCTTTTTCCGGCCATAGTTGTGCACCACCGTCAGCACCGCCTATCACCACGAGCCTAAGGTTGAACCCTAAACCCTCTAAATTCTTCTTCATTGTTTATATAAGCTTTATTTATTTTATTTATTTTATTTCATTTATTTTGAGTATATTATTATTATTATTATTATTATTATTATTATTATTATTATTATTATTATTATTATTATTATTCTATATAGGGCTAAAACCCTATTATGCCTATTTTGAATTTTAGTAGTATTATAAATATCTAGTCTTATTATTATTAGTATTATTAATATTTTTTTTATTATCATTAGTATTTATTATTATTATTATTTATTAAGTTTATTATTATCCAATGTAGGGTTGAAACCTTACTTCATTTTATCTTCGATTATTATCATTATGATTATTATTATTTTTACAATATTATTATTATTTTTATCATTATTATTATTATTATTATTAAATTTTATTATTAATGTTACTAATATTATTATTAGTAGTATTTGGTGAAGGGGCCGAAGCCCTTACTTCACTTTGTTTTCGAATTATGCCCTTATTATTATTATTAATATTATCATTATTATTATTATGGTTATTATTATTTTTTATTATCATTATTGTTATTATTTTTAGTATTATTTCTAATATCATTATTATTATTATTACAATTAAATCTTCAATATTAATATTACAATTAAATCTTCAATATTAATATCATTATTATTTTTAGTATTATTTTTTTATTAATGTTACTAATATTATTATTAGTATTATTTGGTGAAGGGGTCGAAGCCCTTACTTCACTTTGTTTTCGAATTATGCCCTTATTATTATTATTAATATTATCATTATTATTATTATGGTTATTATTATTATTTTATTATCATTATTGTTATTATTTTTAGTATTATTTCTAATATCATTATTATTATTATTATTACAATTAAATCTTCAAACCCTTATGTTATTAACTTTTACAATATTGCTATTATTTCTATATTTTTAGCCAAATTTAGTAATTAGTTAATGATTATTATTGTTAATATTTTATTATTTTATCAAAAACCTATTCTTAGAATAAATTAGTAAATAAGAGTATTTTTGGTAGGAGGGAATATAATCTTTAGTTTTTCCCTCATATAGGCGAGACCTGTCAAAACCCTAAGGAGGCGTAGGAGCGTGCTCCAAGACCGGTACCATTTTAGGTAAGGGTGTAACTAAGGCGTTATGTATGTTGATGTGCAATTGTGCATTATATGCTTTGTATGCTATGCATTCTATGATTATCATTATAATTATTTTCTGTGTGGTATGGTGTGGAGTTAAAGTATGTTCATGTGTTAATATATGGCATGTGTATTATGTATATGTGATGAAATATTGTGGTATGTGATGATTGGTTTGTGACCCTTTAGACGTGCATGTGAGGATGTATAAAAGTGGTATTGTTTGGGAAAAAGGTTGAAAATGGAAAATGGAAAGTAAGTTGACCAAAGGGGAATAGGTTGACCAAGGGATGTGAATTGACTTAAATATTTTAATGATACACGAATGGATGAATAAAAAAGGGGTTTTAAATAAAATAAAAGAGTGAGAGAGTCTATGGTTATGCATGGGAGACTCTATGGCTTTGCATGGGAGAATCTAGGGTTTCGTATGGAAGAATCTATGATTCTGCATAGGAGAATCTAATCTATGGTGTTATATGGGAGAATCTAATCTATGGTTTTGTATGGGGGAATCAAATCTAGGGTTTTGTATGGATTGAACCTAGAGTTTGGTATGGATGAATCTTGGGTTATGCACAGAGGAATCTAGGGTTTTGCGTGGATAAATCTAAGGTTTTGTATGGAGGAATCTAGGGTTTTGCATGGAGGAATGTAGGGTTTTTTATGGATGAATCTAGGGTTTGTATGGGTGAATCTAGGGTTTCACGTGGGAGTTTTAGGGTTTGCATGAAAAACTTTAAAGGTTTGCATGGGGAGGTTAGCGTCTGCATGGGGGTAAAGTTTACGTATGAAAAAGTTGATTTGGGGTGTGACGAAGGTAATGTAAGTGTTGTTTGGGTGTTTGAACACTCTGGATGAAAAATAATATGTGGAGCAATATAAGGGTACGTAGGAGACCAAACTAGGGTTTGGTGTGGACAATTAGGGTTTAGTGAGGCTACTTAGGGTAATTTGTGGTAGCACGTGTACTTGGTGATTAAAGTGTAATGATGAGGGTGGAATCTATGAGTTATGATGTATGGAGTGTTAAAAATGATTTGGGTTGTGTGAGGTGGTGTAGGATGTGCCATTTAAACCTAAATTAGGGTTTCTGGGGAAAAACCCTAGAGTAAGTGAATAAGTGGACTTGGAGGTGTGTAATAGTGGGCCTTGACCCACATACATTGGAGATGGACTTCTAGTGTGAGTTAAAGTGTAGAGGAAAGGTTATTGGACAGGTTAGGAGGTGCAGGGTTATCATGATATGGTACGGGTCATTTGGAGGATAAGCGCAGATAGAGTGAGTCATGCATGTCTAGGGTAAAGCTTTTGAATAAGACACTGTAATAAATTAATCATTTAAAGTGGAAGATTGTTGAGTCAGGCCCATACCGATCCATCGGCGAATAATAGTGGTTAGGGCATGACGCCCTATATGTGATCGGCCCACCAGCGAATAATAGTGGTCAGGTATTGTACTTGTCCATTTCTGGTCCACCGGCTATAATTGTGGGGGATTCCGTACTCAACAAACCGAACATAATTGTGCTAAGACATGGGGAAGACACTAAGTACTTATAGTGAAACACCATGAGAGTCGGGGCCAGACCGGTCCACCGGCGAATAATAGTGGTCAGGAGCTTTATGTCCTATGCAAGACCGATCCATCGGCAAATAATAGTGGTCGGGTGCATTGTGCCCTATATGTTTCCAGTCCACCGACTATAATAGTGGAGTTCCCGTACTCGCATGGATTTGATAAAGAGTATGGTGTGAAATGAGTATGATAAGAGATTAATTCAGTAATTAATCTGGACTATAAATGGAACTTCATATTTTTACTTGAATGATCGTATGCCATTATGTTAGCATGTTGGACTTTATGCTCTTTTTATTATTCTGCATGGTTTATGTGAATTTTATGTGTTGGCCTTAGTGCACAGTTATCTTACTTAGTACGTAACATACTGATCACTCCTTTGATAGGTGCTGCTCATTCCCATAAGCAGAAGGCCCTTCTAACTTTGTGCAGGTGGAGCTGAGTTTGAGCATATTTGGCTCCAAGTTTGAGAGTAGTGTGGCCATATTCACTCTTCTTGTTATCTTATTTCCTTCTATTATTCTTTTTGTATCAGATTTTTCCTTTTTTATGAGTAATTACTTTGTATCGAGTATTCTAGATGAAACTTTCATCTTATGTAAGTTTTAATTCTCCTTTTTGAAATTTTGATCATGTGCTCTGATTTATGATTCTTTTACGTGTACTCTGATCTTTGATGTTATGAACTCTTGGTTTAAGTTTAACGATATTCTTTTCTTAGCTTTAACACTTGGTATTAGGACGGTTAGAGAGAATAGTTCTAGTACTAAGTGTGGCGGTAACATTCCCAAAATTCACGGGTTTTAATTTAAGTATTTCTATTTTTAAAAAATTAGTGAATTTTGGGGTATTACAAAGGTACTGTGAAAGAAACTATGAATGAAAACTAGCTATCATTATGAAGTACTAAATACCAGCAGCAATAGGTTAGAACTATATGCTATTCGGTTTCATTAATTTAGAATATTGAAATACAGCAACTAATCCAACTATGGTAATAAACCAAATAGAACAAATTACGAAAACATTCCAACACATGACTTATATGGAGATATTATTAACTAACTTCCTTTACAGCTTGAATATTGCAAATTAACGTAAATAGATATTGGTGTTTGTTTCAAATATAGTAGTAGACAACACTAGTAGAGAACAAGAAAGAAATATAGGTTGTCTTATACAAAAAGTGATAAAAACCCTTTTACCTCTGGATTGTTGATACATTTCTCAAAGATATTCAATAGATTATCCTCCTTTCTTTCCTCTTTTTGCTATTATCTCTTTCTCCAAATCAAACATGTAAAAGAAACCATAGAAAGCAATATAGAAGCTAAAAGAAAACATATATAGACAAGCTAGCTACTCGATATCATTATTAATATGCAAGAAAGACCATGGTTGATTAATCAACTCATAGCCTATCCTTAAGAAAATAAAATTGTAATGGGCGGCTAATTTCCACTACCTTAGCTATTTCATTCTAATTAAACCCTAATGCCACAAAATCCATCATATTTTTTCTTTATCACTTGATAGTTTAGCATTGTCATAAACAATGTCATTAAAGCAAATGCTACTGGGTAGCATTAGCAAATAGAGAAGGTATTAAGCATTTGGATATCATTTTTATTACCTTTTTTTATGTGATTAATTACTTTTCTATATATTTTTCTATGCATAATGCATGATTTCCAATATGAAAGATCGAACCTTTGGTTGACATTTGGAAGAACAGTTGTATTTGTTATTTTGAGGATTAATATACAGGATGGTTATTCACGAACAATGTAATTTTTATTCATATTGAAAATGTGTGTATTTGTCGAATAGAAATTGACAATTGGTCCCTTGTTGATACTATTTTAAGATATATATGTTAAGAATTGTTTTTATATATTTTGGTTGTATTGATTTAAGTAGGACATGTATATAGCATGATTTATGGACATCGGTTACAGGTTTCACAGGTCATTTATTGCAATGGTATTTTAAATAGATTATAATGTCGTTGCCATTGTATGTTTTCGCAACGATAAAGATGGTTGTTGAAGTTTTAAGTTCAATTTTGGAAATAACTTTTTCATTGCAATTCTGTATTTTTTACAACGATAAAGATTGTTGCTAAAGTATATTTAATTTTTTGCAATGACATAAGTCGTTGCAATTAATATGTTTTTACAATGACAAATATTGTTGTTGTAATAGGCTATTTATTTTGCAATGACTTCTATCATTGTCAAAAACTAGCTTTAGCAATAACATCAATTGTTGCTGAAAAGGGATTGCTAAAATAGATTAATATTTTGTAACGATAAAATTCATTGCTAATTATAGGTTTTTCCAACGACATAGTTTGTTTTCAAAGTATGACCAATTTTTTTCAACGACAAAAGTCATTTCTAATTACAGGTTTTTACAACAACATAAAATGTTGCCGAAGTAGGATCAATATTTTACAACGATAAAAGTCATTGAAATATATAAACACATGCAATTAATTGAAGTGATGTATTGCAACGACCATTGTCATTGCTTTAGTTTTTTGCAATGCCATGACGCGTAACGACCCCATAGCAAAAACTGTCTTTGCAATATATATATATATTACAATGACTTACTATCTTTAGCAACAAAAATTATCATTGTTAAAAATGGGTTTTCTTATAGTGAAGAGAATTAATTTCGTATTATTCTTTCCTCTTTACGCCACCCATTGTTTAGATATGGCTCTTTTCCCTTTTGTATTTTTTCTTTTTATGATGATTATTGTTGTCTTATTATTTTTTTATAGTCATATTATTTTTATTGTGGTAAATTCTAATTATCTTGTTGGGTTTTTTGTATTTTTAAGGAGAATAAGGTATAGTTGAGAGATAGGCCTTGTGGTGTTCTTTTTCTTTGTTTACATTTTTTCTTGGAAGGAGGTAGCCCATTTGCTTTTTTTGATTGTGTAAAAACAATGTGATAGCATATTTTAGGGTTTCTATAATATGCTTAAGTGAAATCTATGCTCCCTTGTAATTCCATGAAAATATGCATGCATATGGTATTGTTATAATTTTTCTCTAAGTAACCATATAAATTTGTGTAAGAGCATGATTTACTTTATGGATTTTAATACATGTATGATAACATGCTAGAATAAGGTTGATTATGGTAAAATAATTATGCATGTATTGTAGGGGTGGCTCATCCAAGGGCTATTTGGTCTTAATCGAGACCTCATTTGTTATTTTTGAGTTTACCATTTGATTCCTCACATATTTTACCCAAGGATTGATATATAATATGTTGCTATTTGAACATGTGTGTGCATAGTTATAAGTTATTAAAGTTTTGCATGCTCTAGGGGTATTTTATTCTTTTTATATGAAATTTGTAATTTTCTAGCATGTGTGTCTACTATGTATTGTATTATATTGAGCATGAGAAGCATGTAAAAAATGGTACGCTAGATATGAATGATTAGGTTTTTATGTGCCTAATGGGCTGAAATGTACCTTAAGGTGCCATTTCTAAAATTTTCCAAAATTTTAAGCTCACGCTAAAGTGGTTATTTTAATGTTATTTAGTTGTGCCAAGAATTTTATTTATTTTTAACAAAAAATGGCCATTCAACTATATCATAAAATTTTGCAAAATTACAAGTTTATGCTAAATTGGTTATTTTAATGTTATTTAGCTATGCCATGAATTTTATTTAATTCTAACAACAAATGGTATTAAAAAGAGGATTTAATAAGTAAATCACATATATGGGCATTTTGGTCATTATATGACCTAATATGCTTAAGTGTAAATAATTGGATTAGGATTGCCTTAAAGGATTTATAGATTGACGTTAGTGTTGACTTTGACTTTAGCTTGGATCGTTGACCTTAGGATTGATTGGATAATGAAAAATAAAGGAAAAATGATTAAGTAATAAAGGAATAATGGTTAAGAATGGAATTGGAAATAAAGAAAAAATGGTTAAGTATGAAATTAAAAATAAAGAAAAATTAATTAAGTGTGGAAATGGGATTCAGTGTTCATAGTGTGATATTTTATGATCACCTTATTAAAATATTAATATTTAAAGTGAAAAAGTTCGAGATTGAAATTGGTGGCTCTTTAATAGTAGCTACCATAAAGTCATGGTTTAGCTCATGATTTCGTTTCAATTTTTCACCGGTGTGCCTTTATGCTCCAACTATGCCTGATATCTTACTCTATTTAGATCTTTGAACTTATTGAAGAGTATACATATTTATGGATTAAGTATTCTTATTAATAGGGTATTGTGTTTTCTTTATGTGCTAGTGAGATCAGAGTACCTTAGCATTCTTAAGTTGATAGTTGGGAAGATACTATGTGACCTTTGTGTATGGGTATGACTACAATATCTTAGTGTCTTTGGGTTGATATTATCTCTCCTCAAGTAATTAAAATGGAAGTAAATCATTATTAGTTACTAGAATTGAAATAGATTGATGTGGTCGATAGTTGCCTTTGTGCCTTACCTATGGTTGATAGTCACTTTAATGCCCTACCTATGGTTTGGCAATTGCCTTTGTGTCCTACTTGTGCTCTGTAGTTGCCTTTGTGCCCTACTTTTATGGTTTTTGAAACCATGAGATATAATGTGATTGTAATAGAAATTGATTAAGAATGGTTTGGTGTCTTCCTCTTATAGAGCACCCTCAGCATGTTATAGTTATTAAGTTTTGTATAATGATTAAGTATAATGATATGATGAGAATGTATCTTAGTAATGTATATGTTATTTCATGCTATCCTATTATTTATTACATGTATGATTCAACATAGATATGCCATGTTCACTCGTGACACCCTCTATATGATTCATTTAACCTTTGTATTATTAGTGTTATGTAGTGAGTTACGCAATACCATTATATTGATGAGTTTAATTTTATGGTCCCTTGCATATTCAATTAGTAGTTGTGACTTTACAAGATTGATTTAAGGGTGCTATTTGATGATTAGGGTTAGGGTTAAAGTTAGAACTATCCGAATTCTGATCCAATTTCTTTTGATCCGAATATCCCTTAGCTCTTTTGTCCTTTATGTATTTCCATTTTCTTGGATTGTAACTCTATTAACTAATACCTTTGTGTATCTCAGGGAAATTTTAATACTTAAATTCGTCTCCATTATATTCTTATGATTGTTGTTATTATTTTAAAAGAAGTAATGTTTTAGCCTCGGTATTTGGTATAAAACATGTAATGGAACTGGACTAATGTTTAATATGGTGGTAACACCCTTCATTTTTAACATTTCAACTTCCACAGTTAATCTTAAAAATACAATATTTAGGTGCTAAAAATAAGGGTGTTATAGATAATTAATATGAAAATAATCCTTAAAAATGAGGTGTTACCATTGTATTTAGCATAAGATAAACATCCCATTATTTGTCTCATGCTAGACGCAAGGCCAAATATCTAATACTTAGTACAAGAAACATAGTTCATAAAATAGGTAACATAAAAGATAATGGATGTTAGGGTTTACAAACCAATACCATACCAGGTTCAAAATAAGGAAAAATCATAATATCCCAATTGTAAAAACCCAAATTTGGAAACTATAATTATAAAAGCGATATTTGTGTATAATTAATTATAATAATTATTATGGGATATTTGATTTTGTAATGTATTATTATTATTATGGCAAAAAATATATAAATTAACAAGATTATAAATTGGTAGAACTCTTAGATGTTTAGCCTTAACCTTGTTGTTCAACCGTAACCTTTGTTTTAACTCTTCACTAATTTATTTTAATCATAGAAACCCTCCCTTGCCAATCATTTGTATTTTCCTAATTTAGTTAACTAAACCAAAACCCCAACTAACCTAACTCTGTTGAATTGTGCACTCTAGCCCCCTAAATTATGAATTATTTTTCACGTCACTTCCCATGCATTATTACCTGTTGGCAAGCCAATCATATGCACCTTTCCCTTCTGCACTTCACTTTTTCCCTTAACTTTGTGATTTGCAAGCAATCAAATCCATAAGCATCCCTACCTCTCCTAATTTTTTTCTGATTAATTTAACCAAACTCAAAGCCAAACTCCTCATTTTCTTATCCTGATTGTTTTGCCTCATTTGCCCTTCGTCCTTGTGTTTTTCATAGCCAATGCAACACATTACCACCATAGCTTTACTAACTTGTCATGACATCAACACCACCTTGCATGTGCCCTTCATGTTGTTAAGCTTACCCAATGCCACCATCTCATGTTGATCCTCACTCCCTTGCAATCATGCTCTTTTTTCCACTATCTTGAACCAACAGCATGAACCATATAATGAAACCCCCTTCTATGTGAGCCACCCACGTTACCCAACCTTACCAATGTGAGTGGCTCATGTTGATGCAACGAGCCCTTCATCCTGGTTTACATATGTTCTCTTTACAATTGCATTATTCAGGTTTTTCCACCACCATCGCACCACAACTTTTCCAACCACACGCCACCAAGACCCTTCTACATGAGCTTATTGTGCCACCAACATGACCTTCTCACGTTGAAGAACACCACCAACTTGAGACTACAGTGATGCCACCTTATAGCTTGCACACATCCCACATCAAATTACACTCATGCAATGAGAAACCTCAACTCAAACTAACCTTTGTTATGTAACTTACTCATGTATCCCACCCCTTGTTGTGTTAAGCCTTCAAACAAGTCACCCTAGCACACTCCTCACTTGTGCGGACATAGTCTTATAGTTTAGTTTAGTTTAGTTTATTAAGTATTATGTTGCTTTGTTATTCATTTATGCTAGGCTCTAATGCATGTTTTGTTGGGTTTGTTTAAGATGAAGAAGTAAGAGTAGTTGGAGGCTAGTTTTGGTGATTATTGCTTTTATTTTTGCTATCTTTTGCTTGGAGTTAAGGTAACCCATATGTTATTCTAAGAATGTGGAAATTGCATGATGGCATATGAAGGTGTTATGGTGCTAGGTAGTATTTATTTTCCTAAGCATGTTTTATCAAGTTATATTTAGTTTCCTAAATATTTTAGCATGAAGTTATGTGCCTTGAGAATATTCAATAATTTATGTTATTATGCGTATGATATCATGCCAGAATAAGGTTTAGTGCTATGAAATAATTATACATGTGATACTGGATAGATTTGTGCTAGATGTGATGCATGTTTAGGGATATGGTTTTAATTAGGATTTTACCTTTCCAAACATTTTGCATGATATGATAAGTATTCCATTACATTCTATGCATGTCGTAGTTAAATATCAATATATAACTTGGCAGGGTTGAGCATGTTTGGGGTTATTTTGGGATGATTCATATTTGTATGCCTAAAGAGTAAAATTGCCTTTTAAATGTATCATGATTCTATTTTCTAACATGTATCCCTGTCAAGGAGTATATGATGTTAAGTATGAAATCACGTGAGTTATGAAAAGTTAGAATGCATGTTATGATTTTATATGCTTATTTATGTGTAGGGGTAAAATAGTCATTTTTCATGTGCAGCAATTTACATGCATGCTTAAGTGTTTCAAATTATCATATTTTATCTTTTTAATGAGAAGTAGTTAATTAAAATAAAGTTTAGCATTAAAATGGATAATATCATGGTAACTAAAGTTTTAAGGATATTTTGGTCATTTATAACCTAATGCACCTAAATAAGAACAATTGGGCATAATTTGACCTTAGTTTTGACTCTTAATTTTTGGATTGATCGTTAACCTTAGCGTTGCCACAAATAATCAAATCTAAATGAAAAGAAAAATGAATAGTATGGAAATTGATAATGTATGCATATTATGTGATATTTGTGGTCGTTAGATAAAATACTAATATTTAAAGCATAATACCTCAAGATCAGAAATGTTTTACTATTTAGCATTATCTACCCTAAGGATAAAATAGGAGTCCTCAGTTTAGTTTGATGGTTTCATCAAATGCCTCAACCTTTCCAATTAAGGCTTTAATCTACTCTATAGGTGACATATGAGCCTTATAATGGATATCTACATTTACAGATTAACAGGCCTGGGTAAAAAGCTACTGTGTTTCTTAGTATGCTAGGATGATCGATGTAGTCTACATGTCTTCTGGTTGTATGATTGGGAATATATTTTGTTGCTTGTGTGTGCTAGTATAACTGGAGTACTTTATATATCTCCAAGTTGTCTCTTGTATCCCCTTGAGCAATTAAATGAAAAAGCCATTTTATGTGTGCCATTGGTTATATGATTTGGATTGTTGGTTGATATTTTCCTTAATGCGATACCTTTTGGAATGATTATGGTGGGTTGGGAGAAGGGTATCATGTTACCTTGTACGTCGGTATGATTAATGTACTTTATATGTCTATGAGTTATCTTATCTCCTCTTGGTTTATGGGAATTGGTTTGTTATGTTGGTTTGTAGTTGCATTCACACACTACCTTTGGTATTTTGGATTTGGTGTGATTTGGTTAGTTGGTAGATGCCTTAGTTCACTAACCCAAGGTTTTGAGTTATAAGGTGGTTGTTTGTATACTTTTTTGATGGATTATGAGATTATTTCATATGGGTTAAGAGTGATGGTATGATAAACATGTGGCCTTAGTGATGTTTATTTTATAGCACATTATCGTATCTCATGTTGTACATATACATTGATGTATTTATGTCATGTTCTCCTTGTGACACATTTTATGTATTTCATGTGACATTTTCATGCTTAGTATTGTGTAATAGTTTACTTAGTATCGTTATATTGATGGGTTTCATTTTATGATCTTCTACATATTTAATGGATATACTTAACCTTAGAGGTGATGTTGTAAGTGGTAGCAACCTAGGTTTGGGTCAGAGCAATTTTTAGAGCTATATGATGTCTCTCATTTTGGTTATAAGTTGTTTTGTTCTTATTTTTCCTATTTTGGGTGATAAAGTGTTGTAAACGATTTGTATTATGTTTAAACATGGTACCTCTTTTACTCTTTATTGTTTTATGTTGGTGTTGTCTTGACCTTAGATTAAGTACTAACCACACCTAATTTTTGTGACCAAATTAGTTTTTGGCCTTGCAGCTAAAATGGGTTAGGTATTAGTCATACATTTCTCTATATTGGTTACGACTTAACACCCAATATTATGTATGATTTCTTCTGATTAACAAAAATTTTAAGCAATAAAATTTAGAGGTGTTACAGAAGTACACAAGAGAGTTGAGGAAAAGAAACTATAATAAGGTCTCAGTTACTAAGGAACCATCAAAAGAGAAATGCAGCATTGTAATGTATCACTCTCAAATCCTCGACCCCAAATAAGCATGTGACCATCTATTGGGCATCCTCACTAATGTACATGTCATGTAATGTACTATGCAAATTAATGGGCATGTCAATATGCTATGTACCGTGCAAGACAGATTTCCTTATCCTAAAAGTTTATGATGCATTTAGGCTCATGGTACGCATACATGTCATGATAGCACACACTAACATGCTTGTACAATGGCATACCAAATCACATGTTTTACTGACATGGTATTCTCAATAGGGCATCCTATACATGCATATGAAGGTAGTTAACATCATGCTTAATGATAGATAGTGATTCATGGAAAGATCACGCATTGCACCAAGTGTAGGATTTTATGGTTCATCATGCTTACCACAAAGCTTAAGACTCATGAATGGCAACATAGGAACATATGAAGCATCGTTTCCTCTTTTTATGTGTTTTAATTTTATATGCAAATATGGGGACAACCTATTTTTCATTAGAAAAAATGTGTAGTTGAGGAGTGTAAGGTATTGTTTGCACTATACATGGTGCAAAATGTACCATGATGCAATTTACCCAACGAAATAACAATTTTCTCTTTTCCTATTGGATTACAATGAAATAAGGTTAACTATATTGGTAAATCTATATTACCTTATCTTAACTATGATGAATAAAAAGAAAAAAGGCATCATTTAATTAAAGGCCCCACTTTAGTTATAAGTAAAGTAAGCACAAACATACAGGATTATTGACGAACCGCTAATTTAGTTTGACTTGTTTATTTAGATAAACTAATCATGCTCAAGCCTTGTTTTTAGGCTCAATTGATAATAAATAAGTTAAGCTCGAGTCATGGTGGACTCAGCTTATTTGCTCGTCAGCCGAGAGCCTACTCAGATACGACTCAAACTCAACTTATTTATAGACAATAAGTTTTTTTATTGGATCAATCATAGGCTCGTTCATAAGTCTATTTATAAGCTTATATATAGAATTTAACATGCTTGTATAAAAGATTTGGAAGACTTTTATAAAACTTATTCAATAAATAAGCTAAGTAGCTAGTTAAATGAGCTATTGATAAAAGCAGATACTTAAATGGGTTGATTTTATTTGTTTACCTTGCAAATATGTTAAAACACAAATTAAATTATAATAAACAACTTGAAGCGATTCATTTACATTAAACAAGTCAAGGTGAATAATTGACAAATCTTTTTAAGTCAAGCTTAAGTCAGACTTGTTTGATTTATTTCAAACTCAAGTATTAAAAAAATTAAACAAGCTTAGTTTAAGGAACAAGATGTTCAATTTGTAAAAACCCTATGAATATACATACGGTCCTCAAATCCTTAAAATATCCACACACAAAATATATATTAAAGTTATTTTTTCTCTTATCCGTCCATATTATACCCTGTCTATAATATATGATAATAAAGTCAACCTTGGCCATATATTATTTCGGAATATTTTATACTAAAATGTGCCGACAAAGTGACTACATCCTTTTTTTCTTTTTCTTTTTCTTTTTCTTTTTTCTTTCTTCTTTTCCCCTTTAGGATAAGAAGTGACTATAGTTTTGCACTTAATAAATTACATTAATAAACAGAGCGATAATCCAAATATAATTATTTTTTAGACAAGCGGGAGCCTAAATTAGCAAACATGTTAACAGCACAAAAATAACAACATGCGGACCTCGAATTCAACTACCTAAAAATAAAAATAAAAATCCTAGACCTACATTGCTTGGAGATGGCAGAACGATGAGGCCTCAAAGCATCAGTATATATCTGTATAGAAGTTGATCGAGAATCCATGGAAATACAGCGTGAGCCTTACGCAATACTTCGAGATGAGGAAGCCAGTACGCCTAATCCTTGGCTGCTAAGCTAGCATCATAGCTTCTCTTTGCATCCGCAGGTACAACGGTCTACTTCTTCATGGAGTTTCTGCATGATATATAAATATTTAATAATAAATCTTGACTAAAAAAATTCTATACTTGGGAGGGAATACTGAGTCGGTATAAATATAACAGGTTATACATGATATATACCAACCTGTATTTGAGACTGGAGTCCCTTGATATGTTCAACTGCTAAGTCAAGCATGTCCGCGTAGCTTGTTTGCTGCAGTAAAACGTCAAAAGTAATATACTATTATAGTTGGTTATGAATTGCTTGAGATATACAGGATAGGATGATAAAAAGAATAAAAATGGAATACGCCGTACCTTGTCCATGTTCGGTACTAGGTCTTGGAGTTTCTTAAGCTTCCCGCTTATTCTTGTTCGTCGTTCCTACAAATCGGCATTATTTGATCTATTAATCTGTACCAATTAAACTACAACACGATATAATCGGCATTATTTGACTCTAATCTCCATTTCCCTTCCTCCTTGCACTTTTACAGTGGTTTGTATTTGTTTTATAAACTCATAAATATGGGGATGCTACTTAAAACTATTAGATTTGTCGAATTACGGATGGGTTCAGC
Organism: Tamarix chinensis; assembly: GCA_030549775.1. Classification (NCBI taxonomy): domain Eukaryota; kingdom Viridiplantae; phylum Streptophyta; class Magnoliopsida; order Caryophyllales; family Tamaricaceae; genus Tamarix; species Tamarix chinensis. The sequence continues at coordinate 95,542,796 of CM060175.1, forward strand.
CTTGATTTGGTTTACAAGCCTGAACGTCATTCTAATACAAGGAGAGCTCGATTATTTATAAGTTTAAATGAGTTTCCATTCTAAAATTGTTCTCTACTATTTGGAATACTTGAGTGGATATATATATATATCTAAGGTGAGGGTCATATATAAATCCCTATTAAATTACAAATATAGGAACCAATCTTGATTATTGGATTAGTATTCATTTAACGGTTAAAATTTAGTCAATACTTAATCTAAATTCTAACAAAAACCTATCTTCAAGTCTAAATTTAAACCCAAACCAAACTTCGAGGTCAAGCCCAAAACCCAAACTTTAATCCCTAATCCCAAAAACCTAAACCCTAAATCCAAAACCCTAATCCTAGAAACCCAGGAGAATAGTTTATTTGTGCTTCACTTTTTGATGTTTTGCATTTGATAACTTTTGCTTTGTGAATCGGTGTAATTTATAAAAGCTTGTAATCTTCGAGTCATTAGAAAATTGAAGTGTAGAATTGCATTGCCTAAAGGCTAAAGCAAAATCATTAAGGATAAAGCGGTCTTAGTATGCACTTATAATTAAAAAAGTAACAACTTAGAAAGTAAAAATGATATCATGTTTAATATTTGAACTCGAAAAAAATTAGAATGAGGGGTAATATCTATGGACACTTGAGACCTAATCCAAATAAGGATTAAGCATAACAAAACAGTGATTTATCCTGATAGAATAAACATCAAAGAAATGTCAAAATATTGTAAAATGAATCAAACTAAATTTTATAAGACTATAATTACTCAACCGTCTAAGCATTGAACAATCAATTGCATAATAATGTGAAGCTTCGAAAGCAGAATTTGCATCTGCCTTCAACACAACATCATTTGCACATTCTAATATAGGTCAACATCATATATTTCATTAATTTCGGTAACTGTTCATTAATCAGAAAATCAGAACAACAAACTCATAAACAAATTATTTAAACTAGCTATTGGACTATAAAAATTAAACGTGCCCATTTTTAAGCAACAATAACAAAACAAAATATTATAATCATTAGATGTAGCTAATCACATATCATCATAATAAAATTTATACTAATTAAAAAAAGTTCAAAGATTGGGACCTTATATCCATGAATCAGACTGGTTTTGGAAGTTATTTGAGGCCATAATTTCTTACCCGTCATGAACAAGTGCCATCATTGTTCATTGAAATTGAACTTTAGAAAATGGAAAAAATAACTTCAGATGGTGTTGATATGATGCTATTGGCATTAGACCCATTTTCAAGGTTGTAAGTATCAATATGGAGCAAATATGACAATAACAACCTCCAATCCTAACAAATTCCTTGGTGTCGATTACTAGTCAAGATAGAGCTTACCGATGCTACTTGCTGGTTGGCAAAAAGGCTCAATGGAAGCGCTTGTTAGTGGCATATTGGAAGAGAAGGGTGATACTATAGTTGAAATTATTAAGGGAGGACGACAGGAGGAGGTGACAGCAACACTTAAAGAGGACAAGTGCTTCAAATTTTGGGAACTTGCTTCCTTTTTGATTGGTAGTGGAGAACAATGGACGAGCACAGATGAATAGAGGACTAGGGGTGAACATCAGATGACAAGGCATGGAGATCGGTGGTCAAGATCAACGATGGAGAACGAAGAAGAAGGCATAAAGACGGGCAGTGATTTAGATGAAGGATTGTCCATGGGTTTGTAGAATGGGAAATGAAAGTAGTTAATTTTGGTTTTATGAAATTATTATTATTATTTTTAAATATAAAGTGCTTTATATATTAATTCAAAAATGTGGTAAAAAATTTGGTAATAAAGTTTAATTAGCATGATCATATGTTAGTAATTTAACCTAACCTATGCCTCTATCTAATTCTAATTCTTGAGTTGTAGAATTAGGGTTAAGTGTGTGTTTATATGCATATAAGCATGTGGTGTGCACATAATAATCGATTAATGGTGATTAATTACTGAAATTTTGAATTTGAAAGCAAAAAGGCATGAGTTGATTATAAAAACCAACTTGCGTACACATATATAAGATTGTAAACGAACAGAGCCGGATCAAGAGCTTTCTGGACTTAGCTTGGCTTGTTTATTTAGCTAAATAAGCCAAATTCGAGCCTTATTTTTATGCTCATTTAATAAATAAGTCGCGTTTGAGTATGAAAATTTTGAACTCGAACTCGCTTATATTGCAAAAGCTCGTAATCTCAGCTTGTTAAAATCTTGCCTCATTCATAAACGAGCCAAACCCAAGCTTCATCTTTAAAATCTCTTATTAAATGAGTCGAGCCCAAGCGTACCCCACCTCGACTCAACTCGGGTCATTTATAGCTGTAGAGATATATGGAAACGAGATGTGTGGTGCACTTCATGATAAAAACTAAGGGGAAAAATCTCTCTCTCTCTCTCTCTTTTCCAATCTTCTTCAAGAACACACACACACACACAATGTTTGAAAAAGCGCGCCTGAGGCGCAAGGCGCAAGGCAATGGGGGGTTAGGGCTTTTTTGGTGCTAGGCGAGGCTACGTAAGTGAGGCACATATAAGGCGCGCCTCAAGCGCTAGGCGCAAAGGCTATGAGGCGCACACCTCAGCATAAAATCAAGTAGAAACTTGGGAGATCAATAGACACATAGGGAGGATGGACTTAGAGAAGAGGGATAAAAAACCTTTTCAGCAGAAAATAAAATTATATGCAGACTGCAGAGACTTAGGGGAGTTAAATAGTCATTTGTTGGAAAAATGTAAGTCTATTTGTAGTCTTGATTGCAGTAAAAATATTCTGCAATTAATATGGGAATTGGGGAGAGCAAGAGTTATTTTGGAAAAGTTAAAAACAAGCTGCAGAGACTGTAAAGTCTGCTACCACCAATTTAAAGCAAGAAATAGTTATTTTGGTATATCTGCATATATTTTTTGCAGATATAGAGGAAAACAGATAGGGCATTAGGAAAAACCAAAGGTATATCTGCATATATTTTTTGCAGATATAAGGGAAAACAAAAGATATAGGGAAAAAGAAAGGTTCCCCCTTGTCCTATATATTTTTTGCAGAAACTTTTTCTTCCTAATGTAAAAAAAAAAAAGAAAAACAACAACAACAAAGGGAAAAACAATGTACCTCTACATCTGAAAAAAAAATAGAGAGAGCATCAAGGAAAACTGGAAAAAAAAAAGTATATATGCCAACAAAAAAAAAAAACACTAGGCGCCTCACATCGCCCAGGCGTGCGCCTTCGCCTTGCGCCTAGCGCCTAGGCTCCAGGACCCCTAGCGCCTCGGTGCGCCTTAAGCCTTTTCAAACACTGCGCACACACACATACAATGCACGAGAGAGAATATAAGGAGGGCTATTTTTCTTCAATTTCCACATAATTTTTTGTGAGAAATTCATAGAAGATAAATTAAGAGGTCCCTAATCCCTCTCTTTCGTAATTGACACACACCATCGGGTTGAAACAAGAAGGGTGTAGAACCATTTATTTGTGCTCTTATTGTAATTTTATACTTTTTTGGTATATTTAAACAGGTTTATGGCTGGAAACATGCGTTATATAATTATCATAATATATATTATCGATTAAATTACGCATATGGTGATTGTCTCATGTAATTAGGGTTTCATATGTGAATTATATAGAAAGTGCAAGAATTTCTATTTATAATTATGTTATGATCATGATTCATGCCATAATTTTGTCTAACATTTGGCATTAGAGCATAGGATTGCCTCTTGCCTTGATTGATTATGCATATATATAGGGTGTTGTTGATGGCTGAAATTAGTGAAATTGCGAAGTATTCTTTTGCGGCAAATTAACACGGTTCGTCATTATTTACACGGGGTTGGTTGTGTTTTATTTTTGGCTCTTGGGATTAATTTTGATAAAAATAAAAAAAAGAGTCCGTGTTTATTAAAACCAGGGGGGATGCTTTCTCTGCAACTCTTGAATCGAGTATCATTTTGGGAGAAACATGGGCCTTGTTTCTCTCCATGCGTAGGTCATGTTCTTGGTTTTTCAATCCATTTCTTGTGTTTTCTCCTACAATTATGTTCCCATGCATATTAAGGTTGTATTTTGAGTGTTTTTTTTTATTACCAAGTTGAGTGTATCATGTGTAGTTAATATAATTTAAGTTACTAGGACTTAGCCACAATTGTGCATTTATCAATTCTCTTTAAGCACATCCAGATCCAATGATACTACTTGTGATATATTACGTATGTATTATGGGTGTAGTTCCACGGGACCATTCATCGTGTATGCGCTATACATCGAATTAAAATATTGAGTCATGATTCTCAATTTACCCATGGAGATTGAAGATTATAGGATGACTTAATAGTTTTAACATATAGTTGCATGAATCTAATAGAATTAAATTCTTAGCCCACAACCAAATTTGATGTATTTGATTCATGATGGTTCATTTGCTTACATGCTTTGCATTTGTGAAACATGATTTATGTTTTGACTCAAGTTGATCATAAGCATGCGTATGTCGGTTTAATTGGCAAGTTTGACTAGGGTAAATGACTATGTATTATATAGATGCAGTAACCCTCAAGTCATGAGGGGTTGCCTATAGGGCTTCTACGGAGTTAATTCTCCTATAATTGGGCCTTTTTGATTTGGTTGTGGTGATCAAGTAAGATGAGCCCGTTTTGATAGATGATATCACTCCATGGATATTGCTAGTCATGACTCATGAGCAATAGAATAAAGTTAATCACATAAGCATCATGAACATGAAGAGTATGATATCTCTCGGTATTAGGGACCCTATTAATCACCATTAGAATTAATAAGACTAGCTTAGGGATATTGAGGTAAATCCTTGGCAAGCACCTTGATCATAAATTTTTCATCTTTTAACGTGATTGTTAAGGGTTTGTGAGAATGTACAATTTAAATAATGGACTTTACAACATAATAAAGGACTTTTGGGTTTTACGTTAGTCATATCATTGATTCACTTAGGTTAAGTTCTCTTTCATGGCGGTAAATTCCAAAAGTCGCTTACCACACACAAACGAAAATGGTTCATTTATGAATTATTATCCATATGTGCATTAGATGAAGAAAGGCTTTAGATGGTTATTAGAGAGTGCGATGACAATTACCAAGCGAAAAGGCAAAGGTCCTGGGCCAAAATAGGTCAAAGGTAATATTTCACCTCAAGGTGAAATCAAAGTGGCAATTAAAGTGTTTTTTCTATGGAAGGAAGAGGCATATAAATTACATTAAGTACATTGCTATGAACAAAATGAAAGGTAATACAATCCCTTTAGTATGTTCTAAATCTCATGTAGTTGATGTTAATCCTAAGACAAGATAGATTGATTTTGGTTCAACAATCCAAGTTTGTAACTCTTTGCATATCATGCAAGGGATGAAAGAAACTAGTGGGTTGCAAATTTTAGTCATAGCTATTATTCACGTAGCTATTTTTAGCTACTGGATATTTATTAAAAGTGGAAAGACCTATACCATCTTGTATGGTGTATGGTCGCTAGGTCCTCTTACTCCATTCGTTAGCACCATGATTCCACTAACACTATAATGAAAATAAATACTAGTTCTAAGTGGTGTGCAGTGTTTGAAAAAGCGCGCCTGAGGCGCGCCTAAGGCGCAAGGCGCAAGGCGATGGGGGGTTAGGGCTTTTTTGGTGCTAGGCGAGGCTACGTAAGTGAGGCGCATATAAGGCGCGCCTCAGGCGCTAGGCGCAGAGGCTATGAGGCGCACGCCTCAGCATAAAATCAAGCAGAAACTTGGGAGATCAATAGACACATAGGGAGGATGGACTTAGAGAAGAGGGATAAAAAACCCTTTCAGCAGAAAAAAAAAATTACATGCAGACTGCAGAGACTTAGGGGACTTAAATAGTCATTTGTTGGAAAAATGTAAGTCTATTTATAGTCTTGATTGCAGTAAAAATATTCTGCAATTAATATGGGAATTGGGGAGAGTAAGAGTTATTTTGGAAAGGTAAAAAACCAGCTGCAGAGACTGTAAAGTCTGCTACCACCAATTTAAAGCAAGAAATAGTTTTTTTGGTATATTTTTTGAAGATATAGAGGAAAACAGATAGGGCATTAAGAAAAACCAAAGGTATATCTGCATATATAGGGAAAAAGAAAGGTCCCCCCTTGTCCTATATATTTTTTGCAGAAACTTTTTCTTCCTAATGTAAAAGAAAAAAGCAAAAAGAAAAACAACAACAACAAAGGGAAAAACAATGTACCACTACATCTGAAAAAAAAATAGAGAGAGCATCAAGGAAAACTGGAAAAAAAAGTATATATGCCAACAACAACAAAAAAAAAAAACAAGGCGCCTCACATCGCCCAGGCGTGCGCCTTCGCCTTGCGCCTAGCGCCTAGGCTCCAGGACCCCTAGCGCCTCGGTGCGCCTTAAGCCTTTTCAAACACTGGTGGTGTGTTATGAATATTAACTCCTCTATGTTGTAGCACGGAAGATTATACGGATATAACTCCATAGATAGATAAGGAGGTTAGTAAATTATGGAGTATTTAGTACTCTAAATTATTGTGATTTTAGACTTGTGTAAGCTATATTCAAGGAAAGTAGACAAACAAGTCAAGGATGTGTTATCAAAAGTACCCTTAGAGATCATACATTAATATGTGTGGTCCTAATGAGGATTCACATGGTCATAGATACTTCATCTCTTTCATTGATGATGACTCATGTTATATGCATACAATTAAATATCATTCCCATTATGCAATATTTGCTAATATTTATCGAATTTTGGATAAGCTGATACACAAAATTAACAATAAGCGACAGTTTTAGAATTTCATTTATTTATCAATAATATCAATTATTAGTTGATATTTGCCGATAGTTTACCAAAATTTACCAATATTTACTAATATTTGATAATATTTATTGTGAAAAAAAAAATCATGACGTGAAAACTATAACATATAAAATATCATTTGTGACACTCTGATATTGTAACTGCAACCATAATCATGACTGCAATTTTATTGAATGATCATACGTATCTTTACTTATTCCATAACAAGTACGAAGCATTGGATACCTTTAAAGAGTCTAAGGCTGAGGTAGATAAATAATATGGTAAACAAATAAAGATGGTGTGATCAAATAGAGGTGAAGATTTCTATGATAGGTATGTTGAAGATGGGCAAGCACATAGCCTTTTTTTAAGTTTCTTCAAACTTAAGAGATTGTTTCCCAATAGCATTGAAGGAAATAAAAAAAAAGACATTATTAGACATAGCGTGAAGTATACCTAGTAGTTCCAACCTTCCTAAGTTCTTGCAAATTGATACACTAAATACGATTACGTATATATAAGTGTACCTTGAATTGGATTTCAACTAAAGTTGTGTTTACAGTACTCAAGAGCTATTTAAGAATTGGAGGCCAAATTCAAGACATATGCATGCTTGATGTTGTCCGTCTGAAGTGAGGGTATATGATCCACAAGGCAGGAAGTTAGACACAAGGACCATAAGTAGGTATTTTGTTGGATACATAAAAAATATCTCCAGGTTATAATTTCTATTGTCCACCACATAGCACTATATTCGTGGAGTCAAGGAACTTTAAGTTTCTTGAACATGACTTAATAAGTGAGAGTGATTAAAATATAAATCTAGTTTTGAGATTGATAATAGGGTCGTGAAGATTTCCACTTCATGTAGTATAATAACCTTTGTTCACAATGTATCTCAAGTAAATGTCATTGCTGAATATCAGGTCAATGTGGCTCCATGGTTTGTTGATGATGTTCTAGTACATTGGTTGTTGAGCATTCTCTATAGGAGAATGTTGGACCATCATAGAGAAGGTATACTAGGACAATAAGATCAGCAATCTCTCGTGACTATTATGTGTACCGGTTAAAATCTGACTGTGAAATTTGTGATGTCAATAATTGCAGAAAATTTATGTAAGTTAATGGTGGTTTGAAATCTGATTTTTGGTTTAGTGCCATAAAGAATGAGACGAACTCTATAAATATCAATGATGTCAAGGACCTTGTATAGTTACTTGATGGAGATAAGCATATTAGCCATAAGTAAGTATTTAAAACTAAAACAGGCTCTTAAGTTAACATTCATAGGTACCTTATTGATGGTTTGATCAATATAAAAAAAAAAAAAATCTTATAAACCTGGTATCCAAACCTTTGCTATATGCTTTTGGGTTCGAACTCAAGCTTCTTGGTTTAGTTAGAACAACCCTTATCAATGATTCAAGTGCTTTGAATGATTTATGAGACACCTTTAGAATGTTACATTACTTAAAGTAGTTGGTCGTATAATGCTTAATTCCATTGCCAATAATTGAAATAATAACATATATCTAAACGATAAAAATGAACGGATAAAGTTGAAGCTCAACTTCGGAAGAGAAAGTCAACAATAGGATGCATAAAATAAAATCAAAAACATATTGGGAAACACAAAATTTAACTCTCCACAGAAAATACATCATCAAACAAATTTTGAAAAGGATCCCAGATCAAGTATTTCATGGCTGCATTAGATCATGTAAACACTTAGATCATGTGAACTCTATAAGTAAGTCTTTCAGATCATTTTTATTTATATGATGTTTGGATTTGACCATGTTTTAAGATATAAATAATTTTGATGAAGTTTTGATGTATTTTTGGAATAATTTTAGCCTCTAGCCAGATCTGCAATTTGTTGTTTTTTTTTTCTAGAAATTTTGATAGTCCCAATCCCAATGGATTTTTTTAGGTTTTTAGGTACAATTTCATATATTTAGAGACTTGATTTAGACTTGTATAATTAAAGTTATAATTTAATGAAGATTTAACATGAAAAGGGGAATTTACTCCATTTAAATTGGACCCATGAATTGGCTGAACTTTTGTATGTTCCAATGTGTTCCTATGGCATTCAATAAATAGCATAAAAAGTTTCATGAGCTAGATATTACTATGTTAAAAGATAAGTTATTTTCTTTGTTTTAAGGTTTTAAGGCATACTAGTCATTTTACCTATAATCTTAATTTTTTTCTTTTATCGATTTTTAGTATCTTTTTTCATGCTAATTGTTGATTAGAGATGTTTATTATATAATTTCATCATTTTTGAAGTACTTTTACTATTTTAATTGAATTTTACATGTTTTACATGTATTTCGGACATGTAGGTCAAATTATAAAGGTAGGTATTTTTACGAGATATTATGCAAACTTGGGATAATTTGAGATAAGAAGCTTTGGAGATATTTTGCTAAATATGATATTATCTTAAATAGTACCTCTTGTGAACATTAAATTAAAGTGAATAATGAAATGATGTGAATAGTATTTTTAGGTAATAAATATTTTTGGTTTTTTAAATATAAACTTTTTGGCATATTTTTGCAAGCTCCGCTATACACGAATAGTGTTTGATGAATAATAATTTTTTTCTAAAAATGGTATGTGGGCTTGTTTTGGGATGGTGATTAATTATATATTTGATACATTTAATAATTCAAGTGATAAGTGGAATAAAAGGATAATTTATGGATAATTCAAGTATAAGATTAAATAATAGTTTAGGCGAGTAGCTTTAGGATGACCTTCGAGGCAGAGTTTATAATAGATACACTCCCTGTTTATTTTGTGACCGTGTTATCACCATCGAGTGTTAGTTATGCCCATCTTTCTACTCTATAAGTAAGCTACAATCCCTATAGGGGTATCGATACTTAAATGTTATGTTGTCTTAAGGGTTTTGTATACAGTCACTAGAATGTTGTAGGTAATTTGTATACCATAGCCGATGAGGCTATAGGCATTTTGTGTATCACATCCAGAGTGTTGTAGGGAGTATAGAGAGTGTTGTCAGATTTTTATTCACCATAGCTAGTAGTGCTATAGGTAATGCGTTTTTCCTTGGCCACCATGCTTTAGAGGTAGTTCCTTAGCAACTGAGCTATGGATATGGTTCATTGACCACTACGTCTTGGAGTTAGGTAATATTATGTTTTAGAAATGGATAACTGAAACATCATATCATGGATATATAAGTGGAATAAGTGGGATAAGTGGATTATAACTTTATCTATATCAAGAAATAAGTAAATATGGGAAATATGTTCTGCGATAACATAATATGGATTAGAATAACCAATGAATTTCGTATGTATATGTGCTTCTATTATTATATCAGTGTTCAATATCATAATGTTAATATTTATGTTATTTTAAGTGCTCCATGTGATTTTAGGATTTTGGTGAATAATAATCAATAGTATAAATAGTAATGAACAGTACAAAATAATTAAAATACCCTGAATTTTAACCTAGCTTTAATCCCAAGTAATTAATATTTTGACCTCATCCTAATATCGAGTAATTGATATTTTTATCTTTCCCTAATATCTTAATCCTAAAGTTGAACCTAAATCTAATCCTAATTTCAGGTAATTAATTTGTTATCCTAACCCTGAATGATTGATGAAATAATTTTACCCTAATTTCTTAATCTTAAAATTAAATTTAATTCTAATCTTAACCCTAAATTCCTTTTTCTTTTTCCGTTTTCCCTTTTCTCTCTCCATTTTTTTTTTCATTTCCTTCTCTTCCTATCCTGATCGGCCTTGTCCTCCTTCTTCAAGCCATGCCTCCTCCTCACGCATGGGTTTCCTTTCCTGGCATTTGCCCCTTACACCTGTCGTTGCAACCTAGCCCACAACCATTAGGCAACACCATCATGCCATGTCCCTTTCCTTCCCCATCTACATCACATGGGATGCCTAAACCTTGCCTCCCAACCTCACATCTTCAACCATTTCCCCCATTCACATCATGACCCCCTTCCACTATGAATACCTCTTATCTCCACTCCTTACTCCACTTTGCACATGGCATACACTCTCCTCAAACTCCCTCTTCCTTCCCTCAACTCTTCTGTCCATTCGTTGCCATCCGCCATTTCTCTTCCAATGAAGCTTTGCATAGTTTATACAACCTTACACAACCCAACCTTTGCAACATCAAAGCCTCATGCAACTCACCCTTATCTGCACCAACCTTCCACACTCAACACCCCATAACACCACCAACCCACATTGCACCACCCCTAGCATTGCCAAAAAATCACGCTAAACCATCCCTAGCAATGCTAAAAACCTACACTACACCACCCTTAGCAATTGCCCCTCTTCACACCACCCCCAACCAACAACGTGAAGACCTCATGCAGCATCCCCCTCGCTACATGAGTTTCTCATGATAACCCCCACATTACTGCACTAAACCTAACACAGCTAGTTCAAGCCTTGCCACACTTCTCCCGTTACTTAGTTTGCTTTAGTTTTGCTCCATTTTCCACCCTCTTTGCCTTAGCTTTTCCTTAGTTGTTTTCTTAAGTTCTAATGATGTATTATTCTTTACTCTTAGGTGATATTCTGGTGGTCATGGAGGATGAGTCTTAGGGTTATACGTGCTTAGAGGCAGGAGACATTTTAGGTAAGGATGCATGTCATAGTTAGGGTTTCTGAATGCTATGTGTATTTTGTGTGAAGCTATATGGTTGGTACTATTATGATGATAATGTCATGTTGATAATGTTTCTGTATGGTTGATAATGTTGATAATGTCATATTGAATCTATGGAAAGTGAGTAATATGTGAAGAGCATGAGCTTATAGGTTGCTGTTGTAATAAATCTCGTTTTGAAACCCTAAGTGTGTTAGCATGACCTATGGTATTCTCATATGGTTAAATAGAGTATGGAAAGTGATAAATGAATGTGATTAAATTTTTTCTTGAGGTTATATATTGAAAGTTTAAAATCAATAATATCAAGCTCTTAGGATTTTTGTGAGAGTATGAGAATATTGGTTATCTTAAGGGTATTTTGGGTCAATATGGGTAAAACATGTACTCTTTGGTACTTTAATATGTTAATGGGTTCAAAGTATGTTAAATGTATTATATGTGATACTTAGAGTAATTATAAGTGACCTAAGTTTAATAAAATGAAAAAACGACTTAAATGAAGAATAATAACCCTAGAAGCATAGTCATTATTAAATATGTAAAACATTGAAGTTAGACCTTAATTTTCAAATATTATGTTAATAATGATATTTTAGGAATGTGTACTAAATTTAGTGGTCATATAAGTCTTATGGGAAAAGTTATGCGTAACTTGTGAAATTAGGATTTCACAAGGGTTTGGAAATAGTAACCCTAGAGACAAGATGTTATTATATGTGTAATATGTTGGAGTTAGACCTTGATTTTTGGATATGTTTTCATTAATAATATTTCATGAAGGTATACTGAAATTGACGGTTAAATGAGTAATATGGAATAATTTATCCTTATCTTGTGAAATTAAGGTTTCTTAGGAAAAATATGGCATCTCTCCTTTGGGGATGTCCTTAGATTCATGTTGTTTTGTTTTATGTGTTTTGAATAATTATGTTAAGTTGGATTATGAGCCTTACATATCTCCATGCGTGTCTACATGATAATAATAAATAACGATGAATAAGATATTAATCACTTAAACTGAAATATCACGTGAGTCAAAACTGAGGTGTTAAGTCCATTCCACCAACTTAATAATAGCATAGGTGCGTTCTAACCCTGAGAGGTGCTTCAAATAGTTCCACAATTTAAGAATAGTGGCTAGGGGCATGTTGCCTTGAAAGGTGTTGAGTCTATTCCACCGACTAAATAATAGTGGTCATGTGTGTTTTGCTTTAGGAGGTGTTTTAGTCCATTCCACTGAATTAAAAATAGTAGGACCCTACACTCAACATAAATAAGAAATGGATCATGGCCATACCTAATAATGGAATTCTAATTTAGTTATCCTTTCGTATCTTATCATGTTTAATCATTATGCATGCTTATTTTTCTATTTGATCTTATGTACTCTATGTAACCCTACTACGATTATATTGTTCCCCTAATTAGTACGTAGTATTCTGGTCATCTTCCTCATGAGCAGATGACCTAGATGTTTTTGTGCATATCAATGATGGCTATTTGGGTGATTTTGTTGTTTATGATGCTTTGATTGAGGAAGAGTAACCCTATCAGGGCTTGGAACGTAGAGTCATGTTATCCGGTTTATAGATTTGATCCGGATATCTTTTTAGACTTTTAATTTTAATGTATCACTTTTGATATATTTGGGATATTGTACTCGGAGTTAATGTAACACCCCAAAAGTTAATACCTCTGCTCTAGAGCGTCTAGCTTTTTATTTAAAAACAAACCCTCAAAGCTTAGCCCAATTATTTTATTATTAACCTTTAAATCGTAACACAAATAAATTCTCAAAAAAAATTCACTGATTATTTTTACCACTCTCCTTTTTACTAAACCTAAAATAAAGTAATACTATCCTATCCCCTGCCACCACCCTATCTCACGAAACCCCTCTTCCATCTCCCTCTCTCACACGACTTTTTCTGCCTTGTTGCACCATCTTTCCCATAACCAAAAACTCCCCTTGTCTCCTTATTCTCACGCTCATCCATCACCACCTAAGCATACAACTTCACCACCCCAACCCACTACATAAATCCCCTACTCCCTTCCATTTTCTTTCAGACTCCAGCAAAATCAATCGAGCCCCTTACTCATTTCCTTTCTTTTTCTTCCCCCTCAAACACCCTACTCTAGTTTTGTTGAAGAGGACAACCATGCACAACCATGAACTCACCCATCACCACCCCGAGCATACATCTTTGCCACCACCAACCTCCCACATCATCCTTAGTTTTGTGCCTCTCCACCAGCAACCATCACTACCACAATCATCTCCTCCATGCTCCCTTCCCCAATTCTATTTGGTTTTGCACAACACCACCACCACCATTCACCATCATCGTCACCATTGTCGAACGACCACCTTCTCACCCCCAACCATCATCCCCATCGACCTTCCCTCATCATTGCCCAACTATCGCCACCCCAAGTTACACTGTTCATTTTTCATTGAGGCACCCCATCCGTGCCTTTCTCGCACAGCCCACTCACGACTTCTAGCACAGTCCATGCGTGCCTTTCCTTCTTGCCCATTCGTTTCAAGCACGACTTCACTCCTAGTCGTGCCCCAACCATGTGTCCCTCCTTTGGACATCTGTCAATTGTCCCAGCCTTCACCTCCCCCGACCATCCTTCTCACAGTACTCCCTCCTTGTAGCACCATCCTACACCACCCTGCGTCCTCCACACTACTATCAAACCCCATGCAATGTTGTCCTTTCCTCGTAGCCATCCTCCTCGCATGCCTGTGTATTTCTTCCTTTTTTAGTTATGCATGTCCCAACACCACCCAACCAACCTCCACCTAGCCCAGCACCAACTACCATCACCCCATCTCCCTTCCTCGCTTGCGTACAACCTGCCTTTCCTCTCTCCTCTACCTCTGTTGTGTATCCCTTGGGTCGGTGCCCCATTATTGCATGGTCAACTCACGCAAACCAACATTTGCAGTGGGAGTGGCTCACGTTAGCAGCCCTTGGTTGCGTAAGTCCTCTATCTTCTTGGTTTTAATTCATGTTGTTAAGTGTTGCGTTTTGGGTGATATGATTAATGTGTTGTTTTGGTTTCATTTTTAGGTAGAAGAGGTTGAATTATGGAGCCTAATAATTTAATATAATCATTTATTTTGAGATTTTGCTAGATCAGGTACCTCTTATACTTTACCGAAATGTTAGACGTAGCATGATAGTACATTAGGATTTTGTGTAGAATTCATGTAAAGTATGTTAAAATGGCTTTAATGTCGGGAATAAATTATGTATAATATGTACGTGTAATATAATAGCTTGAGCATGCTTAAGTGCATTTTAGTATGATTATTATCAGTATGTGCCCTAAGGGCAATAACCATGCCAAATGGTAAGCATATCAAATTTGTATGATTATATTTAGTCTTTTTAAGTATACTATGTGATTTATTCCAATAACCATGCCAAATTTGTATTACTTATTATTGAACATGGGAATATGTGATTTTGGATGAATTAAGTACAAATATCAAAGATTTACATGTTATATGATGTATAAGGGTAAAATGGTCATTTGCCGTGTATAGTAATTTCATTGCATGTTAAATAATTTAATTATAGTGTTTTAACCTTTTCATGACAGATCAAAAAATAAAATAGAAATTAGTATTTAGAATGGATGATAATGTGGTAATTATAGCCTCAAAATCATTTTGGTCATTTTTGGCCTCATACGCCCAAACATGAATATTTAAACCCATAATGACCTTAGTAGATTTCTAATGTTGACCTTGGTATTTTCTTTGATTATGATTGTCCTGAACAATCGGAAAGTGAGTAAAATGGTAAGCATGGAAATTTTCGATATATTATATGATATCTATGATCACCATAATAAAATACTAATATGTAAAGTGAAAAACCTTGATATCGAGAATGGTGACTCTATATGGGTCACCACCCTAAAGACTTGGTTTAGCCCGCGGTTGATTATAGATTTTGCTCCTGTGCTTTAGTGTCCCATCTAAGCCCTATATCTTATATTTAGCTGTATAGACTTACAGAGGGTATGCATACTTATAAATTAAGTGTCATTATCATTAGGATACTGTGCTACCTTCATGTACTAGTATGACTAGGATACCTTAGCGTTCTTCGGTTGACAATTGATAGGATACCGTGATATCTTGGTGCGTCGATATGACCAAAAAACCTTAATATCTTCTGGTTGATATGATCTCCCATCGAGTAAATAAAAATAGAAACGATTATTGTTAAATAAAAATGATTATTGGATTGGTTCGATAGTAACGTTTGTGTCTACCTATGAATAGGTAGTAGCCTTTGTGCCTACCTGTGGTTCGGTAGTAGCTTTTGTGGCTACCTGTATTCGGTATTGTGTCTTTGAGCCCTACCTATGATATTATGGATTTTTATTAGTATTGTGCCTTTGAGTCCTCCTTGTGATGTATGGATATTATCAACTTTTCCATTAAGATATGAGATATATGGTCAATGATATGGTCATTATGTTAAGATTGGTTCTAATCATTACTTCATAGAGCATCCCTTAGATGCTTGGTTGGTACGCTTCGGTATGTTCTAAAAGAATGAGTATGAGCAGTATGTGGCTTAGTGATATTTGTTTATCCGATCTATTTATTATATTTTGATCATCTCATGTATTATTGTGATGCCTTATATGTGTTCCGTGTAAGCCTTTTATTTTAGTCTTGTATAATGGGTTACTCAATATCATTGTATTGAAGAGTTCCGTTTCGTGAGCCTCAACCTATTCAATAGGCAGTGGTCTTTGTAAGTTAGCCTGCCTATTAAATGGACAGTTTAGATTGAGAGTTAGGACTATCTGGTATCCTTTTGGCATCTCTGATCCGATTGTTCCTGGACTCTTACGTCCTCCTACATTTTCTCTCTTTTGAGTTTTATAACCGCTGATGTTTGTTTTTATTCATAATGATAACCATATGTTTGTTCTCTCTATTTTAGTTCTCGTAGCTGTATTATTAATTTAAGTATATTAGTTATTTTAACCTTAGCACATGGTATAGGAATGGTAGAGGAAATAGAATTTGATCCAAATGTGGTGGTAACACCTTGTTTTTTTTTATTATTTTAGCTCCATAATTAGTTATTTACATGGAATATTTCAGTACTAAAAATGAGGATGTTATAGTTAACTTCCAAACTCTTCTCAAAGTTTATGAATCCCTCTCATTCTCTGTTTTATCATGTTTTAAGTGTTAACTGTTTTGCCGTGTATTCAATTTAATGATGGTATGATAAGCTAGACTATGTCGAGTATGATGGTAATATTATTATGCTTGTGCTAAAATAAAAAATTTCAGTAATAAATTTTGGGTTGTTACAATAGTAATAAATAGTATAAAATGTGCTCTAAATTCATGTAACCACATGTTCTTTCATAATCAAGCATGATCTTCATGTTTTACGTTATGTCATATGATAGTAGTAAGGTATTAACAAACATGAATTCATTAACATATGGGTTGTTTCCTCCGATAGCCATGTAATGCATGTTTTAAGTGTTTATTATGAAGTATGTTTTAGCATGTATCTATATCTTTTACATGAGCACGTTATCGTTTTTAGCAGGTTATATTTACTCAGTATGTATATTGTACTAATACTAAACTTTTCAAATGTTTGGTGCATGTGAAATGGTTGTGCTACAGCTTTCTATTGGGTTTGTGCTAAGATTTGAGATATACGGTAGTAGTTGGGGTTTGTGACCTAGTATTCTTGGGTTGTTATGCCCGCCTCCTTCGTGTATTTTCTCTCCATTGTTTTATAATCTTGTATCATTTTGAGATTAGGTGAATTCTACATTTGATCATTAGGTATAAGGCTACTTTTAATCTTGTCATCTGACATAGAATGGGTATTAGAAGTACCTTTTCTACGTTGGATGTAGCGGTAACACAATAAATTTGTTATTCGATTTCTGCAAAACCGTGTTGAGACAAATATATATATATATATATATATATATATTGAAAATCAGGGTATTACATGTGACACAACTTATATCATTGGGATTAAGGTTCATCGAGATAGATCCTTAGGGATATTAAGATTGTTTTAAGGAACCTATATTAATAAGGTGTTAGAAAGTTATATAATGAAGAACTGTTCACTAAGTGTAGCTCCAATTGTTAAAGGAGATTGTCTCTTTTGAGTCAGTGTTCAAGGGATGATATATAAACTATTGATATAAGAGATGTCCAATACACTTCTATTATAGGAAGCCTTATGCATGCCTAGGTACCCACATTACCTAATATTGCATCTGTCATTGTGGTATTAAGATGTTGCTATGGTAACCTAGATATTAAACATTATTAACCACTAAAGTGTACAAAGAAAGTTAGAAAGTACTTGAGAGGTACAAAGGTTCACATGCTTATATATTGCCACGTAGAGCATGTAAAGGTAGTTGGCTATTTGTATGCATACATAATCTGCTAGCTAAGTAGATTCACGTAAAACTACATTTTGTTTCATCAATATGTTAGTAGGGAGAATTATATGAAGATTGTATAGTTGCTTCTACCATAAAGGCTAGACTCATTTCTTTATTTGAAGTTTCAAAAACTTGGTGTGTGATAAAGGAATTTTAATTCCAGTGTTAGAGTGATTGACTCTAATTTTGGGCCATCGAGGCCTATGTGATATTGAACTATCCTCTTAAACTTAGGGAATAATAAAATAGTGGGGGTCATGCCACGAGCATAGAAACTAAATACTTGAGGATAAAGAAACATACTTCTAAGGATAAAATGATCGTTGAATATGAAAACACAGAACCTATGTTAACTAATTATTTAACTAAAGAATGCTACTATGTAAATTTAAGGATCATATTTTAATGTGGGTGTGTGGCCCATATGTGATGTTTAATATGCAATACATCATGGTTAGATGTAATAAAGCTTTTAGTGTGATCATTTCTCATTTAGTATGCACGGTTTAGCAAGAAATGACACATTAAGTTATTGGACTTTGAATAAACATTGGGTTTATTTATAAAATTAAAGTTATCGGTGAAATTAATACATTGTGATACATAGAAGATAACTATCAATATGTTGAGAGCTTGTCGCATGATCCATGTATTGGTTCCATCATTAAGTTTATACTAACTTAAAGAGACCATGATAAGAATTTAATTTATATGAACCAAGTGAGAGAATGTTAATAAATATATTTTGGTTTCATGAAGTTATTATTATTTTTTATTCTTAAATATAAAGTGTTTTATATATTAACCCTAAAGTGTTGTCCATAGTAAAGTAGATATAACTTTGGCCTTAAAGTTTAATTATCATGGTCATATGTTAATAATTTAACCTAACCTATACCTCTCTATCTAATTCTTAAGGGTAGAATTAAGGTTAAGTATGTGTATATGTATATATGCACGTGGTGTGCACATGATAGTGGATTAATGTCAATTAATTACTAAGTTTTGAATTTGAAAAAAGAGAGGCATGAGTTGGTTATAAAAACCAACCTGCCATACACATATACGGACATAAGATGTGTTGTGCACTTCATGATAAAAACTAAGAGACAACTTCTCCCCTCTTTTTTTCATCTTCTTCAAGAACATATATATACACATATGGTACAAGAGAGAGAATATTAGGAGGGCTATTCTTCTTCAATTTCCACATAATTTTTTGTGGGAAATCAAGTTTGAAGAAGGTAAATCCATAGGTCCCTACTCCCGCTCTTTTGCAATTGACACGCACCATCGGGTCGAGAGAGGAAGGGTGTAAAACTGCTTATTTATGTTCTTGTTGTAATTCTGTGTTTTTTTTTTTTGGAATAGTTAAGCTAATCAATAGCCAGAGATATGCATTATATAATTATTATAACGCATATTATCAAATAAATTCTGCATATGGTGATCATATTATGTGATTAGGATTTCGTATGAGAATTATATAGAAAGTGCATGGATTCTTGCTTATAATTGTGTTAGAATCATGATTCATGACTTAATTTTGTCTAAGTTTGTACATGCATGATCTTGTTTATATATATATCCTTGTTAAGCAAACTAAGACTGTATAGGGAGATCAGACAAGCAAGACGCGACACAAGGTCTTTATTACTTCCGTTTGCAAGGACAAACAAGTGAGTTTACTTTTGACAACATATATAGATTAATAAAGGTAGTATATATACTATACATATATATTGACACACACAAACACACACACAAATATTTCAACTAACGTTATGGATGATCAATTACTTACCCTTTCAGCAATGCTTCGAGGATGAGTAGCACAACCACGTTTAGCACGAATTTTGCACGGCACAGAGTCCTGAGGAATTTGCAGCATAGTGTCGATGTTTCCCATCTCTAATGTCGTGTGCGGCAAGCAGAACTGTCACAGATGGACAGCCGATTAGCAAAAGAAATTAACGCGTCAATCAATTACTCGGGAATTGTATATATAGCTTAGGAAATAGGAACGGAAAGGAAATCCACGAAGCTAGCATCGGTACCCACGCACCTGAGAATCAATGGCAGAGAGGTCGTTGAGAATATCGTCATTGATAGCAGCACCGTTCTTGTTGGCGCGTTTATTTGACGGCGTAGAAATAACGAAAGAAGTGCTTCCATCCTGCCATGCATTGATGGAGAAGCCGGCAGAAGAAGATCTTTTACGGCCGATGTGATCTTCATGGTGGGATACATTAATGCCATCGATGTCTGCCTCTGATATTTGTGAAAGAGAATCCGCAGGATTACCACTGAAGCTCAATTGGGAGCTTAGCCTTGATAATTTATGACCGCCCGCCGAACCCCCGCCCCGACGATTATTACTGTTGTTGTAGCCTTCGACCCCTTTTGTGATAGAAAAACCTATATATATATATATATGTTTGTACCAATTGATCATTATTACTCATTAGGGCTTGTTTGGTACAAGATAATATAAGTTAAAAAAAATTTACTTATTTTATATTTTTATATTAAGTATTTAATAATGATAAATATATTTTTAATAAAATATTTATTTTAGATTAAATTAACATCTAAAATAAGTATTTATTAGAATAATAATATTTAATTTTAAATAAATTATATAAAATATTAGAAAATTTTTTTTATCTCTATACAAACTAGCACTAAGTCATATACAAAATCAACCATTTGGTTGCGAACCCTAGTCGGGTAGTATCAGCATCAGTACGAGCATGCAAAGCATGTGTTCAAATGTTGACCTTCGTTCGGTTTTTTGGTACTATATAAAAGCAGAAATAATAGCAAAATATTGGTTTAGTTTGGTTTGGTCTAGTTTCCTTAGATATATATATATATCCGTGTCACCATCAGCCATCCGACGGCGATTTCTCTAATTTCTCTCCGGTACCACAGTACCACAGACAGCACGGTCAGAACAAGACACATAAGAAGAAGAGGGAAGCAAACGTCGCGGGTGGCGGCCGCAAGCCTGCGTGCTAGTGCAATGATTAAATAGATAGCAAACGGCAGCAGGCCGCCGCCACCGCATGCATTATGGCCTTTTCACCCCAGATCGATCCCAGCTCCCAGACCCCTAATAATTATGATTATATTACTGCATTCTCGTGTTCATGCTAAATTATAAGTCCTATAAAAGAATTATTCTTTTTACATAATAGCCTCGGGTGGTATAATTTTATCATGAAAGTGATAATAATAATAATAATAATAATAATAATAATAATAATAATGGGGAGGATAATGTTTGTGATGAAGGAAGCAAGTGGGCAATGAATACTATCAACTTGACGTTTTAATTATTCATCGTTGTTCGTCAGGTTCACTGTACGATGAAGATGGCACACCGCCCATTTCCTTCCATGTACAAAGAACCCACGCCCACTTGTTCTTCTTTTTTCTTCTCATCATCATAAATTTATTCTCTTTTAATTTATTTATTTTTATCCATCCCCCCTACCCTCATCTCTCCCCTTTTGATCAACACAAGTGGATCTGCCACCATTGCCTGCCAATCACAAGTGGCGCCTTTTTTTCTCTTTATTTGTATTCATGTTCCAATTCCCATCAGATCCCATCTCTTTTTCTTTTCCTTTTTTTTTTAGGAAAAAAAAAAAGACAAAGAGCCTGGCTCCATCGATCTACGATTTATTAGTTAAGCGGCCTGGTATCGAGTGAGTGCAAAATACTAGAAGTTTGTATGCGTAAGCAAATCTAGTAGGCGATGAGATCGTAGTCTTCTTTAATTATTCAATTGTTCCGAGAAATGTATCAGGCACGTAATGATCTTCTGCAGCCTTTACAAATATATACAATTAAAAAAAAATCTAACTGAACAAATAAGAAGCTTTTACAAATAGCACGCATTTAATTCTATAGTTTGGTACTACTGAAAATGTAAAAGGTAAACTGAATATCCTTTTGAATACCCTTTTATCCAGGTTATCAAGTAGTACTTACCCGCGGAGAAATATCTGAGTAAATAACTCTCCCTCTCCCTATTTTCTTTTTTTTTCCACCCAACAAAAATAAATAAATAAGAAATCCTTTCTTATTTTCTTAAGTAAGACAAACAAATATCTATATCTATATATATAATATCCTCCATATAATTATGTTTCTGTAAAGTTCAACCACCTTAGTAAGCGATACTATCTACATCAAATATGAAATATCTGACTATATATATTAAAAGAAGTAAACCTATCAAAAAAAAATATATATATATATATATATATACAACTAGTACACGAAATACGGCTGAAAAGATGATGATGATCGGAAGCGAAAAGCTTTTCAGAATCAAATTTAGGCCGCTATTTGATAGCTCTAACTAACTATTCACCCGATCTTTACCGCTTTTTGTCTGAATGATTTCAAGCTATCCCTATATTTCATCACAATTTTTTGTCTGAATGATTTCGGTCCTATATTTGAAGCCACTGTTCGATAACAACTGTTTACATGCGCGCAAGCGGTGGCTTAAATAGGGTTTATTCGCGTGGGACAATAACGCAGGCCGTAGAGGTTGAAATTTCGGCCACACACGACGAATTACTTTACTTGAGACTAATGAACACCATTTCATACCAACGGAAAATTTTCCTATACCGTGCCTAAATACATCTTTAATTAATTATGAACCCATAAGATTTTAATACACACATAAAATTAATGATCCGTCGCTCTAATTAATTTTCTAACTTTAAATAAGTAAATTTTCCTTTTTCTGTGCATATCTTTGATATCAGAGATATCTCTCTCTTATTTTATAAAAAATAATAATAATAATAATATTCCACACAGAATACAGGCACATTTTCCATTTTTTTATTTTAATTTGTACATTTTTCCCCTCTCCTTTTCGTACTTGAGAAAGAAATTTATTTTTTTTCCTGCTAACTACTCATATTGTATGTATCATATACCATACCAGCCCTATGTTTAACAACTAATTATTTTGTTAAATTTTTTTTTGCCCTAATCACTATCAGTAGTTATCAATTACTATTTCCGGAGCAATGTACTACTCTACTACCCATTAGTCTACGACGTACCTATGCTATACGACCAGTAAGCAATTAGCAGCAGAAAGGAAGGAGAAAAGCCGGCAGGTACCATTACATGTAGCATCATGATTCGTGATTAAGGGCAAGGAAAGTGTAGATCACTCGACAAGCAAAGACAATCATAAGGAAACAAGCAAAAAGAGAGAGGGACCCAGTAAAGGGGCCGAACGGTAAAAAAAAAAGAAAAAAAAGTAGGAAGAGCGGATATACCGATATCCGAAGTGAGTTGATGGAGGAAGCCAGCAGGAGAGCTACTGTGTCGAGTCAGATTCGGCGAAGAACTACCGCCGCCCCCGCCCCCCATCCTTGTCGCCACAGCACCGCTCATTCCATTGCCGGAATTCGCCGACGCCGTCGTGTCCGTTCTGAACCCGCCGCCGCTGTTGTCGTTCATCATATCTCGCCAGCCGCAAGATCTCTGCAGATTACCAACCGATTCAGGCCCACGGCCTCGGTGATCATCGGTGCTGTTCCTATTAACCGCTGCGGTATTCGAACTAGAAGCCACCGCGGACGAGTCGGCGCTGCCGCAGCCACCGCCGGCGTAGCAGTTGATGCTGTTCGATCTGTTTCCGAAAACCGAGTCAACGGCCGTCTCGAATACGGAGCTTGGAGCTGAACCGTACCGTATTGGGTGGTTGCTGACGCCGCTGTTATTGGTGGCCGCGGCGGTCGTCGTCGTCGTCGTGGGTATTGATTGTTGAGAAGCTGACGATGACCATGGATACATCGTTGCTTGGCCTCGGCTTTGAGGTGCTGTTATAGGAAATGACTGGGTAGACGATCTAAGGTTAGATTTAGTGCTGATTTTTTATTTTTATAAAAAAATTTTAGTAGGAGTGATGTTTCTTTTTTAATTTAGTTTGGGATTATTAATTGAATTGTTGTAGGGATTTTTGATTTTGCTCTCGTTTTATTGGAGGGGTGAGGGGAGGCCGGGAGGGGGAAGGGGGGAGACAGGGGACCAGTGGGTGATGCCGAAATGCGAAAAGATTCTACAGTGCTTGGGTTTTTTTATAGCACCCCCAGCCACTTGCCGAATTTGCTGGCTGGGGGCCAAACAAATAGACCTTATAGAGCCAGCCAGCCAGCTAACCAGCCCGCCCGCCCAATGGATGACAACATGGCGAGGAATTGCGTAACTGCTACTTAACCAGGGGTTTTGAGTTTTGACCTTGGGAGCAAACGCCGGTGACGTCTGATACTCGGCGTCGGCGATCGGTTGTACTCTTCCGCTCCATTTATTTTTTCCCACATTAGAATAGTGATTCTGTATCACATGATTTGATTTCGATCTTCATGCTCCTCTCCTGAGTTTCCCTTTGTTTTTGCTTTTTTTTTTGTTTTTTTTTAGGGTACGACCGAATGAGTTTCCTATTGTTATTAACACTATTGCATGTAAAGGAAAATCAAGTTACTCGGTGTTCCTACATTCACACAATGTGCACGTATGCCCCTTTCTTTATAAGATAGTCGTAAGTAATTTATGTCTGGAATTACTTATGATATCACTTTAAACTTAAATAAACATTATAAGTTGAGCCTAAAATTATCAATGATGAAATTAAAATAGCCATTAATCCAAATGATAAAACATCAATTTGAAATATAAATAATTGTCGCATGAAAATTAAATAATCAACATAAAAAAAATTATAATAAATGTGAATACATAATAATAATAAATATAATTATTAATCACTATAAATATCATAAATAAAATCATATTAGCTTATTATAATAAGCATATTTCTAATTATAGTTATTATAATGGTATTTATTAAAACTATAGTTCTTGAGCCAATACTATTATAATTATAATTATTTTAACTAATTAATTACTAATAACTAATTAGATATAATAATTATCATGTTACGGAGTTGAGATCCTCATATTATTGTAAATTATACCGTGCAACGGATCACACTATGTAGAATTCTATGATCGATGTACCTCGCATAAAATTGCAGTCGAAGTTGTTGTCATTGTCCTCATGCAATCTTCATCCACTGGGATCATCTTCTTCCATCATGATAGTTGTTCCTCCTAAAATCAATCATTTTTTAGGATCTGGTGAAATCAATCTGATTCATGATTAGATCTAGTTTACTTAAAGGTTGAGCAACTAAATCAAATAGTGTTGTGGTTGTGGTGAAATATAGGTAAAACTGTGATGAAATATATGTATTATTCCAGTGAAAAATATATACAAAATTGGTGAAATATAATTAGATATGTTAAACATATCTTAAGAGTGGTGGTGAAAGATATATTAAACATTGGTAAATTTTAAATATCTTCAGCGTGGTGGTAAAATATTGAATTATGTAAAAGATAGGTAAAACTTTGGTGTAAAAGATATTGATATTGATGAAAATTAAGTAGTTGTGGTGAAAGATAGCTGAAACTTTGGTAAAATATATGTGTAATACTCATAATTATGGTAAAAGATATGGGTTGTGATAGTGAAATATACTCATAATTGTAGTGAAATATTTGTTTAAGATTGGTAGAAATTAATAATGGAGTGGTGAAATATATGAGCAATGATAGTGAAAATACTTATACATATGAACGTTGGTGAAAATGTAATAATAGTATACGAGTCATGAGAGTGAAATATACTGATAGTTGTGGTGAAAGATATGTTTGACCTTAGTGAAAATTTAATAATGCAGTGGTGAAAAACATGATTCATGATAGTGAAATATATACTAAAATTTGTTTAATGGTGAAAGAGGCAGTAAAATACAAAATAATGAGATGAGTTTTTGTAAGAGAATTGTTAACTTTTAGTGTTTAAACAACAATAGTGAAAGATAAAAATAGTAATAGTGAATCATTATTTTTTTACGAATGGCGAAATATATATTGTATTTCTATGGTGAAAAAGTAGTTCCACATTGGTGAAATATTAATTCATCATTAATAACAGATGAGCTAAGTGTTGGAAAAAAAATATTGGATGAATGATACATTGTGTGAAGGAGGGAGCACCGTTCCTTTTTCTTATTTGTTTAATTTTACTGACTCGGAATAGGTTACGTAGTGCTGCACCATACAACCAGTTAAATGATATAGGAATTGCATAGAACAACTTGGTGATTACTCTTTTTGTTATTGTTTTGTATAAAGAGTGGTGATTATTTAATTTGTGTCATATTTCTCTAAACAATTCTATGATGCGGTGTTATAAATGTCACTTTTATGAAATAATAGTTTGTGTTTGAACTGTTATTTTTCTTAAACTCTTTACATTTTTTGGAAAGTATTTAATTTTTCAACAAAAATATAGTTACAAGTAGTAGGGTTAACATAAATAAAATTAAAGGGGTTCAAAGACTTACCTCATTGCTCATGCTCATGCTCATTTCCAATCAAAATTAGGGATCTAAAGAGGCTTTATGGTAGATGAAAGTGATATTCTTTCCATACATATGCTTCTCTTTGTTCACTCGATCCTTATTTTGATGAAAATTTTCTTCTACTATAACCAGCTCTTCTTCCACCCGGGCCATGTTTCTCAATAAGATCCATGAGGACCTCCTCAACCAGACCATCCTCACATATGGACATGGCATCGTTATACTCATTACTCTCACTTGAATTTGGAACTAAAGTACTAGAGATATCTTTTTACGCCTATAATTGATTTACCATGTTGATCACAAAACTCATTTTCTCCTCTAACATTGACATCTTTCCTTTCAACTTAATTTTAATTTACATAAGTTGCTTTTTTTCATTTATTAATGCTTCAAAGAGATTGTCCATTTTTTTTTCTAAACTTAACTTCTTGTCAAGGATATTAACAATAATGTGAACCTTCATATTTGAGATTGTAAGGATCTTGATAATTATCATTCATCTCCCATCCAAAGTTGTGGCGATGCCTCATTCTCGGATAGTACACACTTATGTAGGGGTCATATCTTTGGAAACATTGAAAGCTTGAACATCATGTTATATCTATCGTCCTCCTTTCATAGCTTTTGAACGGTGAGCATATGGGTTTCTCTGTGTGTGGCACACTTCATTTGTAGTAATGACTCCAATAACTTTGGTAATCCATAAAACAAGAGTAGTGAGTTGATAAAGTCTATCATCAAGTTGACTTGAACTTATCACATTTACTATAGCATGATGATTAATGTGAAGTTGTCCATAGCCCAAATACCCAGCCTTATCCACCTAAAGGACATAAACACCTCACAAAAGAAGGTTAAAAGTTAGACAAACACACCAAAAAATTCTAAACACATAAACACTAAAAGAAAAGGACACTCAAAAAAACATATTTAGAGCTAAAAATCCTATTAATCTAAAGATTCGACTTCCCACAGATACTCTTACCTCTAAACAAAAGGGTGACACAAAATTGAAGAACAAACAAACAATAAATAAAGAAAATACTCTAAAAACACTAGATAAATAAATTTAAAGTCACCAATTCCTGGCAATGGAGCCAAAAATTGGGGTGACCGTAGGTGGCACACAATTTAAACTCTCCTGTTATCAATTATAGTATTGGTAAATAAGGGTATCGTTATAAACTAAGGATCGAGAGAGATCATTTATATCTATCTAGAAAACAAATAATAAAACAAAAGACTATAAATCACACAAAATAAATAATAAGAAAAAACACAGTTATTGGGGTTCAAAATAAAAAAAATAAAAATTAAATATAACCAAATAAGAAAATAAATATGGATGAATGTAAATATAACAAACGTGCTAGAGAATTGATTTCCACCACTAGATTAGGTTGAGATAAATTAATTAATTCCTATGTCACCTATTAGTCACAAGAAAGATATCGACCAAGATATAAGCTAGAAGTAGGTCTATATACCTTATATTACTTTTCTAAAGTAATTAATATGACAAAGTTTCAATATTAAATTCTATTGAATTATAGTAGTATAGGTGTAAAAATAGGCTCCCATATTTACCCACATATAATGCATTAAGAATTAGTGGGAGGATGTCATTATAAGTACCCAAACTAGTACATCAAGTATGTATAGCTGTATTTCCCACCTTTGACCTACATGTGTCTAAGTGTTCTACTACTCTGATGATAATCACAAAAATATTAGTTGAATTATTATATAACCTAGTTGCAATTTATACACATGAATCTTGCATATTTATGTAGTCACCTAGCAAGCATATAATCCTACATATTATTATTATGAGGAAGCCAGAATAAGGCATGCATCATATAAATTATACTTGACAAAATCACACATATAAATGGTATCAATTAAAGGAGAATCAAATGACACTCTCATGACAATTAGATTAAATATAGAAAATATTATTAAAATCTCCAAACATTGTTTAGGGTTTCAATCTCATCCCTAACAAAAAGGAATTTAGCCACTCATCATATATAAATTAATTACACATTGCATATAATAAGATAGGAAAATAAAAGACAAAAAACCAAAGTGAAAACAAGCAGCAATCGGATGACCCTCGGATGACCACTTTGTCTTCTCTCCCTCACATGAATAATCCTTCTCCTCAACTTGAATGTTGACTTGAATTGGATGATCCTTTGTGTAAATCCAGGTGCGGGATTAGCAAATTAAAGGCTTGTGAAGATGGAGTTAATGATTTTGTGGATCATTTAAAGGAATTAAACCACAAATGGAATCATTATGGAGATGGATGAAGAACTCTGAACTGTAAATCCTATGTTGTTGGCAAAATTGATAGAAGATAATTACAAATTAGGGTTAGACAATGATTGAATTGAATGAATGATGGATTAATAAAAAAAATGGAGGTGGAGGTTAAAGATGAAAATGAAACCCTAATTACGAATCTTAATATTAGAGACTCTAAATTAGTTCTTCTTCGCAAGTTTTGAGTTAGAGATGTATATATAGGTTTATAAAGGGTGAAAAGGCATGTATTAGGTGTATGGGAAGATAAGATAAAAGTTGGAAAATATTTAAAAATTTCCTATGTCAATATTGCAAATCCATGGCTGTTCTAGTGGCTCTAGATGACCTACGATTGATGGACAGTTGACTACCTATTATTGGGTAACTTTTAGCAATTTCTGATCAACAACTTTAACTTGCAACACAATTTTAACCATGATCCGGTCTGATTAAGAAAAAGTATGAAACTTGAGTCAACTCAATCAAATATTTGATGAAAAAGTTATGCTTGAAATACCAAAAGATATTTTTGTTATTTCATGTGAAAGTTACGGTTGACCTTTTCACTTGTAAAACATTTCAAAGCACCTCAGTTTTATTTCTTTTCATGACTGATTTCAAATGAGTAGCTATAATTAAAGAGATGTTAAATCGGACATTTAAAGAAAAAGTAATGTACGAGGATTAATACTATAAACCTAGAGCATAAGATACACTTATCACATAGTCTGTGCCAAGTTGGTGATTGTCTTATCTCAAATTTGTGATTATTTACTCCATGTCATATCTCTTTAAACAATTCTTTGGAGCAGTGACATTATTATTTAAGAATAATTTGTGTCTGAAATGTTGTTTTTCTTAAACTCTTTCCATGTGTTGGAAAGTATTTATTTATTTTAACAAAAATATAGTTATTTAACAATCCTATAGAACACCATGTCTTATGCAGTCCGATATATCATATAATTTGCTTATATATGTGTGTACAGGCGCGTGGGCGTGATTAGGTTCATATTTGCCTTATTTAGGGAAGAAGATTAATGTGTGTGGAATTGGCGGTTTGGTTGTACGTATTTGACTATAATTAATATATTCAATTTTTTGTTGAGATAAAAAATCTACTAACTATATATATATATATATATATATATATATATATATATATAGAGAGAGAGAGAGAGAGAGAGAGAGAGAGAGAGAGAGAGAGAGAGAAAGAGAGAGAGAGAGAGATTTCCAAATATTAACGACATGATCGCCATCCAATATCCCACCAAATTTGATATTTCAATTAAGATTATTAGGCATATCGGAAATCCAAAATAATGTTCAACTGAATAAGGCAGCCATACATGTTTTCATCGATAAATAAATTAAAATTTTGGTATACAAGTCGCTATATACTATAGGCAGCACAGGAATGCTGCTGTGGTGCATGCACCACGTGGACATGCAAGCTATTCATTTGAGCATTGCATTACACACCAAAGTTGAATCGAGCATTCAACGAGAGGAGTCTCATTATTCATTTGTGGTCGATCGGAGGAACTTACATGAAGACTACGTACTTGAGTCTTTTTCTCTCGGTATAATTCTTCTGAATGCTGGGAAGCGGTTTCCTTATTGGGCTCGGCCCCCATGGGTTTCAGTTTTGCTCTGAAATTTTGGTTGGAAATGAGTCTGTCATGGATGGGTCTTGTACAAATTTCATTATTCCAATTTTTTAAATTATCGTAGGTCAATTATTCGGCAGCACAGGGACATGGACGGGGATGCGAAACAGAAGCGGAAGGAATTGGAAAAACAACAATTCTTCAAAAAAAAGGAAAATGACAAAATATATATTAATCTTTGTAACTAATATAATAGATATAAACTGATTGCTTTAGTTAATAAGGCATTATATGCCTATATATATTCGTATAAAAACATGGCTTATTTGTTTTCCTTAATTTTACCTTTCTAACAATTACACTATAATAAACCCACGTTATATGATAAGCTAAATCATGTTTATGTTACTTTCCAAGATGCTTCAATCATATATTAATTTAAATTCATTTCCTAGGTAGGATCCTATTCACTCCATCCAATAATTGTGTGTGATCCACGTGTAGCTTTTAATGTTTATACCATCATAATCTATGTCACATATTATATGTACTTTTTAAATAATACATATATACATAGATACTATAAGTTATTTAAGAACACTTTATTTCCGAATCATATTTCTCCTAGAAAAATGACCGCAATTGAATATACCATTGTAGTTTTTTTATTTATGTGCATACTATATAACTATCATTGAACTTCTAAATGACTTATGCGTTCTTATTCTATGTATGTATTTTTCACCTAAATATATTTCTTATAAAAAAAAAACTATACAAAATCTCAAAGTATACTTTGTACACAAAATGTATCATCATAATATATACAATAAATCATCATAATTATTTCCTTTTTTATTTAATGCATGTATATTTTTTCCTAAAACATTTTTTTTAAATTAATATGATGCTATCAAATTATAGATAGTAAACTTATAGTTGTGTTGAATAAATACAATCACAATCTTTTAATGATTTCATTACATCTATTATATATGTGTTATTATTTATTTCTTTATAAAGAAGACATTTATATAGATATTAACAGTGTAGCTATAAAATTACTCGCTCATCATTTCTTTGTTCAATTGTAAACTTTGAAAAACTCTAACCCTTCAAGTATGGAGACCATGAATCTCTTTATGAGTCTACTTCAATGTGAAACTATTAATCTATGTAAGAAAGTTTGATACAGACCCCAACTAGCGATTAGATATCAACACACCAAACATACCTCACTCGAAACCCCAAGGTGTAATATCCCAAAACCAACTAATATGAACCCTAAAAACATAATCTCCTGGGTGTCCTTAAGGGTAATCACTCGAGAAAAGCCCTAACTCTACCCAAAAGTTAGCTCAAGAGTGGAAGGTTGACCCCCCATATAAACTACCCAAAAATTCCCTTAGTTTTTTTGTATGTGGGATCACATTATTTCCACCCCCTTTAGACCACACATCCTCGTGTTGCCTTCGTCAACGATTGAAACAAGTTTGCAGGGAGCTTTCAATTGAGGCTAGACTCCAATAGTAAATGATACGAACCTCGTTTAGCGGTTAGATATCGTCACGCCAAATGTAACTCACTCAAAATTTAAAGGTGTAATCGCCCGGAACTAACTAATATATACTCCAAAAATGTAAGTACGCCGAAAGACCCAGTCATAATCATTTGATAAGAGCCTTAAATCCACCCTTAGCTCAAGAGTAGATGGTTGACTCCCTAGATAAAATGTCCAAATATCTCCTTAGTTTTTTTAATATGGGATCACATAATTCCCACCTCCTTCAGACTACTCATCCTCGTGTTGCCTTCGTTGGTGATCGGCATGAGTTCATAGGGAGTTTTCGACTGATGTTAGGCTCTGATACCAAATAATACAGATCCTATCTAGCGGTTAGATATTATCACGCCAAACAGGCCCCATTAAAAACCCAGGCTATAATTGCCCGGGACCAACTAATATCCCATATACGTAATCGTCCGAGATGCCCCAAATATAATCTCTCGAGAAGAGTCCTAGCTCAACTCAGAAGTTAGCTCAAGAGTGGAGGTTTGACTCCCATATAAATTTTCCAAATATCGCCTCAATTTTTCAATGTGGGATCACATTAAAGTTAGCAAGGAGGAGGTTCGAGATGTAATATTTTCCATGGGACCTTTTAGAAGCCTGGGACTAGATGGATTTTGCTCAATTTTCTTTCAGTGTTGTTGGTACACAATTGGTCCCAATCTTCACTACTTAGTTGCCCATACTTTCTCTTTGGGTTATTTTCATCCTTCTCTCAATGATACTCTCATTTCACTTATTCTGAAAGTTGATAATCCCATCATCATCTGGGAATTTTGACCTATTGGTTTGTGTAATATTAAATATATTACCAAAGTTCTCGCTAGTAGGCTCAAACCTATCATGGATAGAATTATTGGTTCGGAGCAAAGTAGTTTTTTATTTG
This sequence comes from Tamarix chinensis, assembly GCA_030549775.1. NCBI lineage: Eukaryota > Viridiplantae > Streptophyta > Magnoliopsida > Caryophyllales > Tamaricaceae > Tamarix > Tamarix chinensis. Next base: position 95,575,669 of record CM060175.1, read on the forward strand.
GTAGCCAAACTCGTGATGACAATATCATTGCCCTGAGAGGCTTTTTATACCATAAGGAGGATAAAGGAAAAGAAATGAGTTATGGATTTGAGAATTGATTTGGAGAAAGACTTTGATAGAATTTAATGGAGTTTTATTGAAGACAATCTATGGTGTGTTGGTTTATTAGAGAAAATAATTAAGCTCATTGTGCATTGCATTTCATCTCACATAATCAAAGTGTTGTGGAATAAGGAGGTTTTCAAGCCTTTTTTTCCATTCAAGGGGTATCCAACAGGGCTATTCAAGCCCTACATTTTTGTTCTCTACATGGAGCGCATAACCCAGATTATAAGACAAAGGGTTGTAGATAAAATATGGAAGTCTACTTCCATTTTGTGGGCAGGTTTAAAGATTTCACTTTTTTTTTCACAAATGATCTCCTACTCTTTGTTAGATCATACCTTTCTTAAGTTAGAGTTATCATGGATTATCTTAATACCTTTGATAAAGCTTCAAAACAAAAGTAAACGTCAACAAATCTACTCTCTTTATTTCCCTAAATGTTACTATGGGTGTTATGAATGAAATTCAAATTGTTATTAGAATGAATTCAGTTAAATCCTTGGGACAATACCTCGATGTTAATTTTCATACATGGGAGGAGAAATAAGGGCTTCTACACCTCGATGTTGATAGGGTACAAAAAAGGATGTTTGCTTGTCAACCACGACTTTTTTCCATGGCAGGTTGTGACACCTTAATTCAAGCAGCGACAACTGGGTTACCTTTATATATAATGTATAATGAGAAGCTTCTATAGGGTGTCATGGAGATAGGTAACTGATTGAATTAAGGCTTTCTCTAGAGTTCTTTTACCCATAAATGACATATCCACTTAGTTAGCAGGACTTCTCTTTGTATCCCAAAGGAAAAGGGAGGCTTGGGTTTATGTTGTACTAAGACTACTAATCAAGCCACTATTATGAAAATTACTTGAGATTTCATGCATCAAAATGAGCTACTCTGGGTTATATTTCTATGTGAAAAATATTGCAAGTAAGGTTGCTTGCACCTGGAACAAACCACAACATATGCCTCACCCTTGTGGAGAAAATTAATAAGATCGAAGCAATTGCAACCAAGCATCAAATGGGTTGTTAGGTCAGGCAACAATGTTCACTTATAGAATGACTGGTGGGTAGGACCTACTCCTTTAATCCAATAAGTTTGAGCTGACCTACCTAATGATGATAAAGGAAAATTGGTGAAAGAATACATTGGCCCTAATGGTTCATGGAAGTGAAATATTCTACAAGATCTCTCTATCGCCAAAAAATTGATGGAACTTGCAACATTCTATTTGGATCCATATAGTGTCCTAAATGACTAATCTGCCTGGGGACTCATTAATGATGGCCATTTAAGCTTGAAATCGGCTTATAACCTACTTGAAGAGGAGCTTACTCGTATCTCTCCTAAGTGGTCTCTCATTTGGAAGCTAAAGGTGTGTCACCATATCAATAACTTTACTTGGCTTGTTGTGAATGAAAATATCCTTAAAATGATTCTTGAGTTTGATGTCACTTGGCCTCATATGCTAATTACAAATAGTGCAATCATCAGATATAAGATATCCTTCACATCCTCCATGACTACCTTTTTTAGTAGGGTGGTTTGGATTGATTTGCTCTTGGCAGAGGACAACAACATCTTCTTCTCCAACAACCTACATGGTTGGTTTTAGATAAATCTATGTCAAATGCATAGCATGGCTAATGATGGCCCCCTAGGCTTTAACCTTCATTGTAACTTGCTGATAGTTGTGGTGCTAGAGAATTAAAATGATCCTCTACGACAATCATTATTACCCTATTAGGGTAACAACATGTCTCCAAAATTTTGTTCTTTAATAATGTTGAGCTTGGAATGTCTTGCAATAAATCCAAATCCTAAAAGTAGGAAGCATTGGCAAGCTATTGCCTATTCTCGTCCTGAGTGAGATGTGATTAATATCAACATTTATGGTAGTGCTTGGTCGAACCTTGGAAATATTTCTGCTAATGGAGTGGCTCGTGATAAAATTGGATATTGGGTTTCATGTTTCTCAGCTAATTTAGGATATGGCACAATTTTGTTGGTCAAGTTGTGGGGAATTTGGTATGGTCTTGACGAGGCTATAATCGGATGTGGATTTTTCCTACAATGCTATATGAATTTAGAGAAGTGATAAGAACAAAATTTATACATATTCTTCTAAGCTTTCCAATGCATCCAATGTCATCTCGTTTTGGTTCTAAACAAAGAAGTTATGAATAATTTTACAAAAGTTACCCATTGCATCGTCTAGGGCATGAGCATAGCACAAACGGGAACTAGGTGTGGCGTAATCGTGCACAAAGCATGTAGCGATTTGAGATGTTGAGATCAAGAATGCCACACAGTCTGGTTATGCAAGGTTGGCACATTTGTGCAACACCAACGATGTTGAGATCAACAAAATCGCATAGTCTGGACGTGTAAGACAAGCATGGTCATGCAGCAACTGCTACTTAATGATCATGCACACTACCTGCTCCCTTTATTCAGTAGACTTTTCCTACAATGAGAGGAGGGTGGAAAGTTCTAGACATTTTTCTTTTCTCTCTTTTTCTATAGATATAAACTCCACTAATGTAATTCAAAATTTTCTCATTAATTATTAGATTTAGTTCTTGTTTTATATCTTGTACGCACTCTTGACATCAGATTCCAGGCTTATATACGGTTTCATATTTCTATCCTTATTTTTTCTATTTATTATGTCCAATGTTATTTACGTTCCTTTATTTTATTTCTGACATTTTACTACAACTATGAGTGGGTATCTTCTTCTCTTTTTTTTCTTTTTGGGATTGGATCTAGTTTAAATTGTTAATTAACAATAAATTAGTTTAATTTTTGTTCCAAGTGCTTGAATTCTTGAATTCAATTAGTCGAACTACATTTATGGTTGAGTTGCTTGATTATGATTTGACTAGACATGGGTATTTAATCAAAGAATTGAAATATGAACACTTGTAACCGAAAATCTAACAATTGAATGGAATAATTGAAAGATAAAAGTAGGCTAGAGTCACTTGAAAATTTTATTGAGTTAGCATAGAACGTAATAGATTTGATTGTCACCATAAATCGAAAATTAATGACTAATCAATTTAATTGCCAAATAATTATTTAAAATCGATAGGGTAAAATAATATAATTTAACTAATAGGCTTTTTTTGATCAAACAACTGTACCTAATATAATTAGATTTTTGCTACCATTGGCATTACTATTTATTTTTATTTTGTTAGTCATTTTCTACTTCCCAAATTTAATTTGTCTAGATAGTCATAATTTATGAAGATTTAGTAATTAATAACATACGACCTTGATGTGCTATAACAACTTACGCGCGCTTGTAGTTTGACCCATCATTCATCAAATACTATCTATAAATAGGGCTATCAAGGGAAAGAAATTTAATTGTTACATTATGCTGCTAGTAGCTAAGTGATACGTACTTATTATTACCAAAAATATATGTATTCATTATTACAAAATGTGTATTTTATGTTTATGATATGCGAGTTTGTCAATCTAAGATGTACATATATAGCTATAGGATGCTCGCCTTATAAATATATGTGTTTTTTTTTTTAAAATAAAATGTGTATGTGTTTCTTATTGCTTTATAAATAATAGATGATGTAAGATGTACATTTATCCTATAAATATGCATATTATTTTTAATCAAATATATATTTACAGCATATGTATTCATCTCTTGTTATTTTATAAATAAAATATGTGTATTTTGGTAGATGAAATGTATATTTTTATTATGGAATGTGCATTTTTATTTTTACATCTAAGATATGTCGATATACGTATCTATTTATAAGGGGAAAATATGAGTTTTTTTTTGGATAAAATTATTTTATATTTTAATTAATCTAAATTAACATTAATATAATTTATTTATTTGTTAAATTTTTTTGCAAAATACTGTAGCATAGTGCAAATTGCGCAAGTAATTACTAGCTATTAGATACATACAGTAGCACAAAATGATGAGGTAAAACGTCATCCGACTCATCTCTGCGAGTTTGGTAATCGTTCAAACGTTCCATAAGCATCATCAATAACCAAAAAGAGGGAAACCCAAAAAGCCAGAGCCGTCCTTGCTACCTATACATACATATATGTATATATTTAAGGTACTAACTAATACTATTGCCTATGGCATACACATTTGTAGTGATAAGCACTATTAACGGGGTCATTGCCATCCACCGGAACTTGCTCGGCTCTACACTTGTATTTGCATCCTCTGCATTCGTTGTATGTGCACGTCGGCGCAATCGATCCGATGAGCATTCTTCTGGGTCTCCAATAGTCTCTCAATTTTGCTTTGCACTTCAATGGAGTTCGGCATAGTTTATTCGACAAACGGTCTTCTGAGCCTAGCTCAATTGCCATTCCTGCTCCATAATAATATTCTGTCATTTTCTAACCTATCGTTCTTGTATCGAAATAAGCTCAACTATAAACTTCTTTAAAACTACTTTTAAAAAAATATTTATCTAAGATAATTATTTTTAATGAATAATTTGGAATAATAATTAAATTTTTAGTATTAACATGTAGGGTGATATGTTGGATGAAAGGGCATTTGAATAGAATATGTTATCAAGCTAAGAGCAACAATAGCAACTCATCCACGCTTTTATGAACAAATTAATATTATTTAAAATATTGTAGCGTATAATAGTTAAGAACCAAGTCCAACATGTAAATAGAACGCATTTATTGAATTCTTCCTCCACAACAATTTTAGTGTACAAAAATAATATTAATTAATATTTGTACCTATTAATCTCGTATCAATCCAGACCGGATCAATTAATTATAATATATCATGCATTATAGTGATGAATGATGATGTGCCGAATGGAATAGTCGGTCAATAAAGAAAAGTTTTAATAACTCATATTCATATTAAATGTCATTTTAACCAAAAATAAATGACATTTCATATTTTTAATGTAAAAATAATAATTATTCTTCGCAAGCCATCCCTCCTTAATTATTTTCTTTTACAAACATTATTTAGTGAAGTTTATTTAATAAAAATGTAATTGTCAATTTGTAAAGCTTTTGAATAAGTATATAATAGTCTCATATAATATTCCTTCCATATCGAAAATAAATTTATTATGTCATTAAATTTTTATATAAAAAGAAAAGTTATTTTAAAAAATATTTTTTTTTTATTTTTTCTTTATTTTTTTAATTATATATACATTAAATATTTTATTATTTTTAATAAATGATGTTAATATAATTTTAAAACTATTTTTATTATTTATTTAATAGGTTTATAAACATAATAATTTTCTTTTAATATGAAAGGATTATTATTTATTTAGAATAGGAGATAGTATCGAGCTGAGCGCAAAGATAACCTGTCAAAAATCTTTCTGAATTTTGATGCCACGGTTGATTAAAATAGAGCAAGCGGCAAGCAGGACTACCCATGCATGTCCCGCGGGCTACTAGTATTCTTCTAATCTAGCACTGATCCGTTTTAACATTGAACTTCAGTACTTCACATCACTTGAGGCTTCATTTCAAATGGCTCATGCTTTTCTCGTTTATGGGCTCGGTCCAATCCTTCAAAATCTAACAAATAACATACCGCTAGATATGGATAGTTTGAAAATTTTTGGGCCCGGTAAAACTATATATATATATATATATATTATAACTTTACATGTATTTTGGGAATTTTACCTTATTAAGAATTACAAATAGCTAGTTGCCTTCAACAGCTAACAACCATAAGTTTCGCAGTAATGCTTTATTTCGGCCCTAGTTGCTCTTTATTTGGAATATATATATATATATATATATATATATATATATTACTTTAAGATTGAAGTTTGTTGGTTTACATTATTTAGAATATAAATTTAATAGAATTATAGGATACTTGTTTCTTGAGAATAGCAGAGTGAAAAAGGAAATTAAACTATGGGCCAAATGCATTCTAATTTTTTGTTTGGTGGAAATGAGATTAGAATATAGAATAAGAATATGAATAGACAACCTTTATTCCCATCATTTTAGGATAAGGGGGTTGGTATAAATATTGGATATTCTCTTATCTCTATTATAAATGATTTCTTACTTTAATCTCAATACAAAATATAGGAATTTTTTATTCCCATACTATTCTCAAATCTATTCTCCTTAAATACCATACAATGAAATGAGAATAAGTAAATTAATTTTTAATTATATTATTTCATTCTCAAACTTACCCCTTGATTTTTAAATTCACATTCTCATCTACCAAATGAATTGTCAGTTTATTTTTTATTTAAAAATATCAAGGTTGAAAATCTATGATTTGGGAGCAAAACACTTTCCCAAATATGAGCATAATGTCTTGTTCGTGGGAATTAGATATACTAAGGGATAGGAAAAAAGGTAAGTGCGTTCTTGATAAAATAATAGTTGATCTAAATTTTGACTTGATCTAATATGTTCATTTGGTAGAGTGTTATGTAGACAACTTATTTATGTATGAATACGCTTGAAATAATAACAATATCTGACAACTTATCTAAATTGAAATGAATAATATTTATTGACAGTTTTATATATATAATATTTTAATAAGATATAATATTATTAAAAAAATATTGGTTATTATATTTTATCATACAAAACTGATTTTATAAATGATTATTCATTAATTATTTATAATTATGATCAATATCAACCTTAGTAATAGTTAAAAATATATTATTACTATCTTAATAAAAGTTAAAATGTATTAGCATATTTAATAATAGTAATAATAATAAAATATTATGTATTATCACTAATTATGATTATTTATTTATTATTAATAATAATATAAATTGTGCTTCTTATTAACGTAATTTTGATCATGATTAATTATAATAAAAAATAACCATATTAAATGATTTATTATAAATTAGTTATATTATTTATCAATATTATCAATTATCAATTATTATTATTATTATTATTAGTATTAGTATTAGTACTGTATCATTATCTTAATAAAAATAACAAAATTTTATCGTTAACTATTAGTATTAAATATTTATATTTAATATTATTCTTATTAATAATTTATAAATATTCGTATGATTGATGTTAGTATTATTTTGTAATTATTTATTAATATTAATTTTATTGATTATTAATTTCTAACTAAAATAAAAAATATTCATATTAATTAACTATTCTTAACTATAATTAATATTAATCATATTCATAATTTATTTATAATGATGATTAATTTCATTTTTGTTAACAACTAACTTATCATTACAATTAAAACTATTCTTATTAATTAATTATTCATAACTATAGATAATATTATTTGTGTTATTTATTTATTTACTCATAATTATGATTCATATTTTTTCATTATTAATTATTGACTTCATATGATATTATTTTTATTGAATAATATTTTATATTTAAAATTAAAATTGTTCATAATAATTTATCTTGGGTTAGATTTGTTTCTTTCTCTACTCTGCTAAATAGATCATTGAGAATGACCATTAGACCACAAAGGGTGTAATACCCTAAATTTTGCTAAGCCTAATTCTGTATAATTAATACCTTAATCTAATTCTAATCTCAAGAAAAAATTATTTTAGTTTTACCCTAATTATTTTATCAAAAATCTTGGCCTAATCCTAATTTTTGACTTGAGTAATTTATATTTCTTAATCCAACTTCAATCCCGGTAGATTTATATCTTTAATCTTACCTAATTTTAGCTAATCAAAATTTAACCTAAATCTAATCCCAACCTTAAGCCTTTTTCCTTTTCCTTCCTTCTGCGCCGATTTCTTCTTCTTCTTCTCTTGTCTTGTGTGTGTAATCCTTAACCTCTGCAACACACAATTCTCATCTCAACCATCATCTTCCATCTCATCCCATTGAACTTTTGGCCTCTTCCTCGTGGCTATGCTCCTATCCCTCATACCTCTGTTGTTGTTGATCATCAACATCAGCATCATCATCCTCTATCGTTCTCCCTCCTTTATGCCATACACACATATATACATACTTCCTTCTCCTCTCTCCCTCCCTCATCTATTACTTCATTTATTGTCCCCATTTTATATTGAGAAAAATAACCCCAAGCCACCTTTCTCGCTCTTCTTCTTCTTCTCCTTGCTCTGTTCCATCAATCGCCCCACCACCTTCACCATCCAAGCACCACCACCACCCACCAAGCGTTGCTATGGCTTGGTAAATCAACCACCATAACCAACCCATTACTCTCCCTCACTGTCGCCACCTGCCTCTTCCTAGTCCTCTTTTTCACACACTGCTACATTTTTGTGAGGGGCACTGCTTGTGCATGGTCACTCATACAATTGTGCACCATCATCGTAAACCTGTGCATGCTCGCATAGTTCTCCCGTACATACTCGCACAGGCCGTGCACAACCTCGCATATGCTTGTGTGCCCCTGATCTTTCTCTCCCGTGTGTGCATTGCATGCACATGACCATGCTCCTTCGTACAACCTGCCTATGTGACTTCCCAACTCTCTATCTAAGCATGCACAATCTATCGCATGCTTGTGCAGCCTCGTTTTCTCGGTCGTGCTTCTCTTTTAGCATACCCACACTTCACCAAAATACCACTATAGCACCACCATACCTTCCATCATACTTCTAAGCAACTCAAGCTTCCCTTTGACTCTACTTATTTTCATTTTTACCCTCATTTATCTTAATTTTTTCTTTACTATAATATTCTATCCTAATCATATATTATCTTATTTTTGTAAGAGTTTTTTCAGTGATCTCGGAGGAGGCGATTTAGGATTTACATCCCGATGTCATTGTTAGTAAGGATACATGTCGTAGCTAGGAATTTATGTAAATGTGTATGTTTATGTGTGTGTGCTTTTATATTTAACATGTTATATGAATGATGTTATCCTATGATGTGATATCTTGAGAGTAAAAAAATTTGGAAGTATGAATTTGGAAATAATTTTGGATATATGATATCTATGTATATAATTGAGGATATGTTTCTCAAATGAATGTTGGAGATTTGTATGTATTAGTATTAGGATTTATAAGGCTTTGGGAAAATATGAGCATTTTAACTACCTAAGTGTATTATAGTCATTTGAGGATAATTTTGTGGTCATGATTATGTTATTCAATTATATGTCTTACATATCTATTTGAGTCCCGCATGATAATCTCGAATATACAATTAACTATAAATAAGATATTACTCATTTAAAGTGAAAGATTACATGAGTTGGACCAAAGTGTTTTTATGGGTCTGGTCCACCGAATAAAAATAGTGACTCAAGTGTGTTGTCCCTGAAAGATGTAACATTCTATTTCATCGGATTAAGCATAATGGAATCCCATACTCAACCTAAATAAAAATATGATTAATGGATAAATTATTAATGGAAAAGATATTAATCATTTAAAGTGAAAGACTACGTGAGTCAAAATCGAGGTGTTGAGTCCATTCCACTAGATAATAATAGTGACCCGGGTGTTTTATCCTTAAAATGTGTTTTAGACCATTCCACTAATTTAAGAATAGTGACTCATAAGCATTTTTGCTCTGAGAGGTATTGGTTCCATTCCACTGGATAATAATAGTGGCTCAGGTGTGTTATTCTTTAGAGGTGTTTCAAACTGTTCCATCGGTTTAAAAATAGTGAGGTCTCTGAACTCAACTTAAATAAAAGTTTGGAATATGATATATCTATATAGTGAGACCCAAAATCAATATTTACCTAATATGGTTTTATATTATCATATGTATGCTTACTCTCTTATATGAAATCATGTATTATGCATAATCCTACTTCGACTTTATCGTTACCTTACTCAGTATGTGGGGTATTGATCATTAGTTTCATGAGTGCTACTCATTCCTATGAGTAGATGACCCAGATATCTATGTAAAGGTTGATCATGATCTAGTGAACGAGTTTATAGCCTTTGATGCGTTATATGTGCACGAGTAATTTTTGTACTAGGCTTTTAGGTATAGAGTCATATTATCCAGATGATAATTCTAACCATATACTTTTTTGGACTCTTAGATCCATGGCATCCCTTTTTATATTTTGGATTATTGTACTCGAAATAAACCTCCAAACCCTTATCTAATATTTATGAAAGTTCCCTCATTTTTTATTTATCATGTTTTACTTCCTAATTATTTTACCTTGTGGTTGATGTAAGGATGGTATGGTAAGCCAGACTTATGTCAGTTATATAGGTAACACCCAACTATTTGATAATATGCTTATGTTTAAAACAGATTTTTTCACTAGTAAATTTTGGGGGTGTTACAGAGGTATCTTTACCAAGGAGACCCTATTTCCCCTTACTTATTCATTATGTGTGCCAACGCTTTCTCCAACCTTATTCTTTTCTAATAATAATGTTTTGTTTACCAAGGCTATAAGGGGTGAGAAGTTTCACTAGAATCTTATACTAGAGCCTTAGAGTTCCACCTCAGGTTTTGGCTAAATCTAAGATTATCTTTAGCCCAAATGTTACCCAAGAATGTAGGGGAGAGTTGCAAAGCATATTAGGGGTGGCTAAAGTGTAATTCCATAACAAAATAACTTGCCCAACCAACTCTTATCTAACATAAAAAGAGATTTTTAATGTTATTAAGGAAAGGATTTGATAGAATATTATAAGTTATATGTATAAAATCTTGTCACAAGCTCGGAAGGATACCATAATCAAGGTCATTATACAAGCAGTATTGACCTACACTATGAGTGTGTCAAGCTCTCCACCTCCTTCTACATTGAGCTGCAACAAATTAGGCTTAGTTAGGAGGAACTTTGCAAGCCAAATATGTCATGTGGTACGGGGTTCCAAATTTTTTCCATGTTTAACCTTTCCCTCCTATCCAAGAAACTTTGATGGAGTGCTACTAATGACACCTCACTTATTTCGAGAATCTAGAAAAGGAAAGTATTTTCTAGGATATAGCCTTCTTGATGTTCCTTTGGGATTCAAGCGTAGTTATAAATGGTGGAGTATTTGAGATGCCAAGTGTTTGTTGTCAATAGGGATTTAATGGCAATTTGGTAGCAGGGATAATATCAATGTTTATTAAGATAAATAGATCTCAGAACCCCACTCATTTTATGTCATCACGTTACACAATGAGACCTTCTAGAATATGCAAGTGTGTGATATGATGATCAAATGTAATAATGCATGAGGTTTTGAGAAAATCAATTTTTTTCTTAGAGACGTTGACCATATTTTGAAGCATCCAATTTATAGTTACAAGCAGAATGATAAGTGATGTGGCGCCATTCTAATATGGCATTTTCTCAGTCAAAAGTTTTACAATTTCATGAGTATATAGGCTATAATAGACAATCAAAGTAGCTCGTCACAACATGGTTTGACAATGTGGCACCTTATTAAAAGGGATAAGACCCTCCCCCAAGTGAAATGACTCATTTAAGGTTGTTGTCGTGATATTATCCCCATCAAGAAACACTAAAGCTTGAAGGTTTTTAGATACCTAAGTCATGGCATGGATGTAGCTAGAGAGAATCTACTATACATGCTCTACTCGAATACCTTCATGCTAAGGAGTTGTGACGTTACCTTGTTGAGGTTGATCTGTAGGCTCATAGTTGGTCATGGAATGAATGGATGACAAAACTAAACGAAAAGGATGGCACGATAGCTTGGGTCCTCACCTATGCTTGGGCAATGTGATGGCACATGTATGATCTCCTATTCAAGGACAAGATTACGAAACTAAAGGCTATCTAGAATTGAACTAAACAACACTTTATCTCTTTGTGGAAGCAACAAACCAAATATGTGGGTGACACCTTTAGAGATATTAGATGGAGTGATTTATCTATGGATTTAGTGAAGATCAATGTTCATCCAGGGGAAATAGGGAGAGGCAAATGGGTTATAGCTAAGGTTTGTCACAACAACACAATGATAGAATACCCTCATGATAAGGAGTTTTGGATATGTTTTCTCATTAAGGTTGATCTACAACCTCATGGCCAATCATGGAATAAATATATGGTGCAACTAGACAAAAAAGGATGGCACCACTGTAGCTTGGATCCTCACCTATGCTCGGGTAATGTTATGGTGCACAAATGATCTCACATACAAGGACAAGATTACAGATCCAAACGCTATCTTGGATTTAATTGAATAAATATTTATCTCTTCATGTGAACAACAAACCAAGTATGTAGGGGCCGCCTTTGTAGATATTAGATAGAGTGCTCCAATCATGGATTAGGTGAAGATTAAAATTGATCTAGGGGAAATAGAGAGAGGTGATTTGGTTGTAGATATGGTTTGTCACGATCATATAGGGAAATCCCATTGGCCACATAGAAGATTAATGGCTACTAATCAGTTAGTGAAGGAGGTAGAGGGGCAATATATGCTTCTTGTAGTTAAGGAGGCTAAAGTATGGCAAAAGACAAAAGTTATCGTTGAATTAGGGTTTGATGGCTTAATTTGTAATTTGAAGACTTGAAAGAACATTAGGTTGAGGCTTGGTTATACTATCAAGTGTGTCTCATATCTAGATGCATGTTTCGAAGTCGTTGCATGGTCTTTCCCTCGTAGATTTGGTAATCACTTTGTTCATGAGATTGTTAAGTTCAGAACTTGTAATAATAAACACAGTTGGATGGGTTTTTTAGCACAGATATTAAGAAGTAATAAATTTTAGAATTTAAACACTTTTATTTACAAATATAATCGTGCATTAATTGTGTTTTTCAAACTAATTAACAAATAATTGACAATGAGAATAGATAGCAAACTAAATGTAGGTAATAAAGTGCTTAATGCTTTATACTTTTTCGTAAATGGGCTTCTATTTTGAAATATATATTTGTTTATTTCAGAAACACACACATACACACACACATAATAGGCATCTGACTGTGAAATAAAGAAAATACCCGGGTAAACTTTTTAAATTCAACCTTATGGGTGAAATTCTAAAATCTTTCATTTAGAAGACTTGAAAAGTTTCGAGAAGATAAAAAATTCCTCTCCAAAATATTCGGATAAGGAATTTAGGTTATAATATAAATCTATTGAAGATGAATAATCTTCTAACCAAAATTTTGGAGTTAAAGTGCTAGTTTTTTCTAGCATGAATCCTCATGGGTGCAAAACAAAAGTTTTATTATATATAATTGAAGTCGCATTGACTTAAACAATTCCTTTTTTTTTTCTTTGTGCCGCTAATCTTGTGTTATTTGGATTTTCTTCTTATAATATTTTTTTTGTTAAAAAAAAAACCTTCTTTCTTACTGTGCACATTAACTAGAAAGTAGAAACACAACATAAAAGCTATGAAGTACAAAGCAACTATTGACATATATATAGATATATATGTCAATGGGCAGAAATGCTGCATCAATATGAACCGAATAAAATAATATATATAGTATATGATGATGAACCGTATAGTGTTGACTGAATATACCTTGGATAAGAAATGTTGCAACTGTAAGGTACAGAAGCAGCACGTAGGCATAGCGACACTCCTTACTCGCGGCCATGGGAGCGAGGCTCTGCCGAGCTGCTAATTAATAACCCCTCCCGCGGACGAACAACCTACCTAGCCAGCTTAGTACTCTCTTCTGTCCGAGTAATGTGATAGGTAGCCGGGTAGCCGGCCGGAGAGGAAATTCTGGGGGGCAAGCGGAGAAGAGGAAGGAATTAATAAGTCAAGGAGAGGATGAGAAAAAATGTCAGTCAGAGAGGCTTTGGATAGGCCGTGGTTGAATAAGAGCCATTGATCGACGCATGAGCTAGAAGCTGCCCGAAAGTCTCTTTTTTTTTTTTTTCTTTTCATTTAAAAAACGATGGCATAGCGTAGACAAAACAAGCTTGGTTGGTATTGCTTTTGCTTAAGAGGTCCCCAACTGAACTGACAGAGAGCACCAGCACCTTGTTCTCCAAAGCCGGTTCAGGCCCCTAGCCAGCAACACGCGTTAGAGTGATTGCTTGGTACTACAGACAATATTAATTGTCATCACTTCTTGGCTTTTTTTTGGTTTCTTTGGATTTTCTTGCTTTTGTTTCAGATTTGATTTCTGGGCAGTGGACACACGTGAATATGCGCGTTAGCTAACTAACTAATTACGAATACATATCTGTCTTGCTCCTCTGTTATAACACACACACACACACACACACACAAAAAAAAAGGGTCGGTGGAATTTTTGAGGACTCGCAATCTGCATTTAATCTGGAAGAGGTGTTTGAATGCGACGCCTTTTCGATCGACGTAGCCAAGTTCAATTCAATGCTGTAATTTTCACCTCATTGATGTTCCCATTATAAAGAGGAGGGTAACTAGACATTGTTTAGTTGGAGGGAATAAAATTGTAGGAATGAGAATTTAAAAAGGAATTTAAATATTCTATTATTTGTTTTAAGGGAGTGATAATTAAAATGGGATTGAGAATAAAATTTAGAGGTGCTAATTCCCATCAATTTATTCCTAGAGGGGAGGTGGTATTAAAAGGGTGGGAATGAGAATAGAAAATAAAATTACCAAAATAACCTTATATTATTGTGTATAAACTTATATTAATAATAATAATGATGATGATGATGATTATCTTTATAATAATTTTAATTCCCAAACTCTCATTCCCATTTACCAAACAAGGTGTTATAATTGTATTATAATTATCATTATAATTATTATCTTTATTATAATAATTAATTATAATTAAAAATATAATAATTATTATTATAATAAATATAATCATAATTATAATTATAATAATTGTTGTAAGTATTATTTGATATAATAATAATAATAATTATTATTACTATCATCTAATCTAATTGGATCAGATTGAATATAACCTGATCGGATCTAATCTGATATTATATGATCTATTATGAAGAAAACAAGGTCGAATAATAGAAAAACATAATAATAATTGGTTATATATATACACGAAACTATAAATATTATAAATATAAGAAGGATATTTTTGTAAATTTATGATTATATTTCCAATCCTATTCCCACATACCAAATAAAGGAAATTTTTATTCCCAAGTTATTCCCAAATTAATTCCATCAAATACTAAACATAGGAATGAGACTAAATAAACTAATTTCCACTTCTTAATTCCTATTCTCATTCCCACTCTTTAATTCCCAAACTCTCATTCTCATTTACCAAACGTGCCGTGAGTTACAATAGATGACGGGTCGGCCAACAACCGTGGATTTTGGAGCCATTCTCCAACTGTCTTTTTTTCCCTTCTTAAAAAAATAAAAATAATATATATATGTAATCAGCAATAATAACAATTACTAATTATACTATCAAATCAATGTTAGTTATTATTAATATTAAGTATAATAGATTGATTAAAGTCTTATCTCACGCTTAGACAAGAGTGAGAAAGTACAATAATTGATAGAAATATATATATATATATAGATGCGCCCTAGGACCTAGGGAAAGAAACAAAACACTTGAAGAGTAGGAAATGAAAAGTCTAAAGGATTAGTAGATAATAGAAAGAACTAGATAATAAATAAGGAAATGGAAGGAAGAAAGGAAAGAAGTTTGAGGTTTATATTGATTGAAGTTTGGGATAATTAATTTGAAGTTTGGGATACAAGGATAGGTAATTGATGTTTTCCTAAGAGAGTGTATCTCTCTAAAACTTTTCTGATCCCTTCAAATGAACTATTAAGTCCATTTTTATAAATGGAAGGGGGTCCTAACAGTTACAATTTAAAAAGTAGATCTGAAAGATTCACCGAAAGAAAACAGTAAAAAGTACACAGTAAAAGATGTACTAAAAGATAAACAATAAAAGTAAATAGTTAAAGTAACCTAGAAAAGTAAAAAATCTTCCACGTGTTGTACTTTGCTACAGATTCCTTTGTCCTTTTCTCTTTCTACTTTCGGTTGCTTTTACCGTCTGCTTTTACCCTTGGTTAAAAGTAGTCACCACCGAAAAGTGTCATTGCAAATTCCTTTTAAATTGTTGATGCCACTTTTGCTTTTGATTTGTCCTTTTGTACTGGCAAGATATTCTTTGTTTGCCATCTTGTTTTGTCCTTAATGCATGCTGCTGAATACACCTTTTGTCATAAGGATACACTAGGGACTATTAAGAGATACTTGGGAGTATCTTGTAACAGTCGTCTTTGTTTTCATCAGCATAGTCTGGAGTTAGTGTAGATGAAGCTGATGAAGATGATGATGTTTGCTTCTTATTTTGAGACAATATTTGGCTAAGTATGGCCAAATATTCTTCTTCTATTTTTTCTGCCGCGAGCTTTGCTGCCATGAAGGATTTTTGAGCCAGAAATTTTGTTTCTGAATGACTGGCTTGAATCTGTTTGGGTGATGATGATTGTCTTGATTTGATCCAGTTTTGAATGGTGGTCTTTGATACTTTGTCGAATTCTTGGAATTTGTTCCACCATTTTACTTTGAATCTTCAAACCAGGGTAGTTAATCCATCAATTTCATGAATCTCTACAATCCATGAAAATACCCAAGGGCAGAAGAATTTTGAACAAAAATGGAAGATAGGGGGTACCATCCTATCTTTTTTTTTTGGTTTGAAGAGAGTTTTGAAGGTATCAAGGGATTTTGATACTTGGGAAGGGAGGATCTCAGGGATTGATTTGAAGTCTTTCCACCACTTAATAAACCATAGTGGTGTTTCTTTTTTGTTGAAGTTTTGGAAGAAAATCAGCCATGAGTGTGATTTTCTAGAGTTTTCAATGTAAAATGTGTTGTATAGGGCTTGTTGATAGTCCCAGTAATTGAAGGAAAGTTTGGTGTTTAGGCTAGATTTGTATGAATCAGGAAGCCAATGGGAATGTTTGAGGCTTGAACCCCAATCCATGGGAAGGATTATTTTGTGGATTTTGCAGTTTGTATATGCAAGTTCATCCTGGGTTTGTGGCAAGGTAAAGTGTTTGAATGTAGCAGATCCTGTATATTGAAGGATTGAAAGGTCACATGTATGGGGTTTGGCTACATCCCATGGTTTGAAACACCATCCAGAAAATAATTTTCTTAAAGCAGTGAAAGGATCTGGATGATAAAATCCTTCTTCACAATTTGAAATCATTTGAAAATGTGACTTGGTGAAATACTCAGGTCCCTTTTGAAATTCTTTTGGTTTTGAAATAATTTATTTCAAAATCAATTTTTTCAAAACTAGTAATGAAGATATTTTTGAAACTTGTTTTTGTGAAGGAGTTTTTGGAGATGAAGATACTCCTTCGATTTTTAAAACAGGGTTTGAGGATGTACCTGAGTGTCCAGGTTGAGAACTCTGGACATTTTAAACCATACCATGAAGTGCTTTTAACACTTCTAGAGACTTTGATAGGGTTTCAACCCATTTTTGAATATCTGGTTTTGATTCTTCAATTTGAGGGGATAAAGCTGCTGCTTCATCTTCAACTGTTGCTTCGAATCATGATCGAATTGGTATGGGTGCAAGGATCTCTTGAATTTTTTCCTTACCTTTATTCTTTGGAGCTATTTTATGATTTTCCTTGAAGGAATTCTCGAGTGAGAAAGTCTGGTAAGGAATTTGTCTCTCCCTTTATATATTTAATCTCAAAATCGAAGACTGAAAGGAGGGCTTGACATCTGACAAATATCTATTTGGAGGTAATATTTTGGACATCTTTTTTGAGAATATCTTTACCAGATTTACAGTTGATTCTTAACAGGAATTTTTTGTTAAGGAGATCAGAATGAAATTTGTTAATGGATTGGACTATGGCTAGTATTTCTTTTTTGACTGTCGAGTAATTTTACTGGGTTTGGCTCCAGTGTCCAAAAGTGAATTGGATCACTATTTCAGAATGAATTTGGGCTTGTTTGGATTGGGTTAGGTACTGTTCATATGTTTGGGCTTGGGCTTGTTTGAGTATGCCACCGTACCCAATTTCTGGGGCATCGGTTTCAACGATTTTGAATAGGTTTGGGTTGGCCAGGTTTAAACAAGAAATGGATTGAACTTGGGCCTTGATTTGTTTCATGATATTGGTATAGACTTGGGTCCATGGTTTTGGGCTTTTTTAAGGCGGTCATGTAAATGTTTGGCAATTTGGTTAAGGTTTGGATAAAAGTCCAGAACGTAATTGAGACTACCCAATAATCTTCGAAGTTTGGTTCTAATTAGGATTTGGTCTAGGAATTTAGACGCAGACTCTATGGACCTCTCTATTGGGACTATGGTTCCTGAATGGATATAATGGCCTAGAAACCTACTCCTAGTTTGACCCAAAGAAATTTTGGACTTAGACACAACTAACCCATTTCTTTTTGCGACACTAAAGAAGGTCCTAAGGTGTCTGAAATGTTGGTCTAATTTTTTTGAAAAGATTAATAAATCATCTATGTATACAATACAAAAATTTGAATAAGGATTAAAACTTTCATTCATAATTCTTTGGAATTCTAAAGGTGCATTTTTTAATCCAAAAGGCATTACATTCCACTGGTATTGACCAAAAGGGACTGTGAACGTGGTTTTGTATCTATCTTTTGGTGATATTTGTATTTGCCAAAATCTTGATTTTAAATCAAATTTTAAAAATATTAATGCCGAATGCAATATTTGGAGAAGGTCCTTTTTGTTTGGCATAGGATACCTAATCCATTTTAGGGTATGATTTAATGGTTTGTAATTAATTACTAATCGGGGTATTCCATGTTCAATTTAAAAAATTTTGTTGACATAAAAGGCTGTACAAGACCATGGTGACCTAGATTTTGATATTAGGTTTTTTGATTCCAAGTCTTAAATTTCCTTTTTGCAATGTTCTAATAACTCTGAATTTATTTGAATTGGCCTAGCTTTAGTTGGAATATTTCTTTCATCGAAAATTTTCTCATAAGATAAGTCTACGATATGGTTTTTCCTTGACCAAAAAACATTAGGAAGGTCAGCACAAATTTCTCTTTCTACCTGATTTTGAATTTGGGAAATTTTATCTTTGATCAATTTGGTATGCAATTGGTTTTGGATCCTAGATAAGGATATGTTTTGTTTTAATGAATTTAAATCCTTTTGTTTTCCCTGAACAATGAGGTTAATTTGGTTTTGGTAAATTGACTTGTCCTTTAAGAGATTTAGATTTCTAGTTCTAGGAATTTCTAAGAATGAAATGATTTTTTTAGTTCCTTTTGTTTTGAATGAAATTCCAGTCAATTCTACCTTGTATGGTGTTATTAAATTTATAAACAGGGTACCCATAATTATGCTATGACTTATATCTAGGGTTATTAAATATGTTGATTTGATTTGCAAATTATTACAAAGGACACTTGCTTCATATTTGTGGTTTATTTTGAGTTTGGAGTTGTTGGCTGTAGACAACCTTTCATTTATTTTGGAAAGGAATTATTTTGGGTATAATTCCTTCTTTTATGCAGTTTAGGTCAGCGTTAGTATCAAATAAGGCAACTGAATTAATTTGAAAGTCCTCGGATAATTTGAGGGTTATGTTTATGATATATTTCCTATAAGTTATTTCTTTTAATACATTTAAGAAATCTTCTGGGATAGGAAGGTTTTCGATTTGTTCATCTTCAGACTCATCTTGTTTACTTGGTTCTGGAGATGTCTTATTTGTTTGTTTTGATAAAATCATTTGGATAATTTGGCTGTCAGTTTCTTATTTTTGTTGCAATTGTTTTAATTCCTTTTTTACCTATTTGATTTCATGTTGTAATTCAGAAGTTGTAGTAATTAAATTTTTTGACTTTTGTTGTCTCTTAAGGATTTATGTTAGATCATATGTGTTTGCTGGTTTTGCTGGAATTTTTGAAGTTGAAGGTTTTACTTCATTTTGTTCTAAGGATTCCATCAATTTTTCTAAATATTCCTTTTGTTTTTTAGGGTCAAGAATATGTTGGACAATTTCAATCATTAGTTTTTGTTCTTTGGCTAGCACATTCATTTGATTTGCAAAGGCCTCTTCTTCTAGGTCAGAAGAGTGGTATGAAGAAGAAGATGATGTTATAATTTCATCAATATCTAGATTATCAATTTGATCATTTTCTTGAGACTCATTTTCAGATGATTCAATTAAGAGGTTTTAAATTTTTTCCATTGTTTGTTCATCTAAATCCAATTCTTTGATTTGATTATTTAATCTGCAATATTTTGAGATATGGCCTAATCTACCACATTTGTAGCATTTTATATTGTTTCTATTCCTTGGGGTTTTTGATGAAGAAACTATGGGTTTTTCCCCTTTGATTATGATTTTTGATAATATAGTATTTATTTCTGGGGTTGAGGTGCTGATAAGTACTTTTGTTTTGATTTCCTATGATAAATAGGTTTGCAATTGTCAGTACATTTCTTTGGTTTGTTTGAGGTTCCAATTATATCATATTGTTTGCAAAATGAACCTAATTCTTGTTTTATTTTGTTCAATTCCCATTTTAAGTGTCTCTAAAGTTTTAAGTCTTGACATATTCTTAAACCTTCTTTTTGTGTGAGACTAATTAATTCACCATATGTAAATATGTTGTAGGGACTTTCGTTTCCATGGGTTTCTTAGATTTTGTTTCTAACTCTTTCACTTAAGAGAGGTGGAAGTCCAGCTAGAAATTTTTCTTTCTAGAAATGTTGGTTTGAGTCATCCCTAACCATTACTCTAGTTGGGAATGTATTTTTGTACCATTGCAAATCACTTAGATGTTTGCATCTAAGGTTTGACAAAATTTGTACATTTTTGTCTTTAAGGTGTGAAGGGTCACCTACAAAGTGCAGAGAAATTAACAATATGAGGGATGCAACAACATCAAATATTGGTTCACCATTTTCATAAATGATATCTTCATTTTCATCTACTTTAGTGACATCTAAAGTTTGATTTTGTTCTTCTGATGTTAAGTGGAAATCCCACCAACCTTTTAATTGTCCCGAGAACCCTGCTATCAGGAGTTCTGCTATAGCCCTATCATAAGTGTTTGTTTGAGTTTTTTAGGCATTAGCTTCCATTGTCATTTGTTGTAATAGGTTAAGGATATGGTATTCAGATAATCCATCTATGTTCCATTCATATAACGAAGATGCTTTGTACTTTGGTTAAACTAATTTGTTTGGTCTGATTTCTAAGTTTAAATTAGGTGCAGTTTGTCTAGGAATTATTTACCTAGATGTTGAAGGAATATTTAGACGAGCCAGTAATGGTGTATGGGTCTCATCATTATCTATTTGGTTTGTTTGGTTCATCATATTTATTTGGAAATCTAATTCGGGAGTATCTGATATTTGTATTTGATTTGATGAAGTCGTTGGCGTAATTTGATCCAACTTTTCTTTGATTGCCTAGAGAAGTTCAGTTTTCCCAACCTGGATACTTTTTTGACTAGGTTTAGAAATTTCAAAGGGTTTTAAAAAAGGCATTTTCTTTTGTTCTATGTTTTGAGGTACATAGGTGATTTGGATTACAGGTAAGACTTTTTTAAAAATTTGTTTGTCCAATTTTACCAATTGTGTTCTAATTGTGTTTAGGTGGATGTTTGTATAATTATTTTGAAGAACAATGTTTTTAACATTTTCAGATTCATCCTCTTTTGGCATCCTTAATGGTTTTAATTTTAATGTATTTTCACCAGATGTCATTTTGATATTTTGTAGAGGTGGATGTTCTGTTTCTATTGTTCTCTTATCAGTTTGCCATGTTTTAGTTTTGTTGTGAGTTGTGACTGGGTTTGTTCTCTTAAATGGATAATCAAATCATTTTTGTCTAAAATATATTTCTAACCAGTTAAAGAACATTATTTGGATTTTATTGTTTTGCATGAATTTGTAGTATTCATCTTAGATTTCTTGTCTCTGTTTTAACCAATTTTTAAAGAACCATGTTCTCTTTTTTTTTTGTATTCTTCAGAGTAGAAATTATTTTTGAAGAATTATTTATCAATTAATAAATCTTTTTTAATGACATTTAACAAGTTTTCAGTAATATCAGAATAGGTTGGTGAATCTGGAGGAGTATTTGTTTTGACAGATTCTTCATTATCTTGTTTTTGATAAATTGGTTTAGGAATTCTGGTTTTGTAATTTGCACCCTGAAATGATGTTCTGGATGTTTCAGATATTGAATCCCTTTTTTGATCTTTTGTTCTAATTCAATAGTTTTGGGAAGATTTGAAACTTTTCCTAAGTCTATTGTTGAGGATGTCGAAGTATCATCATTTATACTTAGGTTTTGAGTTCTCCTAAAACTCAATTTTACAGTTCCATCTTCAAATTGAGTTACTTGACTTATTTTTGTATTTAGATTTGGAATGAATTGTTGTGGTTTGTCTTCTTGGGGAGGTAAAGCATTTTCTAATGTCCAATCTTCAGGAAGGGTAATTTCATTCTATTTTATTGTTTTTGGGACAACTATGTTTGATTTTGAGTTGTTAGTTTGAAGCATTAAGGTTTCTCCTTTTGTATTTTGAATTTTAGCTTTTGTTTTGAATGCAGTTTTCATAACCTTATAATGAATTCTATATATCACATCTTTGGGTATTGATCCTTCTAACATATCATATCCATGGGTTTTGATTTGTAAGGTCAGAGCATGCAGGATATTGGGATCATTAATTGATGGAGGAAAATTTGGATAACAATTAAAAAAATATAGGTCTAGAGCCTGAAGAATATATATATATATATATATACAGAGAGAGAGAGAGAGAGAGTATAAATTTAAGGGACGTAAATGGGGTGGATTTTACCCGAAATCCGATGGATACTTAAACGGATATGAATAAACGGATACGGATACGGATATGGAGGATGGAAAAAATACCCATCGGGTTCGGGTACGGATATAGGTATGGGATATCCATACCTATACCCGTATCCATATTTATACCCGTTTATCCGATATATGATTACCCTTGTACCCTTAATTTTAAAATAAATATAGTATAAATTAAGGTTAAATTTGTCATTTAGTTTAATTCTAAATGGGTTTATCCATCGGGCAATGGATTTATCCATTAACAGGTAAACAGATAATCTGTTGGGTATCCATTACCCAACGAATACAGATATGAATGTGTTAGCGAAAATTTGTTCGAATACAGGTACGGATTAGAGTACAGATTTTCTCATCGGGTATGGATACGGGTATGGGTATACCTGTCCCGAACCAGCCCCGTTTACATCCCTAATAATTTTTAACGTTGAGACCTTGAGTCTTTTGTTCCCTCATCATGGCGAAACACTGAAAGGTAAAAACTGTATCCACAAAATCCTCGCAAAGATGATTTACATCACCAATCATGCCAAGTTTGAGTCCTATGAATGAGAGGCAAGTGATTGTATCTGCTAATCAATAGGAATATGCTTCAATGACTCATTTAATCAAATTAGAAGACACAAAGCGACTAATCAAATATGACTTCATGGACTTGAGTTTGAAGGGACAAGAAATGAACCTTAATGATCAGCTACTAGTAGAGTTTGTTCCTATCGAGCCAATTATTGAAAGCCTTGTTGTGTTGATTGCCGAACCACCTAGCATGATTTTCGATTCCAATAATATAAGTATGTTGCGGAAAGATAAATTTCTACAAAACAGGAGCCTCAATGCACTCGTACAGTTTCATTACAATGTGTTAGGCATTTAAGATGAAGCGATTGTGGCTGCCATTAATGCCATAGAAGCTAAATGCAAAGCACAAAGCTGGAAGTACTCTTTAGTTGCTTATGTCTTTGGTGGAAGCCAAGCCTCACTCAAATGCAGTATTGTGTTAAAACTCAATGGGAAATAGTTAGTGAGATAAAAATTAATTCCTATGAGGATGAATATTTTTTATTTTAGTTTACCTTTGAAAAAAATTGCCAAACCATCCTTAAGCAGCTTTACTAGACGTTGCTCAGAAGGCCTCTAATCCTCAAAAGATGGCATCAAGGATTCCAATTTAACCCATATGAATTCCAATTTAGTCATACATGGGTTCAATTCCTAGGACTTCCTTTATATCTATGGCTGGTGAATTCCTTAAGCAAGATTTCTAGTATTGTGGAGAAGCTAATAGGGATAGATGGCATGAAACAAGGAAGGAACGAATGTCTTATGCCAAGGTCCCAGTTGAAGTTGACACTCATTATCCTTCCTTGAATTTTTTATGATAAAAACTCCTTATAGGGTTGGTGAAACAAATGGTTCATTATGAATGGAGGCCTAGTTTCTATCTGCAGTTTGATTCAAATGGTTATCTCACCAACCAATGTATAAAGATCTAATCATGACAAAAACAATAGGTGATTGTTAAGGATGGCAGGCTAAGGACCAATGTATACCTCAATCACCTAATGGTAGCAACATTACCATGTCTGTTGCAAGGCAACAACATAGTGCTCCTTAGAGGACTTCCATTAAAGGAGCTTGCTCTAGTAATGATATGGATTCAAATTCTTTTGAATATTCTCTTCTAGGAGAGGAACTTGTAAATAAACTTGAAGATGATGGTTATCCATTGACAAAAGTCACAAAGAGTAGAAAATTGGTTGACGAGGCTTACCTTCCTCAATTTGATATTCAATTGCAATGACGCTCAGTTGCTAAAATATAAGGGGGCTTAATGACCCTCTTGAGTAGTGTGAAGTTAGGAAATGGATAAAAAAAATGTCTATGATAGGGATTGTTGAGACAAGAATAAAGGCTCGCAATGTAGATAGGATATAAAAGTCACTTCTCTAAGGCTAGACATGGATTACTAACTATCAATTCTATCCTAATGGACGCATGTGGGTTGGTTGGTCAACTAATACCTGGCAAATAGCTAAATTTCAAAGTGTGAACAAACAATACTCTTGAAGGTGGTGGATGTTATTGGATCTAAATCCTTGTATGTTTGTATTATCTATTCTCATAATTCTAGAATTCAACGTAGGGATCTTTGGAACTAGCTGCATGTAAATCAGATTCAAAATGAAACATGGATCTTCCTTGGTGATTTCAATGCAACTTTTAATGTGGATGGGAATGTACAAGGATTATGGCATGAAAAGATACTATGGGTTTCTGTCACTTCATCTAATAAATTCAAGTACTGGACTTGAAGTATACTAATATTATGTACACATGGGCAAATCAACAAGACTCAACCCATTTAATTGCCTATAAACTTGATATGGTTCTATGTAATTAAAGCTAGATTGAGATTTATGGAGGTTCAATTGCTCATTTTCACAATCCTATTATTTATAGTTATGCCTCCATGACTGTCATTGTTAAGAATTTACCTTAGCTAGGGCCTATACCTTTTAGGTTCTTTAACAAGTGGGTGCAAGACAATAACTTTATGAAGTTAGTTGAGGATGGCTGGCATAATGTTACACAAGGATCTAAACTTCATCATATATGGTGTAAACTTAAACAATAAAAAATTCTAGTGAAATTACTCAATAAGCATAAGTTTGGAAGTATCTCTTAACAAGTTTAAATTTCTAGACAAAGCCTTACAGAAGTAAAACTGAAACTTAATGGCTTTCCCCTTGATGCAGATGTAATCCTTCAAGAACAACAATATAAGCATAAACTTCAATTCCTCACTAAATGTGAAGAAAGCCTTTAGGCTCAAAGATCTCGAGTTAATTAGCTCGAATTGGGATATAGTAACTCAAAGTATTTTTCACTCCATAATGAATAAAATGCACCACTCTAATAGAAATTCACTCTATTACAGTAACACCCCTAATTTACGAACCATGAAATTATATTTCAAAGATAATGTGAATGTAATACCCCAAGCTTTTTTTGGAATAAATGGTAAAATAATGACATATTGAATAAAATTTAAATATATGTACCTTTTTTATATATAATAATAATAATAATAATAATAATAAATAATAATAATAATAATAATAATCATAATCATAATGATGATGATGATGATGATAAAAATGACACGAGAAAATTGTTATTTAGAAGCTATTTTAATTAACTAACATAAAATAAATTATAGGTAAATTATAACAATTTATAAATTTATAAAAAATATTTTACTTATTAATATTATTATTACTCATTAACCATAAACCCCCCAAAACCTAAAACACCTTATCATCCCTCTTTTCTTTTCTTTTTTTTCTTTTCCTCTTTTTCTTTCCTTTCTCTGTCTTTTCTTTCTTCCTTTTTATTCCTTTATTCTTCTTTTTTTTCTTTTCTCTTTACCCGGCCGACTAGGCTGTGCCTAGCAGGCCCAACAGTGAGCTCGTTTCCCCTTCTTACCCCTCCTTACTTTTTCCCTCTTTTCCTTTTTTACCCTCACCACTAACCTCTCCTTACACTAGCCCTGCGCCCCGTTGCCATTTTCGCATATCCCCCCATCTGCTCCCCTCTCATTTTCCTTTGTCGACCATGAAGGGAATGCAGCTGGCACATCCCCTGCATGAACCCCTCCCCTGTGCATCCCTCTCCCTCTCTTGCCCCTTACCCCTACGCAGGTTGTATCACCCTGCCATCGTCGACCGATAGCCACCTACCCGGCTACTCCTCCCTTCCTTGTCCTCTTCCTTCCTTTGTCTTCACCCTACCCTCCTCCGCCTATATAGGCCCTCACCCACCTTCATTTTCCCTCCTTTCTCCTACCCAATCTCCCATGTGCTCCTCTCCTCCTTTGCACCTTCAAATGCTAACACTGCCAAGCCACATCGTTGTTCCAGCTAGGGCTGTGCAAAAAATCCGGGATCCGATATTTTAAAATCCGATCCGACATTTCGGATATCCGAACCAATTTTAGTCCAAAAGAATATCTGACAGTCGGATATCCGATCTTTTTCTAGATTATCCAATCCAAAAAAATATACGATATTTTGTTGATTATTTAAACAATACATCATATTATTGTATTTTTATAGTTTTAAGTTTTAAAATTTTATTTATTTTTATATTTTAAATATTTATAATAATATTTTAATACTTCTTTTAGATAAAATAAGACATTTATATGAATATAGATATGAATATTAATTGATATACGATCTTTATTTTTAAAAATATTCTAGCAAAAGTTATTAAAATTGATAAAATAGTATTTTCATACGGATATTGGATATATCTGAATCCGGTCCATATCCGGTCAGTATTTTTTAGATATCTGCATCCCGGTTATCCGATCTAAAAAATACGGAGCGGATATCCGAAAAAATATCCGAATGGATACGGATATCCGGTTTGCACATCCCTAGTCCCATCTCCCTCCCCAACCTTCTCCCTACACCTCCCTACACCTACTGAGCCCCTTCCCTTCCTTTCGTTTCCTCTCCCCAACTATACAAAGTGGGCAGCTTGAGCATCCCTTTTGCACCACCGCGCACTACCAACGCTGCCCTGAGCTTCCATCACCATCAGCCATACCACCCTACCTGCCTCCCTTCCTGCACTGGAGGACCTCCCTTGCCACACTAACACGTCTACTACCCCTTCTTCCCTGTATTTTCGTCCCTCTATTCCTCCCTCCGTCTCAAGCGCCGCCATGAGCACTGTCGCCACTTCTACCGTGAGACCACCACCTCCATCACTAGCCACCCATGTCAGCACCTTCACCACCCCAAGAAATCCTACCTTCCCTCCTCCTTCCAACCCTAAAAACCCCCTCTTTACACCACTGCCACTGCCTCTGCCGCTGCCACCGCCCTCATCTGCCTGGTCTATTCTTGTTACATCTTCCCCCTTTACTTGTTTTAAGCATTTTATTTTAATAATCCATTATTATTGACATCATCATCATTATTATTAGTGTTTTGTTTAAGAAAATAAGGAAAAAGGGAAAAAGGGGGTAGGGAAGAAGTGAAATAACTAAGTTTATGCTCTTATTATAGGTATCAAATTGATAATTCCTCATGAAGAGGCATAGGATCTCTTGCTTCAATACCAAAGCCCACTAGGTAAAGATATAGTTATGATTAGGGTTGTGCTATGTATCTTTGTAACATCCTTAAAATTTACTACTAAATTTTTTTATTTATTTAAAAATTTAGCAGAAGCAAAATAGGTAAATTTTAGATATGCTACCGCCGTACTTAGTACTAGACCAGTTTCTTTCTACCGTTCCAGTAGTAAGTGCTAAGGCTTAGAAAAACATAACATAATTTACACAAATTCAAACTTTCATTTAAATAAGAGTAGCGCATAAAATTTCATTACAAAAGGTAAGACCCACTATTAGTGGTTACAAGAAAATAAAATCGTTACATAAGGAAATGTAAAAATTTAAAAGATAAACTCAGAAACTTTCTAGAAATTCCTTACACTCTTACATAATAACAACTTGAATAGCAACTGTGGGCTAACCTTAGGGCTCATTTAACTAAACGATCCTAAAATAAGGCTTGGGCTTGGCTTGTTTAACTAAACAAACGACGTGAGTTGAGTCAAGCTTACAAGCTAAAGCCAAAAAATGAACCAAGCCTCACTTTTTCAAGCTCAATCTCGGCTTATTTAATAAACAAGCCCAAAAGTGAGGCTCGGGCTTGGTTCCTTTAACTAAACGAACGAGCCAAACTGTGATTTTAACGAGCTAAGCCGAGCCAAATACCGAATTAGATTAGTTCATTTACAACCCTAGCTAACCTACAAGGGATACTGGCCATTGAATAGGTAAGGGCCCACAAAGGGAACCTTTCACCATTACGGTACTGAGTAACCCTTTGTACAAAACTAAAAGGCAATACCTACATGCAACAAATCAAACATATATAAGAATAATACATACACAAGGCATAGAAATAAACACAACAAACATAGGATAGAATCGTACCACAGGAATCATATAACACAAGTCTATTTACTTAGCATTTCTAACACTTACCATGAGAGACAGGCACCAAGGCCATAATTATACCACAATAGTAGATCATAAAGGTGAAATTAATACTTTTGGTCTTAATCCATAAATCAATATTATTCCATATAATCTCTCGAATTATACATATGAGTACAAAAACTCTACTATTATAGTTGGTGGATTGAAAATACACTTCAGGGTAGAATGCTTCTGGCACCTACTATTTGCCCGTGGATTGGTCTCCAGGGCAAAATATACTTGGCCACTATTCTTACCGATGGATTGGTTTGGCCTTGACTCACATGGTGTTCCACTATAAGTGATTAGTATTTTCCTCATGATTTATTATCATCTAAGGTTTGGTTTATTAAGCTTGGGATCCCCTACTATTATAGTCGGTGGAACAGAATACACTCTAAGACAACACATACCTAGCCACTATTATAACCAGTGAACCGATATACATATACAACCTCCAAGGAAAAACGCTCTTGGCCACTATTTTAACCGGTGGAATGGTACAAATGATATAGTCCATAGAGGCCTGGCTTAATAATATTTCACTTTAAATGATTAGTATTTTATTTATTTATTTAACTTGAGAAGGGGATCACAAACGCAGAGACACAAAAGTACACCAGTCATACTGGTGTATACAAGCAACATAGTACCCTCCAACCATCAACCCAGGGGTGTAAAGGTACCCTGGTGGTATTGGTACAAGAAAACACACAATACCTTATCGATAAGGACATCGAATCCATAAGTATGCATACCCTCTAAGTAGCTATGTAGAAATATATGAAGTAAGATATAAGGCCTAATTGGGGCACTAAGGTATACTAGCAAAATCCATAATAATCATGGATTAAACAACGTCTTTAGGGTAGCAACCCCTAAAGAGCCACTTTTTCCGATCTCAAGGTCTTCCACATTAATTATTATTGTCTTAACTAAGGCGACCACAAGAATCACATCAATCACATATTTAAATCATTTTTATTTGTTTATGTTATTATCAAGTAATCCTTATTTGTATTATTGTCCATGATAACTTAATTAGTCCACTAAGTCCATCCTATATTCCAATTCTTATACTTAGGCAACTTATTTCAAAATGACCAAAATAGCCCTAAGGCTAAGGCTTCCTCTTATCATCTATTTTCATCACAGAGTTTATTTTCATTTATTCCCATGTCATAATGGTTATCATATCATAATTATGCTACCAGTCATGGAATCAAGTACCCTTCACCCATTGATCATTGAACACATATACCCTAACATATACTTCTAGCACATTCAACACACATTTTTATGCACAGTTAATAGCTAAGGCACCTCTTACATAATTATAAAATAAACGTCATAACATACCCTTAATTACACATTCAACCATATACCATGCATTATCCTTATGATATTCACCGATTTACCGAAATACCCTTATCCTTATAATATGTATAGTTATACTTAAACAAGTGATACTAAGGCCATAGACACTTATTCTGTTATTTAATATCCCTTATGTCTTATTATGGAGGCTTATTAATTCCATTACTATGTTATATGCAATTTGCCGATTTATCCCTTCTTACTTACAAAATTTCTAAATTACCCCTCTTGCTTGCTTATTTATTAAAATACCCTTTTATTTGCCAAATTACCAAACCACCCTTCATACTTGATAAAATTACCAAATTACCCTTCAAGTTTGTTAAATTATCAAATTACCCTTCATACTTATTAAATTACCAATCTATCCCTCATACTTGTCAAATTACCAATTTACCCTTCATACTTGTTAAAATTACCAAATTGTCCTTTAGGTTTGTTAAATTACCAAATTACATTTCATACTTATTGAATTACCAATTCATCCCTTATACTTGTTAAATTACCAGTTTACCCTTCATACCTATATGATTACCAATTTATCCCCCATACTTGTCAAATTATCAATTTACCCTTCATACTTATTAAAATTACCAAGTTGTCCTTCAGGTTTGTTAAATTACCGAATTATCCTTTATACTTATTAAATTACCAATTTACCCCTTATACTTGTTAAATTACTAAATTTCCCTTTATACTTGTATAATTACCAAAAGTAACCCCTCATACTTATAAAATTACCAATTTACCCCTCATACTTATATAATTACCAAATTACTCCTTTTTTACCTCAAATTACCAAAATACCCCTGTTACTTACTAAATTACCACATTATCCTTTTTATTTATAAAGTTTCCAAGTTACCCATTTTATGTCAAAATTATCAAAATACCTTTCTTATTTAATAATTTACCAAATTACCCCTTTTATTCATAAAATTACCAATTTACCCTTTTTATGCCAAAATTACCAAAATACCCTTGTTATTTAATACTTTACCAAATTACCCTTCTCTTATGCCAACTTTCCAAAATACTCTTCTTACTTATTAAATTACCATATTATCTATTTTTATTCATAAAATTACCAATTTACCCCTTTTCATGCTAAAATTACCAAAATACCTTTAACACATCAAATATTAATACCCATGGTCCACATGCATTATCTAACACCACTAACCATTATTATTTATTACTAATACCTGTTATCACCTACCATATATACTTATTTAGGCCACACCTTTTATATAATAAAAATTACTAAAATACCCCTAGGACTCATATTAACATTATATCTACTACAAATGACCATATTTGCTTACATAACATGTACATGTATCTAATATCAATATTAACAACAAGGCTCATTTCTTAGCCATCATTTCTACGCATGGCACATTTCATAATATAGCATACTTTTCATTTCAACTACCATCATATGCTACAAATGATAATATACTTAACATCACTTAATATGCACACAAACATATTCAAAAACCCTTATGTGCTTACATATGTATATCCATATATTTTAGTAGGTACAATGGTTACCTTATTTCCAACAACAATTAAACTTTACCGATACCCTAGTTAAAAGTTTAAGCTTTGATTAGTAAAAATTTGTACCTAGAAATAATATCAAAACTAGCATATTAGTAGTAGAAAATTAAAAGAATAATTTTTTTTATCAAAAAGCTTAGTAAATACACATTAATGGTAAATATATTTATACCTCAAAATTTGGTTAATTAGGGTTAGACCATGTACTAGATCTCACACTGCATGCATAAAAATAGAGGGAAATTATGGGGGAAAGTGGGGTGAAGAGGAGAGTTGGGAGAAGGGAAAGGAAAATGATCGAGTGAGGGTTTATGGCTTCAGTTGAGGGCTTGTGGAGGGGAGTGAGGGTGGTGGCTTGGTGTACGGAGGGTGGCAGAGTGTAGGTGGTGGTTGGGGGTCGGAGATTGGCAGCTGAGAACGATAGGGACCATGGTGGTAGGGGCTAGAAAATAGGTGCGAGGAAGGGAGAAGAAGGAGAAGGAAGGAAAAAAAAGGGGAGAAAGGAGGGGTTGCAAAGGAAATCTCAGCCAGCTGAGGTAGGGAGGAGTTAGAGGAGGTTTTAGGGGATTGAGGGGTAGCTTTGGAAGCAGTGAAAGTGGTGGTGTAGGGTGGAAGTTGAGAAGGAGAAGAAAAGAAAAAGGAAGAGAAAGGTGGCTGCAGGAGCGAGTGGTTGCTGTTGGGTGATGCAAGGAGGAAGTAGAGGAGGCCAGGCAGTTGATGTGCTGGTTAGTTGAGCAGCTGACTTGGCAGCTGAGGAAGATGAAGGAAAAATAGGGGAGAAAAGGATAAGAAGGAAAGAAAGGAGAAGAGGACTTGGTAGGGGGAGAAGGAGGCTTGAGGAGGGAAAGAAATGGGTAGAGGAGAAGAAGAAAAAAGAAGAGGGATATGAGGGTAGGTAGAGGTGCAGGGTTAGGTGGTTGTAGGGGTAGGGTTGCAGGTTGGGGTGTAGGGTGGTAGGGAAAGGAGAAGGGGAAAGGGTAAAGAAAAAGGGGCATGCTGGGGAGTTGCAGAGGGGCGTGTAGGGTCAAAAATAGAAGGGAACAGGATGGGAGAGAGAGGGTCTATGCAGGTGTAGGGCTATGGTTGTAGGCGAGGTGTAGGGAGGGCATAGCATGGGATGTTTTTTGGCTTGACGTGTAGGAGAAGAAGAAGAATAAGAAGAAGAAGAAGAAGAAGAAGGGGGAAGGCAGGGTAGTCTAGCAGGGGAGAAAGAAGGGAGACGGGTCGGCCCGCACACGTGAGGGAGAAGGGAAAGAAGAAATGAGGGTTGGGATGGCCCAATCGGGGGGAGAAGAAAAAGAAGGGAGGATTGGGGGTTGGATGGGCGTAGGGAGAAGAGAAGGGTAGAGGCCCAATGGGGGGAGGAAAGAAGAAGCACGTCGGATGGCCCAAGAAAAGGGAGAAAAGAAGAAAAAGGATGAATAAAAAGGAAAAAGGGAAAAATAAAAATAAAATAATTTTTTGGTATTATGATATTTAATTATTTAGATGGATAAATTATTTTATTAAATTAAATTAATTAAAATTTAAGGAATTAATTTAATAGGGCAATTTTAGTAAAATATGGGGTTGAAAAATTATTTAAATAAAAAGAGCATGATAAAATAATAAAATATTTATTTTAATTTATTAAATAATCATATCTATTTTTAAAAATCATAAGTCCACAAAATAATCAAGTTAATAATTTAAAAGTTAAATTATCCTAAATAAGGATTAATTATTAAATTATAGGTTTTAAAATTTTAAGGTATTACAATCTTTGTTGTGGAATAAGTGTATTTGTGTGCTATGTGTATGTATATTTATATGTGAAACTAAGTGTGTGTGGTGCATCTTAGCTTGCAAGGATCTAACGTAATGGTATGCATGATTCTTAGTACTTGTCTGTATGTGTAGCTAAGTCTCATTTTGGGTGGATGTAAGTCTTATGTATGGCTGAATAATAATGTATTTATGCATAGGTGTATTAGGTGGGACTTGAGTGGCCAAGGTAAATGAAATAAAATAATGAGGGTAGGGTAAGTAAATTGTTAGGTGCGAAGTGTCCTAACTATCTCATGAAATAATGGGGAGTAATAAAAATGAGTAATGATAATGAGAAGGCTTAGGGTAAAAACTATGAATGAGGAGTGTGAAATTTGCATGGGGGAAAGATTAATGTGGTGGGCCTTGTTTGGAGGTTGACCATGGGGAGGAAAGTGTGTTTTTGGTAGTTAGTGTACTTGGGGGAGTTTTGATACATAAGAAGATGGGAAAGTACATAGGGGTAAAAGCTGGGGTTTCGAGGATCAACCCTAAGGATAGGGTGTGTTGTGGGGAATAATTGAGGAAGTCTATTGTACATTGAAGTTGTGATGAGCGGTATACCACATGGAGGAAGTGGGTCAAGTCAAATTAAGGGTAGAGTTGTGCAAGAAAGGGGGTACGAAAATAAAAGGGGATACTAGGGTTTTTAGGGATGACTAGTTAGGAGGTCATTATCATATGTGTGAGTTGAAGGAGTTGGCCAGTAAGGTCTGGAGTTGGGATGAGTATGGTGATAGTACTTGAATCAGGGAAGCTTAGGGCTAAGTAAGAAAAGGAGAGGTAAGGGCCACATGGCCTAGATTAGGGTTTCAAGGGGAAACCTGAAATGCCTTAAAAATATTTATTTTAAGAAGTGTAATTAAATAAGGATTATTAGTGAATTAATTTAATTAATTATTTTTATTGGAATAGGAAGAAATTATTTAGGGCAAATTAAGAGGAAATTTATAAATATTTTTATAAGGGAAAATTGGGCATTTTTGCTAATTAAAAAGGAATTTAGGAAAAATCTTTTAAAAATCCTAAATTAGCCTAAAATGGAAATTTAATATTATTTTATTTTAAATACTCAAAATATTCTAGTTAATTTAATTGACCCCAACTTACTTATTTTTCTTTTTCCCCTTTTCCTCTTTCCTTTTTCATTTTTCTCTTCTTTTTCTCTCAGTTGGGCCTGTTTGTGGCCCAATATCTTCTTTTTCTTTCTTTCTCTTCTCTGGCCCATCCTCCCTTTTCTTTTCTTTTCTTCCTTCAGCAGCCAGAGCGCTGCGTGCGTATTGCTTCCTTTCCCCCTGGAACACCGTGTTCCATTTAAAATTTTATAACTGTCGCCAACCGGCCCGGTTCTCCCTTATTTTTCCTTTCTTTCTTTTTCCTCCAGCTGCCCGGTTCACCTTCTTCTTCCTCCTTCCTCCTCCGCCGTCGACCTACACCTTTGTTACCTTCGAAAATGGCGTCGCCGACTACGCTTGACTTAACCAGCCGTTTCTCCTCTCTTTCTCTTCCCCTTGAATCGCAGTTCAGCCTAATCTAACCTACTCTCCTTTTCTTCCATGCAAAACCCTTCTTTTCCTACGCGAAAAGTCAACCACGACTTGAATTTGCACCGGCCAATTAACGTCGCCGGCTACCCCAAACCCTACTTGCTCTACCTTCTCGCCGACCCTCAAAACCCTACTTTCCCCTCCAAACTTTATAAATACCCTCTATTGAGTGATCTTGAATCTATTTCCCCGAAACCCTAAGAACCCACCTTACGCACCACCGCAACTTCAGACGCCTTTTCCTCCATCGTTAGCCAACTACGCCGCCAGCTCTACCTACCGAAGTCTTCCTTGCACCACTCTCTAACTAACTGAACCACCCTTTCTCCTCGATTCTTCTTGCACGAACCACCACAGCCATGCAAAGTTCCTTGCTCAACCAGCCAAACTTTTACACCTGCCGCCCTTTGCACCACCATCCTCCACCACATCCGCCACTATAACTATTTTCTGCACCTCCCAAAAATAACTACCAACCCTCCTCTACCTTCCCCTACCTTTCTTTTAACCTTTCTCTTTCTCCTCCTCTCTTTTTCTCTTTCTCTTCATTTCGGCCGCCACCTCTACTGCCGTGCGCCACCGCCACTTGCTACGCCACCACCCTCACTTTACTCCTCTCAGTCTAGACTACCACCAACACCTCAACCACCACCCTCATTCTCCACCTCTTCTCCTCAAACCTCAACTTTTTCCAATTCTTTCCTCTTTTCCGGCCGCCGCCGCCGCTGCCGTGTACCACTGTTGGTGCCACCTATCTCCGCCGACCCAAAGTGAAACCCTAGACCCTCTCAACCCTTCTCCCCTATTTATTTAAGCTTATTCTATTTTATTTCAATTTTTAACCTTTATTCGATTATTATTATTATTATTATTTGGTTCAATATTAATGTTATTAATTCTTCGCAGGGTCGAGAGTTTATATGAATTATTTGGGTTATTAGTTTTGAATTATTAATATTATTAGTATTATTATAACTATTATTATTATTATTATTAGTATTATTATTATTATATTACTATTATTATTTTATTATTATTAGTATTAATATTTATATAATATTGATTATTATTTTTAGTACTATTTTTATTAATAATGTCTTAATAATATTATTAGTATTATTTTGGGTGGAGGGTAGAAGCCCTTATACCACCATCTGTTTTGAATTATATTAATATTATTATTAGCATTTTTGGTATTATTTCGTGTAGTTATTATTAGTATAGTATTATTTTATTTTAAAACCTAGTCTTAGGATAAGTTAGTAAATAATAGTATTTTTAGTAGGAGGAAACCTAATTCTAGTTTTTCCTTATATAGGTGAGACCAATCAAAGCCCTAAAGAGGCGTAGGAGCATGCTCCAAGACCGATGACGTTTTAGGTAAGGGTATAACTAAGGCTGTTTGTATATAATATGTTTTACATGCCTTACTTTCCATGTGATATGAAATATGATGTATTTTATGTGTATTTTTATAACTATTATATATGCAGTATGATGTGGAGTTGAGGTATGTTTCTATAATATTTTATGGTATGTGTAAAGTATGTCAAGTTATTTTTTTTATTGTGATATGGTGTGGCCCATAAGATATGCATGATAGGTTTTGTAATATGATGATAGGGAGTGTAATAGTGTGGGGTCAGTTTGTGTGACCATGCATGGTGGCATTGAAAGATAAATGGTGGAGTTTAGGGTTTGCATGGAGGCTAGGGTTTGCATGGGAGCTAGGATTTGTATGGGAGTTAGGGTTTGCATAGGAGTTAGGGTTTGTATGGGAATTTAGGGTTTCATGTGTGAGCGTAAGATATTGTATGAAAAGTTTGCACGTTTGCATGGGGGACATAAAGTGCGCATGAGAGAAAAATTTACATGTAGAAAGTTGATATGGGGTGTAAGGAAGGTATTAGAAGAGTCGTATGTGGTTTTTAAAATATTGGGTGGAAAATAGTACGTGGGATATTATAAGGGTATGGAGGAGACTGAGTTAGGGTTTGTTATGGTTACTATGGTTGTGGTGGTTAACTAGGGTTGGTGTGGTTAACTAAGGTTTGGTGTGGTTAACTAGGGTTGGAGGATAAGAATAGTAGAAATCAGCCATTTATATCTAGGGTTAAAATTTCTGAATAAGACATTTAGGACATTAATCATGTAAAGTGGAAGAGTATTGAGCCGGGTCCCACCGATCCACCGGTTAGAAATAGTGGTTAGGGCGCTTTATCCTATGTGTGTTCGATCCACGGGCTATAATAGTGGTTAGGGTATGTTACACTATGTGTGTCTGATCCATCGGCTATAATAGTGGAGGATTTCGAGCTCAATAAACCAAACACCAAAGTTGTTAAGATACTTAAAAGACACTAAGTACTTACAGTGGAACACCATGTATGCTAGAGCCAACCGATCCACTGGTAAGAAATAGTGGTTAGGGTATGATACTGTATGTGTGACCGATCCACCAGCTAATAATAGTGGGTAGGTGCATTGTGCCTTGCTTGTCTTCGCTCCACCGGTTATAATAGTGGGGGCTTCCATACTCGCATGGGCTTTATAAAGAGCAGGATATGGAATGAATATTCATAAGAGACTAATTAAGTATTACTTCATATTTAAGAATGGACCTTTGTATATTCAGTTGATTGATCATATGCCTTTATGTTATTATGCTGGACTTTATGATCCCTTAATTATCCTGCATGATTTTGCACATTGTATGTGTGGGTTTGAATGTTTGTAAAATGTATAATATCTTGCAGGATTTCATGTATTTGGGTGTTGGCCTTAGTGCTCGGTTACCTTACTCAATACGTAGCGTACTGATTATCCTTTTCATGGGTGCTGCTCATTCCCAAGATTAGAAGGCCCATCTGACGTGTTGCAGGTAGGAGATGCCCCCTTTGACGATATTGATGTTTATGGGGCATCAGGCATGGGTGAGAGCTGATTATGGACTGAATTAATCTTCAGAGTAGCATGGCCGGTTTTCCCTTCATATGCTATTATTATCCTTATTATCCTTTTACTATGTTATGAATTCCATAAACACTTTTAATGGCATGAACATCTTTCTACTTTAAGAAACTTCCTCTCGTATTTTGATTATGTAATAATTCATGCGTACTCTGATTTTATATTGTGAAACTTGATTTATGTATTGCTATGAGTTGATGGCAATGTTTTCTTAGCCTTAGCACTTAGTACTGGAATGGTAGGAGTGAACCGGTCTGGTACGAAGTGTGGCGGTAGCATCCTAGAGTTTATGGGTTTTAAATTTAACGGTTTTGTTTTAAAAAAATAGTAAATTTTAGGGTGTTACAAAACCCTAGTAGGCAATAGAGATCATAGGTGGAGGAAAATGGAGAGCGGGTAATGACCCATGAATATAAGGCTTTTAAGGTCACTCTTAGCTTGGTGGAAAAATTTTGAGGGTCTTAGGAGTCATTGGAGGGTGTGGGTGTCCCGGGTTAAGGGATTAGGGTTTTTATAAAGTTAGGGTTGGTCGGGGTGGTAGTAGGTTAGGAGTGTTACTTGGGTTGCGCAAAGATGGGTGTGTGATACCTGACAAATAAGACACAAATTATACACTAATCACTTAAAGTGGAATATCATTGAACCAGGCCTAGATGTAGGATATTTATCAATCTACCGGTTATAATAGTGGTTAGGTGCATTTTTCTTTGGATAGTAGTACATTCCTAATCCACCGATTTGAATAGTAGTTAGGTGTATTCTACCCTGGAGTTTATATTCCCAATCCATTGGTTATAATAGTGGAGGTTCTAAGATCGATAAATAAAACCATTGGATAATAATAATCTATGGAAAAGACACTAATCACTTACAGTGGAACACTACGTGGGTCGAGACCGTGTATAGTATATTTATTGATCCACCGGTTATGGTAGTAGTTAGGTGTGATATGCCCTGAAGTTTAGCATAAATTTACTAGTCCATCGGTTATAATGGTGGTCAGGTGTGTTTTGTCCTAGAGTATTTATTCCTGATCCATCGATTATAATAGTGGGGTCCCTGAACCTATGTGAATATAATTCGAGAGACGTGTAAATATTATACTAATGGCTTTAAATTCATATAGGGGTAAGTGATCTAACATAATCTACCGTGTGCATCATATCTATATTTTGTGTTCCTATGCCCTAATTTGACTATATTGTTACCTTACTCAATACGTAGCGTACTGATCACCCTTATTATGAGTTCTGCTCAATCCCACGAGTAGTGGCCCTCCTGAGTCTATGTAGGTATATGATGAAATTAGAGGACTATGCTATGTATGATGACCTAGTTAGGGTAGAGTGATGCCTTGGTATTTTGGGTTGAGGCCGAAGAGAGTGTATTCCGGACTATTTCTCTTTAGTGTCTTGTGTTTTCCCCCAGTAGTAGGACCCTATCATATATTTCAGTTTCTCTTATATACTAACATTTGACTCTCGCTTGTTGTAGAAATTTCTATATTTCAATGTTAGACTCTTTCACGTTTTAATATATTTCTATTATGGTACTATATTTATATTGATCTTTTAGCCTAGTGGTTGGTAGGGTTGTTGACAAACCAAGCCGACTCGTGAGCTTTTTGAGCTCGGCTCGGCTTGGCTCGCTTATTAAACAAACTTAAAAATTAGGCTCAAACTCGGCTCAATTATTAAACAACCCAAGCTTAAGCATAATAAATTTGGGCTTGAGCTCATTTACAGTGCAAAAGTTCGTGAGTTCAGCTCGTTTACCACCAAGGCTCGGGAGTTGGCTGGTTAAAAGTTTGGCTCAACCCTTTTAAATCTCGGCTCGTTTATAAACAAGCCAATGTCAAGCTTCATTTTTAGACTCCTTTAGTAAATGAGTCGAGCCCAAGCCTATTCCGGCTCTGCTCGACTCGGCTCGTTAACAACCGTAGTGGTTGGTATAAGGCTGGCTAAGGGCTAGACTTATTCTGATTACGGTGGTAGCACCCCCTTTTGATGTGTGAATTTCTTTAGACAAAAAAAATTTCAATTGTGATTTTTGGGGGTGTTACGGTGAAATTGTTTGAAAGGTAAAGCCAGAGAATGTTACTGCCACTTTAACCATTAGATAGGTGTGATCGTCACCTAGCCCATACTTGATGCAAGGCAAAATAGAATAACAAACAAAAAGATGCATGCTTAAATATTAATACTATAGGACGTGATGATAAAATAAAAAAAATATAGATAGAAGGGGTATGATAGTTTACAAATCTAAATACAAGGAATCAAATCCAAGAGTCTAAATAATCAGAAGAACAAAAAAACTTTTCAATGCATTGGGAAAAACACATCTATTCGATTAGCCTAACTCTTAATCATAAACATAAATCTCCAACCCCAAACAATGACCAACTACTGACCCACGTAATCACCTTCAGCATACTCTAACTGAGAGTTGTACCCCTACAAATTGTCCTCTACTCCCTGGACCATAAGCCGAATCATTGCAATGATCACACACGTTTAGTATTAGTACGATAAAGTACTAGTAAAACACACTACCTAAAATATGGTAAGGATCATGTAGCATATCGAAGTCACATAGCAGCATGGTGATAAGCATACCAATATAAATTAATACTTAAGCTCATGGTAGTAATATAACAAGGCATGCTTACATGGAAATCATGGAAGAATAGTTAATATGAGAAATGAAACATAATTCATACAATGTAAACCATATTATACTTCTTCTTTTAGTGATCACATAATTAATAGTTATTAAGACTGTTCGTTCGACCACACCTAGTGTAACACCCCTAAAATTCACTACCAAAAATTTCTATT
Source organism: Tamarix chinensis (assembly GCA_030549775.1). Classification (NCBI taxonomy): domain Eukaryota; kingdom Viridiplantae; phylum Streptophyta; class Magnoliopsida; order Caryophyllales; family Tamaricaceae; genus Tamarix; species Tamarix chinensis. The sequence continues at coordinate 95,616,714 of CM060175.1, forward strand.
TTATTAAAATTTAAGTGGTAGCAAATACAATAAAATTCGAGGATGTTGCCAACACACTTAGTACTAGACCGGTTTTCTTCCACCGTTCTAGTACCAAGTGCTAAGGCATTAAAAAGGAAGAGAACACATTCTACACAAAACAAGGTTATAAGACTAAATCAAAGTAGCAGGTTAAATTACATTATAAGAATAAAATCTACTATTAGTGGTTACATGAATAAAATCATTAAACAAAGGAATGTAAAAGTTTAAAGGAAAACCTTGAAAGCTTCCCGAATAGTCCTACACTCTTAACTCGTAAATAAACGTGAACATCACCTACGGGCTAACTTGCAAATGACACTACCTATTGAATAGGTAGGGGCCTACAAAAGGAACCATTCAGTACTACGGTAGTAAGTAACTATTTATACAAAACTAAAAGGTATGACTCATATGCAACACATTAATCCAAACATAAGAACAATAACATGCACATGGGAAGAGATGCAATAAATATTAGGATGGACTCACACTTCAAGAATCATATGTGTAATCCCCCGAATTTTTAAAATCTTATATTTTAATAAATAAATTTTATTTTGGATAAATTAGCCTTTAAATCCTTTAATTTAATTATTTTATGGATTTTTACGCTTATAAAATTTATTAAAAATATTTAATAAATTAAAATAAATAATTATTTTATTATACTCTTATTATTTAAATAAATGTTCAAACCCTTATTTTACTAAAATTACCCTTTTTAACCCTTATATTTTAATTGTCTTAAATTAAATTATTTAATCAATTTATTATCCAAAATTATTCTATTTTATTAAATTATTTAATCCAATTTTCCTTTTCCTTTTTCCCTTTTTCCTTCTCCTTTTTCTTCTTTTTCCCTTTTCTTTCTTCTTCCTTTTCCTTCTTTGGGCCGCCAGCCTACCTCTCGCTCACCCCCTGCGCATTTGGGCATGGCCCAATTCTCTTCCCCTCCTCCCTCCTTTCTTTTTTTACTTTCCCCGGCCAGGCTCCCTCTTCCTTCTCCCGCGCGAGCCAGCCTGCCCTCTTTCTTTTCTTTCCTTTCTCTCCCGACCGGGCCGACTCATTTCTTTTCTTTGACCGCCCGTCGCTCGCGCCCGACACCCCTCCCCCGACACTTTCTTCTTCTTCTTTCTTTCTTCTTCCTCCATCACCGGCAAGAATCCTGACTCCCGCCATCTCGCCTGCATCCCTCTCCTCCATTGACCTCCCCCTGTCTCCCTCTCTCTCCTTCTCGTCGTTTTCCTGCCATACTGGTCCCACCATCCCTGTCTCCCTTTCCCTCTCCCTGCCGTCGCCATCCCTTCTCCCTCTCCCTGCAGCTCCCATTTCCCTACCACCTACCGCCACCCTCGTGCTCCCTATCCCCTCCTCTCTCTTTCTATTCTTTTTCTTCCCCCTTCCCTACCTCATTCTGTGATTTTTCGAGCCTTATACCTTGCCCGAGCCCCCTTCTTTTCTCCCTTTCTTCTCCTCCCATCTCTCTCTCTATTTTTATTTTGCCGCCGCCGCTCAGCCGCTTCCGCCGCCTCAACCACTACCTGCACCACCTCCTGCCACCCTCTACCTCACCCTCGAACCGTCACAGTCCCCATCGAGCCACCCGGCAGCCCCATTCTTCCTCCTCTCTTCTTTTTCTCTCCCTTCCATCCCTTCTCGGCAACCACCCTATGCAGCCTCGATCCGCCGCCGTTCCGCCGCCTATGCCGCCACCTGAGCCACCACAATAATCCTTGCAACCCCCTCTACCACCCTTAATCCTCATTTGGTCGAAACCACCAACCACATGCCCTCATTTTCCCTCCCCGTTTTCCTTCCTCACCATCCTCCATCTCGACCCCCTCTCGGCAGCCCCTCTTCGCGACCTCTCTACTGCCGCCGCCGCCACCTTTAACGGCCTTCAACCCATCCCCGACCACCACTTAAACCCCCTCTACACTTCTGCACCATTCCCTTGCCCCAAATCCTTCCCCATCATGTCTTTCTCTTAGCCCCAAACCTCTAACCCAAAATTTCCCATTTTTTCCTATTTCCACCACCTTCGAGCCCCTCCTTTTCCTTTCTTTGCATGCAGCTCATGGTGCATGAGCAGTATGAGCTGCTGCCTTCCTTGATTGATTTGAATATTAATTTTTAAGGTATAATAATATTTAATTTAAGTATTTGATTAATTAAGTGTTATAAAGCCTTATGTCTTGATTTTTATGATTTCTAACATAATAAACCTTGATATTATTTTTAGGTTTTGGTTTTGATAATCAAATCTTGAACCTTAAACTGGAATACCGGTAAGGTTTGTTTTTGTGGGAATCGAGGTAACCATTAAATCCCACTTAAACGCATGAATTAACGTATGTTAGCACATTAGGATTTTTAATATATTATTATGCTTGATTTGTGTTGTTTAATATGTTATATGTGGTTATTGTGTTGGTTGATAAAAGGAAGCATGATAGGTTATATGATATGTATGGAAATAATATTTAAGGTAATAATTTGGTTGTTAAGGAAAATGTTAAGTATTATCCATGCTGTTTTATGCTATTGTGATATTTAATACATGTTTAATATTTTGTGAGCCTTAGGGGATTTTATTAATGTATATTGTACAAGAATATGGCCTAATATATATATGGGTGTTAATAAGTATTGTATTAACTATAAGAGTTGTGGATGAGACATTAATATTAATATTTTATGTAGTAATAATAATAATTTAATATAAGGAGTGTACTAAGGGTAAAATAGTGATTCTTGATTAAAAAGGGCATTATGGTAATTTTGAAGGCAAGGGTAAAATGGTAAATTTGTTAGTAAAAGGATAAATGGGGAATTTTGTAATAAAAGGGTAATATGGTAATTTTGTAATAAAAGGGCAATTTGGTAATCTTGTAATAAAATGGCAATTTGGTAATTTTGTAACAAAAGGGTAAAATGGTAATTTTATAATAAAAGGGTAAAGTTGTATTTTTGTAATAAAAGGGAAAATTGGTAATTGTGTAATAAAAGAGAGATTTGGTAATTTTGTAATAAAAGGACAATTTGATAATTTTGTAATAAAAGGGCAATTTGGTAATTTTGTAATAAAAGGGTAATTTGGTAATTTTGTAATAAAAAAGTAATTTGGTAATTTTGTAATAAAGGGGCAAATTAGTAATTTTATAACAAAAGGGAAAAATGGTAATTTTGTAAATAAAATGGATAAAAGTGGAAATTGAAAAGGAGTAACTTGGTAATTATAATAATTAAGAAGGGTAAAATGATAATTTAATAAAAGAGAAGGGTAAAACGATAATTTAATATTGGAGAAGGGTAAAATGGTAAATATGATAAATGTGAAGGGCAGTTTGATAATTTAACCAACTAAAGGGGTAAATTGGTAATTAGGATATTGACCGGGGTAATTTGGTAATTTGACCAACCAAAGAGCAATTTATTAACTATAATAAAGGAAATGGGCAAATTGGTAATCTGACCAACCAAATGGAAATTATATTAAGTGTAATAATTACGAAGGGTGATTAGTGGCCTAACAAGTGTGGGAAATAGCTCGGTAACCTAAACCGAGTAAGGGTGTAGCTAAGATTGAATGTGTGCTATATGTCCTACATGCCTTGGATGCCCTATATGATTTTTATGTCCAGTTCTACATGCTATTATTTTAATTGTTTCACGTGTGGCATGGCTTGGAACCAAGGTGTGTTTATGTGCCTCTTTTGGTATGCGCTGATATGGATATGCTGTATTTTATGATGTGATGTGATGTGGCCCTTAGGGACATGCATGCTAGAATAATTAATGTGGTAATGTGGGATGGAGGCATGAAAAAGAGAAACGGGAGAGAAAGATAACCAAGGGGAAGTAAGTTGGCTAAGGTAGGTATGAGAGGAACTAGGGTTTGCATGGGATGGTTAGAGTCCGCATGGGGGCAAACCTTACGTACAGAAAGTTGCATCAGGGCGTGAGGAAGGCAACAGAAGTGTCGTTTGGGTGTCTGGGGGCTTCGGCCGAAAAATAGTACGTGGGACAGTATAAGGGTGCGTAGGAGACTAATCTAGGGTTGGGAGGAAACCCTAATGTGAGAAGGTGGAAAAGAAAAAGAAAATAATAAAAATAAACAAGAATGAGTGGGGTAGAAAGTGAGGGTTGGATCTAAGAGTCGTGACGTGTGGGGTGTTGAAATAGTCAGGATGTGTACGACAGAGAAGGATGGGCCACATAGGCTCGAGTTAGGGTTTTTGGAGAAAACCGAGTTAGGAGGTGCAGAAGTCTCAAGATATGGGATGGGCCCTCCTGAAAGGATAAGTGTGGATATAGTTAGCCATGCATGTCAAGGGTGAAATACTTTTGAATAAGATACGTTTAAGACACTAATCACTTAAAGAGGAAGATGGTGAGCCGGACCCAGACCGGTCCACCGGCGAATAATAGTGGTCAGGAGCATTTTGTCCTGTAAGTATTTTCGGTCCACCGGCTATAATAGTGGAGGATTCTGTACTCAGCAAACCAAACGTAAAATCGATAAGACATGGGGAAGATACTAATCACTTATAGTGGAACACCTTGTGAATCGGGGCCAGACCGGTCCACCGGCGAATAATAGTGGCCAGGAGCGTTCTGCCCTGGAAACCAATCCACCGGCGAATAATAGTGGTCAGGAGCGTTCTGCCCTGTATGTATTTCCGGTCCACCGGCTATAATAGTGGGGTTTCCGCACTCACATGAACATTTAAAATATGAGATGATTGATTAATGATGGACTAATGGCCTTAAGGCCCGAAATATATCGATTATTCATTATGGCCTATTAATATTTGATTGACTTGTTAAGTATGCGAATGTACGAAGGTGAATGTTGCGTATACGCTATTAATATCTGATTGAATTGTTGAATGTGTGAATAAATGGATCCGAATATCATGTTTATACCTATGGTTATGTATGAATGTAGTAGTATCTCATGTGTTACATTGCGTGCCTGTTTTTAAGTGTGTATTTAAAGGGTTACTCAGTACCGTAGTACTGAAGGGTTCCATTCGTAGGGCCCCTGCCTATTCAATGGGCAGAATCCCCTTGCAGGTCATTTTCGGTGTTAATCAAGTGGGCCTTGAGAAAGAGCGTAAGGATCTATCTGGAACTGTTAGGGTTTTACTCTGTCTCCTTGAATTTCGCAAATTTTAATGTATACGCTGTTTTGTAACCACCACTTGGTGGATTATATTCTTATACAATGTTTACTTGCGCTACTCTCATATAAATATGTTTGAATTTCTCGTAAATTGTGTTTTGTTCTTTTAGCCTTAGCACTTGGTATTGGAACAGTAGGAGTGAACCGGTATGGTACTAAGTGTGGCGGTAATATCCCCAAAGTTCACGGTTTATTGATTTGCTTCCGCTAATTTTCTTTTAATTAACAAAATTTTTCAGTAGTGAATTTTGGGGGTATTACAATATATCACAGAGTCCATTTACTTAGCATTTCTAGCACTTATCAAGAGAGCATCCAAGTGAAGCTCTTTGTAGTATAATTAAAATTGTCCAACCACACACTCCATCAACACAAACCACCACTCAATCCAAGACAGGCACTAAGGCCACAATCATACCAGAACGACAAGTCATACATTTAATCATCATTATTTGGACTTAAACCATTAGTTAATTATTATTCATAATCATATCTCAAATTATATTTATGTAGGCTCGGGAACTCCACTATTATAACCGGTGTAATGGACACTAGATATCTAACTCTAGGGCATAAGGCACTTGGCCACTATTATAGCTGGTAGAACGATCTCCAAGGTAAAACACTCCTAACCACTATTATAGTCAGTGGAACAGTAAACATATACAATCTCCAAGACAACACACACTTGGCCACTATTATGACCGATGGAATAGTATAATGATATAATCCACATGGTCTCAAACTCCATGGTGTTCCACTATAAGTGACTAGTGTCTTTCCATTTAATTAACCCATCAATTCCATTTATTTATCTTGAAGGGTAGATCACGAACCTAGAGACATAAAAGTACGCTAGTCATACCTGTGCATACAAGCAGCACAATACCCTTTAAACCATCAACCCAGGGACGCAAAGGTACATTGGTCGCACTAGTGTATGATGACACATGGTACCCTACCGACAATGATACTTAATCTATAAGTATGCATACCCTCTAAGTAGGTCTGTAGATCTAAATAGAGTAAGATATAGGGTCTGGCTGAGGCACTAAGGCATACCAGCAAAATCTAGAATAATAGTGGGCTAAATTACATCTTTAGGGTAGCGACCCCTAAAGAGCCGCTACCCTAAAGAGCCACCATTCTCGATCTTGAGATATTCCACTTTAATTATTAATGTCTTAATTAAGGTGACCACGAGAAACATATCAATCATATACTTATTCATTTTTATTTGTTTATATAATTATTAAGTAATCTTTATTAGTATTATTATCTATGTTAACTTAAATAGTCCACTAAGACCATTCTAGATTTCAATTCTTATACTTAGGCACCTTAGGTCAAAATGACCAAAATGCCCTTAAGGCTAAGGCTTCCTTTCATCATCTACTTTCATTACATAATTTATTTTTATTTATCCACATGCCATAATAGATTATCGTATCATAATTATACTACTGATCATGGAATCAAATACTCTACACACCAAATGATCATTGAACGCATAAACCCTAACATGTACTTCTAGCACATCCAACGTATATTTCTATGCATAATTAACAATTAAGGCACCTCTAGCATGATTATAAAATTAACATCATAACATACCCCTAGTTACCCATGCAACCCTAAAATATGCAATTTTCTTATCATACACACAAATTTAATGAAATACTCTTATCCTTATAATATGCATAATTATACTTAAACAAGTAATACCAAAGGCCATAACCCCTATTCTATTATTTAAAATTGCTTATGACTTATTATGAAGGTTTATTAGATCAACTGCCATGTTATATACAAATTACAGATTTACCCATTCTCACTTATAAAATTACTAATTTACCCCTATTGCTTGCAAATTTACTAAAATACCCTTTACTTGCCAAATTACCAAAATGTCATTTTTAGTTGAGAAATTACTACTTACCCTTCTTGCTTACAAAATTACCATAATACCCCTCTCAGTTGAAGAATTACCAATTTACCCTTCTTACTTGTAAAATTACCAAAATAACTTCAATAGTTGCAAAATTACCAAATTACCCCGTCTTACTTGCAAGTTTACCAAAATACCCTCCTTAATTGTAAAATTACCAAATTACCCTTATTATTTATAAGATTACCAAATTACACTTCTTCTTTATAAAATTACCAAATCATCCTTCTTACTTGCAAATTTATCAAATTACCCTTTTTAGTTGTAAATTTACAATATTACCTTTTTCACTTATAAAATTACCAAATTACCCTTATTAGTTGTAAATTTACTATATTACCCTTCTTACTTATAAAATTACCAAAATGCCCTCTCTAGTTGTAAAATAACCAAATTACCCATTTCTCATGCGAAATTCCCAATTATCCTTTTTAGTTATTAAATTACCAAATTACCTTTCCTACTTATAAATTTACCAAAATACCCTTTTTATTTATAAAATTATCAAATTATCCTTCTTACTTATTAAATTACCAAATTACCCTTTTCTCATGTAAAATTACCAAACTAACCTTATTATTTAATAAATTACCAAATTACCCCTTTCTCGTACAAAATTACCAAATACCCTTCTTATCAATTTACCAAATTACCCCCTTTTTCATGCAAAATTATGAAAATATCCCTAGCACATAAAATATTAACCCTCATGGCCCACGTGCATCATTTAACACCTCAACTCTTATTATTCATTAGCAATACCTATTATCACCTACCATGCACATTTATTTAGGCCACTCCCTATGTACAAGTAAAATTTTTAAAATGCCCCTAGGACTTATATTAGCATTATTTCTAATACAAGTGGCTATATTTACTTATCATGACATTTACATGCATCTAATATCATTATTAACAACAAAGCCCCCATTCTTAACCACCATTTCTACACATATCACATTTCATACAATATAGCATGCTTTTCATTCTCTCTTTCAATATATATTACAAATCATGAGTTGTTTAACAACACATAATATACACACAACCACGTACCAAAACCCTAATATGCTAACATACGTAAGTCCATACATTTTAGTAGGGTATAATGGTTACCTTATTTTCGATAATAACTAAACTTTACCGGTACTCTAGTTAAAAGCTTAAGCTTTGATCATTAAAAATTGTACCTAAAAATAATATCGTAATTGGCATATTAGTAGTAGATAATTAAAAGAATATTTCTTTTATCAAAAATTCTTTTTAAATACATGTTATTACCAACTACATTATATCTCAAAAATTCATCAAATAACTTTAAAATGTGTAGCAACACTCATGCTGCATAGAAAACGTGAGTTTGCATGGCACAAAGGGTGAAAAATGGGATGGGAGAAGTATGGACGAAGGGAAAAAGGGGTCTCGGGTAAGGGGTTTGAGGGAGTGGTGGAGGAAAGTTGGGTAGTGTTTGGGTGCAAGAGGAGTGGTAGGGTGTAGGTGGTGGCTGAGGGTCGGAGAGTGGTAGCTCAAGGCAGCGAAGATGGTGGCAGGAAGGAGGGTGCAAAGAGGGGAGAAGGAGAGGAAGAAAGGAAAAGAATGAGGAGGAAAGGAGGGATGTAAGGGGAATCTCAAGCAGGATGAGGCAGGTGGGTGTAGGGTTGGTGTTAGGTGGTTGAGGGGTGGCTTCGGCGGTGGAAGAGGGGAGATGGCGGTGCGGGATGTGGATTGAGAGGAGAAGAAAATAAAAGGAAGGGGAAAAGTTGGTTGCAGGGGCGTATGGTGGCTGCTTGAGTGGTGTAGGGAGGAAGTAGCGGAGGCAAGGGAGCTAGTGTGGTGGTTGGTTGGGCAGTAAAGACGGTGGTTAGGGGAGGTGAAGCAAAACATGGGAGATAAGAGAGGAGAGGAGAGGAGAGGAGAGAAGAGGGAATGGCAGGGGAGAAGGAGGCTCGAGGAGGGGAGAAATGAGGTAAAGGAGAAGAAAAGAATGAGAATAAAAATAAGAGGGAAGGGAGGAGGTATGCTCAATCTTGTAGGGTAGGTGGATGCAGGTCGACGTAGGGTGGCAGGGAGAAGGAAGGAGAAAGGGGAAGGGAAAGAGACACACTAGAAAGGCTACAGGGCTATACATGGTTGAAAATGAAAGGGAAAGGGACAAGGGAGAGAGGTAGGTGCAGGGGTGCAATGGCAGGTGAAGTGCAAGCATAGGGGAGGGGGCTTATTTGGATCGACATGCAGGGAAGAAGGGAGAAGAAGAGAAGAGAAGGAAGGTAGGTCAGGTGGGGGAGAAAAGAAAGGGGTAGGTTGGCTCGTGCAAGGGAGAGGAGAAAAAAAGGAAGGGGAGTGAGGTTGGCCTATCACGGGGGAGAAGAAAGAAAGGAGGGAGCGGTTGGACGGGCGAGGAGGGTCTCGCAAGAGGAAAGGGGAAAGAGGAGTGGGCCAAGGCAGCAGCCCAACAGAGGAAATAAAAAGAAAAGAAGAGGGTTGGTCGGCCTAGGAAAAGGAAAAATGAAGGAAAAAGGAAGGGAAAAGGAGGAAGAAAAAGGAAAAATGAAGGAAAAAGGAAGGGAAAAGGAGGAAGAAAAAGGAAAAGGAAAAATATGAAAACAAAAATAAAATAACATTTAAAGTTGGGATTAGAAATTAGGTAAATGGGAGAAATTATTTATTAAATTAATTTATTTAAAATTTAAAGTATAAATTTAAGAGGATAATTTTAGTAAAATTATGGTTTGGGAATTTATTTAAATAAAATAGTATCATAAAATAATAAAATATTTATTTTCATTTATTAGATAATCATATCCATTACTATAAATCGAAGGTCCATAAAATAATTAAATTAATAATTTAAAGATTAAATTATTCCAAATAAGGGTATTACACCTAGTTCTCCACCATGAACAAAAGTCATGGCAGCAAATAAATATAATGGGATATCACACCCACCACACAAGGTCATGATACATCAAAGGTGCTTTTCTCCATGGATACCGCACCCACCACACATAAAATGCACCTACAGCGAGGATTAACACAAACCAAGATACCACATCCACCACACGTGTTGAAGTACATCAAGGGGGCTTGTACCGGGATATGTCACCCATCACACCTTGAATGCCTTTGCTTGTAGGCTAAAAAGTTGGGATACCATACCAACCTAAGCAATGGACAATACGAAGTGCAAAGGGGCTTGTTCAGAGGATACATCGCCCACCTGTACTATACACCGATGCCATGCTAGTCTACTATTGTATAATCTAATACCTCAAAGATATGTACATACCCCCTACCAACCACAATTCACTAGAGAAGGAAATAGGTACTGAGTGAAAATATAAACCACAAGGTAACCCTCCCGCTAGCTTCAGTTTAGCTACCCCTAAAGTCAGAGAAAAAGACTCGAACAACATCTTATTCCATTATTATACATTTTTAAATGATATTATAAATCACAAATTAAATCTACAAATAAATAATTGGGTATTTTTGAAATGCCCCAAAAATACTAGTTTTGAGAATTTTAGTTAAATAAGGATTTATTAGGAAAATTAATTAAATTAATTATTTTTATTGGAATAGGAAGAAATTATTTAGGGCAAATTAAGAGGAAATTTACAAATATTTTTATAAGGAAAAATTTGGGTATTTTGCTAATTAAAAAGGAATTTAGGAGAAATCCTTTAAAAATTATAAGTTAGCCTAAAAAAGGAATTAAATATTATTTTATTAAAATATTTTAATTTTTATACACCCAAAATAATCAGATTTATTTAATTAACCCTAACCCATATATTTTTAATTTTCCCTTTTTCATTTTTCTTTTTCTTTCTTCCTTTTCCTTTTCTTTTTCTTTATTTTCTTTATTTTCTTTATTTTCTTCCTTTTTCCTTTCTTTTCTTCTTCCGGTTGGGCCTACCCGTGGCCCGTTTCCATCACCCTCCGTTCCTTCGGCCCGACCCATAAGCAAAACGACGCTCCTTCTCCCCTTTTTCCCTGGAAAGTTACGTTCCGTTTGAAAACTTTATAACTGCATCAACCTGGTTTTTCCTTCTCTTTTCTTTTCTTTCTTTTTCCCCCAGCCCGCCGATCCACCCTCTTCTTCTTCCTCCTCCTCCCTTCTTCTTGCCCGTCGACCTGCAACTACCTGCACGGCCACAAATTTCGTAGGCAACTACGCACGATCGCTGCCCATCTCCCCTTCTCTTCCACGTCGACTCATCAACCACACCTGTCTGCCCACTTCTTCCCTCCCCTTGCACATTTTCCCCTGTCCCCTGGTCACTCACAAACCACAAATGAGGAGTGCGCCAACTGTCGTCATCAACCGGTGCCCACTCCTGCCTGCCACTCTTCCATCTTCTCTACGACCCTAACTTCTCCTTTAGCCTATAAATACCCCTCATTTGGTTTATCTCAAAACTTTTCCCAAAACCCTAAGAATTTACCCCTGCGCACCACTGCAACTTCAGACACCCTTTCCTCCGCCGTCAGCCAACTACACCACCTGCTCTACCTACCTAAGTCTTCCCTACAACGCTCTTTAACTAACTACGCCACCCTTTCTCCTCGATTCTTCTTGCACAAGCCACCATAGCCGTGCAAATTTCCTTGCACAACCAGCCAAATTTTTACACCTGTTGCCCTTCGCACCACCATCCACCACCACATCTGCCTCTATCACTGCCTCCTACACCACCTAAAAACAGTTACTAGCCCTCCTCCACCTCTCCCTACCCTTCTTTTCCCCTTCCTCCTTCTCCTCCTCTCTTTTTCTTCTTCTCTTCATTTCAGCAGCCGTGCGCTGCCGCCATTTGCTGCGCCACCACCTCACTTTACTCCCCTCGGTCTAGAATACCACCAACACCCCAACATCCACCCTTATTCTCCATCTCTTCTTCTCAAATCTCAACTCTTTCCATTTCTTTCCTCTTTTCCAGCCACCGCCACCATAGCCATGCACCACCGCTAGTGCCACCTATCTCCGCTAGCCTAAGGTGGAACCCTAAACCCTCTCAGCCCTTTTTCCCTATTTATTTAAGCTTGTTTTATTTTATTTCAAATTTTAACTAGTATTCAATTATTATTATTATTATTATTATTATTATTATTATTATTATTATTATTATTAGGTTCAACATTATTGTTATTATTTCTTATCAGAGTAGAGATCCTATTTAAATTATTTAGATTATTAGTTTCGTATTATTAGTATTATTATGAGTTTTATTATTATTATTATTATTATTATTATTATTATTATTTTTCTTATAATTTATTTTATTATCTATTTAGAGGGTCGAAACCCTACCTTATTAATATAGTGTGAATACAATTACTTGTATTATTATTATTATTATTATTATTATTATTATTATTATTACTAGTATTATTAGTATTATTATTCTGCAATTCCAATTATTATTTCATTACTATTATTATTACTATTTTTATTAATAATGTCCTAATGATATTATTAGCATTATTTTGGTGAAGGGTTGAAGCCCTTATCTCACCATCCATTTTGAATCATATTAATATTTTCATTAATATTTTTAGTATTATTTCTTATCATTATTATTAGTATGGTATTATTTTATTAAAAATATAGTCTTAGAATAAGTTAGTAAATAATAATACTTTTTGGTAGGAGGGAATCTAATTCTAGTTTTTTCCCTCATATAGGTGAGACCAGTCAAAGCCCTAAAGAGGCGTAGGAGCGTGCTCTAAGATCGGTGACATTTTAGGTAAGGGTGTAACTAAGGTCGTTTGTGTGTAATGTGTTTTACATACCTTGCATGCCATGTGATATGAAATATGATGTATTTTATGTGTATTTGTATAGCTATTATATATGCAGTATGATGTGAAGTTGAGGTATATTCATGCGATATTTTATGGCATGACTATAGTATGTAAAGTTGTGTTTTTATTGTAATATGGTGTGGCCATAAGATATACATGCTAGGTTATGTAATATAATGATATGGAGTGAAATGATGTGGGATTGATTTAAGTGTTATATGAACATGCACGGGGGAATCTAAGGTTTGCATGGTAATCCAGGGTTTCATGTGGGAGCGTAGGATTTTGCATGAAATAGTACAGCGAGTTGTATGGGGGATATAAAGTTTGCTTGGGAGTGAATTTTACGTATGAAAAGTCAATTTGAGGTGTGAGGAAGGTGATGAAAGTGTTGTTTGGGCGTTTGAATGTGTTGAATGAAAAATAGTACGTGGGATAGTATAAGGGCATATAGTAAACCGATCTAGGGTTTTGTGTGGTGGTTAGGGTTTGGTGTGGCTTTTGGGGTTTAGGTGGTTGTGTGTGTGTATGGTGAGTAAAGTGTGTTAATAGAAGTAAAACCTATGGGCAATGTGTTAAAATAATTTTTGGATTGTATCAAGTAGAGTAGGATGGACCATTTGGGTCTAACCAGGGTTTCTAGGCAAAACCCTAAAGTGAGGAAGTGAATGGGTAAGTGGTGAAATAGTAGTGGGCTTGGGTCCACACGTGGGGGAAATGGACTCTAATGTAAGTTTGGTAAAGAGGGAAGGATAATGGGCTAAGTTAGGAAGTTCATGAGACTAAGAGTGAGATGGGTTCTGTTGGGGAAATAAGCATGGAGGAAGTTAGCCATGCATGTCTAGGGTTAAAATTATGAATAAGATACGTAAAATATTAATCATGTAAAGTGGAAGAGTATTGAGCCGGACCCAGACCGATCCATCGACATAATAGTGGCCAAGTACCGAGGTATCCTAGAGACCGATCCACCGGCATATAATAGTGGTAGGGTATGTTACCCTAAGTGACCGATCCACCGACTATAATAGTGGGGGATCCCGATCTCAATAAACCAAACCCTATAGTTTGCTAAGACATGTAAAATACACTAATACTTATAGTGGAACACCATGTGAGCAAGGGCCAGACCGATCCACCGGCATAAAATAGTGGTAGTGTATGTTACCCTAGTGACCGATCCATCGACTAAAATAATGGCTAGGCACCGGAGTGCCCTGAAGACTGATCCATCGACTAAAATAGTGGGGTTCCCGTATTTGTGTGGACTTGATAAAGAGTATGGTGTGAAAATAATTTTGATAAGAGATTAATTAAGTAATTAATCTGGATTATATTGAACCTTTGTATATTCATCTGAATGTTCATATGCCTTTATGTTATTATGTTGGACTTTATGATCTTTTATTATTCGGCATGATTTATGTGACCTTGCATGTTGGCCTTGGTGCATCTGTTACCTTACTCAGTATGTAGCGTACTGATCACCTCTTTCATGGATGTTGCTCAATCCCATGAGCAGGAGGCCCATTTGACGTGTTGCAGGTAGGAGATGCCTTCTTTGATGCTATTGATGTCCATGGGGAATCAGGTAGGGGCGGGTGTTAATAATGGCTGGATTAATCTTCGGAGTGGCGTGGCTGGTTTTCCCTCAAATGATATTTTTATTCCTGTTACCCTTTTAAGCTATGTCTTGAATTCCAGAAACGATTTTAACCTTGTAGACATCTTTCCATTCTAAGGAACTTTACTCTCGTATTTCAGATTATGTAATCTTTCATGCGTACTCTGATTTTTGTATTTATGAACATTGGTTTATATATTGATATGAGTTGATGAAAATATTTTCTTAACCTTAGCACTTGGTACTGGAACGGTAGGAGTGAACCGTTCTAGTACTAAGTGTAGTAGTAACATCCCTAAAATTTACGGGTTTTAAATTAGAGGTTTAAAAAAAATAGTAAATTTTGGGGTGTTACAATTTTCAAGTGATAACACCAAACAAAATTAAATTTCATGATTAACCAAATTGAGTGTTTCCAAGTGATAACACCAAACATGTCACAAGGCATAAAAGCCACCAATTGGGTGTTTTGAGATGATACCAAAATTAACCAATTCAAACCTAATTATCATCATTACGAATCTTATTAATTCCAAGGCAATCATGGTCGAAATCATAGTTTAAATATTATAATCACATGGAGGTATTAACACAAGAGGTCCAAAAGAGTATCAATAATTAACAATCGAACTAGTCGATCGGTCCTTGGGACCAGTCGATTGCTTTGGTCGTATCAGACTTGAACCAAAATAACATTAATGGATCAGCCGACTAGTTGGTCTTATTAATTATTTGTTTATCGGAAACTAGTCAATGAGTTTGGTCCAACTAGTCGATGGACCTAATCAAATACCATACCACTTTGGTTGTAGAGTCACTAGTCGATGGGTTTGGTGAACTAATCGACTGTTTATAGAAACCGGTCAATGGGTTCATCAAACTAATCAACTGATATCACAACCAACCAATCAAAATTTTACAAATCGTACAATTGCTCCCACAATCGGTCGATGGGTTCAGTGAACCGATCGAATGGTGTGGGTAAAACATCGCCCAAACCTATGATGCACATACCCAAATTTTATAGCATATTAATTCTAGCATGTTTCTATGTCATAAAACAAATAAAAATACATATTGCAAATATAGAATCACATGGATACATGATAATAGAGACATTTAAATGAATCATGCTCAAGCTACCAATTCATGCATAAAATCAGAGAAACCTAATAATTCTTAATTTAAGGAAGAAATTATACCACATGCTCAAATTCTAGAATACAATTAGACCATGCTCGTACAAAACACACCAAGACACATGGAACCTCAATAAGCAACAAAACCTTATTCACATTAACATTCTTATCTTTTAGTAATTCTTCTAGCACATAAATCCTACTTAATGGATATCTAGCAGGACCTTGGTTACTAAGAAATTCAAAACCATTAATAATCCCTTTTAAAACTCCATTAAAAATCAAAGAAGAGTCAGAAGAAGAAAAAGAAGAATAAAACACAACCCAACCTTTTCTCAGAAACTGGATGCTAAGGAAATAGAAACTGAAACCTTCATCATTTCTCAAAATTATTCCTTCATTGATTAAGGGAAAAAAGGAAGAACTAAAGCCAAGATTAGAAGAAGAAAAGGGAGACAACGCTAGACCAAAGAAGGAAGGAAGCCAGAGCAAGGTTTTGTTTTTTATTTTTGTAGAGAGGAGAAATGGAAAGAATGAAGGAATGCTTAACACTTAAAAAATTCCCACCAAGAAAAGGGAGAAGAGAGCAAAAACAATGGGTGAGAAATGAAAATGGATAAGGAATGGAGGGTATAGAGTTGAGGGCTGGTCTACATTCATGGGATAAATAGAGATAAGACCTATATGGTTGAATGTGGGAAACTAAGAGGTAAGGACATACACAATGGAGTGATGGAGGTTGAGTGTATTTAGGAAGATACATGGAAGTAGGTTGGTGAGTAAGGGAATAGGTGCACTAAGTCAACCACGTAGCCCAACTACTGGAAGAGGAGAGATAGGTGAAGGAGAAGAAAGAAGGTGAGGTATGTCTTAAAAGCATTTTTTAGAAAAATTTAACTAAATAAAATTATAAAGTGATCTAAATAATGTGAAAATATAAAGCACCAAAATATGCTTATTATCACAAATAGACTCCAATTAGAAGTTTTCATAAATATTAGAAAGGAATTCAAATCAAAATTAGAAATTGATATAAAATTGTAGGATAATCACTCAATCGATTTAGGCAAACCAGTCAACTAATTTATTGAGAATAAAATTGTTAATCTCTAAGCATATCAGTTGATTGGTTAGGCAACTTAGTCGATTGTATACTTTTAATTCTCATTTTTTAATTCAATTTCAAGCTCATTCCAGTACCAAAACTAATTTATTTTATATCAACATAATTTTAAACACATTAAGAAGGATTTTAGGATAGGGTATTACAATTACAGATATGAATGACCAACTTCAAACAGCTCAACCTGACATTTTTCATACTTTTTGGGATTTATATCTTAATATATAGGGTACCATTGCTGCCACCTCTAGGTGTTTCTCCTTCAAGGTAGTCAACAATGGTCTTTTGCTATCTACATAAGCAAGTATATACATATTAAGGCTTATAACTAATAATGAGATTAAATAAGCTTTATTCTCTATGGAAAATGAGAAAGCCCTAGAATTGGATGGTTATAATGTGTTTTTCTTCAAAACCACATGAAGTATTATAGGCGAGGATATGTGGCATGCAATTAGAGATTTCTTTGTTATTAGATAGATGCCTACTAACCTTATAATCATTGCTTTTAATGTTATCCCTAAAATTCTAAATGTTAAGAATCCTAATATATTAATTTCTCAAGATTAGAATTATGTTAGGATATTAATTTTTCTATATTAGGATTAGCTAAAATTTGGGTATTATACTTTTGTTTTAATATATGATGCACATCTAACACAATGATGGTTATCTCACTCTATGACATATGGAAGTTTTTAGTTTCTGGCTACTACCTCTCTACAAAGGAGGATATGAGAGACCAGTCTATGTATGGAAAAACATAGGTCTCATATGCACAAGTCTAATACCAAAAATTTGGGTAAAATGGTAATCATCAACGATACTCATCTCATTACTAAACTGCTTTGGTGTTGTGTGAACCCTTAAAACTTCATAATTCTAAACAATAAAATAGAAAAATATAATGAACACATGATAGTTAATAAGAGAAATAAAAAATAAATTTATAAAAATTGAACTTACATCTCCAAACCGTATATCCAACAAAATGTGACTGCCAAAGCTTGTGATCAAAATAGGATTCCTTGTACCTCTAAGACATGGTTTAACTAAGTATCATCCATCCCTCTAGTTTATACCTCATTCATTTGGTCTTACATCATCGTCGTTGCTATCATTGCTACCATCATCACCCTAATCCTCATCTATAGGTGGTGGATAATGTATATGGCTGGAGGAGAATGGTTGACCCATGTAGGTCAAGAATGATGAGCCACTAAAGGATGATCAACATGTTGTAATAGTTTGTCTACTATGTGATCTATAACTACCTTCAAATGTTGTGTCATCTCAAAACGATGATTGATCACTGTGAGTCAAGGATGATGGAATAATTGCATCAAAAGTAAACGACAGATGATGTGTATAGTCCAAAAATGTTAGCATTGTAGGTAGCTCATAATCATGATTAGCTTGATGTGGATATTCTTCTTGGACTTGCTCTAAGGCTTGTTCATTTTCTTTTTGTGTGTATTTTTTGTTGCATCATAGCCCATCATCAAAAGATTTTGTAATATTTGTTAAACTCACTGGGGTAGGTTCTAGTACTTGTTTGTTTTCATTTTCGATCATGCCAAAGCGGTAACTCCACGATCCTCTGTCCTATCTAGTACCTTTCCCTATCCATAACTCATCTAAAATTCACTAAGAGAAATAATTTAATAAAAATCAAGTATATGCCTAAATTGAATCAATCAAACCAAGAGTGCCTACAATGCACATCTAATGAAAAGTATATAAGTATACTCAATTTTATAATTATATCAAATAAATCAAGGATTTCTAAATAATATGTTTGCCTTCTATAATCGATAATACTTGAGTAGCCAAGTCCTTAGAATCTTCATATAACTCTTATCTAATGTTCATACCTAGGTGTAGCATAGAAGTAGTTAACTATATTTCCCATTTATGAATTCTGCCAAATAATAATGGTTACACATTTTGAAAGAATTATTAGAGAAGGTTTAATAAAGAAATTGACACTAGAAAAAAGGACAAAATCATAAGTAAAAATACACCACCTAATACCACTTCAAGTTCAATTGCCTTAAATCAAAAATCAAAATAATAAAAAGTGAGAAACAACATTGAACTAAAAAAAAAGGAAAAAGAGAAATAGGCAAGGCACCAATGTGAGATACAAATGTTAGAAGGCCTATAGTAATGTGGACTACTAATACTAGAAGGCTATAACAACATGAGCTACCAATGATGGTAGCGTGAACTCCTAATGTTAGAAAGCAAGGGCAATATAAGTTACTAATGCTCAAAAATGCAATACGTTCGTTAACCCTATTGTGGGCCAACGTGACTTTAATTAGTTGCATAAATGGCTATCGTAGAAGGGTTGAGAACAACACACAAAAATAGATTTGGAAGATCGATTAACAAATATGACAGAGCAATGAACATACATCAAAATTAGAGAAAAATGCTACAATTGTTACTTTTGTTATGCTTAGTGGTAGATTTGACGAGACTTTCTAGTGATGCAATGGAAATTTGACGATAAAGACTTAATATGTTTGCTGGTAAATGAAAAAGAAAAAGAAAAGTAAGTGAAGAGGTTGGTATGAGAGAAGAAGAAAACGAATAATATAGAAAGAGAAAGAAAAATTAAGAGGAAGAAAAATATCAATGAAAGATAAGTAAGCGAGGAAGAAGGGTGCAACGTGAACCAATAACAAAGGGACGAAAAAATTATAAGTAGTTGGGTTAGTATGGAATATTATGGATAGTTTGTCTGTTTATTTTTTTATTTAAGTATTCGTTTGGTACGAGAATAATAGGGATAAAAAATTACCTCTGTCTTTTATATATTTTATTTGAGATTAATTATTTTGTTCGAATGAATATCTATTTTAGATTATAATTTGATCTAAAATAAATATTTTATTAAAAAATATTCTTATTATTCTTAAATATTTAATATAAAAATCATAAACAAAATAAAAATTTCCGCCTCTTATTACTCTCCTGCCAAAAAGCCCTAATAATAAAATCGTTTTCCATACAGCTGCGCCTTAGACCTATTGTTCGGTTGTTTCCGTCGTCGAACCCGACCCAGCGCTAGCCGCTAGGTTTGGCTTATTTCGAAAAGAAAGTTACACCTGGTCCAAAGTTCCAACTGCTAGTCGACGTGAATTACTGTAGTCGCTCAAAACCAGCCCACCCGTATACCTGGGCAGCAATGGCGACCGGAAAACTAGCAGCAAAAACCTCCGAAGCTGAGGAACGAAAATCCCTGCCTCTCGGACCAAGCAAAAGTAAGATGAAGAAAATTAAGAGGAAGATGAAGAACAGAAACAAGGATGAAACTTCTGGAAGGATTGCCCAATCGCCTTCTGCTGCTGGGCAGCGTAATTTCTTCTTGGATCAATTTCAGTCTGCGAATGGCGTCAAGCTCTCTTCTTTGGAGTTGGAGTCTATCAAAGGTTTCTTCCTTTCCCAAAAAAACTCTTACTTTGTGCGACGTTTCTATTTTCCGTTCTCATCTATACGTAGATGACATTGCTCACTACTAGCTTACCTTCATCCCTATTTTGATTTATCGGGTTTTCAAACCTGAAGTACCCGCTCAAGCCTGTATTAGCACTCTTTTTGATGGTGCTTTGCAATCAGTCTTCTAGGCACAGTCGTTTGTGGAATTTAGGCTGATAATGCATCATCAAATCCTTGCAATAAAACAAAAAGAACTGTACATTTTTTTATTGATGTTTTGCTGCACCGGTTATTCTCCAGAATACTTGATTCTTACCTCATGATGTTGGGCTGATTGTGTAGAGTATGAAGAAATTGTTGAACTTAAGGCTCCATTTCGTGATTGCGGTTATGCTGGGACTTGAATTTTGTTTAAGTTGTGCCTTTATTAATTTATTTATTTGCTGCGATTGTATCATATGTTGAGCTAATAGATGGGTTTAAGGATGAGGATTTAGTTTGTGGGTTTACGGCTTAAAATCTTTAGGAAGGGTTAATCCTAGTCTCCCTGTCCCCATCTTTAGGCTAGGGGGCGCTTGCTACAAACTAGGACCTTTCTTCTTTGCAGAGTCATTGATGCTTTTATGTGGCTACTTCCACCATTGCCTGTGCTTTTTCCCTGTTTTGCTGATGAGTTTCAAACTACGCCTCCAAAGTTTTCAATGCAGACCTGAAATTGAATATTTTATTGGTACATCGGTGCATGAGTTTCTCTTTACCTCTCATATTAGTCACCCATTTCTGCTCCCCTTGTCACTAGGATTGCTTCCTACTCACTAGTGGGACCCTGGGATGAAATTGAAACTGCTTAGTATCAACCATGGCATCACCAATCTTTGTGTGCCCAGCCTCTCAATCTTGCCATTCACTTCAAAATATGGGCGAATTACAAAGTCAAGCATGCCACTATCCTCTGTCATGTTCAGTCCACTACCATCAACTCCACAAACTTTTGGACTTAGTCACCCACTTAAGTGGGTTGCTTGAGTTGCTCTTGATATAGATAGGAGCTCTGCATCCATTCAATAAAATATTTCTTGATATCTTTCTTGATCCTATCACTACATGGATGCCTTTTACTACATGGATGCCTTTTACTACACCAGTGTAGCATTGACAAGGTAAAAAGTAGTCATCCTCGCATTAGTGTGTGATATTGGCAGCCTAGAAGAAGTTTTCTGTATTGAATGATATTTTATATGGTCTGGCATTTTGGGTTCTAGAGTATGATTTCAAGTCTTTTATATATCCTGGTTATGTTTCATAAAGAACATTTTCTAAAATCTAGGACAATGAGTACTTTCCTCTGTAAAGTTTTTGAAAAAGTTTGACTCATACAGAATAGAATATTAAGTCTTGAGGACTTGCTTTTGTTTGCAAATAATAGTCTATATACAGATGTTTCATAATTTTAATTTTAAAAGGGAATTATTTTTTTTAACTTAATTAAATAAAAGATTTTAGAGATAAGGGATTATTAGCTCATTGATGCTCACTAGCTGCTTGGTGATAGGCTCCCTGAGTGCTCGTTCTCATTCATGTTTATAGCTCCTTAATTTAGAAGTAGTGACTGACATGAAAATTTTACTTGCTGGATTGATCAGCTCTTTCCCATTTATATGTTGTTTGTAAGACGTAAAATCGACTGTGTAACCAGCAAGGGTGCCTTGTCATAGTCTGTATATAGTTCTTAGTGCTTTAGTCCCTGTATTATTAGTGCACCCTGAATTAGCATTTCCTAGTTGTCAGTCTAAGCGACAGCATCATGGCCAGCTTGTCTAAATGCAGCTTATCCCATCCCATCCCATTCCCTTTTACTTATTTAAAGCTGTCTTGGCTCATTAAATCTATAGTACCAGTAATGTTACAAACTCAATTATATCAGTTTTACTTTTGCCTACTTGTCCTAAACAACATGAATGCCTAATGGTTGTTCTGAAATCAAATTCTATGAGTGTACAATTACAAAGATGCATTCCAATGCTCCAGCTATCCTTTGATTACGACTGAAACTAAGAGGCTCCCATTTTGAAAGAGATGTCTTAAACTATGTTTCCATGCTCTTTTTATTTTTTTTATATTTTTTTTATTTCCTCTCTCCTTGCTGTGATTGGTTGTTTCAAACATTTTTTATTTATTTTATATTCTCCCACAACAAATACATAATTCTAGATGTTATTTAATGTTTCGTACCATAAATTTTATGTATTAGACTTCACAGTCAGCAATGCAGTCTGAAAAAAGTATGTGAGAAGGCTTAATGTGATGTATCATAAGCGAGGTTGCTAAAAGTTCAAGAGAAATATGTTCTTCTGCATTTTTGTTTGTTGTATTTTTTTTAAGGTCAAGTAGTTCTCAGATATGTGTGTGTGTATGTTCTTTTTTTTTTTTTTTTTTTTTTTTTAAGGGTTGAAGTTGTTTAGGCTCTTATCCTCTCTGATGATACGTAGTGGTATCCCTGTTGAAAGAGCGAGAAGAAGGGCTATGTTAAAACCAAGGAAATCTTAATCAAAGTGACTGAATATCCAATATGTTTGGTTGCAATTGTAAACTGGAAATGAATGTGCATGAAACCAATTTCTCCTAATTATAGAACAAAATCACCTCATTCTTCAAGGACTTAAATATATTGTGAATGTCTCAGAAAAGGAAGATAATGACCAAGTCTCTATGTAAGTTGCAACACTATGATATTTCACTCGACGTTGTGAGATCAGTTCACTTATAAAATCCTTGTGCCAAATAAATCCAAGTACTGAGGCTTCATTATGCTGAGAACACAGAATGTAAGATGGCTTGAAATTATATATGATTGTTGTTTTTGGTTAGTCACTTGCTTGTAAGTCCCTCAGTGTTTCGTTATGGGTATTCCCTATTATTCGCCTACTCTGCTCATCTGGCATTATTTCCTAGCACTAGCAACTTGTTGCTTACAGACCTAATGGAAACTTTTTGATTTACCTTTGACTTCTCTGGTAGACCATATTCAGCTTCTTCCCATTGTCCACCGCGGGGTCGGGTGGGTGGAGGCGAAGGAGGAATGTAAGTAAATGCTGGCATTGATTGTCATATCTCTGCAATGAGAAATATGTATTTGATCTGCAAGGCTTTCCTTACATGTTACTAAGGTGCAGTATGGTTGGAATTGTTTTTGACACACTGTCTATATTATGCGATGTACCTCCCCAAATCCATCCTGCCAGCTATTTTTGCTGATAAATTCTGTCTCTGTGGTTCTGCTCTGGAACCTCTGTTTTGTCTTTTCTTCCAACTCCAGCAGCGTGTATGGTGTTGTTCCTTAGATTTCGTTATTCTCAAGTTGATGAGGATCTAAAAAATTATGCAATCTTTAATCCTGCAGATAGTTACTTTATAAAGCTATCAGAAGAACCAAGTCGAGATGCTAGCTACTTGGGAAAACATGTAAAATTCGCTTTTGGATCATCGTGGAAAGAAGTGCTTTCTGACGGGCAGCTAATAGAAGGGAAGATTGACCCTGGAAGTCCAGCAGTCCTTGTTATCAGTGCATCTGCCATTAGATCGCTAGAACTGCTGAGGTCTGTAGGTGAATTATGTGTACTCGTCTCTATTTTCTGTTGATTACTACCACTTTGTCCGTCTGCTGCTTATTCACAAACTTACATGCAAGTGGTGTTAAAAACTAGGGTTGCTATTATCTTGCACATAAATTTTCTTGTCTACTCTTTGCATTTGTAGGGGATTGAAGTCATTAACCAAGGAATGCCCTGCTGCAAAGCTATTCTCAAAACACATGAAGGTTGAAGAACAGGTATTTCCTAGGCCTTCTTCTGGACTAGCTGTTTGTTTGGGGGGACAACCTTAGATGATCGTCATTCCCAGATAGTGCTTTTTTCTGGCAGCTAAATCTTATGCCGATTTGTAAACCTCATCTCATCATGTTGTTCTAAATATTGTGTCATCACTGTAATCTTATAAATCAGGGATGGATCCCCAATCATGGTTGAGGATCTTTTAGGCTGTCATAGTGGAAGAGTATTCAGCTATGTTATTTTCGACTAATGTCAGATACCAATAATTTAAAATGAGAATATGAACGGTAAATATTTTCTGCTGGCATTGTGATGCATGTAACCCCTCTTCCTGGTTTGTGTAATATTGACTGATACACTTTGAGCCGGTGCAGGTGTCCATGTTGAGCAGACGTGTAAATATTGCCAGTGGCACACCTAGCAGGTTGGTTGATCATATTCATATATATGGATTGGAACACATGGGCTTGATTGGCCATCCCTGCTGTTGTTTTCTAAGATCATTGAGTTGCGAACTAGTAAATGATTAGAAGAAAAAAGAGAAGGGTGGATGTTGTGGCGCAGTTTACTTGGTGGACCCAACATCTCCATGTCCTTACGTGTGCTTTTGGAGTTGATATAAACAGTCAGCTACTATTGATAATTCATTTCTTAATGTCCCATAAGAGGATTCTGGGTTAAAGAGGAGCAAAAAACCTGTTGATAACAAAATTAGATATGAGGGTGCATTATGATTTGAGAGAAAATCGCAATAAAATCTAGAAAAACATTAAAGGCAAGATTCAATTTGTGCTCCTCCCCTAAAAAATTGTAAAAGATAAAGTACTTAATTTGCCCTATGTGGATGAAGATAGAAAAATATACCTTTGCAAAGAATCTCTCCTCCTGGTCATCCAACTAAGATACTTGATTTCTTTATTCTCAATTTAATTGGGAGGAATCAAACAAGAATGAGAATGTGTAAATTTAAGCAGTGGGAGTGAGAAATTAACATTCTTCTCTAGTAATTGTGTTCTACTTCTCGCTCCAAAAGGCCTCTTCATGTGCAAAGATCAGGGAGTTCATGGCATCATCTTGATTTATTTGTTTCTTTGAAATCCAACCATTATCATTTAATTACACCACAGTAAAAAGAAGAAACATCTCAACTCCCATTTGTCTTCTATTCCTTGTAACCAAGGAGACCTTGAAAGATCCCAAATCAGATGGCCATTGGGAAGCTAAATTCAGCAGAAACTAAAGCAAGGCTGATATCAAAATTTTGTTTTGGTGGATGATTTTGATCATTTTGCTTGATTTAACTTGCCACCTCCGCAGTCCTAACCCTCGACTAAGCTCCTGAAATGGTTTTGGAGATGTGCAACGACAACGAAGAAATGAAGGTGATACTGCCACCGGAAATTATTTAGCTGCTGTTGAAGTGTTGTGGATTGTAGAGCTTGGGTAGGTGGCAGTATACCAGAGTATACTGTGAGCCTTACATGTGCTACAGACTGGATCTAGATCTTTCCATCAAGATATCTGAGCTGTTGCTTCCTGTTCTTATAAATAGCTCTTGCATGCCTTCTGTGTCTGAGTTCTTCACTTGATTTCAGGATCAAGAAACTATGTGAAATGGACGTTCTTGGACTCTCACGGCTGACAGCCTTAGTTCTCGATATGCAGACTGATGTCAAGGGCTATTCCTTATTCACACTTACACAAGTCAGGTATGTATCTTTTTTTTTTTAATAGTCAAGATTCTTAGAGATTCATTAACAAGCATTTGCTGGCTCCGTTTTCAAAATTTGTATGCTTTGGCAGGGATGAGTTTTGGGATTTGTACAAGAATTACTTCCATCAACGATTACTACAAGGCAATTTGCGCCTTTGTTTGTATGGTCCGATCCCAGTGGCATCTGAACCGAACAATGACGAGAAAGCCAAGGATTAATGTTGGCATCTCAAGTCTGGATATAGAGTTGGCGGTGTTTCTTTGTAACTTTTTCTCTGTAGTTGTCAGCAAAGAAATCAGATCCGCAAACTTGTAGATTTGATGCAATATTGAGCTCCGGGTAGTAAGATAGTGGTCGTACCCCCTTGCCACCTGCAATTCCTGGAGGTCAGGTACGCCGTACACCGATATTCAGCACTGGTGCGATCAGGAAGGCGTTTGATTCTTTGGCAAAATCATGATTAATATTTCTCGTATGTATTTTTGTGATAAGAGTTGTTTAGTTATGTATGTTCAACATACATAGTTGAAGCCTATATGGGCTCCACTACTTCATCTGAAGAAACTTTGTTGCACAAGTCCGAGAACCTGAAGATTGTCAATTGCAATGAAGAGCTTCTGTTGTTAGGTTTGCTTCAGATTTCTGGATTAGAAAAATATAGAAACTAGTAGTCCATGGAATAGGCAGGAAACAGAGAATGAGTGCAGATATTAACAGAAAGTCAAAAGTTAAGCATAAAAGTAAAACTGAATTATTATAGTATAAGAATGAAAGATATTACTGGTACTGTTATAATTTTTTAGTGGGGTGTGCATCCGTGAGGAGTGGGGATTAGAATGTTCCGAAAGTGAGACCCAAACTATATATTTATTGGTTTGTTAATGGACTAGACTTCTGATGTATGTTCAATTATTATAAGAAAAATAGGTTAATATGTTCTTGAGTGTGAATTGAACTCAGGCTTGTGAGGAAGCACTGAATTCTTCCACCACGAAGCCACGAGAAATCTCTATCTCTTATTAAATGTGTATGTATTATAACTATTTTTCAGTTGTCTCATTGGATTTTTCTATGTACATGTTCTTATAAAATACTCTTTTTGAATAAAAAATAAAGCTATTGTATCATTAAATTTTTATATTAAAAAAAGTTATTTTAGATAAGTGTTTATTTTTTTTATTTACATTTTTTTAATCATATATATATTAAATAATTTGTTATTTTTTCAACGAAGGATGTGAAATAAATTTTAAGATATTTTTTTAATATTGTTTAAAAAAATGTTTAAATTGACATAATAATTTCTTTTTTGATACCCAAGTAGTATGTATTAAAATATCTCTTGCACGTTGGGTCATCATTGTTATTATTATTATTAATATTATTATGTCTACATAAGTAGAAGATGATTGTAATGTAAAGGAGGAAAAACTCCTTTGCCTTGAATTTGAACCTAAAATGAATAGCTAGAGGAAGTATGGGTAGCGCTGCAGCGGATACAAATTATGGCTTAGGGTATTCAAAATACATGGGTTATATTTGATATGGAGTGGTTTGAAGAGTTTTTAATAGTTTTGAAATAAATTTAGCAGTTGACTATATCATATCTTTAATTTTAGTACTTGGTAAAGAACATTAGCTGCTTAGATTAAAAAAATAATAATTATGGAAAAGTTAAAAACAAGAGAGTTTTAGAGTAGTTTATTTAAAATTAACTTTTTAAAGGAATTTATACTTTTAATTTTCTAATAATAATCACTTTGGGTAAATATTACCAAATGCTTTTATGTGAACAATTAACATTATCTATCAATTAAACGAACTAATACAATTTAGTATCAGCTAACTAATAATACAATTTGTTAGTCTATATCAATTATGCTATTGTGACGAAATGAATTGTAATGATGTATTTGGCTTCATTAAATATGTTCTCTTGTTCTTTATTTCAATTTTCTTATAATTTATGTAAGAAAGTGAGAATATTAAACTTATAAAAATTAGTATATTACGGTGGTTAAAATAAAGTAGTGATTTTTAAGTAATAATAGGTGGGCATTTATATATATAATTGAGTATACAAAAAAATAAGTTAGAGTTATTCATGAGCTAATACTCCCGGTGTCCTATATTTATTTATTATTATTGGTGCTCTGAACTCTAAAACTAAGGTGTCGTTTAGTATTACTTATTTTTAATAACTACTTTTAGATAAAAATTACTTTTATAAATCTACTTTTAAAAAAGTAATTTTATAAGTAATATGTATGTTTGTTTTTACTTTTATTATATAAGTGATTAATGCCAAAAAACTACTTATTATACCTTATTAGTGTTTGGTTTTCATTTTTCTACAAAACTGCATTTTCTTTTCCATCTTTAGTTTTTATCTTCATATATATATATATATTAGTAATAATTACTATATAAATTATGTAATATTAAATATTAAAAAGCATATGAAATATTAACAAGTATAAAAAAAATTAAGATATTACAAAGTACTAAAAATTATTAAATAAAAATTATAAACTTATTAAAAAAAATTATGAACAACTACTAAACAAACTTTATAAAATTTACAAACATCTAAAACTCAAATAGTGATAATGATAAAAGTTTATATTATGCAATAAACATTCTTAAATTTATAATAAGTATCATAAAATCAAATAGTTCAATGACGTGCATGCTAAATATCATCTGCAATCCTACACCGTACCATTTCCATTTCTCTAGCAGCTCTACCCTTTACATGTTGTCCAACATCTCTATTCCTATTGTTTTCTTCATATATTTCTCTGCTACAAAACTCATCAAATAATATATCATCCATTCCATTCAACCTAATAAAATTGTGGATTGTCATTGTTGCAATGACAATAAACATTTGTTGTTCCAAACTATAATTCGGCATCTACTTTAAGATGGAAAAACGAGCCTTTAAAACACCAAAGGAATGCTTAATGACATTTCGCACCGACGAGTGTAAATGGTTGAATAACTCTTCTTTTCCTTGTGGACCGCCAACTCTTTGAAAATTGGATAGATGATACCTTGTATCCTTGAATGGCGCAAGATAGCCAAATGTATTGGGATAACCTGAATCAACCACATAATATTTACCTGCATAAAATGTACGTTCATATTATTCAACTATAATATTTCATGCTTAACATATAAAATAATATTCTATTTACCTCGAGGAGGGTGATGAAAGTTTTTGTTGGGATTTTGAATACCATGTTAGAATATTTGAGAATCATGAGCTGACCCCTCCCATCCAACTTCCACAAATGTGAACAACATATCAAAAGAACAAATTGCCATAATATTTTGGGAACACATACCTTTACGATTACGATAGGGCATTTGTTCATTCTTTGGAACACAAGCATCAATATGTGTTCCATCTATCGCTCCTACACAATCTTTAAAATAAGGCCAAAGTCTTGAATCATTCATGATCTCAGGAGGGACCTCATCAAGGCTTCGATGAGGTCTTATAATCTCACTAGCAATCTTTGATATGGCAATTAAAACCTTGTTGAAATATCTACTAATGGTTTCTCCAGAGTGCTGAAATCAATCTTGCACAACTCTATTCCTTTTATTGTGACCAACTGTTTATAACAAAATCGTCAGTTGTTCTTCAACGGTCACATTATAAGTATCACTTAGCAACCTCCTTGATCTTAAAAAACTTGCTAACCTTAGAAAAGAATCCTTCTTCATTCTAAATAAATCGTGGCATAGCCTATCATGACCATTTAATATACGTTGGACAAACTGGTGACCTGTTTCAGAAGATTCCAAACAAACTTGCTTCTCTATAGACGCCTTCCTTCTCTTTCGCAAATGTCGCACTACAAGTAAAAGTAGTAGTAGTCTTTTTTTTCCGATCATCTATCTATTCAAAATCAAAGCATCACTTGTATTATATGTATATCCAATATATATGCATAAAATTATATACAACAAACAACACTTATGTTTTCTATCAAAGAACATGAATATTTCAAAACTAATTCAAAAAAATATGATATGCATATGATTGATCGGCTAAAGTCTATCAACGGTAGACTATTCTAAAATACCAAAAGTCACAAGTCCAAACAATTACATAAGTTTAACATAAACAACATAATTCATACTTCATAGTTTTACAAATAGAAAATAAAAAAATCTCAAAGAAATTAGTCTTTTACAAAATACCATAACAACCTAACATCCTTGATTAACTCTTAGATGGATCTCTTAAAGATTCCAACCAAACATTACGCTTTTGGAGAGCCATATACATCCATATGTCTCTGTTATCAGGATCCTTGAAAGCATTAGTACCGAGGATAAATAACTCATCAGTAATTTCATCAACCATGTTATTTAGAATAGCTAAACATTCTTTTATGGTGGGGGTTTTTGAAGCTTGAGGTGTAGGCAAAGGAGGATCATCGTTACTTTTAAATGCAGATTCACATAATTGTAGCAACTTATAATCAAGCTTGTCACTAGCTGACTCCTTTCTCTTACGAGAACTAGATTGTTGACTCTTAGAACACTTGTTGCTTGACTTTTCCTTTTGGCATGTCCCACCATCTGAAACACTAGAATCACAACCCTTGATGTCAATGACTTTTTGGCATTTAGAAGGACCCGCATTACTTGTTCTTAACTCTTCATCATCCTTATCGAAACTTGGATGAGTCCCTTGAGATGGAACCCATGAATGTTCTCTAGTTGTATGAGTACCACCAAAGATTAATCGAAGCTCATCTAAATGGGTAATTGGCTTATTGCGAAAGTGTTTACAGCTTGGATTTTTCTACAAATAAATAAATAAATTATTACATGCTATATATAATAATAATAATAATAAAATAAGTTAAAAAATATATAATTGTAATTTACCTGAAAAAATATCTTCCACCTATCCTCCCCACCATAGTTTTAAAAACCGAACCGGTCATCGAACCGGTCGGATTACTGGTTCACTGGTTTAGTGGTCGGACCAGTGGTTCGAACTGGTCGAACCAGTAGTTCAACTGGTTCACTCAATTAAAGTCAAATCTATCCATATTTGTTTAAAAATATAGTTTGAGTATTTAATACTTAATATTACAAAATAACATAATTAAAGATCAATTAAAGTGATCATTACATATTCCATATAAGATCAATCGTACTACCAATTATTTACATTTTATATTATCTAATTTTTAATTTATATTAATCTATAAACATTATTTTATTATTGTTGTTATTAATATCGATTACTTTTTTTGAAAAAAACACCTCATATCTAATGGTAGCAGCTCTAATGTACATCCAAGTACCTTGATTTTAAAATACCTAATTACTTTTATCAATCAAATAATAAATTATTTAGATTTTATACTATTTATATTTAATTTTATATTAATATATAAATATCAATTAATATATAATTTTTTATTATCATTAATAATAATAATTATTTTTTAATAAAAAAACATCTAACATACACTCAAACAATAAAAATCAGCTTAAAATTAGCATTAAAAAGAGATAAAACGATACTCATCGGAGGCAGGAGGTTCCGATTATCGATCACATGAGCACTATGGCGAACCGATTACATGGGCGCACGACACTCACGCATCAGACGTTGGCAGATTTTGCCAGTACCCGGGGAGATCGACCAGCACAGGCAGCGCAGTCGTGCGAATTGCCAAGACGCAGCTCGCAGCACAGGCAGCGCAGTCGTGCGAATTGCCAGCACCACCACCAGCACAGGCAGCGTAGTTGACCAAAGTGTTCGTTCGTCGGGACGGGAGATCGACTGAAGAAGACGCAGCACCAGCAGAGCAGCTCGCAGCACAGCAGAGCAGCACGCACAATGTACCCTGTTTGGTTTGGTTTAGGGTTAGGATTTAATTTGTTAAAAAGACATATGTACCCCTCAACACACAACACCCTAAAAAATTAATTTGAGGGCAAAAGGGTAAATTTGGACGAAAAACAAAACCGTACCGATTCAGAACAAAACCGCCGGTTCCCGGTTTTTACAAAAAACCGGCCGGTTTTGTCCACATCACCCGGTTTTTTTGTAAAACTGGTTTTAATGACCTTTTTGCCCGGTTTTATCACCGGTTCACGGGTTAACTGGTTCAACCGGCCGGTTCGGTCCGGTTTTTAATACTATGCTCCCCACAAGTGATTACACCTTTTATTGGGTATCTCCCAAGTCCGGTTTCACTTTCAAGTTTTACCCATGCCAAGTAATCTTTTTTTGTTGAGGTAAAATGATTTTTCACTTGAAATTTTTGGTATCACACATTTTCAAGCCTATTAAGACCATCAACAATATTGGACCATCCAATCTTATTGAAACTCGAAGTAGGCTTATTGCCTTTCTTAACCTCCTCAACACATAATTGAACAAAGGTTTGATGCCTTGATTCAGTCCAATGTGCAGTATCTAATGAAGATGCCATATATCCTAATAAAACTGTGAGAAGTTGGAGTTAGTTTGTTTTCTTGTAGAGAAGATTCGATGTTTAATAGATAACTTCCAAAAAAGTAAATAGAAATATTATCAAGTATGTACATGACATCCGTTTAATACTAAATTTATTCTAACAAGCATTTCAGAAATTAGAAGCAAAATCATCCAGATATCAGGAACAATGAAGCATAAGAATTTTTATTCTACCAAATCAATGTGCAACTTATGGTATATGCTCCGGTTCCTAGCTACCTACTCACAATCACAAAGATATATATATATATATATATCTTTTAGGATATATCATCGATGAACTCAGGCTGGGGTAAGGAAGGCAGATACGGACCTTCTTCTTTTTTCCTGCTATAAAAAGACCTACATGCTTCTTGCTCAAATCTCCACCACAGGCAAGCGGCAGGACACAAAGCCAGTCCTTACTTTCTATCGCGTCCGAGATAGCTAACCTCTCAATCCCATGCCAAGCTACCTTAACATCAGAAGCACTCCGTCCATCCGTATAGCCCTAGCTAATTATAATAGCAGGGTGCAACAGCTTGGAGTGTGATAATTCAGTTTTTACTTAAAACGTTTCATATATGACTTAATTTAGGCTTCCTTTGATGGTTAAGAATAATCTTGGATTATTATTTCATTTCAGCTGTTACGGTTTATCATCTTTTAAAATGAACAAACTAGCATCGCCATTTAACAATTTAGAATATATATTTTTAATTATTATTCATAAAGACACTATAGAAGCAAGAATTTAGAATGAGCGGTTTGCTATGGTAGTGGTGAATTTATTCGCCCACACACCAAAACTCCCACATTTTCCCTTCCTTCTTCCTTTAACTTTTTGGCCCCCTTTAGGTGCAAAATGACAGTGACATGGCAAAAGAGAGTGCAAGCTAGAATAAAATATGGAATAAAAATAAAAAAATGGAGGGAGGGGTGTTTATAGATCCAAGAAACAGCTCCCCTTACTTTCATGCAGTAAAAAGAAATTGCTTATGGTGGAAAGAGGATAAGAAAATAACTTTATAAAGTTATGGCTACGAGCTTTAGATAGATACTACCATTCCAGTCCTATACAGAATAGAAGCGGTAGTAGTAGTAGATGGACCGAGCCACTAACTATGGCGTGTGACCGAATAAAGACTAGCCGTTTCCTCTCCTCTTGTGATGAGAGAGGAGGCAGCGAAAAGAAGGGTGAATGTTGTTGCTGCTGACAGAAGATAGAGAGCACCAAGGGATGAAATGCATACGCGCATCTCATCTCCTTGTCTCTATGACTATCAGCCTATTACCATTTTCAATTACATAACGACCAAGTAGAAGTCTCTTTACAGATTGTCCCTCTTTCTGAACCATCATATTTCATGCCTTATGACCTTCTCACTGCAGCTTATCGGTCTACAAGGAGAACTGACGAAACGGAGAAGAAGACATACTATGAAAAAATGGGCCCCAATTGGCGACATTGTTCTATCATTTTGCAAATGCACTACTGCATAAAATTGATTTCACAGGACCAAACTAACTTTGAAACTTTCATCCAAAATATATCTTACTCTGTGCCTGCGAAGACAATTTCCATGGTCTTTGTTAACCCTTTGTCTCCTATTAATATTTAACCCAACTTTGTGCAAATGGCTCCTCGTCAATTACATGAGATAAGAGAAGGGGGGAAAAGTAGTGAAGACTAAGAAAACTCATCAAACTGATGAATATTACAGCTCCAAAGAACAAAGAAGAGGTACAACAGGTCCTGCGGGTGGAGGTGTGACAGGCAGGGAGGGTAAGGGGGCGCACATATAAAGGTTAGCATAATGAACAGACCAAGAACTGAGTGGTTGGTCTGCTGCAGGGATCGATGGATCTGTCAGAATAATTATATGAGACGCTCAGGGAGTGTGTATTCAAGCCTAAATGTATCGATCTACCACCACCATACGTATAGGACCGGCTATACATTCCAAGATCAGTTGTAGCCAAATCATTACTTGGTGGTATCCACTTTAAAATACTCCACCAAGAGCCAAGGACGTGCTAAGAAATCTTTCTTCTTCGAAAGACATGCTAATATAAATCAATCTCAATAGGGTACTTAAAACTTGATTAAAAAAAACCTCCCTTGCCTCCCCTCTCAACGTTTCTAATTCTGCCTACCGTTTATTTTGTCTTCCTACTACAACTACTCATAAGCTACCCATACACCATCTGATTCTTCGATTGATGAAGCTGATTAGGTCTGTGATTGATGAAGCCGAGCTTATGGTGGTCTTGTTCCCCAAATTCGTCGGCGAGTGGCTCTAAGTTCATAAAGTAGGGACACATATACCACACACCACTGCCGACTTTAGTAGCAGTAATATGTCAACATTTTTATACCCTAACTCCTCTGCATCCCTTCTATCCACCGTCCCCCAACCCCTTCTCTCTCATTCTTGACAACAATAGCACAGTTGCAAAAGATAATGAAACAAAACCAGTAGTGACAAACCAGCAATCGAAATGAAGTCTACAAAGTTTTTACAAAGCAGAAAAAAAAATTACAAACCTGGAATTCTTTGATGAAGCACAATCGAAGACGACCGGGAGCTACAACATGGAGAAAGAGAACAGTAGAAATGGGACTGTGGAGGTTAGAAACCAAACTTTCACTAGAGAGTCGGGGGTGGGGAAATAAATGATTTTTTTTTAAAATATACTGTACCGCAGGACATTGTGGAAGTAATTTTAAAAGTAGGTAAAAATTAATTATAGATTATTACTTTTAGAAAGTAATTTTTATAAATCACTTTTTTATAATTACTTATTAAAAGTAAAATCAAACACTTATAAAAATCTATATTTAATTATTTAAAAAACAACTTTTCTTAAGTAAAATCAAATAAGCTCTAAATTATATATGATTAATTGTTTAAGGTAGGTATCATCCGACCAATGCTATTGCTATAAATTTTTGTACTAGCCCGGTTCATCATTAGGTTCATTTGTATGAATTCAAGCAAGAAACATATGACTTGTTTTAATTAGTGACTATATTTGTGTTGGGGAAATTAAGGTAAGCAGGACTCATTAAAAAAAATATTGATTAGAGTGTGGTGCTCACAAATTTGAGCTACATGCATTTACCTGCTTGTCGCATATGGTTCGAATTTGATACTGACTCACAATAGGTATAACCATTGGTACATGAAAATTTTGTTTAACCCAACATCCTTATCTATAAAACATTTATTTGTTTTCGTTTTTTATCCTCACTTGTTTTCTTAAAAGTATATAAATATACTTAATGATTTGCTAAAAAAAATACTATATTTGATTCTTTCAATTTTCGGATCTGTATAGTAGTATAGTTTTTTTTCCTTGAAAAAATTTCTTCTTTTCACTTTTTTGAATTTTAATTTTAAAAGAGATAATGTATCAAACAATTTTAAGTATGAACTTAATATATACTATATCTTTGAGTTTAAAAAATATATATATATATATATATATATATATATATAACCTTAACTTTGTACTTTTACATGGTCAGACGGTTATCTATCTAAAAACATGAAGGTACATGGTGCTAGAATTTAAGATAGGTGGATAGTTATCTAAGCATGTGACGGTGTAAATTTGGAATTATGAGATACCTTTTATTTTTTAAAAAAATTTCTACATTAAAGTATATCTTAATTTAGGACAAATTGATACATATAAATATGCATAAAATCAATTTCTATTATTATTTTTTCTATCTTTTATTATCTTTTTATTTTCTATTGCTATTTCGATATCCGTACCACAATTTATAATACAAAATGATAGTTAAGCGGCGCCTTGCATCCTAAAGACATTTTAAAGATTAAAAATACAACTAAAATATCGGTTGAAAATATTTCAATCTAAATTTTAAAGAATTTTTTTATATGCTAATAACGATTGGTACACTAAAATATTCTTATATATTAATATATACCAATACAATTAAAAATAAAAAAATTATACCAGTACTAACAATTTATTAATCAACTATATATATATATATATATATATATATATTTGTTGTTTCCACATATTCTTATTTTTTTAATTATTTAAAGATTGACATTTTCACATTTTATCTGGTTCCTGTATGTCATCGTTTGAATGCCCTACAGCAAAGCAGCACGAGCGCAACATAAATTAAACTATTTTTGTGCTGCTAGTGGCTTTGATGAACATCCCATATGGGGAAGATTGAAAAAGAGAGAGAAGAAAAAGGAGACAAAGGCGAAAACAATGGGAAATATAGAGAAAGAAAAGGAGGGGGGGTGTGTGATGGTCATGGTGACGCGGAGATGAAATCATCATGGTAGTAGTTGGGCAGTTTCCAGAAGACCAATGATATATTTGGATCGTCACTTTCATATCATATATAGCGAACGCACGCACACACGCCCACGCATTATAAAAAAAAAAGACAAAAAAGAAAGAAAGAAAGAAAGAAACGGAAAGGGAATTGCGTCTTTGCGTCCGTGGGATTAAACGATGACACAAAGTGCATATGCTTTTCCGACTTAATAATTTTAGAAGGCAAGCCAATTTTTTTACTTCATGAAAGCTATAAATAGGCTATTTCCGATCTTCCATCATGCTAAACCAACAATAGCTACCACCTATTCGGTCAACGGCGCAGCGAGAGCAGGAGCAACAACTAACAGAAGAGGCAGCAGCAACAGCAGCCGCGGCAGCGCTAATAGTCTCACAATGTCTGGGTCATCATCGTCATTAGATGAAAGCTTCGATCGACCTAGATCTGTAGTGAAGAAAATATTAGCTCAGCCTCAACTCGAAGGTGATGGTGCTACTGTTAGACGTAGCATCGGAAGGTCTGTCTGTAACTATGGCGCTGCCCGCATGTATCTATCTACATATCATATATCTGATCTTGCTACTCTCTTTACGATCCAATTTTGCTGCGATAAACCTGTTTGTTTGAAATGGCGTGGACTGATTGAATGGAAATCGAAGTTGAAATGGGTATGATTGGGATTTTTCGTTTGCTTTAGGCCTCAATTGAAGTCTCTGGACCCTTTTCTCATGTTGGACGAATTCGAAGGTACTGAATTGTTATTATTATTATAAAAATAACGAGGAAAATTTTATGTCGCGTTTATTATCGATAATGTTCCTTTGATTACGCCATAGAAATTGAATATTTGGGTATTATATGATGACTGTGGCAGTAACTCCGCCGGCTGGATTTCCTGATCACCCGCATAGAGGTACCTTGAATTTGTATTCTCCTCTGTTCCATTGAAGTGATTTAAGTTCATTTCTGTTACTAAAATTCTTCTCATTGCTGTATTGTTTCACCAACCATCATGTATGTCATCTTTCAGGATTTGAGACTGTTACTTATATGTTGGAGGTATTTCTTTTCCTATCGTCTCAATCCTAGTTTTCTGCTTTGTGTCCGAATCCTAAATATTGTATCTATACATGAAATGATGGTGGAGCAGGGGGCTTTTACCCACCAAGACTTTTCTGGGCATAAGGGTACCATTGAAGCTGGAGATGTGCAGGTGAATACCAAGATCAGATCATGACCAATTGATTAATTTTATTTCATCAAATATCCGTGGAATTATCAATTTTTTTTTTTTTTACTGGGCAGTGGATGACAGCAGGAAGAGGGATTCTCCATTCAGAAATGCCAGCTGGTGATGGTTTAAACAGGGGTTTACAGCTTTGGATCAATCTATCTTCTCAAAATAAAATGTTAGCTGTCACACTCGAATATATATATGTACATTTTAGGATTGAAATTCTTTCCTCTTTGGAAACTCCCTTTACTTTCACTACTAGTTGTTTGATCTGTAACTTCTCACTCAGGCAATTTTTTATGCAGGATTGAACCAAGATACCAAGAATTATCGAGTGAAGAGATAGTAAAGGCGTCTAGGGAAGGGGTTGAAGTCCGAATCATAGCAGGAGAATCGATGGGAATTCAGTCCCCAGTATACACTAGAACACCAACAATGTACCTCGATTTCTCACTACAACCAGGATCTCATTTTACTCAACCTATTCCAGATTCTTACAATGCCTTCATCTACATCGTCGAGGGAGAAGGCTCGTTCGGTTCGTCGTCATCTTCCGTGGTCTCGGCTCATCATTGTTTGGTTTTGGGTCCAGGAGATTGTGTTCGTGTATGGAATCGATCATCATCTGAGTTGCTCAGATTTGTGCTCATCGGAGGACAGCCTCTTAATGAGCCTGTGGTACAATATGGCCCTTTTGTCATGAACTCTCAAGAGGAGATTGAACAGGCTTTCTTGGATTATCAGTATTTTAGGAATGGGTTTGAGATGGCCAAGTATTGGAGGTCTCATTAGGATGAAGGGATGTGGCGTGGGTTTCGATTGATTTGGAACACGAGAGCAGGAATTGTGGGCGGTGATGGTTTGTCTGTGGGCTGGATTTTATTCATTGTATTAGAGGAAATAAGCATTTTTGGAGCCGCGATTAAGGGGCCCTCGGGAATTGAGTTTGTTGATATTTGATTGTTTTTTCGTTGTTTTGTGTTGCAGTAATTTGATACCAGTATTTTAATTGTGGGTCCCTTCCTTTTCTCCATGTGCATATCTCTATCTAAATATCTAATCTACTTTTATTCCGCAATTTCTACAGTATAACCTTATGCATCATTAATAATGCATACATTGTTAACGTCTGACAATTTATTTAAATTAAAATATGTTTTAGTAGGATTAGCATATATATATATATATATATATATATATATATATATATATATATATATATATATATATATATATATATATAATGTTCTTAAGATCTTTCCTAGGATTAGCATATGTTTTTAGAGAAATATGAAGATAAAAATGGTGAAGTAGGTAGACAACAATGGTGAAACACCAATCATGTAATGGTAAAATATGAACCATATTAGAGTGAAACATTAAATAAATTATGATTAAATCTTAATTACGTAACAAAGACTTGTGGTGAAGCGTAAAGATTAATCATGGTAAAAAAAATGATGGATGTTGATTAGATCATGGTAAAATATTAAGTATATCATGGTAAAACATTATAGAAACATCAATTATATCGCGATAAAACACCAAGTATATTACGACAAAATATTAAATATAATTCTGGACCATGGTGAAACATGAAACACGCTATGGTAAAACATGAAATATATTGTAGTTAAACATCAAGCATACCATCGTGAAACATGAAGTGTATTGTGGTGAAACGTCATATATATTACGGTGAAACATGAATCACGTTACGGTGAAACACCAATTATACTATAGTAATATATGACATTGGTCTTATTTACACAATTACCGCCATACAACAAGTACGGTGTAAATGTTAATCTTCTAACAATTGTTCATTTATTTACTTAAATCCCACCATACCATATACACTATAAGTAAGGTGTATACGGCTACAACATATGCTAATTGTTTTTATTCTAGACATGATGTCGTTTTTTCGTAAGTTTCACAATAGTTTCTTTATATCAACTAATTGTGTGACTTACTTGCTTTCCTTAATTATAGTGTATTGTGGTATGTCAATTCCTTTCCTAGATGTTTGTATATTATAATTGAAAGAACCCTAGATGGAGATGAAAAGGGCTTAACAAAATTAAAATGACAAATAAAAATTTTACAAGCAATGTAGAGTGATTTAAGAGCAAATTACTTTCTACATCTCCTACAAAAAAGGTTTTTCTTTTTGGATTTTGAATAATGATGTATTTTATTAATGATTACTATTTTCTCAGTGTATAAGTCTTATAATCTCAATGATAATCTATGAGATGATTTACAACTTAACGTATTTATTTTCTTTAGATTCTTAACAAGAATCTCTCAATAATGGCAGGCAAATGCTCACTAACTCCTTTTGTAATGAATTTTGTAAGGTGGTTATGATTACGATTGATTCTCAGTTTCTCACCAAGAAATTAAGATATGAAAGTGTAGAACCTTGGATGGGATATAATCTAGTTAGATGTAATAAAAGATATTATAGTTAAGGAGCGATTATAGCTAGGAGAAGTGAACAATGAATACTTTTCAATAAAAAATCTTAATTTGAAAGTTGAGAGAATTTGAATGATTTAAGAGTATATGATTAATTACATGATCAATGTTGTTGTAATAAATATAGTAGGACCTTATTTATAAGACCCGCCCTCATTGTATAGCTATTAGATACAAAAACCCCAAAAATCTACATCGCCCAATGGTAAAAAAAAATCAATATTTAATTCTCACCAATCAATCGGTTTGGTCAAACTAGTTGATCGGTAGTTCAAACTAGTCGACTGATTATGTTCGAACATGAAATAAAAATTTATCGTTACACAAACCAATCTATCACTTTGTTAAAATTAGTTAATCAATTTTTGTATAGTACTTAGTTGGTCTTATGAACATATATGAACAGTGATATGGTTTAGTAAAACTAGTTGATGTGTTCATATAACTTGTTGATCGGTTTAGCAAAATCAACCAATGAGTTTAAACAAAGATGAATGAGTTTCTATAGGAGTGAAACCTATGGATTGGTTGGTTAAACTAGCCGATTCTTTTTCACAAAACAACAATCGATTTGGAGAAACTAATAAATTATTTTAAACATAGATGAATGAGTTTTTGGAGGAGTAAAACTCATCGATTGGTTGGTCAAACCAGTCGATCAATTTGGAAAAATCGTTCAATGAGTTTAAATAGATATGAATGTGTGTTTTGCGGAAGTGAAAACCCTGGACTGGTTGGTTAAACTAGTCAATCGGTTAGCAAAACCAATCAATCAGTTCGTTGTGCCAATTGATTTGTCTGAGTTTAACTTATTTTATGTTCTTTTATTAAACTAAACTAGCCAATCAATCTTGAGACTAGTCGATTGCATCTGATTAGAACCAACCAATAAGTTTAAAATACTTTGAAAGATTTAGAAATCAATATCAGCTATTAATTCTTATGAAGTGAATTCTAATAAAATGTTTTAAAACTACTTTTAAATAGTTTTGATCAAAATGTGAACTTCCTTAATTTAAATCTTTACAAGAAACCTAATACATTATAAATGTATTGTTTAAACGTTAAGTCTTAGTTATCTTCATATAATCTTTTATTTTACTTTGAAACTTGATTGCTCTTTTAAATTGCACACTAGAGAGATAATTTGAGTAAGTATATTTAGATCTTTTTTTAATTTTAATATATGCACACTTAAGCAAATACATTAGTTCTCAAGATTTATTTGTTATCATCAAAATAAGGACAGTAATATTATTTGACCTATGAGGTCAACAATAATTTTACAATTCGAGCATAGGAGATTATAACATGAGATGGGTTTTGTGAATTTACTCTCACTACAAGTTTGGTTATGTTAGTATGACAATCTAGCTAACGAAATACATTTGAAGGAAGCTGTTTCACAATAAACACAATATATTTGACAAGTTTTTGATAACAACTATAGTTGCATTAGTTAGTAGTGTTTGTATTTACTTTTGTGTTAAAAATCTTACTAGATATACAAGGAGAATACATGCAACCTGTATTTTTCGCTCAAAACTATCACATTTAAGGAAAATAAAAGCCTGAATCTAAAGGGTGCTTGTAATTCACACTCCTATCCCTAAACAAAGTACTACACACTAGGAGGGAGAGATAAGGATGGAGAGGGAGAGGAGGGAGGGAGGGAGGGAGGGAGGGAGAGAGAGAGAGAGAGAGAGAGAGAGAGAAATTAGCTAGAGATTTTGAGA
This sequence comes from Tamarix chinensis, assembly GCA_030549775.1. NCBI lineage: Eukaryota > Viridiplantae > Streptophyta > Magnoliopsida > Caryophyllales > Tamaricaceae > Tamarix > Tamarix chinensis. The sequence continues at coordinate 95,658,846 of CM060175.1, forward strand.
GAAATTACCACAACAATAGATCCAATAACATCGTTGTTTATTTGAGAGAAAGAACACAAAACTAACAGTGATGATGCATAGATTTAAGTCACAACCTCTCAGTTAAGTATTTGATAAGGGTAATTGTTGATGATTACACATAAGAGATTTATGTTTGGGTGACCCTTTAATTAAGTTAGATGAATCTCATATAATGTATCAAAGGAATGCATACAAGAGTGTTATGCAATTGATACCAAGGATATATATGCCAAAATTATTACCTCAAGTGCCTTATTGAATGTTAAAAGAGGTTAATAATTTGCTTGAAGGATGTTGAGATCTTGAACATATAATTAATATATTTAAAGAATTTGATATATTTTGTAAATGTCATTTTGATAGAAGTTAGTATTTGGCAATAATACTCTATTTCTAATGCTCTTTAGAAAAAACCATATTTTATAACCTTATATTTTCATATTATACTCCCATGACGAAGAATTGATCCACCCTCATGTGTGTTTGCTTGTGGTTTGAGTGTATGTCTTAACTCTTAAATACATTTTAGTGTTATATAATCAATAGTTGACTACTTTGTGGGCACCAGTAGACTAGGTACTACTTATTTTATTATTTTGGATATTTGGTGAAACTAATCAACTGGTCCATTAAAACCTATCTACTAGTTTACCAATCGACTAGTCCCAACAAACTAGTTAATTGATTCATTTGAATTTTATGTCTCGTGTTCTATTTTGAATTTTATACATGCCCAACCTTTTTTTAAGCCTTCCAATCTTGTTGTATCATTGTTGATAATCATTTTTAGTATTTGTATGATCATTTTTCCTGACTACTAGAATCTTATTTCAATTAATTCACTAAGATCTACCAAAATTTTTATTTCCACCTACCACTTATCATCTAACCAAGTGAACTCCTATCTCATATCTTTCCTCTGCTTATTTGTGTATTAGTAGTTATAGGAAAAGTCAAGTGAGATGAATAAGCCTCCTTCTTGCCCATTCTTAGTTGTCTTACACTCCACTTATCTCATACTCAACCTTTCTTAGACACTATACCTTATCCCATTAATTCACATAAGTGTGAGCTAAGCAACCTTTAGTTAGCTCTCACTCTATCCTTTTCACAATTTGGCCCATCTTCCCTCCTTATTCTCCTTTGTTCTTTTGCTTCAGTATTCAATTCATGTGTGCTACTACTCTCACCTATCTCATTTTTCCTTTTGAATTTAGCCTAAATGTTGAAAGAGCTTCTTTGTTCCTCTTGAGATGAGAAAAAACCAAAACTCTCCACATCTTTTTTCCTTTTTCATTTTATTTTCTTGGTATCTTCTTATAATCCTTTATCTAGACCAAATATATATATATATATATATAAGTATAAGGGGTGTTAGATTTAGGTGAAAGTTGAAGATCCTCCTCCCCCTTTTTTTGTCTTCTTGGTGCATCATCCTAATGTTGGGAAAGGTTTTTTTCCCTAGTTTGATTCTTGCCTTGTTGTTGTTTTCTTGTATTTATGTGGTTAGTATTTACTAATTATTGGATTAAAGGAGGGTAAGGAAGGATAGTTCGACAGCTAGGGATTTTGGAGGCTCTTTTCCTCTTTGTTTTGCTACATGTGCTTGGAAAAAAATGTCTACCATTTCTAAATATAAGACAGTCCATGATGGTAGCATACATGTTGGTGGTATGTTTAAGTGTTAATGTGTTGGGTATGAATTTTAATGTTACGTATGGTGTTTTATAGCATGATAGTATGGGTTGTTTGATGTTAATACTGCCAAACCAATCAGCTAGTTTATGGCCCTAGTTGAACGGTTCCTCAGGATGGTTTTGTTAAATTTTGAAGGTTAATTATATGGGTTGAATTTGGGTTTAACCTTGTTATGTGTGATTAGATATTTACGTTTTATTTATACTTAGCCTCGAATAATCAAAATCAAAGGAAAAATATTAAGTAAGCAATTGCTATCGTGTGATATGTAACATTTTATTATCACTCAGTAAAATATGAATAATTAAAGTAGAAGGCCTGGGGATTTATTAATGGTTTGCTCTTTAGGGTTAGATACCTTAGAGACTAGGTATGAGTCCTTAATTTTGTTGGTGGTTTCATCGAATGAGTCATCATTCTGATTTAGGCCTTAGTTTTTAGGACTTCTTAGAGGATAAACATACTTAAATATTAGGTGTCCAAGGATGGAAGGGAATTGTGTTGTCTTAGTGAGGCAGTATGATCGGTGTATGTTATGGAACACGTTCTAGAACAAGTGGTATCAGAGCAGATCTATTGGTATCTATTTTTGTTTTGATTTCATGATGGTAACTAAACTTGAAATTGAGAAATTTGACGGGTTAGTTAATTTTAGTTTGTGGAAATTAAAAATGTTGGTGATTTTGGTTCAGTGCAGACTACATACTATGTTAGATGGAAAGATGAAAAAGTCGGTAATGATGTCGAATGAACAATAGGATAAACTTGATTTGAAGGTTGTCATAGTGATCCAGTTATGCTTGTTGTATGAAGTTCTCCATGAATTTTCTAAGGAGACAACCATTGCTGGTCTTTAGCTAAAACTAAAGTCGTTGTACATGACAAAGATTGTTAGAAATCGTCTATTATTTAAAAGTAGAATACACAACCTTCATCTTTAGAAGGGTAATCCTTTATAGCCTCATTTGGATGAGTTTTCATCAATTGTCATAGATTTACAAAGTATTGAAGAGTATGTGATTGATAAGGATCTTGTTATTATGTTTCTATATTCTTTACCACCATCGTATAAGCAGTTTTGTGAAACTGTCTTATATGGTTGTGATGATTTTACCCTTGATGATGTTATAGATACCTTATTGTAGAAAGACTTGATTGATTTGCAATTGGAATCAAAGTATCTTGATTCTCTTGGTGATGACTTAGTTGTATATGGTAGAACCATGGAAAGGGGTTTTGGTTCTAGTTCAAGTGGTGGTAAGTATTAGGGTCAATTTAAGTCTACATTAAACAAAAACGAGACTTGTAATTATTGTCATAAGAAGGGCCACACAAAATCTAAAAATTGGAAGCTTAAGAAGAAGAACCAAAGTGATTCATATCATGAAGATAAAAAATTCTATTAAAGTTAGTTTTTTGGGTGGCAGTGGTGATTACTACTACTGATAAGATTTATAATATGACTGGCTGCATTATGGATTCTGGTTGCTCGTACCATATGTGTCCTTATTGTGATTTATTTTCTACTTATGATTTAATTGATGCTAGGAAATTGTTGATGGGCAATAATGTTATATGTAAGGTTGTTGAAATTAGTAATTTATATGTTTTGCAAGGTAATTCTATGATTGGCTTTGTAGCTATGTCATCATCTTCATCACTATTTGACTCAGATGTCACTAGATTGTGGTATATGAAACTTGGTCATATGGGAGAGAAATGCATGATGTCTTTGAGTAAGATAAGACTCTTATGTGGAAAAGAGGTGAGCAAATTATATTTTTATGCGCATTGTGTTTATGGAAAACATAAGAGGGCCAGCTTCAATACAACAACTCATAGTAGAAAAGGACCATTTGTCTATGTTTATTTTAATTTGTGGGGTCCTTTATCATTTGCTTCTCGTATTGGTGTCATGCACTTACTGATATTTATAGATGGTTACTTTATGAATGTCTAGGTCTATTTTCTCAAGAATAAGAATGATACATTTAATGCATTTGTTGATTGGAAGACTATGATTGAGAAACATACTAATCTTAAGATTAAAGTTATTCGAACTGACAATTATTTGGAGTTTGTTAAGAAGGTAATATGTGAGTTTTGCAAGAAGAATGGAATTGTTTGTCACCATAGTTGTATTGGTAGGCTAAAACAAAATGGTGTTATTGAGCGTATCAATAAGACCCTTGTTGAGAGAACTCAATGCATGCTTTCAAATGTCAGTTTGGGAAAGATTTTTAGGCATAAGTTATTACTATTACATATTTCTTGGTAAACCAATCTCCTCATTCATCCCTTAATTTGAAGAATCCCGAAGATCTAGGGCATGGAAAACCTTTTAATTAGTTAGTTTTAGAGTTTTTGGTTTTCCAGCCTATTAATAAGTTCATATTTTGACATATTTTATACCCTTATAATCTTTATTTTTGGTATTTTAATTGATTAATATAGGTAAATATTATTTTATGCTTATGTAATACTAATTGTATAAATTTTATTATTTAAGCTAAAATGAAATAAATGAAATAAATTTAGAGTATAATATTATTTATTAATTTTTATTACTTCAATTTTGTGGGTATTTTTTAAATAAAAGAAAAAAAGAAGAAGTTGGACCTTTGGACCAACGACCCAAGGATCAAAGGCCCAAAGGCCTGAAAATAAAAGAATAGAGTGAGATAGAGGGAGGCAGATGAATTAAATAGGCCGTAGAAGAAGTCAAAGAAAAAAAAGAAAAAGTGGAGAGTTAGCGAGGGCTAACGTGGAGGAGGTGAAAAATAATAATAAAGAGAGAAGTAGTAGTAGACATGGAGGAGGTAAGAAAAGAAGCAGTGTTAGGAGAAAGAAGAGGTCACACAAAAATAATAAAAGGAGGGTCAAATGAGGCATAGAAAAAAACAAAATAAAAAAGAGAGAGCGGTTGTAATAACTAAAAGAACGACTGCAGGCACAAACAAAGAGAAAAACAAAAGAGGGACAACACAGTCAGGTTGAGAAGTATTGCAGCATAGCAGAGGAGAAGTAAAGTGCAGGAAAAGGTGCGACATAGAGACACAAGAGGCAGCCAAAGCTGAAGAAGAAGAAAAAAAGAATAATAATTGCACGGAAATTAAAGTCAGGCTACCAAGAGAATTAGAGAGAAAAATTTTACCCGAAAAAATTATTTTAGATGAAATTTAACAATTTTCATCTAAATAAATTCTTGATCTTTCATCTAAAATTAATTTTGGTTATTTATTTTTCTATTTTTAATTTATATTTTTGAATATATAATTCTGTGAAATTAATTCAATAACTATGACTGACTGATTACTTATTGCTGGGGAATAGACTGAAACCCTAGATTGTGGTTTGAGATATGATTTTATTTTTCTTTGTTTTATGAGACTGTTCTTTGATTCTATTTCATTTATATATATAATTCTGTTTATATGGTGCATGTCTTGTTCTGGTTTCCTCATGATGACAATATATAGGATTATTTACCTTTTAGGCGGCCATATAAATATACTAGAATTTATATGTATGAATGACATCTAGGTTAGATAACAATTCACCTAATAGTTTTATGATTCTAACTAAATTAGTAAAACATTTAGATACATGTGGGTCAAAAAAGAGAAATACAACTAGACATATTTAGTGTACTAGTTTAAGTACTTAGATTGACATTCTTTCAATTATACTTAATGCATTAAATATAGGAGCCGTTTTTGCTACTTTACTTCTAGTATTTAATAGGATTAATATTGACGCTTTGTTGTATTAAATATTTTAGAGAAGTAATATAATGTGTATAGACTTACTTTTGGTAGACAACTTAGTCAACCTCTTTCTCATGATTAAATATTGACTTAGAAATTAATATTATATTTTAACCTAATCTAGTGGTGAATTTCGATTTTCCTAGCATATTTATCATATCTACGGTTATCCATTATTTTTTTATTTTATTTATTACTTTTATTATTTTATTATTTTTCATTTTTATAACCCCCATTAGTGTTTTAATTATTTATTTATTTTGTGTGATTTAGGGTTTTTTTTTGGGCTAGTTAAATAGAGGTGAGCCATCTCAATCATTGGTATATAACGATATCCTTATTTACCAATACTATAATTGTCAACAAGAGGGTTTAAATTGCGTGCTGGCTAAGGCCACACTACCTATAAATACATAAAATATGCATTATCTTAGTGTATTTCAAGCGTGATTTATGAGTGTTTGATGCATATTTTGTATTTAGTCCAAGGATACTACTTTGGTTTGTATTCTTATGCATAGGTATTCACTCAATATTGAAAGATTTTATGATTGTTGGAAGTTGAACAAGAATGTGGAGCCACAACGTGATTTAGAATGTATGGTTCAAGAAAAAAATAGATGCATGTGTATAAAGAACTAAAATTTTAACCATGATGAAATGTGAATCTAAAAAAGCTAAAAAAAACATAGTTGTAGGTATATTCAATAGATTTCTAACTCAACTTAAATCACATCAATCCGAGGTTGGACAAAAAAGTTACAATTAGAATAACGAAGACTGTCTATAGTAGCACATATTAAGTAAGATAACACTTGCCACACATATAGTTCAGTTACGCGTTTACAAACATTATTTATTTATTTACATATTTTTAAGATCTATATATATGTAATTTATCTTATGGTTTAGAGGATCTTTCAAATTTCTCTTAGCCCCCAAATAGTATCTAGATCTAAAATTCAAGCATTGAAGGAAAACGAATGATTTCTTATGCAAGATTGGATTGAAAATTTCTACCTTGAACATTTTAATCAAAATACTAGTTCTTTCTTTCTTTCTTTCTTTTTTTAATTAATTTATTCATATGATTTGATTACATGCTTATTTAGTGTGTTCTTTATTCCCAATCATGTGTGAGTAGATTCTTTATATGGGATTGGGAAAGAACCCAACTTTTGGGTAATTAATGATGAATTAGCATACATTCTTGGTGAAAGTTAGAATCCTTAAACTTAATTTCTTGTGATTAAACTTTATTGACTTGCTTGATCATCAAATTATCAATCATAGGTAATTAATTGAAGGACCAAGAGGTAAAAATTAATACCAGACCTCTAGAAATTAAGTAGGAATTCGAACCACAAAAATAGGCTAGATTCCTTAGGGATTCTATTGGATTAGCAATAAGCTTAATGGGTTTAATTAAATCTTAATTCCACAAAAGTGGAAAAATAAGCTTAAGTAGGCATGATCTTTAGACTTTAAAAGAGGCTTTAGATTAATTTAAGCTAATTCATCCTTTTTAATTTAAACCAACATGAGAGTTGAAATAATTCATCATTGAGTACCGAGGTTACAGTAAAAATTTAATCTTTGCCTTTTATTATATTTAATTCCCCCTAATTAGCTACTTATTTTATTTTTATTATTTAATATTATAAATTTTATTCTCTTTTACCTTGCTCAAATGTTTAGATAGTCGAAAACATAAATTTTGATAATTAACCCCTAGTTTCTATGGGATTGACCTTGATACCTACAAAAAAATTGTACACTTGTGGATTTCCCTATAACTAACCTATATGTATGTGAATAAAGGGAATTTGGATCATAGGGCTAAGAAGTATTTTTTTTTCTTGGGCTATGGCTTGGGTGTTAAGATATATTGACTTTGGAATTATGAATCTTGGAAATTTGTTTTATTGAGAAATGTAACATTTGATGAATATGCTATACTAACTCCTAAAAGGGAGTTTGTTATTCCAAATAATTCAGGTTTATTGCAGGGTGCTAAGAAAGAAGTGGAGCATACTTTAGTTGATCTAGTTGTTCATGATTTACCATCTCTAGTAGAGAGTTTTGGTGTTCTACAAGCTCAACCTCATCTAACTTTATATTCTATTGTTACAGACATATCAAGAAGAAAGATCATACCACCTTAGATATTTGCTAATATTAACTATATATTTTATGCTCTATTTATTGCAAGTTAGGTGGAGGGTGCTGATTATCTTATTTTATGCAATGAAGCTATTTAATATTCAGATTCTAATAAGTGGTCGGTTGTGATGCAACAAGAGATAGAGTCCTTAAATTGTAAAAAGACTTGGTGTTTGGTTGATGTGCCTCTAAGAAAGAAAGTTGTTGGGTGCAAATGGGTGTTTCAGAAGAAAGAGGGCTCTCAATGCTTCATTAATCCTTGATATAAGGCTAGAGTTGTTGCTTAAGGGTTCAGTTAGGTTGGAAGTATTAATTTTTATGAAGTATTTTCTCCTATTGTGAAGCACAATTGTATCCGTATTCTACTAGCTTTAGTAGTTCATGATAGTTTGGAGCTAGAACAACTAGATGTCAAAGCATCGTTCCCTCATCGGGAACTTGAAGAAGAGAGTTACATGCATCAACTCAATGGGCTTATAGTTGAATAGAAGGAATACAATGTGTGTTTATTGATTTAGAAGTTGAAATCAATGTTAAATAGTGAGTTGAAATGAAGGATCTCAGTGTTGCAAAGAAGATCTTTGGTATGAAGATACACAGAGATAGACTTTCCGGGAGTATTGTAGTTAGAAGAGGTAAACTGAAAAGGTCTTAGTGTGTTTTGCTAGCATGATACAAACCTACTCATTTCAAACTTTCAATTGATTTGTCCCCAAATACCACTAAGGAGTAGTACATGACAAGAGTTCTTTATACAAGTACAATAGGTAATATCATGTATGCTATTGATTATACTTGTCTGAATATTGCTCAAGTAGTTAGTGTTGTTAGCGGATACATGTATTGTCTAGGAAAGATGCATTAGGATGTTGTGGAATGAATACTCAGGTATCTTTTAGCTACATATGATTTTTTCTTAGCATTTGAGAGGATGGATGTTGGGCTTGTTGGTTACTGTGATCTTAATTTTGCTGGAGACTTTGATAACACTAATTCAACTTTGGGTTATATTTTCTAATTTGATGGAATGATAATTAGTTGGCAAGTATGTTTGCAAGATGTGGTATCATTATCAACTACAGAGGAAACATACACAACTCTTATAAAGGATTTTAAGGAAGCTAAGTGGCTTGGCAGGTTAGTTCATGAACTCACATCTATTGCTGATTCGATTGTTGTATATTGTGTAATCAGAGTGAAGTTCATTTATCACGTAATCATAATGCTTATCATAAGAGAACTAAGCACATTGATGTGATGTTTCATTTCATCTGTATTGTGGTTGCTACAGATGAAGTGTTGTTGGAGAATATTGACGTCGCTAAGAATGGGGTTGATATGTTAACAAAACTATTATCGTTAGCTAAGTTTTTGTTGATATTATAGATTGGTTTTTGGGATTTTGATTCAAGTCAAAGGTGGTGATTGTTGTTTTTTTTTGCCTTAAATCATTTGTAGTTGATGTGTGGAGTGTGCATACCAAGGTTGGAGACAAATTTTGAAGGGTAAGGGCCTACACGACTATGCAGGCATGTTACTTAATTTGTGGGTTTTTATGAGAGGAAGAATTTGGCATGAACAAGCCGTGTAGCCTTGGCACGATCATGCCTTGGTACCTCGATGTTGTTTTTGTCTTGCTTTGTCGTATCTTTTGGTATGCTTTTGGTTATCTTCATTCTTGACGCATAGAGAGTATTTGAGAGAAAAGTCTTTAGGTCTTTTGAGAGATCCACTCAAACCAAACATTATCCATTGGATTTGATTGTATTAGAGATTGAAAATCCATTATAATAATCTTTGATTATGTAATCGCTTGATTGATTAATATGCCAATCTATCTCCCCTCGTCTGTGGACGTAAGTTAATTTAACCAAACCACGTAAATCCTTGTGTCTTTATTTACTTTGTACTTTCTCAATTGATTCATCTTTTTTGTTGTCAATCATTCTTTGTTCGTGTGATGATCCATATCCAATTCTTGTTCGATCCATTTCACATTCTGTAACAATGTACTTTAAACATTTTTCGCTTTTAAGGATGGAGAGTATTATGTTGCCTTAGTACACTAGTATGTCTAGTGAACCTTATATGCCTTCGAGTTATTTTTGTATCTCCTTGATTAAATTAAAATGGATTGTATGACTTTGGTGGTTTCCTTGCGGGATACCCTTGATATGTATTTGTTTAATGAAATGGTTGCAGTATGGTTAAGTTTGATATGATGAGCACATAACTTTTAGTATGGCACGGATTATGGCATGATTATGGTATTTAGTTATTGTATGTACTTTTTGTATTGATTGTGACATGATTATTGTGTTATCTTCTATGTGCTCCATGTAATATTTACACATTTAGTGTTATCTAATGGTTTATTCAATACTATTGTATTTACGAATTTCATTTTATAGTTCCCTATTTATTCAATGAGCAATATTTACTTTGTGGGAGTACTTTAAAGGTTTAACTTGAGCATAATAGTGTTTAGAGTTGATACTTAGGATAGTCTGATGTTCGCTATGATATCTCTTGGACTCTTATATTCTATTTTATATTTCTTTCTTTTAACTGTTACATCTTTGTCTGATCTTTTGCAATATCGAAACAATGATAACTCGTAATGTAATATCTCTATTTACTTCTTACAACTATTTTTGTTATTCTTAAGTAGATAAATATTTTAACCTTAGTACTTAGTATAGACTAGTTTTATACTAGGTATAGTAGTAATATCTTGTGTTTGAATGCTTAGGTTGCTACAATAACTCTTTTAAACCGAAATTATTAATTGCTAAAAATTAGGGGTGTTGGGTTCCCACCGAAGATATTTTTTGATGGTAGGTGTAATAATTTTTTTTTGTTGAGAATTAACTAGATTAATTTGAGTTGGGATGTTTTTATTTGATTTTGACCTGACCTCGGTTGTTTGGGGAAATTTAAATCCAGCATATGAATTTGGAAGAGTTTTAACCTTTTAGTGCGGGGTTTCTCCAACAATTGAGCATCCTGTTTTTGTATCTGAATGGCTAATGTGTTGGAATTTGGGGAGCCTTGAAACTAATTTGGTTTTGGTTGACTGAGTTGGATGATTTTTTTTTAGGTGGGCATTCAATTCTTGGTCAATGTTTTTCGTTTTGTATGTATGCATTGCATGCTAGGGCCATATTAGGTTGACTTTCGTCTCTTCTTTGAGTTGCCCGCTCAGTTACTCTTTAGTTCCGAACTGCATTCTTTACGTTTGTATTCGAAGTCTCTAACCCCTATGTTGATGTAGAAAAATGTTGCGGCAACAAAGATGGCGAGATTGTGGTTAATTGTTAATTCTGAAGATCGATTGGATTACCATATATATGTGTATGGGATCAATGCCTACCAGTTATGTATTAGCTGCCCGACCCCTCTTACACCAGTAACAGGATTTGACAGACAGGTCTGTGTAAAGTTCCACATTCATTGAAAAAAGTTTCATCGAAGCATTCGTTACCGAATCTCTGACATGTAAACAATCTATTTTGTCTTGTTTGGAAATTTTATCTTACCACAACGGTGAATATGCCTTCCCTTGATGTTTTCTGACCGAGGAGAGTTTGAGAATTTTCGTTTCAGGAACTGTATAAGCTATTACGTTTTGGATCGTTAATTAACTGTTCAAACTCCATTTAGATTCGTTTTAATAAAACTGGTATTGATGTAGATAGATGGTAATACTTTTGCTTTTATTACTATCGTTCTACGGAGAAATTTTTGCAAAACTTTTGATTGATTGGTCTTAGTGGAAGAATAGATTATTTTTAAAAAAAATAAAAAGTAAAAATGCAGTATGATACTTGATTTACTCATTTTTTTAGTAATTACAATATAATTCTTCTTGGTTTTCTGATTCTTAGAAGTCTGGATTTTTCCCCATCTTCTTCTATATTTCTAGGCACCCCTACAGATGACAATCGGGTTAGATAGGTCGAATTATAATAAGTCTTTTTATTTTTATTTTTATTTTTTTTACGGATTCATCATGTGTGGGATCGGATCATTTGGAATTTTAATCATTTTGAGTCATCTAATTGATCGGGTCAGGTTGGATTTGGATCGTTGTAGATTTGGATTGTATTTGGTTAATTTATAACCTTTGATTGAGATTATGTTATATTAGCTTGTTGAGTCGGTTTGAATTAGGTTATAAGAATGTGAATGGAATACATTTTATCCGAAACTTGATGGGTTTTATTTGTCGGATACTTATACGGATATGGATAAATAGATATAGATGATAAAAAAAATATCCGTCAGGTTTGTGTACGGATACGAGTATGGGATATCCATATCCATAGTCGTACAATACTTGTATCCGTTTGTCAGATATAAATTATCATTTTATCCTTAATTTTAAAATAAATATAATATAAATTCAGGCTAAAATTGTCATTTAACTTAATTCTAAATGAGTGTATTTATCGGGTAATGGATTTATTCATCGGGTAAAAGATATCTAACGGATACGGATACAGATGTATTAGTGGATATTCATTCGAGGTACCGATAGGAATTTAGGCACATATTTTCTTATCGAGTACGAGTACGGGTTTGGGTGTACCACACCCCTTTTACATTTCTATTGAGTTGGGTTTGGGCCGAGCAAGCTCGTATTAGGGTAATTTCATATTAGAGATAATTTGATGAGTGAGGTTTAAATTAACTTGATGAATTACATCTTTTTAGGTTTTAATGGATCAGTTTTGGTTCAGACTAAGTTAATCATGGATCGAATTATTTTAGATTTGGGTCAAATCAAACATTAATTACTAAAATTAATCTAACTCATTAATCTTGTAGGCAAGCATTAAATTTAACTTCATATAAGTATGTAGTTAATAATGTGTTATTAATTGCTATTTATTTATTATTATAACTTTTTAATGTTGTGTTTTTAGGTAAAAAAAAGGACAAATTAAAATATTATTGATGAATAAGTAATTTCACAATAAAAATAAGAAAAATAAGTAAAATGTATAATAATACATTTTTAAAAGTTTTAAATAAATAATAAGATATGTATTTTTTTATTATCGTACCTAGTTAAGGTTGAATTTGATTTTGTCGAGTCGAATCGGATTGATAACGGGTTGCGTTAATGTTGGGTTATGGCGTCGGGTTGAGGTTGAATTAAGTTACTTATATTCAGATTAGTATCAGATCAGATCGAATGGGTTGGATCAACTTTTTTCAGCACTAAGCACCACCATTATATTATTGATACAATTTGTTTGGTCATGAGGACCACCAATTGGTGCCAAAAATTATAGATTAATTTTTTTTCTTTTTATAAACTATATAATTATTTTTATCTATTTACAAGATTTTACTGCTAGAATAAGTATAATCAGATGTAAATTAGAAAGAATTACACAAGAAAAGAAAGAGGGAAAAATATTAACTGTTACTAATTTACAACATTAGGTTCAATAAATTTCATAAGTTATTATATGTTAATTTGCTATATAAGCACTATAACATATCACATGGCATGATTTCATAACTAATAAAGATATCCTTCTATGAACAATAATTTTAATCTAAATCATAATTCACACACACACACATATTGTCATTATAATATTATATTTTATAGTTATTCAAATTTCCTTTGATTATTTATTTTATGATTTGATTTAAATCAAATAATATGATGTTAAATTTTATATTTATTTGAGTTAAATTTTATCTAAATAGTATATATTAATAATACAAATTTATCATACTTATTTTTATTTAATTTTATAATAGTTCATGAATCCTATGTGGATAAAAAATTAAAATAAAGTAAAAATAGGAGCAAATTTCTCATCTGCACAAAAATAAAGCTAAAAAATTAAAAACATTTTTTGTAAAATCATTTGTCTCGCATCTGACTAAATAAATTACATTTTACATCTTATCTCGGAAAACAGATGGATCAAACAAAATCTTAAAATTGCCTATCATTTTCGTCGGTAAGACATACCTCAACGAAATAATAAATTGTCACCCAATCAAATATATACACCTTCAAAGCCTGCTTAGGAAGTCGAAGAATAGAAAACTTCAAAAATCATGAGATCAATCTATTTGGCTTAGGAATAAACACTATGCTAATGATGAGAAGATGGTCAACAAGAAAGCCCATTTCAATATATTAGTTAGGACTATATACGGTTTGGAAATGAAACTAAATTGGAAAATACAAAATAAATTTTAGTAAGGTATCAATCAAAGATTATTCTTGCCAAAGACTTTTTAAGAATGATTGCTAAAATTAGGGAGATAAAAATATAAATTTTATTTAGGTATTAGTTAAAGATTACTGCTCACAATGACTTTTCATACGTAAACATTAAAGTCAAAATATGAAAGACTGAATTTTATTTAGTTATTTTGATATTTAACACAATATTATAAGAATATTTTGTGGTTTTAGTAATTTTACTTAGATAAATTTATATTTTAATTTATCTTTACTTGATAATCTAAATAATAAAAATACATTACCTTCTCAATATTTAAATGAAATTATATATACAGAAAGTTATCCATAAAATGTGAGGTTAAATGTCTGAATCTTTGAATAAAATATATCCAAATTTAAAATATAAGATATTAATTAAATATTTTTAGCACATGAAAATAATATTCTTTAATAATATTTATATTGGATAAAATCTTAGGTTACAGTTGACTTCTAAATTATTTTTAAATTATTAGTATATTTTATCTGAAGTAAATTATTATTTACTAAAAAAAATAATTTTTTTTATCATAATTTATTATAAATAAAATTAATTGAAACATAAACAAAAGTATTAGTATAATTTATTCCCTTTTGTATGACTTTTCCAAACCCTAGCGTTGTTTCCTCCGTTATCCCACTCCGAGATTCCTAGCAGGGTCCATCCAACGTGTTACGTTTGTCCTCAAAGTCTCAACCTCATGGAAATTTCCAAAGATGACTAGACGAGAAAGAGAAGAAAACAACGGAGACTGAATTACAGATGGACGCCACCTGGCAACAGACATAGGCTTTGCCTGCCAAGGTTTCAAGCTGGTGGTCATACTGCCGAAGTACCTGTTGAACAGTAAACCCGCTGGTCAAGAAAGAAAAATCAAGCAAGAAGAAACGTACTGAGCGAGGCACGAGACCAAAATACAAGAAGAAAAACGAAAAACAGCGGGCATTAATTAGGCGTTGCGTTTATATTACATATATTCTCGTTAGTAACAGTCATTAAACTCCTACCCCCCATTTAACACGGGGAAAAGGTGGAAGAACAGAAATCCAAAGCAAGAAAGGCATGGCGTCTGCGATGAAAATCGTGTTTGGACTTCTAACATTCGTGACAGTAGGAATGGTTATCGGTAATTCACTTTCTCTCTTCTTTTTGATCACAAATTTATTCTTATCTTTCCGATTTCCTGTTCCGGCGATCACACCGCAATTCCGCTGCCGTGGTGTTATTCATCTAAAAGTTGAAATTGCAGGAAGCAGCTACTTTGCTTGCATCTGTGGACTTACTTTTTCCACTATTTTAGATTTCGTGTATATACTATTTTCTTACTACTATGAGTTGGCAGTTTTTCTTTTCATTTTAATTGTTGAGACTTGAGGTAGGTATTTGTGGTCCTGTACATAATCTTTCTTTCAATTGGATCGAGTAGATTACCTTTTGTTCCTGGGTTGTTTTTTTCGTATCTTTACAAGTCCACTTTCTGTTGACTTGTGAATCGATTCATTTAAATTGTCTCCTCTCATCTGGCGAATGCCGAATTATGTAAATGCACCAAGTCTAATGTAGTTTCACTCCGTCAATTATGCGCGATTTACTAGTTGTGAGTGTATTTTCGTTTGGCATTTTCCTTTAGAAACTGTAATTTCTTTCTTTCTTTGGTGATTCCTATACAATCTTAGTTGTGATCGATTGCTGTTCCTAGTCAGTTCGGAACTAGGTCTCTCAAGGTTCATGTCTGATGTCGTTGATGGTTTTGTTTTGGAATATTTCAGGTGCTTTATTTCAGCTCGCATTCATTCATAGGCTTGAAGAGTCGTCTGGTACGTAGCCTTCTATTATTGTTGTTATTACTTCTACTACGAGTACTACTGCCTCCCGCACTGTTGCTGCTGCTGCTACTTCTACTGGTTGTTGTTCAGTAACCCGACCCAACCCTCTAGTTCTTAAAACGATCCAACAATTTTGTGAAATTTCAAAACTGCATATCATTTCCTGGATAATTTATAATGCAAGATTAATTTTTGTGATAGAAGAAATAAGCAAAGGAAATGAAGTTGTGGAAGGGAAACAGGGGGAATTTAGGAAAAAGAGAGAAGATGCGGGAGAAATACAAGAGGGTAGAGAAGAACTCGGAGGGAAGTATCAATAATTATTCAATGATGGAACTAAATCTGAAATATCTTAAAAGATCTACCAAAAATAATTTACCTCTTTATTCTTACATTGCTTATTCATAACTGGGTCCAAACATCTAATATTAAATCCATCAAATCTACCAAATATTATCTAAATCATAGTAGATACTACAAAAGCAGTTAAATCTTAAGAAATAAAATATATGTCTTAAGCATAGCTGCATCAATTTACACCGTCATTTATGTCGTTTCAAGATATTTGAAACATTCAAATGATTTTTCCTTTTATCGAAAGTATATTTTTGACTTGCTCTTTTTGCTCTAAAATCAAAAGTGAAAGTTGAATTAATTCAATATGTGCTTCACTTACAGAGATTTTGATATTGAGATAGACAAGGGAGAGTCAAGGGACAACTGTCTTTGATACGAAAATATGATTTATTCTAATTTTGGTTCATTGGTATCATTTTTTGCTTTCTAGGCTTCAAAGTTATATCTAGCATAGTGTTAAAAGTAAAATAGCTCACTGCGAATATATGTTAAAATCAAAATGATGCTTACAAGGCCTTTCCTTGGTGTTTCTACTTCTGCTGAATTGTGTACTTGTATTATCTACAGGCACAATGTTTCCATCCAATAGAAAAGTGCAAGAGCTTCACAATAATGGCTACCTTCAGCTGTCTACAGGTTGGTATCTTCCTCATGAGATTCTTTGTAGCGACATAATATATTACATTTTTGAGCTTGACTGGCTAGAAATTGGTCTCGTCAAAAAGTATACTTGGTTGCTTCCCCTCACAACTTGATGAGACACATAATTAGGGATGGCGGCAGTATGTATCTTTATAAATAACTTTGGTCTGTTTCTGAGGGTTCATTATAGATGAAACATTTGTTGCTTTGACACATTAAATTGAGGGGACAGAGCAGTTACTTATGAAATTTTAGCTGTTGGTATTGCATTTAATGCTTTTATAATACTTTGATGCTCTGTCGTATACACAACAAATTTAATACATAAATCCTAATTCTCAATTATGTAGTAAATGGTAAGAAGGAGTCAAACCCACAAGGAATGGTGTTTAATCAATAATTTTGTAATTGATATTAAAACTCCGGTTACACAATTTCATTAATTCTATTACTAATTCTATACTATAGTCAACTTTGCTCTCTAATTGATGAATGAGGATAGGAATGAATTGATTATGGAATTAAGGTATCAAATACTTATGGAAAAAGGATGATTCTAAATAATTTAATGTTGACCTTTAGAAACTCATAATAATTCATCTCTTTGCTTTCTCTCAATTCTATTAAATTGAATAAGTTCTCAATTTATCACCTAACTATTTAATAACCTAGGTTACGAACGCTAGATTCAATTAATGGCAGCATTATAAATGGAAAGCAGTTAACTACAATCATAATCACATAAGCTCGGATTATGCAATTGTACGAATTAATGGATAAGATTAACAATTAACCTTTTTGCTACCCTAGATATGTTAATTAACAATTACGGGTTAATTATGTTGTCATAGCGGACATTAAGTTCTAAACTAAATAGGTGATCAATCTAATTAGTCTAAATTCTTAATCTATGATACGAAATCATTCAATTCCATCCATTAATTCAATTAAATTTCATATAGAATCAAACCTTCAAATTGTGTTGTTATATTTGAAACATAATTCCATCATCAAATCATCCTACCTTGTTTTATTTACTCTAACATCTGCATAATTGTAAGATCACACTATTACATGCAATAACTTGTAATTAATACAAATAACATCTAATAATAGTAACAGCACACTAAAAGCAAGAGAAATAAAAACACAATTGCAGAAACTTTACTTGCATTCAATCAAAATGTAGAACTTGCAATTAAGAAAGGAATAGAGAAGGACTTATTACTTGAATTGCAGACCGTCAATTGTTTCAATAGAATACAAGAAAGATAAAAGAAATTGGAATTGTGAAGTACATGTATTTTCTAGAGGAAATAGAGAAAGAGAGCACATTCAATTGTTTCGAATCCTAAAAACTGATTTTCGACCCCCGAATTGATAGAGAATATATCAGAAAATAGGTTGTGTGAGCGGTTATAAAATTTAAGAAAAACACGGTCCGTTAGGAAATACGGGACCTCCGTGTTTTTCTCTGATTCTTTGCCAAATTCTGGACTCTGAAAAAAAAGAATTGAGATTTTAACACGACCCGTGTTTAGGAAACACGGGGGTACCGTGTTCTTGGCTCTTTCACCCTTCTTCCCTTAAAATTTCAGCACAATTTCTCTTGGTGTATTTGCTTCATTTCCAACTTTTCTCCCCTTGCTTCAATGTTTCTTGATGTGTTCTTTGCTTGATTTCCTCTTTTCGTTGATTTCTCCTTTGAATTTCTTCATTTTTATCTTTTCCTGCAAAATCTATTCAAAAGAGAAAAACTCGAGAAAAGATTAAATCTTATAAAATTAATGAGGAATAAATGATATTTTTAAGCAAGAAAATAGTCTATAAATTCCATCTATCAAATACCCCCATGCTTAAATCATTGCTTGTCCTCAAGCAACATCATAACATGCACATGAGTACATCAAGAAATTCAAGTGAGATAAGTCACGGATTACAAGAATTGTAAGGTTGGATTTATTCATTCACAGAGTTTAACAATGCATTGGGACTTAAAACACTTATAAATCATAAAATCACAATGTTGAGAATATTTTGGATCACACATCTAACTCACCTTATAAACAGTCTTATCAAATGCTCAAATGGGTAGGGAACAAAAGTTAATATAGTTAGTATCTCACCATGCAAAGTTAGATTAAGATTAATGAAATTTAAATTGGCAGATTCTTACTTTCGGTGTGTGAAAACACTCACTCTTATATGTGTATGGTGTGATGTGTTTACTCTCAAAACTTCTCCAAATGATAATGATCGCCCATATGTTTGCCATTATTCTCAATTTGCCATCGCAGAAAAGAACTGCAGTATATAAGAATCAAAAGGTCTTGAAATTGGTTGTAATGGGGCTAATGTTATAAGGTAGGGTATAATTTTGGGATTGTAGCTTAACTCTATTAATTGGAGAAGCAAATTTTTTTTATTATTAATTTTTATTTTTTTATTTTTAAAGAAGTTACAATCCTTTCCCTTCAATGGCTCTAATTTTATTCTCAATTTTTTTTTCAGCTCCTTCACCAAAATTTTGCACCCCCATGCTTGGATTTTACCTTATCAACAAATGTTTTCCCTGAAAATTTATTGCTTCACTAGTTATAGAGTAAGGAGGGGAAATTCATCTGGAGATTAGTTGTTAATGAAGGTTAAATCAATAGAATAAGGCTTAGGCTCAAGGGGGTTTATGCAAATGGATAATAATTTTCAAGGTAAGCTTTTTGGTTTTGTAGCTAATAAAGAAAGAAGAATGCCTTTATCATTTTCAAATATCCTAAAGTTCTATGTAGTCTTGAAGAGAATTAATGGCAAATTCTAGTTTCACATATCATTGGAGAATACACACAAGTTGTGTGAGCGGTTACAAAATTTAAGAAAAACACGGTCCGTGTTTAGGCAACATGGGACCTCCGTGTTTTTCTCTGAATTCTCTGTCAAATTCCGGACTCTGAAAAAAAGAACTGAGATTTTAACATGGCCCGTGTTTAGGAAACACGGGGGTACCATGTTCTTGGCTCTTTCACCCTTCTTCCCTTAAAATTTCTGCACAACTTCTCTTGGTGTATTTGCTTCATTTCCAACTTTTCCCCCTTTGCTTCAATGTTTCTTGATGTGTTCTTTGCTTGATTTCCTCTTTTCGTTGATTTCTCCTTTGAATTTCTTCATTTTTATCTTTTCCTGCAAAATCTATTCAAAAGAGAAAAACTCGAGAGAAAAGATTAAATCTTATAAAATTAATGAGGAAGAAATGACATTTTTATGCAAGAAAATAGTCTATAAATTCCATCTATCATACTTTTGTTATGAGTGTATGCATGTTGTAGTCAGTTTTTCATTCTCTGTGGTCGAGCAGTTTTTTTGCTTGGAGTTCTACTATGCTTCTAAATCTAAATGTCTTTAGTGTATTCTTTCGCTTCCCCTTTGTTCCCTTCTTTTGCTTATTTCTGTCTGTGCTTTGTGGTTTAAACATGATTTACATCATGCTTAAATATCATTATTATAATGATTTTGGTACTAGTTTCTGTATTACATGCTTTATGTTTGGCATATAGGTATATCACATTGGACTAATGACAAGGAAGCAGTCATTTTACGTATTGGATATGTGAGTAATTGTTCTTGTGCCTAAATATGTCTGTTTAGCCCATTGGATTTATCATGCTTCAAAACAGTGCTTACATGCAGCTTAATCCATCGTAGAATTCTTACTTTGGAGCAGTGGCGGAGCTAAGATTTTAAATCCATGGTGTCCCTGGCCTATTGCCATAGCCAAAGATTATGACTCCATGTCTCATCGTATAAAACAATATTACAATCAATTGACTAAGAATTAATCAGTATCATCCTTTTTTTATACATATGAATAGTTGTCTACGAATAAGCAACAATTGCAATCTTCCACAAAAAATTAATTGACCTTTTAACATCATTAACCAAAGTTCTTCAAATTTTTTGGACAAAAAAGTTTATAACATATTGGCATCCTAATTCAAGAATTAGAATCGTCAAAGGTATTATAAAACCCTACAAAATCAATAAAGTCAAAAATGAAAAATGTACATCTTGATTCCGAATTCATCATAAACTGGGAATTGCAATTTTGCAAGTGGAATAAAAGTGAACAATTTAGTCAAACAGCAGAAAACCAAGATGAATTGCAAATGGAATAAGGGTGAACAATTTTATGAGCAGAAAACCGAGTAGCAACAATGTGCGCATAAATAAACATACTACAAATTGCAGCAACATAGTAGGAAAAAGAGACAAAAATCGATGGAGTAAAGACTTGAACGATGGTCTGCTACAACGGAACTTGGGAACCGCACTGTCACGTGAACACTGTCATTTGTAATGGTGTCCCTCCCTCTTTATTATATAAGTTAACTCTAATGTATGTACGTATATACCACGGCCTGGCCAAGGCTCTGTCTCTGCTTTGGAGCCCTGTGACAATCCATGTGCTAATGATTTAATTTGTTATTATTCATTTTGCATTTGAGTTCATTCAGTGCCTCTAACTTTGTATCTTATTGAGTTTAGCTTTTGGTATTTACATAAGAGAAGAAGATGGGCAATGTTCTGAGTTAAAAGAACCTTTAGGAGCGAGACCTATAATTGACAAAACAAAATGATGTTTTGGCCGGCAAAAATCCTACATTATTTGTCATCATTGCTAAAATGTGAGCATGGGAGAATTTATTAGTTTAGGTTTTGTCCAGATCACTCTATACGGTCAGGGAGTAATAAGGGTTGGAAAATGACATTTTTTTCTTTTTCTGTTTTTAATGGCATTTATTACATTCTTCTTCTCAACTATTTTTTTCCTTTATCAATTATATGTTTTAAATTTTCAGTTTGATTGAATTTGTTAAAAATCCTCCTAGAGAGGTTATGTTGATAAATCTTAAAATAGGGTTTCATTTATGGTTTGCCTTTTTTTCTATAAAAAAAATATAATATTTTCCCTGCTTCTCTTTTTGTTGAACTGTTTTGTTTCACCTACATGCATTACACAGAGACATCCCTTCCCATCTTCTCTTTCTATCATCAGGCTTTTGATATTGATTTGTGCCTTTTCCACAATTAATTTCTATATGTAAACTTGTGGTGCTTTGATTTTCTTGCTTTTTGAAACTTAGATATTTGAAACTGGTACTTTGATGCTGTTATTCTTCTGAGTTTAGTTTTTTTCTCTAACAGTTCATTCTTTCCCCCTTCATGAATAATCTAGGTCAAACCTGAAGTGATTAATTGGTCACCACGAATAATTGTACTCCACAATTTTCTGAGCATGGAGGTAAGAGAATATAAAGTTATTTCTCCCCCAAATTTATATCAAAATATCATTTTTTATGATAATATATAGTCTGACTCCATTCTCTTTCATGCCTTTTTAGTACAGACTTTCTAAATTATGTTTGGATGAGCTTCTGATAATGTTCATGGACCTATTCCTTTGCAGGAGTGTGATTATCTTAGAGCTATTGCTCGGCCTCGTCTGCAAGTTTCTACTGTAGTGGACACAAAAACTGGAAAGGTTTTTGCCCCTTGCTGTGTTACCTTTTTTTTTTATTTTTTTTTATAACTTATTATTTGTATTTCATTTTTATTCTTATCCTTTTGCATAGTTGGAAGAAAATGTATAAGGCAATATTTCATCAGTATCACTTTGTTTCCTACCTATATGAAAAGAGGTTGTGAGAGGGAGAATCCTTGCATGGATCTAAATGTAAAGCAGTCCAAAGCAGTCTCTCCATGTGCATTTTCTGATGTTGGATGCATATTTGTTTTGTCTTTCAACTGCAGGGAATTAAAAGTAATGTCAGAACAAGTTCGGGTATGTTTTTAAATCCAGAAGAGAGAAAGTATCCAATGATACAGGTATTGCATTCTTTCTTGGTTATTCTTCAATGTCCCTTCACATGTGATGATTGTAATTTGTCTTTTGGCTTTCAGAGTTTCTTGGCATAAATTTTATCATCCTTAAGCAGGGAACGCCCCTTCTTTCGTGTCCCAATCTACTTTCTGTACATGTTGATGCAAACTTCACCAATCTGCTTTGCTGTTCTGAAAGTGTCTGCTTTTGTAAGGCTAGAAACCCGATGAGCTAAACCCAGACTTCGAAATTTATGAATATCATATATAGAAGCATTGAACCTTGGAGTGGCTATGCATATATTACCTGCACAAGGGCAGTGATGTTATTAGTATTTTTTTTTTGTCCCATTGACTCTCAGGCAATTGAAAAACGAATTTCTGTTTATGCTCAAGTACCAGTTGAAAATGGGGAGCTTATTCAAGTTTTGAGGTTTGTGGCAAGATTTTCCCTGTGAATTTCATTTATTGAGGATTAAAACTAATATCTTCTGAGATCAAGCCTAACACCTGCAGAGGCACAGGTACGAGAAAGATCAGTTTTACAAACCTCATCATGACTATTTTGCAGATGAAGTAAGTTTGTCCTGGCCTTGTTTATTGTACTTTGGTACACGTCTTTGTTTATCTATCTTTTATAATTGGGTTTATGCATTCTATCTGTCTTCAGTTTAATGTGAAGCGTGGCGGTCAAAGAATAGCAACGATGCTTATGTATTTGAGTGACAATGTTGCAGGGGGAGAAACATACTTCCCGTTGGTAATTATGTCCTGACAACACTACTTTCCTTTGTTATTAATATGTCGGTAGCTGACTGTTTCTGAAGTATGTAATTGTATCTTCTTTTTAACTATATACATCTATTTTATCTTGTGCTTTTGTTATGTTCTTATTGTTAGGATAGTTCGTCACTTCAATCAGCATCTGCTGTGAATGTACTGAAATGCAGAATTCCAACATGTACTTTCTTTATGCAAATAAAGAGCGGGAAAAAATTGAGTGCTTGATCAACATAGGGAATGAGGGAATAATGTTATGAGCGATGTTAGGCAAACATCTCGTGGAACTAAGGAAAAGAAATGTGCTTGTAAACATAGTAATTAGTCCTCTGCATAGCACACTACAAACCGTTTAGCAAAATAGGTGAACTAACACTTCTCCGAGCTCTTTAGTGCTGTTAGAAAGGGAATACTAGGTTGAATGCTTGAAAAACTTTTAATTTGCATTTAGTCTGGGAAAGCAAGGTCCAAACGAGGTTGTTTTCTGTAAAATCTTTTTCAGAACTTTGTAGCTATATTTTCTGAGTTTCTTATATAAATATATTCTTTTTTTTTTCTTACATGTTTTCTGATTGAAATTTTATTATTAATACTAATGTTAATAACAATATTAATATTATTGTCATTAATAATAATAATAGTAATAATATTTTATTTATTTTATTAATATTTATCAACACCTAATATTAATAAAAATAATACTAATGATATTATTATTATTAATGTTAATAATAATAATAATATTATTAAAATTAATATTCATGATAATAATAATGTTAATTTCAATATTAACATTAATAATAGTACTATTATTAATAATAATTAGTAAATAGTAATAATATTACTACTAAAGTTAATATGAATATTAATATTATTAGTAATAATAATAATAACAATTTTAATATTATTATGAATATCATTATATCAATAATAACACTATTATTAATGTTAATATTTTGTATTTTCTCAATATTTATAATAATAATAACATTATTACTTTTTCATTATATTATTTTAAGAAAATAAATAATAATAATAATAACAATAATAATATTTATGTTATTAACAACAACAATAATATTAAAAATATTAATATTATAATTACTTAGATAAATAATAATATCATTACTGCTATATATAATAATGATATTATAATTTTTTTTCATAATAATAATAACGATAATGACATTAATATCATTATTTTTATAATTGATATTTTTATACTTATTTTATTTAATTTTATTATTATTGTAACTATTCTTAAGATTAAGACATTGATAATATTGTTATTATTATAATTATCATTGTTAGTGGTGATAATAATAATAATAATAATAATAATAATAATAAAAATACTATTATTATTATTATTATTGAAATTAATAATACTATTATGATTGAAATTAATGATAATATTATTATGAATATTGTTGGTGGTAATAATTATATTATTATTATTATCATCATCTTTATCTAGAAGAAAATATACGTGTTTTAAATTTTTTAAAATTAAAAATTAGTTTCATAATATGGATAAATGAACTCATCATAGAAAACTGTTTTCTCGATTTCCAGTTTTCCATGGGTGGAAAATGAAAAATTGTTTTCCCTAACTAAACGCACCCTTAGTGATTGTGGATGTCAAGTCTGGTACATGAGCCTATAAAATGCAATAATGGTAACTTTCCAGCGATCATATCCTAACTGCCATAACCATTAGTGGTTTAATAGTGTCTAGTGCCTCTACATAACATTGTAATTCTGTTTTCCGAGTAATAATGTAATTTGCGCTCATTCTATTTTTACTTATGTTACCCCGTATGACTTGCCCTTTTTTTTATTTTATTTTTCGGTTGCAAAATCATTTTTGTTTATATCCATTTCCCTACATTTGTTATTCGACTTTCCCAGGCCAGTTCAGGTGACTGTAGCTGTGGTGGGAAGACTGTGACAGGATTGTCTGTGAAGCCTATCAAAGGAGATGCAATTCTTTTTTGGAGCATGGTATGTTTGTTGAGTCTAGTCAGTCCAGCATTAATGTGATTTTTTTTTGTTGTGAGCCTGCCTCTGTTAGGTTTTGTTTATGGGAAAGGACTTATGTTGGAGAGACAAACTTTACAATGCAAAATAATTTCGGCTGAAACTCCTACATATAGCGGCTAGGCCTAGACCTGAATGATAGTCTTCTGCAGAAGGCTTCCTTCCTGCATAGCGGGCTTCCTGGGAAGGGCTAGGCCTAGAAGTAGGTAACCTGGACTGTGCCTTGCTCCAGATAACAATGGAACCATCATATTGTCATGCATTACTGCTACTTCTCAAGTGTCATGAAAATGTAGGAAAGGCCATTGGTTTTGGGTATGGTGGCTTATGGCCTTAGGCAGGTGGATTGGTGGCGAGTCATTAGAGTATAATCTTGTGTACACGGATTTAGCCAAAATAAATAACAATTATTGTACTATGAAAGGATATCATGGACCCCGTATCTGTCTTCAATTTTTACATATTATGTCTCGTTAAAATTTCCAACTTTAGAAATCATTGGACAGTAATATGTTGCCGACATAATCTGTCACAAGTTCTATACTTTAGAAACGTTCTCTCCACACAAACAAAAAGCTATGATCGTAAATTGTAGAGGAAAAAGAAAAAGGATATTACGTTTATCTGATAATATTGTATGTCACCTTGTAGCTGGAGAAACAAGTGACTTGAGGGACACTTTCTGGTGATGTATAACGAAAATGCTTTCACAAACTTTGTGAATTCTTCTTAGTCCGTCATTATTTAACTGCCTAGTTAGGATTTCTTTCCTCGAACATTTTGGCTGAGCCCTGCGAGAGTATTCCAAAGCCTTGATTATACGATGACTATACTTTTGTGACACACCTATATATGAATAACCATGGGGTCCAATTTTTATGTCCATTTTGTTAGTATCACCTGGATAAGGGAATAGAGAGAGAAAGAAAACTAATCCGAGGCCAATCCATTTGAGAAGTATATGATTATATGCATAACCAGCATTTGCTTTAAACGAGTTGGAAAAAAATGCTTGATGAATATAGCATGGAGTTAAAAAGACTATCTTTGATGCTGTAAACATGATTATTGAAGTAAAAAGATGATACTACCTTGTTAACATTGAATTATTCTGAGACATGTATTTGCTCAAGAAATTTGGAGTGATATTTTTTCCCCTTGTTCGTTAATTCTTTTGGGGTTTGAGTGGGCGAAGGTGTGACTGCATTATATTTTAGTCACATATGTGATATGAATACTCAATTGTACTGTTCTATGTTATATAAATTGTTTCGGTGGTTATATGGTCAGAATTGATGTGGGAATCTTGATACATATAATCATATATGCTGGTTGATGCTTGACACTAAGGAATTGTTCGACATGTTATGTTTATAGGGACTAGACGGCCAATCAGATCCAAAAAGCGTACATGGGGGCTGCGAAGTGCTATCTGGGGAGAAGTGGTCAGCTACAAAATGGATGAGACAGAGATCTATTCATTAAATTAAGGTCCTAGGATTAAGAAGGAACGAAAAAGGAACCAAAAAAAGGCAGGGTCTTTCCCAGAGTGGTCTTTCCTATTGGCCATTGAATTAGAAACAACAGCTGCAGATAGCATGATATAGTTATAAATATAATGTGCCTGACGTTATTAAAATATGCTGAGGATTAGGTAAATTAGTAGAAAGTTGTATCAAAGAAACATGTGAAGAGCTGGTAAATAGTTGCTTGACAACTGCTTATAAATTGAAATATAGATGACTATTTTTTGGCCTCATGTTGTAATTGTCTATCCGCCTGTCGGTTCTTGGTAATATGTATCTGCAGGGTATTGCATCAATATAACTGGGGGAAGAATGCTATTTATCACCACTTCCATTCTTATTCTTATCAATCATTCCATTAACTTCATTTGCGCACCACCAGAAAATGCCTAAGCCTGTGAGACTGTGATTGAAGTAGTCGCCGCCTGGCGGGGCATGTTAAGATGACAATATGGTTTTTACAAGATCATCCATTGCTCTTAACGAAGACCCTCTACGACTTCCCTCTTCTTTGACTGCTGCTTTTAATTGCTTGCTTGCTTCAACTGCCTTCTTCTTCATTTCACTTCCTCTGCCTTCCCTATCCAAAACCAATTTAACTATTTTCTGTACCTTCTCTCTGTTGACACTCCCTTGTATTCCTCTCGCCAGTTCAATGGCTACTCCCATCTCCTCCTCCAACATCTTGAGATTATAGGATTGTTCAGCTGCCAATGGCCAACCTATAATAGGAACCCCTTGACTCAAGCTCTCCATCACCGAGTTCCACCCACAGTGGCTTAGAAACCCACCAGTTGATTCATGTGACAATATCTCAGTTTGAGGTGCCCAACCGTGCAACAGTAGCCCTTTACCACACTCCATCACTCTCTTTTCGAAACCTTCTGGCAGCCATTCATCCCTGAATTCACCTTGAACATTGAAACCAAAAGGAGGCCTAATAACCCATATAAATGGTTTCTCACTCTTTTCTAATCCGATGGCTAACTCCATCATTTGGGTCGGGGTTATTGAGTTTTGTGAACCAAATGATATGTAGAGAACCGAGTCTGGTCCTCGTGAGTTGAGGAAGTAATTCCAGCTTTCACTAGGTATGCCGGTGTCCCCAACTAAGTTGTTTCTATTAAGTGTAGATGACTGTGGTGCTGATGATAGCAAAGACCGTGGGATTAAGGGGCCAATTGCCCAGACCGGCAAGTTAAGGTATTTAGTGAGGATTGACATCCCTAGAGGTTCTATTTCCTCTACTGCATTACAAATCCAACCAGTTGAAGCCATCGACATCCTGATCTGAGGCTGGAAAAACCTTGACCACTCATCCGTCCCGTCGGCAGCTCTCAAGAATGGGTGTAGATGGGAGCTTTGGAACCGATGATTATTTGGGAAACCAGGCAGTGTAAATTCATCCTGGTCGTCTTTACAGTGGCGATGGGGAAGGTCATTCCATAAGGAGATATAGGATGCCGTGCCATATAAACCACCTGTAGCAATAATTATTATTTCTAGCAGCATATAATCTGACATCAGGACTTTTCAATACGTACGTATACAAATTAGTCGCAAAGACATACCAGTTGAGAAAGTAAATCCAAGAGACCCAAAGCTCTTAGCAACCTCAATACCCCATCCTAAGAAAACATCAGCGACGACACAAGCTGGAGGGCAACCTTGCTTGCCCACAATTTCTTCAGAAATGAAGCGACGGACCGGAGCTTCGAGTGAAGATGCAGCATGAAATAGCTTGATGATTAGTGGCAGTGGCAAGAATTGGGTGTTTTCGATGTTTGGTGGGAGTCCATGATCGGTGCTGCAAAAAGGTAGCTCTACTAGGGAAATATTGGAACCGGAGGGCACCTCCTCGTCGTTTTCATCCTGTTGCTTATTAAGAGCTGAGCGAAGGTATTTGATGTTGAGAGGGGTGGAAAGGATGGCAATCGTGAATGAGATGTTTGCTATTGTTTTGGTTCGCTGAATTTTCTTGGCAAGTTGAAGGAATGGCATGAGATGGCCCTGTGCCATGAAAGGGAGCATCAATATATGTTTTGAATCGCTACCCATATTTTGATCCTCAGTTCCTAACTAGTAGATACGAAGATACGGCCTTGTATTACCAGTGCTTGTTGGGAGCAATACTTTTCATGAGAAATAACAAGCGCAAAAGGACGTATCGTGCTAGGGGAAGAACATTACTTAAGAGTCTTCCTTTTTCTTTCTTTCTTTCATTCTTCTTTTTTTTTTTTGGGAGATCGGGATACTCGGGTGAACCCAGGGATAGGTAGGGGAAGGGGCCGCAGGCTTGCAGCAGCACTACATTGCATGAAATAATTCCCGGGTACTTAAATGCTTACTCATTCCAACCTTTATTCCCATGGAATGTACGGAGGAGAACATAA
Source organism: Tamarix chinensis (assembly GCA_030549775.1). Lineage (NCBI taxonomy): Eukaryota > Viridiplantae > Streptophyta > Magnoliopsida > Caryophyllales > Tamaricaceae > Tamarix > Tamarix chinensis. The sequence continues at coordinate 95,688,190 of CM060175.1, forward strand.
CCACGTGGCTCACGACATAGGTTCAATTATTAGCATGCGTGTATAAGGTTTGTTCGGTTGGCTCACTGCGATGTGACGCATAGCTACCCGAAGTCAGTTTTGTTCTAACATAACTTTATAATGGAAGAAGATGGTGCAGCTATTCGTGCTTTTGGTTGTCCCAACACTCTCATCCTCGTTGGAAAGCTCAATTTGCATCCTGATGAGTACTCGTATGCAGGCTGCTGCATGTAGGGTTTTTTTCATAAATTTATTGAATTTTGAAGGGAGGGTAAAAGACGCACATATTTTTTAAAACATATGTATATCTTAAAATATAAATATATACCTTGTTGAATATAATTATATATTGTTTTATAACAATATTACACACTCTTTATAAGTAAAGTATGAAAAGTGGTGATATTTTTATAAATTTTATGAATGTTATTTTAAATAACTGTAGAAAAGTATACATATTGTCTAATAAAATACACATAATTTAAATATAAGTATACATATTTTAAGATATAATACACTTATTCTAATATGTGCCTTCCAATATATAAATAGCTTGATGCACATCTTTTAAAATATAAGTACACAATATTTTAGGATTTAAATACATATATTATATGATATAAATAAATATATTTTGGAATATAAATATACATGTTCTCTAATAAAATATACATCTTTTAGGATATAAATATGCATCGATTAAGATATAAATACAAATATTACATGATATAAATGCACATCTTTTAATACTATAAATACACACATTGCACGACAATAATGCACATTTTTTAGAATAATAATTTATATATTTTTATTTATACAAATATAATGAAGGAATATATATGTTTGAAAACAAACATGCATCTTTCAAAACAAAAATAAACATCTTATAAGATAATAATACACATTTTCTTAGATATAAATACACATTCTTTGGGGGATTTTTTTTTAAAGATCCTATATATATTATAGGATAAACTTGCGCATATTTCATCATAGCCTCATTAACAAATGCGAATGTCATGATTAGAACTCCAATGTCATAATCCTATCTAATACTTCTTGTTTCCTATTGTAATGAATTACTTCACTAGAAGATAGCCCAACTAGGATTGAATCAGCTATGGTTGGATAAATGAGGCTTGTTTTCAAACTTGTTACACCTAAATAATGAAGCAACTCTTATTGGATTCCAACTACCTTGCAAACATAGGCGTACCATGATAATAATGAGTTGTTTAGGTGTAATACCTCCACTTTTAGCACTTAAAATTTTCTTTTAAAAAGATTAATTATGGAAGCCAAACATATAAAAAGGTAGAATATTACTGTTAGACTTAGTGTAAGTTCGGTTTTCTCTACCATTCTTACACTAAATGCTAATTCTAAAACGTTGTCCATTTAAATTAAGAATATTAATTGCAAGAAATAAATAAGAGATTATATTGTAGATTAGTATTCTTATGATATATCAAAAGACTAGACAAAAGTTACAACAACCAAAGAAAACAAAATCCATAAGGGGACATAAGAGTCTAATAGTCCGACTGGATTAAGGTGAATCGAGGTGAGTGTAAACATTAAAAAATAATATAGGTGAACAGAATAGAGATGAATCGGAATAAATGTTTTAAAAAGTTGTTTGGATGATAACCTAACTTGGATGAGTTAGGGTGAATATTTTAAAAATTCAATATGGAGATTGAGGTGAATAAATGTTTACAAAAATAAAATAAATAATACTTATACCCTTGTATTATATAGATAATTCACTTTCGCAACAACTTAGGTAACACCACTACCACTACCATCACCATCACCGCCACCACAACCAATTCCTCCTCCTCCAATAAATAAATAAATAAAATTGTGGCACAAATCCATACCTAGTGGCGATGCTACATGAGGAGAGGAGAATGGACTCTACTGTTGTCGTTACAACTCCGATCATCAAGATTGAAAGCCATCGCCGGGATGGAGGTAGGTCTATGAGAATAGGATGAGGCAGGAGAAAGCTAGGTTGAGGTTAAGTATTGAGGAAGACAAGGTAAGGGAACTCGGTGGAGATTGTGAGCGTTTTGGATACAAATTAGGTTGGGGGAATTTTTTTCTAATCATGTATAAAATTTACTTATGCTTTTACCTTTACCTCCATTACCCCCAAAATTAGAGGTTAACAAGAATGAGGTTAATCGCGGTAAACGGAGGTGAAACTTTAACCTTGATTAACCTAGTCGAGGTTAAAAAATTTGTCCCCAAATGAGATGGATCAATTAATTCACTTTCATTAACCCTATTCACCCTAAACCAAACAAAGTATAAGGAATATCCAAATCAAAAGATGTCGGAACAGATACCAGATAATTCTAATTCTCAACCCCGAAGTGCTAGTCAACAAGAGGTACTCTCAAAGTAATCATGTAAAGTCATAACTACCCATTGAATAGGCATAAGGCCATAAAATATAACACAACATTATGACGATACAAAGTAACTTATTACACAACACTAAACATACAAATGTCACATGGAACACTTAGAAGGCGATCACAAGATAATCATGGCATAAATATATCAAGAATATATGTGATAACGAGATATGATAAATATGTCATAACATATACATCAACAATACCACATTCCTATCATACCATTATACTTAATCATGTCACAACTCAATAAATCAATTCATGTCAAGGGTATTCCACAAAGGAAAAACATAAAATCATACTTAAATATTCTCAAAAATAATTATAACATAACTCATAAACATCAAGGTGGTGTACTAAGACACCACTAACCACCCATACCAACCAATACCAAATACCACAAGTAGAGCACAAATGAAAATTACTGAGCTAATAATCTAAATGCCACAAGTAGGGCACACAGTTAATCATCGAACCAAAAGTTTGCACTAAGACACCACCAACCAACCATACCAACTAATACCAAATACCACATGTAGAGAACAAGAGAAAACTACCAAGCTAACAATCCAAATGCCACGGGTAGGGAACAAAGTTAATCACCGAACCAAAAGTTCAATTCATACTAAAGGCCATCAAGAAAGTTACTTTTTATTTTAATTATTTGAGGGGATACAAGAGACAATCCAGAAGCGTGTTAAGTACTTCGATCATACTAACAAACACAAGCAACACAATACCCTCTTGTTTAAGTCACATAATCCTTAAGTATTGTACTCTCTATAAGGCCTATAGGTCACGTATAAAGTAGATTAGGGCCTTACTAGGACACTAAGGTACACTAGTAAAACCAAACCAATCGAGAACTCCTATCCAATCTCTAAGATAGCTAACCCTAAAGAGTAAAACATTTTCAATTTTGAGGTCTTCCACTTTAAATATTATTATTTTATTTGATGATCACAAATATCACATAATATATAATAATTCAGATTCTATACTTAACCATTTTTCATTTATTTGTAATTATTCAAGTAAACCTTAAGGTTAGCAACCTAAGCTAAAATCACGAGTCAATACTAAGGTCAACCTAAAAATTTACTAATGCCATCCTATCTTTTACTATTCACATTTAGGTGTATCTTAGTAAAAAATGAACAAAATGCCATTAACACCCTAGTTATCTCAAAATTAATCATTTTAATACTAAACTTGATTATAACTCCTCAATTCTCATGAAAAGGCTAAATACATTAAAATAAATACTTTAACATAAATTATAATGGTGGAAAATTTTAGAAGTTATAAAATTACAATTTTGTTCCTTAAACACACTTAAGCCTATTTAGTACATACAATACCAGTTATGTATATTTAACATACCATATTTCACATACTAATAATGCCTAACATAATATATCACATACTAGGTATACATGTTGAAAATTTTTAGATTTTATGTGAGATGACAAAAATACCCCCGGAGCGTGTAAACTTATGTGATTCATTACTATGCCTATACATGCTAAAATCTCAAAATATCCTATATCAAACTTTATATAAAACATGTAAGGAATATAATGGTAAGCTAAAAAATAACAAAGGAGGTTTAGGACAATAATGTGTTTGACCAAACCATCCCCATAATATATACATAAATATTGTACAACATACAACACTATTCTATCATATTATTATACCTATATTAAAATGCATAAATCTAGCATGCTTTTACTTAAATTTACATGGTCATATACTTAGAGAAAATAATAACAATATTGGGTGCATTCATATTTTTTATTAGATTACAAGGAAGTATAAATTACACTTACGCATAACCTATGAAATATTATGCTAACACATGATTTCCATACATTTAATAGGAGCATATGTGTTACCTCTTTCCAAGCAAAATATCAAAAATAATAAGAAAAAAAAAAGAGCCACCAAAAACTCTAGCTACCAAGCTAACTTCCTTCTCCTCCTTAAAAACACAAAACCCAACCAAACATAACTAGAATCTATTACAATAAATAAAAAGATAATCAATAATAATCAAAAAATCAAAATAAAAGAGAGTCGCATTGTAATCCCCCGAAAATTTAAAAAACCTATAATTTAATAAATAGTTTTTATTTGGGATAAATTAGCTTTTAAAATGATTTAATTTAATTCTTTTATGGATTTTTGAGTATATAAAATTAGATAGGAATATTTAATAAATTAAAATAAATATTTTATTATTTTATCATACTCATTTTATTTGAATAAATTTCCAAACTGATATTTTTCTAAAATTAACCTTTTTAAACCCATATATTAAATTATATTAAATTAAATTATTATATTTATTTATCTACCAAAAATATTACATTCTATTATTTTATAAATTAAATTATTTTATTTTCCCTATTTTCCTTTTCCTTTTCTTTCTCCTTTTCTTTTTCCTCCTTTTTCTCCTTTCTTTTCCTTTCTTTCTTTTTCCTTTTTCCTTCTCTTCGGGCCACCAGGCCGACTTGCTTCTCTCCCTTGCGCGCCTAGGCCGCTCTCCCATTTCTCTCCTTCCTTTATAGAGAGTACAAACCACCTTATTTTCTTTTCCCCCTTTCCCCCAACAGGGCCGGCCCACACCTACCTTTCCCTTCCGCCCAACCTACTTCCTCCCCCTTCTTTCCTTTCTTCTTCTACCTCTTTACCCGACCACCCTGCCTGCAACCCTCCTGCCTCCCTACTTCTCTCCCTACCTCCCTCTCTCTCCCCCACCATTTTCCTATCCTTTTTTGACCCAACCAACCCTCTCTCTCCTCACACATGCCCCCTTCTTTCTCTCTTATTTCCTTACCTCTCCCTGCCACCCGACTAGCCACCTACCACCCTATAGCCTGGCCCGACCAACCACCTACTCCCCTATCCTCCCTTGCCCATTTTTGAGCCTTTCTCCCCTCCCCCGATTCTTTTCTCTCCCTTTTTTCTCCTTTCATCCCTCCCCTGTTTTTGCACCACTGCCCCATTTCTGCCACTTCCATCGCCGCACCAACCACCTACACCACCCTCTTCCACCCTCTACCTCACCCCTGCACCACCACACCACCCCTCGAGCCACCCTGTAGCCCACCTCCTTCCTCTCCTCTCCTTTTTCTTCCTTCTCGGCAACCACCCTGCACCTCCTCCTTCCACCGCCATACCGCCACTTCTGCCACCACCCAAGCCACCAAACCACACCTTACAACCTCCCCTACCACCCCTCACCTCCTTTAGTTGAAACAAACACTTGTAACCCTTCATTTTCCTCCTTTTTCCTTCCTTCTCAGCCACCTCCACCTCGGCAACCACCTTCACAGCCTCGCTGCCACCTCCACCGACCATCACCTACACCCCTCTCCACCCTACACCCTTCCCTTGCCCTAAATCCTCCCCCACCTGCCCTCTTTCCTAGCCCCAAAGCCTTAACCCAAAAACACCCCTTCCTTCCTTTCTTCCACTACCTTCGACCCCTTCCAACCCTTGTTTTACATGCAACTCATGCTGCATGAGTAGTTTGATTTGTTGCCTTTCTTTGGGTTATTTTTGCTAATGATTTTAAGGTATAATAATATTTAAGTTAAGTGTTTCATTAATTAAGTTTTATAAAGTCTTATGCTTTGGTTTTCTCATTTCTAATATGATAAGTATTGATGTTATTTTAAGGTATTGGTTTTTCTAATCAAAGCTTGAATCTTGAACCGGAATACCGATAAGGTTCGATTTTGCGGTAATTAAGGTAATCGTTAAACCCCACTTAAACGCACGGATAAATGTATGTTAGCACATCATGATTTTAATATGTTATTTTGCATGATATATATTGTTTAATATATTATATATAGTTGCTTATAGTGATTGATAAAAAGGAAAGCATTTTAATTTGTATGCTATGCGTGGAAATATTGCTTAAGAAAAGAGTTTATTATTAATGAAAATGTTGAGTACTTATCCATGTTATATTATGTTATTGTGACCATTGATCCATGAATAATATTATTGTGAGCCCTAGGGGCATTTTAGTAATATGTCTTGTGCAAGAGTGTGGCCTAATATGTGTGGATGTTAATGAGTATTATGTTGAAGTATAATAATTGGTGGAATTGGATGATGAGAATGGAGTATTAATATTAATATTCATGTAGTGATGATAACTTAATAAAAGTGGTGTAAAAAAAGGACAAAATGGTAAATTGTAAGTAAAAGGGTATTATGGTAATGTTGGAAGTAAAGGGTAAAATGGTAATTTTGGAAGTAAGGTGCAAAATGGTAATTTTAGAAGTAAGGGGCAAAACGGTAAATTGTATGTAAAAGGGTACTATGGTAATTTTGGAAGTAAAGGATAAAATGGTAATTTGGTGTAAAAGAAGGGTAAAATGATAATTTAATAAAGGAGAAGGGTAAAATGGTAATTTGGTATAAAGGAAGGGTAAAATGATAATTTAATAAAAGAGAAAGGTAAAATGGTAATTTGGTGTGAAAGAAGGGTAAATTGGTAATTATTATAATGGAGAAGGGTAAATTAGTAATTATGATAATGGAGAAGGGAAATTTGGTAATTTAACCAACTAAAGGGAAATTTGGTAATTTAACCAACTAAAGGGCAATTTGGTAATTCAAATAAAGGAGAAAGGCAATTTGGTAATCTAACCAACCAAATAGAAAATATGATAAGTGTAACAATTATAAAGGGTGATTGGTGACCTAATAAGTGTGGGAGATAACTTAGTAACCTAAACCGATTAAGGGTGTGGCTAAGAACAACTTTGTGTATGTTATGTGCCTTGTGTACCATGTGTTATGCCATGTTGTGTACTTTATGCTTAATGACTAATCATTTGTAGCACAGCTTGAAGTGGAGGTATGCTGTTGTGACTTCCTTATGGCATGTGGATGATGATTACATATGTTGTGCGTATGATGTTACATGATGAGGCCTTCTAGGACATGCATGCTAGGAAGTTTAATAATATGATATGATATGAAAGGATAAAAATGGAAAAAAAGGAAGTGGGTTGATTTAAGGGATATGAGATTATCTTAATTATCTCATGATCCATGAGGAGGAAAATAAAAGGTGGTTATGATCAAAATAAGCGAGTGATGCGAATCTTGCATGGAAAATTTTTGCAGTTTGCATGGGATGTATGGGGTTTGCATGGGGATGATCCTTACGTAAGAAATGTGCTAGATTTTTGAGTGGCCAACTAGGGTTTTACGGTCACATGTATAATTGGTGAGTAGAGTGATAGGATTTGGGTTGAATCTAAATTAGATGAGGTGTTGAACGCTAAAAGAAAGGTTAGGCCACATAGGTCTAATTAGGGTTTCAAGGGAAAACCCTAGAAAGTGGTAATGAGAGAATTTGAATGTTATAAAGTGATGGGCCTTAACCCATACCTTTAGGATTTGGGTTTTCGTTATGAGTAAATGGAAGGAGGAATGGATGTCGGAGTGTGATAAGAGGCTCAAAAGTCTCAAGATATGGGACGGGCCCTCTCGGAAGGATAAAAGTAGAGGTCAGTGACATGCATGTCATTGGTGAAATAATTTTGAATAAGATACGAATAAGACACTAATCACTTAAAGAGGAAGATTGTTGAGCCAGATCTAGACCGGTCCACCGGTGAATAATAGTGGCCAGAACATTTTGTCGTGCATGATTTCCAGTCCACCAACTATAATAGTGGGGGATTCCGTGCTCAACAAACCGAACTTAATGACGATAAGACATGGGAAAGACACTAAGTAATTATAGTGGAACACCATGTGAGTCGGGGCCAGACCAGTCCACCGGTGAATAATAGTGGCCAAGAGCGTTCTGTTCTAGAGACCGATCCATAGGCAATAATAGTGGTCAGGAGCATTCTGCCCTATATGTATTCCGGTCCACCGGCTATAATAGTAAGGTTCTTGCACTCACATAGATATATAAATTTTGAGAGATGTTTGAATAATGATGGACTAATGACTTAAGGCTCAGAAGCATCGATTGTATGTTTTGACCTATTAATATTTGATGGACTTGTTAAATATGTGAATGTTATGTATGCACATCTCATTATATATGTATATAGCTTTGTATCATGTGTTGCATTGCGGGATTGCATTTTAGTGTGTTTTAAAGGATTACTCAGTATCATAGTACTGAAGGGTTCTATTCATGGGGCTCCTGCCTATTCAATGGGCAGTGTCCCTTGCAGGTCCTTTTCAGGTGCTATTCAAGCAGGCAACGGGAAAGAGCGTAAGGAACTATCCGAAAAGTCCTACGGTTTTACTTTTTCTCTTTTTAAACCCCATTTTAATGTGGTCCTTGTTCTTGTAACCACAACTGGTGGATTTTATTCTTGTAAATGGTCTACTGTGCTACTCTGATTTAATTATGGTTTGAGTTTCTCGTAAATTGTATTTTACACTTTTAGCCTTAGTACCTGGTACTGAAACAGTAGGAGTAAACCAGTTTGATACTAAGTGTGGCGGTAATGTCCCTAAAATTTACAGTTTTATTATTTTGCTTCCGCTAATTCTTTTAATAAAACGAAATTTTTCAGTAGTGAATTTTGGGGGTGTTACACATACATATGCTATGGGTGGCATAATAAGAGGGAATAAGAAAGATGGATAGCTCTTCAACTTTTTACCAAATCAAACACCCTTATACTTAAGGAAAATATAATGGGGCTAGATAAAATATTAGAGGAAGAAAAACAACAAAGAAAATAGGAAAACAAAAGGGAGGAGATTTAGTTTCTACAACTAGAAGAACAAGAAGTGTTCTTTAACACTTAAACAAAACTCAAAGAAAAAAGAAAAGAGAGAGAGAGGAGAGAGTAAAAATCAATAAGGGTTGAATGAATGTGGATAAATAAACACATAAAAGACATAAGGAGGGGTGAGAGGGGGTTAGTTTTGCTAAGGAGAGAGAGGTGAAGATACAACCAATACCTTCCTTCATTCACACTTGAATAAAGAGGTTGAGTGTAAGTACAAAGTGTAAGGGAGTAGATGAGAGGTGAAATGAGGTAATTATGGCCAAGATCTTGGATAAAGGTAATGGTATAATCAAAGATATGATTCCAAAATGAGGCAAGGTAGGGGGAGAGTTAACAAGGATAAATAAAGAGCCCACAAAACAAAATAAAACAAAAAATCAACTTTAGTTGATACCTGATTGATCGCTAGTCAATCGTCCAACCCCCAAGTGCTACCCATTCTACCTTTACACCCTATCATTAGGCCCACATGCTCCAGTTGACCGTCGACCTTCAAAATCTAATTTCTACCATTTTGACTTAGTTTACCCAATCCATCTTTGTAACACCCCAATTTTTACTATTGAAAATTTTTCGTTTTGTAGTGGAAGTAATCAAGTAAAATAGTGGGGGTTACTGTCGTGATCGATATAATTCTAGCTTATGAAACCATCCTTACATCAATCACAAGGCTAAAAAATTTAAAGTAACACAAGAAAATTAGAATCAAAAGAATATTTATAGTACAATACTAAGTTTGCAGCCTAACTCCGAATTTAACAATACAAAATACAAAAGGGGGTACTGGGGATCAAGAGTCCAAAAGGGCATCCAGTTAAATACATAAACCGGATAACAACTACTCTTCTCTTGAACCTAGAATAGATGAATTCACTCATCCCCACATAAGGCATCATAGGCAGAATAATCATCTAACTAATCTTCTAAGACATGCACACAAGATTTAGGGCCTTCTGCTCGTGGAAATGAGCAGCATCCATAAAACGAGTGGTTAGTAAGCTACGTACTGAGTAATGGAACAATACTATCAAAATAGGGATATAAATAGAACATGTTTTCACATTAGATAATAAGGGAATAACCAAATAAGTGAAACATCTCATAAGACAAAATATGATCCAAATTCCTTTATTAAGTAAAATCCTTTTTCATTCTTTTTTATACGTTGAGTGCAGGAACCCCGCTATTCTTAAATTGATGGAACGGTCTGAAACTCTTCTCGGGGACAACACACCCTAGGCACTATTATTTCCGGTGAAATGGAGATTAAAAACATCCTCTCAGAAAAAATGCTTTTGAGCCACTATTCTCCTCGGTGGAATGGAATACATATATATAGAAAAATAGATCACCTTAGTCCTGACTCATGCATTCTTCCACTTTAAATCATTAGTATCTTTTCCATATATATACGATGAGTAGGGACCCCACTGTTCTTTATCTGGTGGAACGGACTGAAGCACCTTCTCTGGGCAAAACGCTCCCAAGCTACTATTCTTTCCAGTGGAACAGAGATTAAAAATATCTTCTCGGGGAAAAACACTCCCGAGCCACTATTTTTTTCGGTGGAAAGGAGATTAAAAACATCCTCTTGGGGCAAAACTCTCCCGAACCACTATTCTCTCTGGTGGAATGGGATACATATATATATATAGAAAAATAGATCACCTTGACCCTACTCACGTGCTCTATCACTTTAGGTGATTAGTATCTTATTCAAGATTGATTCTCAAGCATCGTACAAATTTAAAATATATATACATATAGCATAGGTCCAAATCCTTAAGTCCTTTTAAGCCCTAATTACACTCCCTTTAGTATTCATTCTCCCATATTGATTAATCCACACAAATTATATTATCTTATCTCCAAATCCCCTCATTTTTATCATATCCAATGTGCACAACCAAATTCCTATAATTATGCTTTAATAATCTCATTCCGATATGTTAATCACAGAAATATCTAAGACCCTAATTCCATAGAATTGCCATAACACCTCCCATGAAATTTTCATGATAACCAATCCCGATAGATAACCTCTAAATCTTAAACATGGAATAATGGTATTATCATTACAAGATAGTTTTCCCCAAATTAGCCATTAAATCATTTAAGGATCCTAAATAATAATATTACTTCCATGAATTTCTCATGCTATTATTATCATATTTTAAGCCTCTTAACACAAAATATAAATTTTTTCTTATTATCCCATAATGAACAAGTTACCCTTAAGCACAAATAAAAACCATTATTTTTCCACACATGTTATTTTCCAAGTCCATAATTAATCATCATACCTCATGAGAATTCTTAAGTCCATTTATCAAAAACTCACTTAGCCTATATTTCATACCATAATACATATATTTTCACAAATATGACATTGTCACAACAAAATAATGATGTTACCTCTTGCCCACTCTTACTTTCTTTTAATAATATAATATCCTTAAATCCATATTTCATGCCATAGGATATATTTCCACAAATATGACATTATCACAACAAAATATTAATGGTACGTCTTACCCATTCTTAATTTCTTCCAATAACATAATATCCTTAAACCCATGTTTCATACCATAAGATATAATTCCCCAAATATGACATTATCACAAAAAAATATAACATAATGGTACTTCTTACCGATTCTTACTTTCTTCCAACATAATATGCATATCATCACAAAATATCAAGATCAACACATGTTATATCATGTATAAACAATATCATGAAAAACACATATAACCATACAAGCAAATAACATCAAAAACCCTAAACATTGAATAGTATCCTTACCAACTAGGACACTGGGCTCTAAGCTTGCAAATCCTATACTTCATCATTTGAATCTACTGGAATACCACCTAATAAAAATAATAAATTCATAGTTAGGCTCGAAGAGTTAAAACGAAGGAGAAATCAAAGTAAAGAGGGTAAAAATAGATATAACCATAGTCAAATGGGAGCTTGAGATGTGTGGATATGTAGAGGAATGTGTGGTGGAGCTATGGTTAAATTTTAATGGTGTTTAGACAAGGTTTGGGGGTGAAAAAAGGGGTGTATGGCCACGAAAATGAAATTGTACGACTGTGCAACAGGCGGTGCAGCTCCTGGTTGAGAGAAAAAATGTTGCACGACCAGACAGTGCGAAAGTTTTACGATTGTGCAGCAATAGGCCAAGAGGAAAAATGATGCACGGTTAGGCAGTGCAAAGGTTACACGGCTGTGGAGAAGGAGATTTTAAGTGTTGCACGACCGTGTAGTAGTGCACGGGCTGTGCACTCTGTAACACAGCAACGAATGAGGGAAAAAAGAAAGGAAAAGAGGCGGTGTTCAACGGCAATGGCCGATAATGGTAAGGGGGAAGGTTGGGGTGACCTTGGTGGTTGGTCCACCGGCCAAAGGGCGGCGAGTGGTGGCCGAGGTGGTGCACAGTGGTGGAAAGGGTGGTGCGCAAGCCAAAAACAGGGAAAGAAAGAAAGAAAGAAGAAGAAGAAGAAGAAGAAGAAGCAGGAGGAGGAGGAGGAGGAAAGGAGGAGGAAGAGGGAGCTCGAACAATGGCTCTTTGATACAAAGATGGGAAGAAGTAAGCAAAACTAAAGAGAAAGAAGGAGAGTGTGAAGTATATATATACACATACATGTTTGCGTGTGTGGTGTGAGTCGGGAAGGAAGAAAAGAATAGGGGTGGTGTGCGATGGTGATGGTGCAGCTACAAGGTGATGATGGTGGTGATGTTTGTAGAGGATGGTTAGGAGTAGGGTAGTAGCTGCAGGGTGAAGGTGGTGATGGTTGATGGAGGAAGGAGGAAGGAGGAAGGAGATGGAAGAAGAATAGAAAAGGAGAAAGAAAATGAAAAAGAGAAGGGTTGAGGGATTAGTTTAGGGTAATTTTTGATTAGCTAAAGTAATTAGGATTAGTGAAAATTTTAGCGGGTTTTGATTTTTGTTTAGGAATTACGGTTTATCAAAGTTAAGGTTTCGGAATCGGTTAAAGTTTCGAGATTAAGGAGTTAGGTTAAGGCTAATATAGGATTTATTGATATTAGAATTAAATTAGGATGCTAATGACACAGGATTAGGCTAAGCAACACCCCAGCCCAAACACACAAAAATAACTTATCCAAGCACAAACTCCCTTTGTGTGCATGGCTCACTATGAGCATGCATCGTGAGAAGAGTTCTAGTTTTAAAAAGTTTTCTACCAAAATTTAAATAGTGAGGATGTTTTAGTAATTTTAGAAAATAAATATATTATTATTATTATTATTATTTATTAAATATTAATTTGGTAATTGTGCTATTATTTTTAAGTATGGAGCTTAATTAGCGGGGCCTTGTAATTTTTAGTAGGATGCTACTAATTTACATTTTTTTTTCAAAATTCATGTAACTTTTATACTCTATTAAAATGTTAGATATTACATGATAGCACATTAGAATTTTTGTGTTTGAAATATATTAAGGATTCGTTATATTAAAATTATGTGTTATTTATTATATCATGAAAATCGATTAAAAGAGCATGTTATTTTAATACCCCAATTTTTTAAAACCTAAAATATAATAATTAACCCATTATTTGGAATAATTTAATATTAAATTATTAATTTAATTATTTTGTGGACCTTTGATTTATAAAATGGATAGGATTATTTAATATATTTAAATAAATAATTTATTGCTTTTTATACTCTTTTATTTAAATAAATTTTCAAACCTATAATTTTACTAAAATTATCCTCTTACATTAATGCTTTAAATTTTGAATAAGTTAATTTAATAAATTAATTTTCCCACCAACCTAATTTCTAATCCTAACTCTAAAAATTATTTTATTTTTCTTTTCCCCCTTTTCCTTTTTTCTTTTTCCTTTTTTCCTTTTCCTTTTTTCCTTTCCTTTGTCCTTCATTTTTCCCTTTCTCTCTTCTTGGACCGACTGACCTCCTCCTTTTTTTCCCTAGTTGGGCCGCTCGGCCTTCTCCTCTTCCTCGCCTGTCTAATCTGTTCTCCCTACTTTCTTCCTCTCTTTCTTTTCCTTCTTTCTCCCCCCGTTGGGCCAACCCAACCCCCTCTTCTTTTTTTCTTTTCTCCCTTACATGGGTTGGCCTATTCACTCCCTTTCTCCCCACCTGACCTTCTTCCTTCTTCCTCCTTTTATTGTCAAGCCAAATGCCCCCATGCCAGCCTCTCAACACCTCACTTGTAGCCATAACCCCTACACATACCCCCTCTCTTTCATTCCTTCCCTTCCATTTTTAGCCATGCAAACCCCCTATAAAACTCCTCCGCATGCCCCTTATTTCCCCCTTCTTCTTCTCCTCCCTACCACCGTAGGCCATGCGCTTGCAACACCCTTGCACCCACCTGCCCTACACGCCTAGCTTTTCTTCCTTCTCCTCTTCTTTTTCTTCCCCTTCTCTTCTTCTCCCCTGCCCATCTCTCCCCCTCGAGCTTTTCTCTCCTTACTCGATTGCCTTTTTCTTTCCTCCTTCCTCTTCTCCTCTAATTTTGCTTCGCATCCCCTAGCCACCATCTCTACTGCCTAACTAGCCACCATATCGACTCCCCTGCCTCCTCTACTTCCTCCCTACACCCCCCAATGGCCACACCCTTTACCTGCAACCAACTCCCCCTCTCTTTCCTTCTTTTCTCCTCATGACCCCCTCCCTGCATGCCACCTTACACCTCCTGTTTCCCCTCTTTTGACTCTACCGAAGCCACCTGACATCACCTACCACCTTCCTACCTCACCTTGCCCAAACTCCCCTTGCATCCCCTCCTTTTCTCCCCCTTCTTTTCCCTTCTTCCTCTTCTCCCTCCCTTCTTTACACCCTCTTTCTAGCCACTGTCTACGCCGTCTCTACCACCCTGAGCCACTACACTTCGACCCTCGGTCACCAGTTACACCTTGCCTCACTCTTGCACCCAACGACCAACTCCAACTCCTCCCTCAGCCTACCACCCGAGACCTTCCCCCCTTCATCCAAACTCCTTCCACCACATTTCCACCTTCGTGCCATGCAAACTCACGCTGCTCATGCAGCGTGAATAGTGCTTCATATTTTAAGGGTATTTAACAAATTCTTTGAGGTATAATATAGTTAGTAATAATGGAATTTAAAAAGCCTTTTTGATAAAAATCATTCTTTTTAATTATCTACTACTAATATGTTACTTGTGATATTATTTTAGTTACAATTTTTACTAATCAAAGCTTAAGTTGTTAAACTAGGGTACCAGTAAAGTTTGGTTGTTGCTAGAAATAAGGTAACTGTTATACCCTACTAAAATGTATGGATTTACGTATGTTAGTACATTAGTTTTGGTATGTGTTTTGTGTGTATATGATGGGTTGCTAATCATCTTATGATTTTTTTATGTTATGTTAGAAGATAGGAAGAAAAGTATATTATCTTATATGTAATTTGACTTGTATAGAAATGGTGGTTAAGAAAGGGGATTGTGGTTAATAATGATGTTATGTGCATAGGCATACTATGCTAAGTAAATATAAACACATGTAGTAGAAATAATATCAACATGAGTCCTAGGGGCATTTTGGTCATTTGGACATATCATAATTTTTAACACTAAATGAGAGGTTGAATGTGTTATATTCGATGCAAAAAAGGAATATGGAAATTTGGTGGGGTATAAGCATAAGTGTTAGTAGAAATATCTATAATTATGGTCTAGGGGTAATATGATAATTTTTATGTATGGTATTTTAATGAAAATGCATGATAAGTGTTGTGGGATGTTAAAAATGATGATAGGATTTTGTAGCATTAAATATTATTTTGTGTTCTAAGGATATTTTAATGTTCAGAGGGAATGACCTAAATAAATGTGCTTGATAGGTGATAATGGGTGTTAAGAATAATAATAAGGGTTTTATGGCGTTAAATCATGCTAGTAGATCATGGATATTAATATTTCATATGCTAGGGGTATTTTAGTAATTTTACATGAAAAAGGGTAGTTTGGTAATTTTACAAGTAAGAAGGGTAATTTGGTAATTTTACAACTAAGAGGGGGTAATTTGTTAATTTTCCAAGTAAGAAGGGTATTTTGGTAATTTGACAAGTAAAAAGGGTATTTTAGTAAATTTATAAGAAGAAGGATATTTTAGTAATTTTGTAAGTAAGAAGGGGTAATTGGGTAATTTTGCATGTAATATGATAATTGGTCTAATGAACTTCCATAATAAGTAATAAGTGAAGTTAAATAAGAGAATGAAGGTTTATGACTTTAGTATCACTTGTTTAAGTATAATCATAGATATTATAAGGCTAAGAGTATTCCCGTAAATTGGAATGTACCATAATGCACATGCATGGTCTAAGGGTAAGTTGGTAAATTGGGTTGTGTTATGATGTTATTTTCATAAACATGCAAGATGTGCCTTAATTGTTAATTATGCAGGTGGATGTGTGTTAGTTATTCTTGAAGTGCGAGTTAGGGTTGTGGGTGAACTGATCAATTGGTATGTAGGGTACTTTAACTTCATTATCAGTAGTATAACCATTATATGTTAATCTATTATGGTTGTTGACAAATAAAAATAAATTATATGATGAAAGTGGATGATAAGAGGAAGCCTTAGCCTTAGGGGCATTTTGGTCATTTTAACCTAAGTTGCCTAAGTTAAGTATTGGAACCTAGGATGTCCTTAGTGAACTATTTAAGTTAATATGGACAATAATACTAATAATGACTACTTAATAATAATAGAAACAAATAAAAATGATTAAGTACATGATTGATGTGTTTTTCATGGTCACCTCAATTAAGACACTAATACTTAAAGTGAAAGACCTCGAGATCGGAAATGGTGGCTCTTTAGGGGTCGCTACCCTAAAGACGTGGTTTAGCCCACATTATTTTTATATTTTTCTGGTGTGCCTTAGTACTCTAGCCAGACTCTACATCTTACTCTATTTAACTCTACTGACCTACTTAGGGGGTATGCATACTTATGGATTAGATGTCCTTGTCGGTAGGGTATTGCGTGTCTTCATGCACCAGTGCGACTAGGGTACCTTTATGTCTTTAGGTTGATAGTCGGGAGGCTATTGTACTACTTATATGTACTAGTATGACAGGTGTACCTTTGTATCTCCGAGTTCATGATCTCCCCCTCAAGTTAAATAAATGGAATCAATGTGCTAATTAAATGGAAAGACACTAATAACTTATAGTGGAACACTACATAGGTCAAGACCATATGGATTATATCATTTATACCAGTCTATCGTTTATAATAGTAGCCAGGTGTGTGTTTCCCTAGAGATTATATATGTTTACCGGTCCACTGATTATAATAGTGGCCAGGTATATTTTGTCCTGGAGTTGTATATATTGTGCTCGTTCCACTGATTATAATAGTGGGGTCCCCCAAACCTACATAGATATAATTCAAGAGATGATTATGTTTAATACCTAATTAATGGCTTAAGCCCAGATAATGATGATTATACGGTGATGATGTAACACCCCAAAATTTACTACTGAAAAGTTTCATTTTATTTAAGATTTAGTAGAAGCAATTAAATCAAAACTTGTGAATTTCAGAGATGTTACCGCTATGATCAGTACAAGCTCAGCCCCCGGCTGTTCCCGTACTAACCACAAGGCTAAAGGAAATTTAACAACCGTCATAATTCAAACTCAAAGCAAGGCTTTAATAAAGCATTAAAATAATCATAAGATAGAAATCATAGTGCGCGAAAAAGAGTTACAATCCAGAATATATAGTTAAAATTACTTAAAAGGAATAAGGTTTACAAAACAATAAAAGTTAAGTCTAGAAAATCCAATACAAAATAGAAGAACATAAGGAGGAAGTCCGGCCACGCCACTCTCAATCTCCGTGCCAAGACCATGCTCAACACTCAGCCCCGCCCGATGCCTCGTAAGCATTGAAAGCATCAAAAATAGTATCTCCGACCTGCATAAAGTCAGAGGGGCCTTCTGCTCGTGGGAATGAGCAGCACCCATAAAATGGGTGGTCAGTATGCTACGTCCTGAGTAAGGTAACCATGCACTAAGACCAACACATAAGGGCACATAATACAAGCATGATAACATGACAGCATACAATCTTTTAGATAAATAAAGTCCAAGTTGTAGTCTGGATAAACTAATTATTTAATCTCTGATCAATACTTGTTTCACACCATACTTTTTATCGATCCATGTGAGTACGGGAACCCTACTATTATAGCCGGTGGATCGGTCACATATAGGGTAGAACGCACCTGACGACTATTATATGCTGGTGGATCGGTCTCTAAGGCAAGATGCTCCTGGCCACTATTATGTCAGTGGATCGATTTAGCCCCGACTCTCATGGTGTTCTACTGTAAGTACTTAGTGCCTTTTATATGTCTTATCAAACTTAGGTTTTGGTTTATCAAACTCAGGATCCCCCACTATTATAGACAGTGAATCGGTCACTTATAGGGCCCGTCCCATATCTTGAGACTTCTGCACCTCCTAACTCACCCCAACATCCTTTCCTTATTCCACTTGCTCACACTGGAGGCTCAACTCCTAAGTGTGTGGGTCAAGGCCACTACCTTATACCTCTAAGTCCACTTACAGTCTTACCCTAGGATTTTCTCCAGAACCCCTAATTTGGGCCTATGTGGCCCATCCTTCTCTGCCTCACACAACCCAAACTGTTTTAACACCCCACACATCACAACCCTTAGATTCAACCCTCATCATTTCACTTTACTCCCCCAAATACACATGTGATCACGAAACCTTAGGTGGCCACACCAAACCCTAGTTGGCCACGCCAAACCCTAGCATCCTCCTTTCTAAATGTCACCCCTCCATTCCTCACCTTCCACTCTTGTTTTCCCATGATACCGATGCTCGCCCCACACATGACAATCCTCCATCCTCATCTTATACTCCACTCACCCTCATTTATTTTTCCTTTTTCCACCTTCTCAAATTAGGTTTTCCTCCATAACCCTAGCTCGGTTTCCTATGCACCCTTATACTATCCCACGTACTATTTTCACCCAAAGCCTCAAATCACCCAAACAACTCTTCTATTACCTTTCTCACACCCCAAGACAACTTTCCATACGTAAAGTTCACCCCCATGCGAACTCTATCCATCCCATGCAAACCCTCAAAATTTTCATGCAAAACCCTAAAATTACCATGAAAAATCCTAGATTCCCCTATTCAAACCCTAGATTCTCCCATAAAAAGTTTTTCCACTTTATTTTGCTTAAATTCCCCTAATGGATCATGGGATATTTATGTCAATCCTACATTCCTTGGTCAACTTACTTCCCCTTGGTCCACTCACTTTCCCATTTTTCTTTTTCATCCTTCCACCTCATATCATTACATTAATTATCCTAGCATGCATGTCCTAAAAGGGCTATATCACATCACATCACAATTCATAGCACATATATATTGTACACATGCCATAAGAGAACACAAGAGCATACCTCAACTCCAAGCTGCGCTACACATAAAATAATTATAACAATAACACAAGATACACAACATATCATTATACATGGCATCCAAAACATATAAGGCACATAGCATACATAAGGCCTTAGCTATACCCTTACCTAGCACGTCACCGGTTTTGGAGTACGCTCCTACACCTCCTTAGGGTTTTGACTGGTTTCACCTATAAGAGGAAAAAACTAAGGATAAGTTTTCCTCCTACCAAAAGTACTATTATTTCCTATTTTATTCTAAGATTAGGGTTACTATTATTAAAGGAAACTTTACAAGTGAAAAATAGGGTTTTTATCCTCAAGTTAGCCTACTAGATTATTACTAGTTAAAATAGGTTTATGTTAATATTTATAGCCATATTTATATTATTAAATCTAATAGCTTTATTTCTTCTAATAATAGTACTGACACTAGTTACAACAAAAATAGTGATATTAATAATAATAGTAATACTAATACTCCTAGTAATAAAACCCTAGTATTTTTAAGGTTAAGGCTAATAATAGGGTTAGAGATAAAATAATAATATAATAATAGTAATACTAACAAAATACTAATATTGATAATGATAACAATAATAATGATAGTAATATTTGAAATAATGATAATATAAGGGTTCAAATATTTTTACCATAATAATAATAATAATAATAATAATAATACTATAATAACAATGTTAATAATAAAGGCATTGGGAATAATATTAGCAATATTCGAATAATAAATAACAATAATATTATAAGGTTTGAGTATTCTTCTTTTATAGCAACAAAATGATAACATGCCAAATCTAGTATCAATAATAATAATAATCAAAATAATAGTAAAATAGGGTTTCAACCCCTTAATAAAATTAAGATTAATATTCTGAGGCTGTAAATAATAATAATAATAATAATAATAATAATATTAATATTAATGATATAATAAAAATAAAAAGAATAAAGTTTGCATAAATAAGACTTAGGGGTTAAGAGGGATTAAGGTACCACCTAGGGTTGGTGGTAACCGGCGGTGGCGCACGGCGACGGCGGTGGGGAAAGAGGGAGAAAAGGGGAATAGTTGAGTGTTGGGAATAGGAGAGGGGGATTGAGGGTGGAAGTTGAGGTGGTGGTGGATGCCCAGGTGGAGAGGGTTACGCAGCCAAAGACGGCGGCGCAGGCGGGGTGCTGTAGTGGCCGAGGGTGATGGAGAGGAAGGGAAAAAAGGAGGGTAGGAAAAGGTAGAGGAAGGTCTGTAGGTGATTTTGGGAGGTGTAAGGGGGGGTGGTTGCAGCGGTAGTGGTGGTGGAGGATGGTGTGAAGGGCAACGAGGGTTGATGAGGGGCTGATCGGGGGGAACTTTACATGGCTGGGGTGGCTCGTGAAGGGCAAATTGAGGGAGGAGGGAGGTGCAGTTGGGTAGAGGGTGATGTAGGGGGCAGTTTTGTGGGTGGCTCGAGTGGTGGCGTTGGGCGGTGGAGACAGAGCGGTTGTCTGATCAGGAGGTGGCGCAAAGGATGAAATTTTCTAGGTTGTGAAAAGAATCCGAATCCATGGCTGCCTATGGGGTATTTATAGGCTAAATGGAGGAAAAAACAACAGAGGAAAAAGGAAAATAGGGGCAGGTGAGGTAGGCACATCAGCCAGCAGTGGTAGGCCGGTGCAGGTCTACCATTACAGGGCTATGTTTGGTCGGTGAGAAGAAAGAAAGCAGGGCCAGGCACGCGTGAGGGGAGAGGAGGGTTGGTCAGATCAAAAAGACAGGAAATCAGAGGGGAAGAGAGGGAAGGGATGACTGGTCGGTGGGGCATGGTTTCCAGCGGAAATCGAGGTTCAGGTCGGGGGAGTTGCAGGTCACGTAGGGAGGGAGGAAGAAGATAGGCCCGGATCGGCTGTCCAGGAAGAAAAAGAAAGAAAGAAAATGAGAGGGTGAACCGGGCGTTCGGTAGGAAATGAAGAGGGAGACGGGCCTTGGGCCACACGGGATGGGGGAAAAAGGGTAGAGGAAAGGATTGAGCTGTGCGGGCTGGCCCAATCTGGGGGAGAAGGAGAGGAGAAAAGGGAGAAAGGAGGGAAAAGAAAGAAAATGGAAAAGAAGGAGAAAATGAAAAACAAAAAAAGGGGAAAAGGGAAAGCAATGGGTTGGTTGGGTTTCTAGGGTATTTTAGGATCCTTGATTATTCAAAATAATAATAATATATAAAAAAATAATTAAATTCCTTTTTAGGTTAATTTGGGTTATTTGAAATAATTCTTTCCTAAATTCCATTTTACTTAGCAAAATGCCTCAATTTTTCCTAATTAAATTATTTATTATTTTATCCATGATTTGCCTTAATTAATTACCTTTTATTTTAATAAAATAATTTATTTAATTAATTTCCCTAATAAATCCTTATTTTGCCATAATTTCCTAAAATTAGGATTTTTGGGTATTTCAGATGACCTACTATTATGGTATAATAGCGGCCTTGGTATTTGCCTTAAAGTTGAGTGGTGGTATGTATGGATTAAGTATGATGTTGGAAATTTAATTATACTACAAAGAGTTTCAATTAGATGCTCTCTTGGTAGGTGTTGTTAATGCTAAGTGAATGAACCTTGTGACATATGATTCTTGAAGTACGAATCCATCCTAATGTTTATTGTATCTCTTTCCGTGTATATGTGCAATCTACTGTTCTTATGTTGGATTGATGTGTTGCATCCGAGCCCTACCTTTTAGTTATGTATAAAGGGTTACTTAGTACCGTAATACTGAAAGGTTCCTTTTGTGGGTCCATGCCTATTCAATATGTAGTGTCCTTTGCAGGTTAGCCCACAGGTGTTATCCAACCTTTAATTTTCGGTTAAAGAGCATAGGACTATGTGAGAAGTTTTCAGGGTTTTCCTTTAGACTTTTATATTCCCTTGTTTAATGATCTTTCTTCTATAACAGCTAATAGTGGGTTTTATTCTTATAATGTACTTAACGCCCTACTCTGATTTAGTTTTGTGTAAAATTGGTTCTCTTCTTTTTAAGCCTTAGTACTTGGTATTGGAACGGTGGAAGAAAACTGTTCTGGTACTAAGTGTGGTGGTAGCATCCCCAAAATTTGTCGTATTTGCTTTCGCTCAAATTTTAATAATTTTTTTAATAGTAAATTTTGGTGGTATTGTATTTATTTTATGTAAAATAATTTGGGTATGAAAGTATGGCAAAAATGATCTTTTGTGATTATGCATGAGATGTACGTGGAAAACGATAAGTTGAACATACTTAGATATATTTATGGAATAATAATTATAGATGTGTGTCCTAAGGCTAATTTGGTCATTTTATGTGTGTTGTGATATTTATCCTAGCAAGCAAGTATAATGTGTATTATATGTTTTTGAGCATGAGATTATGTGATCATGGATGTAATAGATACGTATGCTAGGGTTTTATATGAAAAATCTTAAATAAGAGCAAAATTGTCATTTAACTTATATGATAATTTAATGGCATGATAAATGATTTAATTATCATATTTTAGCCTTTTCATGACAAATATAAAAATAAAATGGATTTAGTAATTAAATAGGATGTTAATGTGGTACTTTTGATCTTAGGGGTATTTTGGTTATTTTTAGCCTAATGCGCCCAAATGTGAATACTTGAGCTTAGGTTGGCCTTAATATATTTTTATGATTAACCTTGACAATGATCTTATTTATGGTTATCTCAGAATAATTGAAATTGAGTAAAATGATTAAGTATAGAAATTAGATTTATGTGATTTATATGCGATTTTGTAGTCATCTTAATAAAATACTAATACTTAAAGTAAAAGAACTTGAGATAAAAAATGATGGCTCTTTAGGGGTTGCTACCCTAAAGATGTGGTTTAGCCCACAGTTGATTATGAATTTTTGTTGGTGTGCCTTAGTGCCCCAACCAGGCCTTAGTGCCTTAGTATTCTTTGTACCTACCTATATTTCGGTAGCAGCTTTTGTGCCTACCTATGGTTCGGTAGCAGCCTTCGTGCCTACTCGTGGTTTGATAGCAACATGCGTACCTACTTGTGTTTTAGTAATAGACTTTGTGCCTACTTATGTTTCAGTAGCATCCTTCATACCTACTTGTGATGCTATGAATTGTTATTGGATTGTGCTTGTAATCCTACATGTGTTATGAGGTTTAATGGTATTGATAATGAGATATACGATATGTTGTTATTGTTTTGATTTTGGGTTTCTAATTATACTTCAAAGAGCATCTTTTAGATGTTTTATTGGTAAGTTTCAGTTTGTTTCAAATAAATGAGTATGAATAGTTTATGGCCTTGGTAGAATTATTAATAATAATTATTTTATGATAATGATTATCAATAATAATAATAATAATAATAATAATAATTAGATTTGTAGTTATTATTATTATTATTACTACTACTACTACTACTACTATAATTGATATTATTATTGTTATAGGGTGAACAATTGGTGATAATATTTTATTAGTAGTTGAGTTATTCAAAGGTTATGGTATGAAGAATTTATCTCCTACATGCATGCTCAAATCAGACACAAGGAAGGCTTGAGATATTGCAAGTTATCCCAGCTTGTCGTTAGTGCTAACAAGGCTAAATTTTCCTATTCATTTCATCGAACTTACCATGAATTGTAATCAGTTAAAGCTACTCTCTACTCTTTAATGGCACTCTAAGACCTTTTAATTCTAAAAGAGGCTTAAGATAAGGTGACACCGGACACCCTCTCACCTTATTTGTTTATCATGGTTATAGAGTATTTAAATGGATCCTTTCTTGATGTTTGGTCTTATACTCACTTCAAAGCACATATAAAATGCAATAATACCAATCCACTGAACCTTATATTCATTAATTAATTTGATATTTTTTTACCATTAGAAATGAACCCTCTGTCACAACCATTTTCTCTATCTTCCAGTAGTTATTGGATCTGTTAAGACTCGCTTTTTATGTGGCTAAAGCACCATTTACTATAGTAATTTGGTCCTTTTAGATATAAGACAATATCTCTCCAATCATTATCATTTCTCTTAGGAAGAACTCCCGATTATATTATAATATCCTGAATTTAGCCTAACCTTAATCCTAGGTGATTAAACTTTTTACCCTTTCCTAATCTTTAAACCCTAGATTGAACCCTAATCCTTATGCTTTTCTTTTTCCTTTCTGTCACCACCTCTCTCTCTCTCTCTCTCTCTCACTCACACACACACACACACACTCTTTGGCTCTCTCTCATGACTCTTCTCCTTACCTAACACTTTATTATCTCAGTTTGGTTACAATAACTAGGAAATCCAACTAAATCCCAAACCCTCAAGCAACCACCCTTCATTCAAGTGTTTCTCACACCAAATCCCATCCTTATATCTCTACTTCTGTCACATACCTTACCACCTGATTTCATACTCACCAACTCTTGTTAATCCTTACGCTATGTTATACGCACGTAACAACCCTTACACCTCTTCTCCTTCCCTCATTTTATCATTTATTGCCTCATCAACCAAGCCCCCTAATCTTCTTCTCCTTCCCAACTATCCTTTATGTGTTTTCCCTCCTAAAATCCACCATTTACATAGCAAAACTCTACCCCAACATTATCTCTTCACACTGCACCAATACCATTCTCTTCAGCCATTAACTTAACTGTCACACTACCCCACGAATCTCATGCAAACACCCCTAACTTTACCCAACACTCACGCTACACTACCTTGGCTTTGTTAGCTCTTTATGTAGCCACGAAGCCCTAATTTTCACACCTCATGTTGCATCCCTCAAGCCACACTTTTACCTCATGTTAAAATCCCCAAACTAATGTCACGAAATCATATTGTTGGTATTATTCAATTATCTTATTGTATTTGTAACACCCCAAAATTTTGCTTAATCTAATCCTGCATTATTAGCACCCTAATTTGATTCTAATCCTAATAAATCCTATATTATCCTTAACCTATTCTTAATCCTGAAACTTTAACTGATTCGAAAACCTTAACTTTGATAAATCAAAATTTGTAAACCAAAATCAAACCCACTAAATTTTCAGTTAATCCTAATAACCTTTAACTAATCTAAAATCACCCTAAACTAATCCTCCCAACCCTTTCTCTTTTCCTTTTTTGTTCCTTTTTCCTTTTCTTTTCTTTCCATCTTCTCCTTCTCTTGCCAACCTCAAGCTGCAACTCTTGAATCTACCCACTTGCACCATTACCCATCACCTTTCTCCTTCTTCTTCTCCTTCTCCCATCTTTGCAGACTTTCACACCACCCTATCTCCCTGCATCCTTCTTATCCTTTTCATCTTTACACAACAACTCCTTCAACCATCACCACCCTCACCTTGCAGCTACTACCCTACCCTAACCATCCCCTACAACCATCACCCTCATCCTGCATCTGCACAATCATCATCATCACCATCACATGCTTGCACCTCCTCCCTGTTCTTTTTCTTCTTCCCTGAATCATACCACACACACACACATGAATATATATATACCTCACACTCTCCCTATTTCTCTTTGGTTTTGCCTCACTTTGCTAATATTTGTGCCAAAGAGCCATTACCGAGCTCCCTCTTCCTTTTCCTTTCTTCCTTCTCACTTTCTTCTTCTTCTTCTCCTTCCTTTCCCTATTTTGGCTTCCACACCACAACCTCCCCCACTATGCACCACCTCGGCCACCACTTGCCACCCGTTGGTCAGTGGGTCGACCACCAAGGTCACCCCAACCTCCCCCCTCGCCGTCGCAGGCCATCGCCGTTGATTGCCGGCTCTTTTCCCTCATTTCTCTCATGTGTTATAGCATCATGGTGTGTATGGCCGGTGCACCACCTGTTGCACGACCGTGTAATGCTTAAATTTCCTACTACGCAGCCATGCAACCTCTGCACTGTCTGACCGTGCATAATTTTTCCTCTCGGCTTAATCCTGCATGGCCATACAAATTTCGCACTTCCTGACCGTGCATCTTGTTTTCTCTCAACCAGAAGCTGCACCACCCGCTGCACAACTGTGCAACCCCATTCCTTTGACCGTGCATCCCTATTTTCACCCCCAAACCTCAACAAAAAACTACCAAAATTTAACCATAGCTCCACCACACATTCCTCTGCACATCCACACATCTCAAGCTCCCATTTGACTATGATTATACCTACTTTTACCCTCTTTACCTTGATTTTCCCCTTCGGTTTAACTCTTCGAGCCTAACCGTAATTTTATTATTTT
The DNA here is from genome assembly GCA_030549775.1 of Tamarix chinensis. Classification (NCBI taxonomy): domain Eukaryota; kingdom Viridiplantae; phylum Streptophyta; class Magnoliopsida; order Caryophyllales; family Tamaricaceae; genus Tamarix; species Tamarix chinensis. Next base: position 95,715,159 of record CM060175.1, read on the forward strand.
CGGAGGTGGTTTTCCATTAGATTTGGAGGAGGAAGTCTAGGATTTTTTGTGCTTAGAACCTAGTGTCCTAGTTGGTAAGGATACTATTCGATGCTTAGGACTTTTGGTGATGTTTGCTTGTATGGCCAAATATGTCTTTCATGATATTGTTGTTGTATTATGCATCATATGTTTTTATTGATAATTTGTGATAATATGAATGTTATGTTGAAAGAAAATAAGAATTTGGTAAGAGATATCATTATGTTATAATTTTTGACGATAATATCATATTGTGAAAATATAACTTAGGTATGAGATAACGGTTAAATGATGAGAATATCATATTTTTGGGTTGAATGATAAGAATGTCATATTTTTGAAATTATATCTTAAGGTATGAAATATGGGTTGAATAATGATAAAGTCATATTTGTGAAATTATACCTTAAGGTATGAAATGTGGGTTGAATGAGTTGTGGTAAATGGGCTTAAGGTCTCTCATGAGGAATGATGATAAATGGGGATTTGGAGAAATAATACGTATGGAAGGTATAAGATTTTATAAAATAAAGGTGTTAATTGTGTGTAAAGGGAAACTTGGTAATTATGGGATATTAAGGAAGTTTTAGTAATTTATGTATTAGGAGATTTAAATTATGACAATAATAACTTACGTAATTCATGGGAATATTATCATTATTTGGGGTTCATAAATGTTCAATAGTAAATTTGGGGCAAGCTATCTTGAGATGTTAATATTATTATTCCATCTTCAGGGTTTAGAGGTTGTCTATTGGAATTAGAAATAATGAAAATTTTATGTGAAGTGTTATGACAATTCTATGGGTCTTGGATACTTCAGAGATTAATATATATATATATATATATATGCACCATACACGCCAAGGATCTCGGGATGCAGACGGGCAACCTGAAGAATATAAAGAGGAAAGTAGGGGAGGATAGATAGATTATTAGGAAAACAGCGGAAAACAAATAAATAAGAAAGGGAAATGGATAGATAAGAGTTTGGGATTTTATTTGATAACACTCAAACTGAGTACAGAGAAGTTTGCTAAGGGTGGATTTGCCTCTCCAAATGCTGACCCCGAACTATGAAGTCCTAAGACCCCTTATATAGAAGAGGGGGTCAAACTAAGAAAATTTTGAAAAGTGGATTCGAGAATCCACCGAAAAGTAAACAGCAAAATTTGTACTGCCTAGAGTACCGTCTACAGGAAAAGTTTGAATAGTACAAGGTAAAAGTACAAGCAGTAAAAGTTATCCTAGGAAAACTACAGTAATTCGCGTGATCGCCCTTTGCCGCATATTCTTTTGTCTTCTTCCTCTTTTGCTTTTACTTTATTCTTTTACCATAGTAAAATCGTCAATCGTCGAAAGTAGCCGAAAGTAGATTCCTACTTCTTTTGAGGTTGGCACTTTTGACTCTGACACGAACTTTTGGCTGGCAGGAATATTCTTTGTCTGTCGCGATCTTTGACGCATGTGGATGCGTAGTCCTCCACTGATGATACCTGTATTTGTACTGTCTACCGGATAGGAGGTAGTATCCCGTAACAGTCGTCTTCGTTCTCGTCACCAAAGTCTATCTCTGGAATGGCAGACGAGGCTTCCGACTCTCCATGTTTGGTTTGCGAGAGTACTTCGTTCATGATGGCGAGGTACTCGTCTTCATCTTTTGCGGCTGCGAGCTTGGCTGTCGTAATAGGCTTTTGAGCCAGAAATTTTGTATCTTCGGATCTGGATAGAATCTTTTTTGTCGTAGAAGAGGCCAATTGAGTGCTAATGAGTTTGCGAACGGCTTGTTCTGAGACTTTTTCGAACGTTTGATACTTCTACCACCATTTGACTTTGAGGCGGCAGACCAAAGTAGGGACTCCTTCAATCTCATGGATCTCCGCTGTCCAAGCGAATACCCAAGGGCAGAAAAGTTTGGAGTAGAAGGCAAAGATAGGGGGCAAAACCCTATCGTCTTTTGTAGGTTTGCATAGGTTTTTGAACAGGTCAAGTGATTTTGATACATGTTCGGGCAGGATGTCTGGAATGGCGCCGAAGTCTCTCCACCATCTAATGAACCAGACTGGGTAATGTGTTTGGTTGAAGTTTTTGAAAAACAATAACCAGGAATGTGACTTTCTGGAATTTTCTGTGAAGAAAGTATTCCACCAAGCCTGTTGGTAGTCCCAGTAATTGAAATTCAGTTTGGCTTTTGGGCTAAATTTGTACGAATCCGGGAGCCTACGAGGTAATTCGAGGCTTTGACCCCAGTCCGCTGGAAGGATAACCCTGTGCAGTTGACAGGTTGAGTAAGCCGCTTCGTTTTTGGTTTGGGGTAATTTGAAGGTTCGAAACGAAGCTGAGCCTGTATACTCTAAAATTGACTTATAATACGCAAGGGGTGCAGTCACGTCCCATGGTTTGAAATCCCAACCAGAAAACATTTTCCGAAGGGCGACGAAGGGATCCTGATGATGGAATCCATCTTCAAGGTTTGAAATGATTTGAAAATTCTGTTTCATAAAATACTCAGCTTTTTTCTGAAAAGCTGGTTTTATTTCCAAAACATTTTCGAGTCTTGAAATCCTCGATCTCAAGGCAGGAATTTTGCAAATCTGTTTGTCAGAAGATATTTTTGAAATTGCTTTTGAAGGAGTCATAGGGATTAAAAGACCTCCTTCAGTTTTGTAAACAGAGTTTGAGGAACACGTACCTTTGTGTTCAGGTTGAGAACTCTGAACTTGTTCCGTTATTTGCTGAAGTGCTTTGAATACTTCAGGAGATTGGGTAAGGTTTTCTACCCACTTTTGAACATCTGAGTTTGAAGAAGTTTTTGCTTCTTGGTTTGATGAAGCAGTTGCTGCTGCTTCGTCTTCCATGGTTGCTTCATACCATGATTTGATTGGCTTTGCAGTCAATATTTCTTGGACCTTCTCTTTTCCTTTCCTTCGAGGAGGCATGGTTTGGTAGGGAGCGTCCTTGAAGAAATTCTCTTGTGAGAAAATCCGGAAGTGAATTGTCTTCACCTTTTAAGTACTCGATTTCAAAATCGAATACGGAAAGGATCGCCTGCCATCTGGCGAAGATTTGTTTGCTGGCGACGTTCTGTACGTCTTTTTTGAGAATCTGTTTTGCAGATTTGTAGTCGACACGTTACATGAATTTTTGGTTGAGTAGGTCGGACTGAAATTTGGTAACAGATTGGACTATCGCAAAGATTTCTTTTTTGACAGTCGAATAATTTTGTTGGGTTTGGGTCCAGTGTCCGGATGCATATTGGATCACTGTTTCGGCAATGGGCTGAGATTGCTTGGTTTGGGCCAAATACTGTTCAAGTGTTTGGGCTTGGGACTGTTTAAGAATGCCACCGAATCCAAGTTTGGAGGCATCGGTCTCAACAATTTTGAAACGGTTTGGATTGGCCAAGGTCAGACACGGAATGGACTGGACTTGGGTTTTGATATGTTTGACGACATCTGTGTGGGCCTGAGTCCACGGTTTTGGGCTTTTCTTGAGCCTGTCGTGAAGTGGTTTGGCAATCTGGTTTAGGTTTGGGCAGAAATCTAGGACATAGTTTAGACTCCCAAGGAATCTTTGGAGTTGGGTTTTATCAAGGATTTGGTCTGGAAACTTAGATGCAAATTCTATCGACCTTTCAATGGGCCTAATGCTACCCGACTCTATATGATGTCCTAAAAACCTAATCTTAGTTTGGGCCAATGCAATTTTGGGCTTAGAGACAACTAGTCCACTACGCCTGGCGACACTAAGGAAAATCCTAAGGTGTCTAAAATGCTGATCTAAACTATTTGAGTATACTAGTACGTCGTCTATGTATACTAAACAAAAGTTTGAATATGGATTAAAGATCTCGTTCATAATTCTTTGAAATTCTAACGGAGCATTTTTTAATCCAAAGGGCATAACATTCCATTCATATTTCCCGAAAGGTACCGTAAAGGCTGTTTTGTAACGATCTTTGGGATGAATTTGGATTTGCCAAAAACCGGATTTTAAATCAAATTTTGAAAAGATTAATGCTGAATAAAGGCTTTGAAGCAAATCTTTTTTGTTTGGGATAGGATACCTAATCCATTTGAGAGCATCATTTAAGGGCTTGTAATTGATTACTAACCTAGGTGATCGTCTTTCAATTTCATAATTTTTATTGACGTAAAACGCTACGCACGACCAGGGTGATCTAGATTTAGAGATTAACCTTTTTGTTTCCAAATCTTTTATCTCCTATTTACAGTGTTCAATCAATTTTGAATTCATCTGTATTGGTCTAGCTTTTGTTGGTATTTGTTTCTCACTAAACGTATCTTCATATGAGAGATCTACCACATGGTTTTTCCTAGACCAGAAAGCGTTTGGAAGGTCAGAATAAATTTATTTTTCAATTTGATTTCTAATATGGTCAATTTTATCCTTAATCAGTTTAGTTTCTAACTGGTTTTGGATTCGTGACAAATTGACATTTTGCTTTAAGAAATCTAAATCATTCTGTTTTCCTTTGATTAGAAGATTAATTTGATCCTCGTAAATCAAGTTTGCTTTTAACAAGTTCAGGTTTCGAGTCCCAGGGATTTCAAGAAAGGATAAATTATTCTTTTTTCCCTTTGTTTTGAATGAAATTCCTGACAAACCTACCTTGTATGGAGTTATCAAATTAATGAAGGGAGTACCTAAGATAACTGTTTGACTAATATCGGGAGTTATCAAATAGGTTGTTTTGATTTGTAAATTATTACAAATTAAATCCGCTTCACATTTATATTTGATTTTAAGTCTGGAGCTGTTTGCTGCAGATAATTTCTCATTTGATTTTGAGAGATATTTCCTAGGAATTATTCCTTCTTTTATACAGTTTAAGTCAGCACCGGTATCAAATAGTGCGATTGTGTTAATTTGAAAACCATCATCTAACCTAAGGGTTATACTGATGATGTATTTGCGGGAGGTTATTTCTTTTAAAATATGAAGAAATTCTCCTGAAATTAATTCATTTAAGTCTTCACCAATGTTTTGATCATCTTCAGATTTTTCGCGTTCACTGGATTCCGGAGATGAGTTGGAGACTTATTTTGACAGCAGAATTTATAGAGTCTGACTATCAGATTCTTGTTTTGACTTTAACTCTTTTAATTCTTTTTTGACTTCTTTAATCTCTTGTTGGAGTTCAGAAGTGGTTGGAGTTAAAATTTTTGATTTCTTTTGTTTGTTAAGAATCTTTGTCAAATCATATGCATTTGTTGGTTTTGAAGGAATGTTTTGAATTAATGGTTTGGGTGGTTCATCTTTCTCGATTGACTCCATTAATTTTTCCAAGTATTCTGCTTGTTTTAATGGGCCTGGGATTAAATGAACTATGTCTAAAACCATTTTTTGTTGTTTCATCAAAACATTCATTTGATTTTCTACAAGCTCTTCTTCTGGATCAGAAGAACTGCTAGAAGAGGAAGATGACTTTGTTTGGAGTTCATCTAACTCTGGGTGTCCGTTATCATCCTCAGAAGATACTAGGAGGCTTTGAATCTTTTCCCTAGTTTCATCGTCTAAGTCTAATTCACAAATTTGTTTGCTTGTTTTGCAGAATCTTTTTGTGTGTCCCATCTTACCACATTTGTGACATCTATAGTTTCTATATCTTTTTCCCCAATCTGGGCTTCTAGAAACTGTTTTCTTTTCCCCTTTTTGGATGTTTGATAATAGGGAATCTGTTGCTGTGGTTGTGGAGCAGGCAAATATTTCTTCTTTGATTTTTTTGTGGTAACTAGGTTTACAATTTCCCGAACATTGTTTGTTTGTTACTCCTACAATGTCGAATTGTTTACAGAAAGATCCTAGTTCCTGTTTGGTCTGATTTAATTCCTTTGTGAGTTGTTTTTGGAATTTTAAATCTTGACAAATTTTTAAAGCTTCCTTTTGTGTGAAACTTATTAATTCGCCATAGGTGAATTTGTTGTAAGGAATTTGATTGTTATGAGTTTCTTTGATTCTGTTCCTTACTTTCCCTCCTAACACGGGTGGTAGACCATCTAAAAAATTTTCTTTCCAGAAAGGCTGGTTTGAATCTTCCCTAAGCATAACTCTAGTTAGGAAAGTATTTTTGTACCACTGGAAGTCGTTAAGTCTTTTACACCTAAGATTTGACAATAATTCTCCATTTTTGTCCTTAAGGTGTGAAGGGTCTCCTACAAAGTGTAAGGATATGGCCAGAATAAGGGATGCTACAACATCGGATATGGGTTCTCCATTATCTAAGATGATTTCGTCATTTTCATCTACCTTAATGGCTTCCAAAATGTCTATTTGTTCGTTTGAAGTCAAATGAAAATCCCACCATCCTTTTAATTGTCGTGAGAACCCTGCTATGAGGAGTTCTGCTATGGTTTTTTCGGATGTGTTCATTTGGGCTTTATACGCGTTTGCTGCCATAGTCATTTGTTGTAAAAGGCCTAGGATTTGATATTCGGACAGTCCATCTATGTTCCATTCATATACTGAATTTGCTTTGTAGCTGGGCTGAACTAGTTTATTGGGCCTAACTTCAAGACTAAGGTATGGCGCTGTTTTTCTAGGTACAATGGTCCTAGAAGTTGATGGTACATCTAAATGGGCTACTACAGGAGTTTTAGGTTCTTGGGCCTCATCACTCTCAGTTTGTTCCATTTGGTTAACCATGTTAATTTGGGTTGTTTGATCAGGTGTATCCGGAACCTGATTCTGGTTTTGGCTAGACGAAGTTGAAGTGGCAATTAAGTTTAATTTTTCTTTAATTGCAGTTACAAATTCATCTTTTTTGTTTTTGATTTCTTTTTTGTTGGATTTTGATAATTCAAAGGGTTTGAATACTGGCATTTGTTTTTGTTCAGGTTGTTTGTTTTCTGAAACAGTTTGAATTGCCGGGAGTATTGTTTTTTGAATTTGTTTATCTAGTTTTGTTAATTAGGTGCCGATAGTGTTTAGATGAACGTTCGTATAATTATTTTGTAACACAATGTTTTTGGTGTTTTCTAATTCATCTTCTTTTGGCAATCTTAAGGGTTTCAATTCTAGGGTATTTTCCCCAGTAGACATTTGAATATTTTGAAGAGGTGGATGTTCTGTTTCCAAAGTTCCTCTTTCGGTTTTTCAAGTTTTGGTTTTTGGTCGACTCGTTATAGGTTTTGCAGATTTGAATGGTGAGTGTTTTAGTCCTTTTGTGTCTACACCATCGTTCTGTAATGTCATTTCTAACCAATCAAAAAACATAATTTTGCATTTGTGTTCAGCGATAAATTTGTAGAATTCTTCCTGACATATACGGCTTTGTTTTGCCATGTTTTTTATGAACCAATTTCTTTTTGCACTATTCTTTTCAGAATAGAAGTCGGCTCTAAATAGTTCTTTATCTATGACAAACTCCTTTTCTAAGACGTTTAATTGATTATCTGTTATATCAGAAATACCAGGAGAATGAGGTGGTGATTCTATTTCATCATCACTAATTTGCTCGGTTTCCAGGTGTTCTTTCTATTTCGAATAGTTTGCCTTAGGAATTCTAGTTTGGTAGTTTACCGTCCTAAACGAATGTCTAGGGGTTTCATCTACGGAATTCCTTTTGGTTTGAAGTTTGTCTTCCAGATTTATATTTTTAGGAAGGTTCGAAACGTTTCCAAAACTAATTGCGAAAGTGGTCGAGGCATCGTCCTTAATCTTAAGGCTCGGATTCCTCCTAAAACTAAGTTTGACAGTTCCGTCATCGAACTGAGTTATTTTGTTCAGATTCGTGTTTGGTTTTGGAATCTCAATTCTTTCAATGTCTTCTTGGGCCGGTTGTGCCTTATCTAAGGTCCATTCCTCAGGGAGTTCTACTTCATTCCATTTGATGGTTTTGGGAACGACAGTGTTTGATCTTGTTGTGTCAGTTTGCAAGATTAAAGTTTCACCGTTTTCAATTTTTCTAACTGCTTCAGTGCCAAAGGCTGTTTTTGCTACCTTATAATATATCCTATAGATTACTGCTACAGGTACAGATCCAGCTAACATTTGATATCCATGTGTTTTGACTTGTAAAGTTAAAGCATGCAGGATATTAGGATCAGTTAATGAAGGAGAAAAATTTGGAAAGCAATTAAAAAATATCGGACCAGAACATAAACTAGATTCTACAGTTCCTATCAGGGAATCCGTAAAGTCTAACATCCTAGCGTCTCTAAATACAGCTAAGATAGATGTGTTCAGGCCTTCTCTAGTCAGAGATTTGAATCCTACTTGGACTAATCCTAAGTGGATGTAATTAAATCCTTTTTTAATATGTTTGGCTAAGGATTTCTTAGATAAGAGTGGTATCGACTCTAAAGGTTTGCTAATTTGGAGGTCACGTTCTTCCGTTTTGATTATGTAGTTTGTCGGGAGAATATGCCAGTTTGAGGTCCTATAAACCATTTCCTTTTGAAGTTTGGGAAGTTTCCACGTATCTATGGATCCTTCAAAGTTTTCAAATTCATATTCCTCAGTTTGTCTGTTTGAGTCTCTAGGTCCTATGTCATGTCTAGAACCAGAAGAACTAGAAGAACTAGATGATCAAAATAAATGCATGTCCCTATCCTATTTGTTTGTAAACGGCTTTCACCCACCTAAAATTATTAGGAACCTTACTGCCTGCCTCACCACAGGTCTTACGGTCTTACTGCCTAAACATAGGTGCTTACCTCACGGCCTACAAAAAAATAAAGAAAATGACCAGATACACTTACCCCTCTCAAGAGCTAATCCCGCTAGGCTCTAATACCATGTACGCCAAGGATCTCGGGATGCAGACGGGCAACCTGAAGAATATAAAAAAGAAAGCAGGGGAGGATAGATAGATTGCTAGGAAAACAGCGGAAAAAAATAAATAAGAAAGGGAAATGGAAATATAGGAGTTTGGGATTTTATTTGATAACACTCAAACTGAGTACAGAGGATTTTGCTAGGCGTGTATGGTATCAGAGCCTAGCAGGATTAGCTCTTGAGAGGGGTAAGTGTATCTGGTCATTTTCTTTATTTGTTTGTAGGCCGTGAGGTAAGCACCTATGTTTAGGCAGTAAGGCCGTAAGACCCGTGGTGAGGCAGGCAGTAAGGTTCCTAATAATTGTAGGTGGGCGAAAGCCGTTTACAAACAAATAGGATAGGGACATGCATTTATTTCGATCATCTAGTTCTTTTAGTTCTTCTGGTTCTAGACATGACATAGGACCTAGAAACTCAAACAGACAAACTGAAGAATATGAATTTGAAAACTTTGAATGATCCATAGATACTTGGAAACTTCAAAAACTTCAAAAGGAAATGGTTTATAGGATCTCAAACTGGCATATTCTCCCGACAAACTACATAATCAAAACGGAAGAACGTGACCTTCAAATTAGCAAACCTCTAGAAACAATTCAACTCTTGTCCAAAAAATCCTTAAACAAACATATCAGAAAAGGATTTAACTATATCCACATAGGATTAGTTCAAGTTGGATTCAAATCTTTAACTAGAGAAGGCCTGAACACTAGTATCTTAGCTGTTCTTAGAGACGCTAGGATGTTAGACTTTACGGATTCCCTCATAGGAACTGTAGAATCTAGTTTATGTTCTGGTCACCAGGAAGAAATCAACAAACTGGAAATTTTGGAATCAAATACAAACCTGAATAGGATAGCCTAGTTCGATGACAGAACTGTCAAACTTAGTTTTAGGAGGAATCCAAGCCTTAGAATTAAGGATGATGCCTTGACCTCTTCCACAATTACTTTAGGAAACGTTTCGAACCTTCCTAAAAATATAAATTTGGAAGACAAAACTCAAAAGAATAGGAATTCTGTAGATGAAACTCCTAGACATTCGTTTAGGACTGCAAACTACCAAACTAGAATTCCTAAAGCAAACTACAAGAAACAGAAAGAACAGGAAATAGAACAAACTAGTGATGAAGAAATAGAATCACCACCTCATTCTCCTGGTATTTATGACATAACTGATAATCAGTTAAACGTCCTAGAAAAGGAATTTGTGATAGATAAATAATTCTTTAGAGCCAACTTCTACTCAGATAAGAATAACGATAAAAGAAATTGGTTCATTAAAAATCTGGCAAAACAAAGTCGCAAACTTCAGGAAGAATTCTACAAATTCATTGCGCACAACAAATGCAAAATAATGTTTTTTGATTGGTTAGAAATGAAAATGCAAAATGATGGTGTAAATTTAAAGAAATTAAAAAATTCGCCATTCAAATCTGCAAAACCCATAACCAGTCGACCAAAAACCAAAACCTGGAAAACCGAAAGAGGAACTATGGAAACAGAACATCCACCTCTTCAAAATATTCAAATGTCTGCTGGGGAAAATACCCTAGAATTGAAACCCTTAAGTTTGCCAAAAGAAGATGAATTATAAAACACCAAAAACATTGTGTTACAAAATAATTATACGAACGTTCATCTAAACACTATTGGCACCCAATTAACAAAACTAGATAAACAAATTCAAAAAACAATACTCCCGAAAATTCAAACTGTTTCAGAAAACAAACAACTTGAACAAAAGAAAATGCCAGTATTCAAACCCTTTGAATTATCAAAATCCAACAAAAAAGAAATCAAAAACAAAAAAGATGAATTTGTAACTGCAATTAAAGAAAAATTAAACTTAATTGCCACTTCAACTTCGTCTAGCCAAAACCAGAATCAGGTTCCGGATACACCTGATCAAACAGCCCAAATTAACATGGTTAACCAAACGGAACAAACTGAGAGTGATGAGGCCCAAGAACCTAAAACTCCTGTAGTAGCCCGTTTAGATGTACCATCAACTTCTAGGACCATTGTACCTAGACAAACAGCGCCAGACCTTAGTCTTGAAGTTAGGCCCAATAAACTAGTTCAGCCCAGCTACAAAGCAAATTCACTATATGAATGGAACATAGATGGATTGTCCGAATATCAAATCCTAGGCCTTTTACAACAAATGACTATGGCACCTTAAGGACAAAAATGGAGAATTATTGTCAAATCTTAGGTGTAAAAGACTTAACGACTTCCAGTGGTACAAAAATACTTTCCTAACTAGAGTTATGCTTAGGGAAGATTCAAACCAACCATTCTGGAAAGAAAAGTTTTTAGATGGTCTACCGCCCGTGTTAGGAGGAAAAGTAAGGAACAAAATCAAAGAAACTCATAACAATCAAATTCCTTACAACAAATTCACGTATGGCGAATTAATAAGTTTCACTCAAAAGGAAGCTTTAAAAATTTGTCAAGACTTAAAATTCCAAAAACAACTCAAAAAGGAATTAAATCAAACCAAACAGGAGCTAGGATCATTCTGTAAACAATTCGACATTGTAGGAGTTACAAACAAACAATGTTCTGGAAATTATAGACCTAGTCACCACAAAAAGACAAAACAAAAATATTTACCTACTCCGCAGAATCAAAAACAGATACCCTATTATCAGAAATCAAAGCCAAAGAATAGCAAAAATATAGTTTCATCTTCAAAAAATCTTGATTGGGGAAAAAATATAGAAACTATAGATGCTACAAATGTGGTAAAATGGGACACACGTCAAAATTCTGCAAAACAAATAAACAAATTCGTGAATTAGACTTAGATGATGAAACTAGGGAAAATATTCAAAACCTCCTAGTATCTTCTGGGGATGATAACGAAAACCCAGAGTTAGATGACATTCAAACAATCCAAATAATGTTAAAGAAGTCGAAAAAGAATTAAAAGAGTTAAAATCAAAACAAGAATCTGACATTCAAACAATCCAAATAATGTTGGCAAAACAAGTCTCGAACTCATCTCCAGAATCTAGTGAACATGAAAAATCTGAAGATGATCAAAGCATTGGTGAAGACTTAAACGAATTAATCTCAGGATAATTTCTTCATGTATTAAAAGAAATAACCTCCCGCAAATATATCATCAGTATAACTCTTAGGTTAGAAGATGGTTTTCAAATTAATACAGTCGCACTATTTGATACTGGTGCTGACTTAAACTGTATAAAAGAGGGAATTATTCCTAGAAAATACCTCTCAAAGTCAAACGAGAAATTGTGCGCAGCCAACAGCTCCAGACTTAAAATCAAATACAAATGTGAAGCGGATTTAATCTGTAATAATTTACAAATCAAAACAACCTATTTGATAACTCCCGATATTAGTCAATGAGTTATCTTAGGTACTCCCTTCATTAATTTAATAACACCTTACAAAGTAGGTCTGTCAGGAATTTCTTTCAAAACAAAAGGGAAAAAGAATAATTTATCCTTTTTAGAAATCCCCAGGACGAGAAACCTAAATTTTTTAAAAGCAAACCTAATTTATGAAGACCAAATAAATCTCTTAATCAAAGGAAAACAAAGTGACCTTGATTTCTTAAAACAAAATGTCAATTTATCTCGAATCCAAAGCCAGTTAGAAACTAAACTGATTTAGGATAAGATTGACCAAATTAGAAATCAAATCGAAAAAGAGATTTGTTCTGACCTGTCTTACGCATTCTGGTCTAGGAAAAACCATATGGTATATCTCCCGTACGAAGATACGTTTAGTGAGAAACAGATACCAACAAAATCTAGACCTATACAAATGAATTCAGAATTAACTGAACACTGCAAACAAGAGATAAAAGATTTAGAAACAAAAGGTTTAATTTCTAAATCTAGATTGCCTTGGTCATGCGCAGCGTTTTATGTTAACAAAAATTATGAGATAAAGCGTGGAATCCCTAGGTTAGTAATCAATTACAAACCTTTGAATGACGCCCTCAAATGGATTAGATATCCAATACCAAATAAAAGGGATTTGCTTCAAAGACTCTATTCACCAATAATCTTTTCAAAATTTGATTTAAAATCGGGGTTTTGGCAAATTCAAAATTTGAGTGGAACGTAATGCCATTTGGATTAAAAAATGCTCCTTCCGAGTTTCAGAGAATTATGAATGAGATTTTTAATCCATATTCAAACTTTTGTTTAGTATACATAGACGACGTACTAGTATACTCGAACAGTTTAGATCAGCATTTTAGACACCTTAGGATTTTCCTTAGTGTGGTCAGGCGTAGTGGACTAGTAGTCTCTAAGCCCAAAATTGCATTAGTCCAAACTAGGATTAGATTCTTAGGACATTTTATCGAGTTGGGTAGCATTAGGCCCATTGAGAGGTCCATAGAATTTGCGTCTAAATTTCCAGACCAAATCCTAGACAAAACCCAGCTTCAAAGGTTTTTAGGAAGCCTAAACTATGTCTTAGAGTTCTGCCCAAACCTGAACCAGGTTGCCAAACCTTTACACGACAGACTCAAAAAGAGCCCAAAACCCTGGACTCAAGCCTATACGAATGTCGTCAAACATATCGAAACCCAAGTCCAGTCCATTCCATGTCTGACCTTGGCCAACCCAAACCTTTTCAAAATTGTTGAGACAGATGCCTCCGAAGCTGGATACGGTGGTATCCTGAAACAGTCCCAAGCCCAAACACTTGAACAGTATTTGGCCCAGACTAAAAAGTCTCAACCCAAAGCCGAAACAGTGATCCAATATACGTCCGGACACTGGACCCAAACTCAATAGAACTATTCGACTGTCAAAAAAGAAATTTTCGCAATAGTTCAATCCATAACCAAATTCCAGTCCGATCTGCTTAACCAAAAATTCCTGTTACGCGTCGACTGCAAATCTGCAAAATAGATTCTCAAAAAGGACGTACAGAACGTCGCCAGCAAACAAATATTTGCCAGATGGCAGGCGATCCTTTCCGTATTCGATTTTGAAATCGAGTACTTAAAAGGTGAAGACAATTCACTTCCGGATTTTCTCACAAGAGAATTTCTTCAAGGACGTACTCTACCAAACCATGCCTCCTCGAAAGAAAGGAAAAGAGAAGGTCCAGGAAATATTGGCTGCAAAGCCAATCAAATCATGGTATGAAGCAACCATGGAAGACAAAGCGGCAACAGCTGCTTCACCAAACCAAGAAGCACAAACTTCTTCAAACTCAGATGTTCAAAAGTGGGTAGAAAATCTTACCTAGTCTCCTGAAGTCCTCAAAGCACTTCAGCAAATTTCGGAACAAGTTCAGAGTTCTCAACCTGAACGCAAAGGTATGTGTTCCTCAAACCCTGTTTACAAAACTGAAGGAGGTATTTTAATCCCTATGAATCCTTCAAAAGAAATTTCAAAAGCTTCTTCTGACAAACAAATTTGCAAAATTCTGGCCTTGAGATCGAGGATTTCAAGACTCAAAAATATTTTGGAAATAAAACCAACTTTCCAGAAAAAAGCTGAGTATTTTACGAAACATAATTTTCAAATCATTTCAAACCTCGAAGATGGATTCCATCATCAGGATCCATTCATTGCCCTTCGAAAAATATTTTCTGGTTGGGATTTCAAACCATGGGACGTGACTGCACCCATGCTTATTTTAACTCAATCCTTGAGTACACAGGCTCAGCTTCGTTTCGAACCTTCAAACTTCCCCAGACCAAAAACGAAGCCGCTTACTCAACCTGTCAATTGCACAGGGTTATTCTTCCTGCGGATTGGGGTCAAAGCCTCGAACTACCTCGACGGCTCCCGGATTCGTACAAATTCAGCCCAAACGCCAAACTGAATTTCAATTACTGGGATTATCAACAGGCTTGGTGGAATGTCTTCTTCGCAGAGAATTCCAGAAATTCACACTCCTAGTTATTGTTCTTCAAAAACTTCAATCAAACACATACTCAGTCTGGTTCATTAGATGGTGGAGAGACTTCGGAGCCATCCCAGACATCTTGCCTGAACGGGTTTCAAAATCACTCAACCTGTTCAAAACCCTTTACAAACCTACAAAAGACGATAGGATTTTGCCTCCTATATTCGCCTTCTGCTCCAAATTATTCTGCCCATGGGTGTTCGCCTGGACAGTAGAAATTCACGAGATTGAAGGAGTTCCGACTTTGGTCCGCCGCTTCAAAGTCAAATGGTGGTCAAAGTATCAAACGTTCGAGAAAGTATCAGAACAGGCCGTTAGACAACTCATTAGCATACAACCGGCCTCTTCTGCAACAAACAAGGTCTTAGCCAGATCCGAAGATTCAAAATTTCTGGCTCAAAAATCAGTCACGGCAGCCAAGCTCGCAGCCGCAAAAAATGAAGATGAGTACCTCGCCATCATGAACGAAGTACTCTCTCAAACCAAACAAGGAGAGTCTGAAGCCTCGCCGGTCATTCCAGAGATAGACTTTGGTGACGAGAACGTAGACGACTGTTACGGGATACTACCTCCTATCTGGTAAATAATACAAACACAAGTATCATCAGTGGAGGACTACGCATCCACATGCGTCAAAGATCGTGGCAGACAAAGAATATTCCTGCCAGCCAAAAAGTTCGTATCAGAGTCAAAAGTGCCAACCTCAAAAGAAGTAGGAACCTACTTTCGGCGATTGACGTTTTTACCATGGTAAAGGAATAAATTAAAAGCAAACGAGAAAGACGATAGAGGAATCTGCGGCAAAGGACAATCACGCGGATTACTGTAGTTTTTCTAGAATTAACTTTTACTATTTGTACTTTTACCTTGTACTATTCAAACTTTTTCTGTAGACGGTATTGTGGGCAGTACGACTTTTACTGTTTACTTTTTACTGTTTACTTTTCGGTGGATTCCCGAATCCACTTTTCAAATTTGTAAGTACTTGACCCCTTCTTCTATATAAGGGGCCTTAGGACTTCATTTGGGGGGGTCGGCATTTGGAGAGGCAAATCCACCCTTAGCAAACTCCTCTGTACTCAGTTTGAGTGTTATCAAATAAAATCCCAAACTCCTATCTATCCATTTCCCTTTCTTATTTATTTGTTTTTTGCTGTTTTCCTAACAATCTATCTATCCTCCCCTGCTTTCTTTTTTATATTCTTCAGGTTGCCCGTCTGCATCCCGAGATCCTTGGCGTGTATGGTATCCCAATATATATATATATATATTAGGATGAGATTACTAAAGAAAACTCATGGGAATTAGGTTGTGCTTTTTGGGTATGATACTAATGATGGGATTTGGGAGATGTCATAATATACTATGAGTAGAACAACCAACATAGGAGAATGAACACTAAAGGAAGTGTAAGTATGGTTTGATAGGACTTGAGAATTTGGACCTATATTATATGCATATTTGTTTGACTGTGTTCTATGCTTGAGAATCAATCCTAAATAAGATACCAATCACTTAAAATGAAAGAGCATGTGAATAGGGCCATGGTGAGTATTTTCCTAAACCTATATATATGTATTCCCATTCCACCGAGTAGAATAGTGACTCGGGAGCGTTTTACCCTGAGATGATGTTTTTAATCTCTGTTCCGCTAGAAAGAATAGTAGCTTGGGTGTGTTTTCCCCGAGAAGTTTCAAACCGTTCCATCAGTTGAGAATAGTGGGGTCCCTACTCATCGTGAAATAAAACATATCTTCATAACCTATAGGAAAGATACTAATGATTTACAGTGGAAGAATACGTGAGTCAGGACCAGAGTGATATATTCCCGTTCTACAGGGTTGAATAGTGGCTCGGGAGCATTCTGCCCTAAGGAGATGTTTTAACCTTCGTTCCAAAGGAAAGAATAGTGGCTCTAGAGTGTTCTGCCCTGAGATGATGTTTTTAATCTCTATTCCATAGGAATAAATAGTGGCTTGGGTGTGTTGTCTCCAAGAAGTTTCAAACCATTCCACCGATTTAAGAATAGTAGGGTTCCTACACTCAACGTATATAAAGGAATAAAAATGGACTATATTTAATAAAAGGATTTGAATCGTAATATGCCTTATGAGATGTTCAATTACTTGGCTATATTCCTTTATTATCTAATGTGGAAGCATGTGTTATTTATATTCCTATTTCAATAGTATTGTTCCCTTACTCAGTACGTAGCGTACTGACCACCCGTTTTATGGGTGCTGCTCATTTCCATGAATAGAAGGCCCTGGATCTTATATGTAGGTTTCAAAAGATATGGTAGATGACTTTGCAGCCTATGATGCCTTATGTGGGAATGAGTGACTCCATCTATGTCAGGGTCGGGTGAAGAGTGTCTGTTATTCAGGTTATGTATTAAACTGGATATCCTTTTGGGCTCTTGATCCATGGTATCCTCCTTTTGTATTTTGTTATTGTAAAACTTGAAGTTAAACTCCAAACTCAGTATTTGTACTATAAATGTACTTTTATTTTCTAATTTCCTTGTATTACCTTAAATGTTTTAGCCTTGTGATTGATGTAAGAATGGTTGCATAAACCGGAATTATGTCGATCACGGTATTAACCCCCACTATTTTACTTAGTTACTTCCACTACAAAATGAAATTTTTTAGTAGTAAAAATTAGGGCGTTACAGTATTGCATTAGGACAGCATGATCCTTACGCCATATGATGAGCTTACATGATATTGCTTATTTTAAACCTTTTCTTGCAACCCTAAGCATGTTTCCATGATCTGTTTTTTCAATTAAGTTATGAATAATGGGTGAAAATATGAATAAGTGTGATGAAACATGTTGAAAATTGGAAGTTGATAATATTGGGATTTGTAAGGTTTTATGAAATATTTGGGTGGTTTTTGATATTAAGGGTACTTGGGTATTTTTATGAGTTTTTTGGAAAAATAAATATGACATGGTAGTCATTGATGGTTTTACAATTGATTTCATGTATAATATGTTAGAATTTGGGTTGATTATGTCACAAGTAATGGAAGAAGAGGTTTTGAGGCGTTTAAGTTAGATAGAAGTATTTTGGTCGCTATAGGCTAAGTATGGAATTCTAGCATTTATAAAGATTTTTTCAGCCAACATATGCTAAGTATTTTATGTGAAATACTTGGGTTAATTATGAGTTTCATAGATAACAAAATGAGAAAATAAATTAATTTGAGAATAGTAACCGTAGGGGAATGTTCAGTATTGCATATGCAAAATATTAGATTTAGGCCTTGATTTTTTTATGTGTTATTAATAATGATAATTTATGATGTTCTAATAAATTTGGTGGTTTGGTGAGTCTTATGGAAGGAGTGACACATGGTTTGTGAAATTAGGGTTTCATAGGGCGTTGTGATCTTTTCACTTGGGGGATGATCTAAATTACTTTTGGTTGTGTTTTATGTGTCTTTTATATTTATGCTAAGTATTCATGACATTAATAAAATAACCAAGTGGTTTAATAAGACATGAATATTTAAAGTAAAAGATCATCGGGTTAAGTCCAAGTTGTACTAGTATGTTCCACAGGAGAATAATACTAGTCGGGAGTATTATGTCTAAGGAAAGGTTAATGATCGTTATTAGCCCACCATATATAATAGTGGTTCCTATAAGTTGATTTTCATAGAAGGGTTATGTTACCAATTCACCAGATATAATTATGGTTCCCAAGTGCACTTACCTTGGAGGGGTCGTTGGTACCATTCCAACAGTTATGAATAGTGGAGTCCTAAACTCAATTGACTAAATAATTGGAAATATATAATCATCTACCATGGAACTCTACTTTTTTTTTCTCTCTTAAGGCATCTCATTTCATTATATATGTGCATGTATAGTTCACCTTTATGTTACCTTATGCGTTATACATGCCCCTTTTCTTGTGATGTGTATCATTACCTTATTCAATACTCAAGTATTGGTCATCCTTTTCTTAGGTGATGCTAATTTCCGTAAGCAAACAAACCAAATGTTGTTGTGCAGGTTGTTGATGATGGTCATGAACTTATGGTGATTTTGATAAACTTTCTATGGATGAGTGATTTATTTGTTAGGTTTGGTTTTAGGGTCAATGTTATCTTATAGATACCATTTTTGTTTGGGTTCTCCTTTTTTTTTTGTTATTTTGGTTTGTATTGTACTCAAGGATTCATCTCCAAAATTTTATCTAAGTTTTATAAAGTTCCTTTCATTATCTTTTTATCTTATTTAAACTCGTTAATGTTTTGCCTTGTATTTGATATGAAAATGGTATAATAAACTGAATTTATATTAAGTACAATGCTAATACCCATTTATTTTATATTTAGCTACAAAAGTCAATATTTTTGATAGCAAGTTTTTTAAAAAATTTTGGAGTGTTACATAGATACCTTGACATCCCCCTTGAATCAATAAGCTTAGTTTTTTAGATTATTATCCCCTTTGTGACAAATTCACAAAAAAAAAAAGATTTGGTCATGACATTCCTAATTACGTAGTCAAGCAAGAAGACTACAACTAGTTTGATCTTTATTGTTTGCTATCCAATCATATTAGAGTCTAGTTATGCTTCTACCTAAAAACAACATCCATGAAATAGTTTCCATATACATATCCTTTCTTTGGTCAACCCCAACAAATATCACAAATAACCAATGACATGGGACACAGTTTAGCTTCCTAAAGAAAAGAGATGTTTGTATTTACTTTAGTTGGTAACATGGAATGTTGTGGTCTAATGTTGTTTGTTGTAGCGCTTGGCAACAAAGACGCACGTACCTTAAGTGTAATGGGCTCATTTATATTACATCAAACAAAAAACAATACTTGGGAGATGTTTATTCCCTCCATATGTTTATGTGCAATGAGGAGTATATTTAACACTCCGAAATTTCGTAACCTTTATTTTCAGGTGTTTAGCCTTTTATTTGGACCAACCCTTAAATTTGGCCTAATTATTTTATTAATAACATTTATCCCACAACCTAAGTAAATTAAACCTAAAAATAAAATAAAATAAAACTATCTTTTACCCTATCATTTTACCCGCTTGAAATTACCCTCTGCACACCCCTATTATCTTACCTTAGTGTGCCCTATATCCCTCTCCCAGTCACTCTCCATGTCTCCCTCCTTACCTCACTCCGCTCAACCCATCAGCATATAAATGTATACATAGAGACACAGGAGCACACTACCCATCCCAAACTCCCTCTCTCTCGACCCTAGCCATCCTCAACCAAACAAAACCCAACTCCCAACCTTATCCTTATACATGAGAAGCCCCTTCTCTCCTCTCTTCTTTACATACATACACATAGCACACGCACACTCCCTCCTCTCTTCTCTTTTTGTGTATAGATTCCTCCCCAAGCATCTTCGTGAACACACCACCACCAGCCCGATTGTTTCCCCCAGCTCCCTATTCCTTGACCAACAACCACTCACCACCCCTCACCCTTGATCCAACAGCCTCGTGCCTCACCATTTCCAACCACAACCATCACCATCACCACCCATCATCTGCACTCTTCTTCTTCTTCTTCTCCCCGCATATTCCACCATTTCCATCCATCGCCACCTTCGGCCCCTCTCTACTGTTGCCTTCCCTCCTCTCCTTTCTGCATAACTTTTTTCCATCACCTCCGTCGTTTATAGCCCCCTTCACCACCTCCCATCATAGCCATTATCTCTACTACACTAGCCCATCGAGCCACTGCCATCACCTTTTCCACCCTTCACCATTTGAAGAAACATTAGCTGCCACCATTTCCCCCTGCCTCACCCAGCTAGCCAGCTAGATCCACCCTTTTCCCCATCGCCTGCGCATGCCTCATGTTGTGCATACAGTGTGAGTTGTGTTTGGTTTTATAGTAATTTTAGTATTATTATTATATATATAAAAAAGGATATTTTGGTAATTTTATAAAATTAAATATTTTATTGTTATAATTATTATTTTATTAGTTGAAATATTAATTTTTTATTTTGGTATTATTTTTAGGTATGAAAGTTAATTAGCGAGATCTCATAGTATTTAGTAGGATACCGCTTTTTTTTTGCATTTTTGCTAGAATTTAGGTAACTTTTATACTCTCCCAAAATGGTAAATTTTGCATGATTATACATTAGAGTTTTGTGTCCGAAATATGTTATGCATGATTTTGTGTTATACCATGTTATTGTTATTATGTGAATTAATATATGATTGCTAATACTATGATAAGCGGCTGATATGACATGATAGAAAATGAGTGAGTAAACATCATGCGATATTGTTATTTTATGTGAAAAAACCTTCAATGTAAAATATGAATATATCATAGGTTTATTAATGGTATAATGATCGTAAAATGAGTATGATAAGGTCGATGGAAAAAATTGTGGATTTGGAAATAATGTTACTAAACACATAAGATTCAAAAAAAATAAGGGTTTTGTTACCATTGAAGGCATTTTGGTCAACATGGGTTAAATATGAGAATCATAGTATTTTAAGGTTCTATATCATCCAAATTTACTAAGGAATTTATAAAAAGTTTTTGGAGTAACTATGAATGATATCAGGTCGATAAAGTATAAAAATGGTTGATTTGGGAATAGTAACCTTAAAATGGTGAGGTTATTATCACATGTGTAAAATAGTAGATTTAAACCACAAAATTTCAATATGTTGTTAATATTAGTGTTTTGGAAATATTGAATCTGATAAGTGTTTGAGTCCTATATGAAAATTTATGATCAATTTGTGACATTAAGATTTATAAGCCTTATGAATAATGACTTTTAGGATAAGGTTATTATCATATGTGCAAGACCTTAAAGGTAGGCCTTAAAATTTGATTATGATTGACGATAATAAATTTTGAGGAATAGGTACTAAGTTTGGTGATCAAAAGAGTGATAGAAGAAGAGCTATGATAGAAGTGTGAAATTAGGGTTTCGGGAAACTATAGGGAGCTTAACTCTAGAGAACGGCCTTATAATCTTTATGGTGTGCTTACCTATTTTAAATGTGCTCTTTACCTTCAAATCAATCATGAATAAGATATTAATCATTTAAAGTGAAAGATTATGTGGGTCGAGAAGAGGCATTTTATAGGTCTATTCTATCGGATAATAAGAGTGGCTTAGGTGTGTTGTCCCTGAGAGGTGCTTCAGACCATTCCATCGGTTTAAGAATAGTGCCTTAGGAGCATTTTCTCCTAAGATGTATTTTGGATCCATCCCACTAGATGATAATAGTGGTTTAGGTGTGTTGTCCTTGAGAGGTGCATTAGCTCGTTCCACCAGATTAAGAATAGTGGGGTCCTATATTCATCGTGAATAAGAATATAACTTGAGATAAGTAACCTAATGGATAAGACATTAATCATTTAAAGTGAAAGAGTACGTGATTCAAAATCGAGGTTTTTATGGATCCGTCCCACCAGATGATAATAGTGGCGCAAGTGTGTTGTCCCTAAGAAGTGCTTCAGACTATTCCACTAGTTTAAGAATAGTAGATTAGGAGTGTTTTGCCTTGAGAGGTGTTGGATCCATTCCACCGGATGATAATAGTGGCTCAAGTGTGTTATCCTTGAAAGGTGCTTCAGACCGTTCCACTAGTTTAAGAATAGTGGAGTCCCTGAACTCAACGTAAATAAAAGAATGAAAATGGTTATATCTAATATAGAGTTGTGTTTGGTAGTAGCCTTCATACCTATAAATATTTGGTAGCATCCTTTAATCCTGCCTGTGTTATGAGATTTGTCTAGATTGATGATGAGGTATGTGGCATGTGGTTATTGTCTTGGACTTGGGTTGATATTGCTTCTAATTATACAATAAAGAGCATCTCTTTGATGTTTCATTGGTAAGTTTCAGTTAATTCCAGATAAATGAGTGTGGTTAGTATATGGTATTGGTGGTATATGATTATATGAATGATTAATTGATGCTTGTACAACTTGATGTTTATACCATGTATTATTGTGATGCCTTGCATTTATTCTATGTTGGTTTTGTGTTTTTGTTTAGTATAAGGGATTGATCAATACTGTTGTACTGAAGGGTTATTTTCGTGGGCCTCTACCTATTCAATGGGTAGTGGTCTTTGCAAATCCTATTTTGAGTTCAGTCGAAGCTAGTAGTTCGGTTAAGAGAGCCTAAGGTTATCCGATGTCTTTCGGTATATTGATTTCGATCGTATTTGGATGCCTGTGTCCCTCTGTATTCTCTCCCTTTGAGTTTTGTAAATCTTTGATATTGCTTTTATGTTGTACAATACTTATCTTTTGTCTCCTTTATTCTGATTTTTGTAATCACGTTATAAATCTAAGCGGAATAATGATTTTAGACTTACCACCTGATATAATAATAGTAAGGGTAACCGAACTTATACCAAGTGTGGCGATAACATCCTTCGTTTTTATAGTTTTAGTTTCCACGCTTAACTTTACAAATAAAATTTTTCAATTCGTAAAAACCATAGTGTTATGGTATCATGCACCTGAGATTGGTTTTTAACTCCTTTATATCCCCATATGTTGAATTTCAATGTACCATACATGGTAGATATAACTTAGCAAAAATATATGCCAAGGTATGGAATAACTTAAGCCTTATCCGCCATCAATTTTCACTCCAGCTTGCTATTCAAGGTCATTTACCCGCTAAAGATAGACTCGCCGCTTTTTGATGTAACATAGTTACAACATGCAACTTGTGTGGTCATGACGGTGAACATCATTCACCTGTTTTCTTTATGTGTTCTTATTCAAGCCACATATGGACCAAACTCACCACATATTTTGGCATTCCCCAACATTGGTCTGAATGAAACCAAGTATTGAAATGGATTATAAAAGGGAGTTCCAAGACCCTAGATACGTAAAGCAACTTTAAGAGAACTTTTCATTGCTTGTGTTTATTAGTTATAGACGAAGAGGAACTAGAGTACTTTCCAACACTGAATAAGAGATGTAAATTGGTTTTTGAAAGACATAGTCAGGGACCTAACAACTAGATTCAGGAAATTCTCAACCTGTAAATCCTTTTTCCCACTTGGTGGCATTTGTTAATAACCTATTTTAGTCTTTTAGTCTCATGTGCTTACACGGATATACTCTCTTGCTGTTTTGGAGGTAATGAAGCTTTAGTTACTTACCAAAAAAATTATTATCACCACCATTAACATTATTATTGTTGTTGTTGTTGTTAATAATAATATAACTAATATTTTTATAATAATAATAATTAGTTACATCAAAATTAATTCTCATCATATCAGATTAAATCTAATAAAATAAGATCAGAAAATTAGGACAACAATAACAAAAAGATAATCCAAGTTCATGCTCTAAATTTTGGTCCTCATCATTTTCTCCAACACAAAATAATAGTAGTTCCAAATAATAAAAGCTCTCTAACACACAAGCAAGGTGTCGAGTAAGTCATATTTATTAATTTGTTTACATTCTTTAAATTAGATTATATTTAGTTTGGACCATTAAAAAAATTTAAAATTTTATGCCATAATATTTTTGAAAATTTTCTTTATAAATTGATACCTAAATTGCATACTTTCAACTAAATTCACTAAAAATGTGCTTATGATTTACTATTTTTGTGTTAATGTTCACTGTACAAGTGTTTACTATTATTCTGCTTATATTTCATCATTTTTCTATTAATATTCATCATGTTTATGTTTTACCACTATTTATTTATATTTTATTATTATTATACTTATCTTTTACTATTGTCATGTTTATGTTTTACTATTTTAAGTTGTTGATTCACCATGTTCATGTTGATGTTTATTATGTTTGTATTTTAGTATTATTATAAATATATTGTACTTATATTTCACCACGTTTAAATTCAAGTCAATGTTCACCATACCTACATTTCATTATTATTTTACTTGTATTTTTACATTTACTATTTGTTGTTAGACAGCTGATGATCACAATTTTTACTATTATTGTCCATATATTTCATAATAATTCCCTTGTGTTAAAATAATAATAATGTATATTTATAATTGATCAAAAACTAATGTCTATTTATTTAAAAAAGTATATAAATGCTGTGATATAATTGTTTAATAGCCCAAACTAAAATGAAGTTATTTTAAAGATTCTAAACAAATAAAAAAAATCAAGCTTATTTATAAAAATGCCACGGCACAACCCCAGTGTATATTATTCTTACCAAATGAAAGTTAATTTATCTACGAAACTGCAATTGGCCGCTGGCAAGATAAAATTTGGGCATACTCGGATGAAGAAAATTCGTGAAGATTAGAACAGCATATTACACCTCTTGAATGAGACCAATTATTCCAAACAAACGTATAGAATGGATAGAATGCCGAGATGAACTGCTGTAATTGCATAATAAAACAAAGGATGTGTGATGACAGCCACTGAGCTGTAATCTCTGTACCCCTTTCGATCATGTATATTAGCAATATCTACAAACAAATTTGGGGCTATAGACAACCTGTCATCAAGTACCCTCCTCAGGGCAATAGAGATTATACATTCACATCTCAAGTTTAGCAGCATTGGGTAAACACTGTCTAGTGACTGGTGGTTTACCGCCTTAGACTTCTGTCGTATGTTGCAACAGTGGACTGGACTCTTCTCCACTCTGCCAAAGTTGTTTCAGTTCGCCTCTCGCTAAAGCTAATACAGCCATTGTACCTGAAGATACAAATACAAAATAAAAGAGGACAAAGGAAAAAGATGGATATTAAGTTGATCGACAAATATGTGAGAATAAAGAAAAGAGGATGGAGCAAATCAAACGCCCAAGTCTTACCTAATGTACAAGGTACAAGATAGAGAAGGGCGGGTTGACCATGACCATTCATCAAATATAAGCCTAAGTATGTCATCAACAGTCCTGGAGAAGATGTAGATACAAAACACAGAGAGTCAACCCACAAGAATATGAAAAGAGACACCAAGTAGGAAAAGTCTCGTCAGGAGATGTATGTGCGTGTGTATATAAAATTCTAATAAGGACTACTCCGATGCTAAAGTCCACAGAGCAAACAGATTCCATCTCTATAAGGTCGTCTACCATAATTCTCGCGTCTGCTAAAAGATTTTCCCCACACTATAATGTGGAAAAATGAAACTTTACAAGGAAGCAAAGCTCTCTAAGCAACGTGGGCGGATGATAAGAAAGATCACAAAGAAAAATCCTATGAGCTGAAAAGTTTAAACATTTTTCTTTCCCAAAAATGCAGAGTCCCCAAAGAATTTCTAGAACCGAGCTATTATTAAGTGTGTCACTAGTCCCATGATTCAAAAGTTCACAACAATTCTAATAGAAAAATGATATGGAAGGATGCGTAAGAAAAATCAACTTTTCAGAGTAAGAATAGAGAGGACATCATCCATCTCATCTCAAGCACTTACCAATACCATAGCCCATGGACAACCAAGGAAAATATCCAGTACCCATGCCCTTCTTATTCGCCTTGTCGTACCTGTATCAAAGGAAGCAAGTAGATTTAATGGACTGGAAGGGAGGTGAGTAAGAGATTGAAGGTACTGCTACTAGTACTTTGGTTATTATCAGATCAAAGGAACGTCTCGTTTTTTTTTTCTTTAAGAAAAAAACCTCTCCTTTCCACTGAGTAACTTTCTGTCACCAGCCCTTTCATCCCATATCATACAATTGATTCTTCTAAGAATTGCAATATTATGGCAAGAAATACTGTTTAATCAGTATTTAGACCCATAAATTTCATTATTGGATTCAGAGAGATCATATGTTCTTATAATATGGCAAGAAATACTTTTTAATCAGCTATGTTTAGACCCATAAATTCCATTATTGGATTCAGAGAGATCATACGTTCTTATAATATATACTCAAACCAGAAACCAGGGACAAGAAGAATCTGAAGTGCCATTTTGTTCTCATCGATACCTCAGCTTTAAAGGCAATTCTGAAGGTAAAATTGAATTACCTAAATCATAATTTAGTTTAAACTCATTTCCTATTGAATATAGATGTACTGCCAAAATTCAGGCAACATCGCTAGTTTCCCGAGTATGGTATCAGTAAAGTGATACAGAAAGCCATTAATATATAAAGAGAAATATCCTGACAAGAAAATGAAAATTGACCAAAAATTGATACAGTGGCAGAAAAGTATTTTTGAAACCACTCCCAGGTCTTATTATGGTACCCCAAAATTACCCAGCCATATTAATCTCCAGAATACCCTAAACAGGAAGAAGTTGCAAAAGGAAAGGAAAAGGCAAATAATATATATAAACAAAAGACAATTAACTTTGAAATTGTATTTTGGTCATTACATGATAAAAATTTACAGTGGAGCGATTCTGCCGTAATATAATTGAAACTTTGGATGGCTTAAAAGAGTTTTTCATTTTTGGGTGGTTTTCTGTCATGTTTGTCATTTTTACCGCAACAGATTGAATCACGCGATTATAAAGACGAGGACTCTACAGACTGTTGCTAAGTCGCATGGAATACACACACACACACACACACACATATATATATATAAAGGAATGGAGAAACAGACAAAAAACCACCTGTGAAGTAGTGAAATGTGTATAACCATCCCCAAGAACAAAATTATTCTAATACACGATTTCCCCCTCATCCATACCATCACTGTCACTAAACCACCACCACAACCCCCCAACAGTTCTTGCAACCTACATCCACCACTCAACCCCATGTCAGTGTTGACCAAAATTGGACTAAAAGAAAGTAAAATTGCTCAAGGGGTGTGCATGAGGGGCAGAAGAAGAGTAACAAACAGGCAACAGTGAGAAGAGGTAAAATTAAGTGGGTTTAGCGGAAAGAGGAAGGTGGTGACAATAAAGTATTGGAGCTTTCTTATTTGTGGTGGGATCTTTTACGCTGATGGTAAATTGGTAGAGGAAGAAATCTGAGTTCTTAGTGGTCATAATAATAACTTTATGAGTACAGAGTGGGCATTTTTTTCATTTAATCCTTCTGCAATAGAAAACGGTGGGAGGTGGAACTAGGCTAATGGACGTAACCTTTACTGTAGTTCTAAATAATTTCCCTACTTGCTTGGGGCTATCTGCAAATTCATTCCACTTTACCAGTAATTTGTTGGTTGCTTATCAAAAGGAAATAAATGGCGCCCGCTAACTTTTACTAACGCTGTACTAATCAATGAAGCTGAAACAAGCATAAAGTATGAAATGAAACCTAGCATATTGCAGATGAAGATTCTGCAGTTCAGTTTGGGCTATAATGTGAGAAAGGCATGAAACTCGACAAAGTGGTGGGAGTTTGCATGGTCTAGTGGGATGGAGAAAATAGCAACTTGGTCTAATGATCCTTGGCATCTAAAATCCACTCAATAGAGATATTAAGGAAGATATAGCTCATCATTAGTCATTAGTTGAAGGGGAATAACGATACTAAGACACTTGCATACTCATTACATCCAGGAGGAAATCTTACCTGATAGAAATGGTGCAGCTAATATTATGCATGAGTGAGTTCTATGCAGTGAAGATATAACATTCCCAATCACACTAAGATCACAACAAATACATGGTGTTAGCATGAAGGGCCAAATCTGTAATGAACATTGGAATCGGGACGAAACCAGCAGTGGTAAGCAAAAACAAATCAAGATAGATAGACTAAAAAGGTATGGCCACATAACACATATGGTCAAATATTCTGGTACAGATGCAAAGAGAGGATCAAGAGCAAGATGACTGAGAGAGTAGTTGCCTGAGGTAAAAAGAGAAGAAATTTGTCAGACATGATCCATGTCACTTCATAACTACTTGGGACACTGATACAAATGAATGAAAGAGGCCAAGTTATCAGATATTGGGAAACTCACTCGGCAGTAAAAGGAAAAAGACAGACTTTCTTAAGGAAATGTTCAGAATGGGGATAGATGCAAGGGCTACAAGGATTAAAGAATGAAATGGAGAAAAGTGAAAAGACTAAATAAAATTGGTAAAGATCATATTTGCACTGTCCAACAGCAACTGAAGATAAAGGAATGCCAGCTACTCAAGAGGTTGATCCATGCATTGACTTTAATACACTGGGCCAGGCATAAATAAAATCAGAACCAGAATGCCAAGATCTGGCCGTGCAATAAGCTGGCATGGCTGATTAGGAGCTGTCTAATACATAGCTGTCTTCCATGTATTTTAGTTGAATATTTATCTACTGAAGAAGGCTGAGTACCAAATAAAAATAATAGGTAAGAAGTCTATATATAGAAATGCATTCTCAGAATACTATCCTTAGTGTAAAAGATTTAATTATCTCAAAACCGATCAATCAATTCGCCACAAGACACTGATGTTTCAGTTTGTTCCAATGAAATAATTAATGAACAATAACAGAATACACTTTACCTGTACGCAAATGATACAAGTAAACCAGGAAAGATAATGTCACCAAAACCAATCATATCATAGCCACCCCATGGATCAAAAAAGCGAGGAACTCGCAACAGCATAGGAATTGCTTCTCCGCCACTACTGTCACCACGAGCAACCTGTAAAATGTAAATTATATATAAAAACATATCATGGTAATCATTCAGCAGTGACGAAAAGGTGTTCACATCCCTCCTGCAAATGCCTGAATCCAAATGACTTACAACCGAACTATGCAGTCAAAAAACCAAACCGCCCTCCAGGGTGTAGGTTACCCTTAACCCATCCTTCTATAAAGACTTGTGGAAAAGAACAAAAAGAGCATATTGATAAAACCAGAACAAGATCAGTAATCGTATCAATTGTAACAGCAAAGGTGATGGAAAAAAAAGTGTATTGAGAAATGAGAGATAGAAGTGGATACAAGGCGTTTGAGGACCTGGTTCCTCCCACTTCTACCAATTCCTTCCTGCTCTCTTCCTGCGATCCCTCCCCTATTTAATCCCCAATCAATCCTAACAGAATTGCCCCTACCCACCCACCTGACTGCCAGCAAGGCATACCCAACTAACACAATAATACCCCTCCCCTGCATACAAAATACCCAGCTAAGTAATAGTAATAATAACTACAGTAACAATAACAGACTCAAATAATAACAGGCTGGCTAAGTCACAGCCAAAGCACCAGTAGCTCCAGCTAGACCATCTCCCCCAGCCTTGACCTTCCCACACCTAGCATAAGTAAACCTGACCAGTGGTTTATCAATACCCCTAGCTAATAATTTCACCTTGTCCTCAAGGTGGGAAGAGGGAAACTGAGTGTTAATAAGATCAAACTATTCCCAAGACAATTCAAAGTCCAGCAGTCCTCTACAGCTGCACAACACCTACAAAACTCCCGTTGGACTGTTATGCTTGTCAAGAACCTGTTCGGGTTCCACTACCCACTCCAAATCTGGCATGAGTCCAGTTGGGAAAGGCTGCAACTGATGAACACCACCCCCCCCCCCGGGGCAACCTTAGCATAGAAATGTGAAACACAGGTGAATTAGCACCGAATCCAAACAATCTAGCTTGTAGGCCACTTTTCCCACCCTGCTCAGTACCTAATAAGGGCCAAAATACTTTGGAGAGAGCTTCTCATTCACCCGTTTAGATAGTGTTCGCTGCCTATAGGCCCTGAGTTTCACGTACACCCAATCACCAACCTCAAAGGTTGTAGGCCACTTTTCCCACCCTGCTCAGTACCTAATAAGGGCCAAAATACTTTGGAGAGAGCTTCTCATTCACCCGTTTAGATAGTGTTCGCTGCCTATAGGCCCTGAGTTTCACGTACACCCAATCACCAACCTCAAAGGTCACATCCCACCGCGTCTTATCGGCCACAACCTTCATCAATTACCGAGAGCGATCTAGGCGTAGCTTTAAGTTATCCAGAACAGCGTCTCTATCCTTTAATTCCCGATCAACAACAACCAAAGGGGAGTTACCCAGAATGTATCGTATTAATAGAGGTGGGTCGAGCCATAAAAAGAAAAGAATGGGGTGTTACCTGTGGGCATGTGACGGGAGGTATTATACCAATACTCAGCCCACGGTAACCAACGAAGCCACTGCTTGGGCTCTCCTCCAATAAAGCACCTCAGATATGCTTCCAAGCAGCGGTTAACCACCTCAGATTGACCATCAGATTGAAGGTGACATGCAGTGCTGTATTTTAGTGATGTTCCTTGCAGCCGAAATATCTCCTTCCAGAAATAGCTCAACAAGACCTTGTCACGGTCAAATACAATAGACTGGGGAATCCCATGTAAACGCACCACCTCCTTAACAAAATTTCCAGCAACATCAGGGGCTATGAATGGGTGCCGATGGGGTACAAAATCAGCGTACTTCGTGAGACGATCCACTACCACCATTATACAATCATGTCCTTCAGACTTGGGCAATCCTTCGATAAAGTCCATCAACACATCTTCCCACACTCGTTCTGGTATGGGTAGCGACTGTAACAGACCAACTGGGGGCAAGGTCTGGACTTTGTTCTGCTGACAGATAGCACAGGCAGCCACATAATCTTGGGCTCTCCAACACATACCTGACCAATACACATCTTTGACTAATCTCATAAAAGTCTTCAACACCCCAAAATGCCCATCAATCTATCCTACATGATATCCGGCCAATATATGGAGAATAAACACAGAATTCTAAGGGAATACTAGTTTGCCTTTGTACGACAGGCCCCCCTGATTAAGGCTATAATCTGGTACTGTTCCAAAAAACGTGTGGAGAGCCCTTTTGATAGGTCCTAACTCTGGGTCAGCATCCACCTCATCTTGCAGTGCCTGCCAATTGCGAACCCACGCTGTAGTCAAGGCGGCTAAGATAATTTCCCCATTGTGCCTAGACAAGGCATCAACTATCCTATTCTCACAACCAGGCCGATATTCGATGTCAAAGTTATAGCTCCATAATTTGGAAACCCGGCATTGATGCTCTTCGGAGATAATTTGCTGATCCAGCAAAAACTTTGAAGCTTTTTTTATGCATGCGTACCACAAATTTGTGTCCCAAGAGGTATGGTCTCCAACGCCTGACTGCCAAAACTACTGCCATCAACTCCTTTTCATATACAGATTTCATTCGAGCTCGAGGCCCTAGCACTTGACTAAAGTAAGCAATAGGTCGCTGATGTTGCATTAGGACTGCTCCAATTCCCAATCCTAATGCATCGGTCTCTACCAAAAATGGTTGCTAGAAATCTGGTAAGGCAAAGACTGGTACCTTTACCATTACTTGTTTGAGCTCCTCAAATGCCCGTTGAGCCTCCCCAGTCAAAGCTATCCTTTTTAAGCTGGGCAGTCAAAAGGTGCTGCTATATGCCCATATCGATGTACGAACTTCCAATAATATCCTGTGAGACTAAGGAAACCCTGCAACTCTCGTAAAGTCTTAGGTATTGGCCAATCAACCATTGTCTTTATTTTGGACGGGTCAGCTGAAAACCCTACTGCCGAGACAATATGACCAAGATATTCCAGCTCCTCTTGACCAAACAAGCACATTTTTCTGTTAACAAACGATGAGTGTGCACGTAGCAGCTCAAGCACAAATCTCAAATACTCCACATGCGCCTCCATACTAGGACTATACACTAATATGTCATCGAAGAACACAAGAACGAATTTCCTCAAATAAGGCTTGAAAATGTCGTTCATCAATGCTTGAAAGGTGGTTGGAGCATTCATCAACCCAAATGGCATTACGAGGAATTTGTAATGACCCTCGTGAGTTATAAAGGCCATTTTTAGCACATCTTCCGGCCGCACCCTAATTTGATAATACCCCGACTTCAAGTCAAGCTTAGAAAATACCCTTGTGTCATAGAGCTCATCTAACAACTCTTCAATTACTGATATTGGAAAATTATCCGGGATTGTTGCTTTATTTAGGGTGCGATAGTCCACATGGAAGCGCCAATCACCGTCCTTCCTTACTAGGAGCTAGGGCTATAAACCAGGCGAGCCGAGCCGAATACCCCTAGGCTTGGGCTCGGCTCGTTTAACTAAACGAACGAGTCGAACCGAGCTTTTAACAAACCGAGCCAAGCTGAGCTCACGAGCCAAAGCCAAAAAATGAATCGAGCCGAGCTTTTTCGAGCCTCGGGTTCGGCTTATTTAACTAAACAAACGAGCCGAACCGAGCTTTTAACGAGCCGAGCCGAGCCGAATACTGAACTGGCTCAGCTCGTTTACTGCCCTACTAAGAGCATTAGATTGGAGAAGGGGCTATGACTTGGTTGAATGATGTGAGCTACCATCATTTCTTGCACCAACTTTTCTATCTCGTCTTTCTGGGCTTGGAGGTATCTGTAGGGTATGATGCTCACAGGTTGCTGCCCCTACGTTAGCTCAATGCAATGATCCAAGGCCCGCTAAGGTGGAAGACCCGTTGGAGCTCCCAACACATCCCGAAACTTATCCACCACCTGCTAGACATCCTTAGCAACTTGGGATGTTCCCTATAGGTTTTCCTCTACTACTTCCATTGCACAACACTCCAACAGGATCCCCATCCCTCTCTTCGGATGGTCTTCATCATGGCCCTTAGTAAGATTTGAGTTTTGCATAACCCCGGGTCCCCTCTTAGCTCTACAATTCTCTGGCCCACAATGAATTTCATAACCAGCGCCTTCTAATTTACCTTCATCATTTCGAGTTTCTCTAGCCATTGCATTCTCAAAATGGCATCTGCACTTCCTAATTTAAGAGGTAAGAAATCTTCGTATACATCTATCCCTTGCAAAGAGAGAGTTGATTACTTACAAAATCCTTAAGTCTAAACCGACCCACCTATCCCCATAATGACCCCATATGCACTCGCAAGTTTCATAGTTCTTGGGGAGGTGAAACCAACTACCGAGTTCATGGATAACTCAATCTGGCCTTTCACCTTCTCCTCTTCCCTTTCCTCAAGTCCGGTGGCTTTGTCCTCATCCACTTGAGCTTCAATTTCTTCCACAGAGGAAAAATCATCCAGCAGTAACATTTGCATCAGGTGATTTTTGCACTCGTGCCCTAGCATGCATTTCTCATCGCAATGAAAACATAAGCCCCTATCCTTCCTCCGTTGATAGTCAACATCGGTGAGTCACCAGAACCTAAAGGGTCGCCAACTGGTGGAGTTCCCTTCGATGCTAGTGTTGTCGATGAAGTTCACAGTCCAGCCTGAGTTGTAGCTCTCCACTGCCTTTATACCCACAGGGCTTGAGTGTGTTGAAGAAGTCAAGTAATATGGACTTGAAACCTTTAGGTCTAGAATATTACCTTAGGCACTAGTGACCCCGCCCATACTGCCCCCAAACCCAAATTGACCCACTTGAAGGACCTAGTTCTTCTCCTTGATCAATTAGCCGACCCCCATCATCTCCAAGAGACTCCCTGGCCTCATCGAACGGACCTCCACCCGAATGGTTGGCTTAAGTCCATTGAGGAACGTACTCTCTAGAATCTACCCCATCAATCGTCCATGTAGGGGTGCTGCCATTGCTTCGAAACTTTCCAAGTACTCTTCAATGAAGGCTTCTTGTCTAATGGCAAGGAAACGCTCACAAAGGGTCCCCTCGTGTCTTGCTCTAAATCGAAGCAGTAGTGCCTCCTTCAATCCATCCTAGGAGATGAATTTCCATGCCTCCTCTGTATGCTGAAACAAAGATAAGGCATGATCCTCCATTGCCACCATCGTAGCCTCTAGTTGTTCCCCCTTCGTTAGTTAGTTCAAGTTCAAGTAACATTCGGCCCTAAAAATCCACCCATCGGGTCACTACCATTGAGGAGAGGTAGCTCCATTTGACGCATAGCACAAAGTTCATTCTTATACTCTGCTTCTAATTCTCGAATCTTCAATCCGGTTGTCTGAGGTGTCATCCCGATTGCCTTTCCCATTTTCTCCTTCCTATTCTCCGTGGCTAGAACACCAGAACCCCTCGACTAATTAGCACATCCATCCTCTCAGTTAACTCTCCGATAATCCTATCCAACCTCTGAGTGTCCGATCGTAGTGCCCCTACATCTCGCTGCCACTCCTCTTGCATAATCCGTACTTTCCCTTCCAAATCCTTCAGTGTCATTTTGTTTCTCAGTCGTCACGGCTTTGATACCATGATGATAAAAACAGAACAAGATCAGTAATTGTAGCAATTGTAACAACACAGGCGATGGGAAAAAAAAATGGTGTATTGATATATGAGAGATAGAGGTGGATACAAGCCAGGCGTTCGAGGACCTAATTCCTCCCACTTCTACCAATTCCTCCCTGCTCTCTTCCCGACATCCCTCCCTTATTTAATCCCCAATCAATCCTAACAGAATTGCGCCTCCCCGCCCACCTGACTGCCAACAAGGCATACTGAACTAACAGACTCAATATTAACACTCAATAATACCCCTACCCTACATGCAAAACACCCAGTTAAGTAATAGTGATAATAACTGCAATAATAATAACAGACTCTAATAATAACAGGCTGGCTAAGTCACAGCCAAGCCAGCACCAGTAGCTCTAGCTAGACCATCTCCCCAGCCTTGACCTTCCCATGCCTAGCATAAGTGAATATGACCAGTGGGTTATCACATATATATTTTTTAAAAGCATATTTGATTAGCATTAAGAACGAAATTCAAATGGGTCACAACCATGACGTGATATACAAGTTTGGGTACCCAACTGAACCTAAAATTGAAACCACATAACCACCTCAGTGATAAAGCAGATGTCATCCAAATAATATCACAAGAGCAGTTGAAATTACACTTACCACAATCATAACACTCTCATGGAATATGTATGGTGATAAGAAGACCCAAAAAATGTCATAGATGAATGCGCAACAAAGAAGAACCGTCGCCACCTGCATAGAAGCAAGTCAGTTCTAGAAAAGACTGCCTATAGCTCATCAGAAATCATCAACAAGAATTCCATTGAAGGATTAAGCCACCTTAATGTTTGGCAGCCGCACGATCTGTAGGACTGATATCATAAAACAGATGCCCTGACAAGAAAATTGTATTAAGCTTCTGCAGGATGCTTTCTATCGCCAACAAACGTGCTTTACATGGTGCTGGTGCACATATGGAATTAACAATATATTGATCTGGGAATGTTAACCATGAGTAGGATAACAGACAAATAGCATCATAGTTAACCATGGATGACACCTTTGAATGCCAACTTTAGGAGACATACACTATGGTTTTAGTAATATCCTCCTTGACTGAACAATAATGTCAACTTAGAAGAACAGATAAGAAACATTGGAAAATGCAAGTATTTATCATGAAATCCAAAAAACCTCAAATGAATTCCTATGATAAGTTCTGACAATGATCAACACAACGAAGTAACAAAAAGGTAACAAGGTCAACATAGATTCAGCTTACAAGAACATCTTGACCTATCCATGAGTATGATGCTTGTCGTTTTGCAGCCCAGAAGACAGAAAATGCCACACAAAACATGAACACCCCAAGAGAAAGAACGGAAACCTCCCCCACAACTGGCATATTTAGCATTCTTTGGCCAGAGCATCTGCATGCCCTGCATAACAGAAGTAGAATGGATGGAATAACAGAATTTTCAAAATCATTAATATGTGTCACAAAAAGCAATGTAATCAGCAGACGGTTCAAGTAGTACCTCATCAGAACACTTGTTACACAAGAATGCATCCCCTGCCATAAGAGGAGAAGCAAATCAGTTCAACACACTCACAGTGAGACTAAGAACTGAGCTTGGATAAGCCCCTATTCAAAAAATACAAGAAGTTGTGCTTGCACCAGCTACATGAGTACAAAGATGCAACATAAATCCCAATAGTCTTCTTTCTCTCTCTCTCTCTCTCTCACACTCACATGCTTGAC
Source organism: Tamarix chinensis (assembly GCA_030549775.1). Lineage (NCBI taxonomy): Eukaryota > Viridiplantae > Streptophyta > Magnoliopsida > Caryophyllales > Tamaricaceae > Tamarix > Tamarix chinensis. Next base: position 95,751,761 of record CM060175.1, read on the forward strand.
TACAGTGCTGCTTTCATACCAGATAAAGTTTACTTGGCAACAAGCATCATATTAATGTCATTTATCCAGCTAATCCAGAAGTACACAATGATTAATGCAATTTTAGCCATTTATACAAACCAATATAACACTAATAGGCTCTAAAATGGAAGGACTAAGACTTTCATTTCATTGTTCGCATTTGATATTGCCCTACCATAACCAGGAACTTTTGCATGGGAAATGGACGATGGCTCTAAAAGGTGAAGACATATTCCATGATGCTTTTCAAAATATTAGAAAAAAGCTGAAAAAATACAAAAATTAACTAAATGCTTGGTACTTGCTCCTGATTCGCTCCCAACTCATGTACTTTGGTGTATGGCTAGGGTTTGTCCAAGGTAATTACGCACAAGGCATTGGCATTTGGAGATGCAAATAATGAAAAACATAGCTTCAGCAGAATACGAGGATGAGCATTTATATAAAATTACCTCAATGCCACCAATGCAGAACAGCACAACGAGCACCCAGATAAACCACGATGACATGAAAAAATAGAGCAGAAGCAATAATGTTGATGCCATAATGACAAAGAGTACAGCACCCCTAGCAGTTATATCAACTATTTCTTTCTCCGAGTCATATTTGTTAGCTAGCGCCGCAGGAGATTCCTAGTATAATTAAAATAGCAAGAGAACATGAAAGAATTAGAACAACTTAAAAACAAACATGTTAAGTAAGAATAGCACGGAAAACAAGCTAAATGAGAAAAACAAAGGTGACCAAAGAACTGAAACATATAGAGGCATGACAACTAATAAACTAGTTTTGCACATTCATAGTAATAATCCCACTTCCTTATTCACAAAAGATCAGGATCTTTTGAAACACCTCACATATCAACACAGAACATCATTCCATGTATATAAGAGGTACACAATAGACTCAAATTATCAAATTGCCACAATCAGACAATGGAATTTAGCAGCTACTTCTTTTCTTTGACCATGTAAATTTTCATTGTTGTTGCATGTGGTAAAAAGTGAGCCAAGTTTGAACCTCCTCACCATATAATCAGATCTAAACAGCACCAATCAAATTACATAATAGCAATTATAATATGATTATTATTATTATTTATAATAATTATATAAAATAATATTTATAATAACAATTGTAATATGATTATTATTAATTATTATAATAATAATTATTATAATTTTTAATATAATAATATTATTATTATTAGTTTTATAATTATTAATTAAATTATTATAATAATTATCAATATAAGTATGAATATTATTATTATAATTATTATTATTATATTTATTATAATAATTATAAGTATAATTATTACTATTATTAAATAAATAATTACAATAATAATTAATTATATTAATACTTATTAATATTAATAATATTATTAATATTAATATATTATTAATATTAATATAATTAATTATTATTCTCATTAGATCAAATCCCACAGGGCCTTTGTCTTAAGTTCACGCATATTCAAGCTCGAGTACCAAAGAAAGGGCTAAAATAATGGTATGTTTTCAACAAGTGCATAAAGGCCAATTCCTTCAATTCTAATCAAACTCCTCCCAACATCCCCAATTTCCAGCCATAATAACAGCCCAAGTAGTCTTTAGTTCATCTTAGTTAGCTGGACACTATCACCTATAGTACATAAGAGTAAGGAATAGGAAGTTATTTGAAGGCATTGATGTAAATTAAGAGTAAGGAATAGGAAGTTATTTGAAGGCATTGATGCAAACTTTTCTGAGATGTACCATTTTGTTACTAGAAGTATAGCAAGTTGGTGATTCCTAGGTGCTAGGAACGAGTTGCATAGAAGGGTTATTGGTTGTATAGATAGTTGGTGATAACTGGTGTCCATGAATCAATGGAAAAAAGTATTTCTCATTTTCTTAAAAAATTAAATTAATGATAATAAATGTGCTTAAAGTAGTAAACCTTGTACGACAAGTCATTGTATCTTTCGTTAGTCTGCTCACAGGCAACCAGATCAGACCAACCAGCAGAACAGACAACCGTGCCCAGAGCCATCAGCCAAAGGATGACAACAGAATAATCAATAGCTGGACGTTTAGGTGCATATAATAGAAGTTCCACTGCAAAAACAGCATATAAGGAAACACGGGATCAGCCGGTAATTACTATTTATGGAGCAACCTACACAGAAAATGCAATTGCTAGAAACCTAAATTGAAGCAGGAAAATAATTATTGTTTTTATTCCCTTCAGAAAGGGGGGGAAGGGAAGAGTCTGGCAAGATTCAAGAAGTAACCCAAAAAAGTGACTTATATTTTCCATTATACAGGAACCTATAGTCAAATCCCAATCCGTGATAAGCTCCAAAAACCAAAAAAACTGGTAGACAAAATCCAGGTTTTAATCTAACATGTCATATTAGAATAGATATGACCTGAGTCACCTGACTATTGATAGCTTACCATTCTTTCCAGCAGCCACGGATTTGTTCAAGGTTGCTCCACCAGATTTTAGAATAGAGATAACAGGGATGCTAATATTCAAAGCAGTGTCATTTTGCGAACAGATCATTTCCGTAAGCTCTGAATAAAATAATTAAGGTGAGACAGGCTAAGCATAAGGTCACCACTAGAGCAATCAGAATCAATCATCAAAAACGAAAAGTTAAGGTATTATATATATTATTAAAACCTACATAAGATACATAGATAACAACCTTCCTCGTCATTTATGACCACCAAAGCAGCAGCACCTCCAGATTGCGCAACTTCCGCTTTGTCTGTGTAAGTACAACCACCGCGAGTGGACAAGGCCACTGATTGATTAAACTGCAAAAGACACCATTTGTATAGCCTTTTCTATCAGACAAGATCATCATATGGTATCAAATCACAACCACCAAAGAAATGATTAATATATTGAGATAAAGAAAAACACAAAGCTTTACCCCCACTACTATTGCAAAGGAACAACGAGATTGGAATTAACTACTATCAAAAGCTTATAACTTATTGATAACATGCAAACTTGATTATATCAAAGTTCCATTTGATTAAGGTCAGCAGTTATTGAAATTAAAGCAGATCAGCCCAATCAAAGCCTTACCAAGGAGCAGTGCAGTCTATGAAAATAAAACTTTTTCAAGTAAAATAATGACAAAAGAATTTTTTGAAGTAAAAAGGAAGCTAATTAAAAATGAATTTCAAAACTTAACCACAAACATCTACAATGAATGCAAGTCTGTATGGCATATTTTCCAAGCTTTATACCAAGGAGCAGTACACATGCTTCGTAATCTTCAATAGAACTAAGGTAATGCTCAGACCATTTTTTACTCTCTGCTACCAGTGGGAGAAATTGCCAAAGTTAATGGTGCAATAAGAATGCATAAATACCCACCCAGTCCTATCATGAGCCAGAAGTATGGATAACTCATATAATAGCACTTTTACAGGAGAGAAAGTGAAACAAGATAGGGTGTCAAGAGGCTTCATCAGTAAACAGAAGATGTACATCATTGTGTGCAATTTAGTGCAGAAACCAACCTGCAATGACAAGTTAGAGCAACAATTTAAGGGATTGGTAAAAACAGCAGGAAGTTTGGTAGTTTCAGCAGCACTAGAAGGTAGTAAGCCACCAAATCTGGCCGTCAATCCAGTAAGAGTTCCACTTTCCACACCATCAGCCCAATATGTCACCTTGACCTGGATAAGTTGCCATCCAGCAAATCAACAAATAAGAGAGGCATTGAAACATAGAAAGTATATGTGCTAAATAACTTTTAATATAAGCTATACCTATACTAAGGGAGGCCTTCATTTGGTATGCATACTTGAAGACCTTCCAACATAACATTCTCTCATAATTATTCCATCTAACCATTTTAGTTATGCAGAGAATCAAATGAAAATTTTATTTGATAAGCAAGTTAAAAAAATGTCTACATCATGGGCAATATTAATCTAGTTTATTTGAGATAAAGTAAACAAAACAGCTGTAGTGAATCCAAGGAACAGAAACATGAGGATTATGTCAACAGTAGAAGGCAGATCAAGAAAGCCTCGAATTAAATGTATGATGAGTGATATATAGAGCTAATGTAAGCCAAAGCAGAGCTGTTAAGAGCTCTTTACTTATTAATTCAGGCAAAACAAAAACATTTAAAAATGACGAGACAAATTAGTTGCTAAATTAGGAATAAATTAAGCATTACTCATATATTCAGTATAAATGAGGGATACCAACTCAAATATCACTTTCTTAAAACCTAAAAGTTGAGCAAAAAATAGGTTGTTCCATAGCTTGGCTTCCATGATAAAAGAGATGATGGGGCATCAAGATCTTTATATCCTGTATTCTCAATTATTTTCAAACCTTGCACTACGAAAAGTATTCTACAAAAGGAAAATGTTCAAGTATCTTAACAGAATAATCGATGCAGATGCCATTAAATAAAAAACCATCAAGAAAAGAAACACAAGGAATAAAATTTCAAAAGGGAAACCAATGAAGATATGGGAAAGATGTTATCATGTTCAATACGGAATGGAAAGAGAAATGCCGAAAATTTTTCCACCGAAATGATGCATAATCCGGCACATCAATTGCATAAAGAAATAGCCCATACAACATTAAAATAGCCAAGGGAAAGCCCTTTAAACATGTAGCCGTATCAGTATTCAACATAAAAAAAAATGTTCGAGAATCGGTGACTTATCAAGACTTAAGAGCCTCCAGCCATCTCTTCACTCTTCTAGATTGGTGGCACAAATGTTCTGTAGGAAATAATTCCTTTGACTATAATTAGTATGACTCATTCACTTCTCCTTGAATGAACAGCAATTAGAAAAACAAACGGCCTCAGATCAGACTAAATTAGTCCCGATGCAAAAATACAAAATTTTAAGCAATAAAGAATTAAGAGCAGCTCTGAATTGGAACTCTTTTCCATTCAAACCAAAAAATTCTCATCCAAATTACTTTTCTCCTTGAAAAGACGGAAAATATATCAGGAAACACAACTAACAGCTGGAAAAAAAATGAAACAGTTCATGAACTACAAGAATTAGCATGATAATTGAACAAGCCAACAACTGCATATCACTATATGAATAAGAACAAGAGATATGCAATGGATAAAACCGATAAAACCACGTGAAAACGAGGCATACCAATTGAAATTCATGGTCACAATTGTCAAATTTTGGAGCCCTATAATCATCGTGAGATACGTCATCGGCGACGGAGAAAGAGAAGATACCAAATAACAGTAGTAATTGGATCGCAAGTGCCGACCGAAGGAACTTAAGGGAAGACATTGATGGAGAACCAAAACAGGGGATGGGTGCTGTGCTGCGGATTTGCTCCTACTTCTGTATTTTCTGATCTCGCTTTGTATGCTTTCTTTTCTTCTTCCTCTCTCCCGTACTTTTCTCTCTCTACCTATATTTTTTTACCATTTTTTTTTTCTCCGCTTGGCAGTCTTCCAGCAGTCCGGTTCGGTTTTATTCAGCTTGTTGAGCGGACTGGTTGGTGCGGTTAGGCGTGGGACATCAAATCAAATTCAAGATGATCTAAAAAGTTGATTGTAAGATTTGTCTTTCTTGATACACGGAGGCATATTTATTAAAAGATAAAATAATTGCTATTTTTTAACTATTAAATGCAGTAAAATTATTTATATTAACGTTCTATTTTCTACAACTTTTTTTTACAACTTATTAAATTAGATTAGATAAGATAATAATAACAATTTATTTTATCAAATTTATTTTTACTTATTTGAAATGATATAATCTAAACTAATATGATTAAATTTAAACTTATTGATGCTTATCTAATCTAATATTAATTTATTATTGCTGAGAATAATAATTATTAGATTATTTTTTAATATTATTACTATTAATTATTATAATTAATATTAATTATGTTAATAATTATTATAATTATATTGATAAATATTATAATGGTAATTTTCATAATGACACTAATATTAATAATATTTGATGTAATAATAATAATAATAATAATTCTTATAATAGAAATATTAATAATTATAAAATATTATTCATATTAATATATAATTAATTATAATTATAATTATTATATTAAAAAATATTATATAAATAAAATAAAATAATTATTTTAGTAATTAAAATCATAATAATTATATCATTAATAATTTTTATTATTATATTAAATATAAAATTGTTTAATAGTTATATTAATAATTATAATAATTATATTGATAATTATTATTATTTTAATAATTATTATTATTATATTGATAATTATAATTATTATTATCATTAAGTTAATAATAAATATTATTATAAGAATCATTACATTAATAGTTATTATAACTATTATTAGTATTAATATAATAATAATAATAATGATAATAACATTATTATTATTATTATTATTATTATTATTATTATTATTATTATTATTATTATTATTGATAAGTGTGTAAATGTATAACACTTCTATATAAATTAATCTTAATTTCATGATTGAATCTTACCTTTTAATATATATTTTCAGCAAAATATATCATCTTAGGTCAAATTACTACCTCCTATTTATTATGTAGGGTGGAGATATTTCAGCCAAAGATGGAGTGTAACACCCCAAAATTCACTACTATTTTTTTTTTTTAAAAGCAATACTCATAAATTAAAACCGTAAATTCTGGGGATGTTACCGCCACACTTAGTACCAGACCGGTTTAATCCTACCGTTCCAGTACCAAATGCTAAGGCTAAGAAAATATCTCATACATTATTAAATAGTCCAACTTCATAAATACGGAGACAAGTACGCATGCGTCTTGATACAAACTAAAATATGAGAGTAGCTTTTCAGGGAAAGGAAATAACTATAATAATAAAATTGTTTCCGAAATACTATTCATAAATAGATAAAATAATAATAATAACTCAATTGAAAAACCAGCCACGTCACTCTGAAAACCGATGCAGCTTAATCATCACTCTACCCCACCTGATGTCCCATAGACATCGATATCATCAAAATAAACATCTCCTACCTGCAGAAAGTCAGATGGGCCTTCTACTCGTGGGAATGAGCAGCACCCATGAAAGGGGTGATCAGTACGCTACGTACTGAGTAAGGTAACCGAGCGCTAACGCCAACACATAAGCATATAGAGATTCATACAGAGATAATAACAGATGCATATCTATGGTAACATAAACTCATACGATTAAATCGTTAGATACTCGAAGTCCCAAATTAAGTCCAAATCAATTACTTAATTGATCTTTTATTCGGAAACAATACACGTTATATTCTTTTATCAAATCCATGCGAATACGGGAGCCCCCACTATTATAGCCGGTGGATCGGAGGCGCATAGGGTATTATACCCTAACCACTATTATAGCCGGTGGATCGGATACACATAGGACTACGCGTCCTAACCACTATTCCTAATCGGTGGATCAGTTAGCCCCGGTTCGCATGGTGTTCCACTGTAAGTAATTAATGTCTTTTAGATACCTTGCAAACTATGGTTTATTTCTATTGAGCTCGGGAGCCCCCACTATTATAACCGGTGGATCGGTTACGCATAGGACATCATGCCCTAACCACTATTATAGCCGGTGGATCGGTCACACATAGGGTAAACACCCTAACCACTATTCCGAACCGGTGGATCGGTTGGTCCCGTCTCAATGATCTTTCACTTTAAGTGATTAGTATCTTAAGTATCTTATTCAACAACTTTCATCTTAGATGATACCCTAGATATGCATGGCCACTACTATACAACCCTAACTCTACGAAAAACATATTTCCATGCAAACCCTATCTCCCATGCAAACTCTGACTCCACGTAAAACATATTTCCATACAAACCCTAACTCCACGTAAAATATATTTCCATGCAAACCCTTACTCCCTCATGCATGTCTTAAGGCCACATTATACAACAACAATAACATAAATAAACACATGATACTCATGTCACATTTACCCACATCAACATACTTCAATCCCATAAACATGCTGTATAAATAACAACTATACAATATTCACACAAAAGACACTATAATTAACATCACATGGCAGGCATGGCATAAAATCACATAATACAAGTAAGGCCTTAGCACCCCTTACCTAAAACGTCACCGGTCTTGGTGCATGGTCCTATTCCGCTTGAGGGGTTTGACTGGGCTCACCTTGAGTTGGAGGGTATGGGTGGCACTGACGGTGGTTCCCGGAGGTGGCCGAAAAATGGATCTAAGAGGGTTAAAAATGAAGAAAAAGAGGTGAGGGGAAAGGAGAAAAATAAAATAAATCTATGGGGCTATGGAGGAGACTTAGAAGGAGATATTGGGTGGTTTAAAGGGTGGCAGAAGTGGCGAATGTGGCGGCGGATGGTGGCTTAAGGTTTCGGGGTAAAAATTCTAGCTAAATGGATAGCAAACTTTGCACGGTTATGGAGACCCGTGCAAGAATAATCGAAGGTTGAGAATGGTTTAGTTAGCTAGATGGAGTTGCAGGGAAGAGTTTGGAATGCATAAGTGACGCTGAGGTTGACTATCGGCGGAGGAAGGGGCGTTTGAATCTGCGGTGGCTGGGTTTCTTACTTAGGGTTTCGGGAAAGAAAAGATTTCAAAATCATCCATAACTAGGCTATATATAGAGTTTAGATGGGTTATTAGGGTTTTGGGGGGCGCTTGGGTGGTATTTTATGCTAGGGTTATGGTGGCCGGTGGCAGGAATCGATCATCGATCATTTGGGTCGGGGCCGAAATTTCGCGAGCCAAAAGAGAAGGATCGAGCAAGAGTTGAGGATAATTTATCGTTCCAAGTCAATGTGCGAGTCAAGAGAAAGAAAAAGAAGGGTGAATCGGTCGGTCAAGTTCCGCGTAGCCGTCGCCGCCATTATCGGGCGCAGGAGTTGCAGCAGCGGCGACGGAGGAAAGAAGAGGAAGAAGAAAGGAGAAGGGAGGTGGGCCGGTCGACCGGGAAGGAAAAGAAAGAGGAGAACCGGGCCGGTCGCGCCGATTAATTTCGTCCATTAAATGAGACGCCGCGTCTCATCCGGAAAAGACTCAAAATGCGGTGTTGAATCTCCGCATAAGGATGCAGCAGCGTTGGGCCGCGGAGGAAGGAGAAGAGAAGGAGAAGGTGGGTTGGGCCGCGCCAAGCCCAACCGGCGGAAGAAGAGAAGGAGAAAAAGAAAAAGGAGAAAAGAAAAAGAAAAAGGAAAGGAAGAAAAGAAAAAGAAAGGAAAAATTTAGGTTTTGGGTTTGAATAAATTAATTTGAATAATTTAGGTATCTAAAATGAAACATTTATTTGGAATAATACTAAATTTTCTTTTTAGGTTAATTTAGGGTTTTTAAAATATTTCTCCTAAATTCTTTTTTAATTAACAAAACACCCTAATTTTCTTCCCTTGAATTATTTATAAAATTAATATTTTTTTGAAACTATTTTCTCCTTATTATCTTAAATAAAATAGTGGATATAGTAAATTTCTAAAATAAAATCCTTACTTAGCTAAAATGTCCAAAAATACCTATAAATTTATTCTTGATTTGCCTTAATTAATTCCCTTTTAAAGTAATATATTTAATTAGTATTTATAATAAACCTCATTTAAATATAATATTTAAAATTATAAATTTTCGGGGCATTTCATGGAGGGTAATCTGAAGCGTTTGAGAAAGACGACTCATTGAGAACAAAAGGAGCTAAGAATGAAGGAAGTTAAGATAACATTTAAGAGAGCCTTAAATAACAATGTACATGGTCATCAAAGCAATAATAAAAATACCAATCGAAAACTTCGTGAAGATCTTAGTCAAGGATCATTAAGAGGAGATGAAAGAAACTCCTAGTATTGTGATTAGTACCATTCAAGCATGTTGAGTACTAGCATATAATAAAAGAAGAAAAAAAGAGTTATAAATTGGGGAGGGGTTATGAAAAAATAAAATCATGTCTTTATATGAGAGCATTATCTTATTCTCTACACAATATAAGACCACTCCATCAATAGGAGAAAATGAAGATCAAGTAAAGAACATTCAAGATTCAAGAAGAAATTTATCAAGAGCGTCATGAAGATCAATCAAAGATAAGAGTTTTTTTCCCTTTTTTCTTTCATTATTTGCATATTTTATGGTTGATTTAATTTACATCACTTCTAATTTAAATATGAGTTGCTAACTTCTCTGATTCTAGGATTAGGGGTAGCCCAGTGATAAATTTAATAACAAAGTATTGATTTTGTTTTTATTTTGAATGCTTGATTGCTTTTGATTCGATATCTAGTACGAGTCATGGTTGTGAATATCTTAGGTTTCGTATTTATATGATTCAAATTGTTAAATAAAGCACTGATAGGTGAATTTTAATAATTGGTCTATAGAGCTGAACCTAAGATCTAAATCATGTAAGTGAGGATTAATTGATTTAACAAAGTGCGTAAAGGGTTTAAATTGATATAATAACCATGAAAATAGGATATTGGTTGATTTAAATATGTTGGTGTACTTCTATAACACCCCAAAATTCACTATTTTAAAAAAAATGAAAACTCTTAAATTAAAACCCGTAAATTTTGGGGATATTACCGCCACACTTAGTACCAGACCGGTTCACTCCGACCGTTCCAGTATCAAGTGATAAGGTTAAAAAGGATATAATAATCAATTATAAACCAAAACCAATCTAGACTTCAAATAAGTGTTAAACGATTGTAAAACAGAAAGTAGAGTACGCGTAAAAGAATTATAATTCATATCCAAAAATAGAAATAAGCTTACAACCGATAAAAGGTTCATCTAAAATACTCAATACAAAGTAACAAATCATAAAAGGGTAAATCCGATACAAAAGAAACAACAGAAGGAATTAAAAACCATATGAAGAGTGAATCCGACCACTCCACTCTCGATATTTGAGCCAAACACAAGCTCAACATTCATCCTCGCTTGATGCCTCGCCCACCTGCACAAAGTTAGAAGGACCTTATGCTCGCGGGAATAAGCAACACCCACAAAAAGGGTAATCAGTACGCTACATACTGAGTAAGGTAACCGGTGCACTAAGGCTAACACATAAAATCACATAAACTATGCAGAAAAATAAAAAGAGCATATAGTCCATCATGATAATATAATATCATAAAATCATTTAGGTAATTACATAAAGGCTCTTTTACAATCTGGAATAATTAATTAATTAATCTCTTATCAAAACTCATTTCACACCATGCTCTTTATCAAATCCATGCGAGTACGGGAACCCCACTATTATAACAGATGGACTAGATACTTACAGGGCACAAAGCTCCTGACCATTATTATTGTCGGTGGACCGAAAACATACAGATACAGGGCATAAAGCTCCTGACTACTATTATTTGCCAGTGGATCGGTCTGACCCCAACTCTCATGGTGTTTCACTGTAAGTACTTACTGTCTTTCCCATATCTTAGCACAAATTTGTTCAGTTTTGTTGAGCACGGAATCTCCTACTATCATAGTCGGTGGATTGAAAATACACAGGTACAATGCTTGACCACTATTATTCACCGATGGACCGGTCACATATAGGATGCGATGCCCTAACCACTATTATTCGCTGGTGGACCGGTCTGGGCCCGGCTCAATAATCTTCCCCTTTAAATGATTAATGTCTTATAGTATCTTATTCATAAGCTTTACCCTAGACATGTATGACTCACTCCCTTTGCGCTTATCCTCTAAATGACCCGTACCATATCATGAGAACCCTGTACCTCATAAACTTGCCACAGCAACCTTTCCTCTATACCCTAACTCACACTAGAACTCCATCTCCAATGTATGTGGGTCAAGGCCCACTAATACACACCTCCAAGTCCACTTATTTTCTTACTCTAGGGTTTCTCCCCAGCAACCCTAATTTAGGCCTAAGTGGCCCATCCTATTCCACCTCACACAACCCAAATCATTTTAACACTCCACACATCACAACCTTATATTTAACTCTCATCATTACTCCTTACTCCTCAAGCACACGTGTGGTCACAAAACCCTAGGTAACCACACCAAACCTTAATTGGCCATAGCAACCCTAGCTTCCTCGTGTCCACATGTCACCCTTCCATTTCTTACATTCTACTTATTATATTACCATGCCTATTATGGTCATCCTTACTTGATCATTTTCATCATCCTCTCGTACTCCACTCACCCTCATTTATTTCTCCTTTTTACCACCTCCTCAAATTAGGATTTTCCCCCAAATCCTAGCTCAGCCTCCTATGTACCCTTATACTGTCCTACGTACTATTTTTCACCCAAAACCTCCAAACACCCAAACAACTCTTCTATTATCTTTCTTACATCCCAAGTCAACTTTTCATATGTAAACTTTACTCCCATGCAGATGCTAACCTTCCCATGCAAACCTTCAAATTTTCTCATGTGAAACCCTAAAACTTGTGAAACCCTAGATCCATCCATGCAAAACCCTAGATTCCTCCAAGCAAAACCCTAGATTCCTCCAAGTAAAACCCTAAATCCATCTATGCAAAATTCTAGATCCATCCATACAAAATCCTAGCTTCCCCCATGCAAAACCCTAGATTCTGCCATACAAAATCCTAAATTAGATTCTCCCATTATTTTATTTTATTTAAAATCCCCATTTTATTCCTCCACTCATGGATCATTAAATTATTTAGTTCAACTCACATCCCTTGGTCAACCTCTTTCCCTTTTGGTCAACTTACTCCCTTTGGTCAACTTCTTTCCCCATTCTCTTTTTTATCCTTTCCCTCACAAAATATCACATTAAACATCCTCACATACATGTCTAAAGGGTCACACCACATTACATCACATTCCACAACTTTTCCCCACATATAGATATCAACATATATTATAAGAAGGCACATAATCATACCTTAACTCCAAGTTACTCCATACATAGAATAGTCAACATAAAATAGTCAACTAATAGCACATGATACACAACACGACATTATACAAGGCATCCAAGCATATAAGGCACATAAACACTCATAAGGCCTTAGTTACACCCTTACCTAAAACGACACTGATCTTGAAGCACGCTCCTACGCCTCCTTAGGACTTTGACTGATCTCACCTATATGAGAGAAAAGCTAAATATTAGATTCCCTCCTACCAAAAATAATATTATTCACTAATTTATTCTAAGACTAGTTTTTTGATGAAATAATAACATATTAGTAATAATGATATCAACTAATTACTAATTTTGCTAAAGATATAATAAATAATAGTAATATCGTAAAAGTTATTAATATAAGGTTTGAAAACTTTATCCTAATAATAATAATAATAATAATAATAATAATAATAATAATAATAATAATAATAATAATAATAGTAATAATAATAATAACAATAATAATAATACTAAAAATACTAACAATAATAATAATATGATTCAAAATAAATGGTGGAATAGGGACTTCGACCCTTCACCAAAATAATACTAATAATAATATTAGTAACATTAATAATAAAAATAGTAATAATAATAATAATAATGATAAAAGCCATACTAATATTGCAAAATAATAATGATCATAACGGTAATAATAGAAATGATAATAGTCAAAGATAAAATGAGGTAGGGTTTCGACCCTACATTGAATAATAATAAAACTAATAAATAATAATAATAATAATAATAATAAATACTAATGATAATAAAATATTAATAATAATAAGACATGATAGTTATAATACTACTACTAAAATTAAAAATAGCCATAATAGGGTCTCAGCCCTATATAGAATAATAATAATACTAACATTGAAAATAATAATAATAATAATAATAATAATAATAATAATAATACTAACATTGAAAATAATAATAATAATAATAATATACTCAAATTAATGGAAATAAAATAAAATAAAATAAATAAAGCTTGTAAAAATAGGGTAAAAGGGTTGAGAGGGTTTAGGTTCCACCTTAGGATGTGGTGATAGGCGATGCCGACGGTGGTGCATGACGGTGGCGGTGGCGGTGGTGGCTGGAAAAAGGGAAAAGTTGAGGGTTGGGAAGAGGAGAGGGAGAATGAAGATGGAAGTAAGGGTGTTTGTGACTACATAGTGGGAGAAGAGTAGAATGAGGGCGGTAGCGCAGCCAATGGTGGCAGCGCACGGCGGCGGCCAAATGGGGAAGAAGAAGAGAAAGAGGGAGGTGAGGGAGAAAGAGCAAAATAAAGGTAGGAGAAGATAGAGGAGGGTCTTCAGGGGTTTTTGGAAGGTGAAAGGGGCAGTGGCAGTGGCGAAAGTAGTGGTGGACGGCGGCGCGAAGGGTGGTAGAGGTGAAAGGAAGGCTGATCAAGTAGGTGACTTTGCACAGCCGAAGTGCTCACGCAGGGCAAATCAAGGGGCAAGAGAGGTGTAGTTAGTTAGAGGGCCGTGCAAGGATTAGTTAGGTGGACAGAGTGGGCGACGGAGTTGGCCGAAGGCAGCGGAAACGGTGTCTGAAGTGGCGGCGGCACACAATTGGGTTTTTCTGGGTAGGAATCAAAAGCTTGATACAGGGCTCATTATGAGGGTAGGGATGACAATGGGTCGGGTCTGGGCCGAGTCCAGCCATACCCAGACCCGTTTATATTACCTAGACCCAGACCCGACCCAAATTCATCGGGTCTAGCGGGTAAAAGGGTCCTAAACTAGTCCGGTTATTTAAAAAAAAATAATTAATAATCTATGCTAATACAAATACATTTATGTTTTATATAACTCAATATGTATTTTTTTGTTAAAAAAATCATCTAAGTGAAAAAACAAATATATTAAAATAGTTATATTAACTTTTCAAATGGTGTTTTAATGCTTTTAGTAGGGATGTAAATGGGGCGGGTTCGGGGCGGGTATACCCATATCCGTATCCGATAAAAAAATTCGTACACGAATCCGTACCCATACCCGAATCCATATCCGCTAATATATCCATATCCGTATCCGTTAGATATCCGTTACTCGACGGATTATCCATTTACCCGTTAATAGATATTATCCAATGGATAAATCCATCACCGGACAGATAAACCCATTTAGAGTTAAGCTAAATGATAATTCTAACTTTAATTTATACTATATTTATTTTAAAATTAAGGGTAAAAAGGTAATTATATATCGGGTAAACGGGTACGGATATGGATACAAGTATGGTTATGGGTACGGGTATGGATATCCTATACCTGTATCCGTACTCGAACCCAACGGGTATTTTTTTCCATCATCCATATCCGTATCCATATTCGTTTATCCATATCCGTTGGACAAAATCCATCGGGTTTCGGGTAAAATCTACCCTGTTTATATCCATACCTTTTAGAATACAATGTTATACATATTGTTTATATAGTAAGTATACAAAAATAAAATTTAAAAAAAATGAATAAGGAGCTTATATAAGATTAAGACAATAATGACAAACATAATATTAGTATGTATTTATATATGTATACACACACACACACACACACACATATGTATATTAAACGGGTCTGGCGGGTCGGGTCTGGGTCTAGAACTGGACCCAGACCCAGACCCTTTAAGGTATATGTTGACCCAGACCTTATCCAGACCCGTCGGGTCCAAAAATCATGGATCCAGACCCGCTAAAAATAAGGCGGGTCTAGCGGGTCTGGGTCGGGTCCGAGACCCATTGCCATCCCTATATGAGGGTGTTTATAGAGCTTAGAGGAAAGGGTAAGGTCTGTGGGACCACGAGGGAGTAAGGCAGGTAGGGTTAGGGTTGGCCGGCTGCGCCATTAGGCCGACGAAATTCAAAACATGGCAAGGTAGTGGCTGGCTGGGAGAGGGAAATCGTGTGTGAGAAGAGGGGAGAGTGGTTGGGTGAAATGGTTGACAGATCAGCGGAAGAAGATAATGGGAGAATGGCCAGTCAAACAACAAGATTTTCGGCCGATCGGGGAAGGAGTGGCATGTCAACGGAGGGAAGGGAGGAAGGAAGAAGAAGAAAGAGGTGGGGGGCTGGACCAACAATTTGGGGAGTAAAAGAAGGAAAAGAAAAGAAAGGGAGATCGGTCTAGTGACAGAGTAAACTTAACAAAACGCGGCGTTTAGGAGACGAGCCACGTCGAAGGAGAAACAGAGGGGAAAGTTTGGGTCGCAGGAAGGCAGGCTCAGGTTGCCGAAGGAGAAAAGAGAAAGAAAATGAGGCGGGCCACGGACAGGCCCAATCGGGTAAGGAGGAAGAAAGAGAAAAGAAGAAGAAGAAAAAGAAGGAAAAAGGAAAGAAAAAGAAAGAAAAAAAAAGAAAAAAGGAAAAAGAGAAAAAGAGAAAAAGAAAATAGTGGGTTGGGTTAATTAAATTAATTATGATATTTGGGATATTTAAAAATAGTAATATTTAAATAAAATCGTATTTAATCTCCTTTTTAGGGTAATTTAGGGTTTTTGAAATATTTTTCCTAAATTCCTTTTAATTAGCAAATCACTCTAATTTTATCTAATTAAATTATTTATAAAATTCATATTAATTTAGCCCTATTTTCTCATTCTTATTTTAAATAAAATAATTAATTTAATTAATTTTCCTAATAAAACCTTATTTAACTATAATTATTAAAATTAAATTTTTTGGGGCATTTCAACTTCAAAAGAATACAATAACTATAATAAAATAATTCACCTTCAAAAGTTGACATTCGTAATAAGAAAAATATTATTACAATAATATTGATTTTTATATGTGGCAACTCTTAATCCTTGAACCTTTTCAATCTTGATTTATTACATTTAGATATTTGCTAGTTTTTTCTTAGTGTTAATATTTTAATTATTTAATTTGTTTAGATAATTGTCATTTGCGTTTAATTGGTACTCAACAACATATTTCTTGTGAGAATGATATCTTAGGTGCTACAAGACAAGTCATGTGCTTGTAGCATTACCCCTATCAATTATTAATGTAAATATTACAATTACAATTATTTATATTATTATTATTAATATAATAATAATTATTATAATAATTAAATGTTAC
This sequence comes from Tamarix chinensis, assembly GCA_030549775.1. Lineage (NCBI taxonomy): Eukaryota > Viridiplantae > Streptophyta > Magnoliopsida > Caryophyllales > Tamaricaceae > Tamarix > Tamarix chinensis. The sequence continues at coordinate 95,768,825 of CM060175.1, forward strand.
CGATAATAATATTTCAATCCTCATTATTAAAAGAATTATTACACCAATTATTATACATATAATTATTATAATTATAATTGATAACATGATTATTTTAACTAATTATTAGGATATTTAATAATAATAATGATATTTTTATTATTATTTACAATAATAATGATGATGATTATGATATAATTATAATTATGAATATAAGTATCAATTTTACTAATAATATCATAATTATTATATTTATTATTATGGTTATTATTATATAATAATTATTATAATAATTACTAAAATAGTGTTTATAATTAGGTATTATGATATTTATTAAATATAATTTAATTATGATAATTATAATTATTTGGAGTAATAATACTATTATTATTAATTATTGATATTAATAACATTATAAATATTCATATCATAATTATTATTTTCATCATCATTAATCAAATAAAATCAATAAAAATAAACTCTAGAGAGCATATCTTAACTAGTAGCCTACTTTTTAAGTCAATAGTAAATGGGGTTGGGGAAGGTTGGGAATGCCATAACAAAATATTTTAAATTAATGAATCAATCAAAATATTACATTGTTGCACTAAAGTTACAGGCCTTACATCTATTTAATATATTTAGATATTTCAAATACAAACATTGTAAAACTAATAACAATTATATAAAAATGGCAATTATATATATTATAAATTATATCTAACTTACTATGGTAAACATATACAATAATATAAATTGCATATAAATGTTTGTTATAACATAATAAAATACAAGAATAAATTCCATAATATAAATTAAACATATATAATTTACACACTCATAATATGCATATTGGATTTTTTTTTTGTAAATTTATAAGTAATTCTAAGAAAACCTGAATGTATTGTTAAAAATTTAGAAAATGTTGATTTTTTTTCATAATTTTTAATTTTTAATGAATGCATACATTTTTTTTATTAAGATACATGATATTTTAAAATAGTTTTTTATTTCTAAATAAATGCTTTCAAAATTATTCAAATCATTATTTTACCATTACCTCTGAATAGTGAAAAATATGTTGTGTTTCTTTCTAAAAAATTCAAAATTTATCGTCATCTATTATTAGTAATAAGTTTCCTAATAACTAATAAACTATTAATAGTATAATTTTAAATTTATGTATAAATTTTTACTTTTATGTGGACATTAAATAACTAATATAATGATAACTGTTGTAAATATTCAATTTACATACCGTGGATGTACAATTTACGAATGTATATTGTATTACATCATAGGTTTAATACTCTCATTAGTACCATAAGTTGTAGTAGCTTCTCCATTATGATTCCACGCCCAACTCTACGTATCATCTACCTCATTTTATATTCTCTAACTCTCTCATGATGGATATAATAAGTGTGGGTATGATATATATGGAATATTGTGAATTATAAATGAAATAAAGAATCTATACATATGAATGAGAATAAGAAGTCACACTCTCTCTTTCTATCTATATTGTTCTATATCTCTCTTTGAGTTTATCAATATTACAATAATAACACAATTTTCAATGTAATTTAATTCAATTCATTGTTTCACAGTACATATAAGTCAGTTTAAACGAACTATTTCCTTCCCTAAAAAATTCAATACATGTAATTTAATTGAATTGGGAAAAGAAAAAGGGGGGGGGGGAGAGAAAACCAACCATCTACTTAAAGTTGAGACAATTCCTATCACAAATATTTTTGTTAATTCTTTGGGATTGAAAATATCTAGATTTTCTTAAGTAACAACTCACCTTCCTCCTAAATTTGTCAATGTAATCTCAGTATTCTTTTAAACATTGGCCATGATTTTTTCTCTCTTCTAAAGTAGCATGCTTAAAATCAGGGGCGGAGCTAGGGGGTTTCATGGTGTCACGAGACACCATGAAAGTTTAGTTAAATATATTTTTGTGCCTTTCATTATCAGAAGCTGCACTTGGCACAGTGGATAGGACACCGTGAAAATATGGAAAGGATGTGGGTTCAAGCCTCATGAGGTGTACGTAGCCATCAATTTTCCTACTTATTTACTGAAAAACTTTTTCTGCTTATTTGTTTATCTTACTTCTTTTACTTATTGTTCATATGGTGTACGTAGCCATCAATTTTCCTACTTATTTACTGAAAAACTTTTTCTGCTTATTTATTTATCTAACTTCTTTTACTTATTGTTCATATGGTGTACGTAGCCATCAATTTTCCTAATTTACTGAAAAACTTTTTCTGCCTATTTATTTATCTAACTTCTTTTACTTATTGCTCAATTAAGTGTACGATTAATTAATAAATAATTAATATTTGGATGAGATATTTAGATCAATTTAACTCAATATTTTTAATTATGCGGTAAATCTGTTGCCGTGTGCCATGTACTTAAAAAAATTTGACCGATCATATTATTTTTAATTATTTATTAATTATAATTAATAATATATAAAAATATTATTATTATTATTATTGTATGAGGGACACCATGAAGTTGGAAGTCTGGCTCCGCCACTGCTTAAAATAATAGAAGTCAAGTAGCCATGGTGATATTTAAATCATATGCAACTTAAAGAGGATAGATGATGGCACAGTCTAGATTTTTTTTTTTGGTTTTAGATATAAACGGGAGACAGAGTTCTAAAAAATGAATAGATAATGAAATATTGATAAATTTTAATGGAGTTGAGATATATTTAAAGTAAGTGTGTAGATTAGAAAGATTGTTGGGTTATTATCTAACGTTGGGCTTATATGTAAACGATACGAATTGTGGATTGTTATATAAATTGATCACGTACAAAAATTATTATATTTACATATAAATTATTTGGGCTTAATATATCTTATTGAGCGTGAGCTTGTATGTATAAAGACTTTGGATATTATAGATTGATGATGAATCGAATTATAATAGCCTAATAAATAATAGTTTAGTTATATATATATAAGGCCATGTCTTATTTGATTTTCATCAGTCAATAGAGACCGATGAGCGTGTGCTTGATTTAGAAAACTACAATACTACCAATATAGTTATTGTTACAAATATATTCGTATACTATCATTCTAGCGCTATAGATTCATGTACACTTCCACATTATTCTTATGTATTAATCTTGATGAATTTTCATGTGATCCTATGGGAGTAAATACTTTTTCTGGTTCTATTTGCTGATGAAATATTGTTTGCATATAATGATCTTCTTTCTTTTTTATTGTTTGACCTTTCTCTGACTCCATCTTCATCGTTGGCCTAACATTATTCTTACCCAAAAAAATTCCTTCTCGTTCTTCTTCTTCATTTATGGTTGTGTGTGTTGCTCTTCTTGGCTCATTGAAGTTCTTGTCTTGTCGACCACCAAGTTTGACTCAAAGTCACGATTGCTCCTAGAAGCTTTTAGGACTGGCATTGGGCTTGCATTAGCTAGTTGACAATGCTTCTTGAGGTTGTTGTTGCTTTTGTCGAGTGATAGTTGTGGCTGGTGATGGGTGACGACAAGCCATGGTTTTGGAAGATAAAGATGGTTGGGGTTGGGGACAGGCGAGAGGTAGAAGAAAATATTATGGATAGATTAGGGTTTAATTAATCAAGATAGTTTTGCAAATTGAACAATGAAAAAAAAAGGTTAGTATGGTTGTGTATGGGTTTTGAACATGAGATCAAATCGACAAGTAAGGAACAATCAACTAGCTATGATAGTTATTTTCCCTTTAACTTATGCACAACCCATTTTTGATATTCATTTAAGCTACTTTGGCCTGCCCTTGTCTTGAGTGATTGGGTCGCTTGGACAATTTAGACCTTTTGATTGTTAAAGCCTAGTTTTCAATAATTTTGGTACTTTTGAGCTATAAATTTGGTACTAATTAATTTTTTATTATTTGAATAATAATATTAATTAAATATAATTAACCTAATTAATTTAATTAGATATTTATTTTATTCTAATCAAATAAATTATTGTATGAGCCATTAATTTTATTATAATGCTAATAATGTTAGATTTAATATTTTTGTGGATATTGAATCTAAATAAATGTGGTCCTAATAATATTATAGGTCTAAAGTTGGATCAATTTATTTAAATAATTTGTTATCTAATATTAGTAGATAGCCTAATTAACACAATATGCCAACAAAGTGACATCTTTTTTAAAAATTAGTTTATTAAAATTATTGGATATTTTTGTATATATATTTATTCATGTGGATAATTATTCTGCTCAAAGAAAGGAAAATATATAGTAGAATTTTATATATACATGCAGTGATAGATATGTGATAATTATTTGGATGTCATGTGGATAATGATTTAATTCAAAGATGAGCTCGTCATCTGACTGGCCTTATCATCAGTATTTGATCACTACAACAAGAACACCACTTATAGTTGATATTATTGTCCAAATACTTGATCTTAATGCTACATCGGTTTCTTGTAATGGAATTGTCATTATTTTTTTTATTGTTTACTATGCATGGTTTCTTTGAGCATGTATATTTATATTATTGTTGTATTTTCTATACAATTATATCTACTACTACTATATCTGCCAATCATAGTTCCATTCCCATGCTAAACGATAATAACGCTAAGCAATGAAAGAATAATGTGTTACTTACCATTGGTTGCATGGATCCAGACCATGTACTTTGGTTAGAAAAACCCACTAATCTAACGATTGAAAATTCCTCTGATGAGAAAAGAAACTTTGAAAAGTGAGATTTTTCAAATCACATAGATCTCATGATCATTAAGCACATCACTGCATAGGCTTTTAGGTATTGAATTTCTGATGAATTCACCGATATCAAGGATTTCCTTACCAAAATTAAGAAATATTTTGCAAAAAAAAAGGGATAAGGCTAGAAAAAAGTTCAATTTTTTTTAGTGCTTGATTTCAAGTATAAAGACAAAGGAAATATAAGGGATTACATCATGGAGATATCTAACATTACTTCAAAACTCAAGGCACTAAAGCTTGAGTTATCATATAACTTACTAATCCATTTAGTATTGATCTTACTTCCTGCACAATTCAGTTAATTTAAGGTTAGTTATAACTGCTGAAAAGAGAAATGAAATCTTAATAAGCTCATTTTATATTGTGTGTAAGAGGAAAAACGATTGAAGTAAGAAAAGATTGAGAGTGATCATCTAACAAATACCTCTAAAAGTTAAGGCAAGAAAAGAAAGGATGAAACTGCTCCTAAGGGTCCAATACAAAAGAAATAATTAAAGATATATATATATATATATATATATATATATATACTTCTTTTATAAAAAGATTCGACATGTTAAGAAGGATTGTCAAAAGTACCACATATGATACATGAAGAAAAATGCAATCCTTAATTTGGTCTGTTATGAGCTTAATTTATCTTGAGTATCTATAAACACTTATATTTTGGTACTACTACTCACATAAATATTTCTATGTAAGGTTATTTGAGTCGATGAAAGTCAACTGATGATGAAAGACACATATATATGGGAAATGGCAAGGTAGCAATAGTTGAAGAAATTGACACTTTTAGGTTTTTATTATAAACTAGTCATTATTTATATTTGAAAAAAAAACTTCCATTGTACATCCTTTTAGATAAAAAATGGTTTCTATTTTTCTATGGGACAAATCTGGTTATTATTGTACATTCAGAAATAATAAATTCAATCTTTCATTAAATTCAAATATTATTAGTATTGGTTCATTATGTGCATATGATAACCTATATATAATTGATGTCATCATTTCATATCATGAAACCTTACACGTGGAATCACGTAGTACTAAACACAAATTAAGTAAAGAAAATTTGACATCAATATGACATAAGTGCTTAGGTTATATCTTAAAAGGAAGAATTGAGAGGCTTGCGTTAAATGGCATTTTAGATCCCCTTAACTTTACATATTTAAACAATTGTGTTAAATGTATTAAGAGAAAACATGTAATTCCCTGAATTTTTAAAAGCCTATAATTTAATAAATAACTTTTATTTGGGATAAATTAGCCTTTAAATCTATTTAATTTAATTATTTTATAGATTTTTGAGTATATAAAATAGGGTATAAATATTTAATAAATTAATATAAATATTTTTTTTATTTTTATCACACTCTTATTATTTAAATAATTTTTCAAACCATTATTTTACTAAAATTATCCTTTTTAAACCCTTATATTTAAATTAAATTAAATTAAATTATTAAATAAATTTATTACCCAAAAATATTATATTTTATTATTTTATAAATTAAATTATTTTATTTAATCCCATTTTCTTTTTCTTTTTCCCTTTTCCCTTTTCTTCTCCTTTTTCTCCTTTTTCTCTTTTCTTTCTTCCCCTTTTTTTCTTTCCTTGGGCAGCCGGCTGGCCTAGCTACCCCACCCCCTGCATCTGGGCCGTAGGCCCGTTTCCTCTCCTCCCTCTCCTTCTCCCTAGCGCTTGGGCCGCTGGCTCATTTTCTTTCCTCCTCCGCGTGAGCCCGGCTATCTCCTTTCTTTCCTTCCTTTCTTCCCCGACCAGGCCAACCCGCGTTCTTCTTTCCCTTCGGCCGCCCGTTGCACCAGCCCTCCCTCCCCTATTTCTTTCTTTCTTCTTCTTCCTCTTCCCCCAACAAAAAACCCAACCACCCCGCCATCTCCGCTGCCCAACCTACAACCCTCTCCCCCTACTACTTCCCCTATCTCTCTTTCTCTCTCTCTCTCTCTCATCGTTTTCCTGCCTTATCCCGGCCCCACCACCTCTCCCTCTCCTTGCCCATACCCCTCTCTTCTCCTCCCTCTCCTTGCCATCGCCATTCCCCTACCACCCTTGCCGCCACCCTCAAGCTCCCCTATCCCCTATTTTCTCTTCCTCTTCTTTTTCTTCCTCTTTCCCTGCCTCATTCTGCATTTTTTCGAACTCCCCATGCATTCCCCGACCCTCCTTTATTCATTTCTTCTCCTCCCCTCTCTCACCCTGTTTTTGTTTCGCCACCACCATTCCGCCGCTGCCGCCGCCTCAACCGCCACCTGCACCACTCCCTGCCACCCTCTACCTCACCCTTGAACCATCACAGCACACCTCGAGCCACCCCATAGCCTCCTTCTTCCTCCTCTCTTCTTTTTCTCATGTTTCCCTCCCTTCTCGGCAGCCACCCTGCACCGCCTCGATCCGCCACCTCTGCAACTACCTGAGCCCCAAAATAATCCCTGCAACCCCCTCTACCACCCCAAACCTCCTTTGGTCGAAACCACCACCTGCAGGCCTCCATTTTCTCCCTCCCTTTTCCTTCCTTCTCAGCCCTCCATCTCGACTCACCTTGGTAGCCCCACTTTGCAGCCTCGCTGCCGCCGCCACCCTTAGATGCCGTCAACCCATCCCGACCACCACCTACACCCCCTCTCCACCTCTGCACCCTTCCTTTGCCCTAAATCCTCCCCTAACCATCTTCTTTCCTAGCCCCAAACCACTAATCCGAAAATAGCCATTTTTCCTCCTATCATCCACCTTCAAGCCCCTCCTCCTCATTTCTTTGCATACAGCTCATATTGCATGAGCAGTATGAGCTGCTACATGTTTTGATTTATTTGGGTAATAATTTTAAAGTATAATAATATTTAATTTAAGTATTTGATTAATTAAGTGTTATTGAAATACCCTAGAATTAATTATTTTAGGAAATAAGTTATTAAATAAGGATTATTGGGGAATTTATTTAATATACTACTCTTTATAAATTAAAAATAAAAAAAAGGATTTTGTAGGGCAAGCTAATAAGAATTTTGAGATAAATTACAAAGGTATCTTTATACAAATATATATATATATAATTTTAGGCCCTAAATTAGCCTAAAAAGGAGGATAAATATTTTATTTAATTATTTAAATATTCTTACTCTAAGTACCTAAAGTAAATACTCTAAACATTTATACAAAATAAAATAAAATAAATAAATTATTCTCCCTTTTTCTTCTCTTTTTTCCTTTCCCCCCCTTTTTTTTCCTCGTCGTTGGGCCAGCCCCGGCCCAACCCCCTTCTTCTTTCCCTCCTTCCCCCGCGGTCTAGCGCCGTCCATTTTCCCCTGGCAATGCAACGCAGCGTTTCGCTCATCATTCCGCCGAAACGCTACACCCCGATTAATGAAAGTAACGGTTACCTGCCAGCCATACTCGACGCCGATTTTTGTCCATAACTCGCCCGAAACGCCGCGTTTTGGTAGGGTCTTTTGACCGTTGCCGAACCGGCCGGTCTCCCCCTCCTTTTTCTTTTCTCCCCGGATCGCCGGTCCGGCCACCTTCTCCTTCCTCCTCGCGCGCGCGACCTACAACATGCCGCCCTCCTGCGCCGGCCGCCTGCACGCCGCCTTCCCATTTTCTGCCCTGCTGGCCACCCTCTCTCGACCAGCCTACGCCCCCCATCACCCCTAGGCCACCCCGCACCTTTTCCCCCTTTTCCCGACCAGCGCAGAGGTCTGCCATGGCAGACCTGCGACGACCGCCCCTGCCGGCCGGCATGCCCCAAACGCCGCCTGACCTGTCCTCCCTTGTCCCCTCTCTCGATTTTTCCCCAATTCGAGCCTATAAATACCCCCACGAGCCCCAGGATCGGGCTCTTTCAAAAATTATACCCAGAAATCCCCTCTTGCGCCGCCCCCTCTTTAGATCACCGCCCCGTCGCCGCCGCCGCTCGATCCACCCCCGAAACCCTTCCCTGCATCACCCTCCACCTACCCAAGCCTCCCTCACCCCTCGGTTTGCTCTGCACGCGCCGCCCTAGGCGTGAAAAGCACCCTTCCCGACCAAGCTAATCCCCAAACCCCGCCACCCTTCGCACCGCCGCCCACCGCCGTGCCGCCACTCCCAGCACCCCCTCTACCTCCTAAAACCACCAAGGGAGCTTCCCCAACCTCCCTAGACCTTCTGTTTCCCCTACCAAGCCCTCCTTTCCCTTCCTTTCCCCTCCACCACCTCTCCACCTTCCTTCTCCCCCCAACGCCGCCGCCGCCGCCGCCGTGCGCCGTGCACCGCCACCTGTGCCACCAGCACCTCTAGGTAGTCCTCTAAACTCCCCAACCCCTAAACCTTTATTATACAAATGCTAATTATTTTTAGTAGCATTATTAGTATTATTCTTACTATTACTATTACTATTATTATTATTATTATATTTATTATTAGTATTAATAATAATAATAATATTATTATTATTATTATTATTAATATTATTATTATTAATATCATTACTACTATCATTATTATTATTATTATTATTATTATTATTATTACTATCATTATTATTATTATTACTATCCTCATTATCATTATTATTATTATTATTATTATTATTATTATTATTATTACTACTACTATCATTACTATTATTATTATTATTTTAGCTCCTTGTCACTATTAGTAATATTTCGTATATCGCTAACCTTACTATCGCTACTACTATCATTATTATTAGTAACATTGAACTACTACCATTAATAATAAATATTATTAAAATTACTTTAAATTATTGTAGCTACATTATTAGTAGTAGCATGATTAACTACTTTAAAAATATTGACCATACTTCACTTATAAAAGTAATATTATTATTCTTAGCCCTAATGGTAAGTTAAAGAATAGGGGTAAGGTAGAAAAGAATAGTGTTTTGGTCGGAGGAAAAGTAACCCCAATTTTCCCTCTTATAGGCGAGTCAAGTCGACACCCGGAGGAGGCGTAGGAGCGTGCTCCAAGACCGGTGTCGTGTTAGGTAAGGACGTGGCTAAGGCCATCTGTGTGTATTGCATGTTTTACCTGTCTTGTATGCCTTATGCGGTTGTGTGCTATAATATGTATATTATCTATGTATTTATGTAGCGCAGCATGGAACCGAGGTATGTTCTCGTACTCTCGTCTATATGTACTAATATGGTATGGTACAAGGATGATGTGGTGTGATGTGACATGCATGCTAGGTGTTTTGATGAGGAGTTGTGGAGTGGGGGCTTGAAAGAGAAAAATAAGCGACTAGGATAACCAAAGGGAAGTACATCGGCTAACGCAGGTAAGAATGACCTAGGCAATTTATGATTAGTAAATGGACGGGAAAAGGGGGAATTATATAAATGGAAGAGTGGAAGAAAGTAAAGTTGCCTGGGGGAAACTAGGGTTTGCATGGGAATGATAGAGTTGGCATGGTGGGAGTGAAAGGGTTTGCATAGGGTGGTTAAGGTCCGCATGGGGGCGAACCTTACGTATGGAAAGTTTCTTTGGGGCGTAGGGAAGGTAATGGAAAGTTTGTTTGGGAGTTTGGAGGCTCGAGGTGAAAAATAGTACGTGAGATAAAATAAGGGTACATAGGGACCAACTAGGGTTTGGGAAAGAAACCCTAATTTAAGAAGGTGGAAAAGAAAAAGAAAATAATAAGAATAAATGAGGAAGAGTGAGGTATGTGGGAGAGTTGAGTCTGAGGGTCATGATTTGGGTTTCCAGTGCGAGAAATGTGTTAAGTATGATAATTGCCAAGGGTGTTAGTGGCCTAATATAAGCATAGGAGATAGCTCGGTGACCTGAACCGAGCAAGGAAATAGCTAAGACTGGATATGTGACATGTATCCTACGTGCCGAGGATGCTTTGTATGAATTATGTGTTGGGTTTTAAATGCCGTTATCTTACTTGTTCCGTGGGTAATGTGGCTTGGAAACAAGACGCGTGCTTGTGTTCTCATTAGAATGTGATAGTACGAATATGTCTTCAGTCTTGATGTGATGTGTTGAGATCTCTAGCCATGCATGACAAAAGAAATGCCCTCGAATAAGATACATTAAAACACTAACGACTTACAGAGAAAGATGTTGAGCCGAACCCAGACCGGTCCACCGGCTATAATAGTGGCAGGGTATCTTACCCTCGCGACCGTTCCACCGGCTATAATAGTGGCAGGGCATGTTCCCTCGCGACCGTTCCACCGGCTATAATAGTGGGGGATTTCGTGCTCAACAAACTCAAACGTAAAAGTGATATGGCATGGGAAAGATACAAATGGTTACAGTGGAATACCTCGTGAGTCGGGGCCAGATCGGTCCACCGGCTATAATAGTGGCAGGGTATCTTACCCTCGCGACCGTTCCACCGGCTATAATAGTGGCAGGGCATGGCCCTCGTGACCGTTCCACCGGCTATAATAGTGGGGTTCCCGCACTCACATGGTCTGGATAAGACGATGATCGATTATAATCAGAGACCTGATAAAAGAAAAGTGATATCTGGTTCGTAACCTGTGTTGTTTATATGTGTTATTGCATTCTATCTACGTATCTATGCTATATCTGCTATGTTATGTATCTTTGCATGTGGGCCTTAGCGCATCTGTTACCTTACTCAGTACGTAGCGTACTGATCACCCGTTTCATGGGTGCTGCTCATTCCCACGAGCAGAAGATCCCTCTGATCTTGTGCAGGTAGGAGACCATGTCTTTGATGCCTATGATACCTACGAGGCATCAGGTGGGGCAGAGTGTTGAGCCTAACCTGACTTGGGGATCGAGAACGAGTTGGCCGGACTCCGTTGCTACCTTCAGACTTCGTATTTTCCTTATTTAACTGTATTTCGAACTACGCTTTATGTTTTGTGAATCGCGTTTTTAAGTTGTAATCTTAAACCGTACTCTAAGTTGTATTCCTAAACGATATCCTAACTGTTGTTGACTCGTATTTTCGTGAATGACCTATGTTAATTACGTACATATGTTTTGTTGATGGTTTAGCTTAGCCTTAGCACTTAGTATCGGAACAATAGGAGTGAACCGGCCTGGTACTAAGTGTGGCGGTAATACCCCCGAGTTTACAGTTTTAATTCTTTCGCTTCCGCTAAAACTTTTGATTTAAACGAATTTTTTTTCAGTAGTAAATTTGGGGGTGTTACAGTTATAAAGTTTTATATTTTGATTTTTTATTATTTCTAACATAATAAACCTTGATATTATTTTTAGGTATTGGTTTTGATAATCAAAGCTTGAATATTTAATCGGAATACCGGTAAGGTTCGTTTTTACGAGAATCAAGGTAACCGTTAAATCCCACTTAAATGCATGGATTAACGTATGTTAGCACATTAGGATTTTTAATACATTACTATGCTTGATATATGTTGTTTAATATGATATATGTGGTTTCTTGTGTTGATTGATAAAAAGGAAGCATAATAGACTATATGCTATGCGTGAAATTTCGTAATATGACTCAAACAACACTGATTAGCGAGATAAGAGTATTTGATAATTAGTAAATATCACGAGAACGAATTCTAATTCGATATTAGATGAGATTAGGATGGCCTTAATGATTATTATGTGTTACCTTGGACAACCATTTGAATAAGAAATATCTGATGATATCCAAACGATTGAAAGTGAATAATTATTTGATTATTGTGCTTTTGTGATCACCTTAATTAAGACACTAATACTTAAAGTGAAAGACCTCGAGATCGGGAATGGTGGCTCTTTAGGGGTCGCTACCCTAAAGACGTGGTTTAGCCCATGGTTATTTTGGTATTTGTTGGTGTGCTTTGTGCCCCAGCCAGGTCCTATATCTTACTCTATCTAGCTCTACGGACCTAGTTAGGGGGTATGCATACTTATGGATTAGGTGTCCTTGTCGGTAGGGTACTGAGTTAGCTTTATGCACCAGTACAACCAGGGTATCTTTGCGTCCTTAGGTTGATAGTCGAAGGGTACTGAGTAGATTTTATGCACTAGTGCAACTGGTGTACATTTGTGTCCCGGGATCTTGATCTTCCTATCAAGGCAAATAAATGGAATTGTTGTGTTGATTAAAAAGGGAAAACACTAATTGTGAAAGTGAAAGATTAATGAGCCGGGCCCAGTTGAATTATATTATGAGTACCAATCCACCAGATATAATAGTGGCCCAAGTGCGTGTTGCCTTGGATGATGTATATTTATATTCCGATCCACCGGCCATAATAGTGGGGGTCCCGAGCTTAATAAATTTGATTTGGCTGTGAATAAATTATGGGAAAATACTAATCACTTATAGTGGAATACCATGTGAGTCGGGGCCAGACCAGTCCTCCGGCGAATAATAGTGGCTAGGAGAATTTTGTCCTGCATGACCGGTCCACCGGCGAATAATAGTGGGGTTCCCGCACTCACACGAATAATTATAATCCAATATGATTGATAATAATGGACTAAGGGCTTAAGGCTTGGAAGTGTCGATTGTTCTCTATGGCCTATTAATATCTGATTGATTTGTTAAGTATGTGGTTGTATGACTGTGGATATTAAGTATTTACCTTTCATTATGTATGTATGTAATATCATGTGTTGCATTGCGGGCCTGCTGTTAGGTGTGTTTCAAAGGGTTACTCAGTACCGTAGTACTAAAGGGTTACGTTCGTGGGGTCCCTGCCTATTCAATGGGTAGTGTCCCTTACAGGTCTTTTTCAGGTGCTATTCAAGTAGGCTATCAGAAAAGAGCGTAAGGTACTATTCGAAATATCCTAGGAGTGTCTCTTTCTCCTTTGAGATTTATAGTTTCAATATATTTATTGATTTGTAACCACCACTAGTGGATTTTATTTTTGTGAAATGTTATGTGCGCTACTCTGATTTAATTATGGCTTGAGTTTCTCGTAAGTTGTATTTTATCTTTTAGCCTTCATACTTGGTACTGGAACGGTAGGAGTGAACTGGTCCAGTACTAAGTGTAGCGGTAATATCCCTAGAATTCACAGTTTTGTTATTTCGCTTCCACAAATTGATTTAATAAAATGAAATTTTTCAGTAGTGAATTTTGGAGGTGTTACAAAACATACCAAAACTAGGAGAATATGTGTAAATAGATATTCAGACATCTTAGAATTAATTCACATAAATCTCTATGGATCATTCTATATTGATTCTTGGAATGGTAAATAGTATTTGATATCATTTACAGACAATTACTAAAGTTATGGTTACATATCTCATTCATAAAAAGTTTCAGTCATTGGACGTGCTCAAATCTTTTAAGCTTGAAGTTGAGAATCATCTCAATAAAAGGATCAAGTATGTTAGATGTAATTGTGGTGGTGAGTACTATACCAAATATGATAGTTCAGAAGAATAATGTCAGGGCCATCTGCTAGATTCCTAAAGGAGTGTGGAATCATCCATAACACCATGCCAAGATCTCCTAGCTTAAAAGGTGTAGCTAAAAGATTAAACAAAACTCTTAAAGACATGATAAGGAGTATGATTAGTCATTATATCTTGCTAGAGTCACTCTGGAGAGAAGTATTAAAGATGGTAGCTTACATTCTAAATAAAGTACCAACTAAATCAACTACTAAAATGCCTTATGAGCTTTGGACAGGTATAAAGCCTAGTATGAAATATTTTCATATTTGGGGATGTCCAGCTAAGACAAGGCCATATAGGCCACATGAAAAGACATTGGACTCCAAAAAGGCTAGTAGTTATTTTATTGGTTATTTCGAGCAATCATAGGGTTATAAGTTCTATAATCTCACACTCAGCTCTATTTTTGAGACAAGAAACACCACGTTCTTTGAGGATGTTGAGATTTGGGGGAGAAATGGTGGTAGGGACATTTTTAAGGAGGAATTTATTACAATTCCTATTGTTGTTTTCAACACTGTGCAAGTCTCCACACCAGTTATTGATCAAAAAGAAAATCATAAGCCTCTACAAGATAATTTTGAACAACCATCTATTGAGAATGAGGTTATTGTTCCACAAGAACAAGCTCAACAACCTCAAGAGATAAGGAGATCCACCAGATAAAGGAGAAGCGTTATTTTGGATGATTGCATTTTATTTCTCCTAAAACAAGAGTTAGGCATTGGGGTGATGGAAGATGATCCAATTAACTTCCATCATGGTATGGAGAGTTTGAATTCTCAAAGGTGGATTGATGCCATGAATGAGGAAATAAAGTTCCTAATGGATAATGACATATGGGATCATATCCCATTTTGTAAAGGAAAGAAACCAATTGGTTGCAAATGGTTATTTAAGACCAAAAGTGATTCAAAGGGTAATAGGGAGAGATATAATTTACATCTTGTTGCCAAGAGATTTACACAAAAAGAAGGAGAGGACTTTAAAGAGAATTTATCTCCATTCTGTTCTAATGATTCCTTGAGGGTGATTATGGCATTAGTGGTACATTTTAATCTTAAGTTATATTAGATAGAACCATTTTTTTAACGGTTCCATAGAGGAAATGATCTATATAGTAAAACTATAAAAATGTCAAAAGACCCAAAGAATATAGTTTTCAAACTTAAGAAATCCATTTATAAGCTCAAACAAGCGTCTTAATAATAATATTTCAAATTTCATAAAGTTATCACCTCTTTTGGTTCTAAGATGAATTTAGCAGATGAATGTGTATACAATAAGTTCTATGGGAGTAAATATATTTTTCTAGTTTTGTATGTCGATGGCATACTACTGGCATGTCATGACATAGGTTTGTTACATGAAACCTAGAAATTTCTAGCTAAGAATTTTGAGATGAAAGATCTTGGTAATGCCTCTTTTGTATTGGACATAGAGATATATAGGGATCTTTTTCAAGGTATCTAGAGGTATCACAAAATATTTATGTTGAAAGGGTTCTCATGTGGTATGCCATGCAAAACTACAAACCAAGAAACACCCCTTTTGCTAAATGAGACAAATTTAGTCTCGATCAGTGCCTTTAGAATGACTTTGAAAGAAAGAAAATGCAGCGTATTTCCTACGCTTTAGCAGTGGGAAGTTTAATACATGCTCATGTGTGTACATGTCCAGATATTACATGCATCACTGGGATACTTGGCAGATACCAGAGTAATATGGGACTCGACTATTGGATAGCAGTCAAACGAGTCAGCGGTACGTATAGAAAATAAAATATTAAATGCGTACATATTAAAGGTCAAACAAGCTTGAGATCATAGGATATTCATATTTAAATTTTGCTGGATGCTAAGATAGAATGAATTCTACATCGAGTTTTGTTTTCTTGATGGATGGAGGTGTTATTTCTTGGAAGGATGCTAAGCAAACAATTTTAGCTTCTTCCACTATGGCAGCGAAATTTATAGTGTGCTATATGACTTCCATTTGCGGTATATGAATGTAAAATTTTGTCATGGGGCTACGTATAGTTGATGGTCTTTAAATACCGCTTAAGATGGCATGTGACACTAAGACTGCAATTTATTATTTCAATAACAACCTATTTTCTACAAAATAAAAAAGTATTGATATTAAATATTTGTATCTTAACGAGAAAGTATAGAAAGGAAAGTTTCTTATAGAGCACATTAGTACAAACTCTATGATAATGGATCCACTCACTAAGGCTTCACTACCCAAATAGTTTCTCAAGAATTTTACTCATATAGGTGTTATGTTAGCTAATATGCTTAGTTTTAGTAGGAGTATGTCACTTTATTTGCTCTATGTTTTAATAGTTTGTTTTGACTTATAGACATTTTTGTCCATATATTTTCTACAAAAATAAAGTTTAAGTTTTTTTTTTCTTTTCTATTATGTTTATGATTTGATTTAACTAAAGTTTTAAGGTGGACCAATTGGAAAGAGGCATGTTACGATTGCATTACATGATATTTCCATGCCACACATCCACATCTATATCCATGTCATTTGGTTATATGCTCATATGTAACCATTGAAGGATTAGTTTCAAAAAATTGTGATGAAAACCTCTTTGATCCTATGTTGGTATGACTAATGGACAAGATTGGTTATAGATACATTTCATAGTAACAACAATATTAAGCTCATTCAGTTATTAACAATTCATGGTTATAAGGTCACATATATAACCCAAGCTGGAGATAGTTAAGTTTTTACCCAATGTTAGGCTTACATATGAACGTCACAAAATTTGGACTGTCATATAAATTGAACCCATATAAAAGTGATCACATTTATAGATAAATTATTTAGGCCTAATGTATCTAATTAGATGTGGACCTGTATGTATAGAGAATTTGGATATTCTAGATTTTTTTATCTACCAAACTAGAATAACCTGTTAGATAACAGGTTAGTTGTCTATATATATGGTTGTGGTCCCTGGGTCACACACACTTCATTCTATTCAATTATCATTAGCCAATAGAGATCGACGAGTGTGTTCCTAATCTAGAAGAATTTAGTACCACCAGTATGGTTATAGTTCAAAATACATCAGTATACAATCATTCAAGCATTGAGGTCTTAGATACACTTCTGCATTATTCTTATGTATGAATCTTGACTAATTGACATATGATCATGTTGGATCTACAGGTTAATTTTTTATTTTTTTTTATTTTTATCAAAAACCTCTCATATACCAAAGTATTGGTAAGGTAAACCCCACTATTTTTTCCCTATTATAATATGGGTACAAAATAATTCATTTAGAAAGTATATCTAAAGAATGTAGTTAGTATATAGATCAAAATTATTAAATATTTGAACCCAAGACAACAATATTAGTTAATAGTGTAAAAAAATATAATAAATATTTTATTTAAATTATAGAATAAAAAATTAAAATAAATTCAAATGTAAACAATTAATAGATTCATAAACATATACTAAAGAAGAGTAAAATCTCATTTCATTACTCCATCCAAGATATTCATGCCCACTAATTAAGCTAGAAGAGTATGTTAAGAGCTAGGGAAATTAATATGAAAATATAAGTAATTTTAATTATAATAAGAGAAAAGGTATGAAAATTAGTAAAAGAAAAGACAGAACATATATGGTGTGATAGTTTTATTTCATGGTCAAGGGTTTTCTCAACTCTCAATGAAAAATCTAGCTAAGATGTATATTAATAAAACAACTGACATCTAAAAGAGAACATTCTTACCAAATCATTAGCATCCCATTGCATTAAGAAAAATAAGACCTTTTCCCAAATGCCTTATGTTTTCATGAGCACCCACTTACCATATTTATGGGGGTATTTCTATAATTTTATATACTCATAACAATCTCTTGAATATTAACAATAGGGTAAAAAAAGCATGATATTTGATGAAATATCCCAAAATTATTTCAGTAATATGAGGTACACTTTTATACATACACAAATCATATTTGGTACATATCACAACAACTTTTGTTCATAACAAAATGGTGATATGAATCACAATTACAATTAAAGTCTCGCCTTGCAACTTATTCTGATACCCTATAGATTAAAATTTTTACTATCCGCCAATAATCACTACCAATGTAATTCAATAATAATGTTTTCAAAACATTTAATAGTAATATATTCATGTAATGATTTGTTGTCTTGAACGTGTATAGGCTATCTACTTTATGTAAAATCTATTATTTTAAATTTATAAAAAAAAGAGAAAACTTTTCTCATAATAAACTTAATATTTTCTACTAATAGTTTTTAGTTCAATATCAATCTTAAATACCATCGTGCATTTGGGCAACATTGATTACAATCCTCTAGTAACATGAACATGTCTGGTAGATTCAACGCAAACCAAACTTTACTTTCATTCCTTACTCTTTTGAACTAATTTATTTAAAAAAAATACTCAAAAAGTAGATGTCATAAACAAAAAGTTTTTAACTCCAAATTATATACATGGCTACTTAATAATTAAATTATAAAATTTGTAGCTTGCTAGCTAATCATGAAAACATGATTAGTTACACTTCTTGCTTTGACTGTAAGCAACAACAATAAAGGTGTACCTACAAAAAACTGCCAAAAATCTAAAAATTTGAAAATTCAACATGATCATTCAATATCTTCATTCTTAGTTGTTTCCTTGATCATGACAAAGAAGAAAAGAAGCATACACACTGTTGTTAATATTTCACCTATTTTATCATTATCAATCAGTAATTGAATCGATGCAACTCTTTCGTAGCTATATGTGGATAAAAAGATTTAGCCATATAGAGCACTCCTAAGCCACTCCAACCAAATCCTCACAAATACAAATCCACATAGTGTTACTCTTTTATTGACCTCTAATACCAATATGCTAGTCACCAAACCATAGTGTTGACTTTACTTATTTATTTTACTATACCATGGAAATAATTTATAACTATGATTTTTGAAAATTATTAGAATTAATTAGATGATTAATCTTATTCTAACTATTGGAGCAATTGCTGTTATCTTATTCTACAACACCCTAATTTTTTTCAACTTAAATATTTTGTTTTAAAAGTATAATGTGAAAGCAAAACCAAAAACAAGGAATATTACCATTGCATCTATCATGAGAAGAAGCATGCACATTCACATAATCTATAGGCAGATGCAAGGTAGGGTATAAAACAATGACAAAAGAGAAATAACACTGCATGATAAAACTCTTTACATAAAAAAAATCATAATCCAATATTACAAACCAAACTAAACTGACTAAAACAAAAAATTAAGAAAATCTAACTCAAAACTAAAATACTAAAAGCCTTACTTTCTGATTCCAACTCAAGCTCCAACAATATCTACATCACTTTCACCACAAATACAATAAAATAATATTTTCACACCTAACTCTAAGTAAATAGCATGCTTACCAAAACATGCTCACATGCATACCTAAAAATTCACATGCAATAATATCAAGCCATGCATAAGCCCAAGATAATACATGTACCAACATGCAATACCAACAATCATATCAATATACAAGGGTGGTGCACAAAATTCCTCCTACTAAAACAATAACATCCAATCAAAAGTAACTCACTCACTTCCAAGACACACTAGTCAAGGAAATCACACAATCACCTAGTCTTGTGCATCTAAGACAAGAGATATAATTAAAATTGATAGGGATTTAAATCTCATACCTAGCATAAAAGCCAAGGCTACATAACTCATACTTCCAAGACACCTATCATGGGAACCATTGCAACAAACTAGCCATTTAAAAAAACTAAGTGTCTAATTACTCAAGTATGTGTACCCTTGATAGGTTTTATGATTTTATATAAGTAGAATGGACCCTTCAATCTACAGGCCTTTAACTCTTGGGGCTGCCGAGGCTTAGAATGCCTGCTTAATTCTAAGTATATTTCACTTTGTTAGTTAGTGTTTTATTCCAACCAAGGATCACATGATTCCATAAAAAATCTTACTCTTGATCTCTCTTAGAAAGGAAGAAATAACAAATAAAACTAACCATAAAAAGGCCAAGGTTATACAAAAAGTCATAACCTCACAACCAATCAATCATTTCCTTAGCTTAATTATTCTTTTCAACTTACTTTGTTACATTCAATTATTCAAAGTCAACATGAAGTCGACTAGGCCCATCTTAATCAACACATAGACAGATTCAATTTACCAAAAAATATCACAAAAGATCATATTCTTAAAACTTACCACCATAAAATAAGGATATACACCAAAAACCAAACCAAAACTAGGCCTTAAGCCAAAATCAAAACCAAACCAAACGTGGCCTCAAGCTATACTAAATCTAGTCACAAAAGGTGTATTAGCCAAATAAAGATCAAATAACTCTTACCAAGGTAAAACCATTTTAATCCAAAATCTTGAAAATACTTCAAATCCCAAAGAATAATATTTGAGGCTATAAAAGTCCAAATCGATGTTGTAAAATGACTTAAAACGCCAAAACATATCAAATAAAAGCTTTTCTAAAAATAGTATTTACATAAAACACTGTTTATGAATGATGGAATATATCATTTTATATAGATAAGATTAAATCCAAAAACTAAGTTATTACCAAAAATTACTATTTACCAAAAAACTATCAAATTACTATTCAAGGGAAGTATTATTCACGATAAGACCAAATTTTGAATAATATATTAAACAACCAAAATATCTCCATGAGAGCAAAATATCTTAACTTGCTTTAAAATATCATGTTAAGCTTAACTAGCTAAAAATATGTTTAATTTAAGATTTGATCCTACTTAGGGTAAACAATAGTTAATTAAGCCATTTTAATCAATAACACAATGAATATTTCAAGGACGCTTTGAATCATGAAGAATATTTTATAAAAACCTAAAGCATCCTAAACTTTAACTAAAATTAAAACACCTTAAATATGGTTAAAACAAAGTAACATATGCATGAAACTTATCCTAAAAATGCTTACCAATATCATGGTATCATTATATTCCAACAAATCATCCACAACTCCCAAAATCATAACAAAGTCGCACCACCCAAACAAGAAGGCCTAAAGCCTACCAACCTTTAATCAATAAAGTCATAACCTAAATATGTTTGAATTGAAATATCCTCAACATCAAACTTGTACTAAAAACCTCCAAGAACATAAATAATCCATATAATTTAACACAATTCATTCTAACCCCAAAATATGCCCCATGGCTGAATCACCATCAAAGTACTCAAATTATGCTTAAACTTGAAATAAACCACATAATATATGTAAAATCTATTTACTTATAGTTTTGGAGGTTTAACTTGAATACCCAAGTTTTAATACTAATAAAATTCCCAATTTTAACATAGAAATATAATATAATATAATATAATATATTAGAATAATCAAGCTCATAAAATCATGACAAAAGAGAAAGAATTAAAGGTGAAAAGATCAAGGAACTTATCCACAAAGTTGGAAGCATGATCAAGCTTCAAACATGGTGGTATATGGTCATAGGCCACAAAAATTATATGGATAGAGGAAGGGATAATATTTTTATGTTGAGGAGAGGAAGGAGAAGTAAATTGGCTCAAAGATGTTTAGTGTAAGCTACTTATAAATTGAGTAAAGGGATAAAGGGTAATAAGGTCATTTCACCTTAGAAATCAAAACCAAATTAGCTAAAACTTTCACCAAGGTGGTGCCACATGGGAGGGGTAAAAAGGAGTTGATCTCTTTACACAAATGAAATGGGTGGGGGAGGAAGGTTGGAAGATTAGTTTGCTAACCTTGAGACATTTTTACAAAAATATCTAACATAAAGGACACTTCTAAATTTGCTACAACCACCAAGGGGAAAAAGAATTTATAAGACTAAAATAAAAATTTCTAATCCATAATAAACTATAATGAAATTTTAGGTTCAAGTCTTACAAAATTTAGATAAGATTTGAGGAAGAAAAGTATGATTTAGTGACTTTTAAGGTATAAAATTATCCAAATAATTCTAAAAATTATATAAATATTAATGAAATATTTGTGGATAACTTTACCTAAATAATAGTAAAATAATATGGTATCAAAATTTTCACAAAACTTAGATAAATAGAAAGGGCTTAACAGGGCTTAAAACGCTAAATTAAGTCCAATCGAAGCGATAAATAGTATTATTTTGCCAACAACTTGATATGACATTTTGAAAGACCTAGTTAACTCATAAAATTTTAGCATCTTAAAATATGCACAAATTAAGAATATGGAAATAGTTTAGAGGCCAAAAGTGGTTCACAAGTTTCATGAAACACAAACTCGTAAGAAAGGACAATGAGTCCTAAACGCAACATTCTAAAAATGCAACTACGATTTCAAAACTTTATAAAGATGTGATAAATCACCAAAATATGGAAAATTAGCCTCCAAAAATACCAATCCTAAATAAACCACATTTTAAAAAATA
This sequence comes from Tamarix chinensis, assembly GCA_030549775.1. Taxonomy (NCBI): domain Eukaryota; kingdom Viridiplantae; phylum Streptophyta; class Magnoliopsida; order Caryophyllales; family Tamaricaceae; genus Tamarix; species Tamarix chinensis. The sequence goes on from CM060175.1 coordinate 95,791,475, forward strand.
TCAGGGCATTACTTATTCAAACTAGAGTTATATATATAATTAATTAAACAAGTGATTACTGATTAAACCCTTGTATTATTCAAACTACACACACACACACACACATAGGACATATCAACTATGAGAATAATGTAATAAAAATTAATCTTCTTCCTCCTTTATAAAACATGTTCCTTCTATTTGATAAATCTTCATATTATGCTTGGTATCAAAGCTTGTAGTATCTAGATCTAAAATAATGCATTCAGCTGCACCTTAAATGTTTAATTTTAGACATTCAACTTCAATATTGGAGTGGAGTTATATGATAAAAACTATGATCTTTGGTATCCTATTACTGATATGCATTTTATAGGAAAAAGGAAGATAGATTACCTATATAGATCATTGAATACTCCTACAGAAGATGATCCTAAGTATGATGATTGGCTCTTCGAGGATCGTTGAGTTAAAAATTGGTTACCCTCAACTATGAAGCTAGATGCGATGAAACAATACATCTATCTTCCGAATGTAATGGCATCGAGCATGCGTTGAAAACTGTGTTTGTAGTTGAGAATAATATGGTTAAGGTCTATACTCTAAACCAAAAGTCTTTCTATCTTCACTAAAATGGGTGTTCTATCTTTGTATATTTTAGTGAATTATCCAAAATTTTCCATGAAATGGATCACTATAGTCAAGTATCCATGACTTGTGAAAAGGATATCAAAGTATACCAAGAAATTCAAGAACAAAAATGTGTTTATATTTTCTTTGGTGGGCTTGACAATGAGTTTGAATAAATATTTGGTTAAATTCTACACAAAAATTTTCTTCCTAATTTTCAAATATCTTATGCTTATATTTGTCAATAATCTAATTGAAAGAGTGTTATAAAGAATGAAGTGATTCATACAGAAATAATGGTAGCTCAATATCATATTTTGGGGCATCCATCACATGGTAATTAACAAGGAGTTAATTGACATGCACAAAACAAGTGTGTTGATTGCGGTCATCTCGGGCACTTAAAATAGAAATGTGAAGAGCTTATTAGCTATTTAGAAGGGAGGGATAAAACCAAGAATTACCACATAAATAAACCTCGTGCTATTATCTAAACATGTTATTTTTTAGTTAGATTTATGCATTTTTTTTATTCTATTTGGACTAGAAGGACGATTAGCTCTAGCACTGGACAAGGTAAACTCTATTATCTAGACCCATCATCAGAAAACTACAATCAACTCACTTAGGTTACATGATTACAAATAGGAAATTCAAAATGTGTAGATGATATTTAGCTATGGCATCGATGATTAGGTTATGCATCCTTTAGCTATTTAAAATATTTATTTCCTAGATTGTTTTCTAGAGTAGGTGTTTGTTCATTTAAATGTGAAATTTGTGACTAGAACATAGTCATCGAGTTCCTTTTTTCACCAAGATTGAATAAACCTTTTTATAAAAAAATCATTTTGATGTTTGAGGACTCTCAAATATTCCAACTCTTAGTGGGGCTCATTGATTTATCACTTTCATTGTTGAGTGTACTCAAATGACTTGGGTTGCAATCCTCAAAACAAGATGTGAATTATGTCATATTTTTTAGAAATTTCATATTTTCCAATATGGTGCTCATATCAAGGTTCTTCGTAGTGACAATGGTGGAGAATACATGACTGATGATCTCATGGAATTCTTGAAAGGTTATGAAATTATTCATCAAACTACTTTCTCGCACATACCACAACATAATGATGTAGTTGAATAAAATGACCAACACTTACTTAATGTGGTTCAATCCTCTCTTTTTGAAGTCTATGCATTAGTAACCTATTAGGGTGAGTCCCTTTTATACTCTACCTATCTAATTAATAAACTACCCCCATTCCAAACTTTTTCAAATATGCTTGATGCTCCATCCACCCCAATTTCCCCCCTCTATTTTTCGGTCATGTTGCTTATGTTCATCTTCATCCCCATTAACATAGATATCTAGAACCTCATGCATAATGGGGTGTGTTTGTTGGGTATGCTCCTCACTAAAAGGGATATCATTATTATCATCCACTAAGCTACCACATGTTCACTACAATGGATGTTACTTTTAATTAATCCACTATGTATTTATCATGAGAAGAATTTAAAGGGGAGAAACATTATATTGAAATTCATAATCTTGATATTATATTACCGAGTGTAACCCACCATGACATATTGGAGCAACATGTAAGTATAGAACAAATGCCTGAGATAAATAATGAGTAGTGGTAGACGGTGGCACGCTTGAACAACATTCTACTATTATAGAAGAACATACCACAATTAGTATAAATGAGTAGGTACAACCCTAACAAGTCCCAATTAGTGTGGTTGAGAAAGGCTAACCTAAATGTGTCGACTCCTTATGCAACATTGATAATAGCAACTCCAATAGTCTAGCGCTAAGCCAATCCACTTCTGCTCTAACCCATCCTAAGGTAGTGCCTCCATGAAAACTACTACCATGAACCAAATAGGGTATTCCTAAACCTATTTATAAACCTCATTTTAAATCTAAAGTTTGATATCGCTAAGTAATCATGTGTAAACTAAGCAATTGTTGGAATAAAATAAGTATCCTATGCATTTATTCCTAACAAAGGGGGGAGGTACATCCAATTCTAATTGGCAAGCAATAATGGATGAAGAATCACGATAATTAAAGATAAATTATACTTGAAGGGTTGTTGACCTACCAGATAAGAAGAAAATAGTAGCTCGCAAATGTCTTTTTACTATCAAGTATCTTCCAAATGGTTCCATTGACTAGTGCACAAAAAAATATGGCATAGATCATACAAATACAATTTCACCTATATCATAGATCACTATAATCCATATTTTATTATCCCTAGTACTAAATCGTAGATGGTTATTACACCAATTGGATATAAAAATTGTGTTCGTACATAGAACCTTAAAAGAAGATGTTTATATGGATCTCCCACTAGGTTATCAATTTCAAGGTACAACAATAGCTAATGTGTGTCAATGTCAAAAGTCATTGTATGGTCGTAAATAACTTCCTAAATCATAGTTTGGAAGACTCGCTCAAGGAATGAGATAGTTCGGTTACAAACAGAGCAATGCTAACCACACTTTGTTCATTAAGAGAAAAGAAGATAAACTAAAAATTCTTATAGTTTATGTTGACATGATAGTCATAGAGGGTAGCTCTTAAAAAAAATGTCAATAGAGTTTGAAATGAAATTCCTCGGTTCCCTTAACCATTTCTTGGGAATTGAGGTATCCAAAAGCAAAGCTGACATTTTATTATCTCAAATAAAATATATGCTAACTTGGTAAAGGACACGGATAGAGTTATGTAAATCAGTTGATATACCTTTGGAAGAAGGGTTATATTTAGTTGATCAATTGTTATATTTGGCTCATACACGACTCCCACATGTTCTTGAAGTTTTAAGTCAACTTATGCATAATCTTAGGCACAACACATGAATGTAGTCAAAAGTATATTGAGATATCTCAAGTGAAGTCCCAGTAAAGGTATCTTATTTAGAATGAATAACTATCACCAAATTCAAGGTTATGCATATGCAAATAAAGGCATATCAATAGATGATCGAAGATCAACTTTAGGTTATTTTACATTTGTTAGAAGAAGTTCAGTCACATGGAGGAGTAAGAATGAAATGTTGTTACTTGATCCAACACAAATCCAACTCAAAACCGTTGAATTATTATGGATCCACTATCTATTAAAGGATCTTGGGCACACTAATTCTCCGATGATAAATTTATTTTGTGATAATCAAGCTATCTATAGTAACACACACAACCCAATTCATTGTGATAGAACAAAACATGTCGAGATTGATTAATTCTTTATTAAAGAGAAGATATATGCTATGTTTATTAAGATACCACACATGCAAATAGATGATCAGCTAGTTGATATTTTGATATAAAAAAAACTTTATCAAGATGTATGCTAAGTATGATAAAATGATTCTTAAATAATTTGGGAATATGTGACATATACTTAATAACTTGAGGAGTTGTTAACTTTAATTACTTATATTAATATATTATAGGAATAATTTATGGATATAAATTTTGAAAGCTATAAGAATTAATTAGATGATTAATCTTATTCAAACTATAGGTATGGTTACTCTTGTCTTAATTAAACTAGAGCTGTATATATAATCAATAAGATGAGTAGTTATAGAACTAATTTCTCTTGTATTATTCAAACTAGAGTTGTATATATAGGACATATCAACTATAATAATAATAATACAATGAAAAATAATCTTCTTCCTCTTATCTAAAACCTGCTCCTTCTGTTTGATAAATCTAAACATTCTTCTCTTATACTAACATAAGAAAATATGAAGGACTGAAGGGAATGACATATAGAATAAAGATCAACAATCACCACATATAATTTTTTTTTCTCATAGTATTTTTCTTCATCGCCTCATTTGATCTACAATAGTCCCAAAAATTCCAACAGCTAAACAAATATCTAAGAATATATAGAGTTACAACATACTCTTTACCAGTTGGACTAGTGATCCTTTCATTTCTCCCTTGGGATTCACAATCACTCCAACATTATCTTCAAAGTACATGAAGACATCATCTTTTGTGTATCATGATGCTTCCTCACTATGACAACAGACATGGCCATCTTCCTCAAATCATGCTTCCTTTTATTAAAAGTAGTGGTGATGTCCTATTTGCAAGTACATGAATGTCGAAGTTAAGATCAAGCTCATCCCACAGGGACTAGGGAGTGATCACAAGAATGAGATCAAACATTGACTATGTTTAGGCAAACAATCAATTAGAGGACATAGATTAAATAAAAGAAAATACTAATTAAAAGGAAACAAAGAAAGAAAATCACAATATTAGAACCAAATAAACACATATGCTAAGATTTCGACGTAACCACTCCTGATCCTACATGTAATTAAGCATCAAGCTACAATCTAATCCGTTATTCACAAGCAATCATGCCAATAAGGATAGGAAGTGTCACACTTTTTCAAGTCACATCATCATATTGCTCAACTATGACCCCATCTATTTCTAGCTTAGGGTCTAATAGAGAGAAACACATTATCACTCACAAGGACCCTCCTTTCTTGTTGTAGAGGACAAACCAATATCTTTTGATGCTTTAATTTGACTCCTAGCTACGCCCTTGGGTCTAGTATTGTGTATCTTTTGATATCACTAGCATTTCCTAAATCAATCACTAGAATCTAGATGACTAGGAAAAAAAAACGTTGTTCATCACCAAATAAGGAACTTTTTGCTACAAAGTCATGTTGTTTGGCCTTAAGAGTGTATGGGCCACATACTAGAATTGATAGCTGATACCATAAAGGTTTACATCAATAATGTGTCTGTAAAGTTCTTGAAGCCTGACCAATCCCTTGATCACTGGAGGAAGTTCTTCTAGGTACTTTAGAAGTATGTCATGAAGCTTAACAAGGCACAATGCTTCTTTGGCGTCTCATTAGGTAAGTTCCTTGGGTATACAGTCACTAATAAGGGAATTCATTCTAACCTTGACCAAATATGAGTCATTCTTAACATCCCATCTCCAATATTTGTTAAGGACGAGTAGAGGCTTATCGAAAGACTTGCCACACTCTGTCGTTTCATCTCTAGGTCTTCCAAACAATGTTAATTATTTTCTACACTATGAATAAAAACAAAGACTTTGAGTAGATCGTGGAATGTGAGGAGGCATTGCTGTAGTTAAAAGCTTATTCAATCTCCGCTCCACTATTGTCCAAATAGGTCGATGGTGAGCCTGGTGTGAGCGTAGCTAGCACACAATTGAAATCATTGTGTTTTCAATTATAGTATTAGTAAATATAGGTATCATTCTAGGCATAGATTGAGATGGTTAAACTTTATTTACTAATTACAATAATAAAATAAAACACACAAACTAACTAAAACTTTAAACTCTCACAAAAATAAATAAATAAGAAAACACTAACAATGAGAAAATTATGGATACAAGGGTTTTAAAATAGAAAATATCAAAAATAAATAAAAGAAAATAATAAAAATAGAAGAATACAAATATGATGAATGTGTTAGGGAAGTCAAAATCCACTACTAGACTAGGTATAAATATAACAATAATTTCTCAATCATCTTTTAATCACAATAACTAGACTAACCAATTTGTAAGCCAAAAACATGTCAACACACTTTATATTACTTTCATAAAATGATTAATATAACAAAATAACAATATTAAATCATAACAGTATAGTTGCAACAAGTATCTCTTATATTTAATTAGATTCAAATCATTAAGTAGTATAAGTGGAATGTTGCCAATATAAGTATCTAAACTTATACCTTAACTTTTTTTAGTTGTATTCTCCTCATTTGGCTCACACATATCGAAACATTTCCGATATCGGCCAAATATGCCCATCAACAAGTATACCAGTCACAAGTAATATAGGGAACTAAGAGAATCAGATTATCATTTTTGCATAGACTAAATAGTATCACAAAGACTCTAATCACTTTGATCAGGCCTAGGTGATTGAAATCAAATAACGAAATAACTAATTCTAAATTAAGAATTTCATATCAAACTAAAATAAGCTATAAAAAATCTAATAAAGGTAAAATTAATTAACAAAAGATACTGAGAAATCTAGACCTACCATCCGATTATTTTGACTAATTAATCAATTACTTGACATTAATAATTACTAGCTATATGTCAATGGAAATTTAAAGCTAACACACTTTTTCAAGCTACGTCGTCCTATTACCAATTTTCAGTCATATTATCTCTAGTCAAAGAATTTAAATAAAGATGATGTTTTAGGTTTAATTACTTAATTATCCTTCTCTATTATTGTAGAAATCATATAATTGTTCTCACAACCCATTCAATTCCTAGTTATGCAATTCAACCTAAAGTGGAGAGTCAGCTCTTGCATCTTTTCTCAACTTGTTAAATGCTAATTGAAGGCAATGAATATATTAATTAGGTACAATATAGAATAATATCATAAAACACATAGAGTAATCTATTAATCAAGCAATCAATTAATCTATCGGTAAAAAGAATAGGGTTTCACCATATTCTTAGTAAAAGAAATTTAGAATATGCTATTAGTTAAAAATAATAATGAAATTAAATTAAAAATCTAAATTGTACATAAAATATTTAACCTACAAAAAAATATAAAATTACAGTATTTCAAATATGAAGTTGGATTGAAAAATAATAGCTTATCTTCATCCTTAATGCCCATCATCACTTCTATGTGTGGTGTTACTACTCTATTATTTTTCATCTTATGTTCGACTCTTTGTCAGCTTCCTTTTCTTTAATCTCTCTCCCTATATATATTGGTCACCTACTTTGTCATGTGTTAACACACACATCCCCCTCAGGTTGTACACCTATCGTATATTTTTTTTCCATTTTCTTTCTCTATTTCTCTATTTCTTACATATTGTTAGTTTTTTTAAATTTTATTGTTTTGCATATTTTCTCGTTGCCTTTTCCTCTATTGCTGATCAGTGAACTATTTGAGTCCTATGTGAAACCACAAAAATAGTTAGTAAATAACAATTATTTATCTTACCAAGTGTTTTGAGTTGCAATTTTAAACTCGATTGTCATCCTAATTTAGCCTAAATTAGTAAAAATAAATAGAAAAAGAAGTTATAGATATTGCTTTTTTATCTTTACGTAGAATTTTGAGTCATTGAAATTCAAGTTCATATATAAAAGTTATGGTCAAAATACCACATGCTATCAAATTTCCAATGAAATTAGCTTAGCTCAAAATTAATTATAGTATGATATTATTATAGATTAAGCACATAATAAAAAATAATATAAATAAACGCACATATTAATTAAATAAATGAGCAAAAACATGTAATAAAAGGGTAGCAAATATATAAAAATATGCATTTGTTAGCTCAAATATTTTGATTAATATCACAAAACTATTAGGTAAATTATTTTTTAACATAGCTGCAGTTTATATATATAAATTCAAGTGCAATTATATACTCACTTAGCATGCATATACTCCTATGTATTTTCACTATAAGGAAGCAAGAACGAGACATGTACCATATAATTTAACTTTATAGAAGCACACATATAAACATTAGCAATTAAAATAGAGTCAAATTAAAATTCCATGAAACAAAAAAATATATTGTTAAATCTCAAATCATGGTATGGGGTTTCAATTTACTCCCCAGCAGTAGTTATTTTTTCAATCATAATAAATAAATAAATTACACAAAAATATAAGTCAAATTTATATATTAAAAATTCAATTATAATAAATAAATTAATTACACAAAAAATATAAGTCAAATTTATATATTAAAAATAGAAGAAAAAAGAATTGAAAATAAATATGAATGAAAATTGTAGCAAATCAATTAGATAAATAATTGATTGTTCTTCATCCCAAAACTTCACACAAAAATATAAGTCAAAATTATATATTAAAAATAGAGGAAAAAATAACTAAAACTAAATATGAATGAAAATTTTAGCAAATCAATTAGATAAATAATTGATTGTTCTTCATCCTAAAACTACTACTACTACTACTTCTTCTTCTTCTTCTTCTTCTTCTTCTTTTGTTGCTTCTTCTTCTTCTGCCGCTTCTTCTCCTTCTCCTTCTCCTGGTCATCCTTCTCTTTCTCCTTCCCCTTCTTCTCCTTCTCCTTCTTCTTATTTTGCTTCTCCTGCTCATTTTCCTTTCCCTTCTTTTGCTTTTAATTCTCCTCCTCCTCCTCCTCCTCCTTCTTCTTCTTCTCCTTCTCCTTCTCTTGCTTCTCCTGCTTCTCATTCTACTTCTCCTTCTCCTTCTGCTTCTTCTTCTTCCTCCTTCTTCTCCTTCTTCTTCTTCTTCTTCTCCTCCTCCTTCTTCTCCTCCTTCTTCTTCTCCTCCTTCTTCTCCTTCTCCTTCTCCTTCTTCTCCTTCTACTCCTCCTCCTCCTCCTCCTCCTCCTCCTCCTTCCTCCTCCTCCTCACGTCATTGTCTTCTTTTTATTCTTTCTTGTGTTGCTGTGCTCTGTCAGCTTTTTTATCCTCTCTCTACCTTCTCTCATCCTTTTTCTGTTGTCTTTAGGCCATTTTTCCCTCTTCTAATTTGCATTGGGCTATTTTTTTTTTTCAAGTACTCACGCAAGCTTTTGGAATTTTAATTTAACAAAATAATTTTTTATTGCACCTATAAGATAAATCCCATCAATTTTCTATCATTTTATCTCAAATAATTAAATATGTAAGATCATTATCATTTAAGTACAAAATTATAATTAGTATCATATATTATTCAAATAAAAGACTAAAAGTTAAGATTAAAAGGGTATTAAATATGTAAAAATATGTATTACTTAGAGCCTCTATATATCCATTTGGTCATCTTGAAGACCGCATTTAATGCGGCATTAGTGAGTAAAAAGAAAAAAATAACAAAATATAGTTTATTATGTAATCAAGGCTCTGCTACATTTGGAGATCCATCACAAGCAATTGGGGAAGTTGGGCTTATCCCTCATCATCATGGCTCAAAATTTTGGACCAAACTTTCAATGCCACCTTATTGTAGTAATCACAAGCTACCCTCTCCACAACGTGTTGCACAAGCCAAATTACTTATGAATATTCACCAAGTTTGTTATTAAGCTTAGCAAGCATGACATCACATACCAGCCAAGGACTACTATAAATTCGCAGGTATTACTTGATTTAATTATTGATTTTACCCCTAGCATTGCCCTCTCTTTTACATTGGAGCTACTTTGCGTTGAGTCCAATACTTGGGCGAGGTGGGTGTATTATCCATTGATAGATCTAACAACATCAAAGGCATTAGATTCAATCTTGTGCTTGTCTCCCCTATGGGAGACATTATCCATAGAGCCATAAATTGTAGATTTGAACTAACTAACAATGAGGCAAAATACAAACCTCTTGTTGCAAGAGTGCAATTAACAAAGGACATGGGTATCAAGAAACTTGCACTTTCCACCGATTCATAATTAGTCGCTAGTTAGATTAATGGATCTTATTTTGTGAGAGACCCCAAGATGGCCAACTATTTTAACATTGTTAAAGCATTGTAACATGCTTCAAAGAGTGGGTGATTCCGCAAGTCCCAAGAATTGACAACGATCATGTAAACAATTTACCAAGCTTAGGATTAACAACAAAGAAAAATATCCCTCAAACCATTCCAGTGGTATATATGCAATGACCCCTATCTAGCTTGTAAAGAAAGAAATCACCATAATAGAAGTAGAAACCATATAGATTGAGTCCCCTCTGCAAGTATATCATAGATGGGAACCCCACAATAGAAACAAAGCCAAATTGATATAAACCAAAGCGACATGATTTGATGTCTATAAGGGCCAACCTTTCAAGAGGTTGTTCTCCAAACCCTTGATAAGTTGTGTAGCCCCCAAACATGCCAAATACATCCTCGAAGAGATGCATAATAGGAATGTGGAAAATTTTTTAGTTCTCGGAGTCTTTTAGATAAGGTTCTCTCCATGAGTTACTACTAGTTGACCATGCAAGAAGACTGCTTCAACTACATTAGGAAATGTAACAAATACTAGATATTTGCATGGGTTATACACCATCCCACATAATAGTTGCACCCCATTCATACCTCATGGCCCTTTATGAAGTAGGGAGTGGACGCGGTAGGAAAGAAGTGCATGACACTTGACAAACAATGATACATGCTCATTCTAACATAGTACTTCACTAAGTGGGTCAAGGCTAAAGCACTCACCCGTGTTTGAGATAAGGAAATAAAGAATATCATTTACTAATTTCGTGTGCTACGAGAAATCATTATGGATAACATCTCACAATTTATCTCAAGTGACTTTCAAGATTTTTACGATGAATAGAGGATCGATTTACATTTTCCAATGTCACAATACCCTTAAGATAATTGGTAAGTCAAATCAATGAACAAAGCCGTCATCGATACACTCAAGAAGAGACTCAATCAAGCTGAACGCAATTAGGTAGATGAGCTATAAGGATTTTTATTATCATATCGAACTGCTACCCGCTCTTCGACAAGGGAATCCCTCTTTGCCTTGACATATGACATGGAGGCAATGCTCCCCTCAAGGCAAGGTTCCTACTATCAAGCTATAATTCATTGATGAACATGAAAACAATAAGAAGTTGCAACATAATACACGATTAAAGAATGAAGAGACTCAATCCTCCTTAGAATGGCAACTTACCAACAAAAAAAATAGCATAACATTTCAATAAGAATATTTGGTATGCCTTTGCAAGGAAGGTAATTGGGTGCTCAAGAAGCTTTTCCAAAATACCTAAGAACCCAAGACAGTCAAATTGAGCCCCAACTAGGAGGGCTTCTACAAGATTACCAAAGTAGTAGGTTAGCCTATAAGCTATAAGATCGAGATGATAAAAAATAAAAATAGATGGAACACTATACATTTGAAATTATATCATTACTAAGTGACATCAAGTAAGGTCATCCTTACCCTACCTTGTCCCATAGTATCGGTATAAATCTATATTAGAATTAATGTATATGCAATAATTATTACTCAATCTCAAGTGGAAGTATTATCTCTTATCCAACTGTACTTACTCTTATTTGATTTAAGTCTTAGCACACCACCAACCAACCTTACTCCCCTAAGGCATGGGCTTTGATGATGCTCAAAGACATGCTATGATAGAAGGCTACAACAAGACCAAAAGTGATTTGAATATCAACTCTTAGAACTAGAAAAGATCTTTGTCACCTTCGCCTTGCACAACAACATTCATGTAAAGCAAAGGAGGATGTCGATCCACCAAAATGGAAGTTTTACCATTTTCCTTAGCTAGATTTTTTGCCTAAGGAAGTTTTACTAGCAAGATTTTTTTAAGGAGGCAACATGAGCCCAAAACCCCACACTACTAGTCCATGATTGATAATCACTATTATACAAGCGTATAGCTATGTTGTAGCATGTTAAGATCGTATCTGTAGGGACTTTGCAATTAATTACCGATTTTCGTTATATTAGCTATCCATATTGCTATAAAAGGAAAAATGAAGGTAAATAATAAATTGACTAATAAATTATAGATGATGAGGCTATAGATGTAAACCTAGGATTGAATTTCGGTCTCCTTTTTGGTATTCAAAAATGAATCATTAATGTGTCACAGTATAGTTCAAGATTACTGTGAACAGTTAGTTAATTTTAATTCACTAACCTCTTTCAAGGTCTAGGAACATATCTAATCTAATCCATTAACTACTTTCGTAACTAATAACATCACCGATTTAAATAGTCCCTAAAAACCAATTATCTACTCTCATGATCAATTAGATTTCCATTCGTATATTAAATTTCCAACATTGAATTCAACCTTTCGGTTATAATCAACATCTATATATATATATATATATATATATATATAATCATATTTTATCAAATCCGACCTATATAAATAATTTCTAATATACGAAACAACTTATATGAACCATACATAAGACATATAATTTAACTTATTTTATTCATACCAAATAGAGCCTAATTCAATCCTAGAAAAGAAAATTACTCACTCATAACTTGAATAAAATGCAGATAATGAATGTAATTGCCATACATATTACAGAAATAATAAATAATGGAAGAAAGAATGAAAAGATCAAACCACAAATTGAAGATAAAATTAACGATTTGTAGAGTTGAGATACACCATTTAAAATCTTAATTGAAGAACACACATCACATATAAATCATAGGTAGATTATAATGGATTGTTTTTTCTTGAGAATAATACAAATAAATCAGCCTTCCTCTTCCTTGAATTTTTCATGCATCTCCCTTTATACTCCCTCTGTATCTATGCAGAAAAGAGTAGGAGATTGTGTGAGAGAAAACGTGTGATGTGCTATTAACTGTTGGCTGCACGACCGTGCAAGGATGCACTGGTTGGCCGTGCAGCTTTTCAACTCTCAACAGAATGGATATGCACGGGTGTGCAAGGGTGTGTTGTATCGTGCGAGAAAATTATCGTGTGGAGTGTTGTTTGATAGTTGCACGGCTGTGCAAGGCTACACCGCTTGACCATGTACCTTTCATTCTCTTGGCATTTATGAAATTTAGAGTTGCATAGTTGTGCAAGGTTGCACTGGCTAATCATGCAACACTTAACTCTTCTTCCTCTTGCTTCCTTTGCTCATATTTTTTAGCTCTTTGACCCTCTTCACTTCTCCAAATACATGTGAGGTTGATTTTCTCTTAACTCCATGCATCATTTCATTGGATCATTTTGTTTGTACAAAATTTCTTAAAAACCATTATCAAGAAAGCAATAACACAAATGAGAGGCCAAACAAGACTACAAAAATGTAGGAAAAGCTGGATAAAAATATAAGAAAATTTTAATTTATCAACTCCCCATGCTTTCTCTTTGCTTTTCCTCAAGAAAAACACTAAACAACAAAAATGAAAAGAAAGATAGAAGGGTACGACATCAAAGCCTCAGATGATATAATACTACACAGGCAAGACAAAAAATGCTAGATTAACCCATATTACGAGTGTTAATAGTAAGAAAATGAGCATAATGTTGTGAACACTCCTAAATTAGTATTAGTATGACACTCTAAGAAGGTTTAGGATTTTGTAGATGCTTATCCTTATGAGACAGGGATTATTAGAGAAGTAAACTTCCTCGCTTTACGTAAGTATAAACTATCTATGCTCATGTGTATAGGTTTCTCTCAAATTCTTTCTTTTGATCGTGATCGACCATAGGCTTGCATGTACTCTCATTCTCCGCCACTCAAAGATGCAATACAACACAAAAACCATAAGGTCTTATTAAAAGGATAATAGGGTTAGGGTAAAAGGTAGGATAAGTCTAGGATTGTAGCTAAGGGCCAAAAATAAATGGAGCAATAGTTAAAAAAAAATCCTTAGAATTTGAGATTAGCAATATGTCACCATACCCCAAAGTAAACCAACTAAGACCTTTGCCATCAATCCATCCTTTCCTACTTGAATCATATAATTAAATTGCCCACAACTCAATGTCAACTCTTTTATTCTTTTCTTCTTCTTTTTTCCCTCTCTCTCTCTCTCCGCCCTCTCTCTCTCATCCACTCTTCTTCTTTCTAAATTCTTTTTTTAAAATGAAAAATGAAAAAGAGAGGAAGATAAAAAGGATGGGGGCTACATTTCTAGTCATTTTCTAAACACGAAAAATCTATCAACTTCTTCTTTGTTACCCTCCCAAACTTATACCTGGCCTTCCTACATTCAAATGCATTAAAGAGTTATCGCTCCTTAATTTTTGGACAATAACTAGGGAATAACTCGGAAATAAGGCCACTAATATAGGTTTTTGATTGAATAATTATGCTTTAGACTCAAAGAAATTAAGTAAAGGGATTAAATGTCATTTGGTAGGTCGTTTGGCTAATGTAGCTAAGAAAAGAAAAGAAAATGTGCCTTAATCATCTTAATGTATACATAGATCATATGTGACCTTGAAGAGAATTCATGCAAGTTTTAGTTTCACACATCAGGGAAGAATACACACAATAAAGAATCATTAAGACCGTAAAATTAATGGACAGTTTATAAGGCTTAAGATCTCACTGGTTCTTTTGCTACTAACTCTAATTTCTATGTATTGGTCTTATGATGTTATTTTTTTAAACATATAGGAAATGTATTAGTTGTTAATTAAACATGAGAATGTGTGTTGGTTGTTCTTAAAGTGTATGTTAGTGTTCTACATGTAATGATCGTTTGGTGTGTTATGTGACATTACTTCATAATGATAGGTGTAATTATGGTGTGTTACTCTTTTATGGCATGTTGATAAATAAAAATGAATTATGTGATGGAAGTGGATGGTAAATGTAATATCCCATTTTTAGAAAACCTTAATAATTATAATCGATAATTATTTGTATTAGTTACAATAATTATTGTAGGGTATTTGTACTGGGTAAATCAATGAAAATGAACCTTTAGAGTGATAAAGTAATAAGTGGTTTGAGAGCCTATCAATTAGAGAGTTCACGCTTAAAAAACATTTCAAAACCTTTTTCATTATACTTGCTCGTAATCTGTAGATCTTACTAGTGTATGATCAAGCTATGTAAGTTTCATCATTAACGTATAATTTCCCAATTTGTTTTTCTCTTTTTTTTTCCAAAAAGGAACACCAAATAAACAAAAAAAACAAAAAGAAAGAGAGAAAGAGAAAAAAAAAACACACCAAATGAACAGGAAAAGAAAGAAAAGCAAAGAAAAAGGCAAGTGACAAGCTAACAAGAATCCCCCATTCTTAGATAAAACATTGTCCTCAATATGAGGGTAAGGGGAAAGGGAGAGACGTGCACTCACTACGAGGGTTGTGGGGAATAGAAACTATGCGCGAGATTCTAATGATACATTTGTTGTATCATAGAGTTCATTTGGTCTACAGGAGCGACGAGACTGGCAATTTAGGCGTCTAGTGTATCAAAGCGTGCATCGATACGCTGAAACAGGTATCATAAGATGTGTCATAAGAAGAGGAAGGGCGCGAATTTGTACCAAAGGGCAGGGGTAGAGGAAGAGGAAGTAATGGTGAAGTAGGTGTTTCACTAGTGGCATCGGGCTGCTCTTCTTGAGGGAGGGAACATGTTGACCAAGGTAGGGTGTGGTTGGAGAAGGTAACCAATTGGTGTCTCTATTACCAATTAGAGTGGTAAAATCTCTATTGGGTAACAGATGCCATGCCTCCTTGTTGTAGTAAAGGTGATACTACAATCTGTCTTGCACAATGAGCTTTATGTTTATGCAAGTCGTTATCCCTAGATATGTCTTTGGGAGGTTAACTGGGATAAGCTCGATGTCATATCCAAGTCGTCAGGTAATGTACATTACAATGCCTCCAATAACAATATCAACAGTAATGTTAGTGATAACATTACTGTGGTGATCTGCCAGATAATACCCTCTGTGGAGGGCAACATCCCGAAGCATACAATAGAGAGCCCACAGCTCGAGCTTTCATATATTTCCTTGGCTTTTATGCCATCTAAAAAGTATCCTAGCCAACAGTTGTTGGACATACCTTAGCGCAGGGTATTAAATCAAAGAGGCCTCCCTTTAAACTCCCTTTGTATTTGCATAGAAAAGAGTGGGAGATCGTGTGAGAGAAAACGTGTGATGTGCTATTAACCATTGGCTACACAACCGTGTAAAGCCGCACTAGCTAGCCATGCAACTTTTCAACTCTCGACGGAATGGATATGCACTGGTGTGCAAGGGCATGTTGGGTCATGCAAGAAAATTATCGTGTGGAGTATTATTCGATAGTTGTGTGGTTGTGTAAGGTTGTACGGCCTGGCCATGCAACTTCCGTTCTCTTAACATTTATGAAATTTGGAGTTGTACGGCTATGCAAGGTTGCACTGGCTGGCCGTGCAACACTCAAATCTTCTTCCTCTTGCTTCTTTTGCTCCTCTCTTTGGCTCTTTGACCTTCTTTACTTCTCCAAATATATGTAAGGTTGATTTTTTTTTTCACTCAATGCCTTCCATAATTGATTACTCTATGGACTCCATGCATCATTTCATTGGATCATTGTGTTATGTAAAATTTCCTGAAAAACCATTATCAAGAAAGCAATAATACAAACGAGAGGCCAAATAAGACTACAAAATTGCAGAGAAAGATGGATAAAAATATAGAAAAATTTTAATTTATCAATGATACAACATATCATCCTAATTGACCAATCATCCAATTATTTTCATTTTTTTATGCAACAAAGAGAAGAGGCAAATGTATCATAATGTAAATTTTGTAACACTACATCCTATGTTGGACGCGTTAAGCCATGTGAATAAAATAATTTTTATTTCATATACTACTTATACTATGTGACAAAATTTGCTCAGCAGAGCACATATAACATCACTAGAGGCCCCTCCATACACATAAGGACCGACCAACAACAAAAAATAGAGATAAACAAAAAAAAAGAAAAAGAAAAAGAGAGAGATAGAGTAAAGTTCGAAACTCATTTAGATGACTTTGCATCCTTGTCCTTCTTCACTAAACGGATAACTCATGCATGACTACTTGAACAACTTTGAGTTGGATCGGGACTCTCAAATCCCTACTAATATCTGACAATACTTGCAACATTTAGAGGAAAACTTTTCTCACATTAGTCCTAGCCCCTTGTAAAGGTGCCACAACTACCTTAGGCTTTTCCTTTCTCTTAACACAGCTTTCGATGATATTTGTGGTACTTCCTTGTCATGTAAAGAGTTTACTCAATGTAGTGGAGCTTGGATACTATTTCCATCAGTGTCCTCCTCTCTTCTACAAGGCAAGCCTCTTCGCTTGCCAAAAAGCAACTTTAGTAATCCACCAATTTCACTTGCATTTTTTCCATCTTCTCTTGGAGTACTTCCAATTTTGATCACACCCTAACGGTGCTAAGTTGTCCCTTCAAGCCGCCACCACTTAGATCCCTTGCCTCTCAATAACGCTCTCACTGAACGTCATAAAAGGGAATGAGGTAAAATGATGATTAATAACTCTTCAAACCTTTAGTACTTTGGCAAAAGGGAGATGTAGACAAACAGTTGAAATGCCATTTCCTCTCTCTCTCTCTCTCCATCTTAAAAAGGGGACAAAAAATCAAAATGATGTTATTAAGGGAATCATACACTATTGAAAATGACTGCATCTGTCATAGCTTATTGGCTACGCCATCACCCATCTCGTAGAGGTCCAATCAAGCCTAGAATGACCCTACTCACCAACACGCTATTGTCTCATCTACTCTCAACTTAAGTCACCTAACTTAGGGAGTGGGGGACTAATTGTATAAAGAAAATCTAATCTTTTAGCCTAGCCCATCCAAGAGCCCCATGCACTTTGTGCAACCTAATACCTTATAAGGACCCTCTCTAGGTTTACCTGGCCTGGTCCAAGAAAGCTAGTACTCCCAGCTAGAGTCTCACCCTCAGCATTTAGCACGACTGATCCAAAAATCAGGCATTAGCTACTTTGCTTGAGGGGGACCTGATTTTCGAGTAACGACCACCTCTGATGGTGGCTTCCTCCCGTCTCTCATGAAGGTATGTTAGGGATTTTCAATAGTGCCTCAGTGCACCATTGATGTCCAATATAATACCATAACACACGCCAAAATGATATGTAAGAGCAATGGCTAAGTGTCAGTACCATCATTGAAATTCATGAAAAATCAGTGTTCAAATAATTTGTGGCGCACCTCATTTTTCATTTTGCTACGTCATTGTCACTATTACATCAACTTCGGACATGTTTGTAGTGTGCTCGGCTTTCCAGGATAAGGGGACCTTTTTCTTTAATTTATTCATTTTCTTCTTTTTCTTTCATTTTCTCATGTGTTTCTACTATTAGTTTGGACTACTCATTTAATATTTTAGTTTTTATTTATTTATTTTAAGTTTGTGTTTTGCATTTTCCTAAAAGGGTTAAAATTATTTTGGAAAGCTTTTAAAAATATTTATAATTAAATTTTCTATTCGCGATAATTTAAAATAAAATATTAAATTGTTTAAATCTATCAATGAAATTTATTTTATTTAATATATAATTTATCAAATAAATCGATGTTAAATAGTGACTTTATAGACCCAAAGTTCTAGCTCCACCATTAATTGCGAATGTCACCTCTATAAATAGATGGGGCATAAAGCCTCCCGACAATCAATCAGTCGACAATCCAACAATCTATCATATATTTATAGTTTCACCCCTACTTACTAATTGCTTCAGAAATCCTTAACTAATTCTCTTAACTCTTGGCTCACAACCTCTATGGTACCCTACTACCCTTATAGATACGTTCGACTAAGGACCCTAGCCCCTTATCCATTAATCGAAATACTAACACAATCGTAACGATTAAGTACCTTTGACCCCATCTTTGCTTTCCTTTTGCATTACTTACATCTTAAATTATTGATTTGAGCATTAGGGTGTTCCTAGGCCTGCGAAACACGAGTACCCCTTTGACACTTAAAAATATTTTTCTATTTATCATGAAGGTAAATCAGTAGTATTCCACCCAACTCCAATCAATATATGGATTATAGATTGTGATGGTCTACACCAATAACTTAATATAAGCTAAATATATCTATCAACAAGTATGCTAGTGTTAAATGACAAAAGATACTAAGAGTATCAAATTATCATCCCATAAAGACTAAATAAAAACTCGAAGACTCTAACTAATCATGCCTAAGCTATCAAATTTTAGTAAAGACGCCTACAATTTTAAACTAAGAAGTTTAGACAAAAAATTATTAAACTAAATAGAATCAAATAAGATCTAATAAAGATGAATCCAACTAATAAAGGTTCACAAAGTCAGGATTCATTACTAATAATTTATAATGCTCAATTAATTAATTACTCAACCTTCCGATTACTCAATATATGTCAGCATATATATATATATAACTAACACACTATCAAATAACATAATTTTATCATCAATAATCAGCCCCGTTATACCTAGTTAAATAATATCAATGAATATTTTTGACTTTTAATTAGTTAATTATTCTTTATTATTATTGTAGAACTTATATAATTGTTCTAAAACAATCATTCAATTTCTATTTGTGTTATTCAACCTAAAGTTGATAATTAAATATCACTTTCAACTTAACATGTTAAACACAATTAAAATTGACTACTCTAAGGATTAGACACAATTAAGAACAATAACATAAAATACATAGAATAATTTATAGATGGAACATTCAATAAATTAAGCATCATAAAGAAGGAGACTTTATCATATCCTTGGTAAAAAGAAATTAGAACATGCTATCAATTAAAATAAAGACACTTCGATTAGATAAAGAATCTAAATTGCACATAAAGTTGTGAGCTTTAAATATTAGAATATAGAATTACATGACTTCAAATCTGAAATTAGATCAAAGACTAATACTCTTCGTAAACAACAATTTATAAGCCTCCAAAATAACCCTAAACTAAAATATAAAATGGCAAACAAGAAAAAATTATGATTTGGAGAAAATTTGGCAAACACGGATCACGTTGCAACACGCCCTCCTTGCATGTTGGCTACTCTTAATGACTTGGACACAAGCAATGCTGAGATGGTATTGAACACCGTGGTCATATTTTTAGGACCAAACGCATAAATTTTTTAGATCAACTGAATGCTCCTTGGTCTGTTTGGCTTGCAAATAATGTGTCAACTTGACTCATTTGATCCAGTGTCACCAAATCCTTTTATTGCTGGATTTTTTTGCTCATTTTGACATGAAAATCATCAATACTAGAAACTTGGCCAAGACATGATAGCTCAAACAAAAAGGCATGTAAAACATAACATATGACACGAATTCGTATAAAAAACACATATAAAAATATCAAAAACTAGGTAATAATGATATATATTAAGTGTACTAACATTAACCAAGCTCGTTAGAATTGTCCAAGTGGGGACAATGTTTAAAAGGAAGGAAACAATGTTGAGTGCTTTTATATTAACATCAAATAAGTGTTGCAAAATTAACATAGAGATAATATCTAAAACAAGAGGAAGAAAAATGTTAAAAGACAACAACAATGGAATTCATTATCATGAAGACGAGGTGCTTCTATGTTTAGCTAGAGAATGTGGCCATCCATGTCTATATCACAAATGTTAATATTTACACTTATTGTATGATGTTATGTCACATATCACTTGGTATCCCTTTCTATTGTGCTATTTATATAAGATCTACACATACTCGATTTGGTGATCACTGCACAAGATTACACATATAAGATGCTTGTCTTAATAAGAGATACTAAACCTCAATGTCACTACCCTTAATACGACCGCTAGTCGTGCTTTTATATTAACATCAAATAAGTGATGCTTGTTTTACTTCACACAAGCCATCTACCAATGCCATTTCTTATCATTGCTTTGCGTAAGCAAGATAAGGCACCAAAAAGCAATAATGTTAAGATCCATTAAAAATATAAGGTTAGGACTAACGATTAGAGAACTATTCATCAAATGATCATTCCATTAGACCATAAAGGAAGAAGGCACAAACATAATTTGGTAAACCTATTAATTATGCATTGATAGTTGGTACAAATACAATTTATGATGAATTTTTTTGGAGGATCGACAATTTGTAACTCACAAGATGAAACAATGACAGTCTACCAACGCAACTAGATTTTGGTACGTGGGTCATCATCATCAATGTCAACTCCTCGTTGCTCAGCTAAGGTAGAGCCCAAATCATGCATGTCCTTCAATTGAGCAAACCTAAACATTTTCTCATAAAATACAACCAAAGGATCCTTGTTGATCAACCCACCTCCATTCTCATCATAACTATCTTTTAAAAACACAGCCCAATTCATTTCAGTACCACCCAAGTAAAATGTCCTCGGTTGCTTCAAAAGCATCTGATAAGTATGCTTAGTAAGACTAAACTCCTCTTTAAACTCCACTATATGATGTATAGAAGCTCTCTTTTCCAATGTCAGGCCCAAAAACTCATGTAACACGCCAACTCTATACTTCTCGGCTTCTAAACTCCAAAGATCAAACTTCCAACCATCGGAATACGGTGAAACAAGTGGCAATGTATTCAACATATCCAACTTTCTTGTATCATCTAAATCCAAATCTAGTTTCTTCCCATGCTTTACAGGAAACTTAAAAGCTCGCTTCACTTTATCCTCATCAATCATAAATTCCCTCTCTAGCTCACTGATAGCCAGTTTTGGATCCCATTTCATTAGCTCGAGCATCCTACTCCCATCCTTGCCATAAACTACACGAAAATCATCAGGGAATTTCAACACCCAATCTCTAAAATCCTCTGGCACACCAAATAATAACCTACAATGATAAATCTTACTTAATGGCAACATCTTATCCTTACACATCATCAACAATTTCTTCACAACTTTCACTCTTTCTAATTCCATGTCCTCCATGATTTTCCTTTCTTCCTCTATCAGCTCTTCCATAAATTCAGTGAAGCCAAACCACATTTTATTATCATCGTGCCGATAAATCTCGAACATTAAAGGGTGCTTGGAGATAAATCTATTTACCTTTCGGCCACGAGGAAATCCCAATTCCCGATAAAGTTTGCCAGCATCGTCGAGACGGATGACATGTTGTGGTTGTTTGTAGAGAAATTGCTTTGATTTGATCAAGAATCGAAAGTAATTGTCACACTCGAGTATTTGTTCGAAGTGAGCATTACGGGAAGATGGGTGTTGAATTGCATTAGTTCGAGGGCTATCGTCTTTCTTGCGTTTTTTCCTAAATTTTTTGGGAGTTTTTGTTTTGAGAAAAGAGGTAGAGAATGGACATTTTGAGGAAATGTCAGAGGAAATTGACGTATTGTAGGAGGAGGGTTTCAACTTAGTGGTTAGAAGGCGCCAAGCCATGGACCCAGGGGCTTTGGGATGATTTTTCTTCGTACTGTTGATTTCATTCGATCACTGTTGGTTGCTACCTGTAAAAGAAACACAAAAAGAAAGAAAAAGGGTATTAAGAAATGGGAGAAAGTGTGAAATTAGAAGAAGTCCTCCGCACTACCAAGTACCATCATTAGTTAATATGATTAAGTACTACTAAGCATACACATAAATAGATATGAAGGCTAATAAGTTATTTGTTCTTTCATTGTCTTGAGTAAAAAGTTACTCGTTCATTTCAACCAATAAGCAAAACTCAAATATATCAAAACACTCTTAGCCTCAAACATGTTTTAAATAACTTTTAAATTTAACTTAGATGATCTAATTAGTTGTTTACAAATTACCAAACATACAAGAAAAGAGACTCATTAGGTCAAATCATTTTTAGGCCTCAAACTAATCCTCGACAAACAACTCTAGACCCTTATTGATTTGTAGTTGAAAGGGGAATTATTAAATAAGTATACACGATTGAAGGGGCTTGGCTAGAGAGAACTCACAATCCAGCCAAGCTAGTGTTTGTGTCATGCTAATAGTCATTCACCATAAATCACTTTAACCACCATACCAGTATCACAAAAATTTATCCTTCTAATTTACATCACTTGTATAGTGTACATTTAATGGAGATTCAAATATAACATACCCTCTGTAACTTTGAATGACCATTAAAACAATGTTTACAATCCACCCAATACAAGAAACAAAGCACTTTATAGTCAATGAGAGAAAAACTACCTTATGATACTCCAGTATTGCAAAATTATTTCCATTATAGCTAAAAAAAAGAAACAAGTTATGCACCAGAAATCATGTTCAATATGACATCTGCTAAAAAAAGACACATTGTCCACGCCTCTTTACATTGCTTGTGGCTTAGCTCGAAGCTAAGGATCGTGCTCTAAGGTTTCATCCCATAGTGACAGAACCAGGATTTGACTATAAGATTCATATACCAAGCAAATAGCACAAATGTGCAGGTCTAATCCCAGCCATGTCAATAAGGCTTCGTTAGGATTGGTAGTTCTAGGAGTTTTTTCACTTTGAGAAGGTTTTTGCAAAGTTTTGTAGCTTAAAAGAACTGTACAAATTCCTTCTCAAAGTAAAATTTCCCCTTGAAGTACCTCATCCAAACAAATCCTAATTGCATACTAGAAAGAAATCATGCCAACTATACCATTCCATGCCTGCTATCAAATCTAATGCCACACCAACTATCAAACAATACAAAAGGGTTATCTGATAACTGTTATTATCTGCAAGCTCCCTAAGTTGTCAGGTAACACAGCCTTCAGATGACTGAACAAAGAAGTTTTTAATAAGCCATAAACATGATCTGCAAATAGCAAATAGTTTGCAACTTACAGAGTTTTGAACTGAGGATAAAATAAAAATGGCTAATATACTGATTCACAATAGCAGGGGTGCAGAGAAAACATTTTTAGATTAATTTCTTCACGTACAGATGCTTCAAACGCAATATAAACCCAAGATTTGATTATTTAGCTCACCCGTCAACAATAACCTAACAACTGATTCAAAAAGAATCCATGCTGATGCTTATCCCTAGTCAATTAAGCTCAAAAACCAACCTCTACAGGGTTCAGCAAGTACATTCCAAATGCAAAAATGGCCATTAAGCAGAACATATACTGGAGGCAAAATAAAAAGGCACAAAAGAAGCAAACTTCAAAGCTCATCCTCCAGTACTCTCCATTAGCAGACTGATGAAGCACAACCATCCCATTAGGATACAAATTCCTACACTCTGTCGTCCCTTTCACCGCAACCCCAAACCCTAATGGCAAATCCAGTATCAAAAGAACCAACAACCTCATCACCAAGACTAACATTCACCGTTATCCGCCCTGACCCACCTTTCTAAACATCATTACCGTACAGAAACAATATCTCAGAGGTGGAATTAAGACATACCTTTATGATTCATTAGGTGAAAGTTTCCATGGTGGATGAATTTTCTGATTTGAGTTCCAAGAGAAATCAATTTGTCGCAGCAGATGTTGATAGGACGTTTGCTTGGTGATTCAGATAAAACACGAATCTTTTGGAGTCGGAAACAGTTTCGCCCCGGATTTGATTCGAAACCTTCCTGCGATGGATGCTCGACTACAGTGTTTCTTAGGGTTGTTTCCGACTACAGAGTATGGTGGTCATTGTGGTTTTTTAGTCCTCACAATAAATTTTAACAACTTATGCTCTATATAAAAAATTTATTTTAATAAATTAATTATTTTATTTTTAATTTTATTTTTCATACTAAATATAAGATATTTTTATTTCTAAATTATTTCTAATACATACAAAACATGAAAATTATATTAGATAAATTAATTTTCATTATTTAATTATTATTTCCATTATTATTCTTTAATTTTTAAATTTTATTTTTACGTCCCAAACCAGCCAGTAGGGTATTAGTATGATTTAGTTGGGTGAATGACTACGTTCATCCAGGGCATATTATTTGAAGGTTTCATGCTAAATTATTCAACTTAATTTATCTCATTTACTTTAATTTTATTAATCACATATTTTGATAACGGATGCGAAATAAATTTTAATAATGCAACATTTTACTCTAATTCATCTTAATTAAAATAGAATTATAATAATTTTTAATCAAGTTAGATAATATTATTCAAATAGTATTTTAAAATATTAAATTCAATTTACCTTTATTTTTCTCACCTAAGTATGTTTATTTTTACATCAATTCATCTCGGTTCAAGTGAACTATTAGAAAATTTGAGTTTTCAACTAAACATGCCACTTTTTTCCCCCAATGGTTACTCCTCTAACTCTAACTAAAGGTGTTCATAAATTTTTCATAATTTATGGTTTTAGTTTGGTTTATGGTTTAAAAATTATGTTTTGGCTCAATATCTATAAAAACAACTCGATTATGATTTTTGAAATTAAATTATTGTTTGTAAACTATCAATTGTATGTATATAATTTTTTTTATATAACAATATATAACTTTCAATTAGGAAATTATAGTCTATAACTCTATTTTTTTTCCCCTTTTGTCTTATATCATTATGCACACACTAACTTGTTCCTTTCACTTTTTTTTAGAGAAATCAGAGGACTAGATGTTTGGTTATATTATTAAATGTCTCAGGAAACTTGCGTCTTAAATGTCGTTACATAACAAGTGGGTTACTCTAAGAAGAGGCGACATAAAACTATGTAACCCTAAGGGAAAGAGCATGGACATACTCGATAACTTATCTGCACACCTATTAGCTTCCCAATAAATGTGTTGGATCACATACTCTTGATTAATCTCAAGGATCTCCTTACATTCATGAGCAAGATTACGATTAGCTCTATCTATCTACCTCTCACACTACATCGGTTGCACTATAAGTTTGGAATATGATTCACTCACCAACTTAGTAACGCCCAAATCCTTAGCAATGTAGAGACCTTGTCATACAACCTATAGTTCCATTGTGAGGAAATCTACTACTCCAATCTTCATTATGAATCCATGCACCTATTAGCTTAAATGGCTCATTAGCACACCTCCCACTCTTGCTTGACCTTCGTGCGAACATCTACCATCAACATTCATCTTGAGTGTTTCTTCTATGGGTGGCGTTTAACTAATATAAGTTACTTACCTTGAGTTTTTCTTGGACGAGACTCCAAAGTTCCTTCTTGACATAATATCACCCAAGGCCATATACTAGTCATACTCATTTATTTATAACATAATGAAATTACAAACCAAGCTTTCAATGGATGCTCTATAAAGTGATGATTAAAATCAATATCATTCTAATAGTGATGATTAAAACCAATCTCAATCCAATAATCATAACATTTACAATAAATCTCATAACTCAACATCCATGTCAATAATTACCATAAAACCACAAGTAGGTTATGAAGACAACTACCAACAACAAGTAAGCATGAAGGCTACTGTCGATCCATATATAGGCACAAAGGTTACTACCAAATCATAAGTAGGTACGAAGGTTGCTATCAAACTACAAGTAAGTACTAAGGCTACTACTGAACCATAAGTAAACACAAATGCTATTACTAAACCACAAGTAGGCACCAATGCTACTACTGAACCACAAGTAGGCATAAAGGCTATTACTGAACTATAGGTATGCACCAAGACTACTGCCGAACCAATCCAATGGTCATTTTGAACCAACAATAATTATTTTCATTTTTAAGTTACTCGAGGAAAGATTCTATCAATCAGGAGACATTAAGGTAATTCGATCATGCTGGTGCGCTGAGGTAAATCCAAGGACACCAAGGTACCCTAGTCGCATTGGCATACGAAGGTAGCATAGTACCCTATCAATAAGGACACGTAATCCATAGTTATTCATACCATTTATCGGTCCGTAGAGCTAAATAGAGTAAGATATAGGACATGATTGGGGTAGTAAGGCACACCAACAAAAAATCCATAACCAACCGTGGGCTAAATCACATCTTTAGGGTAGCGATCCCTTAAGAGCCATAATTTCCAATCTCAAGGCCTTTCACTTTAAATATTAGTATTTTATTAAGGCAATTGCATATATAATATAGCAAGAGGTAAATTAATTTCCATACTTAACCATTTTTTTATCCAATTTTAATTATTTAAGAAAACTATAATACTCCATATTTTTGTAAGTTTTTTTTTTTTTTGCAAATGGGAAGTTACATTGTTTATTATAATTTGATAATTTTTTATTATAATTTGGGACTATGATTGAGTTTAAAGAAAAGTTGAATTTGAATAAGCTTTGAAAAATGAATAAAATTAGTTTTCAAGTAAACCAATTGACTAGTTCATTATTTCAGCTAAAGGGTTTTTATTGATTAAATCAATCGACTGGTTGGTAGAACCGTCAACTAGTAGGCCAAATTGATAGGCTAGTTTGTTGAACAAAGTATATTTTCAAAACTTAATTTTTTTAGAAAAACTTATGATACATAAATGAAACCTTGATAATCCCATTCCAAGATACTCTTTAT
Source organism: Tamarix chinensis (assembly GCA_030549775.1). Taxonomy (NCBI): domain Eukaryota; kingdom Viridiplantae; phylum Streptophyta; class Magnoliopsida; order Caryophyllales; family Tamaricaceae; genus Tamarix; species Tamarix chinensis. The sequence continues at coordinate 95,819,084 of CM060175.1, forward strand.
AGATTATTAATCTTTCTTATCAAGCATTTGTCCTGAGCTTCTACGTCAAACTTATTTGAGAGTTCGAGTTGGACAATTAAGGGAGAGTATGACCTCCATTTTAACTTCTTCCACCTCTCTCCTCTACACACTTTTGAAATCATTGTTTTGATTCCTAAACTATCTTTTCTTAGCTAGGAGATTCCTTCCTAAACTAGTAGTTTATTTCTTCTCTTGTGTTTGACATTTTCTAAGTGAATTTGACATGCATTCTCCATAAATCATCATTTCAGCTCTAAAAGGGAGGTCGGCATATCTTTGATGAAATTTTCCTATTCTACTAAAATTTAAATGGTATAAATTAAGGTTTTTGATCTAAGCATAACCACACGTGTTCTTGTTAAGATCTGTTGGCTACAAATAGCCCTAATCAACCCTTATATTCACTTTCTTTCGGCCTCTGAGATACTTTAGCTCTTTAGCACCTGTGTTATTTTCTCCCCAATTCAGGCTTAATTATTTTTTTCCTTTCCACTCTTTTGATCATTTCTCTAACTCCTTTTTTACCTTTCAATAAGAGAGGGTTAAATTTAGGAGGAAGTTGAGTCTCTCTTTCAGCATAATTTCCCTCTATTTTTCTCTTAGGTTTGGTAAATTTTTTTTCTCTTAATTTGAATTCTAATTTCTAAATTTGGTTTTGGATTTTTAAAGCTTTAAATTTCCTTTGTTAAAGTTTAGAAGTTGAAAATATTCTTGTTTGAGTCTTTCTGTTTGTGGAAAAAATTTACTTGCAACAAGTAAATCATTCTTACTTCTAGAATGTGACCTAATTAAGCATACAATGTGATGTATTAGTTAAAGTCCTAATTTTAAAGGTTTTCATAAAAATTTATTTTTATATTGATGCATGTTGATTAATTTGTGAACCCTAAGAAAAATGTATGATTTTTAGGGAAATAAGGTCAATTTGATTAATCGTGAAGCATGTTTCAGTTTAAAAGCTAATAAAGTATTGGTATGATGCGATTTGATTAATTGTGAAGCATGTTTTAGTTTATAAGCTAATAAAGTATTAGTATGATGCAATGATATGTTTTGGTTTGGATGTTGTAAGATTTTTTAGGGTGAATTGCATGCATAATGTATGTTTTTTTCTATTTGAGGGCAAACCAATCAAATAGTTAGGCTAAACTGATCAACTATTCCTTAGAACAGTTGATTGGTTGGCATACACGATTAATCAGTGGGTCTATGGTGACTTATTTATCTTTAATTAGTTTGGCAGAACTGATTGACTGGTCTCAGAACAGTTGATTAGTTTGGCCAAACCGATCTACTGGTTAACCCAAAGTGATAAACTTGTTAGGCCAAACTGAGAGATTGGCTTGGCCAGATTGTGTATTTTGACCTTTTGAATCAGATATACTTTAAGACTATGCCTAATGTTGCTATATGATTATTTAACTAGTAACATAAATTTGTTGACATGGATTTACTACCTAATGGATGAATTAAATAGATCATAATTCCTGGCATACTCAATGGTTGTTGTAAAGGCCTTAATAAGAAAACCTGAATAAGTATTTTATGGCTTTAAAGGGGTAATATAATCTGAATTTTGACCTAAAATGGATTAATAAAAAGGATTGGTTGATATTGATTAAGAATTAATGGAAATCCCACACATAGTTGGGGAATGGTAATGGTTAAGATGGAATAAGTATGTGAATGCCTTACTTGCATATTGTATAAGCCTTGTATGACCATATAACCTTGAGAATAACGTACTAACTACTTCAAGAGAAACATGATCAAGTTGTATATAGGTCTAGATTACTCTATTCTTGAATAGCTATCGGGGGTTAGTTTGCCATCAGGTGTTTAATGGTGCCTTCGGGAGGGATCTAGTAGATTCCTATGACTTACCTACCCTAGACACTGATAATTTACTAAGGGGTATCAATACTAAAGGATCTAGTTACCTAGGTGGGTTCTGGCTTCGACTTGGACTTATGTCCATTGATGGTTACTTGGGTTCAGCTAGACTTTATGTCATTTGGTTTGGATAGACTTCTATAGTACGTAAGACTATAGGGTGGTGTATAGTTCATCACTCGATAAGAATTTGAATAAGTGTTTGGATATGAATCTGAATAAGTGTTTGGATAAGAATTTAAATAAGCATTTGGATAAGAATGTGGCTAAAGAGAAATATAAAATTAAAAGAAAGAGAATGATAAAAGAGATAATGACTTATAAATAAATGACCAAATAGATTAGGTAAGTGGAAAAACGGCCTATGGTGGAATTATGTGCATGGATGAATGAATCTTTAATGATAATTGGACAATCTGCTTAGTAAATTTCATACTGTCATCTATGATGTTGTGCTATGTTGCTAACCATGATGATTCATATACGGTATGAGTTTTCTATGCATGATATAAAAATGGTAAAGCATGTATTATGATTATATGAAATAGGCTTGAACTATGATATTATGATCTCTATAATATGCTAGAATATTATGTGCTCTTGACTTCCATTAAAGAGTTAACTTAGCTTACTCAATACGAAGTGTACTGATGTGTCTATTTGCTTGATCACCTACTCATTCTCAAGAGCAAAGGGCCACGTGTAGGTTTTTAGGGATGGTATGTAGTAAGCTAACATCGTGTTGGACATGGTTTCTAAGAGCATGGATATCCAAATACTTTTATGCGGTGCTTGATGGAATAGGGTTTAGGGTTACACCCTACTTTTGTTTATGTAATTTGAAATTCTATATTTTAGCTTTAATTTTCCTCATGTATTTAAATATTTGTGGACTAGTAAGGTCATGTATTTGAAAGCTTTTCATTTTATAATTATATAATGAGTTTTTGGCACACTCTCTTTTGGTTTTTGTTGGTTTAGCTTTTAGTCTTGTATCTATCATGGGACATGCGGTTGATGCCTATTCTATGTTAGGTAATGCGGTAACACCCTATTTTCCTAAATGTTTAGTAGTATTATGCTTTCATAAGGTTTTTAAAATGAAATGTTTTAGTCGGAAAAAATAAGGGTGTTACAACAACCATAATTAAAGTAAACAATAAGGTTAACCTAATAATCTACTAAGGTCATCCTAGGTTCAAGACTACAAAATCACATAATGCAAAAATAGTTTCAATTTTCATAATTAACTATTAACTACTCATTTCTAATTTTTCAAAATAACCATAAACAAGGTCAACATTAAAAATCTATAAATGAAATCCTTGGTTCAAGTACTCACATCAGTGTATTAGGTTAAAAATAAACAAAATACTCATTGGACCATAATTACCACATTATCATCCATATTAAACACCAATTTCATTTTATTTAATAATTTTTCATAAAAGGCTAGAATACAATAAGATTAAATAGTTTATCATACAAATAAATCACCAGACACAAACAATTAATGATAATTTTTCCTTACACATAAGTTAGCACGTAAGATCTTAACATGTGTTTCTAAAACATTAAATCGCATACCTCTATACTTAATAATAAATAATACATATTAGGCATTCTTATTGGAATAATATCAAGATATGATTAGAAGATTAAATTATCCCTAGGGCATACAATAAAAATAATCATGCTAAAAATACACTTAGTCATGTTTAAACTTTCATATTACAATTACATATTGTATATAATTTATTGCAAACATTAAACCCATTTTAACATTTTTTTATATAAATAATGATTTACACAAGTTCACATTGTTTTACCAAATTCTATACTAGTATTATTAGGAAAATAATTACAACATGCTAACATGCAATGTATAACATATTAATAAGTATAAGAATTACCTAATTTACAGTAAAAACACAAAATAAGTAATGTAATAAAAATCATCAGGCTCCATAAATCAACATCTTTTACCTATAAAAAAATACTAACATTAAACATATTAATATCTAACCCGTAAAATAGTAATTTTTATTAAAATATTTATCAAGTAAAATTACCAAAATATCCTTAATTTCATAAAAGGAGAAATAAGGGCAAACTTATGCTGCATGGGTAAGTAACATGAGTCCATACGCACAAGGGTCAGAGCCTGAAACGTGGAGGATGGTCGATAGAGGAGATGGATGGATAGATGATGGCTCAATGATGGCAATGGTTGTTGGCTTAGATGTTGGAGGTTAGGAATAGTGGTGTTAGTGGTTAGTGAAGGTGTTAGTGGTGGAGAGGGGGAAATGACAAAGGCTTGAGAGAGTTGTAGGGAGGCTTAACTCAATCAAGGTAGGATTTGAGGGAGGGTAACACAGGCTGGAGGGAGTGGTGTGGGTTGTTCAAGCTATGGGTGAGGTGGCAACGTGAATGAGCAACATTGGGAGGGACTAGTGGCGTAGGGAGGTGACACTGAGAGGTGGAGCTTTGGTGGTGGTGAAAGTTAGATGAGATGCTTGAGGAGGAGTGTGGAGCTAGGTGAAGCTAGAATTAGGTGGTATCAATTGAGATGCAAAGGTGGAGGGTGATGCATGATGGGGAGCACAGTAGAAGGTGGTCATGTAAGAAGGTCACGATTTGTGCAAGGGCTTACACAATTATGTGCGGGTTGGTGTTGTAACACCCACACATTTGCAACTAAAAAATTCTGTGCATCTTGTACTGGGTAAAACAAATGCAAATGGGTGTTCCTACCATACTTAACATAAGTCTAACTTATCATACCATCCTTACATTGAAAACCAGGAAAAATAGTCAAACCTTCAAACATAATAAAACAAAGAAAGATTTAGATTTCATTAACCTAAACAAATGTTTTAGAGGACTACTCCAAGTAAAAAAAGGAAAAATACATAAAGGGATACATTAGGAACTATGATTCCTAATAGGTATCTGGGCCAAAAGTGTCAACCGGATAACCCAACTCTAAGACTCAACTCCCAAAGATAGAGTCATCTCCCCTCCCCTTCCTAATAAGTGCATCATCCGTAGCATAGTAATCCCAGGGGTCCTCAAATACTGCACAAAATTATCTTGGTCATCTACTTATGGGAATGAGTAATACCTATAAAAGGATGATCAATACACTATGTGATAAGTAAGGTAATAATACACTCATAGAAAAGGTCACACAAAGTCATAAAGTCACAACAAGAGACAAACATATATAGATTAACATATAAGGTTACCAACTTATTTATTGATTCTAGGTCTTACAATAATAATGGCATAATCAATATCCATAATATTATTTACATTGAGTCCAAGACCCCACTATTCTCAACCGACGGAAAGGTATTATTTATATACAACCCCAAGGTATAAAGCTACTGACCACTATTCTCAACCAGTGGAAAATATCAATAATATATGACCTAAGGGCATAATGTTCATGACCAATATTCTTCTTTGGTGGAACAGATAGGTAAAACTGAGCCTCACTCAAGTAATATTTCACGTTAAGTGATTAATATCTTATCAATGATCACGACCATTCAGATGATTTATTTAAATTTATGTTCAAGGAATCTACTATTCTCAATCAATGGAATGGTATAAATAATATACAAAACCCATGGTATAGAGCTCCTGACTACTATTCTAGTCCAGTGGAGCGGATAGGTACAACCCTAAGACATGAAGCCCATGACCACTATTCTCAACCAATGAAATGGACAGGTACAACCAGCTCTGACTCATATGACCTTTCATTGTAAATGATTAATATCTTATTCATGTTTATCCTTTCAAGTTCCTCATGCAAACACACATAGACTTGCAAGACACATGATCAAATATATTTTCCCAAGGACAGGCCATATTTTTCCTAAGAAACCCTAATTTCATAAGTCAAGAATAACTTCTCCCTCATTACTCATTTTATCATCAAATTCAAAAATCATCCTTAAAATTTTATCATTGACAATATACTCAAAAAATATGGTTTAACTCCAATATCTTACACGTGTGATAGCATCCTACCTTTAGGCTTACTATTTACATTTCCCACAAAATCCTAATTTAAAAATTAACCGTACCTTTTCCCATGAGACTCATATGAATCCCAAATTTAATATTTATTCCTAAAATTCCAATATTAATAATATATCCAACAATAAAGGTCAAACTCCAATATTTCACATATGTGATAATAATTTTGCTTAAGGGGTTACTATTTATACTTAAAGTTACTTTTCTCATTTATTGGACTTTAACCATTTATATTAACTCCAAACATTCCATATAATATACTTAAACTATTTTGTAAAAAATACCCAATATTTTATTTTTAATCTATATTGACCAAAATACCCTTCTAACAACTAAGATACCCATATTTTCACAAAAAAAACTTATGAGTCCCAACATGAATGATTTTTCAACCTCCAATATATAATATAATCATAAAAGTACATAACCATAATTATAATTGGATACTACATGTTCTGATTCATAGCAACCAATAATATGTAAAAATTCATGTTTTCATAACTTTCTCACTTTTTCTTTCAATATATAACACCACATATCATAAAACACCATTATATGATAATATTTTTTATAAAATAATTTTAAGCATGATATCACATACAAATATACATGTACTACACATAAAAGCCTTAGCTATGACATGTATCCTTATTGAAGCGAATCCTGTCTCTAAGTATATTAGACCTACAATTCCTCCTCCAATAACACCAGAATATGACCTAGAAGTCAAAATACACAAGATTAGAATTAGAAAATTAATCTAGAAAAAACTAAGGCAAATGAGAGGGAGCAAAAATAAAGATAATTAAAAAGTGGAAGGCTTGAGCAAGGGTGGCGCACAATGGTAGTGTGGCGATGGAAATGATGGAAATTAATGGTTAAGGTGGCAGTTTGGGTGGTGGTGATTGTGGTGGTTAGGGGTAGTGGTGTGGTGGTGATGGTTGTTGGTATGGTGGTGGCCAGAGTTAGTAGTAGGGGAGTGGTGTAGTCGATGGTAAAGAGAGAGAAAAGAAAAGAAAGAAAAGGAAAGTGAAGGTTGGGGTTGTGGTCAACAAGAAGGGAAAAGAATGTAGGAGAACAAAAGGAGGGAAAAAAAGAAAGGAAGGAGTCGATAATGGTGGTGGTGTTGGCAGAAACGGATGACGATGAAGTAGGGAAGTGGATGAATGATTTGTGTGGGCAAGGGCAAAGAGTAAATTGGGCATGGGTGAGGAGAAAATGGAGCACGAATGGTGGTGGTGATGTTAGGATGGTAGAGTAGGGGAAGGAGGAATGGAAGAAGAATCGGCTGGAAGTGATGGGAGATGGTAGAGGTGATGGTGTTAGGACAAAAAAGACGACAAGAGAAAAAAGCAAGAAGGATGGGGCATTAGAATGGGGGATAGGAAAGAAAATGGAGATGGAGAAGACTGGAATGGAGAAGGAAGAGGAAAAGGAAATGAGAAGAAGGTTTCGAGTTTGGCATGTAAGGAGGAAGGTGGTGAAGGTGAGTGTAGGGGAATAAGTTGTAGGGTTGTAGGGCTAGGGATAGGGCAGCTACATGGCTAGGGAAGAGATGGCTGAAGGGGGGGGGTATAGGGGTACTGATAGGGGTGGGAAAAGAGGAAAGGAGGAAAGGGAAGAGAAGAGGAAGAAGGTTGGTGAAGAGAAAGAAAAATAGGTTGGGATGGGAGTGCAAGCCAATGAGAAGGAAAAAAAGAAAGAAAGAAGGAGAATGTGGGTTGGGGTGCAAGCTAAGGAAAAGATAAAAAAGAAAAAGAAAAGGGGAAAAGAGAAATAAAAAAGGAAAATTTTTGGGTTTAGAATTAGGATTAGGTTTAGGTTTAAAATTTAGGAAATTAGTTTAAAATTTTATCTATCAATTATCAGGGGTTGGGGTTAGGCTAAAAAAATATAGTGGCTAAAAATTAGAATTTAGATTAGGTCAAAATATTAATTACTTAATATTACAATTAGATAAAATGTTGGGATATTACAGGTATAAGGTTGTGTGGCGCACATAACCAAAAATAGGGTCGGGGTAGAGGAGAAGGAAAAAGGAAGGGATATGGGTGGTCAACTTGTGATGGTGGATGGTGAGTGGTGGTGATGGGGTGCGAGTAGGGGGTACACCACCATGAAGGGAATGAACCAAAAATAATAAGACTCTCATGGAAGAAGAAGGATGAAGAAAAGAAGATGGGGTGGCTAGAATTCAACGTTAATAGAAGGGAAGGAGATGATCAGGTTGGTGTGGTTTTTGAACAAAATGGAGGGGAGACATTTGGGTGTATATATATTATTGGGTGTGAACAATGTATATGTCTAGTAAGTTTATCCTCCTACTACCAATTGGTTTTAGTATAGAACCTTACTTAGGCTTATATGTGGATATGGTATTGGGTTCTTCCTAATCAAACTTAGCTTATGCCTGGTTGTATTCCCAACAAGTAGTATCAAAGTATTGTTTTGAACCTAGACATGTATCCTCGAAATATCAATTAGAGGTTGTTTGGTACTCTAAAGGCCAAGTTGGCCTAGATAGATGAAGGATCTCTTGGGTAAGGTGATACTCTAGTGCTTCACATAAGGCATGCCCTCCACCAACGCAATGAAGATGAGTATTTAACTTGATATACCATTGTCTTCCTAGTAAGGTTAAGCTATATGTTACTTAGTTTGAGGTGAGGATTCTTGGGTGCAAACTAAAATACCCCAAAATCCTAAGTTAAGAAAAGATAGCTAATTAAGGTTTTATTAGGAAAATTAATTAGATAAATTATTTTTCTAAAATAAGAGGAAGTAATTAGGACAAAATCAATAGGAAATTTATAAATAATTTAATTGGATAAAATTAGGATATTTTGCTAATTAAAATGAAATTTAGGAAAAATATTTCAAAAATCCTAAATTAGCCTAAAAATGGAATTAAGTATTATTTTATTAAAATATTATTATTTTTAAATATCCCAAAATATCAAAATATTCCAAACACCCTAACCAACCTATTTTTCCTTTTCCTTTTTCTTTTCTCTTCTTTCTCTCCTTCTTTTCCCTGTTTCTTTCTTTCTTTCCTCTCTCCTTTTCTTTTTATCTTCTTCCCCCCCCGAACTGGGCCAACCCCCCCTTGCAGCCTAATCTCCCTCTTCCCCTTCTCCTCCCGCGCGTCCCAAAGACCGTGTCCCTCGCCTAGCCTCCCGACCAGCTTCTTCTTCTTTTTTTCTTTCTTTTCTTTCCTCCCCAAATCGCCAGTCCAGCCTTCTCCCCTTCCTTCATCTTCCACAACACCTGTGACCTGAAACCCCCGACCTACGGCTTGATTTTCGCCAGCCGCCATTGACCAGCCAACCCTTCCCTATCTTTCCCGTTGAATTTCTGTCTCATCGACCCTACCGACCTTTCCCCCCTCATGCGAGCCTACCCTAATTCCTTTCTTCTCCCCTGATAGCCATAACCCTACAATGGTAGACCTGCGCCGGCCTACCACCACCAGCCAATGTGCCTATCACACTTGCCCCCTATTTTTTTCTTCCCTCTGTCGTTTTTCTCTCCATTTGATTTATAAATACCCCATAGGCAGTCTTGAATTTAGATTTTCTTTTGCAGCCCAGAAATTTCGTCCCTTGCGCCACTGCCCGATCAGACGACCATCCCATCGCCCAGTGCCGCCGCCCAAGCCACCCACAAAACTGCCCCTTACATCACCCTCTACCTAACTGCATCTCCCTCCTCCCTTAATTTTCCTCACATGAGCCACCCTGACCATGAAAAATACCCTTCCCGATTAGCCACATCTCAACCCCCTGCCACCCTTCGCACCACCGTTCACCACCACTCCCGCCGCAACCACCACCCTTTACACCTCCCAAAATCACCTATAGAACTTCCTTTACCTTTCCCTACCCTCCTTTTCCCCTTATTCCCTCTCCTCCTCATCGCCCTTCTCACCCCTTTCCACCACCCTCAGCCACCACAACGCCGCCGCCTGCACCGCCATCTTTGGTTGCGCCACCACCCCCATTCCAACCCTCTCAACTTGGGCAACCTCAAACACCTCAAATTCCATCCTCATTCCCCCTCTCCCATTCCCAACACTCAACTATTTTTCTTTTCTCCCTCTTTCCCTGCTGTGCGCCATTGTCGGTGCCGCCAGTCACCACTAACCCTAGGTGGTACCCTAACCCCTCTCAACCCTTAAAACCCTAATTATGCAAGCCTTATCCATTTTAGTTGTATTTATATTATTATTATTATTATTATTATTATTATTATTTATCATGTTTATTATTATCTCCGATATTATTATTATTATTAAGGGGTCGAAACCCTATTTTACTATTATTATTGTTATTGATACTAAATTTGGCATGTTATCATTTTATTGCTATAAAAGAAGAATACTCAAACCTTATTATTATTATTATTATTATTATTATTATTATTATTATTATTATTATTCGAATATTGCTAATATTATTACTAATTCCCTTATTATTATCATTGTTACTATAGTAGTATTATTATTATGGTAAAAATATTTGAACCCTTATATTATCATTATTTCAAATATTACTATTATCATTATTATCCTTAGCAATATTAGTATTTTTTTAGTATTACTATTATTATATTATTATTTTATCCCTAAACTTATTATTAGCCTTAGCCTTAAAAATACTAGGATTTCTATTACTAGGAATATTAGTATTACTATTATTATTAATATCGCTATTTTTACTATAACTAGTGTTAGTATCATTATTAGAAGAAATAAAGCTATTAGATTTAATAATATAAATATAGCTATAAATGTTAACATAAACCTATTTTGACTAGTAATAGTCTAGTAGGCTAACTTGAGGATAAAAACCCTATTTTTTTACTTGTAAAATTTCCTTTAATAATAGTAATCCTAATCTTAGAATAAAATAGGAAATAATAGTATTTTTGGTAAGAGGAAAACTAATCCTTAGTTTTTTCCTCTTATAGGTGAAACCAGTCAAAATCTTAAGGAGGCGTAGGAGTGTGCTCCAAAACCGGTGCGTGCTAGGTAAGGGTGTAACTAAGGCCTTATGTGTGATATGTGTCTTATGTGCCTTGGATGCCAGTATAATGATATGTTGTGTATCTTGTGCTATTGTTATAACTGTTTTATGTGTAGCGCAGCTTGGAGTTGAGGTATGCTCTTGTGTTCTCTTATGGCATATGTACAATATGTTTGTGCTGTGAATTGTGATGTGATGTGATATGGCCCTTTTAGAACATGCATGCTAGGATAATTAATGTAGTGATATGGGATAGAAGGATGAAAAAAATGGAAAAATAAGTGGACCAAAGGGAAGTAAGTTGGCCAAGGAATGTGGGATTGACCTAAATATCCCATGATCCATGAGAGGAAGAATAAAAGGGGAATTTAAGCAAAATAAAGTGGATAAACTTTGTATGGGGCAATCTAGGGTTTGCATGGAAGAATCTAGAATTTTACATGGGAATTTTAGGGTTTTGCATGAAAACTTTGAAGGTTTACATGGGATGGTTAGAGTCTGCATGGGGGTGAACTTTACGTATGGAAAGTTGTCTTGAGGTGTGAGGAAGGTAATGGAAGAGTTGTTTGGGTGATTGGAGGCTTTGGGTGAAAAATAGTGCATGGGACAGTATAAGGGTGCATAGGAGACTAAACTAGGGTTCGGGGGCAAACCCTAATTGGATAAGGTGGGAAAAGGGAAAAATAAATGAGTGTGAGTGGAGTATGAGATGAGGATGGAGGATTGTCATGTGTTGGGCGAGTATGGGTATTATGGGAAAATAAGAGTGGAAGGTGAGAAATAGAGGGGTGACATGTAGAAAGGAGGATGCTAGGGTTTGGTGTGGCCACCTAGGGTTTCGTGGTCACACGTGTATTTGGGGGAGTAAAGTGAGATGATGAGGGTTGAATCTAAGGGTTGTGATTTGTGGGGTGTTAAAACAATTTGGGTTGTGTGAGGCAGAGAAGATTGAACCACATAGACCTAAATTAGGATTTATGGAGAAAACCCTAGAGTAAGATTTTAAGTGGACTTGGGTGTATAAGGTAGTGGGTCTTGACCCGCACACTTAGGAGTTGGGATCCCAGTGTAAGCAAGTGGAATAAGAAAAGGATGTTAGGGTGAGTTAGGAGGTGTAGAAGTCTTAAGATATGGGGTGGGCCATCTTAGGAGGATAAGCATAGATGGAGTTAGTCATGCATGTCTAGGGTGAAATCTGTTGAATAAGACACAGTAAGACACTAATCATTTAAAGCAAAAAATTATCGAGCTGGGCCCAAACCAATCCACAGGCATAATAGTGGCCAGGTGCCAGGGTGCCCTAGAGACAGATCCATCGGCATATAATAGTGGCCAGGTGCATTCTACCCTATAGGTGACCGCTCCACCGGCTATAATAGTGGGGGATCCTAAGCTCAATAAAACAAACCATAAGTTTGATATGACACATAAAAGACACTAAGTACTTATGATGGAACACCATGAGAGTCGGGGCCAGATCGATCTACCGGCATAATAGTGGTTAGGAGCATCTTGCCCTAGAGACCGATCCACTGGCATATAATAGTAGCCAGGTATGTTCTGCCTTGCAAATAACCGATCCACCGGCTATAATAATAAGGTTCCCGTACTCGCATGGACCGATAAAAAGTATGGTGTGAAATGAGTACTGATCAGAGATTAAATAATCAGTTTATCCGGACTACATCTTGGCCTTTATTTATTTGTAAAGATTGTATACTATCATGTTATCATGCTTGTATTATGTGTCTCTATGTTTTGGCCTTATTACACGGTTACCTTACTCAGTACGTAGTGTACTGACCACCCGTTTCATGGATGCTTCTCATTCCCACGAGTAGAAGGCCCCTCTAACTTTGTGCAGGTCGGTGATACTATTTTTGGTGATTTCGATGCTTACGAGGCATCAGACAGGGCTGAGTGTTGAGTATGGACTTGACACGAATATCGAGAGTGGCGTGGCCGGACTTCCTCTTTATGTTTTCTATTTTGTATTGGGTTTCCCAGGCTTAACTTTTATCGTTTGTAGACCTTATTCCTTTTAAGGAACTTTAACTATGTACTCTGGATTGTAATTCTTTTTCACGCACTCTGATTTCTATCTTATGACTATTTTAATGCTTTATTAAAGTCTTGCCTTGATTTTGAATTATGATAGTTTCCTTTAGCCTTATGGTTAGTACGAGAACGGCTAGGGCTGAGCTTGTAATGATCACGGTGGTGACATCCTTGAAATTCACAAGTTTTGATTTAATTGCTTTTGCTAAATCTTAAATAAAATGAAAAATTTTTAGCAGTAAATTTTGGGGTGTTACACAAACAAAGTCCTACATTAACAAAGAAGAGAGAATTAGACTAATATATAAGTCTAGTGGACTCCTCCTCATTTTACCAATTAGTTTTAGGATGGAAGCTCACTTGAGATTATATATGGATATAATATTTGGTTCTTCCTAATCGGGTTTGGCCTAGGCCTGAATGTATTCCGAACATTTATATATATATATATATATATATATATATATATATATATATATATATATGCGTGCATGTGTGGGTGGACAATTAAGGGAAATTTTTTGAACAGATAGATGATGTGAGGGCGTAGAGCTATGGGCACACTTTAACGAGGTAAGGGCGCACTTTGGCGTAAGAGAAGGAATGTGTAGGGGTTGCAAAAGCTAGGAAGGGGAAGGGAAAAGGGGGCATGTGAAAGGGGAATGTAGGGGGATGCATGGCTTGAAGGGAAAAAAGGAGGCAGGTCTAGTCGAGGAGGAAGAAAACAAAAAGAAAGGAAAAAATGAAAGAGAGAAAGAAAGAAAAAGGAAATGAAAAGAAATTTAGGGTTAGGATTAGGATTATATTTAAATTTTGGATTAAGGAACTAGGGTAAATTTAATTTATCCAATATTAGATTACTTGGTTAAGAAAAATTAACCAGTTTAGGGTGGGTTTAATCATAATGGAGAAAGATAAAATAACTAAGATAAATTTATTTAAAAATTAATCTAATTTACATATCAAGCATTAACAAAAATAATTAAGCTAAGGTTTAATGGCTAAATTTCAAATAAAAGGCTAAATACCCAAAGAGAAAGGTTAAGAATAATTTTGGAAAGAAAGCTTCTTGATCTATTGCAAATACCAATTTAAACCAAATACTCTTCCCATGAGGGCATCTATGAAAAATATAATATTTTCCTTGTACAAATGACATAATGCACACATCGTGTCTATTGTGAAGCTTTATTTGTCTCACTTGATGTTTGTAGACAAACAATACCAAGCTACTTTCCATAAAAATAATTAGATTACCTCAATCAATTGAATCTTCCACACTAGTTTCCATGAGAAAGATGAATTTAGGGTTGTGTGTTGATAATCAGCTTATAGGTCAAAGTTGCTAAGATTTTCTCTAAAGCACAAGGCTTCAAAACTCGATTAAATGGTACTTGGTTGTGAGGTACACAAATAATATCTACAATAGATAAGAGAATTTGATTGGGAAGGAAACAGATAAAAAGGTGCCATTTCAAACTTTGTGATGTTTCAATGTACCTAGCAACAAATTTGCTAAGGCCATCCTCATTAAGCATAGCACCACGTTGGTATATTCCTTAAAAGGCTTCACACCTACCCATGGATCTTCCCAAAAATAGAACATGTGTCAACTAACAATACACCAAACTGCACCTTTAGACATCACTGGTGTAGTACTCTTATGGCAAACTACTAAACGGTTAGTCCTTGTGATGTACTTTGCTCTCAACACCTCTACCTACTATTTACCAACAAAGCTTGGTTGGCCACCTCTCTCTTTCTAATACCTAATCCATTAAGTTTCTTAGGTAAATAAAACTGGTTCCAAGCTATCCATGTAGTCCTTTTGCGAAGATCATCCCTTCCCCAAATGAATATCGTCATGTTATGATCAATTTCTCACAAATTCCTTATGGCAAGTTGTAAGCTTGTGTTGTAGAAGTAGGCAAAACAATAAGCATAGATTTTGTCAAAGCAACATACCCCAAAAAGGAAAAACATTTCTCCTTCCATTGCTTCGACCGATTTTTTATCTTATCTAATATATGGCAATAAATTACGTGTCTTTGATCTAACATGGATAATCTAAGCTCCCAAATATATACGAAGCTCACTTACCACTGATATTCTACTAATATTATGGAGTTTCCTAATCAAAGATTCCTCCATGATATAAGATAAATTATGGTTATTGTAACACCCTAAAATTTACAACTGAAAGTTTTTGTTTAAGTGGAAGCGTAAAACAACATAATTGGGTGTTACCACTGTGCTCAAAATTTACCATATCATCCTTATATCAGATACAAGACAAAAATACTTAAAACATAGAAAAACATGGAATGTGGTATATTTCATAAAATTAAACAATGTTTGGAGAATTACTCCAGGTATTAAAAAACTAAATGCATAAAAGAGATACATTGGGAACTAAGAGTCCCAAGAGGTACCCTGGCCAAAAGCGTCAAATGGATAACAAGAATCTATTACCCAAGTCTCAAAGATAAACATCATCACTCTTCCCCAAGTAACACATCATATGCAGCAAAGTCATCTAGTAGGAATAAGTAGCACCCGTAAAAAGTATGATCAGTATGCTACGTACTGAGTAAGGTAATAATACAATCATAACAAAGATATAAAGAATACGTAATTCGCATATAAGAATAAGTAAGTATAATAATAAACTACAACATAATAATAATTCTGGAAGCCTTTTATTACCATATTATTATTTACATTAAGTTTAGAGATCCCATTATTCTTAATCTGGTAAAATTGATTGAATAACCTATTAGGAAAAAATATTTATGAGACACAATTATCATTTGACGGAATAGAACCAACATATATCATGGTAAAATGCTCTTGACTACTATTTTTAAACTAATAGAATGGTCTAAAACATCTCTCAAGACAAAAAGCTCCTAAGCTACTATTATTGTCTAGTGGAATAGATAAAACACCTTAACCCTGACTCATGTAATCTATTACTTCAAATAATCAATATCTTATTCATTTATTTCTTATATTTTTAATATAAACATATATATAATTTATTAACCATCCAATTATTTTGGGTTCCAATTTAAGCCCAAATTGATATTTCGGTCTTCATTCCCGGTTTCGGTCCTAAAATAATAAATAAATAGTCCTTAATCGATATCGATCCTATCCAGTGTAGTCCTAATCAATTTGGTCTTTTGGTCCGACCTAAAATCTTATTAATATTTTATTAAAAAATACATATTTTACAATAAAAATAAATATAATTTATTGATTCTAGTCCTAATCGATCTTGGACCAATAATTTCGGTCATGTCTGGTCCCTAGTCCTAGGATTAAAAAATTTTGGTTCTTAACTGGGTTCCGGTCTATTCAATTTTGGACCTATGCACACCCCTTAACACAGTGTACCATCAACAAAAACAAAAAAAGGTGCAAGAGGTGGCGGGTGATAGATGAAATGAAAAAAGAAGAATAAGAGAGGGGAGAAAGTATCAAAGAGAAGCTAGAAAAGAGAAATAAAAAAAAAGAACAAGGGTGTAGTGGGGGGACATCAGAATAAGAAAAAAAACACGGAGCTAGAGGAAAATAGAGAGCAAGGCAGTGATAGAGAAAGGCATGAAGCCAAGGGAAAAAAATTAAAGAGAAAAAGGACTATGAGAGTGAGAGAGAGAAATTTCGAGCGATAAAAAAATAATTCAATTCTACCTGTCACTTGTGCATTGCCATATTATTATTTTTTGTTTTAATTTTGAATTTGAAGTGTTGTAATTTCATATTAAAATATTCTCAAGTTTAATATTTTATGTTTAACTAATATTCTTTATTTAGTTTGATTTTTTTATGTTAATTATTAGCATGTTCTAATTTTGTTTTACCAAGGATATGATAAAATCTTATTCTTTATACCGGTAGATAAATTGATTGCTTGATTAATAGATTACTCTATGTGTTTTATGCTATTACTCTAGATTGTGCCTAATTATTAGATTGACCACCTTTAATTACTGTTTGACAAGTCGAGAAAAGATGCGATATCTTACTCTAAACCTTAGGTCAAATAGAATAAATACGAACTGAATGGGTTGTGAGAACAATTACACAATTTCTACATCAATAGGGAAGATTAAATAATTGTGGGAACCTAAAGTATCGTCAATTATTTAAATCATTTGACTAATGATAGCATAATTGATAATTGACAATATAACTACGTAGCTCGAGATAGTGCGTTAATTAAATATTTTCATTGACATATAGGTAGTAATTAAAAAATATCAGGTGATTGATTAACTAGTGATTATAATAGGATTGTGATAGATCCAGATTCATTACTAGCTTTTATGAATTTATTTTATCTTTATTCAATTTTGTTTGATTCCATTTTAGCTTAATTTAGTTTAATCTAAATTTTTTAGTTCAGAATTAGTTATTACTTTACTTGATTTCAATCACTTAGGCCTGATTTGAGTGAGTAGAGTCATTGTGTTATTATTCAGTCTCCACAGGGATAATAATTCAGTACTTTTAGTCATTTGTATTACTTACAACTGGTATACTTAGGGATGTTCATGTTAACTAATATCTGAGGATCCAATCTGATATTTTTTTTAAAATCAAATATTCGATCTGATAAGTAAAATATTAAATAAATCGAATATCCAATCTGAAAAATACAAATAATATCCAGTCCGATAAATTATATACATATACACTCTAAACACTATTTATTTTTCATCAAAATTTTATTTTATATAATCATGTATGTGTGTATAATTTGAAATGAGTGCTTATTGTAAGTAAATTTTATACTTGTAAATTATTATCCAAAATTTAAAATTACTAACTGAATATTATGTAATTTAATACTCAAATCAAATCATTAGATCATATTTGTTTAAATTGGATCAATTTTTTATTTATCAATTGAATAATTTTCTATCCAATATTTCTTAATTGTGGCACATTCAAAAGTTTCAGATATCTAACATATTATTTGATATCAAATTCAAAACTCTGGATATCCGAAGCTTTTTTTGGATATTTGATATTTTAAATATTCAAAACTTTTTTTTATCAGATATCTGACCTATGAACACCTTCGACATCAAGTTCTTAGCACCATTGCGGGGGACTAATTTAATGGCCCTAAACCCAAAAATTTAAATCTTGATCTAGGCAAATTTTTATTTTATTTATTTATCTTTTATTTTATTTTCTAAATTTACTGGATTTTCTTGGTCTTTTGTACTCTTATATTGGTATTGGTCACTACTACATGACCTAAAGCAATCCTAGTGAATTGTTAGCCGTGGATCCAAAGATTAAAAAAAATTCATAAATTAAAAGCGCATTTAAAACTTCTTGTTGCGAAGAAATAAAATTAACAAATAGCTCACGGGGTACACAATTAGCTACACCAAAGTGGGCTATCATTAAAATACTATACTACCCTTACTATAGCAAATTTAGGATCAATTATTAGAAGATCAGCGGTTGAAGTGCATAATTTTGAGATCAAGTCTATTATCATTTAGATGATAAAAACTTTGGTTCATTTGTCACAAGATTGTATCCTAGTTTATGTTGAGCTCAATAACTCCCACTAATATTAAATCGGTGGAATGATATGAAGTACCTTTTAAAGAAAAACACTCTCGAGTCACTAGTATTGTTCAATGAAACTAACATACAATACCTTAGCCTCGACTCACATACCTTTTACTTTAAGTAATTAGTTTCTTATTCATGATGGTATATGTCAAGATCATTATATGCACACATGCACATATTCAAGGAATATAATCCACCTTAACATAAACATTTGAAACATATAAAACACAACTACATGAACATCAATACATTTCCTAAGGTTAAGGCCACATCCATCCTAGGAAACCTTAATTTTCATAAGTTAACCATAACTTCTCCCCTAGTACTTATTTTTATCATTAAATTTAATAGACATCCTTACAATATTATTATTGGTAATGTACCCAAAAATTAAGGTCAAACTCTAACATTCCACAAATGTGATAATAATCTCACCTCTAGGGTTATTATTCCCAATCACAACCATTTTTCTTATTTCTTAAACTAAAACCATTAATATTCACCTCAAAAATTCCACATTATATACTTAACATATTTTGAATCAATTATGACATTAAAATACCCAAGATTCCATTTTAACCCATATTGGTCAACTCCTAGAATAGCTAAAATACCCATATTTTTGCAAGAACCTAATGAGTCTGATATACATGATTTGCAACCTACAACATACATATATCATCATGAAACTAGAGAAACACAATTTTATATATAGATACCATATATCCTCATCCATTCCAACCAACAACATGCACAACACTTGCATTCAGGGCTTTCCTACTTTTTCATCATAGGCCACAAGATATCATATAACATCATTTTGATAATAAGATTACCCATATAACCATTTCAAACATGATATCACACATAGATTTATACATTACAAATAAAAAGTCCTAGTTATGACATGTATCTTTACTAAAGCATCTCTAATATCTAAGTGTAATACCCCCAAATTGACTAGAGTATTATAAGGATTGATCTAACTACTTATATCAACATGGTGTACCATCCATTTGGTGATTCCATAATAAGAACTCCATAGTTAAGCATGATGGTCGTGGAATAATTTTTAGGATGAGTGGCTCTTATGTAAAATTGAAAATATTTTATAAAAATATCTTGAGAAGCGTGTGAGTGAGGATAAAATATGGTGAAAGGACTAGTATTGATCTATGGGATAATCCAATCAATCTTAAAGCGCTTCAGAGTAGCCCCAGTGTGGATGTATCGACTTGGGGCGTTACATATGGTATCAGAGCAAAATCATGACCGCGATCTAAACTTTGATGAGCTAGTCAATTGCCTAGCAGGACGAATCTTGGGATAAACTATAATGAGACAATTAGTGGTTGAGGTGCGGCAAGGATATTATATTCTTTGAGTGGGGTTGAATGTAATACCCCCCAACTTGAGTAAAGTATTATAAGGATTAATCTGGCTATTTATATCAACATGGTATACCATCCTTTAGATGATTTTATCCTACGAACTCTATAGTTAAGCGTGTTCATTGTAGAAATTTTTTTAGGATGGGTAACCCTCCTAGGAAGTTTTAGATTTTTTTTTTAAACTATCTCAGGAAAGAACTAGTGTAGATGTTTGGGGTAAATCAATTAATCCAAAAGCGCTCTAAGGTAGCCCTCACATGCTTGTATCGACTTGAGGTATTACAAATAGTATTAAAGTAAAATCACAACTGTGATTTAAACTTGGATGAGTCAATCAGTCATCTAACGAGACGATTCTTAGGATAAACTATGATGAGATAATTAGTGAATGAAGCACAATGAGGACGTTGTGTTTTTTTATTAGAGGTAAATGTAATACCTCCAAATTGAGTGGAATGTTATAAGAATTGATATAGCTACTTATATCAACATGGTGTACCATCCTTTTAGTGATTCTGTTATAAGAACTCCATAGTTAAGCGTGTTGGTCGTGGATCACTTTTTAGAATGGGGACCCTCTTAGAAACCTTCATAAATTTTCTAAAAATATCTTGGGAAGAGCATGAGTGAGGACAAAGTACACTGAAGGATTACTATTGATTTATGTGGTCAGTCAATCAATCTAAAAGCACTCTAAGGTATTCCCCCGCGTGGTTATATCGACTTGGTGTGTTACACTAAGTATGTAAGACCTTAGACTCCTACCTAATATCATCTAGACATTAAAAATACAATAATATTTGACTTAGCAAAATTAACTAGGGGGAACTAAAGCGGGTGGAGGGAGGGGAAATAGAGACAACTGAAAATTTGAAGGCTCATGCATAGGTAGTGCACAGTAGAGGCACAACGGTGTGTAACAAGGATATGGCTGAGCATGTGTGGATTGAGGGGGGGAAAATTGCATGGGCAAGGAGTGAGGTATGAGCTGGGTATGCAAGGTGTGCATAATCATGGTGGTTTCACATGATTCAAGAGTGCGTTAAAAAATGGACAGGGCAAGAAGAGAGGGGAAAGAATGGGTGATGCTTGAACGGCTTGGGGTGGTGATGGTTAGTAGGGAAAAGTGGTGATGGGATCACTAAATGGAAGACAGACATGGAGTGGTTGGTGGTACTTGATGATCGGTAGAGCATGCTATGAAAGAGGCTATGGTTGGGGTGATTGGTGCACGTAAGAGAAAGAAAAGAAAGGAGGAAGGTTGGTGGGTGTGGTGAGGTGTGACGGCAAAGAGGGGAAGAATAAGAAGGGATGGTTCGGTGGCGGCGGCGTTGGGCGATGAAGAAAACAACATAGGAAAAGAGGGAAGGTAGGAGAGGATTGGGGTTAATAATAAAGGCAAAGAGGATGAGGAAAATTGAGAAGGCAGAGAAAGGGTATACATGTATGTATATATAGATGCATGGTTGAAAGTGAAGACAAGAAAATTGATAGAGGAGGAGACTTGATTTAGGTGTGGGATAGGCAGAGAGTTGGTGTGGCAGGAGGCCTAGGAAAATAGGGAAACAGGGAGTTGGGACAAGGTTATACAGAGGGTGTAGGGGGCTGGTACATGTAGGGGTGCATGGCTAAGAAAGGGAATGGGAGGATGATGGGAGCATGGGGAATAGGTGTTGTTTGGCCTAAAGGGGAAAGGGAAAGGTTCGACGCTATGTGCAAAACGGGAAGGAGAGGAAAGAAAAAGGAAAGGGAAGAAAAGGAAAAAAAAGGCAAAGAGAGGAATTTTTGGGTTTAGGATTAGGATTAGAGTTAGAGTTAGCTTTAGGTTTAAAATTTAAGAAATTAATTCAAAATATCTATCAATTTTGTTGGGTTAACGTTAAGCTAAAAAAATTAATCATAAAAAATTATATTTTAGATTAGATTAAAATATTAATTAATTGAGATTAAAGTTAGATAAAATTTTAGGATATTAATCTATTTTTCCCTAATTAATGCTCTGACTAGACTTACCAATTATTCTTTAGATATTTCAACAAAGAACATTAAATCATGTGCAAAAAAATACATGAGGCACCTTTATTCCATTGCAACACACAAAAATAAGTTTCCAAGTGCCTAAGCCAACCACCTTGGAGATGACCTAAGAGAGTCTTTTAATATAGATACCAAAAGTATATGAAACCAATGGATCACCTTATATGATTCCTTGAGTAGGTATAGCAATAATGGAAAGCTCATTATTCCATTCAAAATGAAAATGAGCTAAAGTAATGGCATGCCTAATTAGATAGATCAATACCTGTGGGAGTTGAATATTCTACAAGGTATCTTGGATAAAATGCCAATTGAGTTAATCATAGGTTTTAGACAAAGTAATTTTGATTGCCATTAAGCCTTTCTTCCCCGTTTAGCATCAAGAAGAGTGCATGAATTCCTAAACCAACAAAATATTATCCAATATGCTATTGTCAAGCAAGAAGCTTTATTACATTGGGCATATAAATTCTCAAGTATCAGACGGATTCTTTTCACCAAAACCTTTGAAATAATCTTTGAAAAGAAATTAGTTATGTTAATTAATTGAAAGTCAACCACATGCTCTAGATTGTATTTTTAGGGAATCAGCTTAATAGTGGTATCATTCGCATTTCGTAGGTCATACCGGTTATCCGGGAAACCTTAAGCCACTCAAATTCATTTTATCCCACAACATCCAAATTCTTCTAATAGAAGATATGTGAAAGGCCATCTATACTTGGTGCTTTGAAAGTTCCCATATAAAACATAGATTACTCCACTTCCTCAAAATAGAAAGATTTAATCAATCCACCATAATCTGCATTTGTCAACTCAAGGAACAAAGGTGGATTGAATTTGTCATATTAGACCTATTAAAGTAGGGAAAACAACTCTTTATAGTGGTTCGTAAGTAGTTGAATGCATGCCTATACATCCCCTCTCCAATACCCAAATGAGTCCATTCCGTCAAATTGGTTCTTCCATCCATGCTTCACTATACCAAATAACTGAAAAAATATTGTATTGCTTTCCCCTTCCGCAATAAACTGATCCTTGTATCTCTACCTTTAATATATTTACTCTTGTGACAAAATCATCTCATACTCCTTTCTAATCTGACATTCTAGCTAGTAGAGATAGCAATTAGTACCCATCTCGAAGGTGAACTAAATGCCATGTAACCTCCTATAAAATCTACATTTTTTTTAATTATAAGCAACCAAAAACCTTTCTTGCCCAATCACAATTGATTTAAGATAATATTATTGATGCATATTTATTTTACTCTCACATGACCCATTGTTAGTATAAAATTACAATAATTATTCAATTGTGCATTATCAAAATCTACGGGTTATTAACATTTATGTATGTGCTCAAGTATATGTAAAACTACATTTTTTTTAACATTCTATGGTTAATAAAAAGAAGTAACCAATATGAGCCTTTGATGTAGAAAATACGGAATGGGCATTAGAGATAACGCTGCATAGGATTGTCCACATGAGAAGGGAAGAATGGCCAAGGGAAACAATGTGAGGAGACTACGCTAGGGAGGTGAGGCTCCACAAGGTACACAAACTGGAAGCTAGGGTGGGCATAAATGGAGGCTGCTAGTATGGATGAGGTGTGAGAGCTCCACATGTTGGGTAAGTACTACGATGTGAGGAAAGATGCGAGGTGGTGGTTCTCTATTGAAGAAGAGAGTACACACCCGGTAATGGTTATGAAGGTGGTGGTGATGGGAGGTTGTGAAACAGTGCAGTAAGACTAGGGAATGGATAAAGAAAACTGTGGCGGTGATTGTTGCAAACAAAAAAACAAAAACAAAGGGAGTGTTTGGGGTGGGAGATTTAATAAGATAATAAAAAAAAGGAGGGGAAAGGATGGAGTTGACTGAGTTGGAAATGGTCAAAGAAAATGACAAGGAGGGAGAGTTGTAAGGCTAGTTTCATGTGTAGGAGGGAGGTGGGATGAAGATGGGGTTTGGTGTACATATAGAAAGAAGGGCAAGGGGGAGTGTTAGATTAAGATTAGTTTGGTGTTGATTTCTTTAGGTTACGTTAGTTTAATTAGGTTAGCATTTCCGATTAGAAAACCAAATTGGAAAAAATACTTTATTAACGGTGATGAGGTGAAACAAAAAAAAAGAAAGATAAATAATTAGGGTAAATTTTTTAAGAATTGGTTTGGATTACAGTTTAAAGGTTAAAAAAATTTAAAAAAAAAGGTGTTCTAGTAAAATGCTAAACATCCGAAAATAAAGGTTACAAAATTTTTTGGCGTTATATGATATTTATTGATAGCCCATAATTAATAAGAAAGAATATGTGGATTTGGAGTAAGATGGTGACAGTGGATTAAGCGTATTCCTTACATTGGATTTATAATATTAGGTTGTGGGGCATGTCTCTCATGACTCATATTTAGTACATCTAAGACCTAATCAATTATAATTTGGTCTCGGATGATTATAAATAGAACATAAACCATAGCCCAACTTTATTATAATATAAATAAATATTTACATATTTTATTCTAGGCCACTTGGCCATTTTTTGCAACAATGCCCATCAGATGACGTTGGCTTAGTATTTGAAAAAAATTTCAAATATATGAATGAGAGAAAATATTATAGATTTCATTACCATGGCAATATTTTTGACAAAGAGAATTTACCATAAAAATTAAGATTGATAATACATAAAAATGGTCATGTTATTTTACACCAAATGTTATTTCATTAAAAAAGAAAATGAAAAAAAAAGAGGTCATATATTTGTATATTCTAAATATAGATATAAACCTAATCAAATAACAATCTAATATTTGTGTATAATTAGTTATTTAATTATTAATAGAAAATAAAATTAATGTACTAATATATACTTTTTAGATAAATTTGAATTTTGGTTTGGATTTTAAATTTGAGTAGGTAATATTTTTCACTAGACCAAAACAACATTAATATCATTTGTCTTTTCATTTGATAGACCAAAATAGTCTTCTTCTTTTATATATATATATGTATGTATGTATACACAAAAGAATTGATTGGTTTATATTTATCTTTCTTTAGTATTATTTATTTGTTTGTTTGTTTCTTGCATGATGACTCACACACACTTCCTTCTCTTATAATCACACAAGCTGAACTAAACAATCGGATACGGATAAACTCTTATAATGATATTGATTTCTAATCAATATAGTATATACATTTTTTACTCATGTATTAATCGTACTATATAACCTGTATTACTCATGGATGTTTAATAGAGTGATCAAAATTAGCTTGGGCGCTGCCGATGCCTATTTTCACTGTCAATTGATTTCATGGAAATCAAAAAAGCTGAAGCGTATGCTACTCATAAGGTTTGAGCTCTCATATGTGAGAAGGGTTAGACAAGAAATTTCAATGCGGTTATTGAATTTGATTCATCTAATGCAGTTAAATGGTGTGAGAATCCTAGGGAGTGACCGTGGGACCTAGCTTTTGTTCTCTACTACATTCACAGTATGCAGCCGTAGTTCCCCTTTTATAGTCGTGCTTCCAACTCTTTAGTGCTCGCTTTAGACAAGCAGGGGATTGCACCATCAATAACTAGTTATAGCTTAGATTTAGTTTTCTTACTGACAAAAGTATTGTATTTTATTTAGAAGGTATATGAGCTGCTTTTGTTTTTGTTAGGGGTGTAAATTTTTAAGGTCTTAACCAGGTATTAATCATTTATAGCTTAGATTTAGTTTTCTTACTGTATTTTATTTAGAAGGTATATGAGCTGCTTTTGTTTTTATTAGGGGTGTAAATTTCTAAAGTCTTGATCAGGTATTTAATTGATAGATCCTTCCAAATTCTTCCTATAAGGTGGGAGAATGACTTACAATGATACCAGAGACAACTCATGTTGCCTTTTAAGGTTTAGTAAAACATTTACTTATAAAATAACATAAAATAGAGCAATCAAAATTAGTGGAATTTAGAGAGCCGAAAGCATAATTGGATATGTCGTTTTCTTCCCCACCTTTTTTTTTTTTGGGTTTCAATTCGGCACTTCGGAAAATTGGTATATACAAGAGACTAATATCCGGTTACTGTTTACTGCATGAGTAGAGAATAAATACACAGAAGAAAGTTTTGCTCTATATATATATATGGAAAAATATAGCTTGCGCATGCCTCATGCCGTCGACCTTGATGATTGAATAGGTGTTGCGGCAGCACTACCGTCGTCATGACTCCAAAGATTTTTAAGCTCACCTCTAATACAACCTAATATAATTGTAGTTCCTGAATATGCAAAACGTATAAAGTCTGTATCAACAGAATTTTTATATTCGTTTTAAATTTGATCGTGTGCCATGCATATGCGGGAAAGCGAAGGACGAACGAAAGAGTAATTAACACCGACAAGCTACCAGGGTGCGTAATTACGTACGTACCCAATGTACAAGGAACAAGATACAACAGCGCAGGCTGACCGTGTCCATTCATGACGTACATTCCCAGGTAAGTCAAGAGAAGGCCTATACACGATTATGGAATTAGCTAAAGAGATACGAACGAAAAAGTATATATATAAGACTAAGTGGAGGACGTTTGGCATGATTAAGACAGACTTACCAATAGCATACCCAATCACTAGCCAAAGGAAGTACCCGTCAGCTAATCCCCTCCTTGTTGCTTTGTCGTACCTATACTAGTTCCAACAAAGTAGAGATTTTAGGAGGGCGAAGCAATTCAATTACTTCCTGATATATAGTAAGCATCGATCGCCAATCCTAACATGCACGGGTCCAAGTCCAGCCAATACGAAACAAAGATAAGATTCAGAGACGGCAGACGATGCGTGAGCACCTGTAACTAAACGTGGTGAGTAATCCAGGAAAGATGATATCTCCGAAACCAAGCACGCTAGCGCCTCCGTAGGGATTCAGAATTCGTGGGAATTTCAAGACCATAGGGATCTCTCCGCCTGTGTTTTCACCCTTAGCAACCTGCGGTATATATGCAAATTGATCGGAATATACGCACATATATATATGCGTGTGTGTGTGTATGTAATTAAACCTTCAACGCATAAATATAATTAGATACATGAATTAAAGAAGCGTCTGTAATTTCTCACCGAAATCATGACGCTCGTTTTGAAGATGTATGGCGATAGAAAGACCCAGAAGATGTCATAGAAAAAAGCAGATGAAAGAAGAACGGTCGCAACCTACATGCATCAAGAGCCAATTAATTAAGTAATAACCTGCTGGATTGGAGCCACTAGCTAGGGATATTTTTAATTGACGATAAATATACCTTGATATTTGGTAGCCGAACAATTTGTAAGACTGATATCATGAAACACATAGCCTAGAGCACGCACACAAAAAGGGGGAAAAAAAATAAAATGAGTGAACACATATACCTATTGAAGCAGGGCCAAGCTAGCTAAGAGTTCATAACCAAAATATATAAGAAGAGGTAGTCGGAAAGAAGGGGCTGTGTAGCTAGAAGAGCGAGCGGCCGGACTTACAAGAACGTCTTGACCGATCCATGAAACTTTCGCTTCTCGATTCACAGCCCAAATGACAGCAAATGCCACGCTGAAAACCAACACCGAAAGAGAGAGGATTGAAACCTGCCCCGCAAGGGGTAATTTTATTCGCTTTTGCCCCAACACCGACATCTACTATACAAGCAAAACGGTAAACACTGGTGGTGAGCAATGCATATATGCTTAATTCACTTCTTTTTGTTAAAAAAAATCATGATAATAATTACTAAAAAACTAATTATTACACGAATGAATTTAAGATCGACAAAAAAAATTATTTCAATTTTTTCTTTTGTTTTACACTAAATACGTACTTGTGCAAGATGCCTGTTATGCATGTATGCATCCCCTGCCAGAGGAGGAAGGGAAACAAAACAAAAAAAAGGTGGATGAGACAAGAAATTAACCTTATATATATACTATGTTATTACCATATTATTACGTACCTCAATCCCGCCTATGCAAAACAGCACGATCAATACGTAGATAAACCATGAGGACTTGATGAAATACATGACCAGTAGTAGAACCGATGCTGAGATGACAAAAAATACCGCGCTAAATACACTTATATCGACCACTTCTTCGTCGGAATTATTTGTCTTCGTAGAGATTGTCTAGGAAAAGAATAAAATACAGAGGAAGGAAACGAAAAACAAATTAGCTATAACTTTTTTATTATCAGAAGACTCGGATAACTTATTAGAAGTTACTTATTAAAATTAATTAATTATTTAAGATAATTATTTAATTTTAAAAACTTTGTAAGTATAATAATTTTTAAAATAAGTAATTATTATAGTTGACTATTTTTACTAACTACACACACACACATTGGCTTAATTTTAGTTTGATGTGCATATATTTATATACTATGAAAAACTATTTAAAGGAGAACCTTTGGGGATAGTTCATTATATCGTTCATCGTTTTCCTCAGATCTCACCAAATCCGGCCAAGTTCCGGCACAAACAATGGTTATCACCGCAATAACCCACAGAATCATCACACTAGGATCAACCGCCGGTTCTTTTGGAGAATATATCAGGAGCTCAACTACATCAAACAGTGAAAGTGAAGAAAGTTACGATCATGGTGCAATGCATTTACTTTATCATCATCAATTAGCCTCTCTCAACCTTAATTGCTATATCCAATTCCCTTTTTTCTTTTCTTCTTCTTCATCTTTTTTTTTTTTTTTTTTTGTGAAAACGAGAGAGAGAGAGAAAGGGCCGTTCATAAGACAATTAAAGATCAGTTAGGGTAGAAAAATAATAATCATTTTGTTGTTACTAACCTTTATCTCCAGCTGCCAGATATCTATTCAGCATGTCCCCGTCTGATTTTCCAATCTGAACAACAGGAATTCTGATGTCTAGATTTGCTGGATCTCTCATTGGAATAGCTCCTGCATGCAAAAAATGAAGTGAATTTTTTTTTATTAAAAATATAAAAAAAATACAGTCTGTCTAGGGATAATTAGCAATCATACCCTCTAGCAGTGATCCGCAGGACAGATAATAAAAAAGTTATAAAAGTATGATCACATCCATGACTTAACGATGTACTTAAGTGCATGCATTGTAAATTAGTATAACGGACGGACCTTCTTCATCACTGAGAATTATCGAGGCCGCAGCGCCACCTAATTGAGCGACTTGTGCCTTTTTCCCATACTCACAGTCACCGCGGCTAGACAAGGCTACGGATTGAGTCAACTACAGCATTAAGGAAGGAAGGAAGGAAGGAAGGAGGAGGGGGGGATGGAAGGAAAAAAAATTAAACAGAGCATATTAATTATATAATTACTGCGCTAGAAATTATACGCACGGTGTTGTCTTAAAGATTAATTAAGAAGAGGTGTCCCGCCGGGGTATAAAATTAAAGAAGCAGACCTTGGCGGACGAATTAGAGCAACCATTCGAAGGATTGGTCAAGACTGCCGGAGCTCTAGATTTCCTGTCTGCCTGAGAGGGGAGTTGGGCGCCGAATGTTGCCTTAGCGCAATAAATCGAGCCACTTTCGACCCCATTTCTCCAGTACAATACAAGTGCCTGGCAAATAATTATTATTATTATGTACAAATTGAGAAATCTGTGTCTGTTTAACTTCTTATCCCTGGAAAATGCATATTATTATAAATTTGGCTTAGAATGGAAAATTTACAGGATTATCATCCATTTTCCAAATAAAATGGAATTTAAGATCAAATATAATGCTTGTTTTGCAACAACTGTAGTTATATAAACTCAATGCATACCTCTACTAAAATATATATATATATGAATATTTATTTTCTGAATCCGCCGGGAATGATAGTACGATCAAACAAGCCAAAATATAACTAATAAATTCATAATAAATTAATTCATGGAAACATTTTTTGGAATGCCTTATAAGTTATTTGCAAGGGTAAAAAATAAAAGATACCTCATAATCATCAGGACCTGCATTGCAGAAAGAAACAAAACAAAGGAATAATAGAAGGGAGGTAATTTTAAGATGATGGCGAGCCATTTATATTCCTCAAGACTCTTGATTAATCCAACAACATGAGAGAGGTAGGGGAGGCAGACATTCATTTAAAAATAGATCTGTATATTTAATTACTTTTCCTTTTCTTGTATTTAAACGACTCGATCGCATAAAATATTTTGCATGCTTGCAATGTCTTTTCTTCCTCCTCCCTCGTCCTCACCACTTTCAATATGGATGGAAAATCTGATTTCAAAAACGGTGCCGACGAAAAGGCCGGGATCTTGTAGGAAGATAGAGAATGATGAATTAATAGTTATTTTTTGGATATAGAAGAAAAAGAAAAATTTTGTTCAGAAAATAAAAATAAATCTATCCATATCCATATTTCCCGCAATTTTAGGAAAGTACACGAAAAAAGCTAATTATAAATTTTTTATGCATATTTTTTATTTTTTTTATAATCCTAACTGTATGTAATAATGATAGAAAATACAATTTTCTAGTACTATATTTTATATTTTCCTAAGATTTATTTACCTTAGTTTTCATAATTTATCATTTTCTTTATTAGTAAATATTATCCTAACTACTATATCTAACGTTATTTTCCATATATGATGTTAATTGACTACTATATTTTACTCAAAGTTAAAAGTCATATTTATCAAAAAAAAAAAAAGCTCACTTGACTAATAAAATAGCATGCTAACTAGTCTACTGATTATTATAACTCTTCATATTTTTCCATATGGATTGTAATTATATAAATCTAAATATATTAATTTTACGGTAAAAAAAATGTTGGTTTACTATTTTTACACTACAAAAGATTGTAAACTAATAATAAGAAGAAGAATAAGTTGCATCCCAAGATGTACACATTCACATTTAGATGTACCTCCCAAGATGGATTCGGCTGTCAAGAAATAAAAAATGTCAGCATATTGTGATATTGAAAAACTAAAATAGATCATGGACATAAAATTGAGAGGAATAGAAATGAGATTTCTAATTCTCATTGCAACAAATGCATTGTGTGTGTACATCTCCTATCCATCGCCTCTTAATATATATAATACTCCATGACATAATATATAAGGAAATTAAGGGAGATGAAGTATTAAGTAGGGATAATAATGGGTCTGGAACCTGACCCAAACCCAAAAGAGGAGGCCCATTTATACCAAACAGGGTCCGTGATTTTTGGACCTAGTGGATCTGGGTCAGGTCTGGGTCTAGATCAAGTCATTTAGACCTAGACCCATTTAATTAATATATATATATAAAGCCTGATTTCCTAAAGTATTGTCAACTCTCAACAGCCCCTCACTCATAGTCTCACACATGCACAACGTCATAGTCCCTTGACAGTCGACCCTCCCTCCACCTCGACTCCTCCAGCTTCAACTGTCTAATCTCAACAATTGTTCTCAGTTCTCGGCTTCACGCAAGCAGCCAACGTCTAGTGACCATCATCTCCGCCTCTCCAGTTTACCTCGACAATCTCAACCTTCATTCATTAGTCCCTCAATCTCAAACTCTCACCCTCAGCAGTTCCATCAACCATTGTCTAACACTAACCACAATCAATGACTTCTCCATCCCTCGCCTAGTTGGTACTCGTCTTCACTCCTCCTTCTCTATCTCTACAGTCTGCACTCTACACACATTTGTGCTTCATTCATTAACCTCCATTCCATCAATTTGATCAATTATTTTAGCTTCTTTTGAATTATTTTTGTTCATATCTTGTTTTACTTTTATTTAACATGTGTACCAGTCTATAGTCTGCACGGGATGGGAAAGTGAGTTACTGGACAGATTCATATTTTGTAGTTCTGTGAATGTGATATACTGATATGTTTTTATTTGTCTCGAACCTCTTGGCGGAATGGGATTGTTCCATTGTGGAAACAGGAAATGAAAAAATATTTCAAAAATAGAAAACGTAGGTTCAATACTTTAATGGGATTTAGTGTCACCACTTCAGTGGTTTTGGTGTGTCTCACTTTTAAGTGATGCGTACAAGGTTACAAGCTATCAATTTCTTCTATTTTAGGATATTTAATTAAGGTTCCTGATGGCTTTTATATTTTTCAATATAGAAATGTTGGTGTTAGTATGGTAGACTTCTGTAGTCAAATTTAAGGTAACAGTGTTTTTGCTTATCAATGGATGGTTTCATTTGAACTAATTCTTGAATCTTGACGTTATCTTGATTATTATTGTGAGTAATCTACATGTTGTTCCTACTTCAGGCTCCAAGTTGTCCATGTCCAAATGCTTGTTTTTCTCAATTGCCATGTTTTCTTGATTTTAAAGGGAGTGTGGCTATATACTTGCATGAGTTGTCGAGTTTGGTGTTTTCATTTGAGCATGAATTCCTAGCACGAATCTATTGTACCACAAAAAAATCAGCAAAGGCTTTTTCCTAATTTTTTTGTTCACTTTGCTTATCAAATGGGCTATTAATTTCTTTATGAGATCATGATTCATGAGTACAAAAAATTGTTGATAATCACCAAAGTGTAGTAAACTAGTTATGAGTAGGTTTTAGAATTCAGACTTTAGTATACCTTTATTTTTAATTTTAGGTAGGTTATCATTTTTAGTCATTGCATGGGTTAAATTTGATAATATTTTATTCTTGAGGTTGCTTCAAATCATATTATTTTTTTTATTCTAGTAGGTCATGGGACGTGAACAAGAATTTTAACTATTCTTCTTCAAAGTTTTCATGGTCTAAGGGAAATCGTGTTAGTTCATTTCAACCTGTTGCTTCACATATGGATGATTTGGATGTAACCATGGAGGAGATTCAAAATCATAACAATGAGGGGGCACCTAAGTGATAAATAAATAGATCAAGAACTTGATTATGCTATTTATACGAAAAAATCTAGGAAGTGCACTTCAGTGTTATGGGATTTCCTTAATAGAATTTAAGTTAAGGATGTGGCCAAGGCAAAATGCTATCATTGTAAGGCTATTCTAACTTGTGCAACTAGTGGTGGAACCTCACATCTTAAAAAAAATGTAGAGGAGACTTGCCTTGAAAGACATTTGAGGCTTAGGTCAAGAGGGTTCAAGCAATAAAAATTGAGTATAAAGACTCAATATAATGGCTCAGCAAGTTTGAATATAAAGAAAAATAATGGTACGTCATTTGATCAAGCGATTTCAAGGAGGGAATTGATGAACATTGTGGTGATGCACGAGTATTTATTGTCAATTGTTGACCATATTAGATTTAGGGGATTTGTACAAAGCCTTAATTCTTCTTTCAAGATGATTTTAAGGAATACTTTGAGGAATGAAGTGATAAAATTGTTTCAAAGTGAGAAACATAATCTAAAGGAATTGTTGGATTATAATTAGAGTCGAGATACAATCACCATTGACATATAGACTGCATCCAACAAAAAATAAGGGATATATGGTCGTAACATCACACTTTATTGATGAAGATTGGAATTTGCGAAGTAGAACTTTGAGGTAACTAGTTAATTATTATCATTATATTTTTAGCTTGATTAGGTGTAATTTTGTGATGATAGTTTCATTATTATCTTTTAAGGTTTTTTTATGTCCCATGTCCATATATAAAAGGCATTATCTCCAAGGTTCTATTGGATTGTGTGTCTCAATTTGGCCTTGAAAGTAAAATTTCTTTTGTGGTGGTTGACAATTGTAGTACTAATGATGCAATGATGGAAATTTTGTTGAAAAAATTTGAGAAAAAGTTTCTTATACTTGGTGAAGTAATCTTACATATAAGATGTAGTCCTCAGTTCCTCACATTCTTAACTTGATGGTTAATGATAGATTAAATGTGATCAAGAAGGAGATTGAAAATATTCAGGATTATGTCTCATTTTAAACATTAACTCCTAAAATGATTGAAAGTTTGAGGATTCATGTCAATTTTTTAAGGTCGATACTCCTAAAATGTTAGTTCTTTATTGTAAAACCAGATGGAATTCTACTTATTTGATTCTCCAACGCATTTTCCCCAATAAATAAGTCTTTAAAATGTTGAAACATGTGTATGGTAGACTTAAATTTGTAGTTCCTAGTGATGATGATTGGCAGTTGGCACATGTTGTATGTGAAAAGTTGGAACTTTTTTACAAGACTATTGTTGTTTTCTATGAAAGAAACTACCCTACCCTAAATTTATTTTTTCAAAAAGTACGCATGATTAGAATTTCTTTGAGAATTTGGATACAAAGTAATGTTGAGGTCATTAGTTCTATGGTATCAAATATGATTAAAAATTTTGACAAATATTAGCATGAAATTGATAGGATTTTGGCTATTGTTAGTATATTGAATCCTAGAAACAAAATGGATTGTATTGAATACTATTTTAGGAGACTATATGATGATGAGGGTCATAATGAATTAGATAGGGTTAGAAACATGTTTTATACTCTCTTGGTTGAATATCATAAGAAAGTTGTTGATAATTCTAGTGAGCTTGGTGGTTCTTCTAAAGATCCATTAAGGAATTCTCTAAAGCAGACATCACCTCAAACTTCTTTCGATGATGAGGAGGATGAATTTGCTTTAGTTATGAAAACTAAAGTAAAAAAAAAAGTAAGTATGAGGTGTGTTTAGATCATTACTTGAAAAGTGATACATTGCTCAAAAGTGATCGTTTTGATATCCTTAATTTTTAGAAGAACGACCTCAAGTATCCAACTCTACAAAAGATTGCTAGGGATATTCTTGTTATTTCCATTTCCACTATAGCTTCAAAAAGAGCTTTTAGCATGGGAGGACGGTTGTAGGTCCGCATTGTTTGAGACTTCACGCAAAAATTGTAGAGGCATTGATGTGTTTATAAAGTTGATGATTGAAGACATTTAAGGTAATTTTAATCTCTCTTCAATCATAACTTATAACATAATTTGTTTTATGTGAGATAATATATTATTTATTTATTTAATATTGTGTAAAGTTAAATTGGAGAGTCCATATTCATGTGCTACAATGATAGAAGATTCAGACAATGAGGATGGAGTAGAAGTAATTGGCGTTAGTGATATGGTACATAACTATTTAATTTTACTTTAATATTATTATTGTATAAAATTTTACCGAGTAAAACTAATTTGTATAATCTTATAAGTTTTTAAGATATTTGCAATGATGAATAGGATGATTGATGCCAATGAATCAATGGCCAAAGATATGCCCTGCTATTATATTGATTGAGGAACTAATTTTTATTTTGTTGTTGTTTGTATAATTTCACTTTGTCGTTGTATTGTTTCAATTAGCTCAAGATGGATTTGCGTAAATGTTATAGCATAGTAGCATAATAGGTGGTTGTGTTTAATTTTAGTTCTTGATTTTGTGGTTGTGTTATATACAAGTTTTTTTATTTATTTAAATATGATGTTTTAGCAAGTGTACATTAAAAGTAATGTTTACAACATGAATTAATAGTTTTTTCGGACATTAAGTAATTGGACCTATTAAGGACCCAATTACCTGATGGGTTTAGGTTCGAGTCTAAAATTTTGAGACTCGATAGGTCTGGATTTGATCTGGATCTTCCAAAACAAACGAGTCTAGGTCTGGGTCTTGTTAGACCCAGCCCAGACCTGACCCATTGCTATTCTTAGTAGTAAGGGGACGGGGAGATGGGGGGGGTCACAAGTGTTACAATCAATGGTCATAAAGGCATAGGATTTAATGTTATAGAAGTATATGAATATAGATTAAATATTTATAACACTCCCCATATTCACAACAGTCTCTTTTAAGAATACACCTTCGAATTATTGAATCATTAAAAACCCTATTAGAAAATTTTAGTGGAATAAAACCATTTCTAAGAAAAAGAGTATACTCTCTCTCTCTCTCTCTCTCTCTCTCTCTCTCTCTCTCTCTCTCTCTCTCTCTCTCTCTCTCTCTCTCTCTCTCTCTCTCTCTCTCTCTCTATCTATCTCTCTCTCTCTCTCTACACTTAGTATGTCTCATTCCTATGTTATATTATTTATAATCCTAGTATAAGTAGAGTTGGAAAATGTTGACTTGAGGCAAGATAACTAACAAAAACCGACTCAACCAGTTCTAAAATTTATCCAAAATAACCTAAGAAATTATGAATATAAAACCTATCTGACCCAACCTAATATTTAAGTGATATCCGATATGATTTGAGTAATTATGAATCCAAAACCTATCTTACCCAACCCAAAATTCAATTTATACCCGATGTAATCCGAGAAAATCCAAAACCTATCCTACCCTACCCAAAATTCAATTGATACCCGATGTGATCCGAGAAATTATAAATCCGAAGTAAATTTGACCTAATACAATACTTATCCAAAATCCCACATAACTTGAAAACTATCAACCTAAAAGGCCAACTAGATATTTTTAATAAAATCAAAATTTTTAATATTATTTTATTATATTTGCTTATTTCATTTATGATTAATTAATAAACACATATACTCAGTTCACTAGGCATACTTAGATGATGTAAAGTAGAAAGCTTGCCACATGTTGATAGCTCAAGTTGGCAATCTACTATCAAAAGAGATAAAATATAGAAAAAGGCCTATGGAGTTATTCTCATCAAATGTGATGTGATGTGATTTGAAGTTAAATAAAAATTTTAATAAGTTATTATTACTACTTTGCTATGATTGACATCATAATTAATATTTTTCTATTAGTATTATCACTATTCTTATAAATTTTGGATATTAGATGAAAAAAATAGCCTGTAAGAAGTCTTGTGCATCATGAGTATCTTGCACCTGTATCACTAGTATTCCAAAGAAGGCTCAAAGAGTAATGCACTCAACAAAGAACAATCATTAACCTAAGTTGAAGTAATATATATCTTCTAGATTGGAAAATATCCTACAATATCATTATCAGATTTGAAATGACTTGATATAATATAATTAGGATTTTTTAAAAATAGCGACCAAAAATTTCAAGGGTCGGATTTTGAGTTATGAATAAACTATGGGTTATCATTATCATATCTGATATCATTATCTTTTAGATTAGAAAAAATCTTACATTATCATTATTAATGATTTGATATGATGTGATCAATTTAGTATCAATGATAGA
This sequence comes from Tamarix chinensis, assembly GCA_030549775.1. Taxonomy (NCBI): domain Eukaryota; kingdom Viridiplantae; phylum Streptophyta; class Magnoliopsida; order Caryophyllales; family Tamaricaceae; genus Tamarix; species Tamarix chinensis. Next base: position 95,856,278 of record CM060175.1, read on the forward strand.
TATAAATCCATATTATGTAAAGATTGCATCAGTTATGAATATGACACAAAAATAAAATACTACTCGAAATCAATATAATCTAGCTTATAATGAAGATGAATTATAAGTTATGGATTAAAATAAAAAAAATTAATGAATTCATTTGAAGGTCTTTTAAATTTGAAATATCAATCACAAATTTACAATAGCTCCAAAGATAAAATAATGAAAAATGAATTTCAAGGGTCTAATTCTGATACGATCATATTCAAACAATAAAATAAACTAAAATTTCTAAGCTTGAAATAATTTGACCTAATACATACTAAAGCGAAAAAATGGCACAAACATAACTCGAATATGAAATGACTCAAATACGATCCAAACCGAACCACAAAAGTAAAACAAATCAAACTTATTTGAACCCAACCCACACACAAACCAAAAGTAAAATATTCTAAATTTACCCAAATCCAAGTCCACCCATTCTCAACCCTATCTGATATGATATAATAGAATAACCTAATATTATTTGACTCCAAATCTATTCAAATCAAACCCAATCCAATAAAATAACCTAAGGTTATCCAAAATTAAGATAACCCAATCATCGTTTGACTTAATCCAAATCTGAATCGACCCTCCCGATATGCAGCTTTTAATTACATGCACACATTAATAGTACTCACAATTAAAAATTTTCCAGTAAAAACCATATCAAGCAAAAAACATAGTTTTTTTTTGTAAAAAAGGCATGTGTCACCAAATTGACTTTTAGATTATATCTCTATAAGCACCCACTACTAATCAATTAGTCTGACACATTTAAAGGTTGGAACTTTAGTGAATACATTCGAGTTTCATATGTCTAATCCACATGCGCATGTGGATTCATTGTGGCAAGTTTTCTATCCTATTCAAGGATTATAAATCTGCTAGAGTTTAGCTCTTTAGACCCAAATAATATGCTTCTAGCGTATTTGTATCATACTTGCTATTAACGTATTAGAGGTCATTGCAAGAACTTCTATAAGTTGGAACTTTAGTCAAGAAACATACGGCTTTTATAATGTCTTGGCCATAATAAACACAAGTTGTAGCTAATCTACATCTAGCAAGTATAAGCATCGTCAAGAATACTTTAACTTTATCTCTAGGTACATATTTCATAGAAGGCGTCTTCTATGGGGTTATTTGCTTTGTCATCTCAATCTTCTTTTATATCCTTCTAAGGATGATGAAACTAATTTTCTCGGCCTTCTTTGTGACTTAATTAGGGATGTAAACGGGACAAATTTTATCCAAAATTCAATAGATTTTATCTAACAAATACTTAAATAGATGTGGATAAATAGATATAGATATGAATATAAAGGCTAGAAGAAATACCTACTGGGTTTGAGTACATATATAGGTAAAGGGTATCCATATCTGTATCCGTATTCATATATGTACCATTTACCCAACATATAATTACTATTTCACCCTTATTTTTATAATAAACTTAATATAATATTAAGATTAAAATTGGGGCTTAACCCTAAATGGGCTTATTTATCAAGTAATGGATTTACCAATTGGATAATATCCATTAATAGGCAAACAAGTTATCCGTCAAGTAACGAACGTCTGACGGATATAGATATGAATGTGTTAGTGAATATCTAATTGGGTATGGGTGCAGATACAAGTAAGGTCATACCCGCCCCATTCATATCCATAGACTTAATTTCATATCTATAGGGAAGTGTAGGCACATATAATACATATCTCATTTTTTAAGATAAGCATCAGGTTCTTTTCAATTAACCAGGCTTAAGGGATAATGTGATATACGATTGGTATTTACCAAAAATATTTACATAAATATTGGTAAATCAATTCTACACCTCACTAAAAAAGATCTACAAAGAAAATACATAATCAATATCTCTACCAAGTCATTTTATTTCCAACTTGAAGCAATGACATTGTATTATTTCAATTGGATGGTTAATCACTTTTGTGTCAATGCAACAATTTTTATTTGTAAAATATAACATGTGACCTTACATAAATGTATCATTATATATCATGATATATTTATTAAGTTCACGTGTTTAAATTCTATTGAAGGAATAGGGAAAAAAATTTACTTACATTATAACGACTTAATTGTAAATTTACTAAGAATAATATGTCATTCATCTTATATCACTAGTTAAAAGAATTTTTAGAATTCTAAATGGGTGCTCATGTAATTTTCAATGATCTTGTTTATCATCGGTGCACTAACGCAATCTCAATTTTCATGACATAAAGATAGTATTTTTATGGTCTACTAATTTCTATTTAGTGATGCTTTTGGATTTTCATATATTCCAAACACACACATTGCACATTTATTTTAAGGTTCTAGTTGATCTTGATGGTATCAATACCATAAAATATTCATTAACCATAGTAAATTCTTAGAGTTCAGCTATAACATCATACACAATTTTTCTATATGATTGTTTCTTTAGGAAACCCTTATCATATCACATGCAAGTATACACTCTTGTTAATTATTTGCTCATAAAAATACTTCATTTGTAAAACATAATGTGCAATGTCATTTTAATAAGATATATTAATATTCTAGATCATATGCATGTGTATGAGATAGGAATCCTTTAACCTTTACAGTTAACTTACTTATATCAAATGGAAAACTTCACATTTCAACCACTAAACTAATAACTAAATAAAAATTGTTAGGTTTCAACCATCAAATTGCTTATCGAATATGAAGCGTTAAGCATCAACCTACAAATAACTCTACCTACCAAAACTATAATATAACAAGAAGGCTATTCTATATACTCCAACCATTGCAATGGTGGATGAGACTTGACTATGGTAGGTTTAAACCACCACCACTAATAAATTAGGTGCACAATCACATGAATAAGTCACTAGTAAATTATACATAAAGTCATCATCATTACTTCATGATTATAACACAAATTTTAAAATATTACAAAAATTAAATTTTAAAAACCTAAATTTAAATAATTAAAAGTTCATAAATAGAAAGTCCAAAAATAAAATTAATGCTTGAGTTTGTAAACCACCAAATAGTTTATTCTTCTGAATTCAAATGCCCTTGAAGTATTTAATACCATCCAATTGTTTTTATCAGTATTATATGAGTCTCGAAAGACTTTCAACTATTTGATCTCTTTGATCAAATTTCACACAAGGCATTCATCACCTTTAATCATTTTATTTTTAGGATCGAATTGTACATAAGGTCTTCAAGACCATTAAATCATTGGGTAAAACTTATGGATTTTACCTTAATTGTGTGATATCCTTTTATACCTCGGATACATAATTGTAAACAACATATTTAGTCAAGAGCTTTATGATTCTATCCACACTTATACAATTACCAATCCATACATTGGGTATGCATGAAAAATTTATCCTCTTTTAGTGGCCCTCCATTAAGTTTGAGTAATGTAGTTTTGTATTATATTCTCCTATTAACTTTAGGTGATGGGCGATGGGACAACAAAGTTATCACTTTTAAATTTTCATAATTTAATGTTGTCACTTTAGTTTATTTTCTATCATCTTAAAGTGATAGAGATTTACATGTGGTGATAGGTGATGTGGCCGCCAATCCATCATTTTATATATATGAATTGATCATATTTTATCCGATTTGGGTTTATGGAACATGAAACTTTTACCCTTCTACCATCATTTACATTTATCCTCCATTTCATAATTGGAAAGGCGATCATCATACATATTAAGTGGAAGGTCATAAGCCTTCATTAATATTATCAAATGTGGTCATTTATTACATTTTCTTAGCTACGTTTAGCTCATGACTTTATTCCACCTCAACAACTTTCCGTTTCACAAATTTATTTCATAATTAAAATTAATCAGATTAATGAGATACAACTAATTCAATGTCATCACACATAAGAAAATAAAATGTTTCTAAGATCATCATAAACTAATGATGAAAATCTAAGGAAGTCAATTGAATCAAGGTCACTTATTGATTTAAGTATTTATCTTGCAAATAAAATATTAAACTTATATAAAATGTTGGCATGTATGCATTATAAAGATAACATGTATATGAAAAAATTAAGAAACAAATAGAAAAATATTGTTTATATGATAAAATAATGATAAATAATGTCATCGTGTTTTATGTTCAAGAATATATCCATTGATAATATATGCATTAACAATAACAACATCATGTATGATCATGTATATGCTACGGGAACATGTAGAGATAATATTTTGGATGTGATTGATAGTAGAGAGAAAGATATATGACAAAAAAGTTAGAATTCAATGACAGCTTGAATAATTAAGAGTAAATTAAGTTTCCCTATCACTATTAATCCATAGGAAAATGGTATGAAATTAATTAGACAAGGCATATATGCACTATTAAGAATAAGAATTAAAATAGTTAATAATAAAACAGTATCGCATATTTGATAGAAAGATGTGAATTGGATCTGAATACAAAATGGGATTAATCATTAAAAGATTATGCTAAGGAGAAGGTGAGTAGCATATAAGGGGAAGACAAAAATTAGAGGCTAATTGTGCTGATATCGTATTGTGATATTAAGAAACTGAAATAGATCATGGATATAAAATTGAGAGGAAGAGAGAGCAACGCTTCTAATTCTCATTAGTACAATTGTATTATGTTTACATGTGACATTCTATTGAATTTTTTTATTTTTTAGCGGAATCATAATACTAAAGTAGTTGGGTGTTACCATCATAATTGATATAAATCTAGTTTACCATACTATTCTTACATCAATCATAAGGTAAAAAAAAGTATAACATGAAACATGATAAATAGAAAATGAGAGAAACTTCATAATCTTAAATACAAGTTTTGATATTAACTCTAAGTACAATATCCAAAAATATATAAAAGGGAACATATAGAACTAAGAGTCTAAAAATGTATCCAAGTAAAATCTAACCACCGTATAACATAACTCTACGCCTAACCCAATACATAAGATCACTCCTCCACACATAGACCATCATAAGAAACGAAATTATCCAATGGGTCATTATCGACCTACATATAAACATCAAGTTGTTTGCTCTTGAGAATGAGCAACACTCATGAAAAAAATTATCAATATGCTATGTATTGAGTAAGGTTACCACAACCAAAATAAGGATATGGAGAGAATAAGCATACATGAGTGTTAACATAAAATAATGTAAGGTAAATAAGGATCCCATAATTCATTATTGGATATAAACAAGATCTATTCTTTTATTTATATTAAGTTTAGGGACCCCACTATTTTTAATCCAGTGGAGTTGACTAAATCACCTCTCAGGGAAAAGACATCTAAGCTACTATTATTATTCGATGGAACGGACCCAACATATATTAGGGCAACATACTCTTAACCACTATCCTTAAACTGGTAAAACGGTCTAAAACATCTCTCAAAGCAAAACACACCTAATACATTATTATATGTAGGTGAAACAGACACAACACCTCAGTTCTTACCCACGCAGTATTTTACTTAAAATGATTAACATCTTATTTATTAATTACTTATCTCATAATCATATTCTTATTCATGTTGATTTTAGGACCCCCACTATTCTGAATCGAGCGGAACGGACCGATGCACCTCTTAGGAAAAAATATACCTTAGCCATTATTATCGTCCGATGGAACAAACATACAAAAAAACCTCAGCTCGACTCATATGATTTTTCATATTAAATGATTAGTATCTTCTTCAAAGTTGGTTATATCAATATCACCATGCTAGACTCAAATAGATATGCATAACATATAATTAAAAACATGTAAGGCACAAGCACATAGTTACCAAGGCATTTCCCAAGGAATAGGTCTATAATTCCTCAAATATTCCGAGTACCTTACTTAACATGTTTAAATTATATTTTCCTTTTTAAAATAACTAAAATTCCATTTTTATTATCGACAACCTCATAATCTCATGTTAGGTAACTTGTGTATTCCTCAATCCATCATTTAATCACATTACTTATGGATTAATGGATAATGTCCTAAAACCTTATCAGACTGTAATTATTTTTCATATTACCTTCAAATGACCACAACGCTCCTATAAGAGTTAAAATATTCATATTTTTTCAAAAGCCTTACGGATCATAGCATTATACTCAAAATGCACACTTTCATATTTTCTTCCCTTTCAAGATATTATATCATAGCATTATCAAAATCAATATTATCCATATAAAATTTCTAAATAATATATCACATACAGTACACATTGCATATACAAGTCCTAAATTCAGCAAGTATTGTAACACCTCCAAATTTTACTACTGAAAAATTTTATTTTTAAGACAGTAAATTTTGGGGTGTTACTGCCACACTTTGTACCAAACTAGTTTCCTCTATTCTTCTATCACCAAGTGTTAAGGCTGAACATTACTTCATTTAAATTTAAGAATACAATTATAAATCATATTAGCGAAGAGTTAAAGAAAATAAATAGCATGCCAAATAAAACCAACCATCGGGGGTTATAAGAATGGCAGTGAAAGGAAGTATAAAAAGGACTGTAAGGAGTACAAAAATTCTGGTTCAACATTATCGGACAGAACCTCGGATAACCCTATACTTTCAACCCAAAGGGTAGCCTTGAATAGACCTTGCAAGCTAACCTACAAAAGCTACTACCTATTAAATAAGGGCCCAAGAAAGGAACCCTTAAGTACAATGGTACTGAGTAACCCACTATACAAGACTGATATACAAGACCTGCATGGAACACATAAAATAAATCACAACAATACATGAACATTTAATTATGCATATATTAATATAAATGTGACAATAATTCATATAACCGCATAACATCAAGACCATATACTATTAGTACTCATTCATTTGGAGATAACTAAAACTTACTAATGGAGCATCCAAGGGATACTCTTTGTAGTATAATTAGAAAGTCACATCATTCTCAATTTACAACCATAGTCAAACTTCTCATAATCAAACCTACAGCTTCTCCATACACAAGTAGACCCATCAATATAACCCGTACACACACATCATGAAAGGTAGGAACAAGGGCTTGGTAGTTACAAATGATAATAATAAATCATAAATAGGTGATAAAGTGAATATTTCCCATAATTTTACCTCTCTTTGCCTTTGCTTTGGGGCTTCATTTAATCTCTTTTACATATTTTGCTATGGTTCTAGTCTATTATTTTCACTACTGATTTCTTGAGTTTTGTGTTGCAGGAACTTTTGCAAAAACACCAAATCTGAGAAAGAACTACATGTTTTTAGAGCAAAGGACCTAGCATGGAAAGATTTGGAGGATAATACATCGACCCAACATGTTTATGAAAGTGTATTGAAGCTAAGAGAGCCAAAGATGAGCCAAGAAAGCCTTCAGAAGCAAGAAAAGGGAACTACATGGTTGGTTGCACACCCAGCTGCACAGCCGTGTAGCACTCCCCTAATAATATCGAAGAAAATAGAATAGCGCGGTCAGGCAGTGCATGGATCTCACGGTCGTGCGGAATTCGTTGCTAAAAAGGCAAGGCTTAAAATTTTTCACAGTCAGGCCGTGCTAGACCTGCACGATCGTACAAGATCCAAAATTCCAAAAAGTCGAGAGTTAAGAAACTGTATGGTCAGGCCCTGCAAAGGCGCACGACTGTGCAGCGACAGTCTTTCCCATGATCTACGTGCTTGACATGACCGGCGTGATGGGATTTTTCATGGCACGCCTCGGGGATGTCTTAAGGAGAGAGAGAGAGAGAGAGAGAGGAGGTTTTAAGGCATCATTAGATCCCTCATTACCGAGCTTTAGTTTCATGTAATTTGTTGTTTTCATTAGTTTTTATTTTTCAGAGATTCAAGTGTGTAATTTGTGTACGGTCAACTCGAAATCAGCGTTGTTCTCTTCCGGATTATGGTTAATTCAATCTAATTATTCTTCTTCTTCATATCTTTGTATTGTTGTTATGATTATTATGATATTTATTTCGTTAATTTCATTTAAAGATATGAATGAGGAATCTTCTTTTCTGGGATTGAACTAGGTACCATTTTAGTGATCAATATGATGAATTGAAGTATTATGTCGTATGTTTGATTCGTTTATACTGTTGCATATGCTAGGTTTAATTGTTGTAAAGTGGATTTGATGAAATCTGACCTCTTTAAATGTAATTTGCAACTAAAAGGCTGAGATTATTATCGAAAATTAGCATGCGCACGGGAATTTAAGCAATCACGAAAGTAGATATTTAATTCTTAGAGAATTTAGAATTGGTGATGCTTAATGGATTTAGTTTAATTTGTGAGCCACGAAAGTAGTCGGCAAATTAGATTAAATACATTCTTAGACCTTGAAAGAGGCTAATGAATATAATAAGACCAATTGTCCACAGTAAGCGAATTTATCTACGACATATACGTTGTTTCATTATTTATTATTAATTCGAAGACCGAAGTTCGATCCTAAGTTTCACTCCTATTGTTTAGCATTTCCAATTAGAAATTTTTTCATAATTATTCTCGTTATTCGCTAGCATACCCCTGATTTATATAGATTTAGATAATTAAAATAGTAAAAAGGTATACTCAATTACGAAGTCTTTGTGGGATAAGACCTTAAAATGCTATAACAAGTCTGTGCGCTTGTGGAAATAACACAACAATAGGTACAAAGGCTACTACCAACCACAGGAAGGTACGAAGGTTGCTACCTAACCAACCCAATAATTATTTCCATTTTTATTTATTCAAGGGGAGATCAAATGAACCCGGACACACTAAAGTACCTCCACCATATTAGCGCACAAAGGAAGCACAATATCCTACCGACTATGAACCTAGGGACATAAAAGATACTCTAGTTGCATTGGTACGTGAAGTTACACAGTACCCTACCAATAAGGACACCTAATCCATAAGTATGTATACCTTATACTTAGGTCCGTAGAGCTAAATAGAGTAAGATATAGGGTATGATTGGGGCACTAATGTGCACTAGAAAAATCCATAAACAATTGTAGGATAAACCACGTCTTTAGGGTAGCGAATTCTAAAGAGCTACCATTCCCAATCTCAAGGTCTTTCGCTTTAAGTATTAGTATTTTATAAGGGTGACCACAAAAAACACACATTAACCATATATATTTAATTATTCATACTCATTTTTATTCGTTTCCAACATTATGAGGTAAACACAATTAAGATCACTATCAATGTCAACATCAAAAGTCTACTAAGGCTATCCTAGAATCTATTACTCACCCTTAGGCACTTTAGGTCAAAATGACCAAAATTCCCCTAAAGCTAAAGCTACCACTTTACCATCCATTTCCATTACAAATTTTATTTTATTTTATCAACTTGGCATAAAAAGGATAACACACCATATTTAAATTATTGATCATGTAATTAAGTTACCCGACACGCCTAATGACCATTTTACCATTATACACGATTCTGTATGTAAGACCCTAACATGCGCTTCTAGAACATCAAAATGCATATTCTCATGCTTAATCAACAAATAATGCACATCCTACATGTTTATGAGAATAATCATTATGGCATATCCTAAATTATCAAAATATCCTTATATCATACAATAATATTAATCATGTTGAAATAAGCATATCTAATACCGCAAAATGCCTTTTCTCATGCTTAATAACAAGTAGCACATATCATGCATATTCATTAGAATATTCATCCTAGTGCACTCCAAATTACCAAAATACCCCTAAACCCTATAATATTCATAATCATGCTGAAACATGTGGTTCTAAAACAGCAAAACCCATATTATTATACTTAACATCAAATAACACTTATCATGCGTGTTTATTAGAATAATCAACAAAGTACATTTAAAATTACCAAAATGCCCCTAGACTATATAATAGTGATAATCATGTTGAAACATGTGTTTCCAAGATATCAAACTCCTATTCTCATTCTCAACATCAAATAACTCTTATCATGCATGTTTAATAGGATAATCACTATAGTACATTGAAAATTATCAAAATACCCCTAGACCATATAATATTGATAATCATGCTGAAGCATGTACTTCTAAGACATAAAACCCCTATTCTCATTTTCAACATCAAATAACACTTATTATGCATGTTTATTAAAATAATCACCATTTAAAATTACTAAAATGTCCCTAGACCATATAATATTGATAATCATGGTAAAACATGTTTTTCTAAGACAACCAACCCTTATTATCATATTCAACATCAAATAACACTTATCATGCATGTTTATTAGAATAATCACCTTAGCATATTTAAAATTACCAAAATGTATCTAGATCATATAATATTGATAATCATGTTAAAACATGTATTTCTAGGACATCAAACCCACTATTCTCATTCTCAACATCAAATAACACTTATAATGTATGTTTATTAGAATAATCACCATAGTACATTTAAAATTACCAAAATGCCCCTAAATCATATAATATTGATAATCATGCTAAAATATGTGTTTCTAGGACATCAAACTTATATTCTTAACATCAAATAATACTTATCATACATGTTTATTAGAATAATCACTATAGTACATTCAAAATTATCAAAATGCTTCTAGACCATATAATATTGATATTCATGCTAAAACATGTGTTTCTAAGACAACAAACCCCTATCTCCATTCTTAGCAATTTTTATAACATATTAGGCATCCTGGTTAGGGTTAAATATTATGATATGCTTAAATGAACAAATTGCCCCTAGGGCGCATGGTAGTTATAATTTTGCTACAAGTACCTAAACATACCTAACCTAACATTTTTACATATACATATCATACAACATTACTACCCAACAATAGACCCCTTTTAATCACACTCTCGCATACATGACATTTTATACATGATAACATGCCTTCTGTTTTGATTTTCCAAGATAATATTAATAATCACATAATTATTTATAACAAGTCATGTCTAACACAAATTACATATCAAAACCCTAATGTGCTATCATACAATATTCAAACATTTTAATAGAGTATAAAGGTTACCTAATTTCTAGCAAAAACAAACTTTGTCAGTAACCGTCTAAAAATGATTAGACTCCTTTAACAAAAATTTTGTACATAAAAATACTATCAAAAATACCATATTAATATTTGATCAATGAAATAATAATTTTTATCAAAATATTTATTAAATATAAATTTACCAAACTACCCCTATATATTAAATATTACCAAATTGATTTTAAAACACAAAACATAACTCATGTTGCATGTGCATCTTGAGTCATGCACGTAGGGGGAGAATAGTTCTTGCAAGTGGTTGGAGATGGTGGTTGGGGGTGTTGATTTGGTCATTGGATGCAAGAGCTAGGGGTGGAGATGGTAGTGGTTGGATGGTGGTTGGTGGCACCAGTTTGGGTCATGTAAGGAGGTTGTAGGGTGGAGGAGCTGGAAGCTTCAAGTCGAGGGGGTAGCAATTGCAAAAACTATCGTTGCCCTGGATGTGGTTGTAGGAGTTGTGGATGGTGGTAAGGGGTAGGCATCAGCAAGAAATGTTGCATGGAAGTAAGAAAAGGAAAGCAGGGCAATAAAGGAGGGAAGGAAGGAAGAGGGCGGTGGCCGATAATGGAGGCTAGGTTGATGGTAGAGGTGATGGGTGTTACTGTAGGTGGTGGTGATAAGGCAAAATAGGGGTGGGGAAGAAGAAGAAGAAAGAAGGAAAGGAAGGTCAGGGAGAGAAGCAAGGCAAGAGGGAGAAGAGAAGAAGGGAAGAAGAAGAAGAAAAGAAGGAGGAGGAGGGGGGACCTTAGGTGTGCGGATGGTAGGTGAGGTTGCAAGCGATGAGTGGGCAGAAAAAGGGTGCAAAAGGGGGTCAACAACTGGCAGGTAGGGGTTGCAAGGTTAGTTGGTGTAGGAAGAGGGAGAGAAGGTGTTGCAGAGGCCAGAAAGGGAAAGAAAAGGGCATGAGGAGGGAGATGGCGTAGGCGGGGTTTGGTTGGGAAAGGAAGGATGGTGACACAAGTATGCAAGGGTGTCAACATGCTGCATGTAGGGAGATAAGAAGGAGGTAAGTGTGTGTTTGATATGGACGTAGACGAGGCGAAGGAGGAGAAGAAAGGAGGTTGGGTCGAGCCATGCAAGAAAGATAAGGGAGAAGAGAAGGTTAGCCTATGCAGAGAGAAGAAGAAGAAGAAAGAAAGAAAGAAAATAAGGTTGGGTTGACGTAGGAAAAAGAAAAAAAGGGGGGAAGGGACTGGCTGGCTCTAGAAAAGGAAAAAAAGAGAGAAGGTAGAAGTAAAAGGAAAGGGAAAAGGAAGAAAAAGGAAAAGGAAAAGGAAGAAAAATAAAAAGAAAATGGATTTAGGGTTAGAATTAAAAATTAGATTAAATTTAGGTTATTAGTATAATATTATATTAATTTATCTAATAATTAGGGTATCAAATTAGGAAAATAAATTTCGGTAAAAAGTTTGGGTTTGGGGTTTATTTAAATAAAAATAGTAAGATAAAATAATTAAAATAATTTATTTAGGTTTTTAGGTTAAAGGTTGATAAAAAAAATAATTAAAGATTAAACTTTTTGGATAAAAGGTTAAATGTTCTAATTTGATGTTGTAAAAATTCGAGGTATTGCATGTATCCTTACCAATAAGGACACCGATCTTTAAGCATGTAATCCTAAACTACCTCATTTGAGATTATCGAAAGATCACCTGAAAAAATAAGAAAAATCCATAATTAGAACTTAAGAATACGAATCGAGAGAAAAGTTAAGGTAAAAGAGGGTGGAAACGGGAATAACCAAAACTAATGAAAAGCCTAGACTGCGTGGAAGTATGATGGTGATAAGGTGGTGTTAGAGTGAAGCATGGGGTGTGCTAGAAGGGAAACATGGTTATGCCAAAGGAACAACACGGGTGTAGATTACTATTGTCATTTTGGCACCTAAGACGAGTTCAAGTCAAGTCGAGTGAAGTTGGTTTTGGGTTCAAGTTGAATCATTTCAGATTCGAGTTAATTCAAATCAATTTATAGACTCGAGTTTGAATAATTTGAATTGGATATCTTTGAATTCAAGTTATTGTGATTTAGGTAGTGAATTTAGGTTTGAGATAAATTAGGTCATTTTGTTAATTACTTCAAATTCAAGTTCTTTAATGTTTGGTTCAATTTATCATACAGGTCGAATTTAGGTAACTTCAGGTTCCGATAATTTTGAGTTAATTTATCAACTCGGATTGAGATACTTCGGGTTGCAATTTGAGTTTTGTTGAATCATTTTGAATTTAACTTATCAAGGGTTAATATATTAATCAGTGTTAGAGCTTAGATCAATTTACTTCAAGTTCATATTAGTTTAGATTTTATGTTGACCCGAGATAAAAATGTGTTGATTTAGTCCATTTTAAATTATTAGATCAATATCAAATCATGTTAATTTTAAGTTTGAATAAGTCAGGCTTTGAGTTGACTCAATCACAAGTCAAATTGGTATTAAGTTGGATCAAATCAGGTAGGTTGGATCAACCTTTATCAACTCATTAACAACATGGATTTTACCAGGCTTCTAATTTGCTAGATAGAAGGGATTCTCAAATCAGTTAGTTACGATTTGTCGCTCCTTCGAACATAGCGCAAACAAGAGTAATCTTTTTTCGGGCTCCCAAAGATAATCTGTGCATTTCCTTTTGATATCTTCAAACTAATTAGAAGCAGATCCGCACAACCAAGGATGATGAGAAAAATCTAATTTAATTACTAACATAATTTATCATACATAAAACACCTGCCCAACATTCAAAAGACTCTCATGGGGTACATTAAAAATTACACTGTTCTCTCTACATATCTTCCTAAGAAATGCATAAATATAATCAACTGCTATCTTCTTCAAGAACTTTGACTCCCGTCTAGCTCGAATGATGGTGTTTCCCAAAATATGCACGACCCCAGCATCTCTGCAGCCATTCAAAAATTCAAGTTCATCGGTCGTCTGGCTGCTCGTCTGCCCAGAAGACCTCACAGTCAGGTGGTTTACCTGGAGTGGAGATCTTTGGTGTTGGGTGATAGAGTCTTGGGATGATGACATTCCTAGCTCAGAAGACGTTTCCCCATTATTCATCAATACACAATCTCTTGACTGAACGATTTGCTGCCCACATAGACTGTATTCATCTGAATCTGAACAGCCTTCCATCATGGATTCTAAACGAACAAAAGTGAAGATGTTATCAAAAAGCTTATTCTCAAATTCATCATCCTTCTTATGAAGGTCTTTATACCCAAACCTCGCCACACAGCGGAACATGTGGAAGTTTTTTGGTCCAATACGCTTCACGAGGAATCTCTCTTCTTCAGGGACTGTATATACAGGAAGATATTTTACACACAAAAAAACCACAACAGAATGGATGGCAGGTAGGTTTGTGATGAAATGCGAGAAGATGTGAGGTACTCCACTGGCTAGCTCGGTGTATACGAGTCCAATACCCGGGACTCTGACCAGCCCTAAACTCGGGCCTAGACTAATAATCCATGCCATTGAGACTTTACTGTGCATCTCGAACTCATAGCGTTTCAGTGTTCCATAATGCCACACATACATGACAAGAAGGAATACGGCTGCAATTGCAAGGGGAGCCCATCCACCTTGATCGATTTTTAATAGTACGGCAGAGAAGTATGTCAGCTCTACCAGCAGGGATAAGCCGGTGAAGATCAGAACAATAACCCAGTGCCAATGCCATACCAAAAGCGTTATCAAAACCATCAGCAAGGTGGTCAACAGCATGACTACTACTACTGCAGTACCTGTTATAACCAAGGTTTTTAATATCAGAATTCTCCATAGAATCGATAGGGATTATTAGAATCAAATTGTAGGATTGGATCGTAGGATGGTAAGATGGCACAAATACCACATAAATATGACCCCGATATATTTGTATACTACAAAATCTCATAGTTAAAGTTAAAAACATTAAAAAGTTCATACTTAAGCTCTTATTTGGTGATTAATTAAGCTTAAGGTATCAGCAAGAAACACAAATTATCAAGTACATAAAAAAAATATTGTTATATGGATTGTGCATACAACAAAACTAACACCACCACAAAAGAAAATAAAAATGATAATTATAAACTAAATAGACATTAGTAAGTAAATAGCATCCCAAATTTAATATATTTGTTTTACTCTGCATAGAGCTTGGACTTTTTGTACATATTTTTCTTTACAACAATCAACTTTGCTAATATCTTGCTCTTATTATCTTCATATTGGTTGATGATCAATATATAGTATGTACAAAATAATATGGTTAAATTTAGAATTAGGGAAGAAATATAGTGGAAATAAGAGGAAAATATATATTTTAAGGTAAACAGATTTAATAAAAAAAATAAAAAAATAAAAAAAGGTGTAGTCAGTATGCAGTATCGCCACAAGATCCTACCAAGAATCGTGGATTGTCTAGTTATTTTGGATCATAGATTCATAAAATTTAGAGCAAAAGTTTAACAACAATGATTATAACATCAAAACAAAATTACAGCAAAGATAATTACTCAACAAAAGATAAGGGGGTCCAATTGAACATTTACAAGGCTTTGGAGGAAACAAGAAGACAAGCTTCTAAAATCAGCAACATGACTCTTAGTGATAATTGTTAAGAAACTATTGGTGCAAGTTGAAATTTTCATGGAAACCAAAAAACAAACAAAAACAAAAAAACAGCCCGAGCAAATTTTTGACCTTGCCATGGTAAATATAGTTTGGATTATTACCCAAGAGCCCAAATATAGTTGAATTTTATAGGACTAGTGGTAATATTTTGATAGGGATCAAGAAGAAATGCTTGAATATGGTAAACACAATTAGTTATGTAGAATCTTCAACAGTCAACCAAACCAACCATGATTTTCTATTTCCTTTCCAACTTCCTTTTCTCTTTTTTGGAGATGGTAGGATTTGATATAGGCTCTTCCTGTCAGCACATACTTATATAACTGTTACCAATTAGGTATCCTGTTTAAGTTTTACTACATTTCCTAATCAATGCATCACTAGCAGAGATGTCAGATGAGCAGATATAATATGCATATAAAAAGCTTGGAGCAATCTATGCTTTGCTATTCAGCAACTAGCATCTACAGACACCAACTTGACATTAGAAACTCAATGGGCCAGTTCTTAAACATGATGAGTCAATAACTGAAATGGACAGCAAAACCGACTAAGAATCCATGAGAATGAAAAAGAAGATTCAGACTCACCATATGCATTTCCAATTTGTCTTTGGTTCCTGAATCCAGCAGTCACAGATATACAAAGAACCATCAGAATCCAGTTCATATCAGGAATATAGATTTGGCCAAGAAATTTCTTTGATGTGTGTACAACTTTGACTCTAGGGAAACAACCAAGAGCAAGGGCCTGCTTGATAATGGAAAAAGTGGCAGATATGGTAGCCTGACTGGCAACAGCAGCAGCTAGAGTCGCAACAACGAACATTGGCCAATACACACTATCTGCCAAGTTAGATATTCAAACACTTCATAAAATGTCTCAAAAGTTCCCAATTAAAGGAACAATAAAAAAATTGCATCACTGCCAAATGTTAAATGCAGTATTAATGAATTTACTGACTTTTACCCCTCCTTAATCTTGGTTCTTTCTTCTCCTCCAAACTCCCCTCTGCTAACCAGTGATGCACAGGGACGGCAGTTGGGTGCCATCCCCTGTCACCGTAACATACCGGGGACGCTTCCTAAACATCCCGCCTCTTCCAAAAATTTTTCAGTGTTGAAATTTATATTAAAATTATTTAATTAATTTTTTTATTAAAAAATGATTAAAATTAACTAATATAAGTAATAATTTTAGAAATTTTTTATTTTTCTCTTAATTTTAGTAGATTTGATATATTTTAAAATATATATATATATATATATCTAATATGTATATATATATATTTTTTTTTACGTCTCCTGCCGTCCTCATTTCCTAAATTTTTAAGAAATGGCGTTTCCGCGTTTCTCCCCCTCCCCGTCTCCGTCCCCGTGCAACGCTGCTGCTAACCCAGGCAGCTTCTAAAGCATGAATCACAGTCAATACTTCTTGTCACAAAGTACTATTTGTCTTGTAAGTTTTTGCAGCCCATGTGATATTGTCAATCAAACCCTTCATCCTTTTAACATTTCCGTGACACTCCATGCACTAACCAGCGGCAATAGTTTTTTGCAGTACCATTGATCTAACTATAGCAGCTTTCTGCAATTTTTCTTCTCAGCCAAGGAAAGCTGTTTACTGCCTTCAATTATATTCTCTAGCCTATTATTGGTTGCTCCCCTAATATTCTTTCTCTTTCCCTAATACTTCACTTCTTTCTTGTCCATGGCACTTCCAGCTTTAATTAGGCAGCGCACTCATATCAGTGCCAATTAGAAACACACAAAGGATCTAAGTATCAGAAAATACCCGGTATTGAACGATAGAAAGCATCAGCAACATGCTCAGGATTCTTCACAAGATAAGCAGCTTGTCCAGCATATGCTAGAAGAAGACAAGGAAATACTAACAATGTGAAGGCAATCTGTATAGCTGAAAGTGGAAAATGGGCTAGGTCAGCAAACATTGCTTCAGTACCTGCCATAATTATCATCAAAATTATGTCAGTGTTTTGTGCATCATTTTAGCGATAAACAAATGGAAGATGAAGATGAAACAAATGGTACCAGTTATACTAAGCATAATTCCTCCGAGAGACGACCAACCATATCCGCCTCCCCTTCTCAAATAATAATAAATGTATAAAGGTGAAAATGCTTTCAAGACACCACTACCATATTTCCAAATGTTGAATATACCAATGCCTCCAATAAAGAGAAACCAAAGCAAGACAACAGGAGCAAACAGCCATCCAACTTTATCTGTGCCATAGTGTTGCATGCTGAACAGACCCACCAGTATCACCACAGCAACAATAACTACAATATCTGTCTTGAAAGGAAAGAAGAAACGACAAATAGATTTCAAAATGATGGCACGAATAACAAGTAAATAAAGTTGCTGCAGAAAGCAAAGGATAACAAAGAACTTTCAAATCTTGGGAAGAGGCAATACCGTTACTGATCTCAGGATGGGCAACCTTGATTCCACCAGCAGCTGAAAGGACTGCAAAAAAAATTCAGGCAAGAATCAGTAAAGTATGCATGAGTTTTGTTTTATTTATTTAATGATAAATAGTGTACTATGGTCAAGTACTTTATACACAGCCTAATGCAAGAACCATCTCGAATCAGACAAGAAAAGAATTGAGAATCTGATATGCTCTGACTGGTATATGTCATTCAGTTTCATTAAGGAAGACTTTCAAATGAACCGACAAAAGTTCAAACAGGGTGCCCATAAACTATAGAACACTAACACAAACATTTTGTCTTTTGTCGCAACTGTCCTTCAAAATTTAAGAATGATAATTCACACCACAGGTTTGGCGGGCCGTTCAGGTTCGGGAGAGATTTGGGGGAATTGGAGCCAGGGATGGTGCGGGGACAGATTTGGGGGATCTGGGCCAAGGATGGAGCAGGGACAGATTTGGGGTCCCCATCTCTAAACCTGCCCCAAATAATTATAAATGCAATTTTTTTATATAATATATGTATTATATATAATTTATATTAATAATACATTGTGAAAAAAATGAGATTGGGTATTGGGGATGAGATAGGGTAGTAATGGATTTTGTGTATTGAGTCGGGTTTCAAGTTCGAGAAATTGATCAGGATCGGGTCGGCTATGGAGATTTGATCCCCGCAGCAATCAGGTTAGAAATTCCCCGATAAGGAAAAAATGGGGGGAGATTGGAGAGGGTTCAGAGATTATTTTACTTATCGGATTCAGGCATTGGGATGGGGTCTCCATCCCCGCACCACCCCATTGTCATCCCTATCAGAATTCCTTCTTCCTTTCATTTATTTGCCCTTCATTTCTTGTTGTCAATGGTTTCTTTCTCTTGATGCTACTTCAGGTAGCAGTACTGTAGCCTGACTCTAATTATATCGGGGGGGGGGGGGAATTTGAAAAAAGGCACTGCATGTGCTTCCTGCTTACTACTTCCTCCGCGTTTAAATGATTGTCAAATCTGACCATTAATTTCTCCCAAAATATAATATAATATAATACGTTATCATATAAAAACATAATTATTATATCTGTATAAAAAATATTGCTATAATCTTATTTTTTAGAATTTTTATTAATATATATTAGAAGATATTAATGGTCAAATTTTATCCTCAGTAGTTTTTTTATTACAGACAGTGGAGTATACTAGTGAAACATGAGGACAAAAAGCAAGCTCTAAAGACTGGGGCTATAATATCTGAGCAAACTGTATACATTTTCACTTTTTCAGTTCCAAGTGGCAAGACCATAAGATTTGGCAGCTAAAAGGCAGGCTGATTCAGGTTTCCATGTTCAAATTGAGTTACCGCCTTCTCCGTCGTTTTTTAATCTTTCTAGTTCCCGTTTCTCCTTGTACTGTCTCACTTCTCCTTCTGCCTGCCAAGTTTAGTTTCCTTCCACTTATTTAATTTACCCCTTGGCTCTGAATTTTTTGTTTAACTATTTTTTGATCTAAGTTACTTCTATTTCCTTTATTCCATTATTTTGTCATTTTTTTACATGTTAGTTTCTCTCCCTAGTCTTTCCTGCTCTCAGAATTCTCTCTTCTCCATCCCATCTTCCATCTAGGGATAAAACAAACACAATTTTTCCCAAACTAATAGTAGCCTTCACTTCAGATCTGACAAAAGAGAAGATGGAGAAAAATGAGGTTTGAATGTTAACAAAAGTAAATCAACTATTCGTTGTGCCTTTTAAGTTTTATATTCTGCTATACTGTCATTTTACCATTCTCGGTACATTTTGATCTCTACTGTTTGACTCAGTATCAGATGCTAAAACAGCTTGCCCATCAGATGTCCAACTTGTTATTTAATATGAGCAGCAAACATTAAAGTCATCTCCCTGACCTAAATATTTGTCTGCATCCTACTCAATTGTTTTCTGCTCATGCTGTCAGTTAAGGACATGATGTCCCTAGCCCAAAAGTTAGGCTATACCTCATACCAAAAGGAGAAAACAGTCCAATTACCAATTATATATATAATACATTTGCTATCAACCCAAGAATACACGAGTCATGTTCTTGGCTTGAAATCAGGCACGCATGCCAATATCTATTCTCTTGGTTGACACAAGCACAGTAGTACTCCAAATAACAAAAGAAAGGTCGATTACCAAAAATGCTAATTCAAGAAACAAATATTTTTAGTCAAAATAGGTATAATAAAAAAAGGCTTAGTCATCTACCAGATATTGCTGGAGTGAGAATTGCATCCCCAATCATCATACAGGTGCCAAGAAGTACAAGAAGAAGAAGTGTATTTTTTCGAGATGCATGTCCTTCCAACCATCTTTTTGTCTTTTCAGCAAATGACTTCTCATGGAACCTATTGCGACTATAAGTCGTTAGCTCCTCATCAGTCCGATGCTGATTAGGAATTTTATTTACTTTTGCATGCCGGCATAGCAATGAATATAAAGCAAATGTTCCACCTGCATGAATGTGCAATGCCAACATAAGAAGCAAAGCCATCGCAGCAAGAAAATAAAATAGCTCGACAAATACACTATTGGCAATTAATGAAGGTATTGCTCAAAAAGGAAGAATCATCCACCCACATGTCAGGACATATACATACATGTTCCTGTTTCAAGTCTCAATCAAGTAGTTAAGTACAGGGGTAAAGATTTATCTTTCCAGTCCAAAGTTCAGTATAGCTTCCCATTGAATACATGAAAAGTCCATTGATCTGTTAAAACCACAACCATCATACCCATTGCGAGAAGGAAGTTCACGGTGGTGACAACTTAAACCAATAAGCACTGGATAAGATTTTGACCTCAGATAGTACACGAGTTCGGTGGATTCTTCTCATTCTACTTTTTTAGCTCAGAAATGATATATCTATCTTAGAATTAACAAGGTCAAAACCACAGATGCCAAGAAGAGCACCTGCTGCATACAAAAGCTATATCAAGAACTTTTAATCTATGGGTAAGAAGCCATGATAAAGTATCTTAAATCCTCCAGCACTTGGATGCATATTATGTTATCTAGATTGAGAGACAAATTAAAGCAATTTTGATTCCTTATCTTTCCTTTCAAGAATGCCTTACCAAGCTTAAAGTTCATCCATGGCTCAATAATGCAACCTCATATGTCTCAAGGAAGCTGTAATCACACTTCCAAACTTCTTACTTGGTCAAAGGGATGAATGCATGAATAAACTTGTTACCACTACTATCTATGCTTAATAATATCCAACATCCATTCTCAAAAGATGTCAATGTCAGCAAAGAACACAGTTCTATCGGTGTTGCAGAGTATGTGGTCACTGGTCATAATAGTTTTGACACCACTGTCAATGTTCTACAATGCAAAAGACACTAAATGATAGTCACAATCCTAAGTAGAATCTTAAAGTAATATAATCATAATAGGTCCTTACGATTATACCCAGGATTGGTATATTGACAATAATTGTTTAACTATTTACCTTAAAATATTTTTCATTTTATTTTTCAATATATTTCTTTTCTAACTCTAAACTTCAATCCCTATTATTTTATACATGCTTTATATTGAGCACTAGTTAATGTGAAGGAAACACAAGCAAGATATTAATATCTCAATAAAGTCAATTGTTAGAAAGAAAGGAGAAAGAAAGAAAGAGAAAAAAAAACACACACACACTTGTAAAAGAGTCCAACCTCTATATGTAGGGTTGTAAATGAGCTGAGCCAGTTCGGTATTCGGCTCGGCTCGGCTCGTTATAAGCTCGGTCCGGCTCGTTCGTTTAGTTAAACGAGCCTAAAAGTGAGGCAACGAGCCGAGCTCAAACACGAAAAAGCTCGGCTCGGTTCATTTTTTGACTTTGGCTCGTGAGCTCGGCTCGGCTCGGCTCGGTTCGGCTCATTCGTTTAGTTAAACGAGCCGAGCCCAAACATCATTTTAAGCTCGTTTAGTTAAACAAGCCGAACCCAAGCCTAGGGGTATTCGGCTCGTTTACAGCCCTATCTATATGTAATGTAAAAATAAATAAATTAGATTTTGTGATGTTATTTGTTAAGTAATTTCTATTTAATTTATAACTATTCCTTTTATTTTCTTTTGTGGTGGTGTTGTTAGACTTTTTTGTATGCATAGTCCATATACCCACTTTGTATGCACATAATTCGACAATTTGTGTTGTTTTTAGTTGGAACAACTTAATTAATGACCAAAAAGGCTTAAGAATAATCCTTTTACCTTTTTTTTTTCCTTCAGATATAAGACTCTATAACATATAAGTATATCAAGGTCATTTTTTTGGTATTTATAAGATCATATTCTACAATTCAATTATGATGAACCTAAATGACTCCTATCGATAGGCAGATTCATTATTCTAACAACTTTGAATAGAACCAATACATATACATATGAAACAAAAGGAATAGAAGAAAGTGGGAAAAAATAAAAAGATAAAATTGTTAAACTTTCTGCATCATATATTCTTGTATTTGACTTCTTTTTTGGGCAATGAACTCTATCAAAGATTAACTAATGGCATCCAAAGGTGCCCAGAATACCATAAATTTCCCAGGACTTTAACTACCACAATTGTGTTAAAATAACATTAACAAAAGAGTTCAGCATATGCATGCTCCGATCACAAATTAAGGCCCTATTTTCCTCACCTTATGTTCAAATCAAATCAGAAGAACAAAATTTTAATAATATTAAAAATAATATAAAATTAATGTTAATAGCTATAAAATTAATGGCAACAATGACTATAATAGTAATACTAACGATGAAAATATAAATTACAGAAATAATAATTGTAAACTAATCCCAATAACACATTAAACTTTTACAAATCAGAAAAATCAGATGAAGCAAACAGGGCCTAACTATCTTAAACCTAAATCCATCCACCCTTAAAAGAGAGAGATAGATAGATGTGAGCTAGGCTCAATACAATCCAACAAACCGAAACCCTGAAGCAGCTATAATCCCAACCATTCAATTACCATAGCCATAGATCTTTGAACCGCATGATAGTCACTATGTACAGCTGTCTATATCACACAGCCAAGTAATTTAATACAAGGAAAACATACAACACAAGAATTATCATAAGTTTTTATAACCCCAAAACAAACTGATTCAATTCAAGTAATGAACTGGTCATTCATCAAAAGAATATGATGCACCCACAAACCTTTAAAAATAAAGAGTAAAAAGAAAGAAAAAAAGAAGAGTCAAATATATCAAATAAGTTCCATCACTCAGAAATTAGAAATGTCAGCATCAGCTACTTTGGGCACCCATGGTCGTGGGTTGCCATCATTGTGTAGCCAACATTGCTGCTGATTTTAATGCCAATAACCAGCTTTGTGGGAGGACGCAAACACTGTGAGTTCTGAGACAAAGTGTCAGCATTAAATTCAGTCTGGAATGTATCAAAATCCACGGTGGTCATTAACTCAGAATGTGAAGGGCTTAATCTAAGCCGGGCATATGTGACAATAACAAAGTGGTTTTCATGAGAAAGATTTTGGTGCCAGACTTTCAATTGAATGAAAATATATGGTTTCTTGGGGAATTCTGAGATGATACAAGAAGAGGCAGCAATAATAGAGATAAGGAACCAAAGCTAGAGATGCCATTTTTTTTAAGTCTAATTGATTATGAGAAGATCAATTAGAAATACACGAATGACATTTCCGTCATCTAGGCCAAAGGTCTATTGAAATCAGCAGCCTAAGATGGAAGGTACATTGGTGAGAAAAGAAAAAATGGTAAAACAGTATTTTATGATGAATTTGAAATCTATAAGGATATATGATAAAATAAAATTGTTCTAAATTTCTAAATACAGGGTTATCGGGTGCTTTATCCTAATAGAGGAATGAGACCAGGATAAGAAATATGAGCAAGAGAGCCTAAAGCAATGAATAATGCACTTGTTCTATTACCATAGGACAATGGAATTCAATTAAATTTGGATACCATGAACTCTGACTCTTCAGGTTGAGTTGATTTGTCTAATTTTTGTAAATATAATGCTAAATGCATCAGGCCATGGTGCAGTTTAATGAAGAATAGGTAAACATTAAGTTAAATACTGTTTTGTCCCCCTAGAATGCAGCTTCTTCTATTTTGGTCCATGAATAAAAAAAAATATCTATATTTTAACCCTCTAGATTTCATTTTCATTCAATATTAACCCTAACCAAAAAAAAAAGTTGCATTTTAGAGGACAAAATTTAAATAAAAATAAAATCTAGAACTAAAATGAATATTTTTTTTTAATAAATTACAAATTAGGCTTATTTAGGCATTTTATTTTTCAATTAGATTTATCATATTCTTTGTATCTATCCAGTTATACCCAACCATGATGTAATTGGATAGGATTTTACTCAAATTCATATCAAGTAATTTTCCTTAAAATTAAGGTATGGTGATTAATGTTTACTGCTCTTCTATGTATGAATTTCTTCTCTAGGTAACTAGATAAGATTTTACTCAAATTTATCTTCTCTAGGACTAAAATATGTAGTATATCGTATTTTTGACGAACGTTTCATGTATAGTATTTTTGACAAACATAAAGATAATGTTTATAGTATCTAGTGTCTTCTAGAATACAAGGAACAAATATCGAATATGAATCAGTTTGAGCTAGCTAATAGTAATTTATGTGAAAAAAAATTGAAGGTAATTTTGTATATTTATAATAGTACATTGTATTTTGAGTAGAATCACAGAAAGTGAAAAGGTAAAACTAAGTTGATATAATAGAGAGTTAAATTTAAAAACTAATCTAATTGATAAAGATATGATTAACCAACCTAGTTGGGAAAGAAAAGTCCAAATAAACCTAATAGGTAGTTAACTCCTTTTCTTCTTATTCAGGGACCAAAATAAAATAAATATTAGAGGGGGCAAGAAATATTTAACATGGTAAAAATTGAATCCTAACTACCAAAATATGCTGGTACACCAGTCACCAACCAACTAATACAAAGATTTTGTCATGATTAGGTCCATGAGAATGGTCATGCTAACTCAAGGTTCTCACATTGATCCAACATAATTAGGATTCTTGATTAGAGATAAGCAACAAATTCTGCCGTCAAAGACATACTCTTGTCTCAGGTCAAGATTTTCACTCCCAGGTAACAATATTATATCTGAAGGTGGTTCAAATGGATTCTATCAGTGTCTTCCATCAAACATTTGCTTGTCCTACGGCCCTGAACCTCCCACAGTACCAAGTATTACACTTCATTATGCACAAATACAATTAGGAATCAGATTCATTTCCTAAAATGTCAATATATAGGCCCCCTTAGGCGTGTTCTCCACAAGCACGAACTTTACAATGTCTATACTTTCTTCCTCAAATAATAAATTTCTTAAACTACAAGCTATCCTTAATATATTATTGCTTTCACAATTTACAAGTGCAACCAAAATGATGCATACATCAAGAAGCAATAGAATTTTAATCACTGATCAATGACTGATGATAGTACATACATAAAACAATCATATCAGCACTTTTTTGGTAGACCGTGATTGAGGCTACTACTATCCATCCAAAACAAGAAATTCATAGTTAGATGTAAAAATAAATAAAAAATTGGGAAAGTGGGGGGGTGTTAGTGTTACAACCCAACACAAAAGAGGATACTAAACATTAAGTTTATAAGTGGTAGGTTGTTTACCTTGACCATTATCAGTAGCTCTGCAAACAATGAATACATACTTCAATAGCGGGACAAGAGTCAGGGAGTATATTATCAATGAGAGTGCACCAATCACATCTTCCTCATTTTCTATTCTGCGAGGGAATGTGTTGTAGAAAACATACAAAGGAGATGTGCCCAAGTCACCATACACTACTCCAAGACTTTGATATGCTAATCGCAGAATCAACAGTGCAGAGAATTTCTGTAAGATCCAAAAATAAATCAGCTCCCAGAAAATTTCACAAAACTATCTTTCCAGAGCTTGCACTTCACAAGAACTCAATTGCATGTGCTGCATTCTGTCAAATTGAGTGATTGAAGGATACTTTCAATCACCAAAAAAAAAAAAAAAACTTAAGAATGGAACCCACAGAGGAAATGAACAATTGAATACCTTCAATGAGACTTACACTTAACTTTTAGCAGTGGTGTTTACTGAAAAACTGTTATGTCAGAACTCAGCAATAACAAGGCCCAAAATCACATTGTAACTATCTTCCAAACTGGCAATACTATTTGCTTGTGGTTTTGTAATTATGTTTTCTTAATGAATATGAATTTTAGACTGAAGGAGCATAATTTAGTAGACAGTTTACCTTTGCACTATACACATTCCTAAGTCTTCCAGCCTCTTCATCCATTGGCTGGTCAAGCCTCTGATCCAATTCCCACATACCACCTTTGTTATTAGTCTCTTCATTTATAGAATCCATTGGAGTGTCTTCCAGGATGCTGATAGGTCTTCATCAAGATCAAATAGAAAGAGAAAAATAAATATATTTAGCCAAAAATATATATATATATATCCAGATTGTATTATGCCCCAATATCCCCAACAAATTAAATCATATTAATCAAATACCTCCTTGACAGTAATAGTATTTGACACAAAACCAAATTAGAGGTTTTCCAGCTCATTCTTTGTAGCACACAAATACTTAAAAAAACCAATCTACAATGTAACAAGCAACACAATGATAGAGTGACGTCACTGTTAGATTATTGACAAACCCAATAACTAAAAGTCCATTTGGCTTTCCTCAAATAAGAAGAAACAAATATGTTTATTTGTGATCAAGTATTCAACAACAGACAGTGAACAAAGAGAGCCAAAAACCATGAGAAATCAAGTCATTCTCACTGTGTATGCAACACATCAACAATATATCGCCTTAAGCAAACCAACAAATTGCCAACTCCAACATTGCCCTCATTTCTCACAACTAATCCTGCCAACTTATTTAAAATCAAGTTAGGAACTATGAGCGTGTTATCATCTCAATTCAGTAGAGCTAGTTATCACCTACAAGAAAACTACTATCCTAGAACCTAAAGCTGCAGTTATTGAAATCAAATATGTAATGATATTGGGGTAAGACAAATAGCAGTCCAATCCTTTAATGAACAGAAGAGGATCACATGAGAGAACAAGTCTGATTAATCCTAATCTAGAACCTATAACTACAAGGCCGTTCATGCCCTCATTCCTGCTGTTATCTAAAATGCCTACAGCCACCACACCCAAATATTTTCAGTGATGGACACCTGCAGGATGATAGAGAAAGAAAGTTTATTGTAAAAAGGTTTGACTAACAAAAGGGATAAGGTTTTAGCAAACTCAATCAAACGTTGAGTGGCAATCCAAGAATATGATTGAGCCCACCAACAGGCCCTTCAGAGTCTGAAATGCAACTTGTTTAACTCTTTTCTTTGGATTCCAACCATGTTATAGCATTACACCCCTACAGCAGCAACTAATCATTGGTGAGCACAACCTTGCTGATGGTAAATTCTCATCTCAAGTCGGAACATCAGCTGTACTATGACAAAATGGCCTCATTTCACATAACTAGTAGATTCAAAAAAACATGCCCCAAGTTTCCAACAATATTTAGAAGACCCACCACATGCATATCAAGACACGCTCTATAGCACAATTAGGACCCATGAAGCATACTGAACCAAAGATTATGATCGATCACTTGGTCCACCATTTATAGCTTATCATGTCCACCACAGCCTCAGAGCTCTATATCTAATTCTAGACAGTGACACCTGACAAGGCCTATACAAGGTTGCTGTCCAAAAAGCCCTCTGCTGCAGGAAACTACAATGAAGCATGATGTGAGTTCAAACCATAAAGACCGCTCACCTTTGATGAACAACATTACAAAAGTAATTTGCAAATACAGTTTTCTGAAGAAAAAGATGTAAAAGATTACAGATGACATAACTTGTGTTTCTATTCTTCAAGTGTTTACATTTTACAGGACAGCTTAAAACTTCAAGAGTTGTCCATTATATTACACCTACAGAAAAGGCATGACTGCTTGATTCTCAATCTACCCCAACAGTCACAAGATGAATTTCCAACAGTGATTTCTTTATCACCCTAATGAAACTACAGAACATATCCTCTTCTCTACCATCAAAAAAAACTTGGAGTAAGCCAAACTCTGTCCCATGTCAGCCTCATCACCATGATATTATACAGTCTTGTGCCTCCATCTTAGCAATGCTTACATTAACTCCACAAGGGAACTTATCAAAAGAAACTTTAACTCGTCTCAACTTCTACTATGACAAATGACAGTGCCATTAACCATGTTAACTTGATTCCCCACCACACATCAGAATTCAGAACAAGCACCAACATAGTGATGTAAGCACAAGATTATGCCAATGAAACATGAGATCAGGCCATCACTCAGCTTGTCCACTAACATTACCCCAGACATGCAAGATAACTACACAAACATTTTCAAAGCAATTCAAGGACTCCTCCAAAGTGCAACTCTACTTTTCAATTACTTTTAATTAGTTAATGAAGTCCCAGTGAAAGGCGACATGCAATAAAAAGAGGACAAGATGAACATGAATTCAAGGTAGAAATAGTTGCAAGTGAAATCAATCACCCACTGGGACTCTGAGTTGCAAAATGCAAACCAAAGACTTGAAGAGCAAAACACTCCATGGATTGGTCGTCAACCACAAACACAATTATAAGAAAAGTAAAAGCAAGTGCAAGCACAAAGCAAAAAGTTTTATGCAGTACGTCCCCAGGGGAAACTTAGAATTTTAACGTCCTAACCTATTTTGGTTAGCAAAGACATATACTTATATGGCATGAAATATTGGCCTTTTACCTAAAATCCCAACCATTCATTCTAAAAACAAATAATGTCCCCCTAAGTAAGGCTTAAGCACGTACTTGAATAAGTACTAAATCCATTAAATATAGGATTTTCCCCAACAATATTGCAATTTCCATATCCAGTATTTGACAACCATGGACCCAGACTACATCTAGGGCTCAAACGCACAGACCTTGGTAAGACTGCCCACTGCACTAAGACTTCCACATCTGAGACGCCCTTCCGATTATCCACCAAGCCAGCACTTGACTCTCACCGGCTGGGTATCATGGCCCAGGATTTCAGTATCTCAGCTCCACGCCTTGGCATCAACTCCTCAAGACACCTCCCATACATAAATTTCATCAAAAGGCATTCTGCTAACAAAACTAATCAAGAACATCAACAGCTTCAGCCTTCAGCTATTCACCATGAATAGCAAGTTGGTTCAAGTCTAAGTATAATAATTTTCGATGACTCCAGAAAGGAAACCAACACTGCCAAACACTCGGAATACAACCGAATACCAAGAAAATCAATATCAAGAAGTCATAACATTTTCAGGTTAGCTTTGCTTTCCTTTCTTCCCCTTTTTTACTCAAAAACCGGAATAAATTAGATCCAACTTCGCCTCAATCGAACCTTCAAGTAGACTAGCTGACAACAAAAAAGCTAGAAAGAAAAAGGCAAAAATCAAGGCAAGAAACCCTAGAGATCTAATGCTGATAAATAAAATCTAAGGGTTAATGGTAGACACAAAGGCTATACAAGCAGCAAACAGAAATAGTTTAGGACTTTAGAGCTTACCTGAGCTATTAACAATGTATATCTATGATATCACTGCTACAGCAGAAAAGAAAGCCAGAGCAAGAAAAACCCCATTTTCCAACTTTTTGATTATCGAAACAGAGCATGATAGAGAGACAATGGAGACTGTAAACCGGAGAGTTCCGTGACAACTTTTTCTGGCTGCCACTTATGGCTGAAGCTGGCTAAAGGACAGACGTAGAGAGGGGTCAAGCACGAAAAATGTTACCCACCTAGACCGAAGCCAAAACCCAAACTAAGACTTAAAGTTATATATAGATTTTTTATTTTTCATTAATAATTATGTATCGCATGCAAACACAATACAAAATATAATAAAAGTATGTCACAAAATAGTATAAAAAAGCTATTATAATAATAACAATAATGACGTTGATAATAGTGATAGTAAATTTACTATATGTTTTATAACATAATTTTCTTTTATTATATATTATTTATGGTTTATATTACTTAGAATTTGTTTAATACCTCATTTTTAATATGATATGATATAAATTGATGATGTTTCTAAATTAATAATATGGTTAAAATAATAATAATAAATTATTATTATTATTATTATTATTATTATTATTATTATTATTATTATTATTATTATTATTATATATGTGTGTGTGTGTGTGAAAGTTATTGAAGTAATCATTGTATTTGACAACTTATCTAGTATTCAAGAAATTAACGTATATGAACAATTTTATAAATTTTTTATTTTAATAAGATATATTCTTATGATATTTTTTATTTTTATATATTTAACTTTAATAAGATATATTAATTAATAGCATTTATTATTAATAATAATTAATATAATCAATAATTATTACTAAAAAATAATATAATCAATAATCATTACTAATAGTGAATGATAATTAATATCCATAATTATTAATTATTAATAAAATTTACTATTTATAATTGTAGGGATGTGATAAGTAGATATGATTAATAATGATGCAACCGTAAAGTGTAAGATAGTTTAAATATTTAATAAAAGATAGTGAAATCTACTCATATAATAATAATATGTAGTAGATAATATATATAGTGAAGTTATGAAAATAATATACAAAATAAATAATATAAAGTAATAATAAGCGTATAATATAAAAAATGAGGCCTTATAGACAAATCTTTAATTGTCAATAAAATACATACATACATACATACATATATTTATATGTCTATATATATATAGAGAGAGAGAGAGAGAGAGAGAGATGGATAGGATGGATAGATAAATTTAGTTTTTGGTTTGATTTTTCAAATATAGGTCTCTAGTATCTATGGTTAAGTACATAGAAACTACCCCAGAACTTGAGGAAAAAAAAAGGTTACAACTTTATATGACAAGTTGAGTAGGAGTTTAATTTCAGGACTTTTAAAAGTTAAACATTGTTACCCAAAAAATTAAGAAGTGGGCATATGTCCAACATCGAGATGCCTAGGATCAAACTAATTTAACCTAATGTTCATGTTTATAAAAGATAGAAATTGAAGACTAAATAAATTACTACTCTAATTAAGATAGCACAAGATAATTTTTAATTATAATCAGATCATATTGATTATGATCAAGATTGTGTCTTGATATATGTTTTATTTAGATACACAAAAGCACATATTTTTTTAGTATTTGTTACTTTTCTTTAAGTTGGTATAAAAATAAGGGGCATAAAATTTAACATAATCAATTATCAGTTAATAAGTATATTTGATATACAAATTACCGCAAAAAAAAAATTCTTAGCAGCTACTAATCTTAGTCTAACTCTGGGCAGAAAGTTTGTGTATTAGTCTATATAATCTTTCAAGTTCGGACTGAACTTTTTTAGATCTTATATTAAGCAAACTGGATGATTGAATTTTGTCAAATTGTAAACCATAGACTAATTTAGAATCTTATTAGCCTCAACCAAAATCCGGATTATAAGGTTTGATCTTATTAGATTTTTTAATTTCAACCCCTTTGTTATACACCTCATGTTAAACATAATCAATCACCCTAACAACAACAATAACAATAGTATTGTTTTATTGAGTAGTTAACTTAACATACACTAAAAAAAATTCATTTCCTCTTATCATAAATGACCCTAAAATAATGTCTTATAAAAAATTATCGAAATGTATAAGGGGTTGACATGTATAGAATTAGTGTTGGACCCTAGTTGAATTCTATCATAAAACAATATTGTTTTAATACCTCGCCTCCCAGACTATATTTGATGCTATTGTTTAGTCTGTCTTATTATATGTTAAATTGTCCTCGATTGTTATTATTTTTTTATTTCTCTCTAAAACATTGGTATCTATTCAAATTCTTCAACCCACTTTTTTTTCCATTTAAGCTCCTTATTTCTACTACCATTAATTTTTTGACGAGCCATATACTATCCAAAAAAGCTACCATTGTGTTTGGCCTTGGATAAGCCAACTTTACTTTGGTCATAATATAACAAGGTGCACGGTTATAAATTAAATATTATGTCTAGCTCAAGCAATAATAAATATTATATTTTTAATTTTGAACTTTTGTTCACGTTCTATACGTCCCTTATCTCGTCCTATCAAAAGTTAAACGAGTGGATATATTAATTAAATAAGTATCACTTCTTTTCATCTATAATTTTAGTTCCCTCTAATTTTTTATGATCAATGTGAACAAACTTTGATCGTCATTTTCTTTTATTGTATATTTGTAAAATATATGAAATAATAGTTTTATAAAAATATGTATTTGTACAAAATAAAGAAACGTGTTTTCTTTTATTAAAAATCAATATATTCTTTAAGAAATACATGGTGAAAATTTTGTGCGCTTTAATCTTAAAAGTCAAACTAGGATTAATTAAAAAGTAGATATGAGTAAAGTGGTCACACTACGAGAAAAAGGCAAAAACCATGGCAAGAAACCCAAGAGATCTAATGCTGATAAATAAAATCTAAGAGTTAATGATAGACACGAGGGCTATAGTGGCAGCAAACGGAAATACCTTAAACTTTAGAGCTTACGTGATCCATTAATAACATAGGTGTTTTGTGGATTGGATGTCTAATAAAAAAAATATTTAAATAAAGTTTCGAATATCTAAAATATTCAAATATATCATAATTAAAAAATATTAAAAAAAATTATTCAATTAAATAATGAAAAATTAATTTAATTTAAATAAATATGATTTAATAATTTGATTTGATTATTAAATTACATTATATTTTCTTAGTAATATTAAAATTTAGATAATAATTAAATATTTAATCAAAATAGTAATTAAGAAGTATAAAGTTTACTTATAATAAATACTCAAATTAAATTATAAACGTACATACATAATTGTATAAAATAAAATTTTATGAAAAATAAATATTATTTAGAATGCATATATATAATTTTTTAGATCGAATATTATTTATATTTATTGAATTAGATATTTAATTTATTTGATCTTTTATTTATCAGATTAAATATTTAATTTTAAAAAAATTAAATCAATTATTTAATATTTTAAATTAATTTAATTTAAATATCGAATTAAATTATTAGATATAAAATAACTAGAACACCCTAATTAACAATGCATATCTTTGATATCAGTGCTGCAGCCGGAGCAAGAAAAACCCATTTTCCTTCTCGTTGATTATCCAAACAGAGCATGGTAGAGAGACAATGGAGACTGTAAACCGGAGAGTTACGTGACAACTTTTTCTCGCTGCCACTTAGGCCTTAGCTAAACGACGGATGTAGAGAGGGGTCGAGCGCGAAAAATGTTACCCACCTAGACTCAAAGTCAAAACCCAAACTAAGACTTAAAAAAGTTATATATATATCATATGTATTATAAATCAAAAGCAATACAAAATATAATAAAATTAGGATACATGACAGTACAAAAAAAATTATTATAATAATGATGATGATAATGATAATAAATTTATCATATATTTTATACCCTAATTTTCTTTTATTATATATTATTTATAGTATATATTACTTAGTATTTGTTTAATATCTCATTTTTAATACGGTATGGTCTAAATTAATAATGTTTCTGAAGTAATAATATGGTTAAAATAATAATGATGTTTAGTAAACAATTATTATTTATGTATGAAAGTTATTGAGGTAATAATTGTATTTGACAACTCATCTGATATTCAATGAATTAACGTATATTAATAATTTTGGGAATTTTTTATTTTAATAAGATATATACTTTTGATATT
This sequence comes from Tamarix chinensis, assembly GCA_030549775.1. Lineage (NCBI taxonomy): Eukaryota > Viridiplantae > Streptophyta > Magnoliopsida > Caryophyllales > Tamaricaceae > Tamarix > Tamarix chinensis. The sequence continues at coordinate 95,890,389 of CM060175.1, forward strand.
TTTATTTATTTATTTATTTAATTTTAATAAGATATATTAATTAATAATATTTATTATCAATAATTATTACTAAGAATTAATATAATCGATAAACATTACTAATAATTAATGATAATTAATATCAATAATTATTATTATTAATTACTATTTATAATTGTAGAGACATGGTGAGTGGGTATGATTAATAATAATATAACAATATAGTATAAGATTAAATATTTATGAAAGACAGTGGAATCTACTCATGTAATAATAATGTGTAGTAGATAATATATATAATGAGGTTATAATTATAATACGTAAACCAAATTATATAAAATAATAATAAATAATAAAAAAAAGGAGACCTTACTAGGTAAACCTTTAATTATCAATAAAGTACATACATATATATAAAAATAGATAGTTAGATAGGTAAAAAAAAAACTAGACCAATTACTACTCTAGTATTAAATAATTATAGATTTTTACCGGATCGGATCAACTAGGATTAAGATTGTGTCTTGATATATGTTTTATTTAAACACACAAAATCATGTGTTTTTTAAGTACTATTTAATTTTCTCTATATTGGTATAAAAATAAGGAGCATAAAGTTTAATATAATTAATTAACAACCAACAAGTATATTTGATATATAAATTTAACACTAAAAAATATTATTCGGTGGTTGCAGATCTAAATCTAACTATGGACAAAAAAAGTGTGTAGCAACCCCAACCTATCAAAGCTTTCAAGTTGACTAAAATTTTTTAGTTCTTAGATCGGGCAAACCAAATGATTGAATTTTGTAAAATTTTAAATCAAATATTAATTTGAAATCTTATCGGCCTCAACCAAAATCAGGATTGTAAAGTTTGATCGGATTTGATTTTTAATTTCAACTCATTCGTTACACACCTCAAGTTAAAAATAATTAATTACCTTATCAATAACAACAATAATAATAGTTTTGTGTTTAATTTAGTGAGTGGTTAACTTAATATACACTAAAATACTAAATTATGTACATTTTGTACTAAAAAAACATTTATCTTTATAAAAAATGACCCTATAATAATTTGTATCGCAAATTATCAAGGCGTATCAAGGGGTGCCATGTATAAAGTTAGTATCAAACCCCAACTAAACTCTACACTAAAATGACATTATTTTGACGCCTTGCCCACGAAACAACATTTGATGCTGCCATTAAATTTTTAATTAGCCATATACTACCCGAACAAACAACCAATGTGTTTGGTCTTAGATAAGCCAACGTTACTTTGGTCATAATATAGCAATGTACATAATCATAAATTAAATATTTTATCTAGCTAAAAAATATAGTAAATATTATATTTTTAATTTTAAACTTTTGTTCAATTTTTCTACATTTCTTATCCCATCCCGTCAAAAGTTAAACAAATGGATACATTAGTTAAATGTCTATCACTTCTTCTATTCTATAATTTTTGTTGCCTCTAATTTTTTATGACCAATATGAACAAACTTTAATCATCGTGTAATTTTATTGTATATTAGTATAATATATGAAATGATAGTTTTATATAAAAAATATGTATTTATACAAAATAAAGAAAAGTGTTTTTTATTAAAAATAAACATATTCTTTAAGAAATACATGGTGAAAATTTTGTTATCTTTGTTCTTAAACGTCAAACTAGGATTAATTAGAAATTAGATACGAGTAAATATCCATTACTATAAATAATTATTCCTCTAAATAATAATAGATTGTGCATAAATACAATTGTTATTTATATGTCACACATGAGTAGTTTTTTTTTTGGTTGCTCAAGAGAGAGAAATCTAAATTGAGGCATATAATGTCCTAATTAGTCACATTACAACAACAAAGAATTGTACCACCATTCACATGAAATGTGACCTTATCAACATAGGAGGAGGATCAAAACTCTTACAACCAAAAGGAATGAAGTGTCCTATATGGGTTAAATAGTCCGTTATAGAATTTGACTCTCTACGTTTATATGAAAAAAACAATGCTCAAAATCCAGTGAAAGCAAAGTGCGCGACTTAATAGTGCTAAAGAAAGGATGCTTAGGAGGCACTCTATAGCTCAAGATCTTCATTATCATAGATTGCTCAACTATATATGCGAATATCCTCGATCATTGGCCAAACCATAACAAAGCTCTAACATCAAAATGTTCATGTAACCAACATTAGCAACAAAACCATCCAAGTATCATCCCAAGTGGTCAAACGAATATATAAACAGTTGTTAGTTATATATAATAATTGTTATATCATAAATAATTTGTCTTAAAATTGTAAACAAATAATCACTAATTACTATTTTTTGTTAAGTAAATACAACTCTTTAGGTTTTTTGATGTTTAGAAAGTGGGTATGTTAATTAAAAAATTAATTCACTATTGTTTATAATAATAATCCATCCTATATTTATCATTTTCAAACACTTTATCCTACTTTCTTTGTAGCACCCCCGATCTTTATAATCTAAAATATTAAAAAAATGCAGAAGACCAAATCAAATAAAATTAAATGTAGACCAAATCAAATAAAATTAAATGTATTATCACCGCATCTAATTAAGTTAGGCATATCATATATGGCCAAGTCAGATGCTAAGGCTAACATTTCATAAAATGAAATTCAGTAGAAACGAATACTTGTCATAAATTTTAATGAAATTGAATACAGCACTGTTTAAAAATAATACAGTCTCATATAAAAGTTCTGAATAATTATTAGTAGCAATGACCAAAATAATGAAGATTAGAAGCAATTTCCCTCAATCCCCAAGCAAGTGTGATGCCATCACAATCATAAATATCACTTTAAAAGTAGGTCAATAGTGGCTGAGAAGTAACACATGACCCAAATACATATACAGTATAATTCAAAATTAAATTATAACTCTTGAATAAAAATAAAATAAAATATTAAGACCGATTGAATTAATAATAGTAAAACCATTTGTCAAGTATTATAATATATCAAATGATTAAATAATACTCCCATAAATATATTAGTTTCAATCAAACCATTGGTCAAGTATATCAATCAATTTTTCTTCAATACCTTTGAGGCCCTCCCATAAATATGAGTTTCGTAATTAATTCAAGAAAAATTAAATTAATCCATCATCCAACACAATTTATTTCATGGGAATTAAAAGGAGGGAAGTTAATGTTGATAGAATCAGGGAAGAGCCACTAGTCGATGTACGAAGGGTAACCTAGGGAAAAACCTTCTAATCAATCACCAAAAATAAAAGTTGGTCAATATATAGATAATAAAGTTATTAGTGTACACACCTCCAACCCAAGCCCATAAATACAACTAGGGAAAGAAAATATCTAGTTAGTTATGACTAAGGACAAAGATAATGAAACTTGAGATATGTTGTAAGAAGACAACCAAGTGGATTCGAGAATGTCTTTAGTTGACCTTCTACTTGTATATTTTTTTACCTTTAAAAGTACGATCCCAAATACTATATTACCTTCAACCATTTTCTCTTTTACTTTATGTAATTAATATTTTAGCCAAAGGTTCATCTCTAGCACATAAGATACACAAATCCACATAATAATTATTCAATCACAAATGTAGTTATGTTCATTTCCAATTTTTTATACTTCACCTATACAGCATAAAGAAAATAGCAACGTATGGATAAACCATATATTCCACCAAAAAATAATATTATTCAATCATATATGTAATACCCCGTATATTTTTAAATCCAAATTTATTAAGTTTAATGATTTTATTAGCGTAATTTGATGTAAATAATTAATTCTTTTAATTTCGATTCGTTTTATTAATTTATGGACGATTTCGAATTCATATTTGAATTTAATTAATCGTTGTCGTTGCGAACCATTCTAGATAAATTCGTTCACGACAATGATTTTATTATATTCTTATGAATTTGATTTTCGGTTAAAAATATGTATTCCCATTCCTTCTCGTATTTTGACTTTAATATTTTAGATTCGTTATCGATTATAAATTCGTCGTGCGATTTCGACTTTATTTTGGAGTTATATTTCGTTAACGAAATATATTATTTAAATTATGAAATTTCTGCTTAAATAGTTAAATTTATTTTAATAATTTTATCCGTAGAAAATAATTCCGACTTTAAATTTATTCATTTTCAGAAATCGTTAATATTTTCGGAAAGTTTTAAATTAAAAAGGTTTTCGGAGATTATTTATGAATTTCTTTCCGAAATTAACTTTCTTCTCTTTTACGCTTTTTGATTTATGGAAAACCGATTTCGATAATTATTTAAATTAGTCTCGGTTTATTAGAATTTGACTTAAATATTTTATTATATGCTTTTAAATAATTGTTTGAGGTCTTATAATATATTTCTGTAAATAATATAAATTTTTACGTTCATTGGTAAATTCTTCTGAAAATGTTTCTGAAATTCTTTATATAGCTTTTTTTTATTTATTTTAAGCGTTTGGATCGTTTTGAAATAAATTTTAGATAAAATTATCCATTAATAATTTTACATATTTAGTGTTTATTTTGTAGTGTATTTGAAAAAAAAAAACTGAAATCCCGAAACCCGTCGGACCCCCCTCTTATTTCCTTTTCTCTATTCTCTCCCTTATCTTCTTTCCCTGCTCCCGACCCTTGCTCCCTATTCCTGTCTCGAGCCAACAGCAACCCCAGCCTCCCTCACCTCCTCCATCTCCTAGCTCCACCAGCCACCGGCCGACCTCCAACCACCTGCAACCGACGACCCCGCAGCAAGCAACAGCCGCAACATCAGCCCCTGAAGCAGCCGCGCAGCAGCAGCAACGAACTGCAGCAGGGGCAGCGACGAGCCACGCCGGTTGTGCCGTCGTTCGGCCACAGCAAGCCTCGTTGACCACCGGCGAGCCACCCCTAGCCTCCGACGAAGCTTCTCCAGCCTTCCTTTGTCCCGATTTGTGTTGGTTTCGTTGGTATAAATTTCTAAAAAACCCTAATATTGATTTGATTAATTGAGTATGATTTAGCTTGTGATAAGCTAAATTAATTATTTAATAATGTACATATGTGATGTGAGATTGTTTTGGATAAGTTAATTGTATGGTTTAGGTTGGAATTCTGGAAAATTGAATTTTTTGCCGGGTTATGCCCAAATTTTTTGGATTCGTCCGATTTAGCTTTTTTTGATAAATTGATTATACAATATGTTTTAAAATGTATCTAATTTCATGTCGGAACCGTCAATTTGATAACTTTATGCGGAATTAATCGAAATTTGATTCCCAGGTCAAAATTCGTGTGTAATGAAATTGGGTCGCATAATTGAGTCGTTTCGCTAAATTGATTTTATAATATCATTTGAAATGTATTTAATTTCATATCGAAAGTGTTGATTTGGGAAAATTGTGTGTAATTAATCAAAATTGGATTTTTAGGTCAAAACTCTTGCGGGACTAAATTGGATTGTGTAATCATGTTGTTTTATTCAATTGACTATATAATTTATATTAGAATATATTTAATTACATTTCCGAACTGCTAATTTATATATTTTAGCAAGAATTGATCGGATTTGCGTTTCGGGCTCAAAAACCCTAATTGTGCTAAATTGGGTACTTCTTTTAGTGGGTTTGATCAATTGATTATTTGATATGTTATAAAATGTGTTTAATTGCATTTCTAAACATTTAATTTGATTAAATTTATAGAATTTTACCGAATTATATTTTCAGGCCTAAAACCCTAACTTTCAAGCGAAATTATGAAATTGATCATATGTATAATTGTTTTTCTAAAATTAAAGTTGTATAAATAGTTGAAATGATCCTGATCGCATTGTAATACCTTTAATTTGAATTAATTGATTTGAATTATCCAAGTTTGTGTTGTGGGCTTTAAAACCCTAATTTTGAAAATTGATAGTCTTAAATTGGCTACTAGGAAGATTGTTTTGTTGAAATTAATTATATCAATTTATCTAAAATTAGTTTAATTGTGTTTTAAAACTATCAATTTGAGGTAATCGAAGTGATTTGGTCGATTCGTAGTTTAGGCATTAAAAACCCTAATATTCGGGAATGGTTTTATAAAATTGATTTTTGCTATGCGTCTTTTATCTAATCGATTTCTGTCCTTGGGTTTTAAATCATTTAAATTATGTTTTAATCTAATTGGTTTGGATTTGGTTCTATGCAAATGGTCAACTTACCTATTTTGTTGTAAAACCTAATGAATAAGTCATTTTTTATAAATTAACTTATAATCGATTATTCTTTCTCGGGCTTTCCAAAATAATTTGAAATGTCCCAAGTGATATGTGTATTAATCCGTTTTGATTTATTTTTAATCTTAAATCTTAATAGAGCTATGCTCTTGAGTCCTAAGTTTTGGACATGTTTTCTAAGAAAAATTGTTTGTGTCTCTTTGTGTCGATTTAATTATAGTAATTGAATTATTGATCGATATGATAGTTTCTAACTTAGTTTTCGATTTCTATCGGCGATCTAGGGAAGCTTTATTGTGGATCCTCGAGCTAGTGATCTCTCTCTCTCCCTCTTATCTCGCTTAGCTAGCTTCGGATTTAGGTAAGTTTCTACTTACCTCCACTTATGGGTGTTTCGTAAGAATGTGGCTAAGAACAACTATGTGTGTGTTATGTGCCTTGTGTACCATGTGTTATGCCATGTTGTGTACTTTATGTTTTTAATGACTAATTACTTGTAGCGCAGCTTGGAGCTGAGGTATGCTTATATGAATTCCTTATGACATGTGTGTAATGATTGTTTTGTTGTCTTTATGAGATTTTATGACGTGACCCTCTAAGACATGCATGCTAGGATATTAATAATATGATGTGGGGTGAAAGGATAAAATGGGGGATAATGTGGGTGCAAGAACAATTAAGGAAGAGTATAGTAATGGGTTAAGAGTGTAATATACGAGCGATGAGTATGGGTGCCATGGGCAGTAAGTAATGCTAGGTGAAAAGTAGAGAGATTACTTGTAGGGGAAGAAATGTACTAGGGTTTGGAGTGGCTAACTAGGGTTTTTGATCACCTACGAAATCAATGAGTAAAGTGATATGATTTGGGATTAAACCTAAATGAAATGATGTGTTTGACGATAAATGAATTAATGGTAGTGAAGTAAGAGGAAGTTGGGCTACATAGGTCCAATTAGGGTTTCAAGGGAAACCCTAGAGGCTAATAGCGGGTGGAGTTTGATGTCACGAGGTGTTGGGCCTTAACCCACACCCTTAGGAGTTGGTTTTCATTATGTGTAAGTGTAAAGGGGAATGGATATCGAGGTGTAATAAGGAGCGCAAGAGTCCCAAGATATGGGACGGGCCCTCCTAGGAGGATAAGTGTGGATATATTTAGCAATGCATGTCAAGAGTAAAATACTTTCAAATAAGATATGTTAATATACTAATCACTTAAAGAGAAAGATTGTTGAGCCGGGCCCAGACCGGTCCACCGGTGAATAATAGTGGCCAGGAGCCGAGGTGCCCTGGAGACCGTTCCACCGGCGAATAATAGTGGCCAAGAGCCGGGGTGCCTTGGAGACCGTTCCACCGGGAATAATAGTGTCCAGGAGCGTTTTGCCCTGCATGATTTCTGGTCCACCAGCTATAATAGTGGGGGATTCCGTGCTCAACAAACCAAACGTAATGAAGCTAATCCATGGGAAATACACTAAGCACTTACAGCGAAACATCATGTGAGTCGGGGTCAGACCGGTCCACCGGCGAATAATAGTGGCCAGGAGCGTTCTGCCATGGAGACCGGTCCACCGGCGAATAGTAGTGGTCAGGAGCGTTTTGCCCTGTATGTATTTCCGGTCCATCGGCTATAATAGTGGGGTTCCCTCACTCACATGAATTGATAAAGACTATGATGTGAATCAACTATATTTACCAGAGATCTAAAGAATGAATCTACCTGGACCATAGCCGGCCTTCATTATCTATATTACTACATGTTGCTTATGTGATTGTGGCCATGTAATGAGTTGTCGATAATATGGATTATTCTTACCTGAGGCGCATGAGCTACTTTATATTTCGGTCATACCACACTTACATGTTTAAATAGGATGTTACATATGTTTCACATGTTATTATATGTGCATGGTAGGACTTATGATGTGGGTATTGAGTATACATAATATTGTATCAACGTAATGCACCATGATTCAATATGCACTTGATGTTATAGTTTACGTCTCTCCCATAAGATAGGGTAGTGGGATTTACTCAGTATTGGACCCGTACTGATACTACATTGGTTGAATGGGTCCTGTGATGATCCACTGATGGTGGGGAGCATACCTCTTGTGCAGGTTTGAGATCGAATATTGTATTTGGGTGGAAGGCTTGGTTTGAGAGAATAGGCAATCCGGAATTTGATCTATCGGGTTTTATCTTATTTAACTGTATTCATCTTTGAAAGTTACAAGTGTTGTATTTAAAATTTCAAGGGTATTGTAATTGACTTTCAATTTCTTGTACTCTGATAAGCTTTTAAAATTCGGATTTAGTTCACAGGTTCCGTTGATTCATTCAACGATGATTTTATTTAGTGAATTGATTCACTTGTCATATGCTTGTGGATATTTCCTTGTGGGAGTTTATCCTCACGGCATAGATGTTGCTTGAAATTTTGTTTGACAGGTTTTAGCCTTACATCTAGCATGAGATAGATGGTGGACATTTATCTTGTGTTAGATGTGGCGGTAACATTCCCCAAATTCTATTTTAGCTTCCGCTTTATTCTTTCAAAAAAAATAAAATTCAGGAGTGAATTTTGGAGGTGTTACAATATATCATACATTAAAATAATTGTCAGTCTTGAATAAAATTTAGGATAACATATATTAGGGTCCATCAAACAACTAATAGGCATTAAAATAGATATAACATATAATACATTTGAAGTTAAAATATTAAAAATGAATCTGAAGAGAATCACACAACACATGGGCAATGCACATATATTGAAGGTTTAAGCTACTTCACAACTTCTAAATCAATATGTTTATCTGATTTTGTTGGCTAATAACCTAAATTAAATGGCATACACACATATATTTTCAACAATAATTAAAAGAATGATAATAACTAGGTAATATGTGGTTAATGAGAGATATTAAACATGTATAGGATATATAAGATATTTGGAATTTAGCAAAATTAACATGAGTAGAAAAACAAAAGGATATATTGAAAAATATATGTGAGAAACTATAAGGAAGGATTGTAGGTTAATTTTTTTAGACCCCATAATTAAGACCCAAATAACCAACACACAATCTAAAATATAGTTACAAGGTCAAGGATTATTATAGACTAAAGTAAGGCTCTTTTATGTGAGAGTATATATAATTTTCTCTAAAATTAAGTTAACAAAAGTCAAATGCTAATAAATAAAATTTTGGGTACTACACCCTTACTGTGAAATATAAGTCTAGATTTGTTGAAAAACGAGTAGTCACCAATATAAATGCATGTAAAATAAGTATTAATCAATATAAATATCTTAAAATTTGTAGTAATTAATTTATATGTAGAAATAAGAAGTCAATGGTTCGAATTGTGTTGGAGATGAACTCCAAATACCATGCATGTGAGCAAAAAAAGAGAAAAAGAAAAGAAAGAGTAGTCGTTAATATAAAGCGTCAACTATTTAATAACAAAAATTGTGCTATAACATCAAATTAAAACACAAAGGTACTATACTGCAAGTTATTCTTTATATGCCCTAATATTATTACCTTAAACAACTGCTATTCTACTATGTCCAAAATTCAAATTTAAAATTAGCAATTTCAATGAATATTTTCTATATAATATGCATAACTATATCATCAAAATTGAATCAATTATTTAATTTTACTTATCAAAAGACATTTTTCCTAAATATATTTAAAACAAAAACATACAATACACCAAAATATAGTAACTATAGTTTATCCCTAATATTTTTAGATGTTTTTAATAATTCAACATATGTATCTTCATATTTTAATTTAATTTCACTTGAATATCTAAAAGAGTGCATAAATAAAATAAAAAATAATGTATTTTCACCATTTATATACTCGTTTGAAATTAAATTGAAATGTAAATGTATCTAAGTAAAATTATTAATAACACTAGGTATCAATATGATATATAAATATTGTCAAAATCAGTCTTACAATAATTTCATTAGGTGAAATCTTCGATGGACTTCAATGAGGATAAGATAAAATGATAGCTTAATCAATCGATTGGCTATAAATATAATAGTCTGTTATGCTTAATCATTTACAAGTTAGTGCGTTGTTTCATCCAAAATCAACTGGCTATAAGTAAAGTAAAATGTTAGGCCCGTAAGTTGATCATCAGTCATCACCCTCTTTTATTTTCGGCGTAAAGTTGGACACAGATGGGTTTTCTCTTTAACTCTCTCCCTGACGTGTGGATGTGGGGTATTCTTCGATATATGTTTGGTACAACGTGAAGTCCTTGAGTAGCTTGGTTGATAACTTCTCACTTTAACATTTTCGCTCATATTTGGGGTCCTTCTACACTTGATAATCATGTAAAATCTGTCATGAACTTAGACGAGGGTTGGATAGGAGGGCAATTTGACCGCTCATACATTATGCAGGATTCCATCCCAAAACCTACTAGTTTGCTAAGCTTATAAGTTATTTATCATTCTCTTTTATATTTGACATGAGATAATACGTGTAATTTTCTCTTTAACACATCATAAATTAATTAACATAACATAATTTACTTTCACAAATATTTATTACTTTTATAACAAATTTTCTACACTTACACTAAATATTTTTAAAACATAAATATTATTTTTCATAGTTGTATTGAATATGTATCATAATATTTTATCTATATTATATACTTTTATATTATAATTTATTTTTATCATAAATAAACGTTTGTAAGTTCGTGTTAATAATGTAACAATTAAAGTAGTCGGTGTAATTTGAGAATGTCGTATGTATTTATTTATAAAGAAATGCAAACTAGTTAGTAGTGCAGACACAAAGCATTAGTAATAGTACACAAAGCAAGGGAATTATTTACTGATAAACATATGGAATGACATCTAATCATTAGAGGTTGGTGTGGAGAACGTGGATATATGTTCAAATTGGATTTTAATCATTTTGTTTATGACGTTAATCTGCCTGCACTAAATTATAGTTGTTTGACTAGTCTCAGAACATTTATAATGGGGAGAAAAAAAAAAGTCTTTCAATTTTAAATCAAAAGTATTTTAAATTTGAGAAAAGGGTTGTAAATATATAAAAAATACTTCAAATTTTAGGTTTCTTCAAAATTTTGAGATGTCCAAAGTGTGGAAACTTAGACACATTCAGTATATTTTTTAGATTGATTTTTATTGTTAGAGAGTATATGGATATTTATTTATTTAAAAAAATAATTGTTATTAATTAAATTATTTGTAAAATTATATTTAATGAAATTTTATTATATAAGACTACTAATTGATATTTATAGATTAATATATATTAAAAGTTAAATATTATAAAGTATAAATAATGTAGTTGACAAAAGTAACGGGGTGGTATAAATTTGAAATAGTTGAGTATAGAATAGAGAATTAAATTTAAGGTAAATTGACAAAAGTATGAGAAATAGAAAAAAAAATTATAGTACAATTGAGTATCTCAAATTTAAAGAAATGATGTAGATGTTCTTAATGTTAATGTGACGTTTATGTCATCTATTAGCATAGTAAAGTAAGCATTCGATGTATAATAAAATATAAAAAGTAAGGTTAAAAATTACGTGCCAGCATTTTACACACACATACAAAAATATTACTTGTTTCCGTACATATATATTAATTGAACAAATAATATATGATTTTATTTTTGTTGGAGTCTTTGATTCAACTTAAAAAATAGGTAGATAATTATAAGGTAAAAGTAAATGTCATTAACCAGATATTTTTTACTGTATTTGAAGTATATTATACTGTAATTGAAGTATATTGTATAGTATATTGTATTCTATATGATATATCATTATAGATTATATTATATTTAGAGCTTTCATATATTACGTGTATTATAATAAGTTTTTTACTTTTTAAAAATGTTGGTTTGGTCTAATATTTTGAATACATTTGAAATCTAAATTAGTTTTTTAGATGTTTAAAAACTAAGACACTAATTTATGAAAATGATAAAGGTATGATCATATTCAATGTGAAATAAATATATAAATTTGCACACCCCTAAGTATAGTAGTCCTTAGTTTAATAGATTAAGAAACAACAAGTTCATTAGCATTGTAAGTTTTTTTTTAAATAAATAAATAGTATTACAAGGATAATTATTTACTATAAAATATGGAAACATTTTTATTTATGTTGTTGTCGTTAGCATTACCAATAATATAATGCATGGTATATTATTTTATAACTATAAGATAAAATAGATAATTGGTAGATCAAATTATTAATCTTATAATAATAATAATAATAATATATGCATGTAATTTGAAAATATAATAGTATTTTCTATAGTCCACTCTTTCTTCTTCTTTTGGATAAATACTCCTAAGTAAATATAATAGGTTTGAAGGAGTCATATGATGATAGATAGAAGACATTATGCATATAAAATTAAAACAAAAATGGAGAGCAGAAAAGCAAACTCATAAGTTTCGGTTGTGCCTTAAATATATTCACCGTCCTAAAGAAAAAACGGCTCGACCATGGTACAAATCGATTGTCCCGACTCGCCCCCAAGGTTAACACAACCAACCTCCATTCCTGTGCACTCAAGAATGAAGAACCTAGAATTACATAACTTCACCCAAATGTTTTGTGTAAATCACGAGAGGGCTTGGAGAAGAGAAAAAAATTAGTTTTATATCTCATTCTTTAAAAACATAAGCACCCTTTAAAAAATAATAAGAACTCAACGGAAATAGGGTAAAGATAATGTTATGGACGCACAAAAAATTCGACTTCCATTCCTCACGAACCAGAATACCTTTTTTAGAAGAGTTCAAAGTTCCTGAATAAGAGGATTGGAAGAAGACTTGGTTTTCTCCAATTAAAAATAGTTCAAAATAAATAAAAATATTAGCAAAAAGAATAATATACCTATCCAAATCGACGACCCACACCCATGTCCAGCCCATCCCAGACCGAACAGATGGGTTATGTGTGTGTGGCCCAATGTTTAGCCCACAACCAACCACCAAAACCAGTCCAAGCTTTTATCTCAAATAAGGAATCAACTAGAGGGATATAAAAACTGAATTAAAGAAGTGTATCCCACCGATGCGGGATACTTAGAAAACACCTTAAAGGGAAACCACATCTACTTTGCCATTGTTTCTGATAGTAGACTCAACGACAAAAGACGTACTCATTCTTTTCTATATACTTAATTGCTTTCTGATTTTCTTTTTTTGGGGTGTTTACCACATCATTTTTTCATTCTTATTAAAGTCTCTTTAATTGTGAAGTCATCGTTGATTTTAAGTCTTCCAACCATCTCTGATTTCCCTGTCTAACTTTGTGCCCTATGTTTTGACAACATATGAACATCATATTTTCAAAATTTTCTAACAACATTTAGTTGATCCTAGTTATTTAAACATATTTCTAATCCAATTAAAAATATAAATGCATACCATAGAGTAAGAAATTATGGTTTCCACAAGAATTTCAAGTTCTAAAATATTAAGTAAGAAGAATTAAACTAAAATAATAAACCAAACTAAGAAAAATTAGAAAATAACACTATACATGCATACATATATTATTTGCAATCTTTACAAGGATCTTAGAGGTTGATGTGAGGAAAAATAAAATAATAAAACAAAACTAATAATTAAATTAATGACTGAACAATTCTAGTAACTAAAATAATTTATAAGATAATCATTTAAAATCAAAATAAAGATATGAAATTAAATTAATATTTGTTTTGATTATTTTTTTATTGATTATTTTTTTTTGATAATTAATATCAAGCTTTATTAACACCAAAAATGGGCATTATGTATGTCAAAAGTCAAAACAAGGATCTAAAAGATCTCAAGGAAATCTATCAAGTTGTGTTAAAAACTCTTATACTTATATTTCATTTCACATAATTGAAATCTAATAAAAAGCCTCCTAATGATGTCCTTCATTATACTTCTCAAGTGTTGGGAACTTCCTTTGAAGATAGGAGTGTTTATGCAGTGCCAAATTCCATTAACCACAATGCCAAACAAAGCCTTCAAAACTCTAGCCCTACCATATCATCCCTTTATAATATGAATCGTTTGCTGAATCTAAGTATCCTAAGTTGTACCACAAGCAATATCAAGCCAATCGAAAGCCATCTTCCAAGAAATCTTAGAAAAGTCACACAACACAAAAAGATGATTCATAGATTCAATCTCCCTAACACAAATCCCACAATCAGTGAGAGCATGTATATGCCAACTACTCAGTTTATCTCTAGTTAGTAGGCCTTGATGACAAGCTAGCTAACTAGTGAAATAGTGACGAGGCATACCAGCATGTTTCCAAACAAGAATGTACCAATAATTCTTTGACTCTCTATATCTCATAACATCATAAGATTTATGGATCTTATAAACAAAGATTCCACACTGTCCATTGATGATCTATTGTAATAAAACAAGCCTAACTTTCATAATTTTCCTAAACAACCACGAATGATAAGGGTAAACAATAACAATAGATATGTCTCTATTTTTTATATAAATTCCATGAACCCATCCAATCCATAGACTCTCCTTATGTTGCAGAAGTTGCTGGAGCCATTTCCCCAAAGCAGCTTGACTCCAAGCTCGCATATCAACAAAACCCATGCCCCCTTCCTTCTTCAGCAAACACACAATCCATCATGAAACCAAGGCTTTATGACCATCAAAAGTGTATGTCCACAAGAATCTTCGGCATAGCTGTTGTATATGTGAGATAATAACAATAGGAATAGGGAGAACTTGTGCCCATAATCTTGTAATTCCTTGAAGAACTAAAGTAATAAACTAGACTCTCTCTGCATAACTAAAGTACCTATAAGTCTAACTTATAACTTTGGCTAGCAGCTTATCAATTAGGGCTTGATAATGATGTACCCCTATATATGTTGTATCCAAAGGAATCCCTAAGTACTTAAAGGGAAAAGAACATTCAGGACACGTAAATACGGTAAGAATTTCAGCCTTCATCCTTCCTTACACACCAGCACAAAACAGAGAACTCTTGCTGAGATTTACAATCAGACTAGGATAGCTAGAAATGCACTTGAGTACCTCTTTAAGATGGTTTACTAAAGAAAAATCTCCTTTATAGAATAGTAAGAGGTCATATGCAAAGCTTAGATTAATTAGATTCAAATTCTTACATCTTGGATGTCCATGGAAATCAGAGCACAACCATAATATTCTCAAATCTCTAAAAAGGTATTCCATGCAAAGAACAAACAAGTAAGGAGAGATTGGATCTCCTAGCCTCAACCACCTTCTACTAAGAAATGGCTTGGTGAGAACTCCATTGATATTAATGGAAATCCTAACAGTGGAAACACACTAAATAACCAGATCAATGAAAGTCCATGGGAAATTCAGAGCCTCCAAAATTTGTTTTATGAAACCCTACTCCACTTAATCATATGCCTTTTGTAAATCCACTTGTAAAAACATCATTGAGCTAATGTTCTTTCTTTAGTAATGCTTCACAAGCTTTGCTACCATAAGAACATTATCATAGAGCATTCGACCTTTTACAAAAGCAACCTGAGATGTATCAACAACCTTAAAAAAATACCCTGCATTTTTTTATCTAGGACCTTCAAAAATATTTTATATAAGACATTACAACATGCTATCGATCTAAAATCTTGTACCTATTAGCACTTAGGACTTTGGGATTCAAAGCAATGGCTGTATTATTAATCTGCTTCAAAAGATGTCTTGATTGTCAAAACTCTTGGACAACAAACATCGTATCATCACCAATAATGTACCAAGTCCTCTTAAAGAAAAGGGAATTAAACCCATTTGGGCTTGGAGCCTTAAGATATCCCATACTGAAGACTGCTTGCTTGATTTAGGTTGCCAATGGAGCATAAGTAAGAGTAGAAGCAGAATCAGTAGAGAGCAAAGGACCTTCTGTACAAATATCTAGAGAAATGCCTTTAAGGGCATAAGATGCTTGACCAAACAACTTCTTATAGAAAGCTACTACCTCCTCCTGGATAGGCTGATCATTGGTAAGTTCATAATTAGATTCACTAATCAGCTTATGGATTTTGTTCTTGCTGCTTCTCACTTGAACATTGATATAAGAATATTTTGTGTTTTGGTCCCCCAGCTAGATATGATGGATATGATCCTTTTGTTGAAAGTAATGCTCCTCTTCACTTGCCTGTCTATGCCATTCAATGCCTGCCTCTCTTTCTTGCTTAACAAGATCCTCATTGAACGAGTCTAACATCATTTAATGTTTACAATCTTGCCAGGAAAGCCATGCTTATTGCGCTTTAATTGAAACATGCCCATTCTATTATACCGCCTAAGCCACTACTTGAGTGATTTCAGTTTAGACACTACCTTGTAGGTACAACGACCCTCAATGTGGGTATCTCCCTAACCATAGGCTTGAATTCATCCATATCATCCCAGAAATTAACAAACTTGAAGGGCTTCAATCTAACAGGTTGATGATTACAAAACTTTGGGACAAAGGGTTTGTGATATAATATTGTATTATGCACACTATCCACATACACATCAGGGAATAAATCTAACCAATAACCATTACCCAAAACCCTATCTAACTTACAATAAATTCTCTGTCCATGGCTTTGCTAATTACACTAGGTGAAAAGACTATCAGTGAAATTAATATCCTTTAAACCATATCCTTGTAGGCAGTCAACAAACTCCTCAACTTCTATACTATCAAACTTTCCCCTTATTTTCTCTTCAATCTTAGCCACCACATTAAATTCCCCAAGCACAAGGCATGGCAAACTAACTTAGCTAACAGTATGTATCAACCATTCTTAAAGAGATTTCCTCTATTGCCCAGTATTATGTGCATAAACCCCTGTCATACAAAAATCATACTTCAGCTGCTTATTAGTAACTAAGTAATGAATTCCATGTTCCATGGCCTCCACACATGACCATTCTTATAATAAGAATAGTTATGAATCCACTACCATTGTGATTTAAGTCTCTTCCTGATTACCTTAGCTTTATCCTATTTCACACGAGATTCTAATAACCCTAAAATACCAAGAGCATGATTTAACATAAGGTTTATCACCTCCTTATGTTTGAGGGTTTTATTCAACCCTCTAATATTCCATTAAGCAATATTCACAGGGGCCTAGGCATAGCACCTGAGCCGCCACCCTTATCTATATCCCCAACAATTAGTTGTTCAATGACACCATCAAATTGAACTGATCTAGTTGGAGCCAAAGGGGAAGTATGAATAGGATAAATCCATGCCTTTTCTTTTCCTTTAATAGCCATAGCAACAAGTCTCTGAATAGGGATTGATTGAGTTTCTTTAATGATAACACTACCCTATAAAATTGGAGTGAGTACTTAGGTCTCATTTGAAATTATCACCTCCTTATATGGTACTATTGGTTAAGGCTAAGAACATGATGCTTCTACGAGCTGTGGTTGTTCTTTACTCATTACTATAACAGGATCATCTGGTTGAGTTTGAGAAAATGATTACAGATTCTGTTGATGTTCCTTCCTTACCTAAGTCTATTTTTAAACCTTAGCATTAGGTTTTGACCTACAGTATTGAGTGTCATGACCCACCACCTCACAATGTGTACAGAAGGGAGGTTTCCATTCAAGAACTACCATTTGCACCCATGAGTTTCCATCAGGCATAAGTAGTTCCACCACTTCAAAAACAAGTCTACTAACCTTGACTTCCACAAAGAGTCTAGGGAATGAAATATGTTCCCTATTAGTTATGATTGCATCAATGCATATAGGTTTCCCAGTTAGACTCCCAATTCTACTAAGTGAATTCACTATCCACAAATGAATAGGGGCTTTGGGTAAAGTGATCCACAATGGAATAACATGCCAATCATCCTTAGACATTTGCACTTCAAGGCTCCATTTTTCGTAGCATCAGAGGACGGATACCAAAATTCCAGTATGGCCATGCAAGGACACTTTGCAAGTCCTCCATGTTTTGGAACTGAAAGAGAAAGTAACCAAAATCATGACTCAGAACTTCAGGAACCTTTGTCAGTGACAACCACTTTTGGTGGACAAAGTGCATCATTTGAGTGTGATAAGGAGTTGGACCAGCCACAAAACCTATTAGGGTGTTTTGCCAACGGGTCTTCTCCTCCTCCAAATAAGCTTCATTCATCTAAGCTTTCGAAACACAATCAATAATCATAGGCGGTATAAACTACAGAGCAACCCCAGTCTTTGGTCTACAACTCATCATAACTGTATCTCTCTAGCTACGTTTTCCCTCTTGCGCATGTGCCACGGGAGAAGGTTTAGGTAGTAGTGTATTATCCACTTTATTTTCTAGCACAAGTACACAATCTATTACGGTAGAGGTGGACGAAGAAAATGAATCCATCGCTTGAAGACCTTCCATTATTGCTTTCTCCTTTGAGCCCACAACAATGTCTGGAATAGCTCTTGTGACCAAATTAACAGAATCCTTAATTGGAAAAATCCCTTCCTCATTTGACGAATTTGATTTATGCAAAACCTTATCGCTATCCTTCTCATTATCTGGAGTACGTGTGTATTCAATTGAATCTGAGGTGAGTTTTCATTTTGATTGCTTCTTCTGAACCATTTTCGGTAATTCAAAGAAACCCTTCCTCTATTGATCGATTATTTTAATAACTAAACTATTATATACATATTCTACACTTATCCATCCTAATATCTATATTAAATTTGTACAGAAAATTTGCAATTGGATGTATTAATAATTAAGTTTAATATGTTAACCGTGAATAATTTACTCGTTAGCTCTCTCGATTCCTAACTTTATATGACAATACTAACTCCTGCATTGTTCCTAACACCAATTACCTTCTCTAAATTATTTTTTATTATTTAATTAATTTAGAGATAAATTTATTATACTAAGCTCTATAGAAACTTGTTATCCCTATTCAATTTTGTTATAAAAAAACTAGCATTCTTAAATTGATTAGAATAAATAATATTTTAATTTAGTCAGTTACTTATGAATGTCCCATATTAAATTAATTGCTATTTGTTATATTAATTACTAACCCTAGAATTAATTGAATAGCTATAATTCTTAATCCTAAATATAAAATTCATCAAGTTTCAATATAAGGAGAGGAATTAATATATTAATTGCGAATGTGATTTATACATAAAAAGACTCAATTATTCATAATTTGAAATAATAACGTATAATAAAATTTAAAGCTTGATAGAAAATAGCTAGTCAAATTTTAATATATAGCACAAGTTTATTTAGAGATACATTAAAATTTAAGTAAATGATGATATAAGAAGATAAAAAATTAGAATAAATATATACAATTTTCATTTGAAGTTTACTTACAATAATTCCTCCAACTCACATAATCACGAACTAGCCCGATTATTTTAGTTATTTTATTTATTGATATAAATCATACTTCTTACTTTAATTATGGAGAGAAGTAGAGAAGAAAAATAAATACTATTGGTTCTTAGTCCATTCTATACATATTTAGTCTCCACATTAGTTAGTGTTGCATGTGTGCTTTCCACCTGTCTCCTCTTCAGTGTTGCATGGGGGGTGGAAGTGAAAAGAAATACGAAAACGTCATTTTAAAAAAATTTAAACATAATGACAGTAAAAGATAGCAAAAAAAATACACACACACACACTATGTATATATATATATTTTAAAAAAATTAACCAAATATACTAAATTTAAGAGAGAAAAAATATATTAAAAAAATCTAAAACCACTGCCTACCTTAGTTAACATAAACCATTATAGAATTAAAAAATAAATAAATTCATAAAATAATCAAATACTTATGATATTGATTTCAATACCAAATACTTTTTAGAACAAAAAACGATGAAAAAACATTTTTGGAATAATAAAAGCTTTCAAATCTTTCATTATGTGTTAGCTCCTATGTGTGCTTTTAACTGCACAACAAAGAAAATACAAAAGGTAGCAAATAAAGCTTTCAAATCATTATGATTCTTGTCTAGCAACTCCTACGTGGGCATTTATCTACACAACAAACAAAATAAAAAAGGTAGCAAATAAAGCTTTCAAATCTTTTCTAACAAACCTTAAATATTTTTTGCTGTAACATTAATCCCCTTTTTGACCAAAATAAATACGAGTTTAGCAAAAATATAGAGAGGTAAAAAATTATAGATTTTGTTTTTATCTTTTCATATAAATTTAAATAACCTAATTTTGAGTTTTTATGTAAAGTAATTGTTAAAATATAATAAGCGATTAATTTATATACATAATTCATCATTTTGCTTAAAATTAATTAAAAATATGAGATTATTAAAATTTATGCAAATCATTATAAATAATGTAAATAGCTCAACTATCACTCAAATAAATGATAATAAAAACTTAAATTAAAAGGAAATAATAAATATAAAAGTATGTGTTCATCAACTTTAAATCTTGTACTTGAAAAATGAGTTATTATTATGCTTCTTTAACAAAATAGGGTTAGATGGCAAAGCAACATAGGTATTTATACAACTTTAAGATCAACCAATTGATTATCATAAAAAATTTGCTTCTTTTTTCCTATTTGTGTCATAAGATGAGTTTTCCATATATTTAATAACCAGTTATTCAATCTATGTTTATATTATAAACCTAAACATTATGAGTATTTTAATTTCTTTATTTTTAATAATGTACTTGGAAATTTTTATCATGCATTGAAATTTGGAAGATGAATGAGCATCATAAGTACATCAACATTATTGAAAATTTGTAATCATTTCTTTTGCAACGAATGTAATATTTTCAATATACATGAACATTGTGAGTATTTTAATTTCTTTATTTGTAATAATGTACTTGGAAATTTTTATCATGCATTGAAAGTTGGAAGATGAATGAGCATCATAATTACATCAACATTATTGAAAATCTGTAATCATTTCTTTTGCAACAAATGTAATATTTTCAATATACCTGAACATTATGAGTATTTTAATTTCTTTATTTGTAATAATGTACTTGGAAATTTTTATCATGCATTGAAAGTTGGAAGATGAATGAGCATAATAAGTACATCAACATTATTGAAAATTTGTAATAATTTCTTTTGCAACTAATGTAATATTTTCAATATACCCCACAATTAAATGCTACACAAAAATTGCCCTGACAGTGAAGACAATAAAAAGTTGCATTGATAGTTATTCTTATTCTATTTGGAACATAATAACTATGATCATAACATATTTAATGGTATGCATTAAGAGAGCAACTCACCAATGCGTAACGTGTAATACCTCATTTTTAAAAATTCTAATTATAAACAGGTAATTATGTATATCAGTCATAATAATTATTATAGTGTGTTTTGTATTAAATATATTATTGATACACACACACACACACACACACACATATTTTTATTATGATATAGTCGAGATAAAAATTAATTGGGTTAAAATTTGTTAGAGAGTTGGTTATTAAATTTAAATTCTAAGTTAGACCTTAACTAATATCTGTTATGTCGGGGGTAATCCTAATTTTAATAACCAGATATTTCTACTTTGATTCTTTACCTAAATAATTACCCTCATATGTGGCCCTATACTACTATATTATATTTATTCTTTTCCCCCATTCCTTCCCCCGCGTAAAATCCCCCTACACCATACCTCCCTCCATGTGTTTCTTCCCCTTGTTTCACTCAACGACACCCTGCATGTCATCATCTTCTTAAACCCTTGCTCCTCTCAGTTTCCTTCTCCCTTTATGTCGTGAATTTATCCTTAAAATAAGCCCACGTTATCTACTCCTCCTCCTAAGCTCCTCGTGCAAGTAAAACCTCTCCATTTCTCCATCGGTGCACTCATTGTTTGTTTCCTTTACACTTCTTTTCACCACAACATACACCACCACTGGCTACCTTGCCTTAGCAACACCCACTCTTACTGGTCTCCATCCCCCACCTTCAACAACTCTTACCGAAACAGCCTCACAACCTCACCAAAAACACCCCAACTCCCTCACCTAAACTCACTGATCCCTCACCACCACCTTCGGCCAAGTGCACCAATCCCTTCCCTTTGGCTTCACGCACTTCCACCAAAATTCCCCTCTTTAATAAATCCTCCACCATCGAAGCCCTTACCCAAGCTTCACCAAACCACCACCCCTCCTTCGACCAAAATCACCAAAGCTCCTCCTCCACCTTTGACCATTTTTGTCAATCCTCCTTCCCTTACTACACCTTTTTTCACTGAATCTCGCCTTGCACTGGCCATCCCTACCTCAGAAACCCCCTAGCAATGATATAAAGCACCATTGCTCGCCTCTTCTTCTCAACAACTCCCATCATTTGCCTCCTCCTTTGTTTCATGAGTTTTGTTGGCTTCCTTGTTGCTTTGCTTCAGTCGGTTAGTTATCCTTAAGTTGTTTTAGTACTTTTAGGTTATTTTTATGTTATATAAAATGCTAATACATGTGTTATTGTATGTTAATTTCCTAGATAATTATTAAGGATCCCAGAGAAGACTATTTTGTGGTTTTTGTGTAAGCTTAGACTTAAGTAATCCAATCACTCATAAGATGGTAGAAATTATGTGCAAGATTGATAGGATTTTTTGGGCCTAGAATTATATTAGGGTTATATATTTTTCAAGTATTATGACGTGCATGATAAAATGATAATATTTTAAATAATGGTGCATAATATTGTTCTAAGTTAAGTTATATGCATGAGTAATATGTTACATGATTTTATGTATGCATGTTTAGGGTTTTGTTAGAGTTTTAATTCTTTTCAAGTTATGATTTGAATGCCATGATAAGTATCTCATGATTATTAATGCATGGTAATTAGGGCTACTATGATTCTCATGTAAGTATATGTGCATGATTAGGGTTAGCTTATGATGATTTCTATTTGCATGAACCAGGGTTAGAGATACTTTCTTACATGTACCTTAATGATTATTTTCTTATTTAAATGTTGTATTATGATTTAAATATGTACGTACAAGTTGCATAAAATATGTGATATGTGAGAGTTATATGATCAAGGTTTTATAGGTGCAATCCACTAAATGCATGAAAAGTAAAAAATATAGGCAATTGCTATATTGCAAAGATTACTTACGTGCTAAAATAATGTGAATAATTTTATTTTATCCTTTTCATGATAAATTTATTGTTATAACAAAGTTTGGTACAAAAAGGAATAAAATGGAAAAAATAAGGGTTTTAGGAGTATTTTGGTAAATTTTGGCCTAATATATCTTTTGATAATATTAGATACTAGAATGGCCTTAGAATTTGATAGGTTGACCTTAGTGTTTACTTGGCTTGACATAGACCAATAACCTTAGATTTTACTTTAATATTTAAAAATAAAAGAAAAAATGGTTAAGTATGGAAATGAGAATTATTGTGTAGTATATGATATATGTGATCATCACATAAAATATTAATACTTAAATAAAAGACCTTGAGTTGGTATTGGTTGCTCTCTAGGATTAGTTACCCTAGAGACAAGGTGTTAGTCCTCATTTGATTTGGTTCGTTGGCATGTTGTTGTGCCCTAGTAAGGGCCTAGTTTACTCTATAAGTGACCTACAATCCCTATAGGAGGTATAGATACTTAATGATTGGGTAACTAAGGTTGGAGAATACCATATTGCCTTTGTGTTCCGGTATGACTACTTGTACCACCATGTCCTTGTATTCAAGAGTAAAGGTATTGTGTTACCTTTTAGTGCTAATATTGTAATACCCTGTATTTATAAATTTTAGTTTTATTAAGCTTAATTATTGTATTAGCATAATTTGAAGAAAATATTTAAATATTTTAATTTTTATTCATTTTATGTATTTATCAAAGATTTTGACTTCATATTTGAATTTAAGTAATTGTTGTTATTGCGGATCATTCTAGATAACTTCATTCACTACGATAATTTTATTTTATTCAGATATTTCAATTTTTGATTAAAAACATGTATTTTAGATCTTTCTTATATTTTGATTTTTAATATTTTAGATTTGTTTTTTTATTATAACTCCATCATGTGATTACGACTTTATTTTGGAGTTATATTTTGTTAACAAAATATATTATTCAAATTATAAAATTTTCGTTTAAAATATTTAAGTTCATTTTAATGATTTTATCCGTAAAAATATTTTTGACTTTGAATTTATTCATTTCCAAGGTCGTTAAGATATTTGGAAAGTTTTAAATTAAAAAGATTTTCAAAAGTTATTTATGGATTTCTTTCTGAAATTAATTTTCCTCCATTTTACCTTTTTTGGTTTGCATAAGACCTATTTTGAAAATTATTTAAATTAGTCTCAGTCTATTAGAAATTGATTTAAATATTTTATTATATGCTTTTAAATACTTTTTGAGGTCTTATAATGTATTTTCATAAATAATATAGATATTTTCATTTGTTGGTAATTCCTTTCGAAAACTTTTTAATTTTTTTTATATAGCTCCTATATCGATTTTAAGCATTCTGATCCTCACGAAATATTTTTTGTTAAATGAGTTTTAGATAAAATCTTCCAATATTATTTTTAAATATTTAGTAGTTCATTGTACATTTGTATTAGCAAAAAAAAAACAGCCTACCCGATTGATCCCTTCTTCTTTTTTCCTTTTCTCTCTTATTCTCTCCCTCTTCTCTTTTCTCTCTCTTCATTCTTGTTCCCTTCTGCGTAAACACCATCTCTTAGCTTCTTCCCTACTCCTTCATCCCTCAACACTACCAACCCCGACCGCCGGGTACCACCACCACGACAACTCCAACGCTGCAACTCCCTCCATTTTTGACACCATTACCCACCTTAGTAGCACAACACCAGCAACGGAGGTTGTGAGAAGCAACATGCCACCACGTCCAGCCATGGCGAGCTCAGTTGGCTACCCATGAGCAATGGTTGGCCTTTGACGAAGCTTCCCTGGTCTTTACTCTCCCCGATTTGTAACTCTTTATTTGGTATAAATTTTTAGAAACCCTAACCTTTATTTTGACTAATTTGGTATGAATTAGTTTATGATAAGATAAATTGGTTGTTTAATTATGTGTATATATATATATTATGATTGATTTAGAGTGGTTAGTTGTAGTGTGTTTGGTTGATTTATGAAAATCAGAATTTTGACCCGATTATGTCTAGAATTTGCAGATTCGTCTGATTAGGCAATTTTTGATAAATTAATTATATAATATGCTGTAAAATGTATCGAATTTCATATCGGAATCGTCGATCTGAGAAGTTTATGCGAATTTAATCATAATTGAATTTCTAAGTCAAAATCAGTGTGTGATGAAATTGGATTGTATAATTGAGTTGTTTCACCCAATTGATTTTATAATATCCTTTGAAATATATTTGATTTTATATTGGAGGTGTTGATTTGGAAAAAACTATGTGAAATTGATTGGAATTAGATTTTTAGGTCAAAACTCTTGTTGATCTGAATTAAATAGTATGATCGAGTTATTTTATTCAATTAAAAAATATAATTTACATTATAATACATTTAATTATAATTTCAAATTGTCAATTTAAATATTTTAGTAAGAATTTATCGGATTTATATTCCGAGTTAAAAAACCTTAATTATGATAAATTGGGTATTTATTTTATTGGTTTTGATCAATTGATTATATAATATGTTATAAAATCATTTCTAAACATTTAATTTAAATAAATTAGTAAAATTTAATCGAATTGCATTTTTGAGCCTAAAACCCTAGGTTTCAAGTGAAATTATGAAATTGATCATTTGTATAGTTGTTTCTCTAAAATTGAATTTATAGAAATAGTTGAAATGACATTAATTATATTCTAACGTCTTCAACTAAAATTAATTGATTTGAATTATCTAAGTTTATGTCTTGGGCTTTAAAACCCAAATTTCGGAAACTGATTATCTTAAATTAACTACTTGTAAGATTATTTTGTTGAAATTGATAAAATTACTTTAATTGTAGTCCTAAGCTATCAATTTGAGGACATCGAAGTTAATTAGTTAGGTTGCAGTTTGGGCTTAAAAACCCTAATTTTTGGAGAATTATTTGAAAATTTTAAAAATAAAAATTTAGAATATTTGAAAATTAAATAATAATAATAATTTTAAAATTTTGAAAATAATAATAATTTTTAAAACCAAAATAAATAATTAAAATTTAATATTTTTACTTTAAATATTAAGGTATTTGAAAATTTTAAATTTTTGAGTTTTCGTGCTTTAAAATTTTTGAAAATTTATAGTTTTCATATTTAGTATTAATGTTATTATCTTTTTGGTTTTGTTCTCCATAATTATTTTGATTTTAATTTTTAACTTTTTTTGGTTTTCAAGTTTATATTTTACTATTTTTATCTTTAATTTCTAATTTTCAACTTTGATTTTGATCCTTTATTTTTTTTTAATTTAAGTTTTAAATTTTATATGTTAAAATAAATATGAGAATGTAAAAAAATTATTTATGATGGAAATTTTCTATTAAAATATTATATTAACCATAAAATAATTGTATATTAAGCTTGCATAAAAATATTTATTGTAGTAGGTGGATAGTGATAAATATGTATATGCATATATTTCATACTTACAGTAGCTTATTCATATACAAATAATATCATTTTAATAAAAAAAGCATTTTAAGTGGGACAAACTTTAACAAAAAAATTTATATTGACGCGTCATTTTATCACAACGTCAACCTATGTATAACAAGTATATTTAATTGTAATTATTGATCATGTATTATATATTTTTACCATCATAAACAAACACAAAAAATGTACGAAAATATAATTCTATTTCCGCATATAATACTTATGTGCATGTATATATGTGATGTATCGTTTTTCACCATTAACAAATATATAACAAGTATAATTATTTGTAACACCTCAAATTTGATGAACCATAAATTTTTGTCTTAATCACATAAGATATTACAAATATATGAGTTTAATGCCACCTCAAGTATAAGTCTAGGTCACTCACCATTTTCAAATGTATCACGAAGGAAATATAAGGCTAAACTATTCAACTTAAAATCAATAGGAATATTTTCAAAAGCTTAGATATATAGAAAGATGAGATATACACATTGTCCAAAACAGAGATGAAATCCCATAACAATTGACAACAAAAATGAGGAGAATAATGATACAAATATAGGTGAAAAAAATAAATATATCCACTAAACACACCCTACTCAATTAGTGGAGAGTCTTCCTCCAACACCTATGCAGTAGCTTTTGAATAAAGGCATAATATTTGTCTGGTAAATGTACTGAGTAATTATAAGCTACTAAATGTAGCCATATTTTTACATGCAATACATACAAGAACATGCCAATCATTGTTAAAAAAAAAGAGAAATAAAAATATGGTAGCACACGAATCATATCTAAGCAACCTAGTGCAGATGATAACATGTAATTGTAACACCCTAATTTTTACTACTGAAATTTTTTAATTTTACAACAGAAGTAAATAAGTAAAATATTGGAGGTTATCGCCATAATTGACATAAGTCCGGCTTATTCAACTATCCTTACATCAATCACAAGGCTAAAACATTTAAATTAACGCAAGGAATTTAGAAACCAAAGAAGCATTTATAATACAATAATGAGTTTGAAGCTCTCAGTTACAATACACAAAAGACAAAAGAAGGGGATACCATGGATTAAGAGTCTAAAAAGTTATCCAGTTAAAATATATCTATCAGATAACATTACTCTTCACCCATCCCCTAATACAGATGAGATTACCCATCCCCACATAAGGCATCATAGGCTGCATAATCATCTAGTTGATCTTCTGAGACTTGCACATAAGAATTAGGGACTCTTAATCATGGGAATGAGCAACACCTATAAAACGAGTGGTCAGTATGCTATATACTGAGTAAGGAAACAATACT
This sequence comes from Tamarix chinensis, assembly GCA_030549775.1. Taxonomy (NCBI): domain Eukaryota; kingdom Viridiplantae; phylum Streptophyta; class Magnoliopsida; order Caryophyllales; family Tamaricaceae; genus Tamarix; species Tamarix chinensis. Next base: position 95,918,600 of record CM060175.1, read on the forward strand.
ATCGAATAGAGATACAAATAGTATATGCTTTCACATTAGATAATAAGTGAATAACCAAAACATCTCATAAGATTGAAAATGATCCAGATCTCTTTATTAAGTATAATCCATTATCATTCTTTCATATACGTTGAGTACAGGAACTCCATTATTCTTAAACACGTGGAACAATCTAAATCACCTTCTTAGGAACAACACACTTGAGCTACTATTATCATCTGATGAAACAGATCTAAAAACATCACCTTCTTAGGGTAAAAAGCTTCCGAGCCACTATTCTTCCCAGTGGAATGGGTCGGATATATAAAAACAACACCTTGGTCCTAACTCACGTATTTTCCACTTTAAATTACTAGTATATTTTCCATAGGTTATACTCTTATATTTTCATTTCACGATGAGTAAGGGCCCCATTATTCTTAATCCGGTAGAACGGAGTGAAGCATTTTCTCAGGGCAAAACGCTCCCCAGCCACTATTCTTTCAAGTAGAACAAAGATCTAAAACATCATCTTCTCAAGGTAAAATTCTCTAGAGCCACTATTCACCCTAGTGGAATAGGAATACATTCACACACACACACACACACATCACCTTGGCCCTACTCACGTGCTTTTTTACTTTAAGTGATTATTGTCTTATTCGAGGTTAATTCTAAGGCAACAAACACATCAAAACAGATATACATATAACATAGATCCAAGTCCTTACGCCCCTTTCAAACCCTAATTATACTTCATTTAGAAATCATTCACTTTTATTGATTATTCATCCATCCTAAAATAAGTCACACTCGAATATCATCATTATTATTGTACCCATAATGCACGATCTATTTCTCATATACATACATTAATAATCATATCCTAATATATTACTCACAAAAATCTCTAAAATCCTAATTACCTAAAATTTTCATAACAACTCCCATGAAATTTATAGGACTACCAATTTCAATAGATAACCTCATAAGGTAAACCATTAACAACGTATTTAGAATCCAAATAACCTCTAAATTTACACATGGAGTAATATTATTATCATTATAAGAGATTATGACCATTAATTCATATAAGGATACCAAAACAACAATAATACTTCCAAGTATTCTTCATGATATCACTATCATATTTTAGTCCACCTAACACATAAAATAATAAAATTTTCTTATTATCCCATAATGACCAAATTAGCCTTAAGCACAAAAAATAACCTTTATTTTATAAAATCTTGTACCTTCCATGCACATTATTTTCCAAATCCACCAATTATCATCATACTTCATAGAAATATTTATGTCCAATTATCAAATCTTATCCAGCCCGTATTTCATACTATAAGATATATTTCCACAAATATGATATTATCTCAAAAAAATCATAATGCTACCTCTCACCCATTCTCACTTCCTTTCAACATAATATTCATATCATCACAAAATTTTATAATCAACACATATGTTCCATCATATATCAACAATATCATGAAAATTTCACATAACCATGCAAGCAAATAACACAGAAACCCTAAACATCGAATAGTATCATTATCAACTAGGACACCGGGCTCTAAGCATGTAAATTCTAGACTCCTTCCTCCAAAGCTACCGAAATACCACTTACAAAAAACAATGAAATTCATGATTAGGCTTGAAGAGTTTAACCGAAGTATAAATTTAGGTAAATAGGGTAAAAATGGAAATAACCTTAGTCAAATGGAATCTTGGGATGTGTAGTAGAATGTGTGGTGGAGCTATGGCAAAAAATTAGTTGTGTTTGGACAAGGTTTGGGGGTGAAAATAATCTACAAAGTTGTGCTATAGGTGATGCACACCCAGGACAAGAGAAAGAGTTGCGCACATCCAAGCGATGCAAAGTGGCACGACCATTCTCGATCGCTAGGCAAACAAGGGCATGCGAGGGTGCACAGGTAGGCAGTGCTGCATTAAACGAGTGTGCAATAGGAATTTTTTGTATTCCATAGCCATGCTTGAGGATGTGTGAAGGTCGTGTGCTTTATAAAAATGCGACACTCAAGGAGAAGAAGAAAGGAAAAGAGACGGTAGTCAGCGGCGATGGCCAACGACGGTGCTAGGGAAGGTTGGGGTGACCTTAGTGGTCGGTCCATCGGCTAAAGGAAGGAGAGTGGTGGCTTTAGTGGTGTACAGTGGTGGATATGGTGGTGTATAAGCCAAAAATAGGGTAACGAAGGAGGAAGAAGGAGAAGAAAAGAAGAAGGAAGAGGGGTGCTTAGGTAATGTTTTGGACACAAAAATGGGCAGAATGGAGGCAGACCAAAGAGGAGAAAGGACAGTGTGTAGTATGCATAGGCATGAGTGTGCGAATGGACAAGAGAGAAGAAAATAAAATGCAGAGGGTGCAGGGGGAGGTGCGAGGGGTGGAAGAGAAGAGTAGAGAGGGAAGTCAATGAGGGATGATGGAGTATTAGGGTGGAAGATGTAGGTGATGGGTGATGGTTGTGTGTATATATTGCATAAGGCTGAGGAAGAAAAAGAAATGGCAGGGTGTGCGCATGGTGTGCAAATCAGTAGAGATAAGGAAAGCAGAAGGAGAAGAAGAAAAATAAGAAGAAAAAGAAGAAAGGAAGCAGGGTGAAGGGTGATGGGCATCTGTAGGAGGTGATGGTGCAAGTGGGGAGGGTGTAAGTTGTAAAATTTCAAACATTACTGCTTGGTTCGACGGGAGAAAGGAGAAGAAAGAAAAGAAAAGGAAAAAGATAAAAGGATTTAAGGGTTAGTTTATATGGATTTATATTAGCCAAAAGAGTTAAGATTAGCGATAATTTTAGCGGTTTTTGCTTTTGATTTACAAATTACAATTTATCTAAGTTAAGGTTTTGGATTTGGTTAAAGTTTTGGGATTCAGAAACTAGGTTAAGGCTAAAACAAGATTTTGCAAGATTAGGATCATGTTAGGGTGTTAATAACGCGAGATTAGGCTAAGAAATTTTGTGCGGTATTACAGTAATAAAATATAATAGCATATGAATATGATTGAAGTAAAGGCATTTGCACACTATGAAATATTTATTGTTTATTCAATCTATTATTATTATCACACAAACCACTTTTTATTTAAAGTCAAAGTGCTAACCGTGAAGGCACTATCCAAAACACTATCCCTCTCCTCTCTTGTGTTGACTTCCCTGTTGTAACCCCTATTGTGGCAACCTTTTCTACTCTCCCCAATCTAGCATCATCTCCCTCCTCCATTGCCCCTTTCCAGCCTCGGCATAGCCCCAACTCCATCCATCACCACTATCGTCCTCATGTTACGTGAGCCTCCCTGAACACAGCACAACCCTAACCTTATCTCGGTCGCTGCTTGCAGCCCCATTCCCTTGTGTATAGGATCACACTGTCCATTGTAATTATTTACCTATTAATATTAACATAAAAAATTGATAAAGTAGATCATGCTAATTTGTATAAAGTATTATATGCAAGAAAGTATGTTAAAGGGTTTAATGTTGAAAATAAATTATGTATGTCTAAAATTATAGGTTGAAAATTCTTAAACGTATTTTTGATATGATTATAATCAATATGTTATTTGAGGGCAATTTGGTCTTTTAAGTATACCATGTGATTTATTTCACCTAGCATGCCTATTTTGTATTATTTATTGTTGAGTATGTAAATATGTGATTTTAGATGAATTAGATACTCATATTAGGGTGTTACGTGTTATATCATATGTAAGGGTAAAATGGTCATTTGATGTGCCTGGTAATTTAGTAACATGCTAAATAATTTAATTATTATTTTTTAATTTTGTCATGATAAATTAATAAATAAAATGAAATTTACAACTACAATAGATGATAATATAGTAATTATGGTCTCAATGGTATTTTGGTCATTTTTTACCTTGTTGACCTCATAGGTTAATCAAACTTTATTTTCATGATAGCAAAATTAATTATGGATTTGACTTATCTTATTAAGTGTGCATGTGTGTCATAATAAAAACTTAAGTATTCAATACTTAACAAAGTTAAGGAGTGGTGAGGAGATTAAGTTTGCAAATCATATCCCAAGCTGACCAAATATCAATAAGGATGAAAAAAATAAGACTCGAGCTAAAATTGCTTCAATTTTACATATGGAATACACAAACCATGAACGGATGAGCAAGCGTGCTCAAGAAACTAATATTCAAGCTTTAAGGAGTATGTTTTAGTCTTAGGTTATATATATATATATATGATTTAAATATTGAGCACTTAGATTTTTCAATGATTTAATATTTGTAATCCTATTCAAAAATCATTTTGAAGTATATTAAAGTGATTTAGTGCATCAAAAATATTTTTCAAGTATTTGTGTAAAATGTTATCTTAAATTGATTTTATTTTAAGTAGTTTTGTATGTGATATGACTTGTAAAATTCACCATAAAATTTATAGTCATTATTTTTGGATTAATAATACTTCTTTGGAAAGCTTAAGATGTATAATTTACAGAAAAATTATGGAACTCAATTTTAAGCTCTTTAGCTCAAGTTATGGTCTGCTTTGTAAATGTGTGCAATACTAAAAATTGTTCCACCGATTGATTGGGTTCTTAAAACAATTAAAACGCATCCTCTGGTTTGAAAACTGATTAATCTATTTACAATCTAGAAGAATGTGTTTTAGCCTCTACTTAAGCCCATCAACTAGTTATTCAAAACCAGTTAACTAGTTTGAATACCAATCAATTGGTCTGGAGAGTTTTGAAATTTTCTACCCATTGTAATTCGACTATTATAGAACTTTTTACACCCAACAGCTAGTGAAATTTTTTTCCATCTTTTAAAACTATAAATAAGATTTATTAGACTTTAATAGACATCAATTAATCTAACATAATCCTTCTAAAATCATCACTTTTATATTTTACAAAGAATCAAATAGAGTTTTGATATTACACTTTTAAATCAAAATTAAACTTCTCTAGTCTCAATTTGCTCTTTATATTTAGCTAGAGTGCTTATTAACTTGTAATTATTATTTATCCGCCTATATAAAAAATCTTAAATAGTGATTACTCAATTTTATATGCTATCTAGTGAAGATTCTTATTATATTCATTCAAATTTATCATCTCAAACACAAGTAAAGAGTGGTGTGTTGTATAACATTCCTAAGAGAGGGCATTGAGATTATAGTCTCATAATCCTAGAGATGATGACTAGGTAAAGAGTAAATCATCTTTTAGAGGGTTATTGAGAATGTAGGCTCATAAACCAAAATAGGAGTGATCATCATCAAACATCCACTATAAATAAAGAGGTATTTTACTCTAAAAGGTGAAAATATTTGGTAGTGGATGTATAAGTACATTGGGGCCTTGAACCACGACAAATCATTATGATAAATCTTAATTTCTCATTATCTTTAATTCTACTCTATTCACTCCCCCTCCAGAGTGCTTTGAATTGGTATTGAGCAAAGTAGCTTGCAAATGATCTAACAATCCAAGCTTAAAGATCATGAAAGTTATACTTGATATGACCGGGTTGTATGAAGGAGTTTCCACTACCAAATTGCAATCGTTCAATGGCAACGAGTTTATTTATTAGAAAAATAAGACAATGTACTTCTTGAGAGCTCAAAATTTCAACATGAGGATAATCATCATTAATGGACCCATCAAGATTGTTTAGATTGTAGATGGTCAAATGATTGAAAAAAGTGAAGATGAGATGACCTAGATTGAGAAAAGGAAACTCACCTTAAATGATAGAGTTATCACGATGCTTTATTGTAGTGTTGGGGAAATAGAATATCATCGGATCTAATTGTGAACCATGGCCAAAGAAAATATGGGATAAAATTGTGATTACCCATGAAGGCACTCCACAAGTAAAACCTTCAAGAATAGCTCTCCACATAAGAGAATATGAATTGTTTTCCATAAAGCCAAGTGAGCCTATTATTGAATTAAGAAATAGATTCACAACCATTGTGAATCACTTCGAAGCTATTGGAAAAGTAATATCATATGAGGAGTAAGTGAGAAAGATTCTTCAATCTCTCTAAAAAGAATGGAGGTAAAAAGTAAATGCAATTGAGAAGCAAAAGATCTTACCATGATGACACCCGATGAGCTTCTTGGAAATTTGTTGGTGCATGAGTCTAGTATTGAAATGAAGGAAGAGAAGGAGAACATCACATTGAAGGATTTTCCATATATTGATGGGGTAAGTGATGATGAAGCAAAAGATGGGGTAAGTGAGTCAATTCAAGAAGATGATGGGGTAAGTGATGATGAAGCAAAAGATGGGAGTCAAGTGATGGATGATGAGGAAATTACTCTTATCTCACATCAATTTCATAAATTATTCAATTCCAACAAAGAATAAAGAAGCAATTCAATCAATTCAAGAGACATATATGCTTCCCATTAAAAGAAAAACAAATTATCTCAAGTGTTAACAATAATTAAAGAACGAGCAATTGATTAGAGTATGTTTTGCTTTTTGGGAAGATATTGCTCAATCAATTCTCCAAGAAAGAAGCAAGAAGGGAAGATTATCCAAGTGAAGAAGGAAATGAAAACTATGAAGATGAAGAGGTTTTGAAACTTTGCTTCATGGCCATTAGTGATAAATCTTCTAGCTCCTTTTCAAGATCAAAAAAGGATGACTATGATGAAGTTGATGAAGAAGAGAAAGATGTATCCTAATTATCTCCTCCCTTCTCTTACGATGATTTACAATGTATTTTGCATGATTCCCTATGTAGAAAAATAAAATAGTTATAGAAAGGGATAACGTGAAACCGTTACTTGATAAACTTAATGAAGAATATAGCCATATTATAAATGAAAATGTTGTTCTTGAATATCATATTGATCGGCTCAAATTGGAGCTTAAGGAGAAAGTAGATAGACTTGATTCTGTCAAAGAATCTACCTTTCAAAGTCACAATGTGAAGATAGACCAATTTAAAAAAAAGGTTGATCATCAATTAAAGTGTGATTTTTTTTTTTGGATAGCTTATACCTTTACTAAAGGTAAGGAAAGTTTTAATAAGTTACTTAGGTGTTAAAAATATAACAACAACCATGAAGGTCTTGGCTATGGAGACAAGATAGTTATAAAATATAGAACTCTCCAACGCTTCTTTGTAAAAGCCTCTAAGACCCATCAATTATCTCCTTCTTCACTTATTGTTTGTGATAAATCTGGAAAATATGGTCATATTGCTTCATCTGGTAAAAATGGTAGATTTACTAAAAAGTATAAGGAATTATGGGTGTGTAAGGGAGCCATCCTTCAAAGACACATCACTAATCCCTAAGGACCCATGAAAAGTTAGGTACCTACAACACTAGGTTGATATTTTGTGTAGGGGACAAAAAGAAGAAGAGAATCATATATTTAATTGAAAATGGAAACAAAAAGCTCATTCTTTACTTCTTGGTGTATTAGAAAGAGTTTGCTGAATAATGCTTGATTCTCACCCATTACCATCTTAGATTCTTTTGGGGTGATTAACTCTTGCTTCCATAAAACCATGCGTAACTATGCTATTTATTTCCATAGCATTTCTATTTCTTGATTATTTTTATGAATCATTGAATAATTTGTGCCATGTTGCTATAAATATCACAATTATGAAACCTCATGAGCTTTAGTGTTATCATATTTAAATTATTTGCATGAATCTTGATACTTATAGCCTTTCTTTTCATGCCCATGCGATTTGAGATAGTGTTGTCTTAGCAATTCTCATTATGATATTTCTTGTAATGTTGCTTAATGCATACCCTTAAAGGAAGCATACTTCTTGATCATTTGTGTTTAAACCACAAGTATGGTCTAAGGGGGATATATATTATATTTGTTTCACTAATGCTATTCATTGATAATATTGAGTATGACTAATTTCCTTGTGCTTTAATTGAGAATGTGCATATCTTGAGGGGGAGTTTCACTCCCTAAGCATTTAATTTCTTATGCACCTATCTTTTAAGTGGATATCATATTTTCTAATGCCCTTTCCTTTTGTTGATGACAAAAGGGGGATGAGTGGTGAAAATATTCTAAGTACTACCTTGTTTAATTATTATATTGCTATTCATATGATACGTGTGTGACTTTATTGTAAGATGAAAAATATATGATTCATATGATTTGAGAAAATGTATTAATTTTCATTTTCACATCTCTATACACAATCTCTCAAGATATCAGTACGTTTTTATATGTCATCATAAAAAAGGGGAGATTGTTGACCTTATGGGTGAATCAACCTTTATTTTAATGATAAAAAACTTAATTATGAATTTGACCGATCTTGTTATGTGTATATGTGTATTATAGCAAAAACTTAAGTACTCAACAACTAAGTAAGTCAATGAGTGCTAAGGAGATCAAGTTTACAAATCATATCCCAACCATGAGCCAAAGATCAACAAGGAGGAAAAAATAAGATTCTATCTTTAAGCACTTCAATTTCACATATGGAATACACAAATCATGAATGGATAAGCAAGTGTGCTCAAGAAATCGGGACTTAATCTTCAAAGAGTATGTTATTGTCTTAGGTTTCATGTACATATGGTTTACATATTAAGTACTTAGATTTAATTATTTGATATTTATAATATTCAAAAATCATATTGAAATATCTTAAAGTGATTTACTGCATCAAAAATATTTTCACATATATGTGCAAAATGTTGTTTTAAAATTGATTTAATTATAAGTAGTTTTGCGTATGATATGACTTGTAAAATTTACCATAAATTCTATAGACATTGTTTTTGGATCAATAATACTTATTTGGAAATCTTAAAATTTCTACTTTATATAAAAAAGAAGAAGATGGAACTCAATTACAAACTCTTTAGCTCAATTTATGGTCTTTTTTATAAAGGTATGCAGTGCTAAAAACTATTTCACCGATCGACTGGTTTGAAAACCAATCGACTGATTTACTGTTTAGAAAATTGTGTTTTAGCCTCTTCTTAAACCCACCAGCTGGTTAGTTAAATCAGTTGATTGGTTTGTCAAAGCTAATCAACTACTTTGAATATCGATTGACTATTTTGAGGATTTCTAAAATTTTCCACCAAGCCACCACCGCATGCCCCTTTAGTCACCTTCCTTCCCCTTTCTTTTTCTTTCCTCCTTCTCGACCTCCACCGTTTGTCGCCCTCCTTCCTCTTCTGCTACCACTATGACCACCAATCCACTCCTTGAAACCTCCCCTACCACCACCTTACCTCCCTTGGCCGAAACCTAGCCCCTCATTTTTCTTCTTCTTTTCCCTTCCTTTATCTCCTCTGCTACCCTTGCATCTAATTTCATAGCCCTACAGCCACCGCCTCCGTAGCCCTTAGCCACCAATCACCGACCCCCGATACCACCTATACCCCTACTGCCTCCCTGCACTCAACCACTACCCTAACTCCCCTCTACCTCGCCCTCAAAACCCCAACCCAAAACTAAACACCTCCCTTCCTCCCACATCTCCCTCTTTGATCCCTTCTCCTTTCATTTTTACATGTAGCTCGCGCTGCATTAGTAGCGTGAGTTCTGCTTTTATTTGAGCCATTTTTGGATTAATTATGAGGTATATCAATGGTTAATGTTGGTATATATTTAATTAAGTTTTTTATAAAATTATCCCCTTTGATTTTCTACCCTCTAATATGATAAATATTGATATTGTTTTTAGGTATTGATTTTGCTAATCAAAGCTTAAACCATTAACTGGGGTACCGGTAAGGATTGATTATTGTAAAAAAAATAAAGTAATCATTATACCCTACTAAAATGTGTGGATATATGTATGATAGCACATTAGGATTTTTAATATGTTTATATATGCATGATATATGATGTTGAGCATAATGTATTTATTTGCATATATGAAAAGAAAAGCATGATAATTTATGTGCCATGTACATAAATAATGCTTAAAGGAAGGAGCCTTGTTATTAATGATTATGTTAAATGCACATGTATGGCATGATATGCTAATGTAGCCATTTGTTGCATAGATAATATTAATGTAAGCCCTAGGGACATTTTAGTAAATTCTCGTGTATGAAAGCATGGCCTAAATAAGTATGTGTGATAGGTGCTAATGTGTATTAATGATAAATAGTAATAGTTCGTGGAGTTGGATGATGTGTATGGAGCATATATACCCATATTTTAAATAGTGAGGGTATTTTAGTAAAATGTGTATAATAAGGGTAAAATGGTATTTTATGAGAGTAAAGGGGGGTAAAACGGTAAATGGATAAATAAGGAGGGCATTTTAGTAATTTTACATGGAAAGGGGATAACTTGGTAATTTTGTGAGTAAGAAAGTATTTTGGGTAAATTAATAAAAAGAAAAGGTATTGTGGTAATTTTGTAAAGTAAAGGGATAAAATGGTAATTTAATAATGGAGAAGGGTATTTTGGTAATTTGGTATAAATGAAATATATTTTGGTAATTTTTTAAAGTAAAGGGGTAAGATGGTAATTTAATAAAGGAGAAGGGTATTTTGGTAATTTAACATAAAGGAAATGATATGTTGGTAATTTTGTAAAGTAAATGGGTAAAATGGTAATTTAATAAAGGAGAAGGGTATTTTGGTAACTTGGCATAAAGGAAAAGGTATTATGGTAATTTTGTAAAGTAAAAGGGGTAAAATGGTAATTTAATAAAGGAGAAAGGGTATTTTGGAAAATTGGCATAAAGAAAGGGTAAATTGGTAATTTTATAAGTAAAAGGGGCTAAATGGTAATTATAATAATAAAGAAGGGTAATTTGGTAATTTAGCCAACCAAAAGGGCAATTTGATGGATTTAATAAGTATGAAGGATAATTTGGTAATCTAACACATGCAAGGGACATTTTGGTAATTACACAACATGAAGGGTAATATGGTAATTTAGCAAATACAAATGGATGACTTGGTAATTTTACAAGTAATGGATATTTCAGTAATTGTGTAAAGATGATAGGGGTAAATCGGTAACTTGTGTTTCATATGTCAATGGATTAAATGAGTTTCATTATCAGACATAAGTAATGGTGAATAATAATATAAGGGTATTTAGTAAGTCAGTGAGTCTGATAAGAGCAGGGCATAACCTAGGATTGTATGGATAATTAAGGGTGTGATGAAGTGTTTATCTTATAATTATACAAGAGGTGCCTGGTTTGTAAGTATGCATGATAATGTGTGTTGGATATGTTTGAAGTACGTGTTAGAGTTTTGTGTATGCTATGATCGTTGATGTGTAATGCTTGATTCTATAGCCAATATATCTTTGTGTCTCTAGATTCGTGACCTTTTTCCTTTCCTCGAATTAAATAAATAGACCTGTTGAATAAGACATGAATAAAGTATTAATTACGTAAAGTGAAAGAGTATTAAGCCGGGCCCAGACTGGTCCACCGGTAAATAATCGTGGCCAAGTGCAAGATGCCTTAGAGATCGATCCACCGACGAATAATAGTGGTCAGGTGCATTCTACCCTAAATAATTTCAGTCCACCGGCTATAATAGTGAAGGATCCCAAGCTCAATAAACCAAAAATTAGATATTAATAAATTATAGGAAGACACCAACCACTTAAAGTAGAACACTATGTGAGTCAGAGCCAGACCGGTCCACCGACAAATAATAGTGGCCTGTTGTAGGGTGTCCTGTATACTGATCCACCAACAAATAATAGTAGTCAAGTGCATGTTGCCCTATATTTTTTCTAGTCCACTGGCTATAATAGTAGGGTTCTCACACTCACATGGATATAATTCGAAAGATGATGATTGAATAATGGTTAATTAATGGCTTAAGATCAAAAGTATTAATTTCACATTATGATCTATTGATATGACATGAGTTTGGCTTCAGTGCTTGTCCCTGCTTGGGTAGGTTATGGATTTGCTAAGTATACGGATTTTGCATTATGCATATTTTATCGTATGTGGTGTTGCCTTGTGTGTTGGTTCTAGTGTCGATTGTGATTTTCCTAAGCCCGCATATGATATTGTCTTATGTCATTATGTATTATGTGTTGCATGTGGGTCTTGCCTTTGAGTTTGGTATAAAGGGGTTACTTAGTATCATAACACTGAAGGGTTCCATCTGTGGACTCCTGTCTATTTAATGGGCAGTGTCCCTTGCAGGTCTATTGCAAGTGCTATTCAAGTAGGCATCGGGTAAGAGCGTAAGGATTGTCTGGCAATGATTCAGGGCTTTCTCTTTTACCTTTTATCCTTTTGTTAAAATGATCTCTGTTATTGTAACCACCCATAGTGGGTTTTATTATTATAAAGAACTTATTGTGCTACTCTGATTAATAAAGTTTGAGTCCGAGCAAATTGTGTTTTATTATTTTAGCCTTAGCACTTGATACTGGAATGGTAAGAGAAAACCGATCGGGTACTAATTATGGCGGTAACATCTCTAAAATTTATGTTTTTTACCTTTTTGCTTCCACTAAATTTTAAATAAAATAAAAATTTTCAGTAGTAAATTTTGGGAGTGTTACAATAATCTCCTTCTCAAAGTGGTTGCTGACATGTTCCTACCCACAAGCTCACGGGGTCAGAGTAGTAATCAAGGTCAATTCCACAATGATTGGTGAATGACCACTAAGATAATGATATAACTTAGCCATGTCTAGACTATGAAATGTTAATAAGTGAGTTGTGAGCTAAAATAACTAAAATAACTAAGCTAAAAAGAAAGGAAAATAGCACTCAAGTAAATAGAAAAGCTAAGGTTCCGGTTAATCGCCCCTAATCCTCTATGTAATTGAACACCATATCACAAATTGATTCAACAATCATAATCAATCATGCCAACAAGGATAGAAAGTGTTGTACTTTCTCAAGCCACGAATATTCTATTACATCTCTATGGCCCTAACTATCTCTAACTTAGGGTCTAATAGAGTGTAATGCCTTAAAGTCCACAAAGTTTCCTCCTTTATTGTTGTAGAGGTCAAATTGATCATCTCTTGACCTATAATTTAATTTCTAGTTGAGCTATTGGGTCTAATACCAGATTATCTCTCAATCGCACCTGTATTTCCTACACCATAAATTGAAACCCAACCGGAGTTCATCATTCCGTTAATCAATCAATAACACAACGCATGTATCATGAATTGAATAAAAAAGATAATGCAAATATTCAACACATTTGGATTGGGGAAAACTCCCCTTCACCTTAGCACAAAAATCTAGCTAATGAAACTCATAGTAAGAATATTAAAAATAACAAGAGATTCCATAGATAGATAAGAGAGAAAAGAAAATACCCTTGAGATCCGATGACTCTTACAAATGTTTAACTTTTTGTACCTAGATCTCTAATTTACAAGAGAATTCTTGAGGAATTGGGGAAAAGGATGGAGGAGAGAGAAAAGAGGGAGTGGAGGATGCTTGAATGAGAAATTAGAATGAGAGTTCCAATACTACCACCTCTCGAATCTCTAGGGTGTTGATAAACACGGGCTTCCCATGTCAGCTTTGACAATGATGGGTCTTTTTTTCATCAAGACTTCAATTAATCTGATTTTAGATGCGTTGGAGAGATATTAAAAAGATCTACAACTTTGATGTTGAAAGATTCTCCGAATTCATATTTTTTTACTAGTATAAATTCCACTTCTTTCATGCCCATATACTTTGAATATGCATTATTGCTTTCAGTTTATTCCTGAATTTATATTTTAGCTCTAAATCTCTTTACACTTTAAATTTTTTTCCTTTTTCTCCCTTTAAGCTTATTCTTTTTCCCCATCCTTCATGATTTTTTGTTACTTGAGATCCTACAAATTTTCACAACACAAAAAGGTAACAAGAACAAAAGGGAGAATTCTAACTAAAATTTGATATAAAAACTCTTATAAACCTTATGAATAAGATGCAAAAGTCACACTTATCAGTTTCGATGGTAACCAACATAGAGAGGCATAAAGGATTCTTAGGGACTAAGATGTGTGCCATTTTCTTATAATTTCATCCGGACTTTGCTCTACATCAATAGGATGAAGTGTAGACACTTAGGTGCTAAGGTTGGTAGTGAGGTACATGGACCCCCTCATGTAGATGTTGATGTTCCACCTCCTTTCGCTCTAATTATTAATGGATCAATTGCTAGGGCAACTAGAATTGGTTGAGTTTCCATTGCTACAAATAATTCAGAGAATACTGTGAGTTAGAGCCGACAAAAGTTGACCCGTCCTGCCTACTTCGACTCGATCCACGCAAAACTAAACCCAATATAATTCGATAAATTCATCAACCTTACCTAATCCAAACCTGACATGATGTTAACCCGAATATAAGTGATACCTAAACCCAACCCAACTAGATTCAACCCCAACCTGTAACTTGCCATTAACTAGACCCATTATCAATCTGAATCCCCATCAACATGGCCCGCTATCGACCCGACTTGACTCGATAAAACCAAATTTGATATTAACCTGTTATAATAATAATAAAAAAATAAGTATGTCTTATTATTTGTTTAAAACTTTTAAAAATATATTATTATTTAAATTTTACTTTTATTGTGAACTTACTTATTCACCGATGATATTCTTATTTTTACTGATTAAAAAGTCATAATAATAAAAAATAATAGCAATTAGTAGCACATTATTAATCACATACTTACATGAAGTTACACTTAATTCTTGCATACAAGGTTAATGAGTTAGGTTAATTTTGGCGGTCATTGTCCAATTTGACCTAAATCCAAAGTAATTTGATCTATGATTAGCTCGGCTTAAATCCATCTTGACCCATAAAAATCTAAAAAGACCCAATTCATCAATTTAACCCAAAACTAACTCGTCAAATTAACCCAAACATGAAAGCACCCAAATACGAGCTTGCTCGACCCAAACTCGCCATGATATGAATGTAAATAAAGTGGGTTCAGGGTGGGTATGCCAACACCCATACCCGCACCCGCTAACAAAATCATTACCCAAAGTTGTACCGTTACCCTAAATGGGTATCTACGAATACATCCATATCCGTATTCATTGGATATTTATTAGCTGACGGATACTTTATTTACTCGTTAATGGATATTATTCAACAGATAAATCTATTTAGAGTTAAACCAAATGATAATTTTAACATTAATTTATAATATTTTTTTTAAATTAAGGGTAAAAGGGTTATTATATATATCTGGTAAATGGATACGGATATAGATACGGGTGTGGGTATGAGTACAGATATGGATATCCTATACCCGTATCTATACCTAAACCTGACAGGTATTTTTTATCAACTATATCCATTTATCAATATCTGTTTAAGTATTTGATAGATAAAATCCATCAAATTTTGGGTAAAATCTGCTCCATTTACATTTTCAGACCAGATTCGACAAGCTAACCTAAAATAATCTGAACCTCACCCAACTTGAAACCAAACTATCTCAACCCAAACCCGACTTGACTTAATAAACTAACTAAATACATTTTGGATCTACAATGGCCCGAACCCGAACCCAACTAGAATAGATTAATAAGGCAACCCAAAATGACCCGACCCAACCCACAACCGACCCATAAAGAAAAATGACCCACAAATAACCTTTTGAGAACAACCCGACCTGCTAAAACCTGACCCAAATCTAACCTAATTTCCACTTATACTGTGAGTGAGGACTTGGACATATTGTCTACGCCTTCAGTCACTGCCCTAGCTGCATCGTTCTGACCAACTACCTCTGATATTTGTTGATGTGTGGACTACGTGTCTCTATTTTTGTTTTAGCTTAGGATTAGTACATTGCTTCATACTGTATTATCATGCATCATTGTGTAAACAATCTTTTTTACTTGATCTGGCTTATGAAATCTATCTATTGTATTGATATATTCTTTTGTTATCAAATGAGATATTGAATTTTTTTTCTAACTATTGTGTATTATTTCTGCTCTTATACTCTAATTCTTATAAATAATATCTTTTCTTCAATAATCAGATATAAGATCTTCCCTTGTGTATCATTTCAATGGGATAATTTCCCTTATTTCCTTCATGAATAAATATATATTTACACTCGCACACACATGTTTAGGGGGAGATTGCCCTTTGGGTTTTGGTATTGTTATCTCCTTTACTTTTAGGTTATGACATTGCCAACCCTTTTACCCTTACTTTTTGTCGATGACAAAAAGGGAGAGATAAATTGAAGTTTAGGTTAAAAGTGGCACAATTGGTAAATGAAAAAGGATATGGTACTATTCTCTCTCACTTCATATTCAGTATCCTTCAACATTTTCACTTTCACGAAATTTTTTTATCATAAAAAAGGGGGAGATTGTTGACCATATAGGATGAATAATGTCCTTGTCTTTCTTTTGATGATAACAAATGGGTTTAGAGAATAATATATTTGCTTAAGCATGAATGAAAGTTTCAAAGCATGAGAGAAGATAGCATGAAGATTACCAATACTTAAGGTTTAAGGATTATATTTCTAAGTCTTAAATTTTTATCGTAAAGAGTTAGGTTGAAAATTTTCACATTTTGGTTTAAAAAATAATTTTTTTTAAACATTCTACTTCAATTCGCTTCATGTGAATTCATGGTTAGTATTGATTTATAAATCTTTCCAAGTGTTTTAAATCTTGTTTTTTTGGTTCTAGTTGAAACCAGTAATCTAGTTGTAAGACTGATTGATTGATTTGGTTTAAAGCAAAGGCATTAAATGTGTAAAATTCAGATGGATCAATTAATGTAGCAAATAGATAGACTAGTTTGAAAACTAATTGACTGGTTTACCAACCATTCCATGGGTTTTTCTCTTATAGAAATCCATTTGTTCCTATTTAAATACATCGCCAAGTTTCACCAAACTAGTTGACTGATATTGGCTGGTTTGGAACCAATTAATTGGTTTGACCAACCAATCCATGGGTTTTGCTCCTATAGAAACTCATTTGTCTTCATTCAAACTCATTGATTGGTTCTTTTAAATAAATCATCTAAATCGACCAATAAGGCTATGGGTTGAGATGAAGAACAAAATGGTTAAGCCCAGGGAGTAAATCGATCGACTCATTTGAAGGATACATCACCTACTTTACTAAACCAAATTATTATTCAAATATGTTCATAGGACCAAGTGTGTATAACATGAAACCAATAGACATGTTTGTGTAACAATAAATTTTTCATCTAAGGTCTGAACATATTCATCCTATTGGTTTGAATAGTTAGACGTCTGGTTCGTACACCCAAATGATCGATGAGTATTAAATGCTGATTTTTTTACCCATTATGCGATATAACTTTGGCCATTTTGTATCCAATGGCTAGCTGAAAAGGGTGAACCATATAAATAAGTGCCCACAAAATTTACTATAATAACTTTTCAACTACATCTACTGTGAAATTAATCATCTACTCTCTTAGTTATTTAATTACTCATTCAAAACTCTATTAACTTTCAAATCCTTAGTTTTTATTGAAAAGTGTTTATTGCTTAATTTTCTTAGTTGGAGTTGCTCTGCAATTATAATATCTCTTATTATATCTAGTTACATTACATCTCATCCGAATTTCTACACTTTCATATCTTAATTTTATGTGAGAATCAAATATAATTACAACCACCTTACAAAATTCATTACAAAGGGGTTAGTGAGTGTTTGCTTATCATTCTTGAGAGATTCTTGTTGAGATTTTAGAGAAGGTAAATAGGTCAAGTTTTAAACCATCTCTTACAGGATCATTGAGATTTTAAGGCTCATAAACCAAGAGAAGTGTGATCATCAATAAAAACAAGTTACTTGTTTAAAATCCAAAAATAATAACATTTTGGTAGTAAACGTAGAAAAATAGTTTGCTCCTAAACCACTCTAAATTGTGTGTATTTTTTTTTTGTCATTTTAATTCGGTTAAACCTTATCCACCCCTGTAGGGTTCTTTCAAGTTATTTCAAGTTCATTTTAATTTGACTTGATGGGTCAGGTTTGGGTCATTTAAGTTAACTTAATTGATTAAGCTTTTTGAATTTTGATGGGTTGGGATGAGTTGGGCTGAGCTAATCTCAATATAAGATCACTTTAGATTTGGGTTAAACTAGACATTAACCACTAAAATTAATTCAAATCACTAACCTCATGATAAAGTATTAATTTTGACTTTATGTAATCATATAATTAAAAATTTTATGAACTTCTACTTGTTCGTATAATATTATGACATTTCAATGTTGTGTATTTTAACAGAAAAATCAGTAAAATAATAATAGTATTATTGGTGAATAAGGATGCCCATAGTTAACTTAAGAAATAGAACTAAAATTTATATAAATAATATATTCTTAAAGGATTTAAATAAATAATAAAACATGCATAATTTTTATTATTATCATAACTGTTTAATATTAAAGTTGGTCTTATTGAGCTGGGTTGATGGCAAGTCATGTAGATGTCAAGTTTTGGGTTGGTTGGGCTATGGGTTTGATTGGGGTAATTATTTTTCTAGACAACATCGAGTTAGTTCACTTTTGGTCAAGCTAGGTTGATTAATTTCTTGGATTATATTTAGTTATATCAAATTTTTATAGCTTAAAATAAAATAGATTTGGGAGGGAAATTTGTAAAATGTCATGATTTATAATAAATGTGAGAAAGTTGAACCGACATATTTCTAGATCGAACTATATACCATGAAATCCATGATAGTTAAGAGAAAATAGATTTATATCTAGGAAAAAACCAAATAAGTTGGGATGAAACAACATCAACAACATTATAGATATGTATTCAAAATGCTGGATTTATTTAACATAAAAAAAATTCCAAAATTTTAGATATAGGAAGATAGAACTAGGAATCTCAAAAGAATTATTTTTTAAGAACTATATACCATACCTAGAATTAAAATCAACAAGCCCTAACTTAAGAAAGTACATATCTGAAATTTGTATGTTGATAGATTTCTATAGCTGTGAGTGGATGAACTTGAATGAAAAGAAAAGGAAATGAAAGAGCCTCCTTCAATCACTTAAAAAATTAACCCTAATTTGCTAAGTAAAAACACTTAAGAGCTAAAATTCAATATTTAGAAGTTGAAAATCAAGCAATCTAATGGAAAATCAATGTAGGTCATAATTTCAAGGAAGAAAAGGGAGAAGAAGATGAAGAAGAAAAGTGTTAGAAATAATAAGTGGTTAAGGCTTTAGATATTTTAAGTGATAATTGTAACAAATTAGAAAATTAACTAAATAAATAAAGGAAAATTAAGGGGAGGGGGTATGGTTCACGGGTCACAAAGTCCAAGGGGGAGAGAGTTTGCTTTAATGAAGTAGATTTAGACGGATAAGGTTGGATTTAGAAGAGTTGGAAAGGGATTAGAGTAGCGACTGTTAAATATGCTTGAAATCGACATTTGTTTTTAAAATACTAAAATTAATTATGAACCACTTTATTTTTCATTTTTAGCTCAAATATATTAAAGTATGAGTATCCCTAAAGTTTTTTTTTTAAATTTTTATATAACTAAAAGGCTCGTTTTAGAGCTTAAATGTGATAAATATTAAATAGAACAGTAAATAATATAGTTTTTTTTTTTCAAAGTATCCATTCATCATTTGTAAAATGACCAAGAGATTCAGAAAAAGAAAAAGAAAAAAGAAAAAGCTAAGCAATCTAAAAATGAACAAATTAAAAAGGTCATGAAAATGTTTAAGGGTTAAAAGTGGTTCGAAAATTATACAAAACTTAAATCGTAAGAATGGTTAAAGATCTTAGAATAAAATATTTTAAAAATATAAATAGAGTTTAAAGGATGCAATGAAGTATGCTTTATAATATGTTTTTAATAATTATAATATTAAATAATTTTTAGAAAAGTGGGGCTTACATTATAGATTATATATAATCCTTTTTATCACACACATAATGGAGAAATGTACACAACTACAATTCTATTCTCATATATAATAGTTATGTACTTTTTTGACTTATAATTATTAAACTTTAGACCCAAATTTTAGAATTCTACGATCTAAAATTTACTAAACAATCTATGGTCCTAGTTAGAATATTAAAGTAGTAAAATTATGGTAAGATCTTACGATCCTACATATTGACTATAAGTTTTTATCTATTTACCTTAATTTTTTTCTCATTATATTTCGTTCCAAACATTAAACCTTAATCATTTTATTTTATAAATATTATATATTGAACATCAACCAATACAAACAAAACATGAATGGAATATTAATGAAGTTGATTGTTAGGAAGAAAAATACTTTCAAAACGTCCAAACTCTTTATGAAGAGTAAAACAAATATATTAGATTTATTTGTTTACTAATTTTTATTTAGTTCATAATTACCATTTTATTTTCTCTTATGATGTTATATGCTTGTTGTATATATAATCCATATACCAAAATTAAATGTACGATCGTAATTGACAATTTTTATTGCTTGTTTCTTGCTACACTTTAATTAGTGATCAAATAAGAGCTTAATAATGAGTTTATTAGTGTTTTTGGCTTCAATTATAGTATTTTGTAATATACAAATATACTGTGGTCATATTTTTGTGTTATTTATAGGATTTTACAATCCTACGATATGATTCTATGATTTAATTATGGCGACTTTTGTTATTATAAATCTTTTTTTCATTGAAGTCATATAGCTCATGTTTTGTGAGGGCGATTAATATGAGGATAATAGGGTAGACAAGATGCACATATGTTTTACTTCACTAGTATAATTTTAATTGGAATGGAATAAACATTTTTAGTAAAATAGCCATTTGAAACACAATAAAAGTCTAACATAGGTATTTATCCAAAGATAATTTACTTCGATTCAAATATCTCATACAAGAGACAAGAAATATGATATATATTTTACCTCCATTACCCCCAAATCAAATTCTCCTATAGAATATAATATCGATCATACTCATAAATTTATTTTCTTTCATATCATAGCATCATGAGTGTACATATTCTGGGTACATTTAAAAGAGATGAATTTGGAAGCATCCAACCTATAAAGTTTTTCTTTTGGGGAGCCATAATTTGACCAAATTATATTTGATATTAACCCAAAGAGCACCATGTTATGATAGTGAGACTTTATTCCCCTTAGCTTTTTTTTTTTTTATGACTTAGAAGTTTAATTCATACTAGATTAGATAAGAATAATAGCAATATTATTAGAACAAATCAAATAAATACCAACGAAATAAGATTAGATCAATAAAATAATTAATAATTAATGATATTATGATTATTTTACTAATATAAATAATAATTTTAATTTATACTCTTAATAATATGGTCTTTATTTATTTATGCTTTTGACTAATATTAATACTAATACTAATAATAATAATAACTAATAGTTAAAATTAAAAATAATTAATTTATTAACATAAGTAATAATAATAATAATTTATAATATATAATTATTGTTATTAATAATTAATAAAATACCAAAATTAATAATAATTATAGGAATAATAAATATTAATATTATTAATATCAACTAAATAATATAAATAATAATAATAACGATCATTAATAATAACTAATAGCCAATAATAATAATAATAATAATTTTAATGATATAAATACTAATAATAATTAATAATATTCATATTAATTTAATAATAAAAATATTAGATATAAAGTAATTAATAACAACATATTTATTTAACTATTACTATCCTTAATGTTATTATCAATAATTAATAGTATCTACAATAATTGAATATTAATAACAGTAGTAGCAAAAATAATAACTGCAACAACAATAATTAATTAATTAGAAATAATACTATTAATAATAATATTTTTCCTAATTTAATTTTATAAATAAAAATAAAATAAAATAAAATAAAAATATTATTAGTAGTAATAATTAATAGAAATTTTATATTTAATAATATTCATAATCATAATAATATTTAGTTAATAATTAATAATAATATTGAATTAAAAATATAAATAATAACGAGCATAAAATAGCTATTATCAATAATAACTCGTTTATTTATATATTATGATTATAATAAATTTGTTAATAATAATAATAATATTAATACTTATTATTATTATTATTATATGGTTAGATTATATTCAATAAGTTCTAATAAAATCAAATTAGATAAGCAAAAGTTAAATTAGATCAGATTAATAAAAAGAAATTAAGAAGGATATGGTTTGAGAGGGGGGGATACAATTTTAAACCTAACATATGTGGTTCTACAAAAATAAAATTTTGTGGAGGGAGATGCCTACATATTGAAGGGAACTCGAACGTCGAACCCCATCTATGATGTGCGAGTGAGGAAAGTGGGCCACCATGCCAAAGTTATCGTCCTAAGGCATTAATGTATAGTTCATTTGTGCGTTAAACTAAGTCATCTTATATTACAAAGATAAATTTTAATATTTAATTTTTTAAAATATAAAATATTATGATAAAAAATTATTATGCTCAAATTAAAAGATATATTTTTTATAATATTACTTTATAGATTTTTATCAATATATTTTAAAAGGTATTAATAATCAAATTGTATCATCAACTTATAAGGTAACTTATTTTTATATACGCAATTAGTAACTCCTTAATAAGCGCTTATTGATATGTGCTATTTAGATTGAAGTAAAGTGGATTGAATTAGAGTGAATTAGGGTGGATCGACTTATTTATCTTCATTCACCTTATTTGATAATATTTTTAAAATGTTCAACTAGATTAATCAAGATTATTTTTTCCCTTTCATTTAGTCCAATTTTTTTGTATTTTTGTTAACCTCCATAAGGGATAATAAAGGTGAAAGAAACAAATATAAAAAATTATACTTGATTGGCTAGCAATAACTTAAACCCTAGTATTTCTTCATCTTCTATCAAAATTAACTTATTTTTAGGGTTATAAATTAGCCTATGTTTGGAGCTACTTATTAAAATTACTTATCCATGATAACTACTTATTTTGAAAAATTTTAGACTAAACATTTTCTGAAATAAGTAATTATCTATAATTAATTTTGATAAGTAACTCCAAATAAACTTTTAGTTGAGTCGGGTCGAGTCAAGTACCTTTATATTCTAGCCCAACTTATTTAAATAAACAAATGAGCCAAACTTGTAAGTATAATGCTTAAATGAGAATATCTCACGAGCTTTGTACTATAAATTAATCGAATCCATAATTTTTTATATTTGAACTTAACTCACTTAATAACCGAGTATGGAAGTAAGTATTTAATTAAATTTATTTAACTAAATAAATGAGCCAAGCCAAAATTTTAACAAATTAATCCGATGTCAGTTTGCAAGTATCTTGACTAATTTACAACCATACTTTTCTATCTATTAAAAGCGTATAAGCATCATTTTATATTTTTAACAATTATTCACATCAATCTAAAAAGGAATAAAATAAAATTTATTAAATTTAAATTAATATTATCTAAAATAAATTTTAAAATATTTGACTAATGATTAATTTACTCTTAATATAATAATAATATAAAATGTATTAACAAAATTTTAAAATATAATCTGAAATACATTTTAAAACTAATGAAAAGTTTACTCTTAAGGATTTTTTTGGTATGGAATAATAGGATGGAAAAAATTTCTTCCTATTTTATATATTTTATATCAAATATTTAATAATATAAGAATATTTTTAATAAAATATTTATTATATATTAAATTAATATCTTAAATAAATATTTATCATTTTTTAAAATTTTAAATGTATATTATATAAAACATAAAAATAATTTTTAATTCCCTATTTTCCAATACCAAACAAGCCTAATAATATGGTAATTACCTAATAGGATTATTTTTGAATGATTCACGGCCGATCCAAACGACCGCTAAAGAAGACAAGATTCTAGCCACGTCGACTCTCGAGCTCCGGTTTCTATATATTCCAGTATCTTAGAGTGAAAATATTATACCAGAATCTTCTTGGGACGATCTGAGGGGAGCAGCTGCGTTGCTTGTTGCTCTCTTTTGGAATATAGAGATCAGAGGAACAAGATAAATACAACCGAGGCGATTTTTTAGTTTCGCCGAACGCTTTACTGCATTCGTTCTCTCAATCCAGATTTCAATGGCAGCGATTTGTCCTGCACATTGTGCGAGGTGGGCAAACGAGTACCTTGGCCTCTGTCTTTGTAGTACGAAAGACGGAGTCTCTTTAATATTGGGTTTACTCAGCGTCGCCAGTTGGGGCGTTGCCGAAATCCCTCAAATCATCACTAACTACAAAACTAAGTCCGCTGAAGGTCTCTCCATCGGCTTCTTATTCGCCTGGATTATTGGGTACGTACGAGTTCCTCTACTTGTTATTCTTTACGAATCAATGTAAATTTGATGGCTACTGTATTAAGATTGAATGAAATTGTGAAATCGTTAGTCTTTCTAGTATTGCGACGATTCAGTGCTACTTTGATGAACAAACAATGAACATCTTGCGAGGTTGACCTCAATAGAAACTTGCGGAACTACTTATTTGAATATGTTTTTGTTGCCTTATATAATTCGAAAAATATCTATCTTGTAAAAATATCGAGTTTTTTTTTCCTTTAAAAAAAAATATTATGAGTTGAAATTGCTTTCGCCTTTAAATGTTGGATACTTGCACTTCATGATTGAATTGATTTGTAGACCTTCGTATCACAAATCTCATAATTTGTCATGTCTATACGTTCTCCATAACCATATGTACCTTAAAGTATAGTGCGCACCCGACCCGACATGCTTTTCTTCTTCTGGTGGCATGCAAATATTAGTTTTCTGTTAGAATAAAAGGGCTACTATTATGGGAAACAAACAAGATATACATTATCTGTATACTAATAAACAAACAAGCTACAGTTATTGGTTATGTGAAGTTCTCGTTCCTGCTTAATGCTTTTCGTTTTTTTTTTTCTCTCCACAGAGATCTTTTCAACCTATTTGGTTGCCTGCTTGAGCCGGCTACTGTAAGTCATTCTTCTCCTTCCTTGTCCTGATTCTAGCATGTTTGTGAACGAACATTGTCTCAATTGGATGGGTGAAGATAAATTTTATTTGCTTATTCCGTGAACATGCTGCATTGATGTTTTCTCTTGCAAATTTTGGCTTTGGATGCTCATCAACTTTACTTATCGATCTGCTTACACTTCTTTGTAGCGGAGTATAATTGTAAAGATTTCAACTAGTAGTGAAATGGCTGTGTAAGGGAGACAGATTTAAGCAATTGAGGTAGTGGTAATCTCTATGGAGAATCGGAGTTTCTTAGGCGACGACTGTGCTAAGTATGTTTCATATCGTTAACAATAAAAGGTTAAGAGAAGTAACACATGGGAATGAATCACATGGATACATGGACTGGCTGTAAGAATGTTTTTGAACAGCTGTGAATATATAAGGCGAATCAAAATGAATCATTCCTAAACATAACCTTCTCCCTTAGGTCAATTAATAGAAATTACAAAAGTCCTATGGACTCCGATGCAGTGCAACAAATTTTGCAATGCTTAGATTAGCTTGTTTGAAAACACGGTTTGCATTGGAGATTGAATACTTCCGTCCTCCCTCCTCCCTTCCCTGGTACATGTTATCTTTGCTTTTGCCTAACATATGTTCGCATGGTTAGTCATATCAAGCTGTTCTTTCCCTTTTTAAGTGCCCCTTACCTACGCATCAGTAATAGGTTAATCCTGAGATTTTATTTTATTGTTGCAGCTTCCCACGCAATTTTACATGGCTGTGGTAAGAACTTTAAGCCAACATTTGTGGATTTTTGCTTTTGTTTTCCTCCAATGATTGGATTTTTAATGAGGTCTCTCACTATCATTATGATCTCCAGTTGTATACAACGACTACTCTCGCCCTTACTGTACAATCCTTATATTATGGGTATTTGTACCATCGGCTCAGATCTCATAAAGAATGTCTCGAGGTATACTACTGTACTGTCATCTCACTTGCCGTTTACTACTGTTGTTAGGATGATCTGTCTTTTTGTGCTACAATGAGACGAGATGACTCTATAATTGTGTTTCAGGTTGTTAAGCCTGATACAACTGAGGCCCTTGATGCATGTGGAAAGGATGTTCGGAAAAAGATATTCAATGATGACGTTACGTCAAAAAATACAGAGACTGCGACGAGCGTGCCTATTCCCTTACCTAGTTTCAAACACCCTTCTTTTGCGGAAGGGGAATCATATTACATGTAATCTATTCATCGCTCTATGATCTTTGGCTTTTACAATGTCTCATATAAGCTTATGTGCAACATCTAGATATATACACGTGAAAATTGTATTCTTGATTGGTTTTGCAATGAAAGAAATATTAAATAGTATATTCTTCTGAAATGCATTTTCAAGTAAGATATTTGACGAGCTTTTTCTTTGTACTGTATGTTTTGTTCTTAAGTAATCAATGCCTGGTTGATCTTTTCCTGTGACTTGAATGTTGCTTGTTGCAACAGATATGAATTGAGAACATAATGCCGCTTATTGGCAATGCATAGTTGTGGCATTGGAGGTCCTTTGAGTCGACTATTACTTTTTCGGTAGTTCCATTCTTAAATTCCTATTTGTTTTTATGTTTCAGGTCTGCGAGATCTTTATCAACTAGTCATACGCCCACTAACAGAAGAGCTATTATAGACGATGATGATTGCATCAATCGACCACTGCTGAGTGCATCCTTTCCCAGGCCAACAGCACCGCCAACTAGAAAATCACTGTTATGTGTGGTGAGCACCATGTTACTGCGTGGGCGATTGCATGCGCAACAACTATTTCTTTTACTTGTCTTTTTCTTATTACACACACACACACACACTCATATAATCATATATGATATTCTCTCTCTCTCTCTCTCTCTTCTTTGTTGTTCTTCTTCAGGCATCTATAGGCACCTTATGTTTTGGTTCATGGAACACCTATCAGAAGAATGACAGAAAGCTGAATATGGTTTTTGAATTACCGAAACAAGGCTCCAACCATCTAAGAGGAATTAAATATCTGGTAAGATCAGATGTCAATCTGCTTTGAATATTTAGCAAAAAGCATATTTATATATTTTTTGGACGTGTGTGATGAAGAAGAATATGCCCAAGTAATGATAACTGCCGCGGTAAATTTATATATTTTAGACCACATCACTGCTGTACTTTACTGCGCTAAAAAAAGAGAGAATGATTAGCTTGGATATGTTGCTTAGGGTCTATACAAGAGGTGAGGATTTTTTCTTATTTGTTAAACGAGGGGGGGGGGGGGAGGAATAGGGAAGGAATAATTTTTATGCTATTCTAATACTCCCTCTGTTTTGATATATTTGAGGTCCTGAGTTCTTTTTTTTTTTTTGATGTTGTTTCGACATCTTGAGTTGTGTTGAATACCAACAACTCATGAATTGTTTTGGAACTTGCACAAGTTTGGTTACCCTTTTGGAATGTGCTTAAGTTTATATGGTTTGATTAATACCTCCATTAAAAGTGGAGTTTTCTTAAAAAAAAATAAAAGAAAAATGGAATGTGAGGATTAATGTAGGACGTTGACGAGTGATAAAGTGAAATTAAGGGTCTGGAGATAATGAACAGATATTTTACCCTATAATTATGGTAGAATAGTTGAAGAAATTGAATAATGATGGTAAGTTTTAACAGATATCCTTAATTCCTGTGCAAATGGCTTAAACGACAAATATATATATATAAACAGAGGTAGTATATTGTTTCCCCGTGTTTGCAAAATATTGGTCGGTTTGGAAACTATTTAATTTTCAAATTGTTGCTTCATTTCCATCCTTCTTTTGGAAAATATAAAACTATCTTTACTTTTTATCACAATTTAGTATGAACTATTTTCAAACAATAAAAAATATTCTAATGCATACCCAAAATGTCAATGTGCATGATTTATTTCATCTTCATTTAAGCTTATTTGCTCATCTAGCCACCAGCAGACTGGCTATACAAGAGCTGGTTTGCATTCATTCATTACGGAAGACTAACAATTTTGAGTGTAGAATTCAGGCAGAATGCCAATTGAAGATTAGTGGTATTCTCATAAATTAAAGAAAACAAAAAGGAGAAAAGAAAGTATCAGGGATCCAAAATGCTTGAACATATCATCAATATGAGTGTGAGTTCATAATGTTTGATTTAGTGAAGAACTAGCTCCAGGGGTGAATTTGGCTTATTTATGTTTGTGAAGAACTTTATATAGTATTTGATCTGATGCTATTTCCTGTCAGGCTTTTTATCATGCTTCATGAGTGAGGGCTAAACTCTATCACGGCTTAAAAAAACATAAATATTTGATGTGTGATCAATTAAATAACTGAACCAATTCCAAGCCTTAATCGTAGGCTGATCTAGTGCTTGTTTTTCTTGTTTGAATGCGTTCTATACTCCAAAAGATGGAAGTCTCCATAACCTGAATGTTAATTTGGAGTTAAAATTTGAAGTTGAGATCTGCATATGTGAATGGGTTGCAAATCTGCATGCAGTGACTTTTATCAAGCAGCAACACATTCAATTCTTGGTTCCATCATGGCTCGTAATAGGAAAAGGCTTGCTGCGGTGTAGAGCTATATAGAAGGGTACCATGGTATCACAGAATCAAAATTTTGTCCATTGTGTGCAATCTACCTGCTGCATGAAGATGTTTTACTGATCTGATATTCATTTGTAATGTGGGTGCTTTTAGTACTAAGACCACAATGATCATATTTTGTTTTTGTAGACATTATATTGGCCACCTTTTTGAGTCATAATGATTATAGTGGAAGTTTAGTACAGGCAAATCAAGTTTGGTCTGCTGAGCTGATGCTCTACGATGGCTAGAGAAACAAATTTTCACATAAATGGAGAGAAAGAGATACATTATTTCATTGTGTCATTGTAGAGGGGTGCCAAATTCCTAAAAAGTTCACCTATATATTAATTTTTCAGCATTTTTGTGATTCTGGATGCACTGAATTCTGCAGTTTGTCTTGTCAAACCTATTAATTTAGAAGGAAAAAAAATCTAAATTCTCTTGTTGAATTGCCTTTTGTAGGGTTCTTCAATCTTCCCAATATCTTTCCAGTTCATATGCTAGTAAATGGAATGATATTGGTAGCTATTAAACTAAGTATTTGCTACATGCATATAGTACTTGCACATATGACTTGTGTATCAAGATCATAGCCCATCTATGACCATACCTAAGGGTATTTATGTTGTGGGGCTGAATTTCATCAATCACATGAAACAGAAGAAAGCTAATTTCACTGTTAAAGAACTTGCCTGTACAAATAATGGATGGTCTAACCCAATAGTGTTGGCTTTTGTGCAGTTGAAGTTGGTATCTTAGTCCTCACATAAATTCTTACTGCTTCCAATGACATCATTTGCTAATATTTCTGGTCACATATCACTTTGCTCCTCTTTGCTTCTACTTTGTTTGTTCTGTGCCATATGACTTGTGAGGAATATATTAGAACGTTGCATGGCCTTGGCTCATATTGTACATGTGTGGATGCATTATATGCCTTTAGCTTCTTTTGTGACATTTAGCATACTGACTGCTGAGAACTAGTGGATGATGATGCTATTACACTAGGTGATTGTCATGGTCCCTTCCATTCTAAGGGATTTACTTGCTGGATGAATCATTATGAGAGTGAATGGATGACATTACTATGCATGCAAAAAATTGATGATTTTGGTCTGGATGGAATTTCAGGTAAATGATGGAAAGCATAGGCTGCATCACGGGCAGGTTGGTCTGGGCACATACCTTGGTTGGGGTATGGCAGTCATTTACATAAGCGCCCGGCTTCCTCAAATTTACTTAAATGTGTGGTTTGATTCTTTACTCCTCTTTAGTTCATTATATGCGAATGGGCTGCTACTGAGAACAATGTTGACTGCTGCATGTGGTGAGAGGAATCTCTGGCTCTGTATAGAGGCTAGTTTCTAGTTTAAGATGTTCACTTTTGGCGAAGTGAGAGAATGTGAAAGTCTGACTTCTATTAAAATGTCATATGAGTTCCACCTTCACCCCTTCATCTCCCCTCCTTCCCCAACAAAACAAAGGCAAAGGCATACAGTGTAATGCTATAGTTTTCAAGTTTGTTACTTCAATTCAGGTTTCTTAAGAATGTCATCAAAAAAGTTAAATCCATATCGATTCAGTGCCATGATTGGTTTATTTTCCAGAATTGTCATGGTCGTAAACACCCATATCTGAGGCTTTGTGGAAGGAGACAATTTATTTATTTATTTCTTCTGCTCATAAGATCAATTTATGCTTTGTTAATTATGGATGAATGCCTTTCTATGTAATGCTTTGCTTAAAGTTGCTCTTTCCATGAACTTGCAGGTCAGGAGGGGCAATGTTGAGGTGAGAAATAAACTCTGGGTCTCCCACCTACATTTCTGTCTGTACAAACCCATACTTCCACTTTCAATGAGATGAAATGAGTACAATACCAATGACTCTAAATTTTGCTTTCTGAACCTTAACATGAATACAGGGTCTCAATCCATTGATGTTTGTCTTCGCATTGCTTGGAAATGTAACATATGTGGCAAGGTATATATTTCATGAATAATCATTTTTCATATTTCATTAGGATGAAAAACACTTCTACTGATGAAAATTCAATTTTATTGACCAGATATTCAGTTTTTTTTTTAACTTTTTTTTTCCTGACTGCTGTAATGTAATTGTTTGAACCTTTTCTGCCCTCAATCCTCATAACATTTCTTCCCACAATTCTTTACAGAATTGCCCTAACAAAAAGCACCAATTACATGCAAATAATAGCAGATGCCAAGTCAGGGTAGGGCTGGTTCAATCAGTTGGTGAACCCAACTATTTTGGCTTTTGCTGAAACCTCTAGCTCAGAATCTCTTGGTTGGCGTAGATATCTTATCCTGCAACCTTCTCCATCATTCTCTTTGACTCATCATTCACCTTTTTCCTGCCTCTTTCTTCTCTTCTTATCCATCAATTACTCCTTCACGATTGAAATGGTCAGTGCAGTAAAACTTGTTATACGCCATAATGCATCGATGCATACTGTTTAGTGTTTACCAGTTGCTTCATCTGATGGCAATTCAATGGGGGTTAAATATGCAGATTGCAGGGACATTTTTAATAAGAAAATTTAAGTTTATATTACATATCTGACGTTGGATGCCTGACAATATTAGATGAGTAATCTTTTTTTTCCCTCCTTTTGTGCTGGAACATTTCATCTGCTGCAGTATACTGGTGAACAGTATGGAATGGTCAAAAATAAAACCAAATGTACCATGGCTGGTTGATGCTGGAGGATGCGTACTGCTTGATACTTTCGTATCCTTTATAGTTAAGATGTTATGATTTTAATAGTTCTGAGTTTTTTTTGGGAGGGGGGGAGTTCATTGCATGATATGCTGTGATTTGATAATTGTTGAAATATAATGTCTGTTATCAAAACTGACTTATATGTTCAATTGCTCGTTATTGTTACATGTGTGTGTCATGATTATGGAGGGAAACTATGAGAACCAATCACAAAATTACACCAAGTCGGGTACATTTGTCATTGTTTCTCTAATTTCTAAGACTAGAAGATCAGTTGACTTGAAGCTTTGGATTCAATCTCATGGTCAGGGCATTTCTTTTTTTACTTGACTGCTTTCCACATGGTTATCTTGATTGGTATGGATTTATGAGAAGGCGTGCATAATTTTAGGCTTATTGATTCAGCAGAAAACCTTTGGTGGCATTTTGTGTGTTGCCCTTCATGAAGGAAAGGTTACATAATATTGACTTGACGGAGCAGACACATTTTGTTTTGTCACCTTAATTTCTCACTAACAGATAATGCTTCAGTTCGTCTATTTCCATTACTGGGCATACAGGCGTTCAGCGGATGATGCAGATAAAGAAGATGGTGCCCTAGTTTAAACAACGATGGGATGAAATGACTGTCTCGTAATTTTCACCTCATCCCTAACGTGGCCCGCAGTTTTGAACTTTTTGATTGAATGCGTCTAAATGATGTACTCCACTTTGTGTCTGGAAACTTCCTACAGTTGAGTTTTCAACAGCAATGAAAAACATATAATGATTACTCGTTTTTTATTATGATCTGGCAGGCGGTTCCTGTCCATGGCTACTGATACCTGCACCTTACTGAAGCTGCCTGTGGTTGATACAAATCTCAGAGTTTGTGATCAAATATCTTTCCCCCTTCTCTCCCTTTCTCATTCTTTTTAACTCTGAAAGCAGGGAAGGCTATGATCTGAGTATGTCAGTGTACATTGTTATGGTCATGGAATACCATACCAGTTATCCCCCAAACCCGACTTGATGGATTTTTTGCCTTGAGAAATTGAAGAAGTAGAAATATTGAATTACAATATATTGGTCTTTGAAGACTTGGTTTGTTTTGCTGATTGTTTATTTATTTATTTATATTTATGTTTAAAGAATATGCTTGAAGCTATTTTGAATTACACGCAAAAAAAGGGCCAACGCACATAATCCTAGCCTCTTTTTCTTCCTTGGTGGTGCTGGACACAATGTGGCTTGGTTGGGGAAATTTTTTGATCTCCAAACGCATATTTTCAATGATTTTACATAATTATACGAATTTAGGTAATTTTACTTAGCTAATTAGTTTTTCCACCCCCAAAAAATCAACCTTCAGCATGCATGAACTTACTTGCACCGTTTATTGCCAGTTTCGAGCTTGCTCTCAGTGATTTTGATCTGTTTTGTCTGTCTAAAAGAAATGGTCTGCTCTTGTGTGCTGCTATAAGGTTGCGTGTAAGCTTGTAACATTTTATTGAAAATAAGCAATTGATAAGAATGGTTTTTACGTCCCCCCCCCCCCCCCAAAAAAATAGAAGGGCAGTCTATATATACATAGTATAAGAACAAGCTCTAAAATTTGTACTCGTCTCAAAACACTTGCTTGGTTTCCTTATGAAACCAATATCAGAACGGTTCATCACACACCATGAGATGTTCTCCGGTCGCACGCAAGGTCGGCAGTTTTACCCTTGAAGGAGGATTAGGCGTGCCGTACGATCTCTGAGGACGGAAGACGATGTAAATCACTTGATTTCCATCGTTTACATCATCTTCAAAGGAATAAAGGCGTTCGCCAGCAGCGAATCCACCTAGAAGTTGATACGATCTCTCACTTTGCTCCATTGCAATACAAAATTCATCATTGCCTGCAAGTTAGTAGAGATTCAGCATTCGCATTATGGTTAGCTGTGTGGCATGTAGGCAACAACAACAGACAGATTTTAAAGGGTAAAAAAGTCGGGAACGCTCATTATGAATGTCTTCAACAGGGTACTATAGGAAGCTAAGGCATATGGGTCTCAACTCTAACTATCTTGGACATAACTAGTTGAAAGAAAAGTTGACTGATAGTTGAAAAATTAACCGAGTGCAGAAAATCTGATAGCCGTCTCAGAAGTTAGTTGGACAAACTCATCAAAAAGAGCCATTCGGTTAAAAAGAAGACAACGTCATCCAAACACTGCGAATAATTTTTTAGCTTTGAAACATAGTTGTCAAATGAACTTCACCAACTTATCTAAGGCATCAAGACATACCCATAGAGAAGAGTTGACTACCTGAATATGGAAGGATAACGGACCCTTTTCAAAAGGATGGAAGAATAAATACATTTCAATTATCCGGTCTTCATGTTTCCACACGCCTTTAATCTTAACACAGATTATAACACCATTGGTATAACCGTTAGCAGAGGGTTTGGGGGAAGGAACTCACAAGCAGCTAGTTCCAGTTGCGTCTGATATATGAACTCTAAGACAGCAGAAATCTCTTGCTCGAATCGATGGAAAGGGCCTTGTTTGAAATTCAGTTTTCTTAGCTTGCATATACCTTCTCCAAGTTCCATCATTGCACCTTTATGATTCTGTCCCAATTCAGAAATCAAACAAACAAAACAAAAAATGATACCGGTCGGTCATCCACAAACAATACCAACTATACCATTAGTATTATCATCACACAAATCGAAATAGGAAATCGGATTGTTCTGGAAAGGAATTGAGTTATTGAAAGAAGAAGCGATTCACAGGCGATGAAAGGAGACCTGATTAGAGAGATGATGAAAGGCAACGGCAGATTGAAGAATAGCATGAATAAGTGTTCGGATAGGATCATTGGATGAATACCAGATTGATTCAAGCAAGTCATGACACTCGTAATATTCTCTATTATTGAACAGCGTCACAGCCTCCTCAAACTTGCAGCTTATTGATTTTTCTGCATCACCATCATCCTCTACATCTTCTTCGAAGGCCACTCTTCTTCCTCTACGCCTCCAAATTACACGGTTTTGGTGGTGTTGATTATTTGGGTATGGAAGGAAAAGAGAGAATGGATGGAATTTGGAGATGGAGGAGTCCGGACAAAGACAAGGGGAATGATTTCTGGAACTGGGTGCAGGAAAATTGAGAGGATGAGGTCTTTGAGCTGGGAAATAGGAGCAAAGCTTTGGAGGGAGCAGAAGCACTGCCATCTCATCTCTCTCCGACTCCAACATTCCGTAACATGACGAGTGTTATCCAAATATTGTTACAAGACCTCTAAAATTTTGTATTAACCACGCTTGTACTATACTCATTTTCAGCAGCTAATTTGTAACAGTTATATATATTTCTACTACCCTGTAAACTAAAATTAAGTGATATATTAGAGAGAGTGGATTTTTCTTCCATAAACAACTTCTCAAGATAATAGTATTTCATTTTTGTATTAATAACAAAGATTTAACAGCCCCAGTAGTAATAAATAAATAAATAAATAACAATAAGTAAGATTCACTTTAAATTTTTATGCCCAATGGCTGTATCTACCTGAATAAAAATCAAGCTTTGCCTTGGACCATAGTAAATTAGACTGGAATATATTTGAAGCGACCCAATTAAAGCTAAACATCGCTCGTTCAACATCAATGACACGATATAATAATACCAAGTAACTTAGAAATTCCAGTCTTGCACACAAGGCAGACAGAGAAACTTTGAACACAGAAGTTTTTATATATATCTCCAACATAATTACAAGATAAATGAACAGTGAAAACAAAATGGATAATTGACATCTTCAACACAGTAACAAATGGGCGAAGCATCAAGCGATCAAAAACCTTAATTCTTAATCCTCCCTAATACATCTTCAGCTGGAAACAGAGATCCGTACTCCATTATCCTCGCTTATTTAGCCTCCTTGCCGAGGACAGAACCAATTGCAGAATACTACTACATCACCCAGAAAATAATAATGCATGCAGCTCATGAGGATGCAGCTGTTCCAGCTGGGTTGAATACCACCTGTTCAGCACAGGTTAGCGTTTCACTAGCCCCTGCTTCTTCTCGGCCAACACCCAACAAATCTAGGTAGTACAAGTAATGAGAAACAATATTATTCATCGGATCAATGTCACCCTGACCACAAGTGAGATCTCCATAAAGGATGTTCATAGTGGTGCCAAAGCCAGGGATCCGCTTAGACAAAGTATCATTCTTGGTGGGCTTCCAGCTGCCAACGAAGGCATCATGGGCAGAAGGCTGTCCCTTCTTCATTGGGGTCAACCATCTCCACATTGCAGCCTGGAAGGCCAGTGTAGCATTCTGTTCGATGTACTCTGGATGATTCAGCAAATCAATTTTCAGGGCCTCACCAGTTTTTCCGTAGTTGTAGTTCCTGCAAGAGGACATTACCAGAAACATAATATATTCCATATTCATCTACTTATCCTTGGTTCTTTTCTTTATGCATGTCAGTTTGAATACCGATGCACAAAGATGGATGGGGGCTTTATTATATAGCAGAAAATACAAAGTCTCCATATAAATGCATATAGGAAAAATTATCACATGAATAGTGTTATAGTAGCATGGCACTAAAGGCAAATCTCGATCGAAGTTGCTTCAAGTTTTACCAATATGTCTTGCTGTTCACTATTTTCCACCAGAGTCACAAGTATCATCTATGATCAATTTTAGACATTTCCTTCCGTTATGTGATGCAATACAAAGTCGAGACAATTTATGAGATGTCCAAATCGCTGCCCTGTATCGTATGCAACAAACCCGACCCAGAAAAAAATCCATCATTGTTATGCCACTAATGTGGTAAGTGCCACCAAAGTAGGCTATGTAATCAGACGTAGCTAAAAGTTAGTTCACACGGTGCCCAGGGGAATCCTGTACAACAAGAAATACAAGGCATCGAGAGAGAAGCTCAACACATAGTAAAGTAAAGCATCCATACCAGTATAGAGGCAAAGCACCACGACCATAGTACTCGGCACCAGGGCTACACGGATAAGTCAACTTGAAGTAATCATCACAGTAAGACTGGCTTGGACTCATTTCCTTGTTGTAGCAAAGACCCCAAGCAAATGGACCGCCTGTGGCCACTCCATAACCACCTGGAAGTACAACCACAGAGGGAGTTACATGTTAGCATACAGCGCAAGTCGAGTGTGCCAGACAAGTTTCCCATTCCGAGTAAGAACCAAATATATGAAGTTATCAACACACTACACATCCATAAGCAGTAGCTAATTAGATTGTACGTCCCACATGATATGGATGCACTCTACTGTCTACAAACCACAAGAAGCTCTTGTGCACCCTAGATCTGGTCAACCTTATTCTAAGGCATCAAATCAGAATCCCTCATCAGTTAAATGATACATGAAGTGAATGGAATATCTACTCTATATAAGACAAGGATACAACAAAAGAAACAAATGAGTCGACCCATGGCATACAACGAATCAAACACAAGATAATGTAGAGATCGATACAAGATGCGTCTTTTAACAACAAAAAGGGAATCATAGTGGAACGATGACCAAATAGCACCATATTAGGTACATATCATCTCAAAATTCACAGACAATTTCTAGATTTTTTTTTTTTTATAATTGACGGTGTTAAAAAATCAGCCATATGTACAGGTTCATCAACCATATGCAGAATGGCTGTCAAATTCCACTCCCTCAAAATCTATGAAGCGGCCACCTACAGTTCCCACTAAATTTAAGATATTAAAACAAAGGAAAGCATAACCAATGTGTAAAAGAACAAAAATAATATTAAAAAGAGATTGAAGAACTTACAGGAAGTCTTGCTGCCGACATGACCAAGGAAAGCGGCGAGTTCTTTCATACTCATAAGCTTACCACCGGTAGTACCAAACCCTAAAGGCTGATAATCAACGGAAGCAAGAATAAAAGATTGGTAATCCCAAAACCCAACAGCATGAGCAACTGGCGAATTCCTTTTAGAGAAGAGATTCTCGAACTGATAAGATTGAAAATAATCTGAAATCGTCTCATTACAACAATGCTCCGACCATACTTTACACTCCCATCCCTTCTTACATACCGTCTTACCTTTCACCTTCTTCACTTCTTTCTCCTGCGTATCCGATGGAATCTGACCTTCAACTACCGTCAATTCCGATACTATCACTGCTACTAGCGCCATCAATACAACCAAATAACTCCATTTCCACGCCATTTTCCGCAGCTCTAGTGCTTCCGGCCCTGAGAAGGATATGGTATCTTAGTTTGATCAACTGAGAAAGAAATGCGATGAATAAAAAGGAGAAAGGGGAGAAAATGATGGATCAACTTACAGGAATGGAGAAGGTGAGGGGTTGGGATCTGAAGGAGTGTAGCTGGAGTAATGACAATGGCGATTTTCTTCCTTTTGGGGATGTTTTTCCTTTTGTGTTTATGGTCTTTTTCTCTCTTGGATTACAATACAAGCGAAGGGAAGAGAGCCAAAGGGAAGGGACGAAGGAGAAGCGTCGGATCGGGTATCGCAATCATGAGTTAGGAGAGATAGGAGGGAGTGGGCCCAACTTGATTTATTGGAAGTGAAAATCGACGGTCGATATGGAATCTATTTTAGGTGTTAGTTGCTTGATGGACAGGCTGGATGCCGACAGGGAAGCTTGCCACCAGCTCCTTGCACCGACAGCCCAACTTTCACCGCTCCGCTGGTAACGTCGTACGAAACGAGTAGTAGTAATACATTTTCGTTTTAGAATTTTCTTTTCCACGTTCCTGCATTTCTTCCTTTCTCTTTTCCTTTTTATTATACTCGTGAAATTGTTAGATTAAACCTCAGAAAAATCACCTGCAAGTCTGTAGCCATAAAATAAAATAATTTTCTTTTCTACGATTTAGCTGGCTAAACTTTTCAGTCCGATCAACAGTAATTTATTTTCATAGTTTATATATTTTAATCATTTTTTTATTTTTATATTTATAATGAATCAAAATAACCAACCATTAGCTATATAACCAGTCTAACCACCGACGGCTAACATCCTAATTTTTACATGTTTGAGTATATCAAAATAATCGAGTGATATTACCTGTCAACAAGCCAGATGCAGAAGAGAGAGCGAGAGGGGTGAAGAAAAAGGAGGGTATGGACACGTTAGACAGTTGAACATAAAATTTTGATGCAATATTAATTATTTTTTGAGAACTTTGTGTGCGTACCTGTGAGCGATAATTTCCAATTTTTCCTGACGGTCCCTTCGTCCTTTGCTACAGCTATCTATTAATCTGGATGTGGTACAGAAATAATAGGGGTAAATTTTTTATTTTTTATATTAAATATTTAATAATAATATATATATTTTTAATAAAATATCTATTTTAGATCAAATTAAGATTTAAAATAAATATTTATTAGAATAAAAATATTTAATTTAAATAGATCATACAAGATATATAAAATATGAAGGTAATTTTTCCACCTCTATTACCCTCATACTAAACAAGCACCTAGAAGTAAATGACATTACACCTGTATTGATTATCTCAACGGACAGTCCGACTGAACTACCAATATTACTATAATGTACGAACATAAAATTTGGACTGAAGAGAAGTAAATAATAGACTTTTGTAAAATACTCATAAGGTCAATAATTATAGTTTTATAGTATTGGGTAAAATAATTTTGACTTTAGTTTTTTAAAATTTTATATTAATTTCAATAAAGTTATCTTTTAAATAAAGTAAAGTAAACAATCATCGACTAACAACTAATACATGGACCAACATCTATAACTTTTGTAAAATACTAGTAGAATCAATAATTATAGTTTTATGGTAATCTATAAAATAATTTTAATTGCGATATTTTAAAGCTTATACTATTATTGATAAATTTATCTTTTAAATATAGTAAAATAAATGACAACAACAGTTATCGACAAACAACTATCACTTTTTTAAACGACGATTTACACTATGCTACTAGTAGGATAAATTTGTAATTCCTTACAACTAATGGTATTAATAATATTACAATTTTACACTTTTTTTTATATAAATTCACATTTTTTTTATGTACACATACACATATTTTATGATAAAATACACATTTTTCTTAATAATAGGATGTGTAAGGTGATATTTTTGTAAATTCATTAAACTTCACACATCTTTTATGGTAAAATATATAGTCTCTTCAAACATATGATGAATAAAGTGGTATTTTTTTTTTGTAAATTTATTAAAATTTATTTTAAAACAATATCAATATATATATATATATATATATATATATATATATATATATATATATATATATTATCCAAAAAATACACATCTTCATAAT
The DNA here is from genome assembly GCA_030549775.1 of Tamarix chinensis. Classification (NCBI taxonomy): domain Eukaryota; kingdom Viridiplantae; phylum Streptophyta; class Magnoliopsida; order Caryophyllales; family Tamaricaceae; genus Tamarix; species Tamarix chinensis. Next base: position 95,958,301 of record CM060175.1, read on the forward strand.
ATATTTCTAGCAATAATACACATCTTCTAGATATACGTATACATCTTATTGAAAATAATACACATATTTGCCAAATAAATGCACATTTCATAATTAAAAGGGCACAATTTGTTTAAAATGCACATATTATAAATATAAAATGCACATCTTATAGTGATAAATGTGCATGCTATATTGACATGTGCATATCTTATAACATCCTTTATTTATAAAATAATATGGGATGAACACATGTATTATAAATATACATCTTATTGAAATAAATTGTAATACCCCAACATTTTATCTAATTTTAATCTTGATTAATTAATATTTTAACCCAATTTAAATTTTAATTTCAGGTCATTTGTATTCTTGTTAGCCTAACCCTAACCCCGGTTAATTGATAAATTAAAATTTTAACCAAATCCCTAAATTCTAACTTAAACCTAATAATAATCCTAACTCCAAATTTTTTTTAGCCTTTTCCCTTTTTCCTTCTCCCTTTTTCTTTTCTCCATTACTTTTTCCTCTTTCCTTCTTTTTCTTTTCTTCCTTCTCCTTCCTATCTGCACACAACCTCCCCCATTCTTTCCCTTTTGTATCAAGCACACCCCAGCCACCATGCACCCAAGTTGCTTTCACTTTCCCCTTCCCATCCATACACGCCAACTACCCTACACCAACTCTCTCTACACAACTCCCTACCCCAATACCCTACACCCTTGCATTGCACCAACCCTGGCACTACATCAACCCTTGCACACCCCCATCCCAAGCCATGCCTAGCCCTAGGCCATTAACAGTTTGGCACCCTCACCTCTAACCCACTCCCTCACTTCATTTTATCCTCTAAATATCCCCTATTCTTCTCTTTCATTTCCCTTCTGTCTCGTCGATAAATTGACCACACCCTCTCTTCCTTTCCTCCTTCTCCTACTTTATTTTTTGCCTCCCAAAATCAATTCACTCACCACCACCGACCTTCAAGTACTACCACCTTCTCACCCAGCCATCACCATCCCCATCAACCTCCCTCGTCGTCATTTAGTCATTTTTGCCCCAAGCCACACCCTTTTTCCTTTTCCCATGCTTGTCTGGTTTGTTTTTGTTGGGGCACGCCTAACCCATGCGCATCTAGCACGGTCGTGCACCTCTTGCACGTCCAACCCATGTGCCACCTGTGCACTATTTTCTCCTTTGACCCATGCATACCTTAAGTGTTCCCTCTTTCACATGCCTTACTCTCAACCATGCGCCATTTTCCCTCAACCCGTGCACACTTCTCTAACCCCCTATGCCACCTCGACTTCTCCTTGGAGCACCGATGTGCCCTCCACCGTCACCACTCCTTGCAAAGCCTCCCACTTTTGGTTATATCCACTTTTCCCCTATCCTTTACCTCAATTTTCACTAGTTAATTTTTCTGAGTCTACTCTTGTGTATTTTGACTTCTAGGTGATATTATAGTGGTACTAAAGGAAGAGTAGTAGGTCTTACATGCGTAGAGACCAGAAATGCTTTGGTAAGGATACATGCCATAACTCGCTTGTTGTGTGTGCAATGTGTATATTTTTATGATATCTCATGTTTGATATTAGTATGACGACAATGTTATGGTATGATGATGCGGTATCAAATCTATGGAAAGTGAGAATATGTGAATAGCATGACCTTAAATGTTATTGTTGAGATAAATCTCGCTTTGTAACCCTAAGTATGATTATGTGACCCCTGATATTTTAATATGGTTTGTCTATGTATGTAATGATGTTAAAAAATGTGATTAATTAGTATCATGATGATATATTGGAAGTTGGGAACCATCCATGTTAGGACTTGTCGATTTTTGTGAAAATGGATGTTTTGTCTAGTTAAGGGGTATTTTGGATAATGTGGGTAAGCAATGAAATCCTTGGTATCTTAATGTGTTAATTGGTTAGAAATATACTAAATACCTTTTGTGGAACCATTTGGAGTGTTTATGAATGATTTAAGGTTAATAAACGAGAAGAATGACTAAAGTGGGAATAATAATATGTGTGAAATGTTGAAGTTAGACCTTAATCTTCGGATATGTTATTATTGTTATTTTAGGATCGTGTATAAACTTTGGTGGTCACATGAGTCTTATAGGAAAGCTTATGCTTAATTTGTGAAATTAGGGTTTTGTGGGAAAGTGTGAATAGTAAAACTAAGGGTAGCTATTATCACATGTATAAGATGTTTGAGTTAGGCATTGACTTTTGGATATGTCATCAACAATAATAATTTAAGGATGGGTAATGAATTTGGTGATAAATGAGTACCGAGGTAGAAGTTATGATTGACTTGTGAAAATTAGGGTTTATTAAGAGAGGCATGACCTTTTCTATAGAGAAGTGTAATCCTCCAAAATTTTAAAAACCTATAATTTAATAAATAACTTTTATTTGGAAAAAATTAGCTTTTAAGTTTTATTGATTTAATTATTTTATAAATTTTTTAGTATACAAAATTGGATATGAATAATAAATTAAAATAAATATTTTATTATTTTATCATACTCATTTTATTTAAATAATTTTTCAAACCAATAATTTTTCTAAATTTAACCTTTTTAAACCCATATATTAAATTAAATTATTAAATTTATTTATCTATCAAAAATATTATATTCTATTATTCCATAAATTATTTTATCTTATTTTTTTCCTATTTTCCCTTTCTTTTTTCCTTTTCTTTCTCCTTTTTCTCCTTTTTCTCCTTTCTTTCTTTTTTCCTTTTCCTTCTCTTCGGGCCGCCAGGCCACGGCCTGCCCTCCTCACCCCCTCACACCTAGGCTGTAGGCCATTTCTCCCCTCCCCTCCTTCTTCTCCCACGTGACCAGCCCAACCCAGCCTTTCCTTTCTTTCCTTTCTTCTTGCTCTTGATCGGCTCGGCCCACTCCCTTTCTTTTTCTCCCTCGCCCGACCTGCCCCTCCTCCTCCTCTTCTTCTTCTTCTTCTTCTTCTTCTTCTTCTTCTTCCTTTCTTCCTTCGCCATGCCCGACCACCGATCCATGCCTTGCAACTACCACCCAACAACCAATTGCCTCCCTACCACTCTCTCTCTCTCCCTCTCTCTCCTCCAATCCTTTTCTTCCTAGTTTTGGACCCAACTGACCCTACACCCCCAGCACGTATGCCCTTTCTTTTCCCCTTCTTCTGCTTTCCTCTCCTTACCACCCCAACATTCACTTGCCACCCTACAGCCTGCCCCGACCAGGCCACCTGCTCCCCTCTTCTCCCTCTCCTTTTTCTTCTCCTCAATAGCTCCTCCTCTGCTCATTTTTGAGCCCCCTTCCCTCTCCCGATCTCCTTCTCTCCATTTCTTCCCCTTTCTTCCCACCCCTATTTTTGCACCACTGCCCCACTCTGCCGCTGCCACTGCCACACCAATCACCTACAACGCCTCCTGCCACCTTCTACTCCCGTCTTGCACCACCACACCACCCCTCAAGCCACCCTGCAACCCCCTCCTTCCTCTCATCTTCTTTTTCTCCCTTATCAGCAACCACCTTGCACCCCTCCTTCCGTAGCCATCTTGCCGCTTCCTTCGCCAACCTAGCCACCAAACCACTCCCTACAACCTCCCCTACCACCCCCTCACCTCCTTTGGCCAAAACAAACACCTGCAACCCCTCTTTTTCCTCCTCCCTTTTCCTTCCTTCTTAGCCACCGCTACTTCTGCAGCCTCCTTCGCAGCCCTGCTGCAGTTGCCTCTGTCGCCTTTGGCCACTGATAACCCATCCCCAACCACCACCTACACCCCCTCTCCACCCCTACACCCATCCCTTGCCCTAACTCTCCCCCACCTGCCCTCTTTCCTAGCCCTAAAACCCTAACCCAAAAAGATCCATCCCTTCCTTTCTTCCACCACCTTTGACCCCTTCCAACCCTTGTTTTGCATGCAGCTCATGCTGCATGAGTAGTGTGAGTTGCTGCATTCTTTTGGGTTGATTCAGTTGATGAATTTTAAGGTATAATAATAGTTAAGTTAAGTGTATTATTAATTAAGTTTTGATAAAGTATTATGCTTTTGGTTTTTTCTATTTCTAACATGATAAATATTGGTATTATTTTTAGGTATTGGTTTTGCTAATCAAAGCTTGAATCTTTAACCGGGATACTGATGCACTGTCGTATGCACAACAAATTTAATAAATAAATCCTAATTCCCAAATACGTAGTATATGGCAAGAAGGAGTCGAACCCACAAGGAATGACGTTTTAATCACTAATTTTGCTATTGATGTTATAACCCCGTTTATACAATTTCATTGATTCTTATACTAAATTCGATTATACTAAATCTTGATCACTAATTGACAATTAGGGGAGGAATGAATTGTTGATGGAATTAAAATGCCATACATTCAAACAAGAAGAATGATTCTAAACAATTTAATGTTGACTTAGGAAACTCATGATAACAAATTCCCATACTTCCTCTTAACCTTAATAAACTGAATATGCTCTCAATTTATTTTTGTACCCATTTAATAATCTAGGTTAAGAACACTAGATTCAATTAATGGTAACATTATGAACGGGAAGCAGCCAACTACAATCATAATCACAAAAGCTCGGATCATGCAATTGCACGAATTAATGGATAAGATTAATAATTAATCTTTTTGCTACTATAGACAAGTTTAATTAACAATTACGGGTTAATTTCAATGTCTTAGCAAAGATCAAGTTCTAAACCAAATAGGTGATCAATCTAATTAGTTCAAGAATCTTAATCTATGATATGGAATCATTCAATTCAATCCATTAATTCAATTAAACCTCATCTAGAATCAAACATTTAAAGTATAAAATGGTAATTAGGTTATAATTCCATCCTTAATTCATCCTACCCTGTTCTAATTACTCAAATTTCTGCATATTCACAATTCATACAATTACACAAAGGTTTTGGAAATTGATAACAATAATGCATTCACAAATTATATTCTTGCAACAATTAGATAATAATGTAGTGAACGCAAATAAACTTACAGAAAAACAACTTAGATTCAGCAAAAACGAAGATACTGAAATTTACAAAGGAATAGAAGAAACTTATCAATTGAAGTGCAGAATGTCAAATCATCAATAGAATTCAAGAAGATCAAAAGTTGGAATTGTGCATTACATGTATGTTCTAAAGGAATAAAGGAAGAAAAATACATTCCAAATGTTTTCCGATTCTCCCCTTCCGTCCCGAACTCTCTTCTCAGATAAAATTTATCAGAAACAAGTCGCGCGGACAGTTACACGTTTTTAAATGAAAATATGATCCGTGTTTTAGAACCACGGGACCCCCGTGTTTTCCTCCAACTGCTCTGTTGACAAGGATTTAAAGATCGATACCCGGGATAAATAACACGGTCCGTGTTTATGAAACACGGGACCCCCGTGTTTTTGATCTTTCCACTCAATTCCTTTGAAAGTTTCAGCTTAGCTTCTCTTGATATATTTGTTCCCTTTCCAACTTTTCTCTCCTTGATTCAACATTTCTTGATGTGTTCTCTACTTGATTTCTTCTTTTCATTGATTTCTCCTTGAATTTCTTCAATTCTTTTCTTTCCTATAAAATTTATTTAAAGGAGGAAAACTCGACGAAAAGATTAAATCTAATAGAATTAATGAGGGATAAATGATACTTTTAGACATGAAAATAATCAATAAATCTCATCTATCAGATACCGGTACGGTTCAATTTTTGCGAAAAATAAGGTAATCGTTAAACCCCACTTAAACGTATGGATAAACGTATGCTAGCATATTAGGGTTTTAATATGTTATTATGCATGATATATGTTGTTTAGTATAATATATGCAGTTGCTTTTATTGATTGATAAAAAGGAAAGCATGCAAGTTTATGTACCATGTGTAGAAATAATGCTTAAGGAAGGAGTTTTGTTATTAATAAAAATATTAAGTACTTATCTATGATATGTTATGTTATTGTGACCATTGATGCATGAATAATATTGTTATGAGCCCTAGGGGCATTTTAGTAATATGTCTATGTAAGAGTGTGGCCTAATATGTGTGGATGCTAATGAGAATTATATTGAATAAATATAGTTGGAGGAATTGAATGATGAGAATGGGGCACTAAAAGTAGTATTTCATGTAGTGAGGATGTTTTAGTAAAAGTGGGGTAATAAGGGTAAAATGAAAATTTTGTAAGTAAATGGGCATTATGGTAATTTTGAAAGTAAAGGGCAAAATGGTAATTTTGTAAGTAAAAGGGTATTATGGTAATTGTGGAAGTAAGGGGAAAAATGATAATTTTGTAAGTAAAAGGGTATTATGGTAAATTTGGAAGTAAGGGGAAAAATGGTAATTGTGTTAGTAAAATGGTATTATGTTAATTTTGGTAGTAAGGTGTAAAATGGTAATTTGGTGTGAAGGAAGGGTAAAATGGTAATATAATAATAGAGAAGGGTAAGTTGGTAATTATAAGAATGGAGAAGGGTAAAATGGTAGTTATAAAAATAGAGAAGGGTAAAATGGTAATTATAATAATGGAGTAAGGTAATTTGATAATTATAATAATGGAGAAGGGTAAAATGGTAATTATAATAATGGAGAAGGGTAAGTTGGTAATTATAATAATGGAGAAGGGTAAGTTGGTAATTATAATAATGGAGAAGGGTAAATTGGTAATTATAATAGTGGAGAAGGATAGATCGGTAATTATAATAATAGAAGGTCAATTTGGTAATTTAATCAATTAAAGGGTAAATAGGTAATTATGATAATGGAGAAGGGCAATTTGGTAATTTAACCAACTAAAGGGTAATTTAGTAATTATGATAATAGAGAAGGGCAATTTGGTACTTTAACCAACTAAAGGGTAATTTGGTAATTATAATAATGGAGAAGGGTAATTTGGTAATTATGATAATGGAGAAGGGAAATATGATAATTATGATAATGGAGAAGGGCAATTTGGTAATTTAACCAACTAAAGGGCAGCTTGGTAATTATAATAAAGGAGAAGGGCAATTCGGTAACCTAACAAACCCAATGGGAAATATGACAAGTGTAACAATTATAAAGGGTGATTGGTGATCTAATAAGTGTGGAAGATAATTTGGTAACCTAAACTAAGCCAGGGGTCATTTGGTAATTATACAACATGGAGGGTAATATGGTAAATTGGCAAGTAAAGAAGAGATGACTTAATAATTATATAAAGAATGGGTAGTTCGATAATTTTGTAGAGACGAAAGGGGTAAATCAATAATTCGTATCTAATATGTCGATGGAATAATGGAGTTCCATAATAAGACTCAAGTAACACTAAATAGCAAGATAAGGGTATTTGACAATCAGTAAGTATCACGAGAACGAACCTTAAATCGGAATTGGATGAGATAATGATGGCCTTAATGATTCCTCTAAGTTATCTTGGATAATTGTATGAATAAGGAGTACCAAATGATATTAGAACGATTGAAAGTGAATAAGTATCTGATTATTGTGCTTTTCATGGTCACCTTAATTAAGATACTAATAATTAAAGTAAAAGACCTCAAGATCGAAAATAGTGGCTCTTTAGGGATCGCTACCCTAAAGACGTAGTTTAGCCCACGGTGATTCTAGTATTTGCTTGTCTGCCTTTGTGCCCCAGCCAGGCCCTACATCTTACTCTATCTAGCTCTACGGACCTACTTAGGGGGTATGTATACTTATGGATTAGGTGTCTTTGTCGGTAGGGTATTGAGTAGTTATATGCACCAGTACGACTAGGGTACCTTTGCGTCCCTGGGTTGATAGTTGAAGGGTACCGAGTAACTTATATGCACCGGTACGGCTGATGTACCTTTGTGTCCCTAGATCTTGATCTCCCCTCCGAGGTAAATAAATGGAATTGATGTGATGATCAAAAGGGAAAACATTAATCGTGAAAGTGAAAGACTAATGAGCCGGGCCCAGTTGAATTATATCATGAGTACCAATCCACCAGATATAATAGTGTCCTAGGAGCGTGTTTCCCTGGAAGATGTTTATGAGTACCGATCCACCGAATATAATAGTGGCTCAGGAGCGTGTTGCCCTAGAAGATGTGTATGAGTACCGATCCATCGGATATAATAGTGGCCCAGGAGCGTTTTTCCCTGGATGATGTTTATATATGTATTCCGGTCCACCAGCTATAATAGTGGGGGATCCCGAGCTCAATAAATCCAATTTGGATGCGAATAAATTATGGATGGAACTAATCACTTATAGTGAAACACCATGTGAGTCGAGGCCAGATCGATCCACCGACCAATAATAGTGGCCAGGAGCCTTCTTCCCTGGAGACCGATCCACTGGCGAATAATAGTGGTCAAGAGCGTTCTGCCATGTATGTTTTCGGTCCACCGGCTATAATAATAGGGTTCCCACACTCACATTGATATACTTCTATAAATGATCGAGTAATGTTTGATTATTGGCTTAAGGCCCAAAAGTATTGATTTCACATTATGACCTAGTAATATGTGATGGACTTATTTAGCATGTGGACATTGTGTGTGCATCTCTTATTATATATGTATATAGGTTGTATCATATGTTGCATTACGGGCCTGCTTTTCAGTGTGGTTTAAAGGGTTACTTAGTACCATAGTACTGAAGGGTTCCATTCGTGGGTCCTTACCTATTCAATGGGAAGTGTCCCTTATAGGTTCGTTTCAGGTGTTATTTAATTGGGCAACGGGAAATAGTGTAAGGATTGTCCGAAAATTTATATGGTTTTACTCTTTCTCCTTTTGATTCCCAGTTTAAATGTAATCTTTGTTCTTGTAACCACAATTGGTGGATTCTATTATTGTAAAATGTTTATTGCGCTACTTTGATTTAAATATGGTTTGAATTTCTAGCAAATTGTATTTTTTTTCTTTTAGCCTTAGCACCTGGTACTAGAACGGTAGGAGTGAATCGATCTAGTATTAAGTGTGGCAATAATATCCCCGAAATTGATAGTTTTATTATTTTGCTTCCGCTAATTTTGTTAAATAAAACAAAAATTTTTAATAGTGAATTTTGGGGATGTTGCAAAAAGTGTGTCAGTATTCACATAGTTGTGCTTTATATGTTTCAAATGATTATGTTAAGATATATTATGTGATTTGTATGCCTACGTATGCATATGTATGAGGACCTTGAGAAATGCCACCTTAAATAAAATACTAATTACTTAAAGAGAAAGATAATTTGAGCGATGGCCGATGTGTTGTATGTCCATTCCACAGAACAAGAATAGTAGCTTGGGTGTATTTTTTTTTTCCTGAGAGGTGCTCTAGACTATTCCATTGATTTAATAATATTGGGTTTTTCGGACTCAACATAAACCATAATATGATCTTGAGATAAGAAATAATGAATAAGATATTAACACTTAAATCTAAAGATTATGTGAGTCAAGATCAAGGTGTTGGGTCCGTTCTATTGAATGATAATAATGGCTCAAGAAAGTTTTGCTTTGAAAGGCATTTCAAACCATTCCATCAGTTTAAGAATAGTGGTTAATAGTTTATTTCCTTGAGAGGTGTTAGGTCCATTTCACTAGACGATAATAGTATCTTAGGTGTATTTTTTTTTCTTGAGAGGTGTTTAAGACTATTCCACCAGTTTAAAAATAGTAGGGTCTCTAAACTCAATGTAAATATAAAAATTGATTATGATTGTAATGAATGATGGACATCAAGAAATCAGTATTATCTTATATTGGGTTAACATGCTTGCTTATGCTTCTATATGATTTATGTTATGTGTAACTTGGTTATGGTTGTATTGTTAACTTACTCAGTATGTAGCATACTGATAATTCTTTTTATGGGTATTACTCATTTCCACGAGTAGATGATTCATTTGAGTTTGTGCAGGTCTATGATGACCCCTTGAATGAATATGTTGCTTTTTATGCACTTGGTGGGAATATTGTTGAATTTATCTTTAGGGTTTTGGTCATAGTTTGAGTTATCAGGCTGACTACTTTAAACCCAGACGCCTCTTGAGACTCTAAGTTCCGAATGTAACTATTAATGCATTTTGTCTTTGTGCTAAGAGTAAATCTCCAAAATATTTGTTTAAGTATATAAAACACAGCTCTTTCTCCATTTTATTATGTTTGAATTTTTAACTCTTTTTTCTTATATTCAAAAATAGAATGACATGATAAGTCATACTTAGATCGAGTACGACAGCAACATCTAATTACTTTGTTTTACACTTCTGCTTAAATTAAAATTTTCGGTTTCAAATGTTGGGGTGTCACATGAACACACATCTTAAGTAATAAATTACACATCTTATGGATATAAATACACAATATTTATTTATAAAACAACAAAGAATGAATATATTTGATATAAATACACACCTTGTTGGAAATAATACATATATTTATTATACATCTTACATCAACAAATTCACATCTTATATCAATAAATGCATATATTATAGTTGTAAATGTTCAACTTAGATCAAAAAATATACATTTTATACTAGTGAATATGCATCTTATAATGGTAATGCAAATGCTATAAATATCTATAAGATGTGCATTGTTAATATAAGATGTGAATATACAACTATAAGATATGTACTTATATATATAACATATGCATTTGACATTATACCCAATATTAGATTTGTATTTATTCATAAAATATGTACATTTAGGTATAAAAGATATGCATTAATTCATCAAAGATGTGCATCAAACATGAAAAAGGAAGAAAGAAGAAACATGGAAGCTGGTTTTCAATTGAAATCTCCTTTATAATATGTTAGCAGTAGTAACATGCATGTTGCTGCCTACTTAATAGATAAGGATTGAAAGATATTTTGTAACACCCCCAAATTTACTACTGAAAAATTTCGTTAAATTAAAAGAAGTTTAGCGGAAGCAAGCAAATGAAATTGTAAATCTGGGGGTATTACCGCCACACTTAGTACCAGATCGATCCATAACTACCGACCCGATACTAAGTGCTAAGGCTAGAAAGAATAAAACCAGAACAAATCATTCCCAAAACGCAAGTTTTGCGGAATCAGAGTGCGAAGGTCAAAAGTTACATTCCGAAATACAATTTAAAAGGTCCATATATCAGAATACATAAAATGACGGAATAGCAAAGTACGATAAAACCCTCGAAAAATTAAATACAACACTTGTAACCTCCAAGGTCAAATACAATTAAACCACACAATTTTCGAAGGTAAATATCCGGACCGCTTACTCACTCAGATCAAGCCTCCCACCCCAATTTAGTAACTGATCAACCTGCATCAAAGGTCTGCTCCCCACCATCGGTGGATCATTGCAGGACCCAGCCAATCAAGGTAGTATCAGTACATGTCCAGTACTGAGTAAGGGCGCAGGTGCGCTAAGGCCAAGCATACAATCATACCACATAGCACACACATCACAAACATATAAGTCACATGCGATAACACACAAGATAAGGCTTGAGTACTTTTCTGGTGACTTATTCTTTATTCTCATTAATGATAAGTCCATTTCATACATACTCTTTAATAACCCATGTGAGCACGGGAGCCCCACTATTATAGCCGGTGGATCGGTCACTTATAGGGCAGAACACACCTAACCACTATTATACGCCGGTGGATCGGTCTCCAGGGCATAACGCTCCTGGCCACTATTATGCCGGTGGATCGGTCTGGCCCCAACTCTCATGGTGTTCCACTGTAAATATATATAGTATCTTTCCCATGATTTAATTACAACATACTGTTTGGTTTGTTGAGCTCGGGATCCCCCACTATTATAGCCGGTGGATCGGTCACGTATAGGGCAGAACGCACCTAACCACTATTATACGCCTGTGGATCGGTCTCCAGGGCACCCCGGCACCTGGCCACTATTATGCCGGTGGATCGGTCTGGGCCCGGCTCAACAATCTTACTCTTTAAGTAATTAATGTCTTATTCATGTATTATTAAATAAGGTTCCACCCTTGACATGCACGTCTACTACTCTCTACTTCTTCCCTTCGAGGAGGCCCGTCCCATATCTTGAGATTGTTCTCCCCTTCTCTCGCCCGATGTCCATCCCCTCTTACTCTTATACATAAGGAAACGTAGTAAGGGTACACTCTCCCAAGAATGTGGGCTAACCCTAACACAACGATATCGGTCCCACATGTCCTCACCCTTCTAGGGCTCCTCCTTGGAAAACCCTAATTTGGGCCTATATGGCCCAACTCTTTCTTACTCATCCTAACTTTACTTTGTTCCTTGTCTCGCATCCCGTCTCAACTAAGAAATTCCCAAAATATATCCCTTTATTCCCCAACTCCGCATATGACCGCCAAACCCTAGTTCACCACGCCAAACCCTAGCACTTTACTTCCTCCCCAAGTAACCTCTCCTCTTTGCCCCAAAACCTCTTCTCTGATTTATAATCCCATACTCATCCTTCATACAAGTGGACTCTCACTCTCAACCCCATACTCCAACCCTCCTTGACCATTCTTACCCTGGTACCCTTCAAATTGCTCATTTCCTCCCAAAACCCTAATTGGGTCCCTTAGATACCTTTACATCCGCCCACGTACTATTTTACATCAAAGTCTCCAATGGACCCATAACTTTGACATTATCTCATTTACGCCCTAAATCAACTTTCCTCACGTAAGATTCATCCCCATGCGTAATTCAAATAAACCATGCAGACTCCCCAACGCCCACTTATACACAAAACCCTAATAAGGTCTCTTACGCACCAACTTACGTACTATTTCTCATACCAAGTCACCAATTATTCCAAGACTCTCCCAAGCTCTTACTTACAACCCAAATCAACTTTTCACACGTAAGGTCTAGTCCCCCCATGCAAACTTCCCAAACGTCCACTTCCCCGTTGTTCCTTTATTATCATTTCATGCTACCCAAAACCCTAGCATGCATGTCCTAGAGGGCCAAAACAAGTCACATCATCAACATCATCATTAAACATGGAACATGTCATACACGTATAGTACAAGGCACACACAACATACCTCAGGATCCACGCTGCGCTACACAAAACAGGTTATTCATAACGCATGCATAATACACATCAACATGGCATGTTCATCATTCACCCACACCATACATCACACATAACACAAGGCCATTGCTTCGTCCTTACCTAACACGACACCGGTCCTGGAGCACGCTCCTATGCCTCCTCTGGGTGTCGACTTGACTCGCCTATAAGAGGGGAAACTAGGGTTACTTTTCCTCCGACCAAAACACTATTCTTTTCTACCTTACTCTTATCTTTAACTTACCATTAGGGCGAAGAATAGTAATGTTACTTTTATAAGTGAAGTATGGTCAATATTCTCAAAGTAGTTAATCAAGCTACTACTAATAAAAGTAGCTACAATAATTTAAAGTAATTTTAATAACATTTATTATTAACGGTAGTAGTTCAATGTTACTAATAATAATGATAATAGTGAATAATAATAATAATAATAATGATAGTAATAATAGTAATAATAATAATAATAATAATAATAATAGTAATACTAGCAATAATAATAATGATCATGATGTTAAAATAAAATACTAAGGTTATGGGCCACCAGTATTAGTAAGACCAGTAGTTATAAATGTTTCGTTTCAAGGTTAGGTGTAATAATAATAATAATAATAATAATAATAATAATAATAATAATAATAACAATAGTAATAATAATAATGATAAGGGTAATAATAATAATGATAGTATTAATAATACTAATAATAATATTAATAGTGATAATAATGATAATAATAATAGTAATAGTAAAAATAATATTAATTATGCTACTAAAATAATTTGCACATATATAATAATAAAGGTTTAGGGGTTGGGGAGTTTAGAGAACTACCTAGGGTGTGGGTGGCACAGGTGGCGGCGCACGGCGGCGGCGGCGGCGTTGGGGGGAGAAAGAGGGTAGAGAGGTGGTGGAGGGGAAAGGAAGGAAAAGGAGGGGTTGGCAGGGGAAATAGAGGGTCTAGGGGGGTTGGGGAAGTTCCCTGGGTGGTTTTGGGAGGCAGAGGGGGCGCTGGGAGCGGCGGCACGGCAGTGGGCGGCGGTGCGAAGGGTGGCGGGGTTCGAGGTTGGCTTGGTCGGGAAGGGCACTTCGCGCGCTTAAGGCGGCGCGTGCAAGGTAAATCGAGGGCTGAGGGAGGCTTGGTTGGGTGGAGGGTGCTGCAGGGAAGGGTTTCGGGGGTGGTTCGGGCGGCGGAGATGGGCGACGACGATGGGGCGGCGATCTGAAGAGGGGGCAGCGCAAGGAATGGTTTCTGGGTTGGGTCCTCGAAAAAGCCCGAGGTTGGGCTCGTGGGGGTATTTATAGGCTCGAAATGGGGAGGGGATCGAGAGAGGGGACAGAGGGAGGTACGGGAAGCCAGCATTTTTTTCCTGCCGGCCGCCGGTGACGGGCGGCACTGGTCTGCCATGGCAGACCTGCGGCTCGATTGGGGAAAAAAAGGAGGGCAGGAGTAGGCCTGTGTGGGGTGTTGGGGGTGTCGGCCTGTCGGATAAGGCTGGCTGGAAGGTCGGGGAGAGAGAGAGGCGGCGTGTAGGCGGCTGGTCGGTGCAGAGGGGGCTGGGCGGCGATTTGCAGCGGCGTGGGGAAGAAGAAAGGAGGAGAGGGGTTGGACCGGCGGTCCGGGAAGAAGGAAGGAAGGGAGGGGAAACCGGCCGGTTCAGCGCGGTAAGGACGCCTTACCGAAACGCGGCGTTTGGGTTAGTTTTTGGACAAAACGCGGCGTCGAGTGGCTGGCGGGCAACGGTTACCTTCATTAATCGGGGTGCAGCGTTTTGGCAGATTGAGGGGGGGTGAAACGCTGCGTTTCACTGGGGCGAGGGCAGCTGAACGGCGCTGGGCCGCGGGAAGGAGAAGAAGAAAGGGGATTGGGCCGCGGGCTGGCCCAACGGGCGAGAAGAGGAGGAAAAAGAAAGGGAAAAGAAGAAAGAAAGAAAAAGAAAAAAGAAAGGAGAAAAGGAAAAAGAAGAAGGGAAAAAGGAAAAATAATAATATGGGATATTTAAATTATTTAAAATATTTGAGGTATACAAAGTAATATTTAAATTCCTTTTTAGGCTAAATTAGGATTTTTTTAAGGGATTTTTCATAAATTCCTTTTTAATTAGCAACCACCTTAATTTTTCTCCCATTTAAATTACTTATAAAATTATTAAAAATTTTGAAACTATTTTCTCCTTCTTATTTTAAATAAAATAATTTATTTAATTAACTTTTTCTTTAACTAAAATGCTTAATTAGCTAAAATATCCAAATTCCTCCTAATTAAAATACTTATAAATCTCTTCTTGATTTTCCTTAATTAAATACCCTTTTATTTTAATAAAAGTAATTTATTTAAATAATTTTCTAATAAAACCTCTTTTAAATATAATTTATAAATTAGGAATTTTCGGGGTATTTCATATTTATAGCTAGCTTAGAAGTGTAGAAGCCCAATACTCCTTGTTCGCCTTCGCCTCTGATCACCACCTTACATTTATGATTATATGAAAATACATACATACCTCTCATTTATTTTGTCAATTATATATCCCACTTTTGGAAATTATATAGCTTAGTACTTAATGAAGAGAGAAGGAGAATAATATCCAAAAGAGAAAGGTTGATCGTAATAGAGAGAAAACTTGAGCATTCTCCTTTGCTTGTTGTTTTTTCTTGAGCATATATGTAATTTATTCTAAGAAAGAGGTAGAGAAAAGTTTTTGTAATAATTTTTCTAATGATAATTCTTACAAATATCTTATTTAATTTGTCCCAACCTATGTAGGAACACAAAATCCTCTCTTCATACTTCATATAATGCAATTACATTTGCCTATTTTGTGTCAAAACAATCCTAACACCAATGAATCCCAATGCAATTATTTTCACTTAAGTGTGAGATCATGATTAATAGTTTGATAGTCAAACAATCTACCTCAGTTTCAACAATCATCTCCTCCCACACAGGATCATAAAAAAACGACACCATTTTTCAAATGTAGTAGCATTCTGTCTCCATGCCAACAACGAGGATGCTAAAATATGGCCCCTGATGGTCATATTTTGGCTTGTCATTGCATCAAACAAAACTGCCAGAATCAAGGCGCCTTTCCCCAAGCAACATACAAGGGAGGAACAAAAAGGCTAATCATTCCATTTCTTCATTGGGTGTAAAATGAGATTCATTCTTAAAATGCTTATAAATTGGTGGGACTTGTGCATTACTATTGAAAAATGAGGTTTACTCTTCAAGACTCGTAGATAGATTGCATGATTTTTATATAACTACCAAAATTTATTTACCTCTATTTTGATAGCTAGATTGTTAAAGCAGTGAATGTAAACAAAATTACAACTACATTAATATTTAACCTCCAAGTAGACGATACAAAATGTGGACCTATTGAATGAACTATTCCAATTCGTTGATCCTTCACATGAATGCTTGATGAACTTGAAACAGAAGCTCACATCTAATAATCCTATTTAAAGTGCTTGTTCGGTGTGGTGGGTAATAGGGGTGGAAATATTAGTCCTATATTTTAAATATTTTATATAGCACATTTAAAATAAATAAATAAAATAGATGAATACCTATTTTAGCTCTTAATTTAATCTAAAATGAATATTTTATTAAAAATATATTTTATTATTATTATTATTATTATTATTATTATATACTTGATATAAAAGATACAATATAGGGGAAAAATTACATTCTTATTACCTCTATACAAAACAAGCCCTAAGAGGTTGTCATGATTTGTGAAGTAAGATACAATTTTGAATGAAGTTAGTTTTAGCTTCAAACTTTATACATTAAAAGGAGGTTGTCATGAAGCAGTTGCATGAATCTAGAAATGGAGTGATGACATACGGAATTTAGAGCTTTAATAAATTGATGGAATCAAATCTATTTTTGTAGATTGACAAAAGCTCATCTAGCATCTAAAACCTCATGATTAAATTACCACTCTATCTTAATACAAGCCATCACCATTGCAATAATCTTAAGTTAATGCTTAAGCATTGCGCACCATAGTGAGGAGAATAATAAAAGTCTTAATTTTTCTCAAGATTAAAATATGCACAATGAATGCTAACACATATAGCAGAAACACAAGCTTCTCTAATAAATATTAGTTTTCCAAAGGAAAGCATTAAGAACCAAAAAAAAAATGAACCAAGTCTATTATTGTTGGTTACAAACAGAGTTCCACATTGATAAATTTTTAGAAGTCGGAGCAACATATAAGTTTATTAGAATATTTCTCCTATTACTAATTGATTTTAGGGTGTAACATTACTTGGACTTATATATGGATATGGTCATAGTTTTTTCCTCATTAAGCCTGGCCTAGGCCCAATTATAATATCTACAAGTGGTATCAAAGCCTGGTTCTAAACCTTGGCAGATATTCTTGGAATCTCAAATGAAAGTTGTATACTTTATTGGAAAAATGGTGCTGGCCTAGATAGAAGAATAATCTCTAATGGTCTAATGCTTTGAGTAAAGCATTTCCCCCACCAATGTAGTTAAGATGAATAGTTAAATTGATTGGTCAATGTCTTCCTAGTTTGAGGAGGTTGTGTTTTACTTAGTTTGAAAGAAGGATTGTTAAGTGTGAATAAAGTTCATTAATTTTAGGATGGAATATCACTTGGGATTATACATGAATAAGATATTGATTTTTTTCCTTATTTAGCTTTATCTAGGCCCGCTTGTAATCCCTATAAGTTATTGGGTGCAAAAAAATCACATTAAAGGATGTTAGATTAATATATAAGTCTAGTGGGATACTCCTTCTATTGCTAATTGGTTTTAGGATGGAATTTTACTTGGGCTTATATATGCATATAGTATTAGTTTCTTTCTTATCAGGGTTAGTCTGGGCCCACTTGTAATCCTTACAATTGGTATCAAAAACTAGTTCTGAATCGAGGTGGGTATCATAGAAATCTCGAATGGAAGTTGTATATTCTATTGGAAATGTGGCGTTGGCCTAGATAGAGGAAAAAAATTCTCAAGGTAAGGTGATTCTCTAGTGTTTCACATAAGGTGTGTCATCCACTGACATAGTAAAGATGAGTAGTTTACTTGATTGAGCAATGTCTTCCCGTGAAGGGAGAGGTTATGTGTTACTTAGTTCAAGGGAATGATTTTTATATACGAATAAAGTCTCACATTTATAAACTATAAGAAGTTAGACCAATATATAAGTATAGTGCACTACTGCTCCTATTGACAGCTAGTTTAATGATAGAAAATTACTTGGGCTTGTATATGGATATGGCCTTAGTTTTTATTCAAATTGTTTCGAGCACTTAGAAATAACCATCCATGATAGTCTTCACACCTAATACAAGTCAGAAACTCACAATCTCTACCATGACACGGTATTTTGTGACACCTAGAACCTAAGGCACATGTCCTTAAAATTTGGAACTGAGAAATTTGATTTTAAAGAGTAATTGTAGAAACCAAAACACAAAACGTAGGAGTGTTATGTTATATCCAATATAGAAGAGGCACTCCCTATGCTTAGTTTATGTCAGACGTAAGGTAAAAGTAACCGTTTACCAAGAAATCACGTTTGGAAATCACTTGATTCCACCGCAATAAAGGATACAAAAGAGAGAATGACATATGTAAAATGAAAACAAAGAACTAAGAGTCAATAGAGAGATAGAAATATCTAGATAACCATAGCCTATACCAATTTTAAATTATGCACTCACTGAAGGTAAGAACATTAAGAATAGAAATAAATAGCCACATATAATACAAGGCAGATTTGCTTGCAGAAATGAGTAACACCCATAAAAATAATGACCAATACACTTCGTTATGAGTAAGGTACCAATACAATCAAATAAAGGTCATATAAAGTCATAAAATCACAAAAGATAAATGTGCATATAGAATAACGTATGATACCAACTTACTTATTGATTTCCAAGTCTTATAGTAATGATGGTATGATCCATATCCATAATCATATTCACGTTAAGTTTAAGGATCCCACTATTCTCAATCGTTAGAACACTGCCATAAATATACGACCCCAAGGAATAGAACACTATCATAAATATGAGTCATGATTGGTTGTACCTATTCATTCCACCAAACGATAATAGTGGCCAAGAGATTATACCCTGAGGTTGTATATTTATGATATTGTTCCACCGGTTAAGAATAATGGCCAGGAGCTTTATATACCAAGGTTGTATTTGTTGATAAGGTTCCACCGGTTGAGAATAGTGAGGTCCCTAAATTCAAATTAAATAAATTGTTTGAATGTTTGAAGTCACTTAAAGTGAAATACCCTATGAGTCAGGAACAATTTACTTGTCCATTCCACCGACCAATAATACTGGTCAGGAGCTTTATGTCCTAGGGTTGTATATTATTGATACCATTACATATATATTATTCTCAACCGGTTGAGAATAGTGGTCGGGAACTTTATGTCTAGAAAAACTCAATAAACTTCATTTTTCAACATAATTTCAAATCAAACTTTGCCTCAAACCAAATCATAACATTAAATCAAAATCAAAGGTAACAAAATTGGCAACATTCTCGTTCAACCATTTAGAAAAATATGAGGTATTACATGTAATCCCAATTGGACAACCCAAATAAAATCACTTTGGTCTAAAAACCCTAAAAAATGCTTTGAAACTTAAAGAATCACATTTAAGGCCACAAATGGCTAAACCAATCGCATAAAACAACTCATAACACCTAAACAAGTCAAATAAAAATGTTTTTTGAGAAATAGTATTCATAAAATTATTATTTATGGTCAATTGAAATTGTCATTTTATATTGAGGAACTTAAATCCAAAATTTGTTAAAAAGTTATTACTAAAAATTACCATTAACTAAACAAATATGATTTATGCTCGATTACTATTTCTGAGGTTCAAAGGTTGACCATTGAACCCTAATGATACTAAAAAGGTCTTTTAGATTTCATTCTTTATTTTAGTAAAAATATGATTAATCTTATGACACTATAGAATGGCAGTTTTTGCATACAGTGTTAGAGGGTTTAGGCTTTCCTTTTCACTTTGTTAATTCGATCATGCAATGCCTAACAACTGTGAATTTCTCTATAAACTTACAAGGCTCTCTATGTAAACCTTTCCAAGAGAGGAGAGGGATTCGACAAGGAGACCCTCTGTCCCCTTACCTATTCATCCTTGCTTTAGAGTATCTAAATAGGTTGATGCAAACTTTATGGAAGGAGAATGAGTTTAAAGGTCATATTGATTGTAAAAGGTTGAGAATGGTCAATCTTTGTTTTAGAAATGATCTACTCCTTTTCTACAAAGGTCACATGAAATCAACCCAACTTATCAAGGAGAAATTGGATATATTTACTGCCATGTCAGGTCTTAGTGCTAACCCATGGAAAAGTTGCATTTATTTTGGAGGATTTCAAGCTGATATTAAGAGGCAGATTCTCCGGTACTTGAATTATAATGAAGGAAAATTTCCTCTTAGGTACTTGGGAGTACCATTGAGTAGTTCATCTCTGACTACCACACAATATCAGCCTTTAATTGAAAAAATCACTCAGAAATTAAAATCTTGGACTCTGAAATACTTAAGCTACGCAGGTAAGCTCCAATTTCTTCAATCAGTGATCTTTGGTATCACGAATTTTTAGATGTAAGTCTTTATGCTTCCTAAAGCTGTTGTGCACAAGCTGGATTCTATTTGTAGATGATTCTTCTAGATTAATATGGAAGCAGGGAAAAGGAAGGCCCCCATTTCTTAGACCATAATCTGTCACCCCAAAGATGAAGGTGGATTAGGCCTTTGACAATTATTACCCTGGAATGAAGCCTACTTCTACAAAAACTTATGGAAATTGCAGGTTCAATCAGACACTTGGCAAGCTGATATTAAAGTGGATTCTTCATGGACAACAAAACTCATTTTCAAAATGAGGGATGTAGGGAAAGAAGCCTTATTATCCAGCAATGATAAAGGGAGACTCAGTGTTGATAAAATGTACCAGAACTTGAGGCACATAAATGATAAGGTTATGTGGTATAAACTTATTTGGAAGCATCATGGCACAATTAATCATTAACACCTCAAATCATGTTGGACACCACAACCTATCTACTTTTAGTATGTATTATGTTTATATTTAACACTTTAAGATCTAATACTAGAAAAAAAAAAGCAATATAGAACCTAGAAGAATCATAAACAATATTAGGGAAGATATTCCTCAAAAGGAAAAAAAGAGAGAAGGAATTAAAGGGGAAAAAGGATAAAAACTTATCTAAAATTTAGAAGGAAAATCAAGATTATTCCATGGAGTAAATGACCATGTAAGGCCAAGGAAATTGAAGGAGAGAAGAAGAGAAAGATGACCCAAATTTTAATAAGTAAAAAAATTGAGTGTTAAGTTTTTGGTATAAGGGTAAATGAGTATTTTTACTTGTAAAAATATCAACAAATGCACCCATCATTGAAGGAGAGGTGGAAAATCCCAAACCACAAAGAAAATATAAAAAAAATAAAATCGGCCATCATGCTTTGTTGAAAAGGAAAGGTCAAGGAGGAAATAAGATAAATCAACTAAAGTAAAATGGTAACTTTGTATATTAAGGAAGCATAGATAAATATTATCACAACCATAGAAAGACACAAAATTATAAGGGAATAAATGAGATTTTATCATCCATTATAATCAATGATGAAATTATAGGATTGATCCATGCAATATTAGATAAGGTTTTGAAAAGAAAAGTTGAATTTAGTTACTTTTATAGTCTAAAAGAGTATGACATAATCCAAAAATTATGATGATGATTATGGGATGTTTTTGGATAATATTTAGCTCAATAATACTAACATAAGATGTTTCCTAAAGTTTTGTGAAATTTAGATACTCATACAGTGATTAACGGGCTCAAAACACATAATTAAGGCCTATCGGAACAATAAATAATGTATTTTTGTCAACAACTTGGTTTAAAATTTTGAAAAATCATAGGAACCTTAGAAAATCTATTTGATACACAGATAGATAAATTATAATGATTTGGAAGAATTTCAATAGCTAAAAGTGGCTCAGAGGGTCTCATGTATATAAAGTTGTGAGAAAGGGTTATATATCAGAAAGTTGTGAGAAATGGTTAGATATCAGAAATGAAATGCTTTAAAAATTAAACGAGGGTTACTATTCCATCAAAAGATGTACTAAATGTACAAAGTGAGTAGATTTAGTCTAGTTAGAACAAATTTTGAAAATGCTAGGGTTTTGAGGAATAAGGTATTATGCATATTATTTTATCACTTGTAGCGATTGATCTCATATGAATTTATGACATTAACTCCCTATCGATGTAACACTTGTACTCACCCTTTATTACATGTCTAGCTGTGTATAATTGCATATGTTCTTGAAAATCCCTAACAATAAGTACTTTTTTATTTATTTATAATTGTAAACAACTTTATGGAAAATGATATAAAACATTTACCATAAGTATTAAAATCATGAGATCAAAATGTTGATAATTAATGGAGCATAGTTGTTAAAATCTTGATGTGGATTTTACAATTCTATGATCTAAAAATCATTTAGTGATATTAAATATTAGGTAGAATATTAAAGTTTTATAATTGTGGTAGAATTTTATGATCTCATGTAGAATTAATAGAATATTATAGTCGTAGGTAGAATCTACACACCAATTATATATATATATATATTATTATCTATTTGCCTTATAATATATTTTTCTCATATATGCACTATATTTCTTCCTTAACTCTAAACATTAACTCAAGTTATTGTGTACAAATTATATAATGAGCATCACCCAATACAAAGGAAGCACCTGCAGGGAAGCCAATGGGTCGGGTCCAACAAGACCTAGTTACAAACCTATTTATAATACCTAAATCCAAACCCATCTAGTCTTACAAGTTTATACATGTAAATACTAATACATTTATGTTCTATATAGCTTAGTATATTTTTTGTTAAAAAAATCCTCTAAGTGAAAATATATACATTTGAAAATAGTTACTTTAACTTTTCAAGTGGTGTTTTATTATTTTTAGAATAAAACATTATATATATTGATCATAATTTAAATACACAAATAAAATAAAAAAATGAATAAGTAACTCAAAAAATATTACAACAAGGATGACAAGTATAAAATTAATATGTATGTAAATATGTATATAAATACATACATATATATATAGGGGCAGGCACGGGCCAAACATGGACCAAACTGGCCTGGAGACCCATTTTTATGCAAAATACACCCCAAACCCTAACCGATTTCAAAATGAGTTATGTTGGACCAAAACGTAAAAATCGAATCAAATCCAGGTTGGCCCTATTTTAACTCTATTTTTAGATTGACCTTGTTTCAATATGTTTTTGACCAGGTTTTGGAAACTAACCCTATTTTAAAACTAACCTTGTTTTGACCCTAATTTAAAATTGACCCTATTTTAGCCATTTTCTGACCCAATTTCAAAACTAACCCTATTTTAATCTAAATTTACAATTCAACCCATTTTTCATCCAAACTATGGCATCAACGTGGATTTTATGGACTCATTTCACGCACAAAAATATGCTCTTTGTCCATATCAATATCCTCCAAATCGAAATAGCTAAGTTTTGAAAACATAACAAGATAAAAACAAAGAAAATATAATATAATTACATAAATTATGGAGAATGAGAACAAAACTACAATGTTCTCAATATAGAAATAAAAATCTACCACATAATATAAAAATAATTTTTACATAAAATTTAATACAAAGTATTCAACGACATCATTCATTTCAAGTAACATATACTAAATCGGCCTCTGCATTTGCTTTATTTTCCATGTCTATTCAAATTTAAATGTAAATAAATTAGTAGTTAGTAATAACATTATATTAATCATAATTGATAAAAGATTAAATGGTATGAAACAAAACTAAATTAATCAAATAAAGTAAACAAAATAAATCTAAATTGATTATTACCTTTCTCTATTTCCTCCAACTCTTCCAAAGCTTGCTTTACATCAACTTTTTCTCTTATATTTTTTGCTCGAATCCAATCTTAAGAGCATAAAAGAGCTTGTACAGTCTTAAAACATAGAAGAAACAAATAAGCAAATAAGCAACTAAACAAGTAAATATAATGCAATTGCATTATTAGATTAAATAAAGAAATGTATTAATATAAAGAAAGCATCACCTTAGTGTTAGAGAGCTCCTAAATTGATCAAAGTGACAACCACCATCACTAAACGTAGATTCCAATGAAAATGTAAATGTCGATACAACAAGAATATTACATGCCATACATAAAAGGATTGGACATTTAAGGCTCAGTATTTTTCACCACATCAATACATATTTTTCTTCATGTTTTGCCTTTTTCTCTTCTAAAAACATCTCAAGCTCTGTAATATTAGAATATAATCCATCCATCCTCATCACTTGCTCTAACAAACTTTTTTTAATAACCTCAACACTATCATTACTCGTAGGAGGATCAAAACTTAGCCTAGAACGTTTGTCAACTATAAATGAATCATACTTCCTCCTATAATCATCAAACAAATCAATAAAAAAATTCTTGATCTTTCAATCCAATCTCTCCCCTAATTCTTCACCATAAATATTACAAAGAGTAATCTTCAATCCTAAAAACTCAGATTTAGATCTAATATGACACCCAAGTATACCAACATGTTCATCTTCAATATGTCACCCCCAATACTTTCCAAACTTAACTTTCATTTGACGTGCCATATTTTTAAAATCATCATGCACTTCCATGGCCCATTGATTCAATAACTTAAACATAAGAACAATATCAAATAAAATAAGACTACTGGTCATATAAAATGAACCAAACACCTTAACAGTCAATTTATAAAACTCCTTCAAGAAAACAACAAGGTGCTCAATTTTATCCCAATCGTCATTAGAGAGTGCCCCAACAACATTAACATCATGTATCAACTCTATGGGGAGCTCCATCCTACCAAAAGCATCAATAAATTTCATAGCAGTAACCAACATAAGATAGGTGGAATTCCACCTAGTAGGCACATCAAGAGACAAAGAAGCTTTGCACTCAGTCTTATACTTTTCAGCATGTTGTTTAAATACAATCATTCTAGCAGAAGAATTTCTAATATACTTAATAACATCCCTGATTTGATCAATGCAATGACTGATCTCCTTTATACCATTCCATACAATTAAATTGATTACATGTGCAACACATCTCATGTATAATTATTTACCATCACCAATGCCACTATCTTTTTTCACCATATTTTTCAAACAAATACAAGAAACATTGTTATAACTCGCATTATGTACAGTGATAGTAAATAATTTTTCCTTCAAAACCTTAAAACTTAGACAATCTTCAATCATTTACAGATTGCTTTCTCTTTTATGACGGGATATAGGATAAAAATTTAAAATTCTTTTTTGCAGTCTGCACTGATCATCTATGAAATGACTAGTTAGGCACATGTAATTAATTCTCTGATTAGAATTCCATGTATTAGTAGCCAAAAAAAACTCTATTACAAGATTTACTAAGCAAATCTTTCAAGATCACCCTTTCATTGAGATATAACTTATAGATATTGCGTGTAATAGCAGTGTGTGAAGGCATATGAAATTGAGGACAAGCAATAGACATCACTTTTCTAAAAACCCCTTTCTCCACAAAACTAAATGGTAATTCATTAACAATAATAATCTCACCCATAGCTTCTCTAAGTTCATCCAGATCAATAGTATTATACCTCAAAGTAGTATCCTCTTGCATATGATCACCAACAACAAGGTTAAAGCATACATGAGATTGCTTACCTATTACCTCGTCCTTATTTTGAGTATTATTTACACAACTTTTGGCATGTCTTTTAAAATTTTGTATGGTATTATTGTTGGTATCTGTTGAAAAAATTATCGAACAATACTTACATTCCACCTTGGTTGATGTTTCTCATCCACATACCCCCAAAAGTAATATTAATAAGCACCCCTCTTTATATCTTTTCTCTTCACATATCTATGACCTTTTGTTGGCTTCTTAGGTCCAAAATCTATTGCCATAATATCAAGTTAATCAAGGTCTTTATCTACCTCTAGTTCTTGAGTAGAAGCATAATCAATTGTTGTAGGAGGATTGGTGGATTTATATGCTAAACATAGCCTTTTGGATATGATACTGAAGCTCAATATCTAAAAGAAAAGAAAAAGAACAAATGTTAGTATAAAAATAAGTAAAGACATATAGTAAATATTTTCTAGGTTTCAAAAAAAAAAGGAAGCAAGTTTTAAGCTATTAACTTATATTACGTGAAAGTTGAGTTAATGACCTATGGCTTAATAATTTTATACCTATCACCAATCACCAACCACAAAAAATATTTCAAACGTATAAGATAAAGAAAAAAATAAGAAACAAAGGGAAATAACCAAAATAAAAACAAATGCACACTATTACACTAATAATTGATATTTTTAAGAACTAAGAATTCATAGACATTTAAAGCAAATTAGAAACACCAATTAAACAACTCTAAGATGATATTTGAAATGCCTCAAAAATAATTATGTTAAGAAGTGTAATTATATAAGGATTTATTAGGGAATTAATTTAATTAATTATTTTATTGGAATAGGAAGGAATTATTTAGGGCAAATTAAGAGGAATTTACTAATATTTCTATAAAGGGAAAATTTGGGCATATTGCTAATTAAAAAGGAATTTAGGAAAAATCTTTTAAAAACCCTAAATTAGCCTAAAAAAGAAATTTAATATTTTTTACTTAAATATTTTTATTTTAAATACCCAAAATATTCTAATTAATTTATATGACCCCAACCTACTTAAAATTTTCTTTTCCTTTTTTCCTTTTTCTTTTTCCTTCTTCCTTTTTCTTTATTTTCTTTCTTCTTCTTCTTCTTTTCTTTTTTTTTTCTTCTTCCTTCTGATTAGGCCTGTCACGGCCCAATCTCTTCTTTCCTTCTTTTTCTCTCCCGCGGGCCATCTTCCAGCTTCCTTTTTTTTTCTTCCTTCGACATCCAGAACGCTGCGTATCGTTTCTTTTTCCCCTGGAACGCCGCGTTCCATTTAAAATCTTTATAACAGGCGCCAACCGGCCCGGTTCTCCTTTCCCTTTTCTTTTCTTTCTTTTTCCCCAGCCTCTCGGTTCACCTTCTTTTTCCTCCTTCCTCCTCCACCGTTGACCTGTAGCTCCGTTGCCTCTAAAAATGGCACCGCCAGCTACGCTTGACTTGACCGGCCATTTCTCCTCTCTTTCTCTTCCCCTTGAATCACAATTATATCTAACCTAACCCACTTCCCTTTTTTTTCTCACAAAACCCTTCTTTTCCTGCGTGAAAGGTTAACCACGACCTGAACTTGTGTCGGCCAATTGATGCCACTGGCTACCCCAAACCCTACCTGCATTATCTCCTACCGACCCTTAAAACCCTACCTTCCCCTCCAAACTCTATAAATACCCCTTATTTGGTTGATTTCAAAACTTTTCCCCCCAAAACCCTAAGAACCTACCCTACGCAGCACCACGACTTCAGACGACCTTTCCTCCGCCGTCAGCCAACTAAGCCACCATCTCTACCTACTTAAGTCTTCCCTAAACTTCCCTCTAAATAACTGAATCACCCATCTTCCTTGATTCTTCTTGCATGAGCCACCATAGCCGTGCAAAGTTCCCTGCCCAACAAGCCAAATTTCTACACCCACAGCCCCTCGCCCCACTGTCCACCACCACATCCGCTGCTATCACTACCTCCTACACCACCTAAAAACTGCTACTAATATTCCTCCACCTAGCCATACACTTCTTTTCTCCTTTCTCCTTCTCCTTCTCTCTTTCTCTTCATTTCGGCCGCCAACTCTACAGCCGTGCGCCGTCGCCAAGTGTTGCGCCACCACCCTCACTTTACTCTTCTCAGCCTAAGCTACCACCAACACCTCAAACATCATCCTCATTCTCCACCTCTTTTTCTCAAACCTCAACTTTTTCCTTTTCTATCCTCTTTTTCGGCTATCGCCACCGCCGCCATGCACCACCACCTGTGCCACCCATCTCCGCTGACTCAAGGTAAAACCCTAGACCCTCTCAGCCCCTTTTCCCTATATATTTAAGCTTATTCTATTTTATTTCAATTTTAACCTTTATTTGATTATTATTATTATTATTATTTGGTGAAATAATAATGTTATTATTTCTTGGCAGAGTCGAGAGTGTGAAGGAATTATTTAGATTATTAGTTTCGAATTAATAATATTATTAGTATTATTATAAGTTTTATTATTATTATTATTATTATTAGTACTATTTTTATTAATAATATTTTAATGATATTTTTAGTACTATTTTGGGTGGAGGGTAGAAGCCCTTATACTACAATCCGTTTGGAATCATATTAATGTTATTATTAGTATAGTATTATTTTATTTAAAATCCTAGTCTTAGGATAAGTTAGTAAATAATAGTATTTTTAGGAGATAACCTAATTTTAGTTTTTTCCTCATAATAGGTGAGACCAGTTAAAACCCTAAAGAGGTATAGGAGCGTGCTCCAAGACCGGTGACGTTTTAGGTAAGGGTGTAACTAAGGCCATTTGTGTGTAATATGTTTTTACATGTCTTACTTGCCATGTGATGTGAAATATGATGTACTTTATGTGTATTTTTATAAATATTATATATGCAGTACGACGTGGAGTTGAGGTATGATCATATGATATTTTATGGCATGCATATGATATGTATAAGTTGTGTTTTTAATGTGAATTGATGCGACCCATAAGACATGCATGTAGGTCATAGGATATGGTGTTATGGTGTGAATTAATGTGGGAGTGATCTAAGTATTATATGACCATGCATGGTGGAGTTAGGGTTTGCATGGAGTTAGGGTTTACATGGAGTTGGGGTTTGCATGGAAGTTGGAGTTTGCATGGGAGTTAGGGTTTGTATGGAGATTTAGGGTTTCACGCATCAGCGTAAGTAATTGCATGAAAAGCTCACACGTCTACATGGGGGACATAAAGTGTGCTTGAAAGAAAAACTTACGTGTAGAAAGTTGATATGGGATGTAAGGAAGGTATTAGAAGAGTCGTATGGGGTTTTGAAAACATTGGGTGGAAAATAGTATGTGGGATATTATAAGGGTATGGAGGAGACTAGGTTAGGGTTTGTCATGGTCACTATGGTGGTGGTGGTCAACTAGGGTTGGTGTGGTTAACTAGAGTTGGAGGATAAAAATAGTAGAAGCCAGTCGTGCATGTCTGGGTGAAAGCTTTTGAATAAGATACGTAAAACATTAATCATGCAAAGTAGAAGATATTGAGCTGGCCCAGACCGATCCACCGACACAATAGTGGTTAGGTACTACAGTATCCTAGATACTGATCCACCGACGTATAATAGTAGTAGGGTATATTACCCTAGACGACCGCTCTACTGGCTATAATAGTGGGGGATCCCGACCTCAATAAAGTGGACCCTACAGTTTTCTAAGACCTAAAAGACACTAATACTTATAGTGGAACACCGTACAAAAAGGGGCCAGACCGATCCCCCGGCATAGAATAGTGGTAGGGTATGTTACCCTAGTGACCAATCCACCGGCTAAAATAGTGGCCAGGCGCCAGAGTGCCCTAGAGACCGATCCACCAGCTAAAATAGTGGGGTTCCCGTGCTCGTGTGGACTTGATAAAGAACATGGTGCGAATCAACTTCTGATAAGAGATTAATTAAATAATTAATCTGGACTATTTGGGCCTTTATGTGTGGGCTTGATCATTTATAAGATGTATAATACTCTGCATGACTTTATATATTATACGTGTGGGTTTGAATGTGTAAGTTGAATATTATCCTGCATGATTTTATGTGCTTGTGTGTTGGCCTTAGTGCTCGGTTACCTTACTCAGTACGTAGCGTATTGATCACCATTTTCATGGGTGATGCTCATTCCCACGAGCAGAAGGCCTGTCTGATGTGTTGTAGGTAGGTGATGCCTTCTTTGATGCAATTAATGTCTATGGGACATCGGGTGGGGCTGACTGATGATTTAGGCTGGATCAAGTCCTAGGAGTAGCGTGGCCGGTTTTTCCATTATGAGATTATTATTCCTTTTCTCTTTTAACTATGTTTGAAACTCTAGAAACAATTTTAATATTGTAGCCATTTTTCTTCTCTGAAGAACTATCTCTCGTATTTTGGATTATGTAAAATTTACGCGTACTCTGATTATTGATTTGGAAACTTTAATTTATGTATTAATGTGTGATGATGGCAATGTTTTTCTTAGCCTTAGCACTTGGTATTGGAACGGTAGGAGTGATCCGGTCTAGTACTAAGTGTGGCGGTAGCATCCCCAAAATTTATAAGTTTTAAATTTAAAGGTTTTGTGTAAAAAAATTATAGTAAATTTTGGAGTGTTACAATATTGATATATACTATCAAATGCATATAAAACATAAGGTATTAATTAGATTATATACTATGAAATGCATATAAACTAAGGTATTAACTTTGAAAGGAAAATTTTCTTCCCCATTAATTTATATCATTCTTTTTACCTCCCCTTATACAATTAATCAAAATTAAAATGCTCGTGTTCTTTTTCCTCTCAACCCAATTGTATGTCATATATGTATTGCATGTATGCTTATTTTACTCTATATATACATATATGTCACCTTTGTTTTCATAACTCACTCTCTTCTTTTGGCAAGTTAACAATCTTAATTACATAATTAGCTTGATATGTCAACAAAAAACCATCATAGATCATAGTTCATAGAGCATAACCAAATCAACAAATATTAGCAATACACAGAGTAATTACAAGTTTACAACTTCACATAATAATTATTAATTAATACCTCAATAATAAGCATATGTTACTATATTATCTTTCCAAAGGAATAATGCACTGAACCAAAAACAAGCCAATTAGTAAAGGACTTGTAGACAAATGAGTAACAATTAGCTAGAAGTCTAGCAAATATCAGCAAATTTAGGAGTCTAGAAAATATTAGTAGATCTAGGTATTCAACAATCAGTATGTATTGATGGTAATTGGTAAAGCTCGAAGAAAAACACAATAAAAAAACCAAAACATTAGTATTTGTAAATCTCAGAGCTAGCAAAGGTCGAAGATATTAGTAAATCTTAGAGCAAAATAGAAGAATGATGGTTGATGAAGATGAGGTGAAACCTTTTAGAGTTGTAGCCAAGGTGAGGTTTGGAGGCCTAGTGCCTCATCTAGTTGAGCCGTCAATGCCTAGTGACGGTGGTCAGTGGGTGAGTGAGAGAGAGCTAAGTGAGATTAACTTTAATTTTTTTGAACTAGCTAGATCAAGCACGACGAGCAGTGTTGCCAGTGAATAGTGGTAGATGCGAGAGTGAGTAATAGTGAGTCTAACGACTGGTGAGTGGTGATAGAACTTAGATCCAGAGGTGAGGCTTGGTTCCATGGTGTTTCCGACAAGTGGTGCAATCATACCGACGATGGTGTAGGAGTTTGCAGCCTGTAGGAGAGGAGTTGAATAGTGGGCTAGGGAGTGTGGTGGACCCAATGGTGTCTATTTTGAATTTTGTTGTGTCGGGTGTGGGAATTGACCAATGGGACAGATAAGGCCATAAAAGGGGGTAAGACAAATACTTGATTCAAAGTCGAAGTCGAAGACTCACATTGGAATAGGTTGAGAAGTGATGAGTGGATCGGGAGGGACAAGTTGAGAAGGAATAATGAATATGGGGGAAGTGAGATTAATAACGAGTCATTTTAGGTTAGACCCATATCAGACTGGAAGGCCCATTTTTTTGAAATTCTCAACCCAAAACCTAGATAGTTTTTAAATTTTGATATAGACTTAACCGTTTAATTCGGTCTAATCTAGTTCAGATTTACGAGTTGACCCTGATTATGCACACCCTTACATGTATATTCTAAACAGGCCTAGTGGGTCAGATATGAGATTGCTAAACCTTGACTAATTTAGGTACATATAGACCTAGATCTACTAAAAATTAGGTGGGTTTGGATTGGGTCTAAAACTCATTGTCATCCCCAAGCACGTGATAGATATTAAGGTGACAAAAAAGCTAATTGTTGGAAGAAAAACCACTTATAAAAGAGTCCAGACTTGATATGTTGAGTAAAAACAAATATATTAAATCTTTTGATGTTATTTGTTTATTAATGCTTCTCTTGTACATAATTATCCTTTTTATTTATTTTGTGGTATAGTTAGCATTTTTTTTATATGCATAGTCCATATATCAACTTTTCTTATGCATATAATTTGACAATTTGGGTTGTTTTTTAGTTCCCACAACTTAAATTAATGATTAAAGTAGCTGAAGAAAGAGTTTTTTTAATTAACTTTGAACTTCAATTATGGGACGTTGTAACATGTAAATATATCAGAGACATTTTTGTGATATTTGTAGGATCGTATGATCCAATATTATGATTTGATTATGATTACATGGTGGTGATGAGGATTGTACTATGTTGTAGGGTATGGAAATAAGCACTACACTATGCACAAGTATACACAGTTGATCCAATTAATACAAAGTAAGTGAGTTACATTCCATGGAGATTGGCAATAACCATATTGTTAGGATAGAGTTACACTATAGGGTTTAATATAGAATAACACAACATATTCACAAGTCATATACATATAAACACACTGAATACTGAGAAAATGTAATATAGTATAATATATGCTAGCAACAAGAAGAAATGAAAGCACATTGGTAAGGTAGGAAACTATTCAAAATAAGGAACGTGGAGAAGGGATTATTATGTCACCTAACATTTCAATACTCAATATAATATAGCATGTCATACATTACAAGATATCAACATCCTACTTCTCACTCGGCTTCACTTAGTGTGAAGTATACTCTTATGTCATCATCATCTCAATACACAATCCATGGAAATATCACATAGTGAGTGTTGTTTTGTTAATGACAAGGCCTAAACACATCTCTTTGCCACTCCTACCACCTTTCTAACATAATCCATCCTATTTATATTGATCGGACTTTAGAGGGTTATGTAGGTGTTAAACGTGGCCAACATTTGACACACATAATCATTCAAAACATCAAAGTGAAGTACTCATTAAACAGGAACAATGTTACAATATTCAAGCATTGACAACACTCGGATCCAATTGATCCTCCCAACAAATAGGTTCAACTCATGTCGGCCTCTATTACTACATAACAGAGTTAAAAATAAAAAGGGTAGAAAAGAAGAATTAAATCGGGGAAGAAGAGATGGGGTGTACCCTAATATAACTAAATGGTAATTAATTTCTCGTATGTAATTTTGGTGGAGCACTACTTTCTTTGTTTGTGTTTCCTTTTTTTAACCATCCTTCCTTCTTCGTTTTATTCTACTTTTCTTGATTGATTGATGCTCCCTACATTGTTCTAGTCTCTCTTAAATATAATATTATAGATGAGTTAAGAGGCAACTATGGCATTTATAGAGAAAAATATTTGGGTCTTGTGAGGTATAATAGATAAAATAAAAGACCCTATAGCTATAATTAGCCATTTTTCATATTTACCCATTTTTAAAAAATGACAACAACTTGATCTACAATGTGGTACTTTAGCTTGCCATGTAGGGCATGTCACTCTACATTTTTTATCATCATGCCATGATGCTTCACCCTATGAGAGATAAGGGTAAATTTTCCTCCAAAATGTAAAATAATAATAATCATAAGTGGGTTGCAAAGTACTAAATTGAGGTTGTATAGGACATAAGTTCCTATGTTCTTTCACTTAGGTGTTTTAACCTTGTAGGGTGGGAAAAGTTTGTAGAAATTCATACCCTACAATGTTATTATAGTTAAAAAAAACATAAAAATGCATCCTAGAAGAGGGTTAAAATATTCATTACGTAAGTGTTATCAACTCACCCTAACTTAATTTGTTGCTGTCTTAAACAACCTTGTAAAAATCTAGATCAATAAATATACTAATTGTATCCCATATGTTCATAGATCATGACTCTTGGCCTTCAACTGAGTTAGGGTACAAGTTAGTGTACTTGAGGAGTGGAAGTGCCAACTTAATGAAAGCGAAGCTTACCTTACTATGTGTGGGGGAGAGCAGTGTGAGTGTCATCTTAGAGTGTCACTTGCTTAACCTTGCATCCTAAGGTTAATTGGAAAGCTTAAGGACCAGCCTTAAGGGTTAGGTTTAAACCTTATAGGGTGTTGGTTCCTATCAGATAGATCATCCTATAGGGTGAGTATTTTATTTTATTTTTTTTTGTAGAAAGACTTTTCAAGTGAATATGGTTTTTGGCTTAGGTAAATATTTGTTTATTCAACAAAAATTAATATTTTTTACACCATGTCACATATTCCACAAGTACTTTTAGCATACTTGTACCCTATGGTGTTGTTTTATGCAAGTGTGTATAGGGGTCTCATGCAGGCTCCCCTAGTTAATAAGCGTTGTGGGCATAAGAGTTATGAACATCACTACTATCATTGATAGGGTTTCCTTATCATTGTTTCTTTTGGTAAGGACACACCAAATCCCTTAAACTTAATAACAAATCCACTCTATAAGGTTCTCTATCCTAGAGGATTTAGTTTCCCTCTTAGTTTCCGCTACCCTGTAAGGTTGGTCTTTTACTATTGATCCCTCAACCTAGTTGACTCTAGGCACAATTAAGTTGATGCCACATAGGTGATTGTGTACTAAGAGTGTTACCCAAGCAACCATTCCATCCCTCAAGAAGTAGGCAAATTAAAACTTAAGTATGAAGATTATTATTATTATTTTCAATTGAAAGGAATCAATAAGCTTCATTGAGCCATTATCATATGTACAATCAAGGCATACCATATGTGTTCTACTAAACTGTCATGTTAAGAAGAGCATAAATAGGGAAAATAGATATTATATTATAACAAAAACTATATGATAGGATGAGATAGAGAAACTACCTTGTACACCTAGTAGAGTGTAAACAAAGTATATTACATTGTGATATAATTTAGA
The DNA here is from genome assembly GCA_030549775.1 of Tamarix chinensis. Lineage (NCBI taxonomy): Eukaryota > Viridiplantae > Streptophyta > Magnoliopsida > Caryophyllales > Tamaricaceae > Tamarix > Tamarix chinensis. Next base: position 95,993,459 of record CM060175.1, read on the forward strand.
GAAAAAAGATACTATATATAAGAAAGATAAAATTACTAATATATTCAGTAAGATTGAAAGATAGCTATATAATATGTACTCAAGCAAAATAATAATGGGAGGAAAATACATGTAAGTGCTAGCTATGATTTTGCCTTGGACAAAATACGGTAGGGTCCTCACTACTAATGGGTGGAGGGTGATCGAATGCATAGGTGAATAGAATCAAACCTTTTATGGTCTTAAAAGAAAACAAAAAAGAATAGTTTTCTCAAGGTAAGCACTTAGTGCTTCTTGTAATCTAATATTCAAGAATGAGAGTGCATGACATTTTAGATCCTAGTAGTAATCTCTTCATAAAGTTGAGCTGCATTACTAAGGTCTAGTTACTATATATCTTCATGCAACCCTCCTCCTCCCTCAATCTCTTTCTCATTATTTGTCGCTGCCTCTTTTTCTAAAAGGTCGTCCCTCACCAACCTAAAGTTGTCCAAAGATGACATGAATTTGGAAACACTGACCACCATCTTATCTCCTCCCTCCGAGGTAACTCCAGCTCTAGCACAAAGTCGTGTACCACTAATGAAGGGAAGAAGTTAGGCCCTATTATCTTTAATGAGCTATGTAGCCAAAGGAGATCATGTGGTCATGCATAGTAAAGAGTGAGGGTATGTAGAAAATGATACCACACCCTGATAATGGGATAATAATGCATTATTACTAATTTAAGTTGGAAGCAAAATGACCTAATAGAGCTATTAAACATGCATTTGATTGACAAACCTTTTATTAGAGAGGTATAAAAGTGTTATGCTAATATACATGGAAATGTTTTTGCTTATGGTACGTTGTAATACCCCAAAATTTACAACTGAAAAATTTCGTTTAATGAAAAGGTTTAGCCGAAGCGAAATCACAAAAATGTAAATTATGGGGATATTACCACCACACGTAGTACCAGACCGATTTACTTTTACTGTTCAAGTACCAAGTGCTAAGGCTGATTGGGATAGACATTAAACACGAGTTGATAATTAAAACGAGCATTCATAAAATAAATGAGTTGTTAACCGTGTAGGAAATCAGAATGCGGTAATCAAAAGGTACAGTCCAAAAGTATAATTTTAAAGTTCCAAACATCAGAAACATTATACACCAGAATAAAACTAAATATAATGATACAGGAAAGATAAGACGGATGATATACTCTGGCCACATCACTCTCGACCCCCAAGCTAGGTCCAAGCTCAGCTCTCAGCCCCGCCTGATGCCTCGTAAGCGTCATAGGCATCGAAGATAGAATCACCAACCTGCACTAAGTTAGAGGGGCCTTCTGCTTGTGGGAATGAGCAACACCCATAAAATGGGTGGTCAGTACGCTACGTACTAAGTAAGGTAACCGTGCACTAAGGCCAACACATAAGAGCACATAACTCAATCACAACAACATGATAGATAGCACACAATTTCTCAGGTAAATAAAGGCCCACACTGGTTATTTATTCTCTGGATAGTACTCTTTTCACAACATAATTTTTATCAATCCATGCGAGTACAGGAACCCCACTATTATAGCCGATGGATCAGTCACTTACAGGGCAAAACGCACCTGACCAATATTATACATCGGTGGATTGGTCTCTAGGACAAACGCTCTTGGCCACTATTATGCTGGTGGATCGGTCTGGCCCCGACTCTCATGGTGTTCCACTATAAGTACTTAGTATCTTTTACGTGTCTTAACAAATTAGGGTTTGGTTTATTGAGATCAGGATCCCCCACTATTATAACTGGTGGATCGGTCACTTAACCGAAGCTCACAGTCACCCAAATGACACTTCTATTACCTTCCTCATGCCCCGAGACAACTTTCCATACATAAAGTTTGCCCCTATACAAACTCTAACCATCCCATGCAAAACCCTCGTTATTTATCATGTCAAACCCTAAAATTCCCATGCAAACCCTAGTTCCTCCCACACAAACCCTAGTTTCTCCTACTCTTTCATTTTATTTAAATCCCTCCTTTTTTTTATTCACCACTCATAGATCATGGGTTATTTAGGCCATTCTTACCTACGTTAGACAACTTACTTCCCCTTGATTATCTTTATCTCCCATTTCTCTTTTTCATGCCTTCATCCCACATCACCACATTAATTATCCTAGCATGCATGTCCTAAAGGCCACGTCACATCACGTCACAACTTGCAGCATATCTATATCAACACATATTAGAAGAGATCACATGAACATATCTCTGTTCCAAACCGCGCTATACATAAAACAGTTAAGATAATAGCATATAGGACACGACATATAATTATATAGGACAACCAATGCATGTAAGACATATAGCACACATGCAACCTTAGCTACACCCTTACCTAAATGTTGTCGGGCTTGGAGCACGCTCCTACGCCTCATGAGGGTTTTGACTTGATTCACCTATAAGAAGGAAATATTATGGGTTAATCTCCCTCTACCAAAATTACCATAATTTCCTATCTTACCCCTATCATGGCCTAATACTAAGGCTAATAATGATAATAGTAGTTTATAATTAAAAGTAGGGTTATTATTCTTAAAATAATTAATCGTGCCACTACTAACCAAAGTATGTCTTAGTGATACTCATAGTATTAAAGTAAGGGTTTCAATATTAATAATAATAAAATTATTATTAGTTTTATAACGATACTAATATCGACCCTAAATTCTAGTAATATTAATAGTAATAATAGTGATGAAAATAATATAAAAAGTAATAGCCATGATGATACTTATATTAATAACGCTACTGGTGGTAGTAGTAATAATAGTAACAATAACGTTGAAAGTGATAATAATAATAATAATAATAATAATAATAATAATAATAATAATAATAGTGGTAATGATAGTATTCATAATAACAATAATAATAATAATAATAATAGTAGTAGTAGTAGTAGTAGTAGTAGTAGTAGTAGTAGTAGTAGTAATAATAGTAATAATAATTATAGTAGTAATAGTAATGATAATAATAATAAATATAACAATAATAATAATAATAATAATAATAATAATAATGATAATAATAATAATAATAATAATAATAATAATAATAGTAATGATAATAATAATGATAGGAACAACAACAACAACAACAACAACAATAATAATAACAATAATAATACTAGTGATGAAAATAATATAAAAGTAATGGCCAAAGTTAGTATTAGTATTATTAGTAACAAAGTAATGATAATAATAATGATGATAATAGTAGTAGTAATAATAATAAGGATAGTAATAGTAGTAATAATAACAAAGTTGTAGTCTTTTACATAGTAATACCATTAATTAGAAATCTCTCCGGAATAAGAGTTAGAACATAATAATAATAATAATAATAATAATAATAATAGTAATAGTAATAGTAATAGTAATAGTAATAGTAATAGTAATAATAGTTAACAATAATACTATTAATATTAAAAATCATTAACACTTCTATAAAAAGGGTTTAAGGGTTAAGAAATTGGGATACCACCTAGGCTTGGTGGTGAAGCCGGCGACGGTGGTGGCGGTGGAGGAAAAAGGGTGGTGGAGAGATGGATGTGGAGGCTAGGGGAGAGGGAAGTAGGGGGAAAATGGAAGTGTGGGGAGGTAGAGTAAGGTCCCTTGGTTTTTTTGGGGGGTAGAGGTGGCAGAATCGGTGGCAGACGGCGGCACAAGGGGCGGCGCAGGGTCGAAACGTGTTGTTCAGGAGGGGGACTTTGCACGGCCGGTGTGGCTTGTGCAGGGTAAGGCAAGGAAGGAGGGTGGCTTAGTTGCGTAGAGGGCGGTGCAGGGAAGGTTTTGGTGGCTGGAATTGGGTGGTGGCGACGACCGACGGCGGAGAAACGATGGTCTGATCGGGTGGTGGCACGCGGGTTGAATTTCTGGGCTGCCAAAATCAAAACCCTATTATGACAGCCTTCGGGGCTATATATAAATCGATTGGAAGGGAAAATGAAAAAGGGGAGGAGTGGGAGAGTAGGGGGCAAGGGTTATGGCGCTTCGGCTAACAAGGGTAAGCTGGCGCAGGTCTACCTTCGTAGGTCATTTTTTACAAGGGAAAAAGGAATGACACGTGTAGGAGAGGGGATGGTCGGCCTTGTCGAAATGATAAGTGAGTCAGTAGGGAAGAGACGGGAGGCATGGCTAGTCAGGGGGTGTGGTCGTCGACAGAAATTTCGGCGCTGATCTGGGGACTTATAGGCACGCGAGGAAGAAGACGACGCATGGGAGGGGCTAGACCGGCGGTCCATGAGTAAAGAAGAAAGAAAGGGAAAGGTCGGACTGGCCGGGAGAGAAGGACAAAAAATGACGCAGGCCGCGGAGGGAAAGGGGAGAAATTGGGCCGAAAGCGAGCTGGCCCAAGTCAGGGGAAAAGAGGGAAAAAGGGAGAGAAGGAAAGGAAAGAAAAGGAAAAAGAGAGGGAAAAAGAAAATGAAAAAGGAAAAAGAAAGGAAAAGGGTGGGTTGGCTTAATTAACATATTTTTGGTATTTTGGGATATTATATTAAAAAAATATTAATATTAAAAAATAATTAAATTCTCTTTTTAGGTTAATTTAGGAATTTTGAAAGGTTTTTCCTAAATTTCATTTTAATTAGCAAAATACTCAAAATTTTCCTATTTAAATTATTTATTAATTTCTCCTAGATTTATCTTAATTAATTCCCTCTTATTTTAATAAAAATAGTTTATTTAATTAATTTTTCTAATAAATTCTTATTTTACCATAATTTCCTAAATTAGGGTTTTGGGGTATTTCATACGTACCAAACACATATCACATTATCCATTAAGACATGTCAATTAAAATTAACTCGATGCTTTTATTAAAAGTTTGGATGTGTCTTGTATGTGCCCACACTCCTTTACACATGTGAAAGTAAGCGACAAAAAAGGATAAAAGTGACAATTTTCCCAGTCTCAATGTGATAAAAAATGATATTGAGATTATAAAGCAATTAATACATCTTTCATGAAATATGGGCCTAAAGGGAAAGTCGAAGTTTAGTTGATGATTTTTATGCTTGCTAGATGTAGCTAATTTATAACTTGTGTTTATTATGGCTAATAAATTATGAAATTCATATGTGTTGATTAATATTCCAACTCACATAGAAGTCCCCATAGTGACTTCTACTAAGTTGATGACATGTATGGTATAAATATGCTAAAACTATATGATAGAGGTCCAAATGTTTTGATACTCTAAAGAGGTGTTATTATCCTTGAAAATGGTAGAAAACTTATTATAATGAGTTTTTGTGTCAGTATGGATAAAATTCGAGAATAGATTCTTCCAAAATAAAAATCCCATGAATTATTCTTACACTGGTTTAAGGTAGTATGAGGTCGACATTTATGATGTCTTTATCTAAACAATTGCAAATGATAATGGAAAAAAGTGAGAATTATTCTCAATTTACTATGGAATGTCGTTGGATAAATGATTAAATGGGTTGGAATAGGCAAATGAAAGATAAATTTATCTACCTAACAAACATGATTTATTTATATTGGTATGAAATATAACATTCAAAAGTGTCGAACTAATTGGATATAATAGGGTGCTAAAAAATGATCCAAAAAGTCAATTTAGTGACATATGTTATTGTAAAAACACCATGTGTTTTGTCCCCAATAGGGGTTTTAATAGCAAAGTTTCAAATACAAGCACTATTGAAGTGTGTTTGTACATACAAAATATAATCACACGTAATGCAATATATGAAGGAGACATATTAAGTTGGGGGGATAAAACTATACTTTTTCTTTAGTCATGATTTTATCCCACTGGAATTTTCTAGTAGGATTTTTAATGAGGTAGTATTTCACAAGTATACTCTTGAAAGAGTATCCTAGATATTGGTGAATAAGATTCCTTTGTATATGGATATACACTTTTGAGGTTCTCCTACACCTTCATATATATTCAATAATTATGCGAAGTGATATAAGTATTTTGAGATGTATATATTAAATAAGTCTCCACCACTATCTTCCATATATCTTAAATCCCTCTCATAATAGATTTAATAAATATGGATACTATTTATATGCGATACGGTAAATTATAACAAAGCACCATATAAGTGACGATGCCATAAATATGATACAATACCAAGATAGGAGGAGAGAGATTTGAACTTGGGACATTTGACACCCAGTGTAACACCCCCAAAATTCACTACTGAAAATTTTCGTTAATTAAAAGGAAGATTAGCGGAAGCAGATAAATAAAACGTGAACTTTGGGAGTATTACCGCCACACTTAGTACCAGACCGGTTCACTCATACCGTTCCAGTACCAAGTGCTAAGGCTAAGAAAATGAAATACAATTCAAAAGACATTCAACATGCATAAATCAGAGTAAATTGCAAGAACTTCAACATACTTAAATTAGAGTAGCGCATCAAATTGTTTTCAGGAATAAAATCCACCGATGGCGGTTAAAGTACCAACATAACATCAAAACCAAGAAATTAAACGAAGAAGGAGGGAAAACCCTAACGATACCGGATAACTCCTTACTCTCTTTCCCTTAGCCCACTTGAGTAGCACCTGAAAAACCTGCAAGGGCACTGCCCATTGAATAGGCAGGGGCCCCATAAAGGGAATCCCTTCAGTACTACGGTACTGAGTAACCCTTTAATACTACACTTAAAGATAGGCCCGCATACGACACATAATGCAAACTACACACATAAATAATATGAGGTGCATGCATAACAATAACATACATAATAATTTATACGTCACGATCGATACTTTGGGCCTTAAGCCATGTCATAGTGTGAGATCAATACATTCGGGCCTTAAGCCATTATTCCGTCATTAATCCATCAATATCATATTTTATATTCATGTGAGTACGAGAACCCCACTATTATAGCCGGTGGACCGGAAGGTATACACTCAGGGCAGAACGCCTCTGACCACTATTATTGCCGGTGGACCGGAAGATAAACACACAGGGCAGAACGCACCTGACCACTATTATTTGCCGGTAGACCGGTCTAGCCCCGACTCACATGGTGTACCACTATAAGTGATTAGTATTTTTCCATAATCTTATTCACATACATAACCGATTTTATTGAGCTCGGGACCCCCACTATTATTGCCGGTGGACCGAAATACAGATAAACTCATCATCCAGGGCACAACGCTCCTGGCCACTATTATAACCGGTGGACCGGGATATATAAGAATCATCATCCAGGGCACAACGCTCCTGGCCACTATTATAACCGGTGGACCGGAATATATATAACTCATCATCCAGGGCATAACGCTCCTGACCACTATTATAACCGGTGGACCGGTACTCAATATCATAATCATCTGGGCCCGGCTCATTAATATTTCACTTTCAATAATAGTATCTTTCCTTTCTTTAATCAGCACATCAATCATATTTATTTGCCTCTATTGGGAGATCAATAACCCGGGACGCAAAGGTACACCGGTCATACCGGTGCATATCAGCTACTCAGTACCCTTTAACCATGAACCCAAGGACGCAAATGTACCCTGGTCGTACTGGTGCATACAGCTAACTCAGTACCCTACCGACAAGGACACCTAATCCATAAGTATGCATACCCCCTAACTAGGTCCGTAGAGCTAGAAAGAGTAAGATATAGGGCCTGGCTGGGGCACAAAGGCACACCAGCAAATACCAGAATAATCGTGGACTAAACCACGTCCTTAGGGTAGCGACCCCTAAGGAGTCACCATTCCCGATCTCGAGGTCTTTCACTTTAAGTAATAGTGTCTTAATTAAGGTGATCACATAAAGCACGATAATCCGATACTTATTCACTTTCAATCGTTTCGATATCATTAATTGTTTCTTATTCAAAGGATTATCCAGGATGTCACAGAGAAACCATCAAGGCCATACTAATCATTAGATACTCTTACTTGGCTAATCAGCATTATTTAATCATATTAATGTTCCACAATCTCAAGGACGTGTTAGGTACAAACTACTCATTTGCCCTTTACTTATATAATTGTTAAGTATCCATTCCTTACTTGATAAATTACCGCATTACCCTTAAGGTTGCATAATTACCAAATTACCCTTTGTCCAATTTAGATTACCAAATTATCTCATACACTTTTTAGATCACCATTCACCCCTCATAATTACTACACTTATCATATTTCCCATTTGGTTGGTTATATTACCAAATCGCCCTTCTCCTTTGTTATAATTACTAAATTGCCCTTGAGTTGGATAAATTACCAAATTGCCTTTCTCCTTATCGTAATTACCATTTTACCTCTCTCAATTATTTTTAATTGCCATTTAGCCTTTTCAATTATCATAAATTCCAAATTAACCTTCCTCATAATTAATTTACCCCTCTTCATAATTACAATTACCAATTTTACCCTTGTCCATATTTAAAATTACCATAATGCCCTTTAATTGGTTAATTTACCCAATTACCCTTCTATAGCATCATACTTATCCAATTGCCCTTCTGCAATCATAATTTAATTTCTAAATTATCGTTTGTCGTTATCATAATTACCACGTTACCCCTTACTCCCAAGTTTACCATAATATCCTTTTATTTACAAAATTACCATTTTACCCCTTACATCCAATTTTACCATAATATCCTTTTATTTATGAAAATTACCACCATACATCTTTTACTTTACAAATCACTATTTTACCCTTTCACATCCAAGATTACCATCTTTATCTTTCCTTACATAATTACCATTTTTCCCTTCTTTTCCAAATTACCATATTACCCCTTTACTTATAAATTTCCACTTCGCCATTCACTTATAAAATTTACCATATTACCCTTTACTTATGAAATTACGATTTTGCCCCTTTACCTCCAAAATTACCATAGTGCCCTCCTTCATCCAAAATTACTATTTTACCCCTACTTCCAAAATTACCATTTTACCCTTCTTTCTCACAACTTACAATTTTATCCTTTACTTGTAAATTATCATTTAACCATTTAATCATAAAATTTCCATATTATTCTTTTATCTCAAAAATTACCGAAATACCCTTTTCACTTATAAAATTTCCACTCAACCCCTTTATTCACCATTTTTATGAATTTGCTAACACTACATAAAATAATGATATTAATACTTCATTTTTATCATCTAAGTCCACCAACTTGTCATTTTTCAACATAATACTCAATAGCAACTACACACATTGATTTATATACCTCATAAGCATAATTAATAAAATACCTTTAAACAATAACATCATTCATGCATTAGCAACATGATACATCATAAACAAGTATTTAACATTTCCATCCATAATCAAACTCCTTCCTTAATTAACATACCTACATATGGCACAAAAGTTATCATGCTTTTTCTTTTTAACAAACAATATAAGAAACCATAAACATATCATGCTAAGCATACAAAACATGCATAAAATCATACTAAACCCTAAATGTGCTAGCATGCGTTTTTCCATATATTTAAGGGAGGACTAACGGTTACCTTAATCCCAAAAAATATCAAATCTTACCAAGCATAATTAGCAACTCAACACCTAAAAATAATATCCATCATTATTGTTAGAAATAAGAAGTTAAAAAGGATAAAACTTTATAAAAAAATTTTATTTAATAATAATACACTTGAATTAAATATGGATATACCTCAAAACTTAACCAAATGAGTTTCAAAATAAGGGGGAGCTCACGCTTCATGAGTAGCGTGAGTTTCATGCATAATCATGGGGAGAAAAGGGCTCAAAGAGGGTGAAGGGAGAAAAATCCATTATTTTCGGGTTAGGGTATTTATGCTAGAAAAGAAGGTGGTTGGGGGAGGTTTCAAGGCAGGGGAATGGTGCAGAAGTGAAGAGGGGTTGTAGGTGGAGGCTAAGGGTGGTTTCGAGGCGGCTCAAGGCGGCGGAGACGGCGGCGGAGAGGCGGCGAAGGTGGCTGCCAAGATGGGTCGAGGGAAAGGGGCTGTGAAGGAAGGAAAAGGAGAGGGAAAAATGGAGGGGTTCAAGGGCTTTTTTCGGCCAACTAATGGATGGCGGTTGTAGAGGGGGTTGCAGGGTGTCGAACGGTGGGTTGGGTGGCGGCAGAGGTGGCCGGACGGAGGTGGAAGCGGCGGTTGCAGGTGGCTCGGCGGTAAAGGGGAAAAGCTGGGAAGAAAAAGGAAGAGGAGGAGAAGGGAGGAAGTGTAGGGCTCGAGGGGCGGCGTGGTGGTGCAGGGTGGTAGTAGGCGGTGGCCGAAGGCGGCGCAGGGGCTGGGCTTAGTGGTTCAGGCGGCGGAGGCTGGCGGTGATCAAAAAAACGAGGAAGAAAAATGGGGAAGAAGGAAGGAGAGAGGAGAGAGCTCGGGGAAGGAGAAAAGGCTCGAAAGTGGGACAAAAGGGAGCTGGGGTGGTGAAGAAAAGGAAGGGGGGAGAAGAGAGGGGGCAAGGCTAGCCGATCGGTGCTGCAGATGGTGGCAGGGGAAACGAGGGAAGAAGAAGGGAAGAACCGGGGCACGCGGGGTGTGGTCCAAGGGCCGGTTTGGCTCGAAATGGGAAGGAAAATGACGGGGGAAGAGAGAGAGGGAGAGGGAGCAGGTGGTGGTGGCAGGTGCAAGGTGGCAGTCGGCGCTCGACAATCGTAGAAGAGTCAGGCGTGGGAGGAGGAAGAAAGGAGAAGAAGAAAGGGACTGGCTGGCGGTTGGACCGGCGTAGGAAAGAAATAAGGCAGTCGGCCGGTCCAGGGGCAAAAGAAAGGAGGGCGGGCTGGCGTGCTGGGCGGCGCGCGAGGGAGAGAAGGGAGGGAGGCGGACCGAAGGCCCAATGTGCGGGGAGAGGGCTGGCCTGGCGAGGCAGCCCGAGGGAGGAAGAGAAAAAAGAAAAAAGAAAAGAAGAAAGGGAAAAAGGGCAAAAAGGGAATGCAAAAATAGGAAAAATGATTTAATTTAATTTATAAAATCGTAAAATATAATATTCTTGGTAATTTATTTAATTCAATAATTTAATATATTATAATCTAATATTTTAGTTTAAAAAGGATAAAGTTGGTAAAATATTAGTTTTGGAAAATTATTTAAATAAAATAATATGATAAATAGCAAAATATTTATTTTTAATTTTTTAAATACTTTTATCCAAATTTACATACTCTAAATTATATAAAATAATTAAGATAAATAATTTTACAGGCTAATTTTATTTCAAATAAAGTTATTTATTAAAATATAGATTTTTGAAATTTTTGGGGGATTACACCCAGCAATTGGCATTTACTACTAGTTCAAACCTCATCTAGTGATTTTCTTAATGTCATAACAATATACTATTTAAGTAGAATGATAAGTGCATTTTATGCCATACTTTTACCGTGTTAATTCTTATACTTTGCATTATTTTTCCTTTTAAAAGGCCAATTAAACCTCTCTTAAACTAGATACTAATTTGGAATCAATTATGAAGAAAATGATAAAAAATGAGCTATTTTGAAAGTTTTATAAGTAAAAAAGATCAATTGGAACTTTCACATGAAATAACCATAACAACATTTGGTATTTCAAGAATAACATTGTCATCTAAGATCCAATATAGTTTATTCAAGTTGTGTTGGAAATATAAGATCAAGACTTACAACTTTCATGCTTACTAATTTTTCTTAATAAGATTGGAGAATGGTTAAAATTGCATCAAAGTAAAAGTTATCAATCAGAAAAAAATGTTCAAATTTATCCATAGTTAGGTAGTTGATTGCCCATCGACTAGAGGTTGCATGGAGCGCCTAGAATTATCATGGAGGTATTGACCTCGACACAAATCTTTTCAAAATCTTTCCTAACTTCTATCTTATTTTTTCACTACCTTAATGCATGACTTCCATCCTTCTTAAAACCTATATAAACCTCCCTAAATCAAATCCTAAATATTTCATCAATTCATCTTCTTCAACCTCTACCCCCACCTCTGTTAATTTCATCAATTCGTGCTTCCAACCCGTCAATTGATCCATAATTCATTAAATTCAATTATCATCTACCCCTAATTCATGATATTCTTCCATAAATTTAACCTCCATCATAGGATTTTCAATTTAGGGTTTCATAATATTCAACCTTCAACTACCTCCATAATTCTTCTAATTAGTAGTTTAATTATTTCAACTAAACCATGATATCATTAACTTCACATTAAAAAACCCTTAATTTGTTAATCTAATGTTCAATTTGCACAGAGGAGAATCCAATTCAAGCCAACATTTAAGCGCAGGAGAAGGGTTGTTAGTGCAAGAAAGAAGGTGAAATCACTAATTGGTGGTCGACTAGAGGTCGTCTACCTGTCTTGTTTCATTCATTTTTGCTTTAGTTTTTGGTATTTCCTTTTTCTATCCTAACATATTCCTTATGTAATTAATTTTTACATAATGAGTGGATAATTTCCTTGTTGTTAGGGATGATATTGAAACCCTAGCCTATGGATTAAGATTTTAATAATTTTTTTATTTCCCTAATTATCATGAGACCGTCTGTAACACCCTAAATTTTTATAACCTAAAATGTAAATATTTAACCTTTTTATCTAAAAAAATTTAATATTTAATTATTGATTTAATTATTTTTGTGAACCTTTGACTCACAATCATAGATAAATTATTTAATAAATTAATATAATCATTTTTATCATTTTATCTTACTCTTATTTAAATAAACCATAAACGCATAATTTTACCAAAATTATTTTCTTAAATTAATACACTATATTTTGGATAAATTAATATAATATTTTCCCAATAGCCTAAATTTAATATAAGTAAGATGAAGTGTTATGTGATGTTAAATATAAGACTAGGGGTTTATTCTTTTAGTATCACCTATTTTAGTATAGTTATTATTATTACATGGTTTAGGGGCATTTTGATAATTTTGCATGTACTATAGTGGTTATTCTAAAAAACATGCATGATAAGTATTATTTGATTTTAAATATGAGGATAGGGGTTTATTGCCTTAGCATCACCTATTTCAGCATGGTTATCAATATTATATAGTTTAGGGGCATTTTGGTAATTTTACATGTACTATGAGGATTATTCTAATAAATGTGCATGATAATTATTATTTGATATTAAATATGAGAACTAAGTATTATTTGATATTAAATTAAGAACTAAGTATTATATTAGTATCACATATTTCAGCATGATTATTAATATTACATGATCTAGGGGTATTTTGAAAATTTTGCATGTACTATGGGGATTATCCTAATAAACATACATGATAAATATTACTTGATGTTAAATATGAGGACAGGGGTTTATTGTTTTAGTGTTTCCTATTTTAGCATGATTATCAATATTACATGGTCTAAGGGCATTTTGGAAAATTTTCATGTACTATGGGGATTATCCCAATAAATGTGCATGATAAGTATCACTTGATGATAAATGTGAGTATTAAGTATTATTTGATGTTAAATATGAGAATAAGGGTTTATTGTCTTAGTATCCTCTATGTCAGCATGATTATCAATATTATATAATCTAGGGGCATTTTAGGTAATTTTGCATGTAATATGATGATTGTTCTAATAAACATGCATGATAAGTGATATTTGACGCTAAACATGAGAATATGGGTTGTTGTGTTAGTAACACCTGTTTAGCATGAGTATTGATATTATATGGTCTAAGGACATTTTGGTAATTTTGAATGTACAATAGCAGTTATCCTAATAACTATGCTTGATAAGTTTCACTTGATGTTAAGAGTGATAATAGGGGTTTGATGCCTTAGAAACTCATATTTGAGCATGATTATCAATATTATATGGTCTAGGGGTATTTTGGTAATTTTGTATGTACCATGGTGATTGTTCTAATAAACATGCATCATGAGTGTTGTTTGATGTAAGTATGAGAATAGGAGTTTGTTGTATTATAAATACATGTTTCAACATGGATATCAACAGTATATGACTTAATGACATTTTGGTAATTTTAAATGTACTAAAGTGATTAACCTAATAAATATGCATGCTAAGTGTTGTTTTAAGTTAAATATGATAATAATAATATGACATAGGGTTTGTTGTCTCGATATCACATGTTTCAGTATGAATATCAATAATATATGGTCTAGGGGCACTTTAGTAATTTTGCATGTACTGTGGTGATTATCCTAATAACCTTGCATAATAAGTATTATTTGATGCTAAGTATGACATGTTATGGTTTGTTGTGAAATTAGGGTTTCCAAGGGAATAGGTTTGTCCCGGGGTGGTAGTTGGGCAAGAGTCATGTATAAGTTGTGCATGTTTATGTGTTGAATCTAGAATAAATAAAACATGAACAATACACTACTCACTTAAAGTGAAATATCACTTGAGTCAGACCCAGTTGTACCTATTGCTCTATCGATGAGAATAGTGGTCAGGAGCATTCTGCCTTGAAAGTTGTACCCTATTGTTCCACCAGTGAGAATAGTGGGGTCCCGAACTCAAGTAAAGTAAACCATCAAATGATAATAACCTTGGGAAGACACTAATCACTTAAAGTGAAAGATCACTTGAGTCACACCTAATTATACCTACCGATCCACCGACGAGAATAGTAGCCACCAAAGTCTTACACTAGAAGTTGTACCCTACCGTTTCAACGGTGAGAATAATGGGGTCCTGAACTTAAGTAAATTAAACCATTGGATGATAATAACTTTTGGAAAGACACTAATTACTTACAGTGGAACACCACGTGGGTTAGGACTGGTTGTACCTTGATTACCAATCCACTGGTGATAATAGTGGCCATGAGTGTTCTGTCTTGGGGCTGTACTTTGATTACTGATCAACCGGTGAGAATAGTGTCCAGGAGCACCCTGCCCTAAAAGTTGTATTTATTGACCATTCCACCGGTGAGAATAGTGGGGTCCTTAAACCCACGTGGATAAAATTATGAGTTAACTATTTACTGCACTAATATCTTGAGTTCAGATAATAATAAATGAGCCAATATGATCTACACATGCGTATGTTATTCCTTATTATGGTGTTATTGAGAAGTTGTGGGTTGATTAAGAGGATTGTGCATATTATTGAGAATGATGTGGCTTTCTAATTATACTACAAAGAGCATCACTTGGATGTTTCATTAGTAAGTTTCAGTTATTTCCAAGTGAATTATTATTGGTAGCATATGATCTTGATGAATGTGGTTATATGAATGATTATCACATTTCAATAAATATATGCATAATTCAATGTTCACATGATTGATGTGTTACATGGGGGCATTGCATATTAGTCTTATATAATGGGTTGCTCAGTACCATTGTACTGAAGTGTTCATTTCTTAGCCCCCTACTTATTCAATGGGCAGTGAACTTTGTAAGGTAGCTCGCAATCTCTATTCAAGGTTATTATTCCAGTCAAGAGCATATGGTTATTCGGGGTTCTGTCCGGTAGCTTGAACCAGAAGTTTTTGTATTTTCCCTATAATCTCTTTTATTTTTCCCTTCCACTTACATTTTTGTAACCATATTTAGTGGATTTTATTTGGAAGGTGGACTAATCTCTCTAACTGTTGCACTAACATTTTAGCCCTAGCACTTGGTATTGGAACAATAGAGAAAACCAATCTGCTATTAAGTGTGGCGATAGTACCGTAAAATTTACGATCTTAGTTTCCTCTTGTAACTTTTAAAAATGAAAATTTTCAGTAGTAAATTTTGGGGATGTTATACCTTCCTCTGACTCTACTTTAATTACTATTTTTTATATGTGTGATTCTATCAAGTATGATTTATAAGGTAAATATCTCGTTCTAGCTTCCTTATAGTGGCAATATGTACGATTATGTGCTTGTTAGGTAACTATATATGTAATAACCTGTATTTTTTTAATCCAATTTTATTAAGTTTAATGATTTTATTAGCGTAATTTGATGTAAACATTTAATTATTTTAATTTTTATTTGTTTTATGGATTTATCAACGATTTTGATTTCATAATTGAATTTAATTAATCGTTGTCATTGTGGATCATTCTAGATAAATTCGTTCACGACCATGATTTTATTATATTCATATGATTTCGATTTTCGGTTAAAAATATGTATTGATATTCTTTCTCGTATTTTAAAATTTTTAATAATTTAGATTCGTTTTCGATTACAACTTCGTCGTGTGATTATGACTTTATTTTAGAGTTATATTTCTTTAACAATATATATGTTATTTAAATTATAAAAATTTCCATTTAAAATAGTCAAATTTATTTTAATTATTTTATCCGTAGAAAATATTTCTGACTTTGAATCTATTTATTTTTTAAGTCGTTAAGATCTTCGGGAAGTTTTAAATTAAAAAGATATTCGGAGCTTATTTATGGATTTCTTTCCGAAATTAATTTCCTTCCATTTTACCCTTTTTGGTTGCAGAAGACCTATTTCAGAAATTATTTAAATTAGTCTCGGTTTATTATAATTTGACTTAAATATTTTCTTATATACTTTTAAATAATTTTTCGAGGTCTTATAATGTATTTTCATAAATAATATAAATTTTTATGTTCGTTGGTAAATTCTTCCAAAATTCTTTATGTAGCTCTTATATTGATTTTAAGCCTTCGGATCCCTGCGAAATGATTTTCGCTTAACAAATTTTAGATAAAATCTTCCAATAATATATTTTTTTAGATGTTCAGTATTTCTTGTATATTTTTAATTGTATTTAAAAAAAAAAAGCCCAAACCACAACCTGGCCAACCCCCATCTTCTTTTCCTTTTCTCTCTTCTTCTCTCCCTTCTCTTCTCTTTCTCTTTCCCGACTGCCCCGTTCTCTGCACCCCAACCCTAACCCTCATCTCCTCCTTCTTGTTCCTTCTTCGTTAACACTCGATAACCACTACAGCCATGACCGTTGCCGACGCCGATGCAACAAGCAATAGCCGGAATAGCCATATCAGTCGCAGCTGAAGCTGCGCAGCAGCAATAATCGGAGCAGATAGTGCCGCCGTCTGGTCACAACAAGCTCGGGTGATGGCCGGGGAGCACCGATCGACCTCCGACAGAGCTTCTCTGGCCTTGACTTGTCCCGATTTGCTAATCTTGTTTGGTATAAATTTCTAAAAACCCTAACCATTGATTTGATTAATTGAGTATGAATTAGCTTATGATAAGCTAAATTGATTGTGTAATTATGTATATATATGTTATATGATTGATTTATAGTGGTTAATTGTAGTGTGTTTGGTTGATTTGTGAAAATCGGATTTTGGTCGGGCTATGCCCGAATTTTTTAGATTCGTCTGATTAAGTTATTTTGGGTAAATTGATTTTACAATATGCTATAAAATATATCCAATTTCATATTGGAATCATCAATTTGAGAAATTTATGCAAAACTAATCAGAATTGGCTTTCTAGACCAAAATCTGCGCGTGATAAAATTGGATTGCATAATTGAGTTGTTTCACTCAATTGATTTTAGAATACATTTGAAATGTATTAAATTTTATATCAGAAGTGTTGATTTGGAAAAATTGTGTGAATTTAATCGGAATTAGATTTTTAGGTCAAAACTCTTGCGGGTCTAAATTATATTGTGTAATCGTGTTATTTTATTTAATTGCTTATGTAATTTGCATTAGAATATATTTAATTGCAATTACAAACCGTCAATTTAAATATTTTAGCAATAATTGATCGGATTTACATTCTAGGCTCAAAAACCCTAATTATACTAAATTGGGTATTTATTTTATTGGTTTTGATCAATTGATTGTATGATATGTTATAAAATATGTCTAATTACATTTCTAAACATTCAATTTAATTAAATTAATAGAATTCAACTTAATTATATTTTGGGCCTAAAATCCTAGATTTCAAGTGAAATTATGAAATTTGTCATTTTTATAGTTGTTTTTCTAAAATTTAATTTATAGAAATAGTTGAAATGATCCTAATTGCATTCTAATACCTTTAATTGGAATTAATTGATTTGTTATATCCGAGTTTGTGTCTTGGGCTTTGAAGCCCTAGTTTCGGAAACCGATAGTCTTGAATTGGCTACTCGGAAGATTGTTTTTGTTGAAATTGATTATCTAGATTTATCTAAAATTAGTTTAATTGTGTTTTAAATCTATCAATTTAGAGTAATCGAAGTGAATTAGTCGATTCGTATTTCGGGCATTAAAAACCTTGATTGTGGGAGATGATTTTATAAAATTGATTATGTTATGCGTCTTTTACCTAATCGATTACCGACTTTGATTTAAAATTTATTTGAATTATGTTTTTACCTTATTAGGTTGGATTGGTTCTCTGAAAATGGTTGGTTTATCTTTTTGGTTGTAAAACCTAATTAGTAAGTTATTTTCGATAAAATTAACTTATCCTCTATTGTACTTTCCCTAGTTTTCTAATTTAATTTGAAATGCCCTAAGTGATATGTGTTGAACTCGATATGGTTAATACTTAATTTTAAATCTTTACGGAGCTATGCTCTTTAGTATTAGGTTTTGGGCACATTTTTCAAGAAAGACAGTTCTCCTTATTGATTAAATTGTAATACTTGAATTGTTGATTGATAAGGTAGTTTCTAACTTAGTCCTACGATCTCTATTGGGGATCTAGGAAATCATTATTGTGGATCCTCGAGCTAGTGATCTCCCTCTCCTTCTTATCTCACTTAGCTAGCTTCGGAGCTAGGTAAGTCTCTACTTACCTCCACTTATGGGTGTTTCGTGAGGACGGATCGTTGTGCATATGTGTTAAGATGGTGAAAGTTGTGTGAATCACATGGGTTGGTATGTCAAACATGTAATATGCCTTATATGATGCCTTGTATGATCATGAGGTTTAAGTAATTCATACTTTGGCTTATTGTTGAGCATGATAGGGTAAAAATATGCATGATAGGGCTATTTGAATTTTTTGAGGAGGACGAATGTAAAAGAATGTACTTACACGTGCTGGAATGGGATTTCATTTTTTGTTTAGGAGTATGATTGAGTAAAAGAGCATGTTACAAGTATGATTAAGTAACAAAGCATGTTAAGCTTGTTACATTCAAGCAAGGATAAGTGAAAGACATGTTAAAGATATCATTATATATATATATATTGATTCATTGACTAGGAAGCATCTTAATGTGTGGCATGGACTGTTTGCCAAGAGATGGAGCACACTTTATGATTTTCTAGTTGCATGGTGCATTACGAAATGATATGAATGAATGTTAATAATTTAATGCCACTCTTAGTGTAACAAAGTGTTGAATGTGTTTGAATCATGGTTCGGGGCTGATCATGTCCTTAAGTAATGCTCGGGGCTGAGCATGCCCCTCAGTAATGCTCTGGGCTGGAAATGTCCTTGAGTAATGTCCGGGGCTGGACATGTCCCTAGGTAATGTCTGGGGCTAAGTATGTCCCTAACCCTAAGTAATGCTTGGGACTGGACATGTCCATGAGTAATGTTCAGGGGCTAAATTCCCGATTGGTTTGGTTTAACGTTGTCCATAAATACCCGATTGGTTTGGTTTGGCGTTGTCCATAAATGCCTGATTGGTTGGTTTAGCGTTTTCCATAAATGCCCGATTGGTTTGGTTTGGCGTTGTCTATAAATGCCTGATTGGTTGGTTTAACATTGTTCATAAATGATCAGTTGGTTTATTTGAATCTCTTATTGGTTTAAGATGTTTGGATCTGAATTTGTATGGTCGTGTAATGAGTTGTTAATAATATGGATTATTCCTACCTAAGCCACATGAGTTACCTTACATTTCCGTCATACCACACTTACATGTTTAAGTAGGATGTTACATATGTTTCACATGTTATTATATGTGTATGGTAGGATTTATGATGTGGGTATTGAGTATGTATAATATTTTATCAATGTAATGCACCATGATTCAATATGCACTTGATGTTGTAGTTTATGTCTCTCCCATAAGATAGGGTAGTGGGATTTACTCAGTATTGGACCCATACTGATACTACATCGGTTGTTTGGGTCCTGTGATGATCCACTGATGGTGAGGAGCAGACCATTTGTGTAGGTTTTGTATTAAATGTCTTATTGTCGAGAGGAATGTTTTCTTTGGATTTTGAGAGTAGGCTATCTGGTGACTCGATTTGGTGAATAAAGTTGGCTCCATTATTGGGACGCCCCTTGGTTCTTTTCTCAGATTTTATTGTATCTCAAATGTATTATTTTGGTGTATAAATCATTCACTTGATTTGTATTTGGTTAGTTTGTGATTTTGTTGGAGATGTATTTGGATTTTATATCCTTTTTCTTTTTAAGTTTTAAAGTCCAGGATTATTTCATAGGTACCGCTGATTTATTTAGCGATGATTTTATTTAGTAAAATTGTTCATTTCCCATCTGCATGTGGATATCTCCTTGTGGGAGTTTATCCTCAGTGCATAAATGTTGGTTGAATTTTATTGGACAGGTTTTAGCCTTGCATCTAACATGAGATAGATGGTGGATATTTATCTTGTGTTAGGTGTGGCGGTAACATTCCCCAAATCCTATTTTAGCTTCCTCATTATTCTTTTAAACGAAAATTTTTAGGAATGAAAATTGGGGGTGTTACAATATAAACATGTTATATTTTATGTGTATAAATTGTACCTAGGTTAGATAACAATTCACCTAATAATTTTTTAATTTTCACTAGAGTAGTGGAATGCTTAAATATGTGCAGGTCAAAGGTGATAAATACAACTAAACATGCTTGAGTTGTTAGTTTGGATACTCATATTGGCATCCTTCCACTTATTTTTAATGCAATGGATTTAGTTAAATATAGGAGTCGATTGTTTAGACTATCCTGCCTGAATTCAATAGGATTTAATATTTTCACTTCTTCTTATTAATCAATTTAGGGGAAACATATAAGGTATATAAACATATTTCTAGCTTGCAACTTGATTGATATTTCTCTTATGATTAATATGCAACATAATAGTATTTACTTTATCTTAACCTAATATAGTGGTGAAAATCGATTTCCTATCATGTTTATCATATTCACATTCAACCATAGTTATTTTCATATTTAATTTTATATGATTTTTATTATTTTATATTTTAATCCACCATAATTATATTTTCTTATTATTTATTTTTGTGTGAATTAGAGCCTTTTATTTTTAATATTTTTTGTGCTAGCTAAAATTAGGTGAACTTTCTCAACCTTTTCCCTAGAACGATACATATCTTACCAATAATATAATTCATGATGAGAGGATTTAAATTATATGCCAACTAAAGCCACGCCATAGAATTAAACAAAGTATGTGCATGTTGTTTATCTATAATATGATATTCAATAAAAATCCAATGGTTGTAGATAGTTAGATATATAAATAACACACACACACACACACACACACACACACACACACACACACACACACACATATATATATATTACATAATCTTCTCAAACCAGCAGTTCACGATTATTCAAACAAGTCATCTTATGAATAAATGAGTCAATTCTATCCTAATCAAGCCCAACCTATTTAATGGTGCACTTAAAATTATGGCTTGAGGTAATTAAGCTCACTTTTCTTTTAACATAAGAAATGAGTTGAATAAAGGTTTTATCAAGTCAAGTAAAGCTTATCTCAATCCATTTACATCACTTTGTATGAAAATGCACATAAGAAATATTAGACATTAATATATAAACAAATATTGGAAGATTTGACTATAAATATCTATAAAGTTTGCGGAAATATAAAATATTAGAATTATATATTATTTGTTTGTTTCTATTTTTTCTCATTACTTTGAGGAATTCAAAATGTAAATATAAATGAATTTTCATGCACAAATATAATATTTAAGCAAATACAATGTTTTTCTATATATAAATTATTGTTTTTCCTTAAATGACTTATCTCAATTAATTATTATTATTATTATTATTATTATTATTATTTGTGTAAATTTCTCTTCACTGTTAATTTTTTTCTCCAAATCTTATCTGATTAATAAACCTTTATCATTAATTTATTTGCAAGGTTATCATCGTTTATCCATTTTAATTAAACCTTTATCAATTTTTAATCATTTTATATTCCTTTTTCTCTTTACATTTCTTTTTTATTATTATAATCATTAACTAAAATTTTTAAGCATTGCAGTCTTTTTTTTAGGAGAAAAGGTTATAACCTATTTATTTCTTAAGAAAGCCATGACACAACTATATGCAACAAAGCTCTGGTATTTTTAAAAAAAAAATTTATTTATGCATCATTATTTTAATAATCTTCAATAAAATATTATGAATATTTTTTATGACAACTATTTATATTATCTCATATAATCTATTGATGTTTTCAAAATATAATTGTCTTACTATTTATTTATTGAATATTTTTTCTTGTATTATCTGGAAATTATGGAGATTTAGCCATTTTATTAGTGTAGTTTATAATGCAAATGATGTTGTGATATAGAGAAACTCAAATACATATATAAGACAATATAGTAAGGAAAAGAGGGGAGAGTTATATTATTCTCATTAATATGTATGTGTTCTCTTCTATCTCCACACACCTCTTATTCATATATCTATATAACTCTATGTCATAGTGGAGAGGGAGTTAATAATATGGGAGGTAGTGGAGAAGACAGATAGTTGAGAGTTATAATCATAATGGGGATAGGGGTTACAAATTGGTAGAACTAATACTAAACAAATAAATGTACATCCACCTAGAAAGAATATCTACAACACCCCCTTAGATATATATCTCCTCATATTTACAACTTTTCCTAGATATGTACATATCATGATATTTGTAACACCCTCCATAGCTACTAAGTATTTTACAATTATACATTAAGGTGTAAATGAACCTCAAAAATATATCCCTATATACAACAGTGTCTCATTCATCAATATTTAATATTTTCCTTTAAGAACACACTTTTGAGATACTACCTCATTAAAAACATTGTTAGGAAAACCATGTAGGATAAAACCATGAATAAAGAAACTAATACATTTTCTCTCCTTTAACTTAGTATGTCTCATTCATATGTTAAATTACGTATGATTTTGTTGAAAGCATCCATTGATAGTGCTCTCAACTAAAACTTCGCTAGTAAATTTTTTTCAGAAAAAGGCTACTTTTGTACAAATACATGTTACCAAAATGAATTTTTGACTATTTCTTATGAACATCCACTATTAGTTAATATGTCTAACAAAATCAAATATTTTAATTATTGTCCATCTAAGTCAAACTCATTAAGAGGATACCTTTGACTTTCATATGTTTATTCCATCTCATTCAATCATTTATCAAGTGATATTGCATAGTGAATCGATAATATTTCTCATTTTTATCCATTATCAGTTGTAAGTATTTAGGTAAAGACATCACCAATATCTACTTCATACTACCTTATACTATTGTAAAAATAATTCATGAATATTTTATACCTCAGAAGAATATATTCTCCAATTATATCCGTGTGGACATTTTGACTCATTATGGTAGGATTTATATCCTAATCCTATTAAAGATTATAAATCATATTTTGATGGTTCAACTCTTTAAACCTATATCATACACTTATAGGGTATTTGTATCATACTTGTTATTAACTTATTAGAATTCACTACAAGGATTTTTATGAGTTAGAACTTTAGTCAAGGGTAGATATAACTTTTGTGATTTCTTAGCCATAATAAATGTAAGTGGTAGCTAAGCTACATTTAGCAAGCATACACATCATCAAGGAAACTTTGATTATTATTTTTTGGGTCCATATCTTATGGTGTCTTTTAAGTGCTTGCTTGCTTTATGATCTCCATCTCCTTTTCTCTCTGAGATTGAAGAAACTAACATTCATAGTCTTCTTTGTGGCTAAATTTCATATCCATGGGATAATGCATGCATATATAAGACACACAAAATATTTTGAGATAAGTATTAGGTTCATTTTAATTAACCTAAATTAAGGGATAATATGATATACGATTAGTATGTACCAATTTTTTTTTTGCATGTATGTTGGCATATTACTTCAAAACCTTACTAACAAGAGTCTACAAATCAAATAAATAATCAATAATACTACCAGGTAATTACGCTTCCTACTTGAAGCAATGATATTTATCCTAACTAGATGATTATTTACTTCCATGACAATGCAACAATATTAGTTGTAAAATATAACATGTGACCTTCCATTGACACATCAATATATACCGTAGTATCTTTAAATGGTCTATATGCATCTACTTGAATTCTATTAAGGACATAATAGATTTTGAATTTTCTTGTATAATAATGACTTAATTGTAAATTTGACTAGAATAATATGTTGTTCATATGCGATTACCAGTTAAAAGAATCTTCATAATTCTAAATGGGTGCTCTTGCAAGCTTTAATGACTTTGGTTATTATTTTTGCACTAACGTGGTCTTATTCCTCATGTCACAAAGATAATATTTTATGATACACTAACTTTTGGTTAGTGACACCTATTAACCTTTCACATATACCAAATGCATATATTATACATTTATCTCAAGCTTACTCCAATATGGTATTGATGGTATCAATGCCATCAAATTCTCATATACCATAGTAAGTTTTGTAGGAACTTAGCTACAATATCATGTACAATTATTCTATTTGATTGTTTCTTCAATAAACCTTTTAATATATTTACTATGTCGTGTACATTTGTACATTCTTTCCAATTATAAGCTCATAAAATGCATAAAAAAATAAAGTGTACAATTTCATTCCAATCGAATATATAGATCTTTTAGAGCGTATTCAAGTTTATAAGACTAGAAGCCTTTAGCCTCTATTATTAAATTACTTATATCAAATATGAAACTTCACATTTCAACCATTAACCTAATAACCAAATATAAAGCTTCAAACTTCAACCATCAAACTACTTATTAGATAGGAGTTTTTAGGCTTCAAACCATAAAATACCTCTATCTACCAAAAATATAATATAATGAAAATGCTATTATAAATATGTAACACCCCAAAAATTTGTAACATTTATTTTTAGGTGTTTAGTCTTTTTAATCAGAACTAACCCTAAAAGCTTGGCCTAATTATTTTATTTTTAACCTTTGACCTGTAACACAAATATATTCTTAAATATTTTTCCCCAATTATTTTACCTCTTTTTTTTTAAACTTAGCCTAAGCATAATTA
Source organism: Tamarix chinensis (assembly GCA_030549775.1). Lineage (NCBI taxonomy): Eukaryota > Viridiplantae > Streptophyta > Magnoliopsida > Caryophyllales > Tamaricaceae > Tamarix > Tamarix chinensis. The sequence goes on from CM060175.1 coordinate 96,018,683, forward strand.
TTTTTACCTGATATATTTTTATCCATTACCCTAACCTATCCAAACTAAACCTAAAACCAAATAAATAAGTTTCTATCCTATTTCTACCTTACCCTACCATTTTTCTTCATAATCCCCATTGTGTGCCCCATATTCTCCACCAAACACTCTCATGTTCCCCTTACCTTATGCTGCAACTTTCACTACACCCACACCCCCACCTGTCAAACCATCCTTCTCACTCGTCCCTATCACCCTACCCTTCTTTGCCGAACCATACCCCTCTTCTCCATCTATGTGAAAATATACACAAATACAACCCTCTACATTATATATACACACATACATGTATAACCTACTAATTTTTACCCAACTTGCTTCCTTTCTCAACTTTATTTGTTTTCATCTCCTACTCTATTCTCTCTAACAAGCACCCTCTTACTCCCTTTGTTTGGGTTGCTCGCCAACCACCAACCTACTTGTAATACTCTGAATTTTTGCTAAAACTAATCTCATATAATTAATACATTAATCCAATTCTAATCTTGAGAAAAAAAAATTTTTAGCCTTACCCAAATTTCTTAATCCCAAAATCTTAACCTAATCCAAATCTTTGACTCGGATAAATTATATTTCTTAATCCGACCTTAATCATGGTAAATTTATATCATTAATCTTACCTATTTTAGCTAATTAAAATTTAATCTAAATTCTAACTTAAGCCTTTTTCCCTTTTTCATTTTCTTTCTCCTTTTCCCTTTTTCCTTTCTATTGTGCCGATTTCTTCTCCTCTTCCTCCTATCTTGCGTGTGTTTTCCTCCTCTTCTGTAATACACAACCATCACCTCTCAAACGTCATCTCCCATCTATTTCATTGAATTTTTGGCCACTCCCTTGTGCCTCTACCTCTAATTCCCATTGTCATCACCCTTTACTGATCCATCCATTTCTCTATCGTTCTTCACCTTGCACCATACTTATATACCACTCCAATCTCTCTCTACTTCATTTAATGTTCAACCACCTCCACTTTCTCCTTTTTCTATTGAGCAACCAACCTGCCTAAACCTTTTCTTCTTCTTCTTCTTCTTCTTCTCCTTCTTCTTCTTCTTCTTCTTCTTCTTCTCCTTCTTCTTCTTTTGTTCCAGCTCTTGAACCACCATCACCACACACCACCACAACCACCAAGCACCGATGTGGCTTGGTAAATCAACCCCCTCAATCACCCAATCATCCCCCTCACCGTCGTCATCCACCACCATTGTCATCACCTTCTTTTCTGACTCGTCTGTTGCATTTTGGTGAGGCCTATGGCTCACACATGGTCACATGCATAGTCGTGTACCATTATTTTTCCTTATCGCATGCCTGTGCATACTCTTATAGTTCACCTATGCATACTCGCACAGGCAACACATTGCCTTGTCACGCCCATGCATCCTTGTTCTTTTCCACTTGTGCATCTGCTACATGCACATGATAGTGCTTCCTTTGCACTGCCTGCCCATGTGACTTCCTAACTCAGGGCCTGGGTGAGCATAGCCTACCACACGCCTATGCAACCTCCCTTTTTTTGGCTATGCACCCTTTTTTACACCCTAAAAACTCACCTAAACACCACCAAAATTTCACCATAGCACCACTATACCTTCCACCACACTTCTATGCAACTCAAGCTTCACTTTAACTTTGGTTATTTTTATTTTTACCCTCCTTTACCTTAACTTTTCCCTCAATTATAATGTTCAAGACTAATTGTGTATTATTTTATTTTTTAAGACAATATTATGGTGATCTCATAGGAGGCGACTTATGATTTACGTGTATAGAGCTTGGTGTCCTTGTTGGTAATGATACATGTCGTAGCTAAGACTTTATATGTATGTGTATATGATTTTATATCGAACATGATATATAGATGATATTATTCTATGATATGATATCTTGATAGTAATGAAATTGTGGAAGTATGTTTTTGGTATAATGTTGTATATACATCTATGTAAATAATTAAGGATATATGTCCCAAATGAATATTAGAAATTTGTATGTATTAGTATTGGGATTTATAAGGCTTGGGAGAATATGAGCATTTTAATCATCCTAAATGTATTATGATCATTTGAGGATAATTATGTGGTCGTGATTATGTTATTCAATTATATGTCTTGCATACTTATATGAATCCTGCAAGATAATCTCGAATATAGAATCAACTCTAATAGGATACTAATAATTTAAAGTGAAAGATCACGTGAGTCGGGCCAAGGTACTTATGTGGGTTCGTTCCACCGGATAATAATAGTGGCTCAGGTGTGTTGTCTCTAATAGGTGCATTAGTCTGTTCCATTAGATTAAGAATAGTGGGCCCCCATACTTAACGTGAATGAAAATACGATTAAGAGATAAATTATTAATGGAAAAGATACTAATAGTTTAAAATGAAAGACTATGTGAGACAAAACTGACGTGCTGAGTCCGTTCCACTGAATAATAATAGTGGTTCAGTTATATTGTCCCTGAGATGTAATTCATACCGTTTCACCAATTTAAAAATAGTGGCTCATAAGCATTTTTGCTCTAAAAGGTGTTGGGTCTGTTCCACCAAACAATAATGGTGGCTCAGGTGTGTTGTCCTTGACAGGTGTTTTATACCATTCCATTGCTTTAAGAATAATGTGGTCCCTAAATTTAACATAAATAAAAGATTAAAAGATGATATATCTATATAATGATACTTGAAATAAGTATTTACCCAAAACTGTTTATATTATCACACGTATGCTTACTTTATTATGTGAACTCGTGCATTATGTGTAATCATACTTCAATTGTAACGTTACCTTACTTATTACTTAGCATACTGATCATCCATTTCATGGGTTTTACTCATTCCCACGAGTAGATGATCGAGATGTCTTTGTGTATGTTGATGATGACCCAGTGAACGAGTTTGTAGCCTTTGATACATTATATATGGAGGAGTGATTTTTGTATCATGGTTTTGGGAGTAGAGTCATGTTATCCAGATGATAGTTCTAATCGGATACCTCTTAGATTCATGTTATCCATTTTTGTATTTTAGATTATTGTACAAAGAATAAGCCTCCAAACTCTTATATAATGTTTATGAAAGGTCCCTTATTTTCTATTTATCATGATTTACTTCATAATTGTTTTACCTTATTTTTGATGTAAGGATGGAATGGTAAACTAGACTTATATCAATTATGGCAGTAATACCTAACTATTTGACAATACGTTTCCACTTAAAATAAAATATTTTAATAGTAATTTTGGGGGTGTTACACTACTCCCTTTCTCTTCACCTCACCAACCAACGTCATCCCCTACCTTGTCTAGCCAAAAACCAATGTGCATCACCCCTTGCATCTCACCTCCCAACAAACCATCCTCCACTATCTCACAAAACCATCTCACTTTTTTCCCTTCTCCTACTCTCCCCTACCCTCTCAACTTTGTTTGGGTTTCAACGAAATCGACCACCACCACTCCCCTAGCGTGCACCAACCCCTATGTCATCGACCACCATAACCTCCACCACCGAATTCTTCTTCTTATTCCCCCACCAACCCTGCTTTTTTCTTCTCTCCTTCCCCACAACAATATTTACTAATCCCTACCCAAATCTTTGGCTACTTCTCCTTAAACAATGACAAATTTTGTTGTTGCTTTCCCTTCCACTTTAGCACCTTCCACCATAGCCATACATCACCTCTTTGACCATTTTGTACCGTTGCCTTACCTTATCTCCTTCCTCCACCACACCGAACAGGCCACAACCTCCACCACCTCACAACCATCAAACTAACAACCACCACCCTTCGCCAGCCCTCCGTTCTTCTTCCTCTCCTTTTTCTTCTTCTTCCTTCATCCTCCTCTTCCTCCCAGTCTAGTTGTTTTGTTTCTGCGCACCTACCTATGCCCCAACTGTGTGTCTTCATCTCTACGTGCACAATTGCGCCTTGTTGCACAACCTTCCCATGCTCCCTCTTGTGCACGTCTCCAACCTTTCCCATACCACCCTCTTCCAAGCCACCAACCTATAGAACCACCGCCATCTCCACTACTCTCCACTGTCCGAACCAACATCAGCCCCTGCACCACCCTCATCGCAACCTAACCTAGCACCCCTAGTGTACCCCTACTCACACTACATGAGCAATGTAAGGTGTGTTTGTTTTACAATTTTTGGTACCTATTATTACTATGTAAGGATATTTTGGTAATTTTAGGAAAAAATATATTTCATTTTTATAATTATTATTTTATTTGTTAAATATTAATATGATATTTTGGTATCATTTTTAGGTACGAAAGTTGATTAATGGGATCTTGTAGTATTTAGTAGGATACCACTATTTTTGCATTTTTGCTAGAATTCATGCAAACTTTATACTCTCCTAAAATAGTAAATTTTACATGATAACACATTAGGATTTGTATGTTTGAAAAATGTTAGTATGAGTTACTATATTATAATTATGTGTTAGCTATTATATCCTGAAAATGAGTAAAAATAACATGTTATCATATGTAAAATATTTTGGGTACAAAAGTAGGTCAAAATGATCTCTCATGATTAAGTTGAAATGTACTTGAAAAATAATAGGACGAGCATGTTTAGATATAATTATGGAATAATAATCATGGATGTGTGCCCTAAGGACAAATTGGTTATTTTAAGAGTATTATGATTTTTACCATTACAAGCATGTATAATGTGTATTATATGTTGTAAAGCATGAGATTATGTGATTATGGATGTATTAGATACGAATGTTAAGGTTTTATATGCAAAATCTTGAATAAGGGCAAAATAGCCATTTGAATTATCTAATAACTTAACTACATGATGAATTGATTTAATTATTATATTTTAGCCTTTTCATGATAAACCTATAAATAAAATATATTTAGTAATATAATAGGATGCTAATGTGGTAATTTTGACCTTAGAGGCATTTTGGTTATTTTCAACCTAATTATGGAATAATAACCATCGATGTGTGTCCTAACGACAATTTGGTCATTTTATGTGTATTATGATTTTTAATATGACAATAATGTTTAATATTTATTATATGTTGTTAATCATGAAATTATGTGATCGTGTATGTATTAGATACACATGTTGGGGGTTTTATATGCAAAATCTTGAATAAGGGCAAAATGGTCATTTGGATTATCTAATAACTTAACTACATGATAATTACTTTAATTATTATGTTTTAGCTTTTTCATGACAAACCTATAAATAAAATAGATTTAGTAATAAAAGAGGATGCTAATGTGGTAATTTTGACCTTAGAGGCATTTTGGTCATTTTCAGCTTAATGCGCCCAAAAGTGAATAATTGAGACCAGAATGGCCCTAGTATATTTTTATGAATGACCTTGGTAATGATCTTGTTTATGGTTGTCTCAAAATAAATGGAAAATGAGTAAAACGGTTAATCATGGAAATTAGATCTATGTGATTGTATGCGATTTCGTGGTCGCCTTGTTAAAATACTAATACTTAAAGTGAAAGACCCCGAGATCTGGAACAGTGGCTCTTTAGGGGTCGCTACCTTAAAGACGTAGTTTATCCTACAATTGATCATGGATTTTAGTCGATGCGCCTTAGTGCCCAAACCAGGCCCTATATCTTACTCTATTATATTCTATGCACTATAGAGGTATGCATACTTATAGATTAGGTATCCTTGTCGCTAGTGTACTGCGTTACCTTCCTGTATCAGTGTGACCAAGGTACCTTTGCATTCTTAGGTTAATAGTTGGTAGGATACTGTACTGCCTTAGGGAGGCGGTATGACTAGAGTATCTTAGTGTCTCTAGATTGATTGATCTCCCATTGAGTAAATAGAAATTAGCAACCTTTATGACAACCTATTTTCCTCTAGCAGCCTCCGTGCCTACCTGACCACTTGTGTTTTGGTAGTTGCCTTTGTGCCTACCTATGATGTAATGAGAAGTTATTGATATATTGTAATACCCCAAAAATTTCGAAAACCTATATTTTAATAAATGACTTTATTTGAAATAAAATTTACTTGTAAAATTATTTATTTTAATTATTTTATGGATTTTAGAGCATATAAATTTGGGTAAGATTATTTAATAAATTAAATATAAATATTTTGCTAATTATCATATTATTTTTATAAATTCTCAAACTAATATTTTACCAACTTTATCCTTTTTAAACTAATATATTAGATTATAATAAATTAAATTATTAAATTAAATAATTTATCAAGAATATTACATTTTATGATTTTATAAATTAATTTAATTTATTTCCCCTATTTTCTCATTTTTCCTTTTTCTTTTCCTTCCCCCTTTTCTCCTTTTTCTTCTTTCTTCTCTTTTCCTTTTTCTCCTCCTTGGGCCGCCCGCACCGCCCTGCTTCCTTCTCCCCGCGCATTGGGCCTTTGGCCCGCCTCCCCCTTCTCTCCCTCGCGCGCCGCCCAGCACACCAGCCCGGCCGGCTCCCTTTCTTTTTCCCCTGGACCGGCCAGCCTTTTCTTTTCCTCCTTTCCCCGACCGGCCGCCCACAGCCTCCTTTTTTTCTTCTTCTTCTCAGGCGACAACAGCTCGACCCTCTGCAGCTGCCGCCCGACCACCTGCCACTGCCGCCGCCTGCCGCCGCACCTGCCCCTGCTACTCCCTCCCTCTACCCTGTCCTCTTCTCCCCTCTTTCGAGCCGAGCTACCCCTGCACCCTATCCATGTCTGCACCTCCCTCCTTCCTGTCGCCACCCTCTCCCTGCCACCCTACCGCCTCCCTGCCATCTGCCCCCTTGCCTTTCCTCTTCTTTTCTTCTCCCATTCGCCCATTTTCTTGTCCCATTTTCGAGCCATCTTCTTTCCCCCGAGCTCCCTCCTCTCTCCTTCCTTCTTTCCATTTTTTTTCTGTTTTCCCTCTGCGCCGCCGCCGTCCGCAGCTCCGACCGCCGCACCCAACCCCTGCGCCGACCCTTGCCACCACCCCCTACTGCCCTGCACCCCCACGCCGCCCCCTTGAGCCCTACACTTCCTCCCTTCTCCACCCCTTCCTTCTTTTCTCCCCATTTTTTCCCTTAGCACCAGCCATCTTCGCCGCCGTATCCGCCGCCTTCAACCGCCACGAAACCATCCTTGGCCACCACCAACACCCCCTCTTCACTCCTGCATCCTTACCTTGCCTCCAAACCTCCCCCAACCACCCTCTTTTCTAGCTCAAAGACCTCAACCCGAACATGACTCATTTTCTTCCTTCACCCCTCTTCGAGCCTTTTCCCCTCCCATTTATGCATGACACTCACGCTGCTCATGCAGCGTGAGCTTTTCCCCTTGTGTTGGAAATTGTTTGGAAAATTTTTGAGGTATAATGATAATTATTTAAAGTGTTTTATTAAATAAAATTCTTTTATAAAGCCTTATCCTTTTTATTTCTTATTTCTAACACAATAGTGATGAATGTTATTTTAGGTGTTGAATTGCTAATTATGCTTGATAAGGTTTGAAATTTTGTGGGATTAAGGTAACCGTTAAATCCCGCTTAAATGCATGGATTAACGCATGTTATCACATTAGGCATTATTAATGTGTATTATGCTTGATATATGTTGCTTAGCATATTATATGTGGTTATTGTGTTTATTGATGAAAAGGAAGCATGATAGATTGATGGTATGTATGGGGATAATATTTAAGGTAATAATTTGGTGGTTAGGGAAAATGTTAATTATCATCCATGTTGTCATATGCTATGGTGATATTTAATACATGGTTAATATTTTGCTAGCATTAGGGGGATTTTATTAATGTATATTGTACAAGAGTATGGCCTAATACATATATATATATATATATATATATATATATATATATATATATATATATATGTGCTAATAAGCATTATATTAATTGTAAGAGTCATGGATGAGGCATTAAAGTTAATATTTCATGTAGTATTAATAACAATTTAATAATAAGGGTGTATGAAGAGTAAAATGGTAAATTTGTTAATAAAAGGAGAAATTAATAATTTTGGAAGTAGGGGGGTAAAATTGTAACTTTGTGAATAAAGGATGAAATAGTAATTTTGTAATAAAAGGGGGCAATTTGGTAATTTTGTAATAAAAGGGGCAACTTGGTAATCTTAAAAAAAAAGGAATGGCAATTTGGTAAATTGTAATAAAAGGACAATTTGGTAATGTTATAATAAAAGGGTAAAATTGTAATTTTATAATTAAAGGGCAAAATAGTAATTTTATGATTAAAGGGGAGCATGGTAATTTGGAAATTAAAGGAGGTAAGATAGTAATTTTATAAGGATAAATGGAAATATTATGAGTAAAAGGGCGATATGGTAATTTTTGGGAGTTAAGGGGGTAAAATGGTAAATTTGAAGGTAAAGGGGTAAAACGGTAATTGTGTAAATCAAAGGGGTAAAAGTGAACATTGGAAAGGAGTAAATTGGAAATAATAATTATTGAGAAGGGTAAAATAATAAGTTAAATAACTAAAGGGTAATTTGATAATTTAATAGTAGAGAAGGGTAAAATGGTAAATATGATAAATGTGAGGGGTAAGTTGGTAATTTAACCGACTGGAGGGTATTTTCGTAATTTTGGATAATGGAGTAGGGTAGTTGGTAATTATGACAATTAAGAAGGGCAATTCGGTAACTTAAATAACTAAAGGGTAATTTGGTAAATTTAATAACGGAGAAGGGCAAAATTGTAATTATGATCATATGCAAGGGTAATTTGGTAATTTCACCAACCAAAGGGCAATTTGGTAATTTTGACAATGATGAAGGGTAGTTTGGTAATTGAGAATAAAGGACGGTAAATTGGTAATTAACTAAATAAAGGGTTAATTTGGTAATTAGGATAAGGAGGAAGGGTAATTTGGTAATTTGACCAACTCAAGGATAATTTATTAATTATAATAAAGGAGAAAGGGGCAAAGAGGTAATCTAACCAATTAAATGGAAAGTATATTAAGTGTAATAATTATTAAGGGGGAATTAATGTCCTAATAAGCATGATAAATAATTTAGTAACCTAAATCGAATAAGGGATAACTTGGTGATTTTGTAACAAGGAGGGTAATATGGTAATTTATCAAATAAGGAAGGGGAGACGTAGTGATTTAATAAGTAAAGGGGTAAATAAGTAGTTTGTATCTAGTATATCATTAAGATTGTGGAATTCGTAACATGGCTCTAATAGTGTTGATTAACGAGGTAAGAATATTTGATGATTAGTAAGTATCACGAGAATGAGTTTTAATTCGGAAGTAGAGGAGTTTAGGATGGCCTTAATGATTCTCCTATGTTACTTTGGATGACCATCTGAATAAGAAATTTCTGATGATATCTGATCGATTAAAAGAGGAAATATCTTATTGTCGTGCCCTTTGTGATCACCCTTAATTAAGACACTAATACTTAAAGTGAAAGACCTCGAGATTGGGAATGGTGACTCCTTAGGGGTCGCTACCCTAAGGACGTGGTTTAGTCCACGATTATTATGGTATTTGCTGGTGTGCCTTTGTGCCCCAGCCAGGCCCTACATCTTACTCTTTCTAGTTCTACGGACCTAGTTAGGGGGTATGCATACTTAAGGATTAGGTGTCCTTGTCGGTAGGGTACTGAGTTCGCTTTATGCACCAGTACGACCAGGGTACCTTTGCGTCCCTGGGTTACTAGTTGAAAGGTACTGAGTTGCTTTTATGCACCAGTGCGACTGGTGTACCTTTGTGTCCCGGGTTCTTGATCTCCCTATCGAGACAAATAAAATGGAGTTGTTGTGCTAAATAAAAAGGAAAAATACTAATTGTTAAAGTGAAAGATTAACGAGCCGGGACCAGTTGATTTATTTGATGAGTACCGATCCACCGGAAATAATAGTAGCCCAGGGTGTTTTGCCCTGATTGATGTTCATGAGTATTGATCCACCAGATATAATGGTGGCCCAGGATGTTTTACCCTGGATGATATATATATATATATATATATATATATATATATATATATATATATATATATATATATATATATATGCACGTATTCCGACCCACCGGCCAGAATAGTGGAGGTCCCGAGCTCAATAAAATTTATTTTGGATGTGAATGAGTTATGGAAAATACTAGTCATTGAGACGATTGATTAATGGCCTCAGGGCCCGAAAAATATCTCGATTACTCATCATGGCCTATTGATATTGGTGGATTGGTTAAGGAATATATGAAAGTTGAATTTTACGTATACGCTATTAATGTATGATTGAATTATTGGATGTACAAATAATTGGATCCGAATACCATGTTTATACCTATGGTTATATCTGAATGTAGTAGTATCATGTGTAATATGGCGTGCCTGTATTTTAAGTGCATTTTTAAAGGGTTACTCAGTACTGTAGTACTGAAGGGTTCCCTTCATGGGGCCCCTGCCTATTCAATGGGTAGTACCCCTTGCAGGTTGTATTCAGGTGCTATTCAAGTGGGCCCTTGGGGAGAGCGTAAGGTACTGTCCGGAAATTTTTAGGGTTTTAATTTGTCTCCTTTAAATTCAACGTATTTGTATTTTGTAATCACCGTGGTTGGATGTTTCTCTTGTAAAGTATTTACTGTACTACTCTGATATTCAAATGCTTAAGTTCTCGTAAAATTGTATTTTACTCCTTTAGCCTTAGCACTTAGTACTGGAACGGTATGAGTGAACCGGTCTGGTACTAAGTGTGGCGGTAATACTCTCAAAGTTCACGGTTTATTAAATTGCTTCCGCTAACTTTCTTTTAATTAAACGAAATTTTTCAGTAGTGAATTTTGGGGGTGTTACATATATGCTTGTGAGCCTACCTATGTTATAAGATTTATCGGAATTGATAATAAGGTATGTGACATGTGACATGTGGTTATTATCTTAGTTTTAGGTTGATGTTATTTCTAATTATAATGCAAAGAGTATCTCTTGGATATTCCATTAGTGAGTTTCAATTTGTTTCATATGAACGAGTATGATTAGTATATGACCTTGGTGGAATGTGGTTATATGAATGGTTATTGTATTTTAAATAATGCATGTAAACTTTAATGTTTTATACCATATATTATTAGAATGCCTTACATGCGTTCTATGCTATTGTTTATTATTTTGGTTTAGGATAAAGGGTTGTTTATTACTGTTGTATTTAAGGGTTCCTTTCATGAGTCCCTACCTATTTAATGGGCAGTGGTCTTTGTAGGTTACCTTTTAAGTTCAGTCGAAAATTGGTAGTTTGGTTTGAGAGCTTAGGGTTATTTGGTGTCTTTTGATATATTTGATTTCAGTTGTATTTGGATGCTTATGTCCTCCTATTATTTCTCTCTTTTAAGTTTTGTAATCACTAATGTTGTTTTTATATAACACAATGCTTATCTTTTGTCTCATCTATTATGTTTCTTGTAATCATGTTAAGTATAGTACTGATTTTAGCCTTAGCACTTAGTATGATAATGGTAAAGATAACTGAACTAGTATAAGGTGTGGTAGTAACACCCTTCGTTTTATTATTTTAGTTTCTATGCTTAACTCTGTAAACAAAATTTTCAAGCCCTAAAAATCAAGTTATTACAAAACACTCTGGTCCCTACAGTGTTGAAGGATACTGGACTATGGTAGGTTTTAACTACTTCTAATGAAAAAGTAGGTGCATGGTTTCATGAACAAGCAGCTGTCAAAATATGCACAAAAGTTATCTTCATCACAACTTTGTGATTAGAACAAATATTTTAATTATTTTGAAAATTAAACTTGTAAAAATTAAATTGCAAGAATCAAAATTACATAAATAGGAAGTTAAAAAATAAAGTTAGTTATTGGGTTTATATACTACCAAATATTTTGATCTTTCGGATCAAAATATACTTGAGGTATTCAATACCATTAAATATTTTTTATTGGTATTACATAATTCTTGAAAAGCTTTCAACTATTTGATATCCTTGATTAAATGACACACAAGGTATTCATCACATTTTAATCATTCCATCTTTATAATTGAATTGTGCATGAGGTCTTTAAGACCATTAAATCATTGAGCAAAGCTTCCGACTTCCACACCAAATTATGTTAATATCTGTCCTTACCTCAGGTATGTACTTGTAAATAATATTGTTGGCTGGAAGCTTCATGCTTTTACTGACAAGTGTGCAATCACCCATGCATGTTTCAGCTATGTGGGAAAAATTTAGCCAATTCTAGTGGCGCTCCATTAACTTTGGGTAATGGAGTTCATCACTATATTATCCAATAAATTTTAGGTGATGAAATATGTATGTAGTTATGGATAATGATACCTTTGACCCATTTGATCCATGCCTTTTATGTATATGGTGACAAGCGATGAGATCGCAAGTCCATCACTTCTAAATTCACATAATTTTATTAATGTTTCCACTTTAGACAACTTTCCATAATCTTCAAGTGATTGAGATCTATGAATGGTGATGGGCGATGTGGTCACCAATCCATCACTTATAATGTTTGAATCGATCATTTTAGATCCAATTTAGGTCTATTGGAAGAGAGACTTTCCTTCTCCCTCATTTACCTATACCATCCATCTCATAATTGGAACGGAGATTATCATGTATATAATCAAATTAAAAATATATATTGTCAATATATATAATTAGAATTGATCAAAATTTCAATTCACATAAGAATAAAATTAATCAATCATAGTCTTAGGGAGAGATTAATAAGATTCCCATGTTCCTAACTCATTTTAAGACCATACTATATCATCTTTCAAATGTTTAATCAATCCACATTAAGTGGGGGATCGATACCTTCAAAATTTGCTTAACTATAAGACATGTCACATATGTGACATTTCACATTCTTGCAAAAATCAAGATATATCACTAAAAATAAAAGGATAAGATAGTACTCTATGACACATGATATTTATACCCATATAGAATACGAACTAATGGTCAATTACTTTCGGGCACCCTGATGTCCTAAACAAGATCAATAAAGATGATTTTTATTTATTTATCAAGAGTAAAGTCATATTGATAATGTGTTGAGATATTAAGAAACTCAAACAGATATAATAAAATAATATATAGAGGAAAAGAGGGGAGAATCTTCCTACTCTCATTATTATGTATGAATTTTCTTTTATCTCAATAGATATCTTACTCATATATATATAACTCCATGTCATAATGGAGAGGGAGTTAAGAATATGGAAGGCAACAGAAAGTTGGGAGTTGCAACCATAATAGAGAGAACAGTTACAAATTGATGAGAATAATGAGGAGTATTAAAATTAGGACTTGATACTACAAAAAAATGTACATAGTATTAAAATGATATGTTTTTTTTGGTAAAGCAAATGACATGTTATCTTAACAAAATATGATATATATATTATTAGGTAACAAATAAACAAATATATACTATGCATCTCGAGTGCATCATGTAAGGGGCATTCTGTGTTATAGTATGTTGACGCAATATAAGGGTTATAAGGTGATAATGTAATAATTATACTAGAAACGTGTTGTAGCGTTGTGGTCAATAAGACTTACTTCTATGTTATAGATTCCAAGTTTAAGTCTTTCTGAAATAAGGATGGGCATCAATTAAAATACATATGCACATGTAAGAGACACATTATGTTATACTTATGAATGCTTAGATCGTGTCTTTGTTATCTTCCATCGTTATTTGTTTATATTAAAAGTATTACAAACTTATATAGTGCAATATAATCATTCATCGACACATACTTTTAAGATAAAATTTATTTAGGTACCATGATACTTGACACAATATTTTACGGATATTTCGTATTTTGAATAATTATACTCATATATTTACATATTTAAATCATCATTATTTAGGTAATTTTTGTATCAATAAAATTAGATTATGTTAGTTTTAGTTAACTTAGGAATTTTATTTATACTTCCTTTTTCCCATAATATTAGACCTTTTTTTTTTTGGTTTGTCTCAATATACATGCCTATTTTTATATTTATTCTATCAATTCTCTATAATACTATTAATTAATTTGTAATGGAAACATTACTTTATTCAAAATAATTAATTACAAAAAATTCTGGTGTGAGCATAGCTGGATAGGCATAATAAAATATACTGTAAATATGTTATTTATTAAATTTTCTTAATATTTGTGTAAATTTATTTTTTTATGTGATGAGAGAGTAATTTTTAGTATCTATTATCAAAATCTACCTTTATTATACTATATTTAATATAATATAACTTTATTAATATAAAAAATATATAAGTAATAATAATAATTCAAAATGTAAAAAATAATTAACGAGATTATTAAAAATATAGGGTGCTTGTAGCCTGTAGGTACCTAAATATATTCATCCTACTTTCCAAGTTTTTATTTATTTAAAGATACCTTTAAATAATACTAAAAAGGAACCATCTGGTGGAGCGGAAGAAGCTAGCATAAACTAAGCCCTCGGAGCAGGGTGATATAGTCATCGGGGCGGCAGAAGAGAGACGAATCGAAGATGGCGGCATCGTCGAGCAGCGGTCTGACCTTCAAACTTCATCCATTGGTAATTCTGAACATATCAGATCACCACACGAGAGTAAAGTCACAGACACATCATCTCTACCAAAACAACGGCGTAAGTGAAGAGGCAGTTGCTCCTCCATCGAGGGTGTTCGGCTGTGTGATTGGCATTCAAAGGGGACGAACGGTTGAAATCTTCAATAGCTTTGAACTTCTGTATGATCCCTCCACTCAGACTCTTGACCGATCATTTCTCGAGAAGAAGCAAGACCTATGTGAGTCATCTGTTTATAATTATCTCACTGCAGCAGTCTGTTCTAGATAATGCTGATTTGCTGATCGAATCTACTGTTCAATTATAAACTTATAGTTGCTTCAGTTGATAGTTCAAATCTAGTTTACTTTCGTTTTTATCCTTTTTTTTTTCACGAACCTTTCATGCTGTCACAGTATTTGCTTCCGTGTTTGTGGCACAGATAAGAAAGTTTTCCCTCACTTCTACATACTTGGATGGTATTCAACCGGGAGCGAGGCTCAAGAGTCTGATATGCATATTCATAAAGCGGTAAATTTGTTTGAGTTAATTTATAAATCCGCTTGATGCTGTTGCCTTTATCAGCTCTGACATTGTGTAATTTACTCTCGGAAATACACACCGCTGGAGGTGCTATGTTATAAATCGATGCACATCGTTAATTTTGATGGAATTATTGCGTTTAATATGCCAGGGACGTGCGGTAGATTCAGAAAAGTAGCTCTCTTTTTTCTTTGGGTGCATATGCATTGGGTGGATTATATCCCAGAAACAAATCACCATGACTCCCTAACCTACCTGTTTGGGTTGGGGGTGTGGGGCATTTGTTATGTTGAGAAATTACTTCTGCAAAATGCAGGACAAGAGACTCTTCATGGAGCATCGTGCAAAATTCGATTAAACCTATTCATCAGCTAGCTTTATCCACTCAATAACCATTATTAGCTGGATAAGATAGATATACGCTTGATAATCTGAAGGACAGATTTCAAATAACTTTACCACTATCATCGAGTCCTATTCAACCAGATTATTCTATTTTATGTTTTTTTTTTGCCTAAGGTCATTTGTGTCTATTGGAAACTACCAAATTTACTGTTTCAGTGATGTTCCCAAACCCTGTGTTTGCTGCAGGCACAAAGAGCCAATGTCCATATGAGTCCTTTTCGACTTTCCGAAATGTAATCTTACTAGGTTTCTTAGGCACACTTTGCGCCACCCTGAAATTTCACAAAAAACAGAAGGTGGTGGTTTCTGGCATATCCCACTACAGAACATTTTCTTCGAGTTGCAAACTGGATACTGGATAGAAAACTACTGTAGATTCACTAGTGCAGCAATGCCACAAATGCCTGCAGGGAGGAATTAGCAGTGGAGACTCAAAATTGGCTCTAATAAATTGGTCTTCCTAGGTGAATGAGGGAACTTGAACCTATTCATCTGGAGCTGTTTCCAAATATTTCTGGCTCTCAAGCTATCACTTAATACATGGAGAGCACATGCTGTTAGGCACATGTGAAATTCAAAACTGTTGTGAGATGACAAAATTTGAATGGAGAGGTTGTCATTGGTCAACGATTTATTTAAAGATCAAGTGAAAGGAAAGTTCTTATCCCTCGTTGGACTGTGGGGTTCCATCATAAGTTCCATGTAGAAAAAAGTGGGAATTTTTACCAAAAGGAGCTTGTAAGCAATTCTGACTAAACATTCATTTCCATAGCAGCCACCGGATTTATAAATAGTTCATTAGATATTAGGACTAAAATACTAGTAACGAGCTGCAGCTTGGTAAAGAAGATAGTTTAGAAATCCATCCATCTGCAATTCCCATTTTCATCCATTTGACTTGTCATTGATTCTGTTGGTCCTGCTTCTGGGAGTGCTACTAAGCAAAAAGTGGTAAGAGGTCCTAGACTAACCATAAATCTAACCACAACAAAGTCTCGTGCCCCAATTGGACAATTTATTTGATTCTCTGCTTCAAGAATCAGAAGATGAATGTGTATGACGTCAGTGTGTATTATGTGTTATTGGAGTAATTATATAAGTTGTCCTCTAATTTTACATTGTGAATCAACCAGGTATGCACAGAATTTGTTACTTTTTTTTTTTGGTTTCTGAGTTACAGGGAAATTAAGTTTGCTTGTCAATTATTTTTTATTTTGTGTACTGATTTCCATGTTTTTGTATGGACAATGAAATTTTTTTGGTGGTATCATTGTGCTACATTCTTGACGGTTTGTCACATTGTGAATGTGTGCAAAACTTGCATTTTCGGATGACCATCAGCTGATTTAATTAGGAGTTTGGTGTCTATCCTTGATATATCTAGGATTCTTTGAAGGGGCATCTTATGCTCACCTGCAAAGAAATTGAGTAGCATCTCCGCATCATTGACCGTTTCCTGGATTCTTTGTTTTCTGTCATGGATGTATTGCCTTTATTTATTTGTATGTTCCGGTTTCTATTGATGAAGTTCAATTTTCCGTATAAATGCTTGTTTGGTATGAGGGTAATAAGAGGGACAAAATATCTCTGTATGTAATGTGTCTTACAAAAGTCTATTTATAATAGAAAAATGCCCATTTTATATCTTTGTTTGGACTCAAATGGGCATTTTCTTGAAATATTTTAACCATGTTTAAATACAGTATTTATGAATCCTAAGATTCAAGGCTTCTTTATTCACCCCTTTTAACCCTATACCAAAAGAGCACTAAATGGAAAAGAATGCCTCCAAAGTTGCAAACATTTTGAACCTGCTTAGATTGCTGGAAGTTGGAACCCGTTAGGTATTACTATTTAGCAGATAGGCTTCTTGCAAAGCAACTGGTTTGCTGGAGCAGCTCCCTTGCATGCAAGCTTGGCAAAAGACAGCTCTTGTTGTCAGGCCTTTTTTATCTACAAATCTCCTTGGGCCTTTGATGTATGGGTTTGGTCAGACCCCATGAAATGAACATGTCAGCAGCTGGTTATACTTCACATTAGCAATCCTGATTCAATCTATCTGTGAAGGAAGGAATTCTCAGCTGGATTGAGATCAGGTTGTATTACTGAAGCTGTGATGCCAGCAGATGCCTTCTTTATCATGTATAAAGCTCCAGACGTTTGCCTGCTGCTAATTGCTGCATACTCGGTCCTCACCCATCAACTGGTTGTAGATTATTTTCTTTTAAATTATTTCAAATTTCTGTGGATAAAAAAATTCTAGTTATCCAGGAATAATAAGTCCTTGGCTGTAAAATGCAAAAACTGCAGTGTACCTGATTCAAATACTTAAAGGAGTTCTTTCTATACCATGGCAGATTATCTTGTTTCAGTTGGGTTGCCTTTGGTGCTTAGTCTACTATTCTTATCCTCTCTTAATTATTGAGCCATTCCTAGGCTGTGACATGCCCATCTTCCAGTACTAACAAAATCTTATTTTTGCTTATTATAAATATAGCATTCCTTGCATTTCTAACTTGTGGTGGTACATGATGCTGTGACAGCTGATGGATATCAATGAAAGTCCAGTCTATGTTCTTCTGAATCCTTCAATCAATCATGCCCAGAAAGATCTGCCTGTTACTATTTATGAAAGTGGTATGTTCTGTTCTCTTTTATAGGGTAATCTAATTTTTCTAGTGTAGTCACTGCATTAGACAACTTATCTTAATAAATCACTTGGTTAGAATATCAATTCTTCAGGTTGCTTTGCTTAAGCTACTTGATGCAAACACTGTTGAATTGCCTTTTGAATGAAACAAACTAAAAATAAGTTTTAGTCTGAAAATGTATATCGTTGCTATTATAATGATTCACTGTCCTCTTATAATATTTGTTTCTTCCTTTATTGCTGGGTACTGTTTCTTCAAACGTCTATCTATTGAACACCCTAATAACCTTTATAGACAATAGATTTAAAATCAAACACTCTCTACACCCTCTTCCACTTCATCCTCCTCATTCTAAAATCAAAGAAGGAAATAAAAACTCAACACAAGCACATAAATCCGTCAAGGGAATTTTGAGCGAGGCTAAAAATTTATGGGTTTTGCACCCTCCTGCACCAAATGTAACCTAAATCAAGTTTAGAAAGGACCAAGGATGGTGGTAATTCAACTTCATGCTGGTCCATCCAACTTTGAAAGAAAATATGTTGGTACTAACTGCTTTCATAGACTTCTATGTATTGGCCAGTTATCTTTTTTATTATGGTATGTTTTGTTTGTAATCTATTGGCTCAATATCTTGGTCCGTGACTAGGATTAGAATTCATTGTCAAACACTTGTGGTTTTCATGATTTCAATAATTATCAATCTTTGTTTCAAGCCTAAAGGAGTTAGGATCAGGACACATGTTCTTGGCTGCCTATTGGTCCACAATTGTGTATAGAAAGGAAAGGAAAAACAACTAACTATTGGGAAAATGAAGATGTCCTTCTTTGAGTCCATTCCATCGATGTTTTCATGTTTTGTTGTCAAAAGTTATTTTTTGGTCCATACATATTAGTAAATTATGAAAACTAAGCTTTTCATGCTTTGCTGCATCATCTATGGGTAGCCTCCCTTGAAATCCCGCTAATTCTCATGTCTGCTGTCTTTTTTGATATAATTTCCCGAACACAAGGCATAACAGAGTTTACAGGTTGGATGCCTGAGACACTACCAGGCAATATAGATTTAGTGTTTGTTCTGCATCTTGAATATCCTAAGCAACACCCCGCTATTCTCATTCTTTCGGCATCATCATCTGTGCAACTGTTTATGATGATGATTGTTCTGATTTCTTGTTTTGGAAAGTAAGTAGTTGAGTGCGTTATCATTTTTGAGATCTCTTGAAATGGAAGGGACTTGTCATTGAGGCCAAAATTAATGGGGATGAAGGAAAATGCTTGATTCTTTCTCATCATGGTGAGTGTTCAAACAGGTTTCTTCCAAGGTTTGACATGTTATTATGATGTTAAAAGAGCTTAAACAATAAAATATTTTCTAAGAGCTAACTAGTCTTCAGGTATTGTGTTAGGGAGTTTATTTTTTTCTCTGATCTTTTCCTCTGGATGGAAACAAACTTTGTTGTTTCTTTGGACTCCAAGCTGCACGGCAGAATCTAATGAAATCTTATTGAATCTCCAAGTCTGATCATTCTGTCGAAATGTCTTCAGTTTTAGTGTTTCTTACTGGGAAACTATAAAAGTTTAGAAGACCACCTAGGACTTTGGAAATTTGCAGAAATCAGCTAGTAACTACAAAACTTATCAGTCACTCAAATAATAGGCTTGTAGCTGTTAGGTACCAGCTAATTAGCAGTAACAATAATCGGATATTAACTAATGGATCGAAAATAAGAGGATAGAATGACTAGGTGATATATTGATGAAACGAAATGAGAGTTACAGCCAGGTATTCGAGGTCCTGGTGCCCTCCCACATTCACTGAATTCTCCTCCCCCTTCCCTCTTCCTTCCCCCGGTATTAATAGAGATCCCTCGACTCCCTTCCTCTCACATGCCATAACAACCAAAACAGAAAATATGACACGCCCTACTACCTACGAGCACCTCCCTAACAGAATAACCAACTTATCTGAATTAATTAAAACAGACCCCCTTACACACTAGAAAACAAAATATAAAAGATAAGGACATAATAACCGGATCGGTCAACTCTGGTCTTTCTCATTTCTTGCTCCTCCTTACATACGTGTATTTGATTATGGGTCTATCATTACTCCCCCCTTGGTCTTTCACCTTGTCCTCAAGGTGAAAATCAGGAAAATGCTCACTGATTAGCTCAAACGCTTCCCAAGACGCCTCAAACTCTGGCAACCCTTTCCATTTAATCAATACCTCCAGTACCCCCTTGGCATTGTACCTCATGTTGAGCACTGAGTCTGGCTCTACCTTCCACTCCATGTCAGCTGTAAGCACAGGGGTAAAAGGCTGCACTTGCTGTCCTTCACCCACCGCAGCCTTAAGCATTGAGACGTGAAACACTGGGTGGATGGATGCTGACTTGGGTAACTTGAGTCGGTAGGCAACTGGCCCCACCTTAGTTAAAATCTGGTAAGGGCCAAAGTAACGTGGAGAGAGCTTCTCATTCAGCCTTCTTGCTAGAGATCTGTGTCGATAGGGCTTGAGTTTGACAAATACCCAGCTACCCACGTCAAAGTTCTGCTCCCTCCTCTTCTTATCGGCCTGAACCTTCATTCTCTCCCGAGCCTGCTGCAGGTGCTATTTTAACTCCTCTAAAATCACATCCCTGTCCCGCAGCTCCTGATCCACCGCAGCAAAAGGGGTGCCCCCATCCTCATATCGTAACAGCGGTGGAGGATCTCGCCCATACAGGACATTAAATGGTGTGGTTTGTATGGCCGAATGGAAAGACGTATTATACCAATATTCAGCCCAGGGTACCCACTTAACCCACTGTTTAGGCTTGTCACTAGCAAAGCAACGCAGATAAGTTTCCAAACTTCGGTTGACGACCTCGGTTTGTCCATCTGTCTGCGGATGGTAGGCCGAGCTGAATCTGAGTGTTGTCCCCTGCAACTTGAATATCTCTTTCCAAAAATGACTCATGAACACCTTATCTCGATCGGACACAATTGAGTGGGGAATGCCATGCAACCTGACAATTTCTTTGATAAAAACCCCGGCTATAGTGCGTGCCGTGAAAGGATGTTTTAGTGGAATAAAGTGGGCGTATTTGGACAGGCGGTCTACCACAACCAAGAGACAGTTGTGGCCCTCCGACAGTGGTAATCCCTCCACAAAGTCAAGGGATATATCCTCCCAAATCTGCTGGGGAACATGCAAGGGCTGTAATAAACCTGCTGGACTCATAGCAAGGTATTTGTGCTGCTGGCAAATGGCACACCCAGCTATGAATTGCTGTATTTTTTTCCGCATCCCCGTCCAGTACACTTCTCTAGCCAGTCGGTGATAGGTTTTCAATACTCCAGAATGTCCCCCTATCCTGCCACCATGGAATTCAGCTAATAATTGCGGAATTAAGGATGAAGTTGGAGGTAAAACTAATCGGTTTTGGTAAAAAAGGTTCCCTTGAACTAGCTGATACCCCTCCACACTGTCACCTTGTTGGAGTTTGGTCTTAATAGGCTCATAAACTGGATCTGCCTCAATTTCAGATTGAAGGGTGCTCCATTTCTCAACCCAAACAGCAGAGCAGGCTGCTAGTGAAGCTGCTATCTCCACCCTTGACAGTGCATCTGCAGCCTTATTTTCTCCCTCGGGTTTGTACTCAATGTCAAATTGGTAACCCTAGAGTTTAATAACCCATTTCAGTTGCTCCTCTGGGATTATTCGTTGTATTAGCAGGAACTTGAGGCTTTTCTGATCAGTCCGCACTGTAAACTTCCGGCCCATTAGGTAATGCCGCCATCGTTGAATAGCCAGCACTACAGCCATTAATTCCCTTTCATATGCAGATTTCATGCGAGCCCGCTGCCCCAAGGCTTGACTAAAAAAGCAAGTGGCCGCTGCCGTTGCATTAATACAGCCCCAATCCCAATCCCTGAAGCGTCGGTTTCCACTATGAAGGGTTCATTGAAATTTGGGAGGCCCAACACCGGTATTGTCGTCATTGCTTCCTTAAGCTTTTCGAAAGCCTTTTGAGCTTCAATATTCCACGCAAAGCAGTCTTTTTTTAGTAGAGCAGTGAGTGGGGCTGCAATTTGCCCATAATGATGCACAAACCTTCGATAATAACCTGTTAATCCCAAGAAACCCCTCAACTCTCGCAGGGTTTTAGGAGCTGGCCAGTCCTGCATACACTGAATCTTGGCCGGATCTGCGGCCACTCCCTTTGAAGAAACTATATGCCCCAGATATTCAAGCTCCAATTGTCCAAAAACACACTTCTTAATGTTTACTGATAAGGAGTGGGCTTGCAGGACCTCGAAAACTGATTTGAGGTGCTGGATATGAGTGTCCATAGAAGGGCTGTATACCAGTATGTCATCAAAAAATACTAACACAAATCTACGGAGGTAGGGGCGAAATACCTCGTTCATCAACCCTTGAAAAGTGGCCGGAGCGTTGGTCAATCCAAAAGGCATTACCAAGAACTCATAATGCCCTTCGTGCGTACGGAAAGCTGTTTTATGCACATCATCCGGGTGGACTCTGATCTGATGATACCCTGATTTGAGATCCAATTTTGAAAATTTTTTCGCTCCGTGCAGTTCATCCAGCAGCTCGTCCACCATTGGAATTGGGAATTTGTCGGGCACTGTGACTTTGTTTAGGGCTCGATAGTCCACACAAAACCGCCAACTACCATCCTTCTTTCTTACCAACAGTACGGGGCTGGAAAACGGACTGTGGCTTGGTCTAATTACTCCAGCTGCTAACATTTCTCCCACAAGCTGCTCAATCTCATTTTTCTGTATTTGTGGGTACCGGTAAGTTCGTACACTCACCGGTGCAGCCCCGGGCAATAGGGGGATTCTATGATCCAATGCTCGCAATGGTGGTAACCCTTCTGGTGCCTTCAGTACCTCCGGAAATTGGTTCACCACCGTTTGAATAGGAGCTGTAATTCCAGCTGAATCCGTTGGGGCCCCTGCCACAGCTTGTAGCGCCTGGAATTCCAGCAGAATGCCCTGTCCCGACTTTCGTAATGTGCGAATTAGGGCCTTGAGTGAGACCTGGGACTTACACAATTCTGCATCCCCCCTTAGTGTCACCTGAGTACTACCCACATGAAACTTCATCAACAGAGCCTTCCAATTCACCTGCATAATTCCCAACTTTTCCAACCACTGCATTCCCAGCACTACGTTGGTGCTCCCTAGGTCCAAAGGCAGGAAATCCTCAACAATTTCCACTTCAGGAAGGGACAACATTACTCCCTTACAAATGCCCTCTGTCAGCACCGAATTTCCTGTCCCCATTAACACCCCGTACGCCGCTGTTTTGGACAGTGGGAGCTCTAATTTTTTTACCAGCTCACGTGCAATAAAGTTATGGGTCGCCCCACAATCTATTAGCACCACTACCAGCTCTCCCTTAATCATCCCCTTCAGTTTCATAGTTCGGGGCGAAGTAAAACCAACAACTGAATTCATAGAAAGTTCGACATTACCTTCCACGTTTTCAGCTGGAACCCCGTCTGTGTTTGGTTCCTCCAATGGCACCCCCTCTTCTTCGGGAAAAATCTGTGAATCATCCACCAACAGGAGCTGCAACATCCGATTCTTACAGACGTGCCCTGGAAAAAATCGCTCCTCACACCTATAACAGAGACCTAGCTCTCGCCGGCGCCGCAATTCGGAGTCTGTCAACCGCCTGGTCCCCTGTGTTCGCCGTCCCCCTGCGACCTCCTCTGTGCTCGACGAGCTACCTGTAGCTGGCTGGTTCGGTCTTGCGGGTGGAGTTGTCAGCAGGTTAGGCTTAACAAACGCAGCGTTTTGTTGAGGCCAGATTTTAGGAGCTGGCCAGAGGCTCGTTTGGCCCTCATTTTTGGACCCACTTCTCCCAGTTTGGATCACCCTGTTTTTGTCTTCCACCATTTGGGCCGCCTCCATTATCTCCATCAATCCTTTGGGCTTCATCATTCGGACCTCAGCCCTAACCGCTGGTTTCAGCCCATTGAGGAAGGTCCCTTCCAGAATCTCTTCCGTTAGTCGAGCTTGTAGGGGAGCAGCTAGGAGCTCGAAGGCTTCCAGATATTCTTCCACCGATGAAGTCTGCCGGATGGAGAGAAATTTCTCACACAGGGATCCTTCATGTTTCGGACGAAACCTGGTGAGAAATGCCTCTTTGAATCCCTGCCATGACACGAATTTCCTCCCTTCCTCCATATACTGGAACCATGCCAGAGCTTTGCCTTCCATGGCGATCGCTGTGGCCTCTAGTTTTTCTGCCTCATTCATTTGATTCAGGTTAAAAAACCGTTCAGCTCGAAAAAGCCACCCGTCTGGATCAGCTCCGTTGAATGTGGGAAATTCCAGTTGCCGAGTGGAACGGTAGTCACCGCGTCTATTGTCTGCATAAGGAGATCCCTGAACTTCTGTCGGGAAGGTCGGGTCTGGTCCTCGTGCCTCGCTGGTTCTATTTCCTCCGGGATCGGCGGACGAGACACCTCCGCCTGCATGCCTCAACAATTCCCCCAGCTGCCTTCTAATTTCCTCCACAGCTTTCTCCAGTGAAGGTAATCTCCTTGTATCCTCCCTAACCGTGTCCATCTCCTTCTGCCACTCCTCTTGAATGACCTCAAGTTTTTCCTCTAAGGCCTCCATCTTCTTCTAAGCCATACTTCCCAGTCACGTACAGCTTTGATACCAATTTGTTAGGTACCAGCTAATTAGCAGTAACAATAATCGGATATTAACTAATGGATCGAAAATAAGAGGATAGAATGACTAGGTGATATATTGATGAAACGAAATGAGAGTTACAGCCAGGTATTCGAGGTCCTGGTGCCCTCCCACATTCACTGAATTCTCCTCCCCCTTCCCTCTTCCTTCCCCCGGTATTAATAGAGATCCCTCGACTCCCTTCCTCTCACATGCCATAACAACCAAAACAGAAAATATGACGCGCCCTACTACCTACGAGCACCTCCCTAACAGAATAACCAACTTATCTGAATTAATTAAAACAGACCCCCTTACACACTAGAAAACAAAATATAAAAGATAAGGACATAATAACCGGATCGGTCAACTCTGGTCTTTCTCATTTCTTGCTCCTCCTTTCATACGTGTATTTGATTATGGGTCTATCATTAGCTTTCTTAGAATCGTCTTTGGTTGTTTCTGGTTGTAAATTGACCAAATCATTCTCAATTGTTTTTTTATTTTTCTGTAGCTAGTAGTGTCAAGTCCTACAAAAAGCATAAATAATAAAAGGAGGATATTTAGAAAATAAATAATAATATTATAGTAATTAATTTCGAGTTTGTTGGAGCTACAAACACTAGATGAAGAAGAGTAAGGAAAAAAAAGGGTATAGAACCAAGGGCAAAGTGGGAACAAATACAAGGTATTTTGGTAATATAACATGTTTACATGGTGGAAACAGGCATCGTTGGTTGCTGACCGGTTGAGTTGAACCATGGGCTGCTTCAAAACATTCATGGTTACATTGTACTTTGGGAAGCTTCTATTCTTATGGATGGTTTTCTCTACTTCAAACTCTTATTGATTGATCCGGTCTTTATAAAACTCCCGTTACTGGAAACCTGCATTTAATCATGTTTTCTTTCCTATAAATGCCCTTAGTATATATAATCTATAACTTCCTCTTACTTTCCTTTTTGGCTTTGGGGCTTTGAGAGGTATATTCATCACAAGAGCTGATACAGTAGTTATTGGTGACAATATCTTATGATGCAGAGTTGCATGTGATAGACGGGATACCACAGTTGATTTTTGTTCGATCGACCTACAATATTGAGGTTGCTTATTCATATTCTTTAATTTTGTGTACATTTTTTCCTGGTTTATTGAAGTTTCACTTGTAAAAGTTTATCCTTTTGTAGACGGTGGAAGCTGAAAGGATATCAGTTGATCACGTTGCACATCTCAAACCAGCAGATGGAGGTTCTGCTGCAACTCAATGTGAGTTTCTTTCCCTCGTTACTTCATGTGTAATGCTCAAATATTATGTCCTCACATAAGTGACATAACTTTGTTTCAAGAACCATATAGAATTTACAAGATGGATTTTACTTGCAGTGGCTGCTCACCTGACTGGTATTCACAGTGCTATAAAAATGTTGAACAGCCGAATCAGAGTCCTTCACCAGTATCTTATTGCTATGCAAAAAGGTGAATCTTTTCCTTCATTTGTTCTGACCGCAACAAAGAAAAAAAACCTTCACTTGATGAGAATTATGTAGCGCCAAATGATTCAGTCCCCCCTCCCAATTCGCACAACTGACTCAAAATTATTGAGACTTGTAACCCTGTGAATTTGTTGATAGTTGGGGTTCAGGTTCTTGCATTGTAAACAATTATTTGGTCTATAGGAATTCTTTCCCGAACAATTAAACATTTCCAAGTCATTAATTCACATTGTTTTGCCCCATCAAAATCATTAAACATAATGAGTGGATAAATCTGCTAATAATTGAGATTGTGGTGTAGAACTTATGAAACTGTCAACCTTTTGGTTTAATTAATTGGGTACCTACAGTGGCTTTTGAGTTGTGTTCGTCAAGTCATATTATTTGTTATTAATCGCAGCCAAAAATGATTAACCGAATTTATCAGGTTGCCCACATGAGGTACAAGAAAAACTAGTCAATTATGTGGATATGTTTCTTTGAAAGAACTTTGCTTATGATATGGAATCGATGACTTGTAGTATGTAATTGAGAACATTTTGTGTTGTCTGTCCTGCAGGTGATGTTCCTTGTGACAATTCGTTACTTAGACAAGTGTCAAGTCTTCTTAGGAGATTGCCAGCTATTGAATCTGGGAAGTTTCAGGACGACTTTTTAATGGTCAGCATTGTTATTCCTATTATTATGACAGACAATGAATCTATTAACAATTTGTTGCAATTTCATCCATCCCTTTGCTGTCGTATCTATTCTGTGATTGGTTTATTCACTTGACGGTTCTTTTACATTACAGGAATACAATGACACCTTACTGGTCACCTATCTTGCCATGTTGACCAATTGTTCAAGGTATGTAGCTGTCAGACTGTTCCATCCTAATGATACTTGCTGTTTCAAAGAATATTTGATGATGATGCTTAGATCAGGAAAGGCCGGCAAGAAATATTATGCAACATTACTATAAATTTAGGTCACAGGGTGCTTCTTAGTCCTGGCTTGTTTGATTTTCACTGTTTAAAGGTGGCCTGTTATTAAAGCTATCATCATTACCATGGTGTCCTTTCCTTTTTGATACCCACAGATTGTTAGTCCATATTCCTAGTGTCAGTGACACTCACAATCTCTAATGAAGAGCAGGTCCCTTTCTAACCTAATTCACTGACACTGGTGCTTGAAGATTGATTTTTACCCCTTCACATCTCTTGACATAATGAAGTGATCACTAAACATGTGATAGGCCTGTGGTGAAATATACGTATATTAGGATTTAGGAGCAGCAGAAGGAATAAGATAGGGTGAAGTATACATGATCACTGTTATGGGTCGAGAAGAGGGGGTTATTTGCAGACTTACTTTCTAATTTGCATTTTATTATTGTGCGGGGTCGAGGGGGGTGTAACAGAGTCTGTTACGGGTTATTTCTTTCTGTTATTAGTTGTCTGTTAGTATCTTTTCTGTTAGTGACGTGGGGGCAGGGAAGTGGATAAATAGAGTCTGGTTGTGCGAGAGGGAAGGGAGGAAAATTGCTGGAAGGTCTGTGAGAGGGAGGTGCCAGGGCCTCGAATACCTGGTTGTTCTTATTCTATTCTGTGGGGAAGATCAGGGATATTAATCGCAGGTTCCATCAACATGTTGGCTTATACTAGTCTATTTCGAGCCAACTATGGTGGCTGAGACTAAGTACCTGGTGACAGAAGTTTGATTAGTCTGGCAAGTATGGCATTAGAGCATGCTGCTAGAGAAAAGTTACTGTCTTGCGGTCTGTGTATACTGCGAAAAAGTGTAGTCCTGGAGGTTGAGGTTTGTGTATTAATAAAGCTGCTTTCTACTTGGACTTGTTCGTGTAGAAAGCTTCTGTGCTTGTAGTTTCTGAACGATTTTTCAGAATTGGGTTTGAGGCTAGTAGACTCACGGTGGATGTCAAAGCTGAATATGATCTCTGATGGGAAGAATAAACGATCCACCAGAGCTAACGTTTATGATAGAATGACCATTGATTAGATGCAGGCTAAGATTTGCTTATTGTGTTTTCAGGATTACAGAGAGTCCTGGATTTGATTGTTTGCTATGATATATCTTGAAATGGTGATCTTCAACCATGTGCTAACGTCCATGCTTTTTCTTGGGTTCCCCCCCCCTCCTGTAGTTCCATGAATGAGCTGGTGGACAAAATCAACACTGCATATGACAGGCACAGTCGAAGGGGTGGTCGGACAGCTTTTATCTGAGCAGCAGCAATGACAAATTATTTACTTCATCCTGTAATCATGTAGAGGATTTTAGGTTTCATAGCTGTTAGTGCCCGATAAGCTGTAAGGAGTACGAAAATGGTTCCTCTCAGAAACCCCTGGTTAGGTGTTCGGTTGCTTATTGAAATGAATTTTGCCCGGCCCTAGTCTGGGTAGAATTGAATGTATTAATATGCTTTTTCATATTCATTTTGATGATTGAATAACAGCAATTCAATACGGTTATCACTTATCTGTGTGCTTGCTTGCTGATAACCAGCGTTTATGGAGGTACTTATTCTGAATTACAGCAATTCATTTTGACTTTGAAATGAATGTCAGAACATAAGCGTTTAGATGAAAGACAATGACAGGGAGAGATAAACGTATTTAACTGACGAGTGAAACACACTTGAGCAGCCATCCATGTTCATGTACATTTAGGCACACTTATTCTGCGGTGAGAGCCATCCATGTTCATGAACATGTAGGCCCATTTAATTTGCGGTGAGACATCCTTGAGCCCTGTAGGCACTCGTTTTGCGTTGAGCACATCGATTTTGTGCTTGAAATATCAAACACAGAGCTCAGTTTTGGATACCAGAATGCCGTCACTATCTGCATACAGCCACTCCCCGTCACGTATGTGAACTCCAGCAATATGAACCAGGACATGCTTTTGGCCAGTACCCTTTTTTTTGGATTTTAAGGGATTAGATCCCAAAGCTCTAACCCCTATGTCACAAGTGTTAATCTCATCAACATCTCTTATGCAGCCATTAATGACGATGCCGGCCCACCCCATGCTCTGGGCAAGTTGTGCTAAATTTCCGCCAAGTAGAGCAGTTCTCATGCTCCCTCCTCCATCAACAACAAGAACCTTTCCTTCATGGCCTCTGGTCTCAAGGAATTCCCTGATCTCCACGTTGTCTTCGAATACTTTAAGGGTGATTATAGGTCCTGCAAATGCTCGACGTTGGCCGTATATCTTGAAGATGGGTTGTAGTATCCGCACTTCACCGCTCGCCACAAGGGCGGCATTCACATCGCAGAGCTCTGCAGTAGCCAAATCTGCCATGATGATATATGCTTGGATATGCCCCTGTCACTTCCTACATCAACATATAGAATCAACTAGACTGGATAAATTGTTTGGCAACTACTGGAGTGAATAGGTTACTGTTCATCGTCATGTGAAGTACATCAATTAAGCGCAGGAGAAGGGAAATTCAGTGTGTTGTTGGATCCCACCTGAAATGGACCGATAAATCTCATAAAAGAAAAATATCGGTAGACAAGGAACGAGCTTTCATTTCAATGATCTGGTCGATATGCTAAATATGTCTAAAAGTTGGGAATTGATTACTGAAGTGAAGAATGTACAGAATGCCCAGAAATGTTGCAACAATAGATTAGGATATAGAGTACTGAATTCTATGCTCGACGTAGTGATGGTGGGAGTCGCAGAGATTTCAGGGATTTACCTGTTTAATTCACGCTCGCTATGGTGGTGCTAGGCTGCTGCTCGGAACTTGCCCTTTCAACCAAACGGCCTGCCTCTGTCTTATCCTTTCCGCTTTCAGATATGGACAGCATCTCATCGACGTCCGCAGAAGCCTATAATGCCTATTACCTTGGACTCGGTCACTCGGTCACGCAATTCCAAAACGCCAGTCGGTAATCCACCCATTTGCTCTGTCATACATGAATGATAGACCTTGGGATGCCAAAAAGGGGTGCCACAAGACATATCATTAGGGCAACTTTATTCATGGTTTTAAGTTTCAGGACATTATTAGTATACTTTTAGCTTTAACAGTTTACTCTTTTTATAACGTGAACTAAGGATATAAGTGCATGTCTTATGATTAATGAAGTTAAAATAAAATAAGGCCGAGTTAAATACAAGGGAGGAACATTAGGTGGGCAGCTGTATTGTAAGGGGACGGAAAAGGGACAATGAAAAAAAACATAAAAACGTTATCTTTTATAAAATTAAAAAATAAAAACGGTAGAAAATGATAATATATATATGTACACACATATTATATATAATTTTAAAAAATAGATTAAATCTACTAAATTTAAGAGAGAAAAAATTATTATATATTTTAATTGATGTAAATTATTAATAAATATTTTAAAAAAATAAAATAATTGGACGTTTCTAGTATTAATTTTGGTATCAAAATATTTCCGAAAAAGAAAATAGAGAAGGAATGTTTCATCACTTCTTACACGTTTCCGTGCTTCAATGGTGATTAGTGAGCAGGGAGAGGAGTTTGAAAAATAGTAGTATTAATGTATTTGAAACGTATCATAAGATTGATGAAGGTAGAATATAATTACTTAGGGTAGGCATGAAAAAATTAAATAAGATCGTGGGAAATTAACATAAACGGAATGACGAGAGTGATTAATGAAGCGGTGTGATTAAATGAACAAAAACAGGTCAATTAACATCAAACGAATTAAATATTAATATAGATATTTTACATCTTAAAAGGTTAATGTTTATGTAGACTATCATCTAAACAAAACCATCATAACTTTTAATTTTTAATATTAGTAATTAAGTAACATTTTTTAAAAAAAATATTAAAATTACTCTCATTTACAATAAATTAAAGATCTGATCATCTCTCACCCTTAAACTGTAGTCCTACGATCAGAATCTTCGATACCATCCTACAAGTCATTGTTGTCGCCTTCTGAAGCCATTTGCTTAGCCAATCATTGCAACATCTTATTTTTTCTCCAATCTTAATTAATATATAATTATATTTATAATATTTTAATATTAGTTTTCAAATAATTTATTTTAAATTCAAGCCTTTCATAATTTATTTTATTTATTTTCTAAAATTTTTATTTTTCGCAATTCTTCCAATTTAGTCATTTTTATATATTTTTAAACTCGTCCAAAATTCATAATTCATTCTAAAATTATTTCTAAACTTATCAACTTGTTCTATTCCATTTTTTCCACCCGCTCCCTCTGACTCTTTAAATTGAGTTTTTTTTGTTTACATGATTAGATAATTTTAGTCATTTTAATTTGTTTGAGCTCTAAAAAAATTTCAAGATCAAATATTTTTACGCATTTAATTTTTAAAAAAATATTTACGCATCAACTCCTACTCTTTCAAACCTTTTGTTATTTTTTCAACTGTTTGTGGGAAACCATGTTCATGTGGATCATCGGTTTTTACCATTTTTGCTTGTTTTCCATCTCCGAGCTTCAAACAAAATCCGATGTCCAATATTTTTATATATTTGGATTTCTAAAAATTTTCTGCACCTTTCCATAAACTTTCATGATTTTGGAGATGTGTTGGTAATTTATAATAATATTCTAATTAACTCATTGCTCTTCATTTTAATTTAAAAAAAAATGTAAAATGACCATCCTTGTCTCTCTCAATTCCCTTATGACTCACTCCTTCCCATGCCAACTAGATTTTGTTTGCCTAGTTTGATTACCCCATTGAAATCCTATGGCCAAACATTCTGTAATACCTCAAAATTCACTATATATATTTAAACAGAAGCACTTATATTAAAACCTGTAAATTCTGGGGATGTTACCGCCACACTTAGTACCAGACCGATTCACTCCGATTGTTCCAGTAAAAAGTGCTAAGGCTAAAAATGATTATTGACAAACTTACATAAATACTTAACCAAGAGTTCATAAAAAGAAAAACTAGAAGAGTCATAGCATAGAAATTAGAGTACGCGTAAAAAGTTACAATCCAAAGGAGTACAATCAATCATAAGATAGAAATCAGAATGCGTAGTCAAGGTTCCTACAAGGGAAATAAAGTTTACAACAGGTAAAAATTAAATTTAGGATACTCAATATAAAATATAAAATGATAAAAGGGAAGCTTGGCCCTGCCACTTTCGATCCCCGAACAAGGTCCATGATCAACTCTTAGTCCCATCTGATGCCTCACAAGCATCGAAGACACTAAAAATAGCATCACCAACCTGCACAACGTCAGAGGGGCTTTCTGCTTATAGGAATGAGCATCACCCATGAAACAGGTGGTCAGTACACTACGTACTGAGTAAGGTAACTGTGTACTAAGGTCAACATATAATGGCACATAAACCATGCAGGATACTAAAACAACATATGATTAATTTATATAAATAAATAGATAAATGCCAAATTATAGTCCTGATAAGCTGATTATTTAATCTCTGATCAATGTTCATTTCACACCATACTTTTTATCATTCCATGCGAGTACGGAAACCCCACTATTATAGCCGGTGGACCGGAAATATACAGGGCATAAAGCTTCTGACCACTATTATTGCCGGTGGACCGAAAACATACAGGACATAAAGCTCCTGACCACTACTATTGCCAGTGGACCGGTTTGGCCTTAACTCTCATGGTGTTTCATTGTAAGTACTTAGTGTCTTTTCCATGTCTTAGCACAATTATGTTCGGTTTGTTGAGCACAGAATCCTCCACTATTATAGCCGGTGGACCGGAAACATACAAGCATAATGGGCCTAACTACTATTATTCGCCGGTGGATCGGTCACACATAGGGCAAAATGCCCTAACCACTATTATATGCCGGTGGACTGGTCTGGGCTCGACTCAACAATCTTCCACTTTACGTAATTAATGTCTTAAGTTTCTTATTCAGAAGTTTCACCCTAGACATGCATGACCAACTCTCTCTACGCCTATCCTCCAATGGACCAGTCCCATATCATGAGACTCTTGCATCTCCTAACTTGCCCCCAACATCCTTTCCTCCATACCCTAACTCACACTAGAAGTCCAACTCTTAAATATATGGGTCAATGCCTACTACCTTACTCTTCCAAGTCCACTCTACACCTCACTCTAGAGTTTTATCCTGAAACCCTAATTTATACCTATGTGGTTCATCCTACTCCACCTCATACAACCCAAATCATTTTAACACTCCACACATCACAACCTTCAGATTCAACCCTCATCATTAGCCTCACTCTTGAAGCACACGTGTGGTCACAAAACCCTAGGTAGTCACATCAAACCCTAACTGGCCACACCAAACCCTAGCTTCCTCATTTCCACATATCACCCCTCCATTTCTCACCTTCCACTTCTTATTTTTCCATACTAATCATGCTCATCCCTCACATGAAAATTTCCACCCTCATCTCGTACTACACTCACCCTCTTCAAATTCTCTTTTTACCACTTTCTCAGATTAGGGTTTCTCCCAAACCCTAACTCAGTCTCCTATGTACCCTTATATTATCCCACGCACTATCTTTCACCCAAAGCCTCCAAACACCCAAACAACTCTTCCAAGTCAACTTTTCATACGTAAATTTTACTCCCATGCAGACTCTAACCTTCCCATACAAACCTTCAAACTTTCTCATGCAAAACCCTAAACTCCCATGTAAACCCTAGATCCATTCATACAAAACCCTAGATTCATCCATACAAAATCCTAGATTATCCACTCTTTTATTTTATTTAAAATCCCCTTTTTATTCATCCACTCATAGATCATAGAACACTTAGGTCAAATTCCACCTATATTAGCCAACTTACATCCCTTCAGTCATCTCACCCTCCCATTTTTCTTTTTCATCGTTCCACCCCACAATACCACTTTAAACATCCTCACATGCATGCCTTAAAGGGTCAAAACACATTACATCACATTCCACAACATGTACATAATAACACATACCATATGGAAATAGATAAGCACACCTCAATCCCAAGCCATACTACACATGAAATAGTTATAACAATAAGCATAAGATACATAACACATCATGATACATGGCATACAAGCATATAAGGCACATAAACACACATAAGGCCTTAGCTAAACCTTTACCTAATACAAGATCGGTCTTGGATCACGCTCCTACGCCTCCTTAGGAATTTGACCGGTCTCACCTATAAGAGGGAAAAACTAAAGATTAGGTTCCCTCCTACTAAAATATACTATTATTTCATAATTTATTCTAATATTAGGGTTTTGGATAAAATAATAATAATAATAATATAATAATAACACTAAGTAATTACAAATTTTGCTAAATATAAAAGTAATAATAGTAATATTGTAAAAGATGATAATATAAGGTTTGAAGATTTTACCTTAATAATAATAATGATACTAATACTAATACTAATACTAATACTACTACTACTAATAATAATAATAATAATATAGTTCGAAATAAATGGTGGAATAAGGGCTTCGACCCTTCGCCAAAATAATATTAATAATAATACTACTAACATTAATAATAATAATAATAATAAAAATAATAGTCATACAAAATAATAATAACAATAATGATAATAATACTAATAGTACAAATCGAAAATAATGTAAAGTAGGGTTTCGACCCTACTTTGAAATAATAATAATACTATTAATAGTACTAATAATGATAATAATAACAATAACAACAACAACAACAACAACAACAACAACAATAATGATAATAATATAATCGAAATACAAATAGAATAGGGCTTCGGCCCCTAATAGCAATAATAATAATAACATTAGTAGTAGTTGTAATATAATAAAAATAAAGGAAAAATAATAAAATAAAATAAATAAAGCTTGTATAAATAGGGTAAAAGGGTTGAGAGGGTTTAGGGTACCACCTTGGGTTGGTGGTGATAGGCGGCACCAGCGGTGGTGCACGGCAACGACGGTAGTGGCAGGAAAAAGAGAAGAAAAGAGAGAAAGTTAAGTGTTAGGAAAAGAAGAGGGAGAAAGAGGGTGGAAGTTGGGTGTTTATAGTTGCCTAGATGGAGAGGAGTAGAATGAGGGTGGCGGCGTAGCCAATGGTGGCGGCACACGACGGCGGCTGTGGTGGCCGAGAGTGGAGGAAAGAGAGAAAGAAAGGAGGAGAGGGAGGAAGAGGAAAAGAAGGGCAGGGGAAGGTAGAGGGAGGTCTACAGGTATTTTTGAGAGGTGTAAGGGGTAGTGGTTGCGGCGGGAGTGGTGGTGGACGGTGGTGCGAAGGGTGGCAGGGGCGGAGGAGTGGTTGATCTAGAAGGAGACTTTACACTGCCGGGGTGGCTCATGCAAGGCAAATCGAGGGATAAGAGAGGTGTAGTTAGGTAGAGGGTGGTGCAGGGAGTGGGTTTATGGGTGGTTCGAATGGCGAAGTGGGACGACGGCGACAGAAATAATGTCTAAAAGGCGGTGGCGCATGGGAAAATATTTTTGGGTTTCGGGGAAAAAGGCTCGAGTCCAGGCTGGTTTGGGGGTATTTATAGGCTAAGGGAGGGGATAAGGTCGAAGGGAAGATGGGAGGATAGGGCAGGTGGGTGAGGTGCACTGGCCGGTGACGGAAGCCGATGCACGATCAATCGTGGCAAGTTTCATGGCCTGCGATTGACCAGGGACGAGAGAAAAATGTGCAAGAAGAGGGGAGGAGAGATTGGGTCGAAGTAGCTGGCGAATCAACGGGGAAGAGAGGGAAGGAATGGCCGGTCAAACGGCGAGGTCGGTGGCGGAATTTTTGGGCCATTGCAGGTCGACGAGGAAGGGAGGAAGAAGAAGAAGAAGAAGAAGAAGAAGAAGAAGAAGAAGAAGAAGAAGAAGAAGAAGAAGAAGAAGAAGAAGAAGAAGAAGAAGAAGAAGAAGAAGAAGAAGAAGAAGAAGAAGAAGAAAAGACGTGCGTGGACCGGCCGCCTGGGGAAAAAGAAAAGAAAGGAAGAAGAAGGGAATCGGCTGGTTGGGGAAGGGTAGGAAAATTGAAAAGCGGTGTACCGGCCTTGGGCCGCGTTGAAGGAAGAAAAGGGGAGAGGGGTTTGGGAGGTCAGGGAAAAGGGTAAGAAAAAGAAAAGAAGAAGAAAGAAAAAGAAAGAAGAAAGGAAAGAAAATGAAAAAGGAAAAAAAGGGAAAAAGAAAAATAGGTGGGTTGGGATATTTAGAATATTTTAGTATTTGGGATATTTAAAAATAATAATATTTAAATAAAATAATATTTAATTTCCTTTTTAGGTTAATTTAATATTTTTGAAAGATTTTTTCTAAATTCCATTTTAATTAGCAAAACACCTAAATTTTTTCCTAATTAAAATATTTATTATTTTTCTCTTGATTAGCTATAATTAATTCATTTTTATTTTAATAAAAATAATTTATTTAATTAATTTTCCTAATAAATCCTTATTTAACTAAAATTATTAAAATTAGGGTTTTGGGGCATTTCACATTCATTTAACAATCACATAATCTCTCACACCCAATCACCTATTTCACTCAAGTAAATCACACTTTATATCACACCCATCATTCTTCTATTTTAGGTTATAAACCTATGGCAGAGGCCCTTTTCATCATACCAATACACTTCACACAACCCTCACCATTTTAGTATCATGAAACACAAAAATGAAAAATACAAGTGTACACTCCTTCTTTCTCTTCCTTTATGCGAATTCCAAAAATCTTAGTTGTGCTCTTTTTTCTGTCAGTTTTTCCTAAGTTTTCCTTGCCTTCATCTCCTTTCTTTCAGGTTTTTTGCAGCCTTCTATCATTCTTCCTCTAATCTAGCTTCTTCCTCCTTGTTCTTTGAAAAATACTCAAAGAGCATGTCGAGCAGTGGAAGAATCTACC
Source organism: Tamarix chinensis (assembly GCA_030549775.1). Lineage (NCBI taxonomy): Eukaryota > Viridiplantae > Streptophyta > Magnoliopsida > Caryophyllales > Tamaricaceae > Tamarix > Tamarix chinensis. The sequence goes on from CM060175.1 coordinate 96,055,923, forward strand.
ATAGCTCGGGGATGGGAGTGTAAGCTATTTATGTAGCTTGAAGCTGAAAGAGTTATCTTCTCGCAAAACACCTTAAGGATAACATTATTATTTTATGTGCTTAATTATGAGTTTAACTCATTTTTTTAACCATAATTAATATAAAGTGTTTAGGTGTTTTGTGAGTTTGGTAAATTAATGGGTTTAAATGGTGGTTAAATGACTTAGGTAAAAAAGTCTATTTTTTGTTGGATGTTCTGCCTTGAATAAATTTATGGCATTCTCCCATTCCATGGGAACAATGAGGTTTGTATACTCAATGTAAATAATAAATAAGTAGTGTAACCTTAGCAAAGATAATAACATGACTTGTACTCTAAGTTCTACCTTATTTTATGAATGTAATTGAATCGTGTCTTCTTGCACACTTCATTTTATGTGTACTATGATTTATGTGCAACATACTATGTCATTTGAATTAATTGTATTACTACATACTAAATTACTAACATGACTATTTTATGGATAATTTCTCATTCCCACAAGTAAATGTCACCTTGTTTCATAAGCATTGTTGATATCAGTGCTTTAATGTGATGACTACGATAGAGAGATATTTGGGTTGTGGGATTAGTGTTGTTGTTATTTGGATACTTCTCCTAAACTTTTATTGTTTATATATGTATTTCTCCTTTTCTCCTCTATGTTATCACATTTGTTTTGTAATCTTGTAACCTGAGATAAGTATTTCTCACACCTGGTCTCTACTTGTGAGTTATTCTTTTTAGACTTACACCCATCACAAATTGAGTATAGGAAGTACCTTTTCTATGCTAGATAAGATAATAACACCCATTGTTTTATTATTATACTTCCACAAAAAAAAAATGTTAGGGTGTTATAACCATCCACACCGCTGTTTCACGTACTCCTTTTTGTCCTTCAGTCTTCATCTTCAATAGAAAATATTTATATCATGTTCGACAAAATTAGTTGAAAATTTACACAAAAGATTAAAAAAATAATAAATCTGCAAAAACTAGCTTAATAGATAGTTAAAAACTAGTTACCAAATATTTTTAAAACTTATTGACCTAGTGAAAAAGCCAATTAAAAACTTAAAAGATGAATGTTATTTAAAGTAATTTAAAAAAACTAGCTTATAAGTTAGTAAAAAATAGTTTACCAATGGAGCCGTTTTTTAAAATATAAAACTAGTTTTAATAAGATAAAAACTAGTAATAAACTAGCATTTGCCTTACCAAATAGTAAAAACACACCAAGGTTTGTTCTCATTTTATTTTTTCTCATCTAATTCAATCTCATTGATTTGAATTAAAATTCTCAATGCATTATTATTACTATTTTACTGCTATGAATATCATAATTAATATTGTTTCTATTAATATTAATGTTATAGCTATCATTATTACACTTATTATCTTTAATTTTACATTTATTTTATTCTTACTAAAATTTTACCACTTTGATATTATAAGTCTTGAGACTAAGGTGCAGATAAATAAACTAAAACTAATTTATAAACTCCATTTTATCTTGCCAACATTCTTGTCTCCCCCTTTATCCATGTTCTAAGGCTTTGCTCTCGGTAAATTATACCTTGCATTTGAGAGTAGGATGAAAAGTACACTGTTATGTTGTGTTATCTTCTCAACATAACATATTTTCAATAATTGTGGGAACCATATTTGTTCTAATTTTTGTTTCCACACCATGGCACACCATGGATAATCCAGTTTTCCTCTTTCACACCAACCTTAACCCATGTTGCCTTTATCGCGCTAACTGCTTGTGCTAACCCCCTATTGTGTGAATTAAACTTAGCCACCCCCTCATGTTTTATTCTCTTTATGCAACAACCAGTTTCTCACATATACTCCTCTCTCATTTCTCTATCACTTCCTCCAACCCCAAACCATGGTCTCCTTTTCCTTTATCATGAGTTATTTTGCCTTCAGCCTTGAAATTTTCCTTCTTCCTCCTCTACCAGTTCATTTTTTTATTTTTATTAAGGCCGGTTGTTTTCATCCAACCAATGGCACCACCTAACATTGCAGCCTACTCTTTTTATTTGTCTTTCATGCTACACCACCACAACCTATGTTGACAACTCACACAAGACCATCTTTACTTTTGCCAACACCTCACGCTAAACACCCTACCAACGTTGCAATCTCACGAAACCCCCACCTGATTGTGTGAGCCACCGATATATCCTAACTCCACCTACTGTATAGGTCTCATGCAAAACCCATTCACCTATGTGAAAACCTCACACAACCAGGCATCTCCTATGTCAAATATTCACACACAACCCAAACACCTTCTCACTTTTTCATGCAAATAGCAACTTCCCCCCTTCAACCTCCTACTTCTCTTTTATCTTTCAATTTCATTTCTCACATCACCCTTGATAATATTTTTACCTTTCTAACTGTCTTATTTTTTTTCCTGTGAGGTGATAGTAAGGTGCTAGAGAAGAGGGTGTTTAGGAGTATTTTGCTAACATACCGGTGTAGTTAGGTAAGGATAAACATAATCTAGACTAGGGTTTGGATGATATGTGTTATTTCCTTATAAATTGCATATTATCATGTTGTTGTATAACTTATGTGTAGTTTTTATTTCATATATATATATATATATATATATATATATATATATATATATATATATATATATATATGTATGTATTACTTGGAGAAAACATGATTTTATATATAGTTATGATTTTATGTGGTATTGCTATATGTTAGGCCTTGTCATTAAATTCCAGGCATGTTTGTGAGATTTTTTTAAATAAGTTATGGTGGAATAGATTTAAATATGTCTAAGTTATTATTGTTGTAAAAATTATGTTGAGGTTGGAAGTGTTGGTGATATTGGAGTATGTGAAGTTTTTATGATTTTGGGTGATTATAGGGTTTCAAGGTATTTTGGTTAATTTATGAGTTGTGTGGGGTAAATAATTATATCATTGTGTTCTTTGAGGTTTTTAATTAAAAATTTATATATACTATGTTAGGGTATAGTTGAGCATGGGTTAAGTTTTCATAATAAGAAATTTGAGGTATTTAGGTGACATAGGGGTATTATGGTTACCGTGGGATATTTTTGGCAAGTTGGGGTTGTGCAAGTGCTTTTGGGATGAAAATAGTATAAGTGTTCTATGTGTATACTTTATGTTAATTAGGGTTAATGTAATTATTAATAATATTATATTGGAGTTTAATCCTAATTTTTTGGTACATTATCAAGCAAGATATATTAGACAATTGTTTAAATGTTTGTGTATCGGTGAATATTATGGGTGGACTTATGACGTAATTGGGAATTATGATTTTATAAGGGCGTGATGCTAAATTTATTAGTGTTCTACCCCCTTTTGGCTTGGTTTTGCTTTTTTACTGTCTTATGGTTATACTATGTGATTGTGGCATATTTAATTTAGTTGAGCTGATGTAAATCTACATGTGCACATGTTAACCAATTGTTGGAATGAATTCAGTAATATTGGCATTTCATGTAACAATAACAAAAAATAGTCCATGTGGTAAGATATTAATATTTAAAGTAGAAGATCACTTGGGTTAGGATCGAGTTGTATCGGTCCATTCCATCAAATGAGAATAGTGATCAGGAGCATTATGTCATAGGAGTTGTACCAATTCATTCCATCAAACTAGAATATTATATGGGAGCGTTATTACCTATCATTTGTATCAATCTGGTGGGCGAGAATAGTGGGGGTTCTTGAAATCAAGTAACTAAGTAAATAGAAATGTATGGTTATCTAATGAAGAACCCTAATATGGTTTTCTTGTAATCATCTCATATCCGGAATATGGTGTATGCATAGTTTTACTTCATGCAACCTTATATGTTATGCATGCCATCTTCTTGTGATGTGTATTGTTACCTTACTCAATATACAAGAAACTATCCCTTTTATGGGTTCTTCTCATTTCTACAAGCCGATATTGCCTTGTTTTGTAGCTAATTACATGTGGTGAGTGTTCATTTGGTTTGGTGCTAACATATAGTTATCTAGATCTCTATCTCTCCCTGGGCTTCCAGTCCTTTGTTTTCTATTGCATCTCTTCTATTCTCTCTTTGTTTCACAATCTTGTGTCATCACTGAATCAAGTGTTTGCCACACCTTATCTCTAAATATGATTTATTTTTTTAGCATTGAACTCGACATTGATTAGGTATAGGGAGTAGCTTTTTTATGTTGAGCATAGCTTGACACCCATTATTATTATTATTATTATTATTATTATTATTATTATTATTATTATTATTATTATTATTATTAATTATATAAAAAATAAAAATTTAAATAGTAAATTTTAGAATATTATAATTAGGTACCTATTGAATAGATAACCTTGCAAAATTATTTGTAATCCCCCAAAATTTTAAAAGCCTATAATCTAATAAATAACTTTTATTTGGGATAAATTAGATTTTAAATTTATATAATTATTTTATGGACCTTTGAGTATATAAAATTGATAGGAATATTTAATAAATTAAAATAAATATTTTTTTATTGTATCATTCTCATTTTATTTGAATAAATTTCCAAACCAATATTTTTTCCAAAATTAACCTTTTTTAAACCCATATATTAAATTAAATTATTAACTTTATTTATCTACCAAAAATATTATATTCTATTGTTTTATAAATTAAATTATTTTATTTTCCCTTTTCCTTTTTCCCTTTTTCCTTTTCTTTCTCCTTTTTCTCCTTTCTTTCTTTTTCCTTTTTTCTTTCCTTCGGGCCATTAGTCACGGCATGCCCTCCCTCTCCTCGTGCCTGGGCTGCCGAACCACTTCTCTCCTCTCCTTCTCCCGTGCATGTAGCCCAGCCACCTCTTTCCTTCCTTCTTCTCCCGCACTCATCGCCCGACCCAAACCTCTTTTCTTTTCTTTCCTTTCTCCCCACCGACCGGGCCGACCCACTTCCTCTTTCTTTGGCCCCTCGCCCAGCTTGCTTCTCCCTCCTTCCTCCTCCTTCTTCCTCCCTTCCTTCGCCATGCCCGACCACCTCCTTGTAACCACCTACCTCCCTACCACTCTCCCTCTCTCCCTCTCTCTCCCCTCGTCCTTTTCTTCCCTATTTTGGACCCAACCGACCCTGCACCCCCAGCACGCATGCCCTTTCTTTCCCTTATTCCCTTTCCCACTACTTGCTATTTTCGATCCTTTCGATCCTTTCCTTTTATGCCATTTTCGATCCTTTCCTCCCTTACTTTGCATGCAGCTCATGCTACATTTCTTGGTTTAACTTGGTTAATAAATTTTAAGGTATAATAATAGTAAGTTAAGTATTTCATTAATTAAGTTTTTATAAAGTCTTATGCCTTTGGTTTTCTTGTTTCTAATATGATAAGTATTGATATTATTTTTAAGTATTGGTTTTGCTAATCAAAGCTTGAATCTTTAACAGGGATACCAGTAAGGTTTTATTTTTGTGGAAATTAAGGTAATCGTTAAACCCCACTTAAACGCATGGATAAACATATGTTAGCACATTAGAGTTTTTAATATGTTATTATGTATGATATATGTTGTTTAATATAAAATATGTAGTTGCTTATATTGATTGATAAAAAGGAAAGCATGCTAGTTTATATGCCATGTGTGGAAATAATGCTTAAGGAAGGAGTTTTGTTATTAATGAAAATGTTAAGTACTTATCCATGTTATATTATGTTATTGTGACCATTGATGCATAAATAATATCATTGTGAGCCCTAGGGGTATTTTAGTAATATGTCTTGTGTAGTGTGGCCTAATATGTGTGGATGTTAATGAGTATCATATTGAAATACAATAGTTGGTGGAATTGAATGATAAGAATGGAGTATTAATATTAATATTCATGTAGTAGTGATAATTTAATAAAAGTGGTGTAATACAGGGTAAAATGGTAATTTGTAAGTAAAAGGGGTATTGTGGTAATTTTAGAAGTAAAGGGCAAAATGATACTTTGTAAATAAAAGGGTATTATAGTAATTTTGGAAGTAAAGGGAAAATGGTAATTTTGTATGTAAAAGGATAAAATGGTAATTTTGGAAGTAAAGGGCAAAATGGTAATTTTGTAAGTAAAAGGATAAAATGGTAATTTTGGAAGTAAAGGGCAAAATGGTAATTTTGTAAGTAAAAGGGTAAAAATGAGAATTATAATAATGGAGAAGGGTAAAATGGTAATGATAATAATGGAGAAGGGTAAAATGGTAACTATAATAATGGAGATGGGTAAATTGGAAATTATAATAATAGAAGGGTAATTTGGTAATTATGGTAATGGAGAAGGGCGACTCGGTAATTATGATAATAGAGAAGGGCAGTTCGGTAATTTAACCAACAAAAGGGTAGTTTGATAATTATGATAATGGAGAAGGACAATTTGGTAATTTAACCAACAAAAGGGTAGTTTGGTAATTATGATAATGGAGAAGGGTAATTTGGTAACTATGATGATAGAGAAGGGCAAGTTGGTAATTACGATAATGGAGAAGGGTAATTTGGTAATTTAACCAACTAAAGGGTAGTTTGGTAATTATGATGATGGAGAAGGGTAATTTGGTAATTATGATGATAGAGAAGGGTAATTTGGTAATTTGACCAACAAAAGGGCAACTTGGTAATTATGATAAAGGAGAAGGGCAATTTGGTAATCTAACCAACCAAATGGAAAGTATGGTAAGTGTAACAATTATGAAGGATAATTGGTGACCTAATAAGTGTAGAAGACAACTTGATAACCTAAACCGAGAAATGGGTAATTTAGTAATTATGCAACATGGAGGGTAATATGGTAAATTGACAAGTAAAGAAGGGATGACTTAATGATTATACAAGCAAGGAGTAATTCGGTAATTTTGTAGAGATAAAAGGGATAAATCAGTAACCCGTATCAAATATGTTGTTGGGATAACGAAGTTTCATAATAAGACTCAAGTAACACTAAATAGCAAGATAAGGCTATTTGATAATTAGCAGATATCACAAGAACGAATACTAAATTGGAATTGGATGAGATGATGATGGCCTTAATTATTCCCTTAAGTTATCTTGGATAACCGTATGAATAAGGAATACCTAATGATATTAGAATGATTGAAAGTGAATAAGTATCTAATTGTTGCACTTTTCATGACCACCTTAATTAAGACACTAATAATTAAAGTGAAAGACCTCGAGATTAGGAATGGTGGCTCTTTAGGGGTCACTACCCTAAAGATATGGCTTAGCCCACGGTTATTCTAGTATTTGCTTATGTGCTTTTGTGCCTAGCCAAGCCCTATATCTTACTCTATCTAGCTCTACAGACCTATTTAGAGGGTATGTATACTTATGGATTAGGTGTCCTTGTCGATAGGGTACTGAGTAGCTGTATGAGCCAGTACGACTAGGGTACCTTTGAGTCCTTGGGTTGATAGTTGAAGGGTACCGAGTAGCTTGTAGGCACCGGTGCGACCAGCGTACCTTTATGTCCTGGGATCTTGATCTCCCCTCTGAGGCAAATAAATGGAATTGTTGTGATGATTAAAAAGGAAAAACACTAATCGTGAAAGAAAAATACTTGTGAGTTGGGGCCAGACCGGTCCACTGGCGAATAATAGTGGCCAGGAGCCTTCTGCCCTAGAAACCGGTCCACCGACGAATAATAGTGGTCAGGAGCATTCTACCCTGTATGTATTCCAGTCCACTGGCTATAATAGTGGGGTTCTTGCACTCACATATATATAATTAAACCATGGAAAATACTAATAACTTATAGTGGAACACCATGTGAGTCGGGGCCAGACCGGTCCACCGGCGAATAATAGTGGGCAAGAGCCTTCTGCCCTAGAGAACGATCTACCGACAATAATAGTGGTCAGGAGCGTTCTACCCTATATGCATTCCGGTCCATCAGCTATAATAGTGGGGTTCCCACACTCACATGGATATATAATCCGAGAGATGATTGAATAATGATGGACTAATAGCTTAAAGCCCAAAAGTATTAATCGCACACTATAACCTATTAATATTTGATGGACTTGTTAAGTATGTGAATGTGGTGTACGCATTTTTTATTACATGTGTATATAGTTTTGTATCATGTATTGCAATGCGGGTTTGCTTTTTAGTGTGGTTTAAAGGATTACTGAGTACCATAGTACTGAAGAGTTCCATTCGTGGGGGCCCTGCCTATTCAATGGGCAGTGTCCCTTGTAGGTCCATTTCATATGTTATTCAAGTAGGCAACGAGAAAGAGCGTAAGGAATTATCCGGAAAGTCCTAGGGTTGCACTCTTTCTTTTTTTAAACCCTAGTTTAAATGTGGTCCTTGTTCTTGTAACCACCATTTGTGGATTCTATTCTTGTAAATTATTTAGTACGTTACTCTGATTTAAATATGGTTTGAGTTTCTCGTAAATTGTATTTTACTCTTTCAGCCTCAGCACTTGGTACTGGAACGGTAGGAGTGAACCGGTCCGATACTAAGTGTGGCTGTAATATCTCCAGAATTTATAGTTTGTTATTTTGCTTCCGCTTATTTTTTTTTTAATAAAACGAAAAATTTTCAGTAGTGAATTTTGGGGGTATTACAAGTTGGTATCAAAGTTGGTTTCAACCGCTGTTCCAATTTCAGACTTTTTAAGCTGATACCACAAGTTGGTATCAGAATTTGTTTCGACAACTCTTTCAATTTTAAACGGTTTTAAGTGGATACCATAGTTGGTATCTGAGCTGGTTTAGGCCGCTCTTTTAATTTCAAACGTTTTAAGCTGGTACTACAAGTTGGTATCAAATGTTGTCATAAAACTTTTCTCAGTTTTTAATGTTTTGAACTGATACTACAAGTCAGTATCAAAGTATTCCACGGAAATTTTTTCAAGTTTAAATGATTCTTGTAAGGTTTTCCCCTATTTCTCTCTTGTTTTGGAAAACCCTGATTAGTCCTGAGAGTTGGATATGTGTAGATTAAGTGATCTCGTCTTGAGTCACCTAACTTGAGAAACAGAACATTCCCTAACGAACTTCTGTTTTACAGCTAACTTGAAATGGACCGTGACGAATGGGTTGACAATCTAGAGAGAGCATTTGAAGTGCTCATGGGATTAGCTTAGCGTTCCCTGGTACCCCAACCTCAAACCGCTTTACCTCCAATGGGTATCGGAGAGGATTGGCTTAATAGAGTTTCGCATCATTAACCCCCGACCTACGACGAGAAGGAAGACCCCGTGGTCCTAGAAATTTGGATACGAGATTTTGATAGGACCTGCGAGGCACTCAACTGCTCTTGCTTAGTTACACTGGCCTAGCAAAAATATATATGCCAGGCCACTACAACTAGGACTAATTACATATGCCACAATCCATGGTCTTCACAAAAGAATATGTTTTCCACACCTTCCTTGCTCCATTATATATTAGCATGCTTACACAAAAAATTAGTTTTTCTAATAACCTACTAATTAATTTACATATAAGTATAATTGAAGTACTCTCTCTCTCTCTCTCACACACACACATAAGCAAGTTGTAAGTCAACTCTATACTACTCTTGCATAAGTTAGATTCTCCTGCAAAACTAGTGTTGTAAATCTACCATAAAAATTAATAAAGCTAAACAAACATAAATTTACAAATTATACATAGAAAATACTTGAAAAAAAAAACTAATAGTAATTTAATTGATTGATGGCAACATTATATGTCATCAAACTCAATGTTATCTATTTCATCTATTTCCATAATAGATGGAATACACTTGATATATATATATATTTGAATCAAAATGACATATGATTATTAAAGTTAGCATAATAACATTATAGAAAAAATGTTAAGGAAAAATATGAACAAATATTACAATTACCATCTTCAATCCTTTCAATATCCTCAAGACGTTATTCAACATAAAGAGGATTGCAAGATGATAGCAACAAGTCTTGAGTTCAAATTAAAGCTTACAACATCCTAGGAGTTAAATAACTTCAAAATAGATCAAATACATGACCTTTGATGTTGAAAGTATATTTAGATGCAATAGTTAATCCATGTATGCCTAATACATCCTTATTCACTAGTCACAATAGATGCCTAATACATGTACGCCTAATACATCCTTAGTCATCAGTGCAAGAACATCAAAATCCTTTCCATCATGCTTCCACCAAGAAAGAATATCAAAACTTTTCTTAGTAGGACCAATATATAATTTCTTCTTTAAGTACTTATCCAAGTTAGCCTTTTTAGCAATGAAAGAGGACTGTAAAGCTTGGATAAAATCTTGAAATACTTGCTGAGCCATATCTCTTACATTTTTCAACATACAACACCCAAAATCAGTCTCACTTGCATCCAAAACTGAAGATTGTTGTGGAGTTGAAGAAAAATTAGTTCATGAAGCATAAAACTCAAACAACTTCTTTAAAGTGCCATACACATTTGCACTCAAACCACAACTAAACTCAACTCTAAAAAACTTACTAATTGTCCATTAAACATATTTCATGGTTAGGTATAACAACAATAAACATGAATACATTTGTATTTTTAAACCTTCCCCAATATTTATCATATTTCCTCTTTATACTTATAGCCATTTCACCCATACCAAAAATCATCACCATCATCACCATCACGTGCAATACAAATCATATTCAAAATTGCAACAATCTCTTGAAAATACATATTCCCTATGACATATAATGAACTAGAGATTCTTAAAGTGATGCCATAAAAATATTTTAAAAGGGGAAGTAAGAAACAAATGTGGTCCCAATCATTATCAATATACACACCTTTTAGCTTCCCCACTTCATCATGATACATTTTATCTCTTTTAACAAATCAAAAGCTTTCCTTAAGTGTAAAGAAGCATCCAACATCAAATAGGTAGAGTTCCACCTAGTTTCCACATCCAAACAAAGGATTTTTTTTGGATTCTGTTATCTCTTTTTCAGCACATGTCATAAATTTTTCATTATAGCCATAGAATACCTCACACATCTAACAACAAACCAAAATCTTAGAATGTGATCACTAGAGTCTTTCAGATCCTCTTCTATAAAAAGACTCAATAAATGGATAGCACATCATATGTATAAACAATAACCATACAAAACACACCCACCCTAATAATTGAGTCTTTTTCTTAAATAATCAATGAACTTATAATTAGAAATAAAAATATCAACAACTATTGTCAATGTCTTATCAATATTCTAATAAAGCAAGAATCATTCTAGGGACCACTTGATAACCTCACCAGAATGATTGACTATAGGAAAAAATGATAATTTTTTTTCACCTTTCAATTCTTGTTAATGAAGTAAGTAGTTAGAACCACATCACCTAATTTTTGACATGAAGACCAAACATCAGTGGTGAGACAAAGTGTAACTAATTTTTTCTTGAATAATGCACTCAACTTCTTTTCTTCTCCTTCACAAACAAATCTAAAGCATCCTTAGCAATAATAGTTTGAGAATGAAGTACAAATATTGGTTTTAAGGCTTTCATATACCTTTTAAAACCCTCCCTTTCCAAGAATATAAAGGGAAACTCATCAAGAACTATCATTTTAGCTAATATTTTTTCCTATGATCTACACTATTAAACAACCAATAACAAAGACAACACCCAAGAAGAATTTATTTTGTTATCAGTAATATCATTATTAAGAGAAAATTGATACTTAAGAAGCTTTGATGCTTGTCTACATTTAGTGGGTATATTTTGCAACATTTTTAGTGATTACTTAAGTTTGAAGTACCTCTTGTTATAGCAACAACATATTATGTATTGCATTATAAACATATTGTTTTTTTTTTCTCTTATCATTACATGGTAACTTCTTAAAATGTTTCCACACCCATGATCTATACTTCTTAATTTTAGGTTTTATAGTATCACATGTTTCAACATCATCACTAATGTCAGGGGAAATACGGGGTAGTGAAGCAAGAGGGATAGAAGACATAAATTGTGAAAAACTTGGAGGAGGGCTCTTAGCTTCATCCCCAATATCTATATTGTTGTCCATTATGTCCAAAAATATCTAATGTCGGATATTATATCATATAAATCCAATTTTTAGAAAGAAAATATATAATTATTAAAATTTACTCCTTCAACTATTAGCTACAACTAAATATAAAAACTACTATTTAGTAGTCTAACTTGCATAATCACATCAGGTTTTAACCTAAGGTGACAAGTGATTTATTATCCAACAATATACTAACTCCGTGGATGATATTATCCAAAATATATTTTTACACTCATATGAAAAAATCCATGACCAAAAAATAACATACATGTAACTCAAGCAAACAATATAAGACTTACATTTAGCTCTTAAAATTATTCTTTCTAACTATTAAGTAGCTAGTGATGAAATATACAAAGTATACACACTTGCTAGAATACAAAATATAATCTTAGCTAAAGGAAAACTAAAATATCATATAAAAATACATATGCTAAGCCCCTAATTTTCACCTAACTAATTGACTAGTTTCACCAACTAGGCTAAGGTTTGAGACAAAGTGTAAAATGGGTTTTATCTAGGGACTAATTTGATTGATTGGTATGTTTGACCCATCAATTGCTTTACTAAACCATTCGACTGTTCATTTATGTTTATAGAACCAATTATATACGACACAAAATTGATTGACTAGTTTCAATAACCGATTGAGTGGTTTATGCAATGATAACATGTTCACTTTAGGTCTGAACATATTCCACAGATGGGTTTGACCAACCGATCCACTACTTTGGGCAGCTGATCTAGTAGTTTTCCTAACTAATTGACTAGTCAGCATTAAATGATGAAAAATATGCCAGTTTCTCGTGCAACAGATATATAATTTTTACTTCAACAACTATATAGTTGGGCATAAGTATAAACAACATTTATGAGGCAAAATACAAATAATTTTTTTTGATCACTCATCAATTGTACAAATCAATTCTTTACTCCTAATTATAATTAATTCTTAACTGCTCACTTTCATATCCATATCAAGTTGATGTATTTTTAAAAGTTTTTTGTGCTTAATCTACTTAGCTAGAAATTGGTCTCTGATTGTAATATCTAATTATTTCTAGCTATATTATACTAAAAAATTATTTGTTTCATTTTTATATTTGTATCATTTGTAACATGCATTATAATCAACTACAACTTTCCTCAAAACTTATTATATTGAGTTTGTGTGTTGCCTAGAATTTATAAGAAAGGTTAAGGGATTAGTTGACCTATAAACCTAGAAAGAATAAATAGATAAATATGTAAATCATATTCTAAAAGGTCATTGACATAGTAGGCTCATAAACCAAGAGAGGAGTGATTATCAATAAACACACAAGAAGTTCAAAATATATTGGAAACTCACAAAGGATCTAACACTCCAAGTTGAAAAGATAATCCTAAAAAAGAATGGATTTAATGGGATTAAGCAAAGGAATCTCCACCCCAAAGCCTTCAAAGTTCAATTGAGAAAAGTTTGCATATTGGAAGAACATGACAATGTTCTTCATTAAGGCTCAAGATTATGATATGTGGTCTATTGTAATTGAAGGTACAATAAATAATCATGAAGGAGATCGATGGCATGATGGTTGAGAAAACATGATTCGAACTCATTAATGTTGATAAAAGAAACTTACTCTCATTGATAAAGCCATCATGATCCCACAATGTGGACTTGGAGAGAAATATTATCATCTAATATAATTATGCACAAACACCAAAGGAATTTGGGATAAACTTTTTTTTTTTGGCTCGTGAAGGGACAACACAAATGAAGAATCAAAGAATGACCCTTGACATTATGGAATACGAGCTCTTCTCCGTGACGTAGGGAGAAGAAGAAGTGAATTGAGAAACTAATTCACCTCCATCATGAACAACATCAAGGTATCGGGGAAAGTCATCACCTAGGAAGATCAAGTAACAGAGGTTCTAAGAGGCATTACAAAAGAGTAGATTCCAAAAGCTACAACAATTGAAGAAGCAAACGAACTTACTAGTATGACTAATACCGAACTCTTTGGAATCCTTATAACCCAAAATCCAAGATGTAATACATTATGGAAGAAAAGAAGATGAATACTTTAGCTCTAAAATTGTCATCTTCTTCAAGGAAAAAAGAGATATTGATTGAAAAAAAGAGGTTGAGGATAAGGAGGTGATGATGAGGTTATAATGGATGAAGAAGAATTGGCTCTTATCACCACTCAATTTAAGAGATATCTTCAATCCAGATACAAAAGAAGTGTAAGATGAGGAGGAGAGTTACCCAACACTTCAAGGAGGCTAAGGGACTCACCCAAGGATGGCAATATCAAATCTCACAACTGCAGGAAGTCTAGACATGTCACTAAAGACTATTTTGATTTCAAAAATGAGATTGCGCGGCAAATTGTAAGGAGCTAAGGGAACACAATTCAAGTCAAAAGAGCCCCTAGGAAGGTCATGGTCGCATTTGAAGAAAGTGAAGGAGAACCATCAGAATTAGAAGAAGAGGTAGGAAACTTTGGTTTTATGGCACTTGGAGATGAATCCTTCTCCTTGACTTCCTATTCTAGCTTTGATGATTATTATGCCAAACATAATGAGGTACAATCTAAGGCTTCATGCTCATATAATGATATACTATGTGTTTACATGATTCTCTACAAAAAACAAAAATGTGATGAAATAACAAGATAATATGAAAAAAAAATATAGTCACTTAAATGAATTACAAACAAACTGGCTAAATAATCACACCATCCTAGAATATCATATATTGCACATCACAACTGAGTAAATGGTTGAATTTGATGCATAGTAGATGTTCATTGATGTTGATCACAAGGTGAAGATGGATCAACTTCAAACTAAATTGGTTGATCTACAAGCCAAGTGTGATAAATTTAGGAAAGTAGCATATACATTCATCAAGGGTGAAGAAGGCTTAAACACGTTTCTAGGTGCTCAATGGTATTACAAATACCATAATTCTTTAGGATATGGTGTCAAAAAGTTTATAAAATGCAAAACAATCCAAAATTTCTTTATCCTTGAAGGCTCATCAAGTACATGTTTATCTTGTATCTAGCGCTTACAATATTTGTGGTAAAAATGGACACTCCTCATTCATGTGTATACATGCTAGGAATGTAAAATTCACCTCTATATATAAACATAATAATATCTTGTAATATATGTGGTAAAAATGAATGATGCATCTTCTTATGCTATAAATGTTTAAAATGCTTCAAAATCTAAGAAGGTGTGGTTGCTTCAAGGTGAAATAATAAGCCACAAATGGTTCCTAGATAGTGGATTCTCAAGGCACATGACTAGTGATTAGACAATGTTCTCAAAATTAACACCATACGAAGGAGAAAGTGTCACTTTTTGTGATAACTCCAAAGAAAATATCATTAGAGTGGGTAACATAAGTGTCAGTAACTCTAATCATTTCATTGATGATTACACTTGGTTAGCGGTCTTAAGCATAATCTAATTAGCATTATCCATCTTTTTGTTAAGGTATTTCTAGTTAAATTCTCTCATTCTCATTTCATGATCTCAAATGGAGCAAATAAATCCATATTACTTTTATGTCCATATATTAATAATGTTTATTTGCTTGACATGAAATCTATAAAACTACATAATACATGCTTAAGACCTATAGATAATGATGTATAGTTATGGGGTAATATAATAACTCATTATAGTATGGGTTTATTAAACAAATTGGTTAGACAAGACCTAGTATGTGGTCTTCCTAAGGTAAACTTTAAAAAAGATAAATTATGTAATGCATGACAATAATGAAAACAACATAGAGTCTCATTCAAACCTAAAAATATTGTGACCGCATCTAAACCACTTGAGCTACTATATATGAATTTGTTTTGACTTACTAGAACATATAGCATGAGTGGTTGTATATATACATTAGTCATTGCGGATGATTACTCTCGATACATATGGCCTTTATTTATTTTTACTAAAGATGATGCTTTTAATGTGTTACTTGTGCTTATTAATCTAGTCCATGTAGAAAAGGGAACAATGATCAATGCCATAAGAAGTGATCATGGCAAGGAGTTCAAATATGCTAACTTCGCCAAATTTTGTGATCGAAAGAAAATTTCCTACAACTTTTCAGCCCCAAGAACTCTATAAAAAATTGGGGTCATAGAGAAAAATAATAGGACCTTGGAGGAAGTAGCAAGAAATATGTTGTGTGATTCCAAGATTCCCAAGTATTTATGGTCTAAAGTTGTATCAACAGATAACTATGTGATGAATCATGTTTTTATTAATTTCATTTTTAGGAAAATACCCTATGAGATCTATAAAGGTAAGAAACTAAATGTGGGATGTTTCTGCACATTTGGTAGTAAATTCTTTCTCCTAAAAAATGGAAAAAAATAATTTAGTACGTTTGACTCTAAAGCTGATGAATGTATCTTCATTAACAATTCATTACATAATATAACCTAAAGAGTCTTCAACAAAATAACTCTAGTGGTTGAAGAGTTGGCACATATTACTTTTGATGAATCTACATATAGTATGAAAGGTACAAATGATGATGAAATAGGTCCATTAATTCAAGTGGATAACTTGATTGAACAAGCAGAGCCAAAAAATAAGTAAGCTCAACTAGAAAAAGAGGAAGATTCTCCTCTTATTGATCCTCAAGAGGATAAATTTAGAGAATATTTCCCAAGAGCCTAGAAATATGCATATGGACATCCTCAAGAGATCATCATTGGTGATCCATATAGGGTAGTGGAAATTTAATCCTCAATAGTTAATATCTATAACCATTTAGCTTTCTTATCTTAAGTGGAACCTAAGTCTCACTTGGAATCCATGAATGTTGCAAAATAAATCATGGTAATGTAAAATAAGCTTAGTTAGATTGAGAAAAATCAAGTTTGAGAATTAGTCCCTAAACCTCCAAATAGACCCATCATAGGGGAATAAATGGGTCTTTAGAAACTAGCTAGATGAATGGGTTATTGTGGTTAGAAACAAATCCTAATTGCTTACCAAGAGATATAACCAAGAGGAAGTCATTGATTTTGAAGAATCCTTTGTCCCAATAGCTAGGCTTAAGGCTATATGTATGCTTCTTGCATTTAATGTGGTTTAAGTTATATTAAATGGATGTTAAAAGTGCATTTTTAAATGGTTTCATTGAGAAGGATGTTTATGTTAAAAACCCTCCATGTTTTGAAGATACCTCAAATCGTGGCCATGTTTATAAGCTAAAAAAGGCACTATATGGTGTAAAATAAGCCCTTAGACTTGGTATGAGTGTCTTAGTAAATTTTTTATTAAAAAATTATTTGAAAAAGGAAATTATGAGAAAACCTTGTTCATTATAAATCTAAGAAAGATATCTTGGTGGCACAAATTTATGTGGATGACATCATCTTTGGTGCTACTAATGAAACCTTGTGTAAGGAATTTTATGAGAAGATGTGTAGTGAGAGTTGACATAATTCCTAGGGATACAAGTTAGTCAAATCAAGGAGGGAATCTTTGTCATTGAAGAAAAGTATACCAAGAAATTGTTAAGGAAATTTAGAATGAACAAGAACAAATCTTAGAGTAATCCCGTGGCAACCACTACTAAACTTGGCATCGATAAAGGAGTTACGGAAGTTGATCAAAGATGTTATCAAGGAATGTTTGGATCACTTCTCTATCTTCTCACACATAGGCCAGAAAACATGTCCAGTGTTTTCTTATATGCTTGATTTCAATATAATCCGAAGGAATCTCACTTAATAGATGTTAAATAGATTCTTAGGTATTTAATTGACATATATAATCTTAAATTGTTTTACCCTAGCGAGACCCTTTTAGACCTTGTCGATTACTTTGATGTGGATTATATAGGATACAAAGTAGATAGAAATAGCACTGGGTACTTGTCAATTTACAAGTTAGATGGCATAGTAATAAAAAAATATAGTGTTTTTATTATCAATGGTGGAGACATAATATATAGTCGTCGGAGCATGTTGTGCTCAACTGATTTATTTTAAACAATAATTTAGTGATTTTGGGCTTAAAATTAATAAAATTCCCATTATGTGATAAAAATAGTGCCATTTGCCTCAATAAGAATCATGTTCAACACTATAAGTTCAAGCATATTGAAATATGACATCAATTTATTAGATATTATGTTGAAAAAGGAAATGTGAGTGTAGAGTTTATTGACACATTACACCAATAGGGAGACATCTTCACCAAACCCCTTAACGAAGAAAGGTTCACAACTATTAAGAGAGACTTTAAGATGACATTCATATGATTTCAATATTTCTCTCATATTTGTGAAATCATTAAAAAAAAATTCTTAAATTATGTGAGTAAAGCATGAAATTTTATCTAAATTATATTAAAATGGCCCTATATTACATGTATTTAATTATGAATTGACCCATAATATTCATGAATATAGTGCATAAATTGAGTAATAATGAATGTTTATAATCCATAATTTGATTTGGTTTTGATGTGATTAATGTATATTGAAGTACTTATAAGACCAATCAACTAGTTTAAAAACCAATCGATGGGTTCTCTAAAACTAGGCGATAGGCCTCAAGGTATTTTATTTTTTAACTAGATAAGAGTAGTCAACTAAATTATCAATTAGTTAACCAGTTCTAAGAACACCCAACTAAAATGTCAAACCAGATGATTGGTTTGTTGAGAATATAAATAGACATTTCCTCACTTAGACAAACCCACACCCTTAGTTCTTAAACCTTTCAATTGTTCTCTCATGCACCCTCACTCTCTCTCTCTCACTCAAATCACTCATTTCTTCACTAAATTTCATGATATATAGTTTGTTAGGACCATTTGAACGAATCAAAGTCATTTAACAACAAAAATCAAAGCCTTGTCACTCAAATTTGATCAAAATTAAAATAATCATCCATTGAACCCTAACTCTCATTTCACTGAATTTTGTGCAAAATTAGAAGTTTTGGTGGTATAATTGTGTTTCAGTTAGAGTTATTTTAGCCTTCTAGTGTCTAAGGGAAAGCTACCTCATCATTTTCATCATAAATTTTGTGCCTAGCCACAACTCTCATTTTGACATGATTTTTCCTTTTTGTCTCTTTATTTTAGTTCTTGGTTGTGCCATAAGTTAATTAAACTCATATATTACATTTATAATTTCTTATTCGACATGACTAAAAAAAATCCATAGTTGCCAATACCCCCTAAAAAGGGAAGGGTATTTTGTAGGTTCCTCCTAAAAGGATCCAAAAATTACCTAGTCGTCTAGCAAGGACATCCATGTAGATTGAGGAGCCCTTTGACACCTCCATATCTAAAAAGTATACTCCACCTTTATTGGAGCATATGCATCCATCATAGCCTCCTAGGTTTGATGCTCCAAATCCTTCTAGTGATCCACCGATTTTTCAATCTTACTCTATATTATCCAAGATCACCGAGACATATCTCCATTCTCCTTTCTTCTTTTTCACCATGGATGATTAGCAAAACTGGATAAAATCCTTTCATAGTAAGAAAGTTCTCCTAAGTAAGTGCATTAGCACTAAGCATTTTAAACTCCTTTTCATGTAGTCTCTTTATGATCTCTAACTCCTTCCTCCCTTCACTCTCCATGATCTTGTCTACGTAGACTTGATCTGCCTCTTTTACATTAATCTCACTATCCACATTCTTGCCTCTCCCCTAACTATACACATTCTTAGTGTCCATATTGTCCTCAATGTGGCCTCATTCTTAGGAATAATTGGGATTTAAAGTGATATCTCCATTGGGATTAATTTTAGTGATTAGATGCAGATTTATATGCACAAAACCATATTCACTAACATAGAGCACGACAGTTATGTACATGGAGGCATTGCTAGCTCTTACTGCCTGCTACCCATCAAGTGGGTATGTCACTATCTCGTCTACTCTATTCTCTTTCCTCGTGCTGGCTAAAGAGCTTATATGATGGTAAAGGATTGGTGCGCAACCTACCACATCCTTATTAGCACTAAGATGAGGTTTGGAGTGGACTTCTTTTGATACATGGCTCACATGTTGATCCATGGTCGGGTTGCTCTAGGATATGGATCTCTCATCATAAGGATCCTTCAGGACTTAATGTTACCATTTGGCAACTTTATGCTCACAAAGGTTTGCCTTCAAAATGGGATAGACATTTTGGATGTAGTGACACTCCAATGAATGGGGTACAAGGTGAGTAAGGATGGGCAAACCTTGGTGCTCACAGTAAAGGCTCATGCTACACTTCTTCATAGTGGTTGCATCCTAGTTATACCCTAATGTTAGCCTCCATCTATCAATGGAGATGTTATCCCACCACCCTATGATGACCTTTTGGCACTAACTAATATCCCATTTGCTGGAGGATATTCCACGTCAGTTAACGTACCTTCCTCATTCAGTGCACCTACCTCGACCAACACTTAGTGTTGTGTGACTGTAGCTAGAATCTATGATCTCCTACTCTGGATGTACATGATGCTGGATAAGAGACTGGATGCCATTGAGAGGTTTTGAGGAGTCTTGGAGACTAATGTTTGTTCTATTTACTTACAATTTCAGCTTGAATTTGAGCCACACCATTGGAATGATATAGGGACATGGCTAATTGTAGGCATTGTTGATGTTGCACATAGACTAGGTACTACAGATGTTGATGTTGCTACTAAAGGTGATAAGTCTAACTCAATACATATTTATACTCCTCCATCTACTCCTAGTATAAATGAGGTAGTTGCAAAGGCTACTCAGATTAGTCGAGTTGTTGTTGAGACCGCTGACTCCGGATACAAAGAGTGAGGACCTAAATAGTATGTCTCTACTACCATTCATCACAACCCTATCCTCTACTCCACCTTCATTTTATATAGGCACATCTTTCATTCATCAAGACTCTATATAGTCCTTGGGTGCATCAGTGGTTAATCTAGGTATTTTAGCTTCAATCTTATCCTTACCCAAACTACATCTGCAATATGTGTTTTTTATCACAAAAAAAGGGGATATTTTTGACCTCCTAAGTCAATAAATGTTCTAAACCTTGTTATGAAAAAAAAATGGGCTTAAACAAGTTAACATGGTTATTTAACTTGATTTACATGTTATAATAGCACTTCTACTTACATTTCCACTAACTTAACACATGGGTTGCCATTTATATTGTTAAATTAAATACCAACTATTATTGAATCCATTTCAAAAATTGTGTATTATTCAAACATTTAAAACTTCATTGTCGTTAATCAAATCAATTATTCTATAATCATATGAAAAAAATGATAAGGCATAAAGCTAGACAACAAGCACAAAAGTGGCATCACAAAAGGAAAAAGGCCATAATATCCTCACCAAAATCCTAATTTAGCCTCAACTTATAACTCCCTCAATAAAACTCACCAACTCACCAAAACTGACATGAATCTCCTATAGATCATGCTCAACAACATATCCAAAAAATAGGATTAAACTCTAATGTTTCATACATAAAATACCAATCATACGCGTGGTGTTGCTAATCTCATTTTAAGTCATTTTCATATAATATAAACATTTGTATTAGCCATATTAACTCAAAATAATCACATATCACACTTACCATATTTTGGCCCAAATAATACTTACATCACCTCAAATTTCTGGATTTAACCCAAAAGACCAAAATATCCTTAAGTCACCTAAACACCTCGAAATTTATTATTAACCAAACTTGTCTCATACTCCACCAAACTCTATCATTTTATATATTAAATTTTGTGTAAAAACCTTAATGAATATAATAAAATACTTTTTCTCTACCAAAAAAAACTCATTGATTTAATCTAAATGCCCTTATGACAAAAAATAATACCAAATCTCCCAAATTTCAAATTTCACCAAACTTAAACAAATTATCACATAGTCTCCGATATTTTATTAACATTCTAATTCTATAATTATCCCTTATTATAATAGAATAATAAACTAAAAATGGGACTTGGACCTTATCACTTTAAGTTCAAAACACTAAAATAACCCAACCTCAATCTACTTTTTCAACACAAATACTTAATCATATGTTAATACACTTGACCTAATGCTTAATAAATAATAATGATTTACAAAATCGTGCTTGGAATTTAGGAACATGGCTCAACATGGTCTAACATGATATATTTAATAAAAAGAAACACAAATAATCAAAAAGCCTTATTTTAGAAATGTGTATCCTTACTAGAGGCTACACTAGTCTCTATGCAAAATTACTCTTAACAACTTTTCCAAGTACACCTTATAATCACTTAAACAAAATAATATAGAATTAGATAAAATAATAACCTAGTGATTTAGAATAGAAAGAAAATTAAAGGGGGAAGAATAAACCTTTAGGGCCTGTTTGGTATTGAGGTAATAGTGGTGGAAAGAATTCTCCTCTATTTTGTGTCTTTTATATTATGTATTTAATAATAATAAAATATTTTTAATGAAATACCCATTTTAGATCAAATTAAGATCAAAAATGGGTATTTATTAGAATAAAATATTTAATTTTAAATAGATTATACAAGAAATATAAATATAATGGTAATTTTTCCACCCCTATTTTCTCCGTACCAAACAAGCACTTAGGCTTGAAAGTGAAGACTTGGAACCAAGAAAACAATCTTCATAATTCATCACTTTAATACACTCTTGCTTGAATAGTAAGCACCAATGGAATACAGTTTATAATTTAAAAAATAAGAAGATAATAAATTAAAGAGGAAAAAGGAGGAGTGGGGGTTGATAGCCAGGGGAGGAGAAATAACAAGCCCCAACACACAAGAATAAAGAGAAGAGAAGAAGGATCAAAAGTGGGAGAGTGAAAAAGAGGTTAAGTGTAAAATGAGAGCCAAAAGATATATAATACCCTCATGAGGATCGACAAGGGTAGAAGAAAGAAAGGGAATATCATATTTAAAGGGTTTCTTGCAAGGAAAAAAGGTTGTGGAGGAAGGGAGAAAGAAGTAGTGGTGGTGTAAGAATATAAGAGATTGGTAGGGGTATGTATGTTGATTAGATTATGACAAAAGATGTGGTTGATTGGGCAAGGACAAGATATGATGTGCTCACGAGGTGTGAGGGAGACATAGTTTTAAATTCAACTCCCCCAAGAAAGTCAACAATGAAAAAAATATTTATATAAGGTAAAGAGTCCAATAAACTGTTAAAATGGGAAAGTAAATCAAATAATTCTTAAAAAATATGAAAAATTAGAGAAGATTTTAGGATTAATCTAAGAACCTAAATATATACAAATATTGGGTATAGGAATTTGATTCAAAAGAAAATAAGAAAAATAAGAACTATGATAACCACCCAACTCTGCCTTACCAGGTAAGGTTGGTGGTTGATGGCATGGTGCCTTAAATGAATAGGTATTGAACACTACCAGTCAGTTGACTGAAGATAACTCTTGGTCGACTTTCGACTAGCCAAAATTAAAACTAGGGTTTTAAAGGGTATAAAGGAAAATCAAGGTTTCATGGATTAAGATGAGATGATTAAATAATTTTTAAGGGTTAAGGGGTGATTAATAATCTAATCACCTAATAATTAGGGTTAGGAAAATTGGGCGTATTACACTAACATTCCTAGAAGAGGTCATTAGGTTAGTAGACTCATAAACATAGAAGAGGATAACTAGGTTAAGTTGTAAATCATCTCCTAGAAGGCCATTGAGATTGTAGACTCATAAACTTAGAGAAAAGTGATCATCAATACATAAATAACAAAATTTCAAAATCTAAAAAGAAGAACCTTTTGGTAGTAGGCGTAGAATAACCTATCTTAGGTTAGCTTAACTACTATAAATCACAAGTTCTAATTTTTAATTTGGGATTTTTATTGATTCAGCCCTATTTACCCCCTCTAATATGTTTTTACATTTAAATATGGCAAAAAGAGAGATACATTTCAGATAAGAGTTAGGAGATAAAGTCTAAGTACAAGAATCATGAAAAAGCAAGGGCAGAGAACGAGGCAGTCGAAGACAAAGAAAGGAGTTAGCAAAGGAACAACCAGTATAAACACAATAGTAGAGTAGGCTGCAATTTGACGCTGAAAAAAAACGAAGAAAATTTTCACACATAAATCAAGGCTGACCGAGAAAGGAGAAGAAAATATAGAGAAATTTTATACTGGTAGAATTTAATTCAAATGAAATTAATTTCTCATCTGAATAAATTCTTGATTTTCATCCATAATTAATTTTGATCATTTCTTTCTCTATTTTTAATTTATTCTTTGGATATATATTTCTGTGTAATTAATGCAATAATTATGGCTGATTGAATATTTATTGCTAGGGAATAGATTGAAATCCTAGATTAGGGTTTGATATATAATTTTATTTTTCTTTGTTTCATAGGATTATTCTTTGACTCTATTTTAATTGCTATCATTTATATATATATATTTCTGTCAGGTATAATTTATATGGTGTATGCCTTATTCTAGTGTTCTCATAGTGATAATATGTAGGATTATTTACCGACTAAGTGGTCATATAAATATACAGAAATTTATATGTATAAATTGCAGCTAGGTTAGATAATAATTCACCTAATAGTTTTGTGATTCTAACCAAAGTAATAAAACGTTTAGATATGTGTGGGTCAAAGAAAGAAAATACAACTAGACATGCTTAGTGTACTAGTCTGAGTACTTAGATTGACATCCTTTCAATTATACTTAATGCATTAAATCTAGTTAAATATAGGGTCCACTTGTTGCTACCATACTACTAGTATTTAATAGGGTTAATATTATCGATTTGTCGTATTAATTAATTTAGGGAAGTAATATAAGGTGTATGGATCTACTTTTGGCGTGCAACTTGGTTAATCTCTTTCTCATGATTAAATATTAAATTAGAAATTAATATTATATTTTAACCTAATCTAGTGGTGGATTTCGAATTTCCTAACATATTTATCATATCTACAGTTATCTATTATTTATATTTATATTATTATTTTATTTTATTTATTACTTTTATTATTTTATTATTTTTCTATTTTTATTTTTATAACCCCCATTAGTATTTTTCTTATTTATTTATTTTGTGTTATTTAGGATTCTTATTTTTATTTTTAGCTAGTTAAATAGAGGTGGGTCATCTCAATCACCGATATAGAACGATACCCTTATCTGTCAGGACTACAATTGACAACAAGAGGGTTTAAATTGCGTGACGACTATGGCCACACCAAAAACACAAAAAAGGGATACAAATGGAACCAAGAATCCATATGGGTATATGGACAAAAGCTGTTGTCCCTGTTATCTGATAACCAAGACTCTACACCCATAACCTATAAAAATAAAAGATCACTCCTTCACATTCGAGATATCAAAATCATTAAGGCAATAACCAAAGATCTGCAAATTAACAATAGGGTTATCTACTTCTGGGAATGAGTAGTTACCATAACAAGGGTAGTGAACATGTGACATATTGAGTAACACAAAACACTTCAATAACCAATATGTGTATAAAACATTTGATACTAAGGAAATCTACACGTTCAAATATTACTCATGATACAAGGCACTTAAAAGGAAATTATATTAGAATCATACTTAGGTAGTCACATTCTCCATTCACTTAATCCCTTTAGCACAAGAACCTCACTTGAATTACTTTTACTCCTCTTACCCCATATATGGGTGATAAAAGTAAAACAAGCATAAAACACTTATAGTAGATACTATTAAAACGTTAATCCTCAAGTATAGTCCTTGGTTCAAACTTATAGAGTATACTAGGGTCCTCTAGTTTCAATAGAATTAGGATACTGTCATTGAAACACTTACTATTACTTCGGTCCTAACTTAGGCTATCTTCGAATTTAAGTATTAATGCATTATTAATTGATCTCAATCAACAGTTAACTACAAAAAGTTCATACATCACACTTAACATGTTGCCACTTATTTCACATCCATTGATATTCCACTAGCACTTGTGTTACCACTTATCACTTATCAATGAATTCATACCAATAATTGTTTATTAAACATGTAATTAGAATTATGTTATGGTTAAATGCATAAATCATTCCATAAACACATAAACTAATATACGGGTCATTTGGCAACCAAATAAGGATAAATTGAGACACTCTACTTCTAAAAAGACTATATTACCCTTAAAAAACCCCAATTCACAGATAACTCGTAGCATCACCAACAAAGTTCAAAAAATCACCAAACCTAAGGTCACACTCAAACTTAACATAATAAACATCATTAACCCCCAAAAGAATTTTGATTCATTATTTTCGCATAAAATTTTAATTATACCCCTAGGGTTTCTAAGTTCATTTTAGGGTAATTTCACTTAATAACCCTACTTAAAAAAATAATGATTAGACTAAACATATCACATATTACACTTATCATAATTTCACCCAATTAACATTCATACAACTCTTAATTTTTAGAATTTAAGTACAATGACCAAAATATCCTCAATCACCTAAACAATTCAAATCTTATAACAATCATAACTTAACCCAAATGTTATTAAACCCTAACACATTACATAACAAACATTAAGTATAAAACCCAAAATACAATGACATGCTTATATTTTACCAAAAAAAAAAGCTCACTAAAATGATAAATTTACCTTTATCACTTATTGCATATTAATATTCCAAAAGAAAATATTACTCCAAATTTACACACAAGGATCCAAACATTAATAAACATCTAATGATTTAATTAATAAAAAATAAATATATCAAAAACCAAAGGATGAAACTATCGAGGGCAATAATCATCCACTAATAACTTAACTTCAAGCTATTCCTTACAATACTTATACACATGATAGAATACATACAAATGTTCTTATTAAGCTATATCAGGCATATACAAAATCACATAAAATATATATCATATCCTAAACATGGAATTTTCCACTTTTATAAAATAAAGCATAAAATCACATATAACACATGAATACAAAGTTATAAAATCTAAATCATGCTTCTTAAAAACAAATCATGCGAACATGCTTAGTAACATTAATATAATATATAACACAAAATCCCAATCTAAACAACTATAGAGCAATTGCTAGCTAACAACAGTCTCTAAAGTAAAAATATTCCTAAGCACCTCATTCACTTCCTTTATCCACACTTGGATACCTAAATAAAATTACAATATTATAATTAAATAAAATAACAAAGGATGAGAAAATAAATTAAGGGGAGAGAAGTTAAAACCCTTGTCTTAAAATTTGGAAAGCTTGAGCAAGGATGAACACTTCACAAATATATAAATCTTAATCCACATTTGCTTAAACTAAAACATTAATGGATTAAAGTTCAATATCTTAGAAGTAGGGAAAAAAGAAAGGAATAAGAGGAGAAGATGAAGAGGTTACGCCAGCTTCTAGAGAACAAGAACAATAACACCCAGGAACAAATGTAAGAGGGAAACAAGAGGATAGAGGAGGGTTCAAAAGTGAAAGAATGAAATGGCTAAGTGTAAGTATAAGAAGCTAAATGGTCTATGCCCACTAAGGGGTTGTCGACCAAAAGGAGATATAGATTTTGGAGTTGCTTGCAATCCAAATGAATAATGGAGTGTGATTAGAAATGGGGATGGGTTTTAAGAGAGTTGGTGAGAAGTGTAAGAAGAGATTATGGCCAAAATTTTGGTTAAATGATATATGACAAGCTTAATCAAATGTAGGGGTATGTGAATATAATTTTCATGACCAAAAAGGGTAAACTCTAATTAAAGATAATGTAGAATGTTCAATAAATAGGTACAAAAATATAAATTTTAAGAAAATGTAAGGAATACATTTAGAAACCCAAACAGATAAAAATTAAAATACCCCAAAACCCTAATTTAGGAAATTATTGCAAAATAAGAATTTATTAGAAAAATTAATTAAATAAATTATTTTTATTAAAATAAGGGGGATTAATTAAGGAAAATCTAGGAGAAAATAGTAAATAATTTATTTAGGAAAAATTTGAGTATTTTGCTAATTAAAATGGAATTTAGGAAAAATCTTTCAAAAACCTTAAATTAACCTAAAAAGAGAATTTATATATTATTTTAATATTAATATTTTTAAATATCCTAAAATACCCAAAATATGTAAATTAACCCCAACCCACATTTTTCCTTTTTCCCTTTTCCTTTTTTCCCTCTCTGCTTCCTTTTCTTTCCTTTTTCTTCTCTTCCTTTTTCCTTTCTTTTTCTCCTTTTCCCCGACCTGGGCCAACCCGCCTTCGGCCTAGTTCCCCATTCCTCCTACACAGCCAAGGCCCGCACTGGCCCCTTCTTTTTTTTTCCCGGCCGGTCTGGCTCCCTTTTTCCTTTCTTTCTTTCTTTTCTCCTGAACCACTAGTCCAGCCCCCCCCTTTCTTTCTTCTTCTTCTTCTTCTTCTTCTTCTTCTTCTTCTTCTTCTTCTTCTTCTTCTTCTTCTTCTTCTTCTTCTTCTTCTTCTTCTTCTTCTTCTTCTTCTTCTTCTTCTTCTTCTTCTTCTTCTTCTTCTTCTTCTTCTTCTTCTTCTTCTTCTTCTTCTTCTTCTTCTTCTTCTTCTTCTTCTTCTTCTTCTTCTTCTTCTTCTTCTTCTTCTTCTTCTTCTTCCTCTTATTCTTATTCTTCTTCTTCTTCTTCTTCCTTGCACACGCCTACAACTCTCCCCGATCGGCACCAAAATTTCCACCGCCAACCACACTTTTTGACCAGCCATTCCTCCCCTCTTCCCCGTCATCTTTCCTGTTATTTTGACCTAGCCAGCCATTCCCTCTCCTGCATGTGCCCATCCCTTCTTTCTATCAAAAATGACCTACAATGGTAGACCTATACTGGCCTACCATCGCCGGTCGGTGCACCCATACCCCATTCCCCCTATTTTCCTACTCCCCTCTATCGTTTTCCCTTCCAATCGACCTATATATACTTCCGTAGGCAGCCATAATCGGGTTTTGCTTTTTGTAGCCCAGAAAACTAACCTCACGCCACTGCCTAAACAGACCGTCGTTCCTCCGCCGTTGGCCATCACCACCGCCCATGCCGCCCACCAAAGCCTTCCCTGCACCACCCTCTATAGAACCGAGCCTTCCTCCTCCCTTGCCTTACCCTACATGAGCCACCTCGGTCGTGTAAAGTCACCCTCCCAAACAGCCCACTTCGACCTCCTACCACCCTTCGTGCCACTGTCCACCACCAATTCCGCCTCCAATAACACCACCTCTACCCTCCAAAACAACCAGGGGACCTTACTTTACCTCCCCATACCTCCATCTATCCTTGTCTCCCTCTCCTATAGCCTATACCGCCATCTTTCCACCTCTCTTCCTCCTCCACCGCCGCCGACTCCGCCACCAAGCCTAGGTGGTATTCTAATTTCCCTAACCCTTAAACCTTTTTTTTATATAAGTGTTAATGATTTTTAATATTAATAGTATTACTCTTAATAATATTATTATTAATTATTATTATTAATGTTGTTGTTTTTGTTTTTATTATTATTATTATTATTATTATTATTATTATTATTATTGTTGTTGTTGTTGTTATTATGTTATAACTCTTATTTCAGAAATATTTCTAACTAATGGTATTATTATTTAAAAGGCTACAACTTTATTATGATTATTATTATCCTTATTATTACTACTACTACTACTACTACTACTATTATCATTATTATTATCATTATTTTCTTACTAATACTATTAATACTAACTTTGGTCATTATCACATTTACTATTAGTATAAATGTTGGGACCCTTATAATACTATTACCCTTTTCGATTATTATCCTTATTATTATTATTATTATTATTATTATTATTATTATTATTATTATTATTATTATTATTATTATTGTTATTATTATTATTATTTCTATCATCATCATCATCACCATCACCATTATTATTATTATTATTATTATTATTCTATTATACTTGATCATATTAGCACCAAGGCTGCTGCTATTATAATTTCTAGAACTTATTAGCATTATTCTCAAGATTGAAATTATTATTACTAGTATTATTATTATTATTATTATTATTATTATTATTATTAGAATTATTATTATTACTACTACTACTACTACTACTACTACTACTAGCATTATTAGTATAAGTATCATTATGGTCACTACTTTTATATTATTTGCATCACTATTATTATTATTATTAGAGTTTGGGTCGATATTAGTATTATTACTAAAAATAATAATATTATTATTATTAGTAATATTGAACTATTACTTTTAATACTATGAATATCACTAAGACTTACTTTGGTTAGTAGTGGCATGATTAATTATTTTGAGAATAATAACCTACTTTTAATTATAAAACAACTATTATCATTATTAGCCCTAATAATAGGCCATAATAAGGGTAAGATAGGAAATGATGGTAATTTTGGTAAGAGGGAGATTAACCCATAATATTTTCCTCTTATAGGTGAATCAAGCTAAAACCCTAAGGAGGCGTAGGAGCGTGCTCCAAGCCCGGTGTCGTTTAAGATAAGGGTGTAGCTAATGCCTTATGTGTGATATGTGTCTTACATGCCTTGGATGTCACGTATAATTATATGTTGTGAACCTTGTGTTATTATCTTAATTGTTTTATGTGTAGCGCAACTTGGAAGAGAGGTATGTTCATGTGCTTTCTTCTGGTCTGCGATAATATGGATATGCTGCAAGTTGTGACGTGATGTGATGTGGGCCTTTAAGACATGCATGCTAGGATATTTAATGTGGTAATATGAGATGGAAGCATGAAAAAGAAAAATGGGAAAGTAAGATAACCAAGGGGAAGTAAGTTGGCTAACGTAGGTAGGAATGACCTAAATTATCCATGATCCATAAGTGGGTGAATAAAAGGAGACTTAACTAAAATGAAAGAGTGGGAAAATCTAAGGGTTGCATGAGAGAAACTAGGGTTTCCATGGGAATTTTAGGATTTTGCATGAAAAATATCGAGGGTTTGCATGGGATGGTTAGAGTCCGCATAGGGGAAAACTTTACGTATGAAAAGTTGCCTTGGGGTATGAGGAAAGTAATGGAAGAGTTATTTGGGTGACTGGAGGCTTCGGGTGAAAGTTAATACGTGGGATAGTATAAGGGTACATACAGTGGCGGAGCCAGACTTCCGATTTCATGGTGTCCCTTGTATAACAACAATAATAATTATAGTTATGTATTTTATTAAATATAATTAATAACAAAATACTTAAAATAAAAAAAAATGTATCATTCATTTTACCTCAATAATATTTTTATTTTAAGTTATAAATTTTATAATTAAAAATATTAAGTTCAATTTATCTAAATATCTCGCCCAAATACTAATTATTTGTTAATTAATCATACACTTATTCGAACAATAAGTAAAAGAAGTTAATTAAACAAATAAGCTGAAAAAGTGTGTAGTCCATATGGTCCGTTTTTAAGAAAATATAGCTGGAGATCTCAAGATCAAAACATGAAAGTGGCTATTTATTTTAGTACATAAGTAGTAAAATTTGTGGCCAACATATTGCACCTCATGAAGCTTGAACCTTCGTCCTCATAGAATTTCCATGGCGTCCTTTCCATTATGCTAAGTGTAGCTTCTGATAATAAAGTGTTCCAACTATATTTAACTAAATTTTCATGGTGTCCCGTGACACCATGAAAATCCCCTGGCTCCGTCCCTGGGTACATAGGAGACCGTGCTAAGATTTGGGAAGAAACCCTAATTTGGGAAGGTGGAAAAAGAAATAATAATAATAATAATAATAATAATAATAATAATAATAATAATAATAATAATAATAATAAATGAGGATGAGTGAGGTATGAACTGAGGGTTGAATCTAAGGGTCGTGACGTGTGGGGTGTTAAAATAGTTGGGTTATGTGAGGCAGAGGAGGATGGGCCACATAGGCTCAAATTAGGGTTTTTTGGAGAAAAACCTAGGGAGGACTATGAGTGGTCTTGGTGGTATGAGGTAGTGGGCCTTGACCCACATACCTCGGAATTGGGCTTCTAGTGTGAGTAGTGGAATAAGGAAGGGATGTTGGGGCAGTTAGGAGGTGCCGGAGTCTCAAGGTATGGGACGGGCCCCTCTTGGGAGGATAGAAGTAGAAGATTGGTAGCATGCATGTCAAGGGTGAAAAAATTATTGAATAAGACACAAATAAGACACTAATTATTTAAAGAGGAAGATTGTTGAGTCGGGCCCATACCGGTCCACAGACGAATAATAGTGATTAGGAGCAGGGTGCCCTGGAGACCGGTCCATCGGCGAATAATAGTGGCCAGAAGCGTTCTGCCCTGCATGATTTCCGGTCCACCGGCTATAATAGTGGGGGATTCCGTGCTCAACAAACCAAATGTAATGAAGCTAAGACATGAGAAATACACTAAGTACTTACAGTGAAACACCATGTGAGTTGGGGCCAGACTGGTCCAGCGGCAAATAATAGTGGCCGGGAGCGTTTTTCCCTGGAGACTAGTCCACCGGTAAATAATAGTGGTCAAGAGCATTCTGCCGTATATTTATTCCGGTCCACCGGCTATAATAGTGGGATTCCCGCACTCACATGGATTAATAAAGAGTATATGTGAAATGAGTATATTGTTAAGAGAAATAAAGAATAAGTTTATCTGGAACATAACTCGGCTTCATTATCTGTATTATTGTATGTTGCCTATATGATCATGCTTGTGTTATGTGCCTTATATTTTTGGCCCTAGTTGCACGGTTACCTTACTCAGTACATAGCATATTAACCACCCGTTTCATGGGTGCTACTCATTCCCACGAGCACAAAACCCTTCTGACTTGGTGCAAGTTGCTAATTCTATCTTTGATGCCTACGACACTTATGAGGCATCAGACAAGGCTGAGAGTTGAGCCTAGACCTAGCCTGAGAGTCGAGAGTGACATTGCTGGAGCCTATCTTCCGTTTTATTTTTCCTGTATCGTTATAATTTAGTTTTATTCTGTTGTACAATGTTTTCTATCGTTTGGAACTTTAAATCCTTACTTTTGGGGTTGTACCTCTTTTGGTTATTGCACTCTGATTTTCTGTATGGTTAACAACTCATTTCCTTTATGAATGCTCATTTTAATTATCGACTTGTGTTTGATGTTAATCCCATTCAGCCTTAGCATTTGGTACTGGAACGGTAGAAGTGAACCGGTCTGGTACTAAGTGTGGCGGTAATATCCCCATAAGCTACATTTTGTTATTTCGCTTCTGCTAAACCTTTTCATTAAATGAAATTTTTTAGTAGTAAATTTTGGGGGTATTACAAAAATATTGGACATAATAACTAATTTTATGTAAATAAATAAATAAAATAAGCAATTTAGGGAGAATTTCCCAATGGTTAGTCAACCAAAGGTAAGGGCTAATATACCAAAGGGTATGGGTCAGTTGGCAGTTGCTTAAGTGAAACCAAAACAAAGGGTTCAAAGGGTTTGTGTAACACCCCAATTTTTTTAGAACTTGAAATTTTCATTTATAGAGTTAAGCACAAAAGCTAAAATAATAAAAATGAATGGTGTTACCGCCACATTTGGTACAAGCCTAGTTGCCATTACTATTATCATACCAAGTGCTAAGGGTAAAATCATTATTCCTCTTAGATTTATAATAAGATTATAAGAATAAAAAAGGAGGGAACAATAGATGAATATCATTCTAGATAAAAGCAACATCAGTGGTTTTAAACTCAAAGAGAGAAAATACAGAAAGACATAGGCATCCAAATATACTAAAGGACATCACATAGCCCTAGGCTCTTAAACCGAATTACTAGTTTTCAACTAAACTTGAAAGCTGGCCTACAAAGATCACTACCCACTAAATGGTGGGGGATGGTCTACTACATAAATGGCTGGTGGAATGGGGGAGGAGGAAAGAAGAAAAGAGAAGGAGAAAAGGAAGGTCGATGGTGGAGGCTGTGTCAGTCAATGGGAAAGGGGCTGGTGCACGTAGGAGGAGTGGTGATGGTTGGTTACGTTGGAACCAAACAAAGGTGAGAGGGAAAGGGGAGAGGAGGAGATGGGAAAGAGGAGGAAGGTGTTGTGCAATGGCAGAGGATGGTTTTTTGGGAGGTTTGATGTAGAGGGGCGTTGGTGGTTAGCAAGCAACCCAACAAAGGGAGTAGAAGAGGAACGCAAATGGGGCTAATTGAGGAGAAAGAAGAAGAAGAGGAAGGGAGTCTTGATGGCTACTGAAATGGACAAAGGCAAGGAATGGTGTTGGATATTGGTTTGGAAGGAAATGAAACCAAATAGAATCGAGAGAGAAAGAGAGGGCTGGTGGTGTGCGAAAACGGTTGTACATGTATATATATAATGCATAGGGTTGTGTGTATATATTCATGTAGATGGGGAAGAGTGGTATAGCTCAAAAAGTGAAGGGTATGGGTATAGTGTGAGAAGCGGAGGGATTGGGGGAGGGATTTTGGGGCATGGTAATGGTATAATAGGGCAAAAATGGTAGGATAGGGTAGAAATAAAAATATAATAAAAATATTTAGTTTTAGGTTTAGTTTCGATAGATTAGGATATTGGATAAAAATATATCAGATAAAAATAAAAGTTTATAATAGGCTTAACAAAAAGGAAAGAGGTGAAATAATTGGGGGGAAATACATAGGAATTTATTTTGTTTATGAGCCAAAGGTAAAAAAAAACAATTAGGCCAAGTTTTAAAGGTTAGTTTTGAATAAAAAAGGCTAAACATCCGAAAATAAAGGTTAAGAAATTTTGGGGTGTTACAAATTAAGTGTAAGATAAGTAGATTTTAGTCAGACCTAAAATGATTAGTCACTTTTATAAGCTAATCACCCAAAAATTAGGGTGAGAAAAATTTAGGGTATTATATATTGAAATGTACCAAGACTTTAAGGGTTGTTTATACTCCCTATTTACAATGTTGCAAATGATTGATGTTTTATATTTTAAATCTCTTTTAACTAATGAATATTAGACTTTAAAATGATAAAAGTAATCCTTTAGACAACTCCTCATTTAGTATGATCAAGGTTTTGTCCCATGTTAATTTTGTTTGACAGTGGGTGGTAAAAAATGATGACGCTTAATAGATGAATGTGATTTTTGACCAAATAAATGTAAGACTTTGACCCAATCAATGTAAACCTTTGAGCAACTGAATATAAGCCTAATAAATGTAAAGCATTGAGATAATGAATGTATACCTTTTAGTTAATGAATGTAAAATTTTAAATTGATGAATATAATATTTGAGTTTATGAGTATTTTTAATATTAACTTTTTTGTTGAAGAATTTTGAATTGATGAATGTTAGTATTTAAACTAACAAATATTACCTTATCTGGTGTATTATTAGTACAATAATAATGATCAAATAGACAATAGTATCAAAATATGATGAATATCCACCCTTAACTTGATGAATGTTCTCTTTCAGCTACTGAATATTAGCCTCACTATAGCATAGGAATATGTGTATTTTAGGTGATGGATATTAAGATTTAAACTAATTAATATTAGAATTTTTACGTTAAAAGTATATCAATATAGCTAACTAATTGTAGAGAAAATTGATAAATATTTTGGTATAATTATTTTAATTTTTAATAATATAAATTTAATTTAAAGTTATAACACAAATGGGATCATATAAAAACTTGTACTTCCTTTTTTTCATAATAAAATATATTGTTGTAATATTGAGAAACACAAATATAGATAATGAGATAAGATAGAGAGAAGAGAGGATAGAGTCTTTTATTCATTCGTAAGTATGACTTCTTCTTACATATACAATTCACCATATCCTATATATATCGTATCCATACTTATATCATCAATTCTGAGAATGGGTTAAGTAATATGGAAGATATTGGAGGAGATGAAGAGTTTGGGGTTGAAACCATCATGGAAAAAAGTTGTTACACCTTATGGTAATAATATGAGCATTAAACCTAGGGTTTAATACAATACACATTTATAAATTGTACAAATACAATATGTAAATAGGATATTTACAAAACCCCCCTTGGATGTGCATCTTTTGATATTTATAATACTCCCCCCTTAAGAGTACACCATTAAAATATTACCTCATTAAAAGCCTTGCCAGAAAAACCTAGTGAGGTAAAATCATGGCTAAGGAAAAGAGTAAAATTTTCTCTTCTCAATATGTCTACTTTGTATGTCATAATGCGTATGATTACATTTTTATGTATGACCACACTTCAATAATGCTTAAATTTGAAACTTTGCTAGTAAAAACCCTATCAGGGACAAAAACTCTCGCTTTTGTATAAAGACATGTGTCACCAAATTGACTTTTAAATCATATATTTATGAACACCTAGTTATAGTTAATTTCTATGGCACCTTTAAATATTGGACCTCTTATCCATATAAAATACACTTATTAAGCGGACAAATTTGAATATTCCAACCTAGCAATCATTTATCCAATGACATTCTATAATAAATCGAGAATATTTCTCAATATTATCCATTATTAGTTGCAACTATTTAGGTAATGACATCACCAATGCCTACCTTATACCATCTTATACCGGTGTAATGATAATTCATGGATATTTCATTTGTTGAGAGAATCTATTCTCAGATTCTATCTATATATACTTGTCAACTCATTGAGGAAAATTTTATATCCTTTTTAAGGATTATACTTCCTATTTTTGAGGATTCGACTCTTTAGACCCATATCATAAACTTCTAGCGTATTTTTACCATACTCTCCATTAGCTTATTTGAAGTCACTACAAGGAATTTTATGTGAGTTTGACATTTAGTCAAAACACATATACCTTTCATAATTTATTAACCATAAAAAAACACAATTTGTAGCTAAGCTACATCAAGCAAGCATAAGCATCATCAAGTACACTTTGATTTTCTTGTGGAAGACATTTTCTAAGTACTTACTTACCTTATAATCTCAATCTCCTCTTATATTCCCCTGAGGCGTAGGAAAAAAAAACATTATTATCCCTCTTTGTGGATCAATTCCATATCCATAAGGGAGTGTAGGCACATATATGACTCGTCGAATTTTTTTAAGATAAGCATTACGTTAATTCTAATTGACCTAGGTTAAGAGATAATATGATATGCAATTGGTACGTACCAAAAATCTTTGTATGTATATTTCCATATAAATTCTAGGCCTCACTAACAAGACTCTCCAAAACAAATGCATAACCAATGATTCTACTAGGTTGTTATATTCCCAACTTGAAGCATTGATTGTATTTCTATCCCAATTAGATGACTATTTACTTTTGTGCCATTGTAATACTATCAGTTGCAAGATATAACATGTGAACTTTCATTGATTCATCATCATATATCTTAGTATATTTATTTGGTACATATATGTCCACTTGAATTCTATCAAGGACATGAGTAATTTTGTGTTTTCTTGCATTATAATTACTTAATTATAAATTTTCCAAGAAAAATATGTCATTCATATGAGATCATCAATTAAAAGAATCTTCAAGATTCTAAGTAGGTGCTCGTGAAAGTTTCAATGATATTACCTATCATTGTTGCACTAACATGATCTCATTTCTTATGCCACAAAAATAATATTTTATGATCTACTAACTTATGGTTAGTAATGCCTTTTGATTTTTCACATATATCAAATGCATATATTGTGCATTTATCTCAGACTTACTTTTAGTCAATATTGATAGTAAAAATATTATTAAATAATCACATACCATAATAAGTTATCCTAGAATTTAGATACAATATAATGCACAATTTTACTATCTAATTGTTTCCTTAGAAAATCTTTTAATAGTTTTAGAATTTTACTATCTAATCTTGTTAATTATAGGCTTATAAAATACTTCATCCATAAAATAAAACGTACAATGGAATTTCAATCAGATAGATTGATCTTCTAGATCATATTCAAGTATATAAGACGGGAATCATATAACCTATATTGTTAAATTACTTATATCAAATGAAAAACTTCATGTTTCAACCATTAAACTAATAGCTAAATAGAAAGCTTCAAGCTTCAACCATCAAACTGTTTATCGGATGGAAAGCTTTAGGCTTCAACCATCAAATGCCTCTAACCGCCAGAACTATAATATAACAGAGAGGATATTATAAATATACCATCCACTATAGTGGTGGAGAAGACTTGATCATGGTAGGTTCTAACCACTACCAATAACAAAGTAGGTGCATAGTCTTATAATCAAGTGGTTGATAAATTTGGCACAAAGTCATCATCACTACTTCATGGTTAGAATAAATAATTTAAATATTAATAAAATTAAAATTGTAAAACTAAATTGCAAGAACTAAAATTGCCAAAATAGAAAGTTCAAAAATAAAATTACTATTGGAGTTTATAGACTACCAAATAGTTCAATCTTGTGGATCAAAATACACTTAAGGTATTAAATACCTTATGATCTTTTTGAAAGTTATTACCCAAATCTTGAAATACTTTCAACTATTTAATCTTCATGATCAAATTACACATAAGGTATTTGTCACCTTTTAATCATTTGATCTTCGGGATTGAATTGTGCATAAGGACTTCAGAACCATTAAGAGCCTGTTTGTTTTAACTTAACAAAAGTAGTTTTTTATATAATTAATTATAAAAAGTTATTTTAGATTAATTATTACTGTTTGGCTTCACTTTATAAAAGTTATTTTTAAAATTAATTTCTTAAAACTACTTTTTATAAGCTAAAATTAATAAGTAGATTTAACCTACTTTTACTACTTAACTAAAATTACTTTTATAACAAATGCGGCAAGGTACTTGTTTAGTAAAATTTTCGTTTAAAACAAGTACGCGTGCGGAGAGAGGGGAGCCCGGCACATTTGGGTCGACCACTAATTATAGGTTAGAGCAAGCCAGCACACTTTTGTCTTTTAGTGTTGTTTTGTACTTGAGCTTCATTAATTTTTTTTTGTCATCTTTTTTTCTCTTTCCGTTATTCACTATGCTATTATTTTAAAGTTGATTTTATATTATGTTTCAACTATTTCTGATTCATTTTAACACAAAGATGACGTGTTATAGCAAATAACAAGCACATATTTTTTTAATATATAAAATGGGTATTAAATTCTAACAACGAAGCAAAGTGAGTCAAACCACATCTTTTATATATTTTTTAGGTATTTAAAAAAATAGATTTAAAAAATTTATGGCTCGAAAATAGTTATTGAACTTAAAAACACTCCGTTTAAGGTATTCTACAAACAACACAATATTTATTTTATAATTTTTAGTACTTTGTAATATCTTTATATATTTTTATATTTGTTAATGTTTCATATGCTTTTTAATATTTAATATTACATAATTTATATAGTAATTATTACTAAAAGATATATATAGGAAGATAAAAACTAAAGATGGAAAAGAAAAATAATTTTGTAGAAAAATGAAAACCAAACACTAATAAGGTACAATAAGTAGTTTTTTAGCATTAATTACTTATATAATAAAAATAAAAATAAACATACATTTTACTTATAAAAGTACTTTTTTAAAAGTAGTTTTTATCTAAAAGTAGTTATTAAAAATAAGTAATACCAAAGAACACCTAAATCATTGGATGAAGCTTTCAAATTCCACCTCAATTGTGTCATATGTTTATGTTATTCAAGTACATACTTGAAAATTATATAGTTGGTCATAAGCTACATGCTTCTATCGACACTTGCACAATCATTCATCCGTACTTCGGGTACATGGAAAAAATTAGCCACTTCTAGTGGACTTCCATTAATTTCAGGTTATGGAGGTTTGCACTATATTCTTCACTCAACTTTAGGTGATGAGATGTGTACATAGTGAGGGGTGATGTGGCCACCTATCCATCGCTTTCATGTGCACAGTGATGGGTGATGAGACCACAAATCCATCACTTTTAATTTGATGTAATTTCATTAATGTTGCCACTTTAAATGAATTTTCATCATCTTCAAGTGATAGAGATCTACATATGGTGGTGGGTAGTGTGGCCACCAATCCATCATTTTTTATCTTTCAATTGATCATATTAGATCCAATTTGAATTTATTGAATGGGAGAATTTTATTCTACTACTATCATTTACCTCTACCCTCCATCTCATCATGGGAAAGGAGGTCATTATACATACAATCCTATTAAAATACATGTCACCAATATATACAATTAGAACTGATAAAAATATTAATTAACATAAGAATAAAGCAAAGGGAGAGATAAAAATAAGATTCCCTTATTCTGAACCGATCATGTACTATACTATATCTTCATTAAAATGTTTAATCAGTCCATATTAAATGGGGGATGAAATTTGTTTGACTGTAATATTTGTCACCTATGTAACTTTACATATTGCTTCAAAAATCAAGATATCATATAAGAAACAAAAATGATAGTTTAACCCTCTATGACACATAATAATTATATTCACATAGAATGATAACTAATAAATATAGATCACTTCCTTTTATTAAGCATCAATCAAACTTGACACCATCTCGATGATAATTTGCTTATGGGTAACCCAACATTCCAAACAAGATCAACAAAGAAGCATGTTTGTTTTCATCTATAGCATAATCTGCTAATAACTTGGTGTAATATTGAGAAATTTAAATATAGATAATAAGACAAGATAGAGGGAAGAGAAGATATAACCTCTTAATCATTCATACACACGAGTTCTTCTTACATATACCATTTCACCATATCCATGTATAGAGTATTAATTATTAGGCAAAGGTTAAGGAATATGGAGGATAGTGGAATAAATGAAGAGTGGGAGGTTCAATCATAATGGAAATAACTATTACAATTGATAGTAATAATATGAGTATTAACCATAAGGTTAAATATAGTACACATTTATAAATTGTATATCTACAATATGTAAATAGAATATTTACAAAATATATATATAATTTTTCACCACACTTTTAAAAAATATTAAATTTTATACTAAATGATGTCTAAAATAATTAAAATACACATATTAGAAATTGAATAATTTAGAAATATAATATTAAATTTGAGTTGTTTTTGTAAAAGAACTTATATTATAAAATAAAATTAAAAAAATTATAAGTGCGCAATCTACTATAATATTCATATATTTTATGCTATGAATAGTTTTATTCTTCTATTTGGGCGACCATGTAGCAACATAGTTGAAGTTATCAATGAGCCGAACAAGGGTGATCTTGACCTTGACTTGTTTAATAAACGAGCAAAAAAGTAAGGGTCAAACTTTTCTCATTTATAATCAAATCGAGCTTTAAGCAAATTAATCCCAAAACGCTCATGAGTTTTTTTTATGAATAGATACTATTACATATTTTATACCTTTTTAATCTTAGTTTTTGGTCTTTTATTTGAATAATATATGAGGGAAAATATAATTTTGTACTTAAGTGATAATAATATAATATATTTAATTATTTGAGCTAAGGTGATATAAAATGATGGATTTAAATTATGAGCTAATTTATTAATTTAGTTAATTTAAAATTCTACAGGCATAATTTTCTTAGTTAAAAAAAAGGTTGTCAAAAAGGGCCTTGCCCAAACAACCAAAGCCCAAAAGGTCAAAAGACTGGATTGAAGGCTGGCGGCCAGGCGAGGGCCCAAGAAAAAAAGAACAAAAAAAAGGGAAAAATAGGAGAACATGTGGAGTCAGGGAGATATAAAGGGAAGACAGTGCAGAAAGGCAAAAAAAAAAGAGGAAAACATGAGAATAGAAAAGGGTAGTTAGGCACAGAAAGGAGGAAAAAAATAGAAAAAAAAAGAAGGCAGGCGCCATAAGATGTAGAGAAAAAATAAGGGGAAGACGAGGCATAGCAGGAGGTTAGAAAAAGAAAAAAGAAAAGAAGCTAACACAAAAGGAGACACAAGACAGAGGGTGGCAGAGGAGAGAGAGAAGAAAAAAGATGGTGTAGGGAGAAATTTTAGTACCTCCGACCATTCAAGTATTATTTTTTGGTTCTGATTTTAAATAATAAGTTCTATAATTTTATATTCAAATATTTTCAGGTTCAATATTTTATGTATAATTTAGATGCTTTCTTTAATTTGATTGTTTTTACTTTAATTAATATCATGTTTTAATTTTCTTTACCAAGGATATGGTGAAACCCTATTCTTTATGTTGATAGATTAATTGATTGATTGATTAATAGATTACTCTATGTGTTTTATGCTATTTTCATGAATCGTATTTGATTAATAATCTAATTATCTATAATTAGTGTTTGACAAGTCGAGAAAAGATGCAACAACTAATTCTCTACTTTTGGGTTAAATAGTATATATAGGAGTTGAATGGATTATGAGAACAATTTCATAATTTCTATAACAATAGAGAAGTATAAATAATTAATTGAACCTAAAGCATCATCTTTATTTAAATCCTTTGACTAGATATAGCGGGACTGATAATTGACGATAGGATTGTGTAGCTTAAGAGAGTGTGTTAGTTAAATATTCTTGTTGACACGTAGATAGTAATTAAAAAGATCAAGTAATTAGTTAATTGCTCAATATAATTAGATAGTGGTAGATCCGAATTCCTTGGTAGTTTTTATTGATTAATTTTACCTTTATTAAATTTTATTTGATTTTGTTTTAGCTTAATTTAGTTGAATTGAATTTTTAGTTCAGAATTAATTAATTTTTTTTATTTTATTAAGCCTAATTTAAATTATTAGAGTTTTTGAGTTATGAATTAGTTTATGTGGGACGATAATCCAGCATTTATTGTACCCTATATTAATTGTGATTGGTATACTTATCAATAGGTATATTTGGTCGAAATCAAGTTTTGGGTACCGTTTCCGGAGACTAATTTAATGGCCCTAGACCTAAAAATTTAAA
Organism: Tamarix chinensis; assembly: GCA_030549775.1. Classification (NCBI taxonomy): domain Eukaryota; kingdom Viridiplantae; phylum Streptophyta; class Magnoliopsida; order Caryophyllales; family Tamaricaceae; genus Tamarix; species Tamarix chinensis. Next base: position 96,098,952 of record CM060175.1, read on the forward strand.
TCTTGATCTAGTTAATGGTAAAAAAAATTTAAAACTAAAAAGAAAAAAAATTGTCTTTTATTTTACTTTCTGAATTTACTCGATTTTCTTTGTTTTCAGTATTCTTGTATTGGTGTACGTGCTAATGCATGACCCAATGCATTTCTGGTGAATTAATAGCTTTGGATCCAGATATTGAAAGAATGTTTCATAAATTAAGGGCACATTTAAATATTATTGTTGCTGCGAAAAAATAAAATCAATAAATGACTCACGGGGAGCAAAATCAGCTATAAATGGGGAGGTCATTAAAATACTATACTACCTCTAGTATAGCGGATTCAAAATCAAGCATTAGAAGACGAAAGATTAAAGCAAATAATTTTTCCAACAAGTCTGCTATCATTCAGATGATGTAAACTTCAGTCTAATTTAGAGGTACACTTAATGATGACCTACATGTTCATATTACTACTTTTATTGAACTCTATGATACCTTTAAAATAAAAGGTGTTTCGGGTGATGCTATTAGTCTTAGATTGTTTCCATTATCATTACGTGATAAGGCTAAGAGTTGGTTAAATTATTACAACTTGGGATGATTTAGTGAAGTTGTTTCTTTCTAAACAAATTTCTGCTTGTGAAAACTGCAAAGTTAATAAATGACATCACTACTTTTGTGTAAAACAATCTAGAATCACTATATGATGCATGGGAATGATTTAAAGAATTATTAAGGAAATGCCCACATCATGGCTTTCCTATTTGGTTATAAATGCAAATGTTTTATTATAGTATCTATTGCTACTAACCGTTCTATGCTAGATGCAGCAGCAAGTGGTACTATTTTGAGCAAGACTCTCGAGCAAGTTTATGATTTTATTGATAAATTAGCCTCAAATTCCCACCAATGGAATTCTGAGCGTGCTTTGATACAATGGAATGCAGAAATTCATTCTATAGATGTCATCACGGCATTAGAGGCTAAAATGGATTTAATCACTAAGAAATTGGATAATTTAGGTGGTGCTTCTTGTATGAAAGTTCAAGCAAATGTACCTATTTGTGACTTATGGGGTGGGCCACATGTTAGCACAGAGTGTCAAGTAGGTAATCCATTCCCACCTTATTTCGATCAAATTAATTATATTGCTAACAATGTGGGTAGGAAAAATAATCCATATTCAAACGTATATAATCTAGAGTGGAGGAACCATCCAAACTTCGATTGGAGAAATGACAACCCGGTAAGGCCCCCTGGATTCCCACCACAAAGACCTATGCCACTTGCTCTAAGGCCACCTCAACAACCACAAAATCCTTCCTTAGAAGAAATGATGAGCAAGTTCATTAGTACTATGGAGACAAGTTTTCAAAATCAAGAAGCCTCAATTAAGAACTTGGAAGCATAAATTGGGAAATTAGCTAATGCAATTTATAGAAGGGCACCCAAAACATTGCTAAGTGACATAATGGTGAACCCAAAAGAGCAAGTTAATGCTATATCATTGATAAGTGGGAAGACATTACCCGAAATACAACCTCAAGGGACAAAGAAAGAAGAGGATAAAGCTCCAAAATCAGTGCCTATGTCACAAGAAGAGGTAAATAAGACCCCATTTTATGTGGTAAAACCGTATGTCCCTTCTCCCCCATTTCCAGGAAGGATAGTCCAAAGTAAATCAGATGCACAAATTTTCAAGTTTATTAATATTTTGAAGAAAGTGCATATTAATATACCATTGATTGATATCATGAGGTAGAGGCCTAATTATGCCAAATTTCTTAAGGAAATTCTTACTCATAAAAGGAAATTGCAAGATTATGATACCATTAGATTGAATGAGGAGTGTTATGCTATTTTACAAATTAAATTACCTCCTAAGCTGAAAGATCGAGGAACTTTTACTATTTCTTGTGTGATTGGTAATGTAAAATTTTATGTAGGGTGCTAGCATAAATTTGATGCCTTTCTCTATTTTTAAGAGTTTAGGTTTAGGAGAGTCAAAACCCACTATAATGTCTTTGAAGTTGGCTGATAGATCGATTAGTATCTTAGAGGCATAATAGATGATGTTTTGGTGAAAGTGGATAAATTTATATTTCCTATTGATTTTGTTGTTCTTGATATGGAAGTAGATCAAAGGATTCCTCTTATTCTTGGTATTTATAAGAAGGACTCTGATTGATGTCCACGAGGGTAAGTTGATTCTTTGATTCTAAGGTGAGGGTGTTATATTCAATTTATTTAAAAGCATGAAATATCCTTCTAAGGATGACACTTGCTATAGCATTAATATATTAGATAAAGTGATTAATGATTGTTTTTAAACAAAAGTCGTACAATATCCTTTAGAGTGATGCTTGGTACAATCCTAATAAAATGAAGATGGTGAAAGAGTTGAAGAGATTATTCAATACCTAATCGCTCATCCACATTATGAGAGAAACAAATTAGTCTCTTTACGAGGACTAGAGAGAGATAAAGTTTCAAATTTAAAACCATCTATTGAGTCACCAAAAACTTGATACGTTCCTACCCACAAGAGCATAGGGTCGGAGTATTAGTCAAGGTCGATCCCACAATGATTGGTGAATGACCACTAAGACAATGATGGAACTTAGCTATGTATAGACTACAAAATGATAAGAAGTGAGAAATTATAAGCTAAAATAACTAACTAAGCTAAGAAGAAAGAAAAATAGCACTCAAGTGACTTAAGTAAATTGAAAATCTAAGGTCCCGGTTCATTGCCCCCAATCCTCCATGTAATTGAACACCATATCAAAAATTGATTCAACAATCATAATCAATCATGCCAACAAGGATATAAAGTGTTGTGATTTCTCAAGCCATAAACACCACATTACATCTCTATGACCCTAACTATCTCTAGCTTAGGGTCTAATAGAGTATAATGCCTTAAAGTCCACAAAGTTTCCTCTTTTATTGTTGTTGAGGTTAAATCAACCATCTCTCGACCTACAATTTAATCTCTAGTTGTGATATTGGGTCTAATACTTGATTATCTCTCAATCACACCAGTATTTCCCATACCAAAAATTGAAACCCGATCGGAGTTTGTCATTCCGTCAATCAATCAACAACATAGCGCAAGGATCGTGAATTAAAAAAATACAAATATTCAACATAATTGGATTAGGGGAAACTCTCCTTCACCTTAGCACAAAAATATAGCCAATCAAACTCATAGCAAAAAAAATTAATAATAACAACATATTCCATAGATAGATAAGAGAGAAAAGAAAATACCCTTGATCCAACGATTCTTACAAGTTTTTAACTTTTTGCACCTAGATCTCTAGTTTACAAGAGAATTCTTAAGGAATTGGGGAATAGGATGGAGGAGAGAGAATATAGAGGGAGTTGAGGCTGCTAGGATGAAAAAATATAATGAGATTTTAAATACTACGGCCTCTCGAATCCCTAGGGTATTGATAAACACAAACTTCCCGTATCAGCTTTGAAAGTGCTGGGTATTTTGACCATAACTCTTTCATCATAACTCTTATTGAGATGATTTTAGATGTGTTGGAAATATATTGAAAATATCTACAACTTTTATTATGAAAGATTTTCCAAATTCATATTTTATCCTGGTCTAAATTCCACTTATTTTATGCCTATATACTTTGAATATGCATTCTTACTTTCATTTTATTCCAAAACTTACATTTTAGCTCTAAATCTCTTTTTGCTTTATCTTTTGATCCTTTTTTCTCCTTTTCTCCCTTTAATATTGTTCTTTCTTCCATCCTTCATGCTTTTTTATTCCTTGAGATCCTGCAAATTTTTATAACACAAAGGCAATAACAAGAACAAAAAAGGAGAATTCCAACTGAAATTTGAGGTAAAAACTCTTGTAAATCTTAGGAATAAGATGCAAAAGTCACACTTATCAGCCACTGATTTTAGAACTCAAGAAAATTCATGAACACTTAAATTATGTTTTTCTTGGTCATAATGATACCTTTCATGTTGTTATTTCTTCATCATTAATTGAGCTACAGGTATAAAAGTTAATGAGAATGCTTAGAGAGAAAAATAAGTCTTTTGGATGGACCATTGCTAATATTAAGTGGATTAGTCCTTCCACATACATGCACAAAATCTTCATGAAAGATAACTATAATAAAGTGATCCAACCGCAAAGGTGATTGAACTCAACGATGCAAGAGGTAGTGAAGAAAGAGGTAATTAAGATATTGGATGCAGATATAATCTATCCCATCTCGGATAGCTCTTGGGTTAGTCCTATACAAGTGGTTCCTAAGAAAGGTAGAATTATTATGGTTAAGAATGACAATAATGAGTTGATACCGACTATAACTATTACTAGATAGCGTGTTTGTATTGATTTCAAAAAATTAAATGATTCCACAATAAATGATCATTTTCCTCTTCCCTTCATTGACCAAATTCTTGGGAGTTTAGAATGACATGAATTTTATTGCTTTCTAGATGGCTATTTTGGTTATATGAAAATCCCAATATCTCCCCAGGACCAAGAAAATACCACTTTTATTTGTCCTTATAGAAATTTTGCATATAAGTGGATGCCTTTTGGCCTTTTTAATACTCCTGCTACTTTCTAAATATGCATGATAGCCATATTTCATGACATGGTTGAGAAATTTATGGATGATTTTTTAGGGTTTGGCTCATATTTTAATGCATGTTTGGATAACCTTGTGTTTGTGCTAAAATATTGTAAGGACACTAATCTTATTTCGAATTAGGAAAAATGGCATCTAATGATTCAAGAAGGGATTGTGTTAGTACATAAAATCTCATGTAAAGGGATAGAGGTAGATAAAGTAAAAAATAGAAATTACCAAAAATTACCTCCCCCAAAATGTGTTAAGGGCATTCGCATTTTTCTTGGTTATGTTAGTTTCTATAGAAGGTTCATTAAGGACATTTCAAAATTTTCAAAACCTCTATATGACCTATTGGATAAATATTCAACCTTTAAATTCTTTGATGTGTGCTTAAAGGTTATTATCACTCTTAAATAAAAGCTGATGAATGCTTCTATTATTGTTGCTCTGGATTGGAACCTTCCTTTTGAAATCATGTGTTATGCAAGTGTTGTAGCTTTAGGACCAGATTTGGGACAGCGTAGGGATAAACTTTTCTATACTATTTATTATGCCAGAAAAACTTTAAATTCTACACAAAAGAATTATGCCACTATTGAAAAAGAATTTCTAGTCATGGTCTATGCTTTTGATAAGTTTCGCCCTTACTTGTTGCTTAATAAAATGATTGTGTATTCTGACCATACTTCTTTGAGATATATTTTTGTTAAGAGACGCTAAGCCTAGAATCATTCGATCGATTCTATTGCTACAAGAGTTTAGCTTGGAAATAAGGGATAAGAAGGGAAGAAAAAATAGTGTAGCATATCACTTATCCCACTTACTATCATCATATGAGGTAAGTAAGGAGGGTGAGCCTATTTGTGACACATTCTCTAATGAGACACTCTATGTAGTTACAAATCATCCCTGGTATGCTGATTTAGAAAATTATCCTTTAAGTAGAATACTACCCAAAGGCTTGTCTTATCATCAAAGGAAGATATTTTTTGCATGACTTGAGATATTATTTTTAGGATGACCATTATCTTTATATAATATGTTCTCATTAAATAATAAGAAGATGCATCCGTGAACATGATTTTCACTCTATTTTAGCTCATTGTCATAGTAGAGAATGTGGTGATCATTTTGGACCCACTAAAACTGTAGCTAAAGTTCTACAAAGAGGATTTTATTAGCCTACATTATTTAATGATTTTTATGCTTTCATTAAGGCTTGGGATAGATGTCAAAGAGTTGGTAATATTTCTAGAACACAAGAAATGCACCTTACAGATATTTTAGTTGTTGAATTATTTGATGTATGAGGTATTGACTTTATGGGACCATTCCCTAAGTCTATGCATAATAAATATGTCCTTGTTGCAATCAATTATGTGTCTAGGTGGGTGGAGGCTATTACAACTCCCACCAATGATGCAAAAATTATAACCAAATTCTTGAAAAATAATATCTTTTTGAGATTTAGAACACTGAGAATTATCATAAGTGATGGGGGTTCTTATTTATGTAATAGAGCATTTAGTGCTCTATTAGCCAAATATAGAGTTACACATAAGGTTTCAATTCCGTATCATCTTTAAAATAGCAGACAAATAGAAGTTTCTAACTAAGAAATTAAAAGGATATTAGAAAAAATGGTTAATGCTTTTAGGAAAGATTGATCTTTAAAGTTAGATGACACACTTTGGACATATATGACCGCTTTTAAAACCCCAATAGGAATGTACCCCTATAAACTTGTTTTTAGAAAATCTTACCATCTTCCTATAAAACTTGAACATAAAGCTTTTTGGGCTACTCACTTTCTTAACACGGATATGAAGGCTGCAAGTGAAAGGAGGCTCTTACAATAAAATGAGCTTGATGAATTTTGATTAGGCACATATGAAAATGCTCAAATCTACAAGGAGAGCACAAAGAGGATGCATGATCAAAGAATCGTCAAAAAAAGAGTTTGAAAAAGGGCAACAAGTATTCCTTTTTATTCCTGCTTGCAATTGTTTCCTGGTAAGTTGCGCTCTATTGGTCTGAACTATTTGCACTGACATAAGTTTTTTTCCTCTAGAGTAATTGAGATAAGTAGTCCAGAAAAAAGGAACATTTAAGGTAAATGGACACTAATTGAAATTTTTATGAAGGTGGAGAGGTTGATAGCCTCAAAAACGTCATATGCTTACAAAATTTCGAGTAAACGAGACTAGAGTCAAGATATTGACTATAAATAAGCACTTCTTAAGAGGCAACCCAAGTTTGTGTTTAATTTAGTTTATGTTAATTTTTTTCTTTCTCATTTTGTTTTGTTTTACTATGCATTTTGATTTTTTCTTTCTCCTGCAATTGCATAGCAACTTAACATGTTTATGAATGAATTACAGGGCATAAGGACATACAAATTTTAACAAAGCATTTGTGAGGGAACATTTAGTGGGGATGTGTCATGACATGGGTCGTGATGGCCTAGAAACACACACTTCTCTCTTGGTATTTTAGCAATATTGTCATAACCTCTTAGGTAAATTCTATATGCTCTCACTTATATTGAATTACCTTTTCCTCCTTTGTGTGGATTGAGTGTCCATTGAGGACAATGTCCATGATAAACATGGGGGGGGGGTTGGTTCATTATGTTTTTGTGCTTTATTGATTTTCCATGTGTTTATTTATTTATTTAATTTTTGATTGATTTGCATGATTTGTGTTTAGTTGAGTCTTTATTTTTTTTTTGAGTCTTAGAAGACTTAACTAGTTAATGATGAACATATCTTTAAAATCATATTAAAAGAGGATCACAAAATTATGATAAAGTTGAGTGGAGATTTTTTTTTTGTAAATTTTGATATAGGGAAAACATATATATGTGATTGGATGTGAATGGAGTGAGAATATGTATAATCTTCTAACCATCAACATGGCATGTTAAGATTCATCACAACCTATAGTGAGCTTTTAAGCCATATATACCTTCTTTTCTTAGCGTTTCACATAAAATAATACATATTTTATTGGCTAGCTTCATTTTTCTTTGAAAACCTCATATACACTAAATTTTTTTGATCAAATTACTTGTCGTAGCTCTTGCAATAGATTATAGAGATTACTAGAACTTGTTCATGTGCTAATTGAAGCTGTTAAATCATAACCGCCATGATTGAGAAAGTGATAAAGGTATCTTAGGATTACCACCACATAGCTAGATAGCCTTCTATGTGCACCCGTTAGTTAACCTCTTTGAGCCTTTTACATTAACATTTATTTCTTTCATCACCCAAATTCTTCCTAACCAAACCTAAACACATCTCTACCTTTGTTCTAAAAACTAGTAGAATTTTTTTATGAGACTTATACATGTAATACAAGGTCGTATGTGAAGAAAGTGTTAAAGAGAATCCAAAAGAATAAGTTTAGGGGAGGTAAAAAAAATATTGCCTAAAAAAACAAAGAGGAAAAAGAAAACAAATACAAAAAAAAGAGGAATTTTTTAACTCGTCCCTTTTCTTTTGGGGGAAGAAAAGTGGTGAAAATGATATAGAGGCCCAACATGAAGATATATGCCCTGAGTTATTACTATGTTATGTAATGGAAAGATGCCTTGATAAGTTTGAATTTATAAGAAGTCTCTATAGTAACATAATTCTACGAGGTTCTAGAATATTTTGTTGAATCCTTATTTCCCTTTCTTCATCAAACACTTGAGCCTTACCCCGTTACAAACCTTATGAATTCCTATTTGATTCTTGAGATGAGAGACCTTGATCTGTTGAAGATTAGTCACATGAGTCAAGTATATGGTTTGGTCCATTTGGTAGGTATTTGATATCTTTCATGAGGTTTTCATCCACAAACTATAAGCTTTCTTTGTTGATATATGTGAGTCATCTGTTACTTTGTATTCTTACCTCATATATCTAAGTGTAATCATACATATGTAGCCATAAATATGAGAGAAAAATAAGAGGGAATACCTTTGTGAGGATGAGTCTTGATGTGACAAAGGCGTGGTTAGGTTTTTCAGTCATTATTATTACTCTGTTCATATTTTTCATGTTTATGTGTGAACCATGTGTTGAAATTAATCATTAAATTTTTCTGATACTATATCTTAGTTGAGTGATAATCTTAGTGTTATGAAAGTTGAAGATTCTGATACAACATTAGTTAAGGGCGTTAGAAGTATGTTTGTCATTTTTTTATGTGATTTGTGAGTGAATTTGTGGGTATATCATATGCGAAACCCTCACGAGACCTTACTTATCCTCTAAGGGTGACCTAGAGGTTTAAAGGGTTTGTTGTACATACTAAGTACAATTGTGAGACCTACGAAAGTGGCTAGTTAGTTCCATTTTATTGTTTTTAGAGTCATGTCTTGGTTGAGGACAAACAAGAAGCTAAGTGTGGGGTGTTAATGAACAATTTTTTTACATATTTTAAACCATTTTAATCTTAGTTTTTGGTCTTTTATTTAAATAATATACGAGGAAAAATATAATTTTATGCTTAACTAATAATGATCTCATATATTTAATTATTTGAGGAATTGGGTCTTTGTTTGGAAATAGCCATGGACACATCAAGGTGATATAAAATGATGGATTTAAATTATGAGATAATTTATTAATTTAGTTAATTTTATTTTTATAGGTATAATTTTTTTTAATTTAAAAAAAAAAAGAGAAGGAGGAGAATCGGCGGATTCAAGGAGATATAAAGGGAAGAAAACGCAGAAGGACGGAAAAAAAACAAGCGAACAGGAGAACAGAAAAGGGTAGGCAAGAGCATAAAGGAGGAAAGAAAGAGGAAAAGAAAGAAGGTAGGCACCATACAACGCAAAGAAAAAAAGGGGAAGACTAGGCAGAGTAGTAGGTTGGAAAAAGAAAAAAGAAAAGAAGTTGATGCAGTAGGAGACAAAAGATAAAAGGTGGCAGAGGAGAGAGAGAAGAAGGGGACGATGAGGCACAAAGCCCGAGAAAGGAAATAGATGGAAGAGGAGAGAGAAAAGAAAAAAGTCGATGTCGGGAGAAATTTCAGTGTCGCCGACCATCTGAGGATTAATTTTTTAGTTCTAATTTTGAATTTGAAGTTCTGTAATTTTATATTCAAATATTTTTCAAGTTTAATATTTTATGTATAATTTAGATGCTTTATTTGATTTGATTGTTTTTATTTTAATTAATATCATGTTCTAATTTTATTTTATCAAGGATACGATGAAACCCTATTCTTAATACTAATAGATTAATTGATTGATTGATTAATAGATTACTTTATATGTTTTATACTATTATTCTAAATTGTGTCTAATTAATAGACTAATTATTTTTAATTAGTGTTTGATAAGTCGAGAAAAGATGCGACATGTCATTCTCTACTTTTGGGTTAAATAGCATAAATAGAAATTGAATTAGTTGTGAGAATAATTTCATAATTTGTACAATAATAAGGAAGGATATATAATTAATTGAACATAAAACATAGTATTTATTTAAATCTTTTGACAAAAGATAGCGGAATGGATAATTGACGATAGAACTGTGTAGCTCAAAAGAGTGTGTTAATTAAATTTTTTCATTGACACATAGCTAGTAATTGAAAAGATCGAGTAATTATTTATTTAGTTAATATAATTAGATAGTGGTAGATCTGGATTCCTTAGTTGCTTTTATTGATTAATTTTTACCTTTTTAAAATTTGTTTGATTTTTTAGCTTAATTTAGTTTAATTAAATTTTTAGTTTATAATTAATTAATTTTTTATTTAATTTCAATTGCTTAGGTTTGATTTAAATTATTAGAATTTTTGAATTATTAATTAGTCTTTATGGGATGATTATCGGGTGCTTATTTTACCCTGTATTACTTTGATATACTTATCAATGAGTATATTTGACCAACGTCAAACCAATAAAACTGTTTTTGTACTATAAATGAATTTAAATTTAAAATGTTTTATGTTAAATCTCGGTTTAGCATACGCGTATTTCGGGCTGCAATATCTTGGAATTGCTTCGCTCTCTTCCGTTTGAGAAAATAATTAACCCTGAAATTCAACCCCATGAAGTGCCGCGCATGATGCACCACAAACATAATTTTGTCTCTGATAGTTTATACTTCTTCTACAAAAATACTAGATTCGTTTGTCTGCAACTATTATTTGTCTGAAAAATCCTTTCGCGAAAATAGTATACGTTGATGTCAATTTGATGGTGACGAAATCTTCCGACAACTGCATCTAGCAGAGCAACATGGTCTTGAATTATAAAATCAACATCAAGTTTGAAGCAGGAAATTGCATCTATTCCATTTATGAAGGGAAGAATAATCAATCAGATTATAATTCATAGCAACAAGATTAGTTTTAATTGCATTATAAATTAGACCTGAAAAGCTATCTCAAGCTATAACGAAAATAGATTCAGATGCACTGATATTGAACAATCTGGATGAAGGGATGACAGGGAGGAACATGGGAGGCGGGTATGAACAGAAGTTTGGGAAAGGCCGGGTTGTTTGATAGTTGCTGCAGTCTCCCCATAAAGGATTCATGAGAGTGGAACTTTATTTTGGTGGCGGCGGTGGTGGCCGCTTATGGTGGGCGCAGTAAGTAGCGGTGGTTCGGGGTTCAGCAGAAGATGATAACTCTGACATCGACAGTGGACGAAGAAAGTGAAGGCGGCGGTGCAAAGCTTAAGCGGCTTCTAGTAAATACCCACACGATTGTGATTATCAGCGATCTAATTTGATTCATCTTTAAATAAATTAGTTCATCAAAACAAATAACTTTTTCATGAAATCTTAAAATCATATATTTATTACTTTTTAAATTAAATATTATTGAAGGTGAAACGAAAAGTTAGGAATTAGTGATTGAGAATAATTTTTATATGAGTTCGACTCATGAGCCTTACTCATAGATTGTATGAGTATCAAAGTGGGACTCACGCGTTTATTATGAATCAGACTTATATAAAAATTTACTAACTTGTAAGTGGATAATTTTCCAAAAATAGTAGTAAATTGAATAGAAAAAAAAGAGAGGATATTAGTGAGGTAATGTTTTGAATGTTTCAAGAATGATGCTCGTAGACATTAGATAAATTTAATAGCATTGATATTTTTAATAAATAAAAAATGTTATAATTAATGAAAATAAGCCAACGGCTATTGAAATATTAAAAATATTTATATATGAAATAAAAAAGAAAAATAAAACACTCATTTATTTTTTAAATAAATGGTCTATAATAATTTTTGTTTTTGAAAAAATTATTTCACAATACAAGTCCTTTTACAAAACATAAAGACCATTAAATGCTTTACTACTAATTTTACCCTTCTAGTTTCATTGATATTTGTAATAGAGTTGGAATATTATTGTGTGGATATTATTAGTAAATTTAAGCGTTAAAATTTTAAAAATTATTATATCTTAAGTATATGTTTGAGTAAGTATTTTAGGATTAAACAACTATTTTTCAATTGTAAATTTTTAACACCTATACACTATTTTTAGTAAATTTATTTACTAAATAAGATGAAACAACTAGCAGCAAAACATAAACTAATAAATGTGCTAAATATTATTGGTCTTTTATTGTGAAGAAGGAAGAAAAAAGTAATGAACATGGTTAATGATGGGAATGATGTGGTTAACAAAAGTTGGCCAACAAATTTTAAAAAATTATATAACATTGATAATTTTAATCATAAATATATAAGATATTGATAAGTGTATCTTATCATCTATTTAACATTTCTTAAATCATAGGTATTCATTTAGGATTAATCATAAAAAAATAATAATAAAAACAAAAAAAACAAAAATGAGGTATTCTAAAGAGTTTACGTAAAAAAAATGTCAACCTTAAGATTTACATTAAATAAAAAAAATGACTTTTAGTATTTCAAACATAACCTTTTCATGTGAGCTTCACTTGAGATACTTCAAGATGCATTGGAAAACTAAGAGAAAAATATATAACTTTAAACCTACCACTTTTCATAAATCACAATGCATCACGGTTAAAATCGAACCATAAGTGAAGTTGTCAAATAGATTAAGAGAATATTGTAAAAAGCCTAACCAATCAACTGGTGGTAAAAATTCAATAAATTGGTACATGTAATTAGCTATGGCAACGTTGAATGACTACTAGAAATTCATAAATCTTTTCCAAATAATATATTATATTTTCTATTAATCTATTGCACAATTTTAATCCAAAATAAACCCTTCAGATACAATTATAAACATCATTAACTCAAAGCCTAAAAGAATAAGGGAATTTTGATGCAAGAGCATCCCCTTCACCTAATCCAACATTACCTGCTCTTCTCCCCAAATTAGAAGACCCAAAAATTCTTCTAAATTGGGAAGGAATCCACTAGATTATCCTCCCATCAACTTCCCTTCCCAACCCCTTTCTTTTTTGTGCTCATTTATGAGCAACCAAATGCAACCCAGAATCTACAATCTTCCACTTAAAAATCAAGTCATGCATGAGCCATGCAAACTCACCCCAAGCCACCCTAAACTTGCAGCCATTTTCTATCCACTTTTGCAGCCATTGTCCAGCCACTTTTCCGCTCCCCAAGCCCACCATTTTCGTTTCTTATGCAGGTTGAATAACACATAACCACCCTTCCACCTTTTTAGTCTGCAAACAATCTTCTTTGCCACCTTTTCCCAGTCTGCAAAAACCACCAACACTACCACCTTTTCTAGTCTGCATTATGCCAAGGAAGGACACATTTCGACAGCCTGTAAAGACAAAAGGGAAAGAAGAATTTGATAGTCTGCAATTGTAGAATCATGGCCACTTTTTGAGTCTTGTAATCCCCACTTTGTAACTATGGCAGCCTCCTTTATAGGTTGACTTTAGGTGTTAACTATTTTTTTTCATTTAAATCATGGAATGTCATGCACTTATAGGGGTTTACTTGCATACAAACTAAATCAGCCAAGCATGGGGGCTAATAGGGGAGGGCGCATGTCCATCAAATGGGTGGGGAAAATTAGGCCAAGTTTGGTTAGGATTAAACTAGAAAAGGTACCCAAGTAGTAACTAGCTAGTTTGATTTCTGACCAGCCCTTAGTTATAGTTGGGAATTATTATCTTGTAACTAGATAATTGTAACACTATATAAGGGTAAGTAGGGGCTAAATGTAAGGGTATTTGGTAAGTTTTATTCACCTCTATGCTGAGTGAAAATTACCTCATTGGTTAGTGCATACCTTGGTTGAATTATCTCCCAAAATTCTTGTGTCTTTTATCTTAAGTGTTACATTACTTAAGTGGTAGATTCAAGTGTGTGAACTAAGGGTTACTTAGTTCATATATTCATCACATCATCCCCCTTCTCTCATTTCCATTTTGATAGCCTTAATCCCAACCATCAATTTTACATCAAGTTTAACCCAATTTATATCCACCATGCATCAAATTCCTACCTCCATCATCAGATCTACACGTTAGTATTCTTCCTTTATCCACCTCCATTAATCTTCATAAAATCATTTAATTTGTGGTTTAAATCTTTCAATTGATTCACAATTTCATCAATTCCACCTTCATACACCCTTGACTTGTAGCTTTCATGTTTAAAATTACACAAAGCCTCATCCAGTTTGTGCCAACATTCAACCAAACGAAGGGAGTGATGCCTGAGAAAAGAGGAAGATGACGTCCCAGCAAACTAGCCAACAAGTTGTCCTAAACCAACCAGTTGACTGTTTCTATTCCAACAAACCCATTCTATTTTTGGTATTTTTTCTTGATTTTATGCATGCTTTGTGTAATTGATTTGAATATTATGTGTGGATAATTTACTTGTTTTAGGGACTATATTGAAGTCATAAACTATGGTTTGAGATATTAATAATAATTTATTTGTTTTCCTAACTATCATACGATTGTTCTTTAATTCTGATTTAATTTTTTATAGCTTGTATACGTAATTCTATCAAGTATTATTTATATGGTACATGGCTCATTCTAGTTTCCTCACGGTGACAGTATATTTGATTATATGCTTTCTAAGTGGCTATATAAACATGCTAGGGTTCATGTATATAAATTTTAGTGAGGCTGGATAATAATTTACCTAATAGTTTTGTGATTCTAATCGAATGAGTGGAACGTTTATATACTTATGGGTCAAAGGTGCGGAATACCACTAAACACACTTGATGTATTAGTTTTGGTACTTAGATTGATATCCTTCTACATGTGCTTAATACTTTAAATCTAGTTAAATATAATAGTCATTTGTTGTGACTATACTATTATAATTCAATACGATTTAATATGGGTGTTTTATTATATTAATCACTTTAAGGAAGTAATATAAGGTATATAGACCTACTTGTGATTTACATATTGGTCAATCTCTTTCTCATAACTAAAAGGTGATATATGAATTATTTGTTTTATCATGATCTAATTTAGTGGTGGATTTCAACTCCCCTAACACATCCATCAACTTTCCATTCTTCTATATTTGCTATTTGAATTTATTTACATTTTATTTTCTTTTCATTATTTTATATTTCAAAACCCCCTAAATATGTGTGATTATTATTATTAGTGATTTTTTGTGATTTTAGAGACATAGATAATATATTATTATTATTATTATTATTATTATTATTATTATTATTATTATTATTATTATTTGTGTGTTAGCAAGATAAAAGGTGAATACTCTCACTTTATAACCTAGATTGATACCCTTCTTACCAATACTACAATGGTATAAAAAGAAGGTTTTAATGTCATGTTGGTTATGACCACATTGACTTTTGGGGTCGTAGTTGAAGATTGACTGCTATACCTTTGTTTTTCTATTGGTTTCGATTTACTTTTACTTGTTTGGTATATGGTTTTTCATCATTTAACTGTGAGGTAAGAGTTCTTGTGGACACTTAAGTCTCTCAACTCATAAGATTTTTAGTGGTAAGTATGTTTTTTATTTTAGTGCCTTTTTATCTTAGTGTTTTTCATGTCTATAATTTTTGGTGTATTTTGATTCACTATTAAATCTATCTTCTGAAGTGTTTACGTCATTTTAGGTAGCTATGGAAGTATACTTGAGCTATGGATAATTTAGAATGACCCCCCTTGCTAGATTAAATTAGGAAAGCTTAAGTTAACTTGATGATTGACTTGATCAACTCACTACTCTTATTTTATAGATTGTCAAAATTATTGGAATCATTATTACAAACAAAGTGTGTCACGTATAGGGAAATATATATGCTCAATATCCACAAACTATAAGAGGTAGATTATGGGGTACAACCACTTGCTCAATTGTTGTATGGATTTTAAAGACATGTCCACTAAACTAACACATATCATTTGATAATGTGGCATCACTTGGTTGACATGGATTAGTGTAGCAATCAAGTTCAGGAATGAAGAAAGTTATCAAATCATCTTTGATACATATAAGAAAAAGCAAAATGCTTTGAAAGAGAAGTTATGTTGGAAAACTGTGCCAAAAGATATTAATAAAGGAAAATATGTACTTCGTTCCAAAGAGAGGACACAGCACACTAACATTGAGCGAAATATTTCTTCTTTACATACATGCATCAACCGCATGCTAGGTAAGTTGTATTCTTCTTTGGTCAAGTCTTTTATTGAAACTAATACTTTACCTTTTGCTACCTTGTGTGATTAGGGATGACAATTGGTAAGGGAATATCCAAAACCCGATAGATTTTACTTAATAAATATGAATATGGATAACATAGACTCTATACTCAAGCCCTAATAGATGATTAATCCTCCACAAGAAGTTGATCACAATCAGCAAAATATTCAAGGCATTCTCCAATATCTTGCACAACAACACCTAATTTTTCTACTCATGGTAATGAAATACACCCATAAAAATAATGATCAATAATTGTGTATTGAATAAGGTAACAATACAAATCATAAGAAAAAGGACATACATAAGGTTACATAGAAGAACTATACATATACATTAATTATGACATGTGATGGTTCAAGAGAGGAATTGGAAGACATTTCTTATTATGTAAGCATACATTCCATTTAATTATTTACATTGAGCTAAGGGACCCCAATATTCTCGTCCACTGTTCTCTTATAATGGAATGGACTATAGCTCCCAGAGCGTAATACTCCTTCCCACTATTTTCGTCTCATGGAACAAACAACTACAACTCAATCTTAATTCACTTGATATTTCAATTTAAATATTAATGTTTTGTTAGATTTTTTGGGTATCTCATTAATGTTAAGAATACTTGGCATAAATATACAAATCACATAAAACATAACCAATAATTTAGGCCATTCCCCTAGTGAAAGAACCACAACTCGCTAGTGAATCTCTAATTTCACAAGCTAAGTATAACTCCTTCCATAAGACTCTCCAAACTACTAAATTTATCACAACCTCCTAAAATATTATTATTATAAATAGATCCTAAAATAAAGGACCAAATATAATGTTTTTTCACATGTGATACCGAGCATGCCCATAGGGTTACTATTTCTAAACTAAGCCTTTTTTCTCATTTTATCAAACTTAAGCTAATGGTAATTAACCTAAGTATTTCACATAATATTCTTGGAATATTTTAAACCAATATCCCTTTATAAATTTCAAAATTCCATATCTAACCTAGAGTGACGAAAATACCCCTATCTTGATTAAATAGCTCTAAAACTCCTTTTACAAAACATGTGCCCTACTCAACCTACACTCTAACATTTTACACATGAAATTAATTATAAAACCCTTAAATGTTATCATGACACATTTCCCCCCACAAAATTCATTAAATAACCCAAATACTTTAAGATCGAGAACCACCCAAACCTTTCACAAAAACTCTACAAGACCCAACATTGTTAACTTCCATTCCTTAACCCATTTCATCACAATATTACTTATTTATATTTACACTCCATAACTTAATTAGGATAATAGATCATTCCACCATGATAAGTTTACAAGATCAGGCTTAAAACAATCATTATCATATAGGTTCATAATCCACATATTGATCATACTTCTATATTGTGATATAACAAGATCACTAAATAACACCAACATCATGATTCCTATGAAATATATTAAACCAAAATGATTTCAAGAAAAGGAATCATACTAAAATAGTGTGGTATGTAATAAAAACATAGAATCAAATCTCCTTATTTCATGGAATGTATTATTACAATAATATGAAGAAAATCTCTAATTAAAAATACTCCTGATCTCATGCCTCTGAAACCACCATATGATTACCTTAACTCCAAGAAAGATTAGCAACCATACTAACGGCTAACACCACTTTAGACTCTACCAATGACCTCATTCTTTACCTAAAAAAAACACATATTAGGAATTAAAGAATTAATAACATAAAGCATAAAAAATAAATTCAAAAAACCACAACACTATCTACCCAAGTGTTGCGTTTATAGATGAAAAGCATGGAACACTAACACAGACAAGGTCATGAAGCATAAACAAATCACTTTGAAAAGGTATCCAAACACATGATAAAAAATATACAATGCTCATAGGAAAGGGACCAATATGACACTAAGGCTACACAAGGTTTGCAAGGCTTGCACATAGAGGCTTGATTGCGCAACACAAGCTCATCAAATGCAAGGTGCACAATCTAGATAACACTAGTGCAAGATTGGCTACGCAAGGTGACAACGTGGGGGAGGGATGCTAAGGAGGCTCATCTACATGGAGAATTCATGCTGGAGGTTGGGGTGATCATGAAGGTTGGATGTTGAAGGGGATGAGGTGTGTGAATGGTGTTCATAGTTGGGGTAGTGTTTGATTGGGTGAGTTGATGCTGAAAGTGGTGATGGTATGGTCGCGTGGGCAGCTCACGCTGGTTGAGGGATACAGTGTGGGGTGTGTTGGCCAAGGATGGTTACGTAATGTGAGGCTTGAATATGGATGGAGGTGTTTCTATATGTAGAAGAGATGATAATACATGTGTGGTGTGACGAATGAAAGCACAAATTGTAATAATGAGATGGAGGAATGATGGGGAAGTTTATAGAAGGAATATTCAAAGTAAAAGGGAGAGGATGGGTGGTTGGTTGCAATAAATGAACATGAAGTGAGAGGTAGAATGTAATACCCCCAAATTTTTCAAAACCAAAGTTTAAATATTAAACCCTTAATTGAGGTAATATAATATAAAATTTTAATATAATTATATTGTGACTTTTGAGTTATAAAATAGATGGAATTATTTAATAAATTAAATTTGATTTTTTGTTTCATTTTACCTTCTTTTATTTAAATAAATCCCAAATCCATAATTTCTACTAAAATTATTATCTTAAATAAATACCTAAATTTGAGATAAATTATTTTAATAATTAAAAAAGTTAATTTTATCCTAATCCCTAATCCTAATTCTAAAAAAAATTTCCTTCTTCCTTTTTCTCCTTTCCCTTTTCTTTTTCTTTTTCTTCTTTTTCTCTTTTCTTTTTTTTCCTTCCTTCTTTCCCTCCCTCCCTCCCCTTTGGGCCAACCCAACCCCTCCATTTCTTCCTTCTTCCTTCTCCTATTGGGCCAGCCCACACCCACCTTCTTCCCCCTTCTTTCTCCTTTCTTTCCCACCTCTCCCGTCTTAAGCCAGCCCACCTTTCTTTCCCCCTCCTTTTTTTCTCCCGCATAGGCCAACCCACTCCCCCATTTCTCCTTCTTTTTCCCGGCCCTCGTTCCCCTTTCTTCTTCCCCTACATCCCCCCGAACTAAACACCCCTTTACCTTCTCACTTGCCTTCCCCCTATGCCCTACACCCTACCTGCGCCACCTTCAACCCATGCCTACACCACCTTCTTCCCCCTGCCGTCCTTCTTTCCATTTTTGGGCCAACCACCTTGGTCCTCTCCTTCCCTCGCAGACCTGCCACCTTTTTTCACCTTTGTCACCCTACCATGCCCGGCAGGTGACAACAACCACTCCCCCTCTGGCACCACTTACTTGCACACTCCCCCTCTGGCACCACTTACTTGCACACTCCCCCTCCCTCTCTTCTCTTATTTTTCTTCTTCTTCCCCTCCTCTCTGCCTCACTTCCCCTTTGAGCCCTCCCTCTCCCAACCGACCTCTCTTCTCTTGTCTCTCCCTTTCTCCTCCCCTATTTTTCCTCATTCCTTTATCTGTAGCCACTACTGGCACTTCCACCACCAAACCAGCCTCCGTCGTCAACTACCACCTCTTCTCCTTCCTTCCTTTCTCCTCCTTCCCTGCCTCCCTATCTCTCATTTTTTCTCCTTGCACTAGTTACTACCGACTCCTTTCCTTTGCCCATTCTTCCTGCAACAGCCCCCTCATCCACCATAGTCGTCACTAGCTCCTCCGCCATATATCCTTCCTGCACCACTAAGCAGCAACCACCCCAGCCTCCCCTGCAACCCTACCTCTTTTCCCTCCTCCCCCCTTCGATGCACCACTCTACAACCTCCAGCCTTCAACCACCTTCCTCCCCCTCCCTTTCCTCCACCACCGCAGCACCTTATGGCTGTCTGCTACTAGCCACCCACCCCTTACACCATCACCCGCAACCACTCTACCCCTTCTCTCCCTTTTTTTATCCTTTTCTTCCTCTCCCTCCCTACTAATCACCTCCCTTCCTACAGCCCATGCCGCCACTTCTGCCACCTTCGAGCCACTTGCACGACACCCCCTCCCCCAACACCCAGCCACCTCCTCCCTCACCCCTATACCCAACAACCACCCACCCACACCTCAACACCACCTCCCCCAACCCTTTACCCAAGCCTCCCTCTCTCTCCTTATTCCCCCCCTTCATCCATTTACATGGCTCATGCTGTATGGGTAGCGTGAGTTATGCCATGTATTTTTAATATATATTTAGCCTATATTAAGGTATGAGATCATTTATTAATGTTATATTTAATAAATATTTTTAATAAAAATTATTATTTTATTTATCTAGTATTAATATGTTACATGTGAAATTATTTTTGGGTACAATTTTTAGTAAATGGAGCTTAAGCATTTTAAAGCGAGGATACCAGCTAAGGTTGGTTTTGTTGAGAATAAGGTAATTTTTATACTCACTAAAATGTGTGGATTATCGTATACTAGCACATTAGAATTTTTGGTACGTGATTTATGTAAAAATGTGGTGTTACTTTCCAATTCTATGATTATTATGTTTCCTTACATATGGTGCAATATGTGTGAAAGGGGTGATTAAGAAAATGGGGTTGATGTCAATGATAAGTGTTAGGTGCATATACATGTCAGGCTAAGAGAGTATGGCCACCTATAATGAAATAGAACTAATAAGAGCCCTAGGGAAATTTTGGTCTTTTGGACACCTCCTGGTGTTTAAACTTAAGTGGGGTACCTAATGTGTTAGGAATGTTTTTAAGAGTAGAGATAGGGGTTTGGTGGGTTATAAATGTATGTGATAGTGAAAGTATTAATATTTTAGGGTCTAGGAGTATTTTGGTAAATTTTATGGTATGTCGACGATAATTACAATAAATGTGATGGTTAAGGAATAAGTGGTGATAAGAATAATAATAAGAGTTTTGTGGCATTGGTAATGTATGTGGGACAATACTATTAATATTTTAGGTTCTAGGGGCATTTTAGTAATGTCGCATGCAGAACAGGGCACACATGATAGATGACAATTGGTGCTAAAACTAATACTAGGGGTTTTGTGGTGTTGGTAGTGCATGGTTGGGTATGCATATTAGTATTTTATGGCCTAAGGTTATTTTAGTAATTTAGCATGTGCAATGGAGGTCAACTTAATAAGCATGCATGATAAATGTTAAAGGGGTTCCATATATGGAAATAGGGGTGTTGAGGTGTTAACAATACATGTTTGGGTATAAATGGTGAAATATACGGATTAGGGGTATTTTGATAATTTTGGAGGTATAAGGGTAAAGGTACTAATAAATGTACATGCTAAGTGTAAAAGGGTGATCATGTGTGGAGATAAGGTTTGATGGTGCCAATATTTCATGCTTGGGTATAAATGGTGATATCCTATTGAATAGGGGTATTTTGGTGATTTTGGAGGTGTAAAGGTGAATGCATTAATAAATGTACATGCTAAGTATTCAAGGGTGATTATGCGTGGAGAAAAGGTTTGGTGGGACTAGTATTTTGTGTTTGGGTATAAATGGTGGTAATATATGGAATAGGGGTATTTTGATAATTTTAGGAGTTCAAGGGCTATTATACTATTAAATGTACATGCTAAGTGTTAAAGAGTGACTATGTGTGGAAGTAAGGATATAGTTAAGGCTTGGGTTTGCTATGATTTATGTGCTTATGGGTGTAATAATATGCGTTGTGTTCTTATATGTGAATGTGAAATAAATATATGTGTAGTGCAGCTTGGCTTGTAAGGAGCTAAGACATGTGGTGTGTGATTTATAATATGTGTAATATGGGTGATATGACTTGTTATTTACTGCATGCTCTTATGTAAGGTTTTTATGGTATGACATGCATGCTTAGAGGCCTTAGGTAGACTTGAGTGGTTGTGGGGATTTAAACTAAGTAAATATTGTGGAGTGAGTAAGGAGAAGTGGGGGAAAAGCCTAAGTGTATTGTGACATATGGGTGATAAAATAAAGGAAGAAAGTAATAAAATGAAGGGTGAGGATAGAATTTTGCATGGAGAGTGTGAGGCTCGTATGGGGTGTTTAGTATTTGCATGGGGAAAAGTTTATGTGGAAAAATCTAGTTTGAGGTTTAAACATAAGGAGGAAAGAATATTTTGATTGATTGGAGTGTTTGGGGAAGAGATATTATATGGGTTGGTGGAAGTATGCATGGGAGCCTAACTAGGGCTTTGGGGGGAAAACCCTAAGTATGGGGGTGTTATGAGAGAGTTTATAGAGATTGGTTGGAATTTGGGTTGAGATTATGGGTGTGTCATATGAAGAGTGAGAGTCAAGTGAAAAGGAGTGTGGAGTTTGTGTGTGAAGGGAAGGTTTAAAATAAAAGAGATGAATTAGGATTTCAAGATGACCAACTAGGGTTCTTTATCACATGTGGAAATTGGAGAGTAGGGTTATGATGTTTGGAGTGGTTTGAGTGGAGTGATGGTGTTAGAATTAAGGGGGAATATGGGCTATATATGAAAAAGAGAGGCTAGAGCCACATAAGCCATATTAGGGTTTCAAAGGGAAACCCTAGTAGGCGATGGTGAGTTTAGGTAGAGAAATGGGGAAGTGAGCCTTGACCTACATGTATGTGGGCTATTGGATTCATGGTGAGTAGGGTGGAAGGAGAAAAAGGGGTCTTGGAGTCTTTGGAAGTGTAGAGGTCCCAAGCTATGGGATCGGGTCATTCAGGAAGTTTGGAGTTGAAGAGTGATAATGAGTTGGGAAGTCCATTGGGGGCATGCATGTCTAGTTGGGAGTTACTTATGGAATAAGATACAAATAAAACAAAAATTAGTTAAAGTGAAAGATTATTGAGCCGAACCCAAGCTTAGGATGATTTTCGTTCCACCGGCTATAATAGTGGCTAGGATCATTCTTGCCTTAGAGATCGGTTCGCTGGCTATAATAGTGGCAAAGTGTATTCTACCCTAGAGTAGTATTTCTATTCCATAGGCTATAATAGTAGGGGTTCTGAGCTTGATAAACCAAACCTTGGATAGTAATGAATCATGGAAATGATACTAATTACTTACAGTGGAACACCACATGGGTCGGGCCATGTTAGGATGATTTTTGGTCCACTATCTATGATAGTGACCAAGAGCGTATTGCTCTAGAGATCAGTCCACCGACTATAATAGTGGTCAAGTGTGTTCTATTTTGGAGTAGTTATTTTCATTCCATCGGCCATAATAGTGGGGTTCCCATACTCACGTGGATGTAATTCAAGAGATGTGTGAAGACGGAACTAATAGATAATTAAGACACTTATGGCTTGAATATAATAATGATGAATTAATTAATAAGTCATACAGATGCATGTAGCTATTTGAATGATTATTGCATTTCAAATTATATAAGTACACTTCCATGATTATGTGTTCGATGTATTGCATCTGATGTGTTGTATGCGAGCCTTACATGTTAGTTTTGTATAAAGGGTTACTCAATACCATAGTACTAAAGGGATTCCTTTCTTGGGCCCCTATCTATTCAATGGACAGTGTTCTTTGTAAGTTATACTGCATGCTCCTTTCGGGATTTGTCTTCAGTATTAAGAGCGTAAGGTTTTTTCGGGGGTGTTGACCCGTGTTTCAAACTGGGAAGTACTTCTGTGTCTTTCATGAAATGATTTTTATTTCTTTTCCACTAATAGTTTATTTGTAACCATGATTAGTGGGCTTTCCTTAGAAAGAGAGTTAACCTTCATAACTATAGCGCTACTCTAATTTGTAAATGTGTTCTTGGAATTTAATTAAATTATGTTTTCTAGCCTTAGCACTTAGTAACATATTGTTGGAAAAAAGCCGGTATAGTACTAAGTGTGGCGGTAACACTCCAAAGTTTACTGTACTTGCTTCCGCATAAAACTTTTAAAAATGAATTTTTTTAGTAGTGAATTTTGGGGGTATTACATAGAAGGGGTATATGGATGGTTTGTTTGTGTGCGAAATGGATGGCATAAGGGTATTGGGGAAGTGAAGTTAGATTGTAGGGTCTAAGATGCGGAAACACACAGAGGGATGGGGATGACATTTTGGTATGAAAAACACTTGAATTAAGGGATATTGAATAAGGGTTTGGGAATAGTTAGATGATTTATTGGGTTTGACCAAACCAAAATAAATTCGATTGGGGCAAGGAGAAATGTTGTGGGGAAAATGAGGTCAGGGAAATAGAAAGAAAAGGAAAAAAGAGAAAAAAGGAAAATAAAGAAGGAATAAGGGGAGTTTAGGGTTACAATTAGGATTTAAGGGTTAGGAAAATATTAATATACTAATTATAACACCCCAAATTTTCGTAATCCTTATTTTTGAATGCTTAGATTTTTATTCAAAACCTAACCCTTAAAATTAAGCTTAATTATTTTTATTAACCATTGACTCACAAACCCAGATAAATTCTTAAATAATTTTTCCTTTTTTTTTATTTTTTTCCTTTTTTATTTAAACCTTCCCTAAACCAATAAATTTTGCCTCGGTTTATTTTTTCTAATCGGATATCCTAAACCCAAATAAATTAGTTTTACCCTAATCCTAAATCTAAACCTAATTATAATCCTAATCCTAAATTTATTTTCTTTTTCCTTTTTCTTACTTTTCCTTTTTTTTTCTTCTTTTTAAATCTCCCTTTTTTTCCTTTTTTTTCCCTTTCTTCCTTCTTCTTCCTACCTACGTGTTGACCCAACTCTTCTCTCCCCTTCCCATCTAAACATACCCCTTCCCATACTCCTCTTTGTTATTCTTCTTTCCCTTTCATGCCAAACCACCATTTTCCCCATGTTGCACCCCACTGTTGTATCCCCCTTTCTAGCCAAACACTCCCTTGCAACCCCTTATGTGCCTTCTTCCCTTTCCAGTCCTACACTCTGCCAGCTTACACGCCACCAACTCCCCTGCACTCTTCATCGTCCTTTCCCTACACTGAACCAGTCATACCTCTACCTATCTTTGATCATCCCAGCTATGTCATTCTTCCTCCATAGCCCAACTCCATGCCTTACCTCTCTAATCATTCGACCATCTCCCTCACCATCACCAACCAATCGTAAAGCTCCTTCACCAATCAACCCCTACTCCCACTCCATTTCCTCATTGGATTTTCCTTAGCAATACCATGTGAACCATCCCTTCCTCACACACCCTACATGTTCCATTTTCCCCTATGTCTTAGGCCTACCTCAACCTTTTCCTCTCCTCCTCAACTTTCCCTCGCCTTGCCTCGATAACCCATCACAACCACCAACCTTCATCGCCTCCTTACATCATGTATGTCGTTATCCTTAGCAAAACAACCCATCACCCACCACCAAGTAACCTACTCATAGATGCACTCCGCCAAAACTCTAACCTATCAACCCAACACTATCTCCTAGCTAGTGCCTCACTCCTTGTCGTGCCCTATTTCCTCCTCAATCGTGTCCCTAAATACCAACACACCCCTCCTAGCCTCAATCATCATGGGAAACCCTTCTACCTCCCTCATCGTAGTCATCTCCTCCATTGCCATTCGTCTCCCCTATACCACCTCCTCCAGCAACCTACAACACTATTAAATCCCAGCCCATCCAACCCCTTCATGCATGCTTGGGCTCATGTTGCCCATGTGGCATGAGTTTGGCAAAATTTACCCCCTTTGCAACCTAGAGGTATTTTAGTACTTTTAATTGATAAATATTTTGATAAAAATTATTATTTTATTGGTCAAATATTAATATGGTTAATGCGGTATTATTTTTAGGTACAAAGGTTAATTAGTGGATCCTAATAAATTCTATTATGTTGCATATAATTTGTATTTTTTCTAGAAATCAAGTAATTCTTATACTCTACTAAAATGTTAGATATCTCACGATAGCACATTATGGTTTTGATGTATAAATTGTATTAAGCATGCTTGTTGCATTGCGATTATCCACCTACAAATGTTAGCATGAAATTTGTTAAAATGAAGCATCATGATTTGTATAAAGTATTATGTAAATGAAATTATGTTAAAATGGGTTTAATGCTAGAAATAAATAATTTAGGTCTAATATGTAGGTTGAGCATGCTTAAGTGTATTTTTAGTATAAATGTTATCATTGTGTGCTTTATGATCAATTTGGTCTTTTAAGTGTATCATGATATTTATTCCAAATAGAATGCCTAATATGTCTTAATTATTGCTAAGCATGGAGGTATGTGATTTGATATTTTAGAAACGCATGTTTTAGCATGATTGTTATTATTGTATTCCCTAGGGATATTTTGGTCTTTTTAAATGTATCATGATATTTATTTCGATAAGCATGCCTAATATGTATTATTATTGTTAAGTATGAGAGTATGTGACTTTCAATGAATTAGATAAATGCTAGGGTTTTACGTGTTATATCATGCGTAAGAAAAAAGATGGTCATTTAGTGAGTCTGGTAATTTTATTGCATGTTAAATAATATAATTAGTGTGCCTTAGCTTTTTCATGATAAATTATTAAATAAAATAAAATTAGTATTTAAAATGGAGGATGATGTGGAAGTTATAGCCTCTTGGATATTTTGGTCATTTTTGGCCTAACACATCCAAATGTGAATAATTGAAACTAAGATGGTCTTGGTATATTATCATATTAACCTTAGTATTGACTTTACGTATGGCTGCCTTAGATTTTTGGAAATAAGTAAAAATGGTTAATTATAAAAATTGGATCTATGTGACTATTGTGTGGTTTAATGGTCACCTTAATAAAATATTAATACTTAAAGTGAAAGTTTTTGAGATCAAGAATGGTGGATTGTTAGGGGTAGTTACCCTAGAAAAATGGTTTAGCCTAGAGTTGATTATGGATATTTACTGGTGTGTCTTAGTGCCCCAATTAGACCCTATATTTTACTCTAATTTAGAGGGTGCCCATACTTATAGATTAGGTGTCCTGATCTATAGGGTATTGTGCTAGTGCAACATGGTACCTTAGTGTCATTAGGTTGATAGTTGATAAGATATTGTGTTGCTTTGGTACTTCAATATAACTGGAGTTCCTTAGTATCTTTGAGTTGATATGATCTCCCATATAGTAAATAAAAATAAAAATGATTATTGTTGAATCAAAATAATTATTGGATTGGTTTGGTAGTAGCCTTTGTGCCTGCGACATACCTACATTTCAGTAGTAGCCTTTGTGCCTACTTATGGTTTGGTAGTAGCATTTATATCTACCTATGGTTTGATAGTAGTTTTTGTGCCTACCTATAGTTTGGTAGTAGTCATCGTGCCTACATGTGGTTCGGTAGTAGTCTTAGTGCCTACCTATAATTTGGTAGTAGCATTTATTGTAACACCCCGAGTCGACACGACCACGTGGAGGCTACCTTGAAGTGCTTTCGGATTGATCGGCTGGCCCCACAGATCAACACGAGTCCTTTCAGTACGCTTTGTCCTCACTCACGCACTTTTCGAGAAATTTTCAGAAAATTTCTGAAACTTCCCAGAAGGTCACCCATCTTAAAATTGCTCCACGGCCAGCACGCTTAATTGTGGAGTTCTTAGGATGGAATCACCAAAAGGATGGTATACCATGTTGATATAAGTAGCCATATCAATCCTTATAGCACTCCGCTCAATTTGGGGTATTACATTCACCCCCACTCAAAGAACGCAACGTCCTCGTTGCGCCTCAACCAATGACTGTCTCAATACAGTTCATCCCAAGAATCATCTCGCTAGGTGACTGATTGGCTCATCCAAGTTCAGCTCACGGTCGCGGTTTCGCTACTGTGGAGTTCTTAGGATGGAATCACCAAAAGGATGGTATACCATGTTGATATAAGTAGCCATATCAATCCTTATAGCACTCCGCTCAATTTGGGGTATTACATTTATGCCCACCTATGTTTAGTACTTGCCTTTGATCCCTACCTGTAATATTATTGATTTTATTGGTATTGTATCTATGAGCCCTGAATGTGATGTATGGGTATTATTGAATTTGCGTTGAGATTTTAGATATATTGTGAAGGTTATGGTTATTATGTTGAGGTCGATTCTAATCATTACTTCACAGAGTATCTCGTGGACGCTTGGTTGGTAAGTTTTACTATGTTCTAAATAAATGGATATGAAGAGTATGTGGCTTGGTAATATTTTTCTATCTGATCTAATTATCATATTTTGACCACCGCATGAATATTTCAATATGTTATACAATGCATTGATGTGTTGCTTTTTATGTATTCTATACATACTTTTCATATTAGTCTTGTGTAATGGATTACTTAGTACCGTTGTATTGATGGATTCCATTTCATGGGTCCCTGCTTATTTAATGGGCAATGATCTTTGCATGTTAGCTCTTGAGGTCAAGTGAAGGCTAGTATTTTGGGTTGAGAGTTAGGACTATCAGGTGTCTTACCCGGTGTCTTTTGATCCAGATGTTCTTGTACTCTTTTGTCCTTATATATTTTCCTTTCATTGAATTGTATAATAGCTAATACTTGGTTTTATTTATAATAATATTAATTTATTCTTTGGCTCTCTCTATTCCAATTCTTATAACTATGCTATCGGTTTAAGTGGAGTACCATTTTTAGCCTTAGTACTTAGCATGTGAAAGGTAGAATTTGTTACCACATACCTCCATGCTTAGCCTTAGTACTAACTATGGTAATAACACATTGCATTTTTAATGTTTTAGCTTAAGCAATTAACTCTTTAAACAAAACTTTTTAATTCTAAAAATAAGGGTGTTACACTAATCACCTAGGATTAGAGTTAGGCTAAATTTGGGGTATTACATAGATGATCGACATGAGGAGGTCTTTAGTGAAGCAGTTCCTAAGTACATTGATCCATAATGAGCGAATGAACCATGATCCCATCAAGTTATAGAATTAAAAACAAACAATTATTGGGACACAACCCAATGTGACAGGGTAGATTTCTACCCTTTATTAGTATTTTTCATTTGTTCTCCATGCTTCGGTTATATGTTGCCTGCTTTATTTGTCTACACATTGAGAACAATGTGTGATTTAAGTGTGGAAAAGTGGGAGTTTTTTGCATGCATTTTAAATATGTTTTTGCATATAATTAATATGCATGCATTTTTAGTGTGTTTTTGCATATAGTTCATGTTTTTTAAAAAATAAAATCATGCATATTTTTCATGTATTTTGAGTCTTATGATCCCTCAGACAGTCTATGAAAATAGTATATCTTCTAAATACATGACTACTAGAGGATCACAAGACTAGGATAACATCAATTGAGTTTTTCATAAGGAATACATATTTATGTGTTGTGATATAGAAGAAACAATAAAATGTTATGAATTTTGAGTATATTAAAACTTGTTAAGACTTTTGCATGACCCTATTTGCATTTTTAAGCTATAATGTGTTTTCTTTTCATGAGAATTTCACATAAATATTCAAATATTTCTTGGCTTTGTTATCATTCCTAAACCTCATTTATGATTTGATTTGATCAGTTGTCTGACATAGACATGCTAATGGACTATAGATATTACTAAAACTTGTTCATGTGTTAATCAAAGCTTTTAAGTCATAACCACCTTGATTGAGGAAATGATAAAGGCGCCTTAGAATTTGTTACCACATAAACAAATAGCTTTTTACCCTATTTATGTGTACACAAGATGTACACCCCCTAGTTAATCCATTTAAGCTTATTACATTAACCCTTATTTTTTTTCATTGCACACATTATTCCTACCTCATAAGCTAAAACACATCCCTACCCCTATTGTAGAATCTAGTAGAAATATTTATAAGAAATATGTATGTTTTTCAAGGTTATAAACAAAGAAAATTCAAAGAGAATCCAAAAGAATAGTTGTGAGGGATTCTAGCTACAAGAAAGAGAAAAAAAGAAGAAAATAATTGAGGTATCAATGTGAAAATTAAGAAGTAGATTAACCAATCACTAGATCTTTATGTTGGGTAGGATAGAACATAAAATGCACACACTCTAGTGAAGTATGACTCAAGTGTAAAAATGAAAGAAAATTCTATCTTGTCTCATTTTCTATGTTTTGAAAATAAGTGGTGAAAATGATGTGAAGGCCTAAAATGGTGATATTTGGCCTTTGATGATGTTATGTGATATATTATGAAGATGTCGTGATGAGTTTGAGATTATAAAAAAAGTCTCTCTACATTAGTATAATTATACTAGGATTTATGATATTTATTTTTTAAAATCTTTTTATTCCCTTTCATCCATCAAACCCTTAAACATAACCCTATTACAACCTTTGTTTATTTCCTATTTGATTTTTGATACATGCAATATTGATATATTGGAGATTATTCAAATGATTCAAGCATATGATTTAATCCATTCGTTAAGTAGTTGGTGTCCTTCATGAGTTCTTATCCACATAAATTTAGTCTTTCTTTATGTTTTATGTGAGCTACTTGTTATATGTTCATCTTATTTCTCACATTCTTGAGTGAGCGCGCTTATATGTAGTAGCCTTGATCATTGAGAGAAGAAAAGGTAGTATAATTCTTACGAGAATGAATCAAGATTGGTTGACATTTCTCACCTTTTATGTATCATTATCGTTTCCTTCATATCTTCTAAGTTCATGGGTAGACTATATGTTTAAATTAAAATATGAGAAAGTTATAGTGTGGATCATCGGTAGAGTGCTAATCTTGAATATTATGAAAGTAAGAGATTCCTAAGATGAATAGTTAAGGGCATTAGAGTTTGTTTGCTTATTTTTTGAGTCTTTTAGTTTTAGTCTTGGTTTTACTTAGGGACTAGTAAAAGCTAGGTGTAGGAAAATTTAATAAATGCATTTTATCCTATATTTTTACGGTGTTAATCATCTTGCTTTGAATTAATTTTATTTTTAAAAGAAAAATTTTAGGTACTCATTTGGGATTAAACATGTAGAAAAAGAGCAAAAACAAGGTGTTTTGAAGAGTTTTTCAAGCAAAAAGGTTAACCGGAAGATTCACATGAAATGATAAAAGTAGTCTTTAATATTTCAAACCTAATTTTTTCATATAAACTATGTTTGAGGTGACTCAAGATGTGTTGGAAAGATAAGAGAAAGACATAAAACTCTTATAATTATCACTTTTCCTGAATCACACTACATCATTATTAAAATTGAGCTGGAAGTTGACATTGTCAAACAGACCAAGAGGAAATTGCAAAAAAGCTTAACCAGTTGCCTATTTGACATAAACAGCCAAATGGTCATTGTGATCAGCTATGTCAATGTCAAATGTCTACACATAACTTCATAAATCTTTTTGAAATCATATATTATCTTTTCCTCCAACTTATTAAACAATTTTAAGCCAAAATAAACCTTTATCATACCTATATAAACATCATTAACTCAAAGCCTAAAAGATAATGTGAATTTCTATATAATACTCCATTTTCACTAAATACAAAATTTGTTTTAAAATGATTTTGTAGAAGTCAAATAAGAAAACATGTTGCTACCACCACATGTAACATAAAGAAGATACTCCCAATACACAATCTATGACGGGTATCAGGCTAAAAAGTAACTCATACCAAGTGATCAGGTGTGGTAGACACCTGATCCCAAAGTGACATAATATTATAGAACAATACTAAAATAGATAACATAATCAAATAGAATAGAAACAAGTAACAAAAAGAGATATTTATATAAATAAACTAGGTTAGAGTTAGATACAAACAAGCATGAGGAAACTATTAATTAAACAAAAGTAATCTATTATATACCCCACCCCAAATCACACTCGCAATCTCACGTGCCATCACAAAATTTCATATCTAATCCTGTATGCAAAACCTAGAGGCAAATATAATATCAATATGATAAATGTATTGAGTAAACATAATATAATAAAAGCGATAACATGCAACATATAAAACACATTATATTCAGAGCAAAAGAATACAGTAAAACATGTTAATGTGTGAAACATGGTTAAATTCACTTGAAAATTATTATTAATACTATTCACTAATATTCATTAAAAATGTTAAAATCATATAAACTTTTAGAATAATATATGAACACTTAGAATATGATACCGAAAACCGAAATGATAGAATTTACAAACATGCGAAGTCCACTAATTGTCACCTTAGATTGTTCTTAATGCGGAATACCGAAATGTTTTTGATACTTAGACGGTTATATTTTCACATGTGCTTAATGCTTTTAATCTAATTAAATATATGAGTCGTTTGTTGTTACTATACTTTTAGAATTCAATAAGATTTAATATTAAATTTAACAAGTGCCCAAACCCATCTAAAGCCCTTTGTAGGGTGAACAACCATATAGAATTTCCAAAATTATGAGCCCCCAAGTGACTATCAATATACTGGTGTTTGTAACCAGATATTTGTATCTACCGGATATGATATTTGCTTGGCATCTCTTAGATCGAATATCCAAATTTATAAATATCTAAAAGTATAAATCGGATATGAACCTAATATCAAATATATATTCATATAAAAATACTATTTTAGTTTTTATAGGATTTATTTTAAACAAAGATTGTATATCAGTTAATATTTATATGAGTACTTTATTTTATCTAAAAAAAGTATTAAAATATTGTTATTAATATGTAAATTATAAAAATAAATAATTTTCAAAACTTAACACTAAAAAACTATAATATTATAATATATTATTAAAATAATTAATAAAATATTTAATATTTTTCTGGATCGAATAATTGATTAAAAATGAAATATTTTAATTATCAAATGTTTTTTAAATAATAAAATTAAATATTTTAAATATCAAATAAAAATCTTAAAATACTGAATCAAAATTTTGGACCTCAAATTTCTTACCCGATGTTATATTAGTTGATGCGTATTGATAATTTGATATAGTGTTGTAGCGGCAAGATATGCGTGTTCAAAGGTGTGAGATATAGTAAAATTTCACGTTGGAGACCTAGGGGCTATTTTGTTTTTACTGCTACTGCGTTGTTCGGCTCATTGGGTCCAATTTCTATCATCTATACCGGGGTTTAAATCCGAAGTGGGTCCAATTTCTATCGTCCATACGTCGGATTTATCTGCGTTGCTTTTATTATTATTATTCCTTTTTTGTTTCATATTATTATTTGGTGTATTCAAATATAAATGTTTAAATTATTTAAATTTTAAATTAATTTGATATTTAGTTTATTAGTATTATTATTATGTGATGCTTTTTCAAATATGATAAATAATTAGGATAAATATTTGGCTATGTTATATTTGAGACTACATACACCTTAACTTCTCCAAACTACTATGCACAATATTTATAAATTGTATTTTGTTAGTTATTTATACTAGATAAATATATTTCAAATATGATATTGATTTTATTAAAAACAAATCTAGTGAAATTCATAATTTGTTTCTAGATTAAATTGTTTAATATAAAATAGCATGTTATTTTTTTTCTTATTAAACATCTAATATGAAATTTTGAATACTTTATTCAAGTAGACTAGATTTGTATACAGATCTTAGAATATATTATCTTTAAACATGGAAAAGAACTCCTATTGCTCTTTTTATATATATATATATTCTATACTACAAAATAAAAATATTGACTATATGTTCATTTATACTTAGATCTCAAGAATAAACAAAAATGGAGCAGGAAATAAAATTTTATTTTTAAATGTTATCCAAAGGAAATTGGAACTTTGGGAAATTTTTTTATACTTTATCTGCAAGAAAAAAATTGTAATAGAGACATCTTATAAAATATATCTTATGTTTTGATAATGTGTTGATTAGATGCCCATATTTTATTTTTCAAACATGGCCCTCAAAATATATTAGATGACCCTCCAAGTGCTCTAAGGACATATGTTAGAAAAAACCCTATTTATTTTTAGTTATTATTGCTATAGTATATTGGCTATAGATATTGACTAATCTAGTCTAATAAATATCGACTAACTAATTTTTATAATGCACACACATTAACTAATGTGTATATTGAATATGTAGATCTAGTGCTATTTTTTGTCATTAATTATGACATAATTATTATGGAAAGAATGAATTTAGAGAGGCAAAATGGCATGCCTCTAATTTCACAATGCAGGTCGTCTAATAAATTCAAGAATACACTTTCACAAGTACTCTATTCGTATTAAAATAGAAATTACTGCATATTTCAAAGAAAATTGAACCGTTAATTTATCTCAAAGTATAATATATTATGATATAATAATATAATAATTATATTTACACTTTTTTTATAAATGAATTTTTTCTTATTGTATAGTAAAATATATTAACGGTTAGACTTTATTGTCGAAATATGAAGCAATCGTCTTTTGAATGGGTGTAGAAATATTTTTAAATTATATTAATTAAGTATATTCAAATATGAATATAAAGTTTATATTTTTATAATATATATATATATATATATATATTATTTAAGTTATTGGAAAATACTAATGATGCCATAGACGATAGTAATAAAATGGTTGAATGTATGGTTCAATAATCTTTCAATGAATGATTAAGTGGCAATTATATTTCAAATGATTTATTGAAGAAAAAAAAGGGACTGTTAAAGCCAACTTAATATAGTAAAAGATAACAAGCCGTCTTTTTTTATAAAAAAAAAAAAAGAAAAGAGCGATTTAAATGTTGATGTGTTCTATCTTATGGCCAAAAAAGTTGTTGAATGTTGTTGTGTGGACAATGTACCCTCGCGCATGTGCTCTTACATCTAGGAGAATTTGTAGGACTAGTACTCTGGTAATATCCGTTGCCATTCCGAGAAAATCAAAACTGACAGAGTCATGGTTCATGGGAGCCGCATAGCAGAGGAGTAGTTGCGGTTGCGGGACTGTCATGGATGAACGAATGGATAGCTAATTGCTGTTTTAAAATTAAAAAAAAAAATGGATACCGGAATTTGGCAACAAACAAGCACACCTTAATATAGTGAAGGACCAGGAGTGTAGGACATAGGAGTATATTTAAAATTGGATAAGATTTAATTTAACGGTAAATATCAATTCTTAAATAATAATTTTATGTTGTTGTTAATTATAGATTAATTTTTATTTATTTTTATGGATCTAAAAAATAATATTATATTTTAATAGATCATTTCTTCCAGCTTTTTGAAGTAAAAAATTACTCTAAAATATGACCGTATTTTATGATATGTTTTTAATAACTGCAATAAAATAATTATGGAAACTTCGATAATTTTTTTAATACAAGTATAAATTCTCGCACAACTTAATTTTTTATTTTATTAATACATAGGTTAGAGAATTTATAATGAATAACCAGAAAACAAACATGGATTTATATGTAAAATATAGTATAATATTTTCATTTTTTTAATTTCCTAACGAGGCTGTCCTGTTAGTTATTATATATATATAAAGGGGAGGTGCGGATGTGGGTAACCGTGTCTGCGAGAGCTCTTTTTTTCTTTCTGGTGGAAGCCTCTGCAATAAACTACTACTAGTAGTAGATTCTTTTCATTTCCGGTCTACTGCGCTCGATCGAACAAACAATTCCCTTTCTCTTCTTTTTGTTCTCTTCCCCCCACCCCTGCCTCTCTCTCTCTCTCTCTCTCTCTCTCTCTGTCCCGGTGTCCCCCCTCCCCCATCTCATTTGTTTTTGTATAGATTTTTGCAGCAGCATACTATTATTTTATTCTCTTTTCCTACTTTATTAATTGGAAGGTGAATTTTGTTCTCCTTCTTGCTCAATCATCATTCTCCTGAATATGATAATAATCGTACACGGCTACAGAGGAGATCATTTCTCTAGCAGAGAAAAAAGACAGATTTCGGATTTGTAGTTCAGGAGGATTTTATTTCCCTCCCTCCCTCCCTCTCTCTCCGTATTTTCGACCAAACCAGACCGGAAAACGAGGATAGGATGGACGTCCCATAACTACCACCTGACCTAATCATGAAATGATGGGAAGACGGTTTGGCAGAAGAGACAGCATATTTTGCAGAGATTTGTACTTTTAATCTTACCAATTAATTTATTGGCTCAATTTCATTCTATATTCGTCAGGTAAATTCTTTTCCATAACCTAAATTTAAGCTGAATTCATGTCTCAGATTTCTCCCCCCTGCGCCCCCCCGGTTTTTATTTCGTCCATTTCGCCGATTCTGCTTCTTTTGAATTCGCCGGTGTCGTGTGAGGGGAAATGGTTCCGGTGTTGACGGTGAAATGTTCATTTCACACCTATGTCTGTTTTGTTTCGTATCTTCTTTCGAGCACGATGATGTTCTTTTGTAAATTCTTCAGAGTCCATCTTGACGTATGGATTCGGGGGAAGGTTGAGTGGTTGTGCCTATTGATATATATATCCTTTTGCTGCTTGCTATACCGTTCGAAAAATTAAAAGAAAAAAAAAACTATTTTTTTTATGCAGGGATATAGCTCCCTTTCACCTGAGGTTGTATACTCTGGTTATAGAGCTTTTTTTAATGGTGCTAGAGATGATAGATTTCTGTATCGCTTGTTGAATCTTTTTTATTTCTTATGAAAATTCAAACACAGAATAAAATTAATCTGGAATTTATTATATTTTTATTTTATTTTATTTTTTATGTGCAAAAAGTGTTTACGCAGTCAATCTACAGCATTACAACATCTGGATCACGTTCTCAGGTTCTAAATTAAATCAACATGGCTGGGACTGCTGAAAATGCTGGTATTGTTTGTGATTGGTTCCCTCCTACTAGTCCTAGCCCGCGAACTTTCTTTTCCTCGGTTTTGGCTCAAACCATGGAAGCTCCTAATCCTTCCTCACAGCTTCATTCCAATGTTAAAATCGAAGGTCCCTTTTCGACTTCAGATCGAACCGTGGATGCCGGCAGTTATGATAAGGATGAAAAACAACCCGCTACCCTTTTTGGCGATCAGCGCGGCAGTGATGGGTTGTTGGAAACAACAAGATGGTCTAACGAGCAGAAATGGAGCTCTCGTGGAGGTCTTGGTGAACGGGTTGCTGCCAGGGCGGGGTTCAATGCTCCCAGGTTAAATACGGAAGGTATACGAAGTAATGATCCCTCACAAATGTCAGGTCTTCGGTCGCCTTACCTCACTATTCCACCCGGTCTTAGTCCTACCTCGCTTCTTGAGTCACCTGTGTTTGTCACAGATTCTATGGTAAGAGAATGCACGGATACCTCCCTAAAATTATTTTGTTGCTAATTTTAAATTTTTTGGTTGAGCTAGCTGCATGATGATTCTTTTTTTCTTTTTCTTTTTTTTTAAGTGTTTCCTGCTCCTGTGTTGCTGAGTTAGTTTACCATGAGTAAAACGTGTATATTGTGATATGCTCCGAAACATACTAGGAAGGATTTCGTTTCCTGAGTAATAGGTTGTTAATATTCAGGAGATATATGATGATGGCCGTTTGTTAAAGATTGCTTCCCAAGTAGCTCATAGTCGTGCTGGTCCAAGTTCGGAGGAAGTTCACATTGAAAGGGAGGAGTATAAGAGGTTAATTCAGTATACTGTTGATAGAGTCAGCAACACTAAAGTAGTAATAAGTTTATAAATAATTTAGTTAGGTGCTCCTTAGCTGCATCTATTCTGATAAGTGTTTGCATTGTGAAAAGAGAAGACATTGTGCTACCATACCGCGATGAAGAGAAAATTTGGATGTCTGTGTGTTATGAAGTTCTTATGCACACTATATGAAATTCCATGATGATTGATGTATTAAAATGAAATTGAGATTTCTGCTCACGTAAGCCTGGATCTATCCTGCTGGTAAATGAATTCGGATGGTTCATTCCTTTGATAAACCGCTGATAATCAGAGATGCTTCCTGGAGTGTTATCCTTTGATTGGGATGGAGTAAAGGGGACTGATCATGGTCAGCTGATGCTACTTATGCAGCTCTAATATGTATGAAATTATGTACAGGGCTCTCTGAGCTTTAGCTTAGGTAATAATTGTGTTGAATCCAGGTTGAATATCATGTGATGAGTCAGACTCTAGTTGTTGACAGAGTTTGCAGAATACCTTAGGCTCCTTTTGTAGTTCTGTTTTTCCGTCACTTCCTGATGTTCTAGCTCTGTTGTTTTATGCCAGTTCTTGGTCTGATTCTTTTGCAATGGAATCCTGCTTTTTCATTAAATAAGAAGATTCATCTAGTTTGGTAGGCTCTCATGATTAAGCTTGAGAATAATGGTTGAATTGTTAGGCAGTTTTCTCTTCTTCTTCACCCCCCTGTTTTGGTCCATGGCATGATTTATGTTTTCAAATGTTGCCAACATCATCATTTATCAATGATCAGTTCGAATGTTAGATTTCTTTCATCTCAAATATTAATATGAAGGGGGAAGGGTAAATGGGAAAATTAATATATCTTTAGTTAACAGTGAGGTCTTCCCAATACATACACCTGTGCCCTAGACATCCTTTGGTTGTTAATGCCAAGAAAGATGGCAAGAACAAGCTGCTGGTTTTCAGGCTTGTGCATACTGTGTAGTGTATACAGTGGACAAGGGAAGGCAAGATGTGTAGTGCAAATAAGATTGTTTGCTGATACGTTTGTGGTATATGTAGACAAAAGACTGACTGTAATGGTGTCAGTGGATAATTTTCTTTGGGGAAAGCTTAAATCTGCTGATCTTTTTGGCTTTAATATGATAAACCTAATTTATTGAGTTGATAGTTAACCATTTTATTGTTTAATAAATTATGATTCGTCCAGATATGATATATTTAAGTCCTCTTAGTTTTAATATATTGGATTGAACATTTTTCTAACTATACTTGCTATTTGCCAATTCTATGGCGGCTGCAGGTTCAGCCATCTCCTACGACAGGAAAGTTCCAGTTTTTATTGAATGGAGACAGCAATAGCTCAATACTGGGTTCAGCAGCCTCGCAGAACAAAAGTGATGGATTTGCTGAGGATGGGAGTACCTCATTTACATTCAAGCCTGTACCAGAATCACACCCTTCTGTCTTTGCTGGAGCAATGAACAAAGTAATTAGTCTCTAAATATGTAATATATGCAACTTTTTCCCATTAGTCTGTGATATAGAAGATTGTGTCTGTATTGAACATACTACATGCATCTTTTGACTTCCTGCTTCTCTGCAAATTCCAAGGTCTGTAATGATGTCTAATATCATGTTGGGGTAGATGCAGTGGCCAAGCTGAAAATAGGTGCCTCCATCTGTAGCAAAATATAATGGGTTGTTGATTGTGCAGTAATCTTGTCTGTTGATAGCAATAGACCTGCCATGATGTGTTGCATGATGCAAGTTGTTCCCCTTTTTTCTTTCATTATTGAGGTGGCAGAGATTTCCATAATTCATGCTGCTTTCTACATTTATTTATAGCGCTTGTACTTACCAACATTTGTTCAATAGCCAGCTAGCATCCTCAGTCTGCTTAGGACATTTGGCTATGAGTGGCATAATTGTAATGCTTTGGTCTTTTGGTACAGTTGTGTTTTACCTGAAGCTCGGAATTGTGTTGCCTCTATCTGTATGGTGATTGGCTGTCTGGTTTTTATAGCTAATTGCTACCACTTATATGCAGCATCCTTTTCCTGCTACTGGGGGACAAGTTCAAGATAATGGAACTTTTGATAGAGTTGGCAAACATAGTGATGATAAACCATATCCACTCCATCTTCAGGCAGACTTCTCAAGATCATCTGGCAAGAGGGGCATTGAGGCTGATTTTAATAGGTCTGACCAGAGAGCCTCTGATTTAGCACATCTTTCTGCTGATGTGGAAGGGGATCAGAGAGGTGGGGGTGATGAAACTAATGGAGGTACTGGTGACAGTAATTCCAATGTTGCTGCATCTGAGGATGGATACAATTGGAGGAAATATGGACAGAAACAAGTAAAAGGCAGTGAGTATCCACGTAGTTACTATAAGTGTACACACCTAAATTGCCCTGTTAAGAAGAAGGTTGAACGCTCACATGAGGGTCACATTACGGAGATTATTTACAAAGGTGCTCATAACCATCCCAAGCCTCCACAAAATAGGAGGTCAGGCATTGGATCCTCGAATCAGCTGAATGAAATGAATGCTGATATCTCTGAGAATGGTGCAACACAAATTAGGTGTCCAGAGGGTGATCCAGCTTGGTTAAGTGCACACAAAGGATGTGGTGGTGCAGCTCTTGAATGGAGGAATGAAAACCTTGAGGTGACATCATCTGCCTCTGGTGGCCGTGAATATTGCCCTCAAGCTACTCCATTGCATGCTCAGGATGCAACACATTCTGAAGCGGGTGATGCAGTGGATGTCTCTTCTACTTTCTCCAATAATGATGAGGAGGATGACAGGGCAACTCACGGCAGCGTTTCCCTAGGCAACGACGAAGGTGATGAATCCGAGTCAAAGAGAAGGTCAGTATCCAACCTGTCATATTATACCTCTCTGGAACATGAATAGATTTTGATGAGGTTGACATAAGTGGCATTTCAGGAAAATTGAAGCTTATGTTGCAGAGCTGGGTGGAGCTACAAGAGCAATTCGTGAGCCTAGAGTTGTGGTACAAACCACCAGTGAGGTGGATATCCTCGATGATGGATATCGCTGGCGTAAGTATGGCCAGAAAGTAGTCAAAGGAAATCCTAACCCAAGGTGATGGTCTCTTCTTTAGCTATCACATATGATATGTCCCCTTCAATGAATTTAAAACTAATCTTTTCCCATGATTATTATTTATTTATTTTGATGTGTGCAGGAGTTATTACAAATGCACGCATCCAGGTTGCAATGTGAGGAAGCACGTGGAGAGGGCATCTCATGATCTGAAGTCGGTGATAACCACTTATGAAGGAAAACATAA
Organism: Tamarix chinensis; assembly: GCA_030549775.1. Taxonomy (NCBI): domain Eukaryota; kingdom Viridiplantae; phylum Streptophyta; class Magnoliopsida; order Caryophyllales; family Tamaricaceae; genus Tamarix; species Tamarix chinensis. The sequence goes on from CM060175.1 coordinate 96,140,065, forward strand.
TCACGATGTACCAGCTGCTAGAAACAGCAGCCATGTCAATTCTCTTGCATCTAATGGCACTGCACAAGGAGCTGCTTTTCAAACACATGTTCGCAGGCCTGAAGTATCTCAAGTCAATAGCAACATTAGCATGTCAAGGTTTGATGGGTCTCCTTCAATTGGGTCATTTGGCGTTTCAGCTCCATCACATCTAGTATCTTCTCGTTCTTTCTCTTTTGGAATGAATCAACCACCCCTTACCAATTTGGCAATGAATGGGTTTGGCTCGAGCCAACAAAGACTGCCTGTGTTTCCTGGTCCGTACCTGGCACCACAACAGCGACAGATGAATCAAGGAGGTTATATTTTTCCAAGGGGCGAACCAAAGGCTGAGCCCGCGGGAGAACCTATCGGAAACCTGCCCAGTGGACCATCGGTTTATAATCAGTTTATGGGTAGACTTCCTCTGCAGCATCAGATGTAATTTTTTGATATTTTTCGTCTTTCCTTTTTTGATTCAGGGTTCCATGGCCATATGGCATGGCTTGTATGTTTGTGCACTTCTGTATTTACTACACGGATTTTTTCCGTTTCGTTCTTTTTGTTATTGCTTGTTTTGTTTTGTTTTTTGGGTATTTTTTTGGATGCTGCTGGCCTGGATATTGTAGATAATATCAACATAGCCTACTGAAATTCTTCAGCAAATATTATACCTTCATTTTTCCTTTTCTAGCAAAATACTTCTGTGCTGCTGTTGTTTATTGCGCTGGCACTTGGAAACTTGATCACCTTCATAGCGCTGGTCTCACTCTCTGCTGAGACTAGCATTCATGCTGGTTTAGACCTGCTAATTGATCTATGAACATTTGTGGCGGATGGTTGTTTGGGTGCGGCAGGGACAGGTGTAAAAACTTGATCTTGTGAAATTAAATAACCATGATGGGTGCCTTGACTGAGTTCATCTGATAGTGAACAGCTGCACAGGTACTACGAGTATGGCGTTTCTGTCAGCTTTATGCCTTGGATCGGAGAGTGGAGACCTTTCTTCTGATCATTGAAATTGTGGGGCAACTCTTCCACATAATTAACCAAATTTGGGCAATTGGTACCATAAATAAAATTTTAATAAACATTTTCAAAAAAATACTACGAATTTTAGTTCTTTGCTTGGAGCAAAGTAGATATGAAATTTAAAATAGAATGACTATCTTTTCCACTCTTGTTATTATTATTTCTAATAAATTAAACCAAGTGCATGACTTTTAATAAGGGTGTGCACAAATTACGTAAATACAAAATTTCAAATCGAACTGGACCGGTAAAAGAGAATTAGAGTTAGACTTATTTGAAAAATGTTTCGGGTCATGGGTCTTATTTTTTGTAAAAAAAAGAGGCATTCGGGCCGGTCCAAGTTTAGCACTAATTTTTTAGTCTTACCCAGAATCAACCCGTATTTGTAAAGTTTTTACTTAGATATCTTTTTGTTTTACTTTTGATCTGATTGTCATCTACAACTCGACAGACTCTCTCCAATCCCTAATTTCAAACCCCCTCCTCCTCACCTCGGCCTGATCCTCCTTCACCGCTTCATCTATCTCTTCCATTCGTCCTCCTCAGTCCTCTAGGCCATCGATCGATCTCTAGTTCTCCACCACCAACAGACCTCCAGGGAACAAGACTCCATTGTTCCTCTTTCAACGAGTTGTAGACCTCTACTTCTTCATCCATCCTATTCTTCAGCACTGATTTGTTGTTGCGACGCTTTGTCATTAGCTTTTCTTTATCCAATTGTGCAAGCATAACCTTTTTATAGCTCTCCTCGCCCACCTTCCTCTGGTTGATAGTTGGTCTCGTCCCTAAATTAGGTATGCTACTTCAATTTCTTTTCTCTAGATTTCCCTCCTTATTCATTTCAATTTCTTTTAACATAAATTTTATGTCATGTTAAATCAACTCTTACTTCCTAAAAAATGTTGTGCCTTGCAACTTTGTTCATCTAAGTGGATAGCTATAATGTAATATAGTAGTTTATCTTAAGATCGACATGAAAGATGACATCCTATTTATATAGTTAATAGTGTGACTAACGTTTTTTTTATACATATGATATGAGATTCCACTACAAAAGGATGGCTATTCTTAACCTTTACTCAACTCTTATAGTACTCATGCAATATGTTTCCTTTCCATAATTTGGTATTGCTTGCATAATGTAAAAACTCTTTGTTCTTTCTTATTCTATCTTTTTTGTTAATGTGGATGTCTTATAAAAAGTTCTCCAAGATTGCATCCACCTGTTATGGTCTAGGGTAATGTTACATACATTTTATTTGAGCTTCTCTTGAACCTTTCATAATCATATTAGTTGTTGTCACCATTGTTGCATTAAAAGTACGTTATTCAAACCTAGATACTCTTGCTATTATTTTGGTCCATTTTTTATTCTTATTTTTTTCTTACACATTTGAATGTTAATTTCAGTTGGTGTTTTATATATATAATGCTATGGATTCATCAACTTGACTTTCGTGCAATGTAAGGTAATAGCTTAGGAATTGTTTTACTTTCATTTAAAACCTAGAAACTATTTAATATATGTTATTACTTATTGTTATACTAATGTTTTTTTTTTGCTTTTCTTTTAGATGTTGAGCTTCGATATCATATCCAACAAATAGTGTTTACCATAGAGAACAACAACCAATAGGATTCCTTTAGTTTAATAAGTTTCTCCCCAAAAAATAGAGGTGAACCTTGACCTACATGACATTGATACAACAGGCTTTGGATAAAAATAAAAAATAAATAAATAAAGAGCCAAAAATAGGTTGTTGACATGTCAAGAAAAAGACTAGAAAGAGCGGTGCTTATTGGGACCACTATTAGGAATATATGAATGAGAAAAATTAGCTAAAGGTGGAATATAAGTTTTGACCAACAACTTTTTTAGCATATACCAACAAAAATGGCATGAAATATTTGAAAAGACATGCACAAAGTTGTGTAAATAATCCTCAAAATAATAGCAAGGGAAAAGGTAAGCAATCTCATATATCATTTGACCTTGTTATTAGTGATGATATGAAAGAGGAGACTACTTTGAGTTATAAGACTCTGAGTCTTGATGAACTTGGAGAAGTTGTTGGTGAAATGATTATTGTTGATGAATTGCCTTTTAGTTTTGTCGAGGAGTGGGGCTTTAGAAAAGTGATGTATATTTCTTATCATCAATTTCACATGCTTTCACACACTATTATTACACGCAATATCTATAAGTAAGTATCTCAGTGAAAGGATGTGATTGAAATATTTGCTTAGTACTTCATGTCATAGAGTTCGTGTAACTACTAATATATGGAATTCTAATCAGAAAATTAATTACATGCGTTTAATTGGTCATTTCATAGATGATAAGTGGATGTTAAAAAAAGAATTAGGAATTTTTATCCAATATCTATTCATAAAGGAGAGGCGGTTAGTAAGGGTTTTTTTTATGATTGTCTAAATTTTTGGGTGTGAAGAAAAATATTACTAGTGATAATGCAAGTTCTAATGATGTTTCTTGCACTTATTTGAAAAGGATGGTAAAAACAGATAGTGGAATTGGTGATGGTAAATCATTACACATGATATGTGTTGCACATACAATCAATCTAATTGTATGGGACAATATAAAGGAGCTTGGTTATTGCATTGATCGAATCCGAGATGTTATTAAGTATAATAGGAATTACATTGTTAGATTGATGGTATTTAAACAAAAATTCCAAGAAATGTAAGAGTGAGTTTAAGACTTCTTTGTTTCTTGATGTGCATGCTAGGTGGAATTCCATATATCTTATGTTGGCTATTGCTATGAAATTTAGGAATTATTTTGGTAGGATGGAGCTCCTTATAGTTTTGATGCATAAGAGTGATGTTGATGATGACCTTTCTAACAATGATTGAGATAAAATTGAGCACCTTGTTATTTTTTAAGGAGTTTTATGAGTTTGCTATTAAGGTTCCTGGTTCATTGTATGTGATCAAGAATCTTATTTTCTTTCACATTGTTCGTATGTATGAGTTTTTGAATCACTGAATCATTGATGTGAACGATGATTTTAGAAACATGGCACTTCAAATGAACATTATGTTTGACAAGTATTGGGGTGGCATAGATAAGATGAACATTTTGGTATACTTGGGTGTTATGTTAGATCCAAACTTGAGATTTTAGGAATAAATATTTCTCTTTACATGATGTATAGGGATGAAGCGGCGGAGAGATTAGTTAAAAAATTCAAGAGTTTTGATGCTGATTTGTTTGATGATCATAAGAAGAAGTATTATTAATTTATAAGTGTGTTAGAGCAAGTGATGAGTATGAATGGAACATATTCTAGTGTTACAAATATTGAGACATTTTTGGAAGAGAAGAAGGTAAACAATGAAGGAAAATATGTCTTAATGTGGTAGAAAGTACATGGTCTTAGATATCATATCCTTTCACATTTGGTATGTGATGTTCTTGTTATACCGGTATCTACAGTTGCATAGGAATCTACAATAAACGTCGGTGTTCATCATTTGGATCAATTTAAGAGCTCCCTGAAACCAAAGGTGATGCTTTCTTAATTTTAATACATATATACATTTTATCTAATAATGCCAATGTATTTTATTTATTTGATTATTTAGTATTGCTATTTTTTGTGTGAGTTAAGACCATAGAAACTCTTAGATGCTCTCAATATTGGATTCAAGCAAATAATATAAGAAGAAAAAAGTTGATATAGAGCAAGACTTAGAATAGTTGGAGGAAATAGAGAAATTTAGTAATCAATTAAGTTTTATTTCCTTATTTTATTTGATTCATTTGGTTTTGCTTTGTTCCATTTTATCTTTTATCAATTATCCTTGATATGATGTTATTGTTCACTACTAATTCTTCTAAATTCTAATTTGAATAGATGTGGAAAAGAAAACTAATGTGGAGGTTAAGGTAGTGTATGTTGTCTGAAATGAATGATGGAGTCAAAGACTTTCTTATTGTACTAACTTTTTATATAAAATTTATTTTTATCGTATGTGGTATATTGTTAGTTCTATTTAGAGAAAGTTGTGGCTTTGTGGCTTTGTTCCCATTCTCCATTGTTTGTATAATGATATTATATATTCTTTCTTTTTATCTTGTTATTTTTTGTTACATTTTTAAGATTTAGCTAAAGACTCTTATATGTTTTTTTGAGTTATTGTATTGATATATTTATGGTTTAGTGGAAGAATTTATGTATGTAAAATGAATCCATAAAGTCCATGTTGATGTAGGCATTTGGATGAAAATCATGTTAAATTTGAAAGTTGGATGAAAACAAATTGGGTCAAATTATGGTTAATTTTGATGGAATGTTAAAACATGATCAAATTTAAAATAGGGTTAGTTTGAATTAAGCCTTATTTTACATTTCAAGTTTGATTATAACCTATTTTATAGCATGTCCAAGTTCTGGGTGGAAATTTATGTAAAAACATGTCTCTAAGTTGGTCCGAACCGATTTGAATTTAACCCAATGTATAATCTTAATTACTAAATAAATGCTTCTTTTATTTCACAATATAAGGTCTTTATATATTTTAAGGTAAACTTTGATAATTAATATCTTTCCATATATGAGAAAAATATATAATATAATTAAATATGAATATAAATATTAAATATTTTTATTTAAATATGATAATTAATATATTCCATGTATTTTTGTTGAAAAAACTTAAAAACATAAAATGTATTTAAATATGAATGTAAAAATTACATAATTTTATTTTAATAATCAAAATTTATCTTACATTATGTAGGGTCTTACATTATAAAACAAAAGGAGTAGTAATAAAATAATAATCAAAATTAAAATAGCTTATAACTTAATGAGTACAAAAAGAAAAATAATAATAAATAACTAAAAAAAATTTGCAAAAGAACTTTCTTTATTTATGAACTCCAATCTCCGAAGAAATCAATCTCAGGACTCAAGTTGAAATTTAAAATAAGTAAGGCTTAATTTGGATGGGGTGGTTATAGGAATAATTTTGTTTCGAGATGGAATTTATAAAAAATTTATAGGCTATAAATATTTATGAATTATTTTTTAATGTGAAATTCTTCCCACAACTACCCCATCCAAACTAAGCCTAAAACTCTATAATATTAGTAACCATTATAGCCTAAAGCATGACTAATGATGATAAAAACCAACTTCCAAAAGAATAACTAATTAACTGGTGAATGAAAAAATCTAGAGTCATTAACAAAAATTAAGAGGAAAAAATATATATGGGGACCACCACAACTATCATTACTCTGTGCTAATAGAAATCATGGAAAGATTATTAGTTTTTTGTGCACAAAAATTGGATATAAATTTAGGTACTCTAAAGAATACTATTAGTATTTAATGATTGAATGATTGCACAAGGTATAATTATAGTATAAAAATTATAAGGTATTTAACATAAATAAGCAAATGGAATATTATTAACAAATAATAATAGATATAATAACAATATAATAATATGTTTAATGGATCTTTATTAATCTAATGAACAAAAATAAACTAAAAATTGAAGATTAATTAATTTATCTAAGTCCACCAAATACACAATGCGTACTTAAGGCAAATTTTTTCTTCATACGGTACCCAAAGTTATAAACAATTGTATTTTAAAATAGAACAAAAATTTGTTGTTATGAAAGTCAATGCTTTAATATAATAGGATTACGTAGAACTCAATGTTATATTATCACGCAAATAAAAATGAATTATAATGAAGTACAAGGAGAATGAGTGACTAAATTATTTTGTAATTTATGAATTATTTATTTTTTCTATGACATTGACTATTTATAGATTCTATATTCACATAAAGGAATACAATGTATAGTGTAATAGTGATGTCCTTATAAATATGCATGTTCCTTATAAGACTGCTGTAAAGTTGTGTTTGTAGCAGGTGGCGCATGCATTTGAAATTATTTTATCATCTGCATGTATATGCCATTGAGAAAGAAAAAAAATGGTGTGCTTCTCTATTTTTTGCTTGCTAACATATGCGTCTCACAGCTAGACTTTTTTAATTTCTCGATCAAATTTTGGTCTTCAATTTTCATCCTAGTTTAACTTAAATATACCATAATTTATATGGTGTCACTGCACAAACCATCAATATTATGGATATTGCCGACGTCAGTACTTTTTAAAAAATAAAATATCTATTAGTAGTATTATTAGGGGGAAAATCTATCATAATGTTTTTAAGATTTTTCTTTGTAAATAAACATCCATATTGATATAATTTTGGTAAAAAAAAATCTTACAGTGAAAAAGAGTAATAAAACATAGCACGATAGTGAGGAAGCACCAAGTATATCGTGGTGAAATATAATAATGGAGAGAAATCAGCCTGCATAATTCTACACTATGGTGAAACATCAAGCATATAATGGTAAAATATCAAGTATATCATGGTAAAATATCAAGTATATCATAGTAAAATATCAAGCATATTATGGTGAAATACCAAATATACCATGGTAAAACACCAAGTATACCATAGTGAAACACCAAGCATATCATGGTGAAACATAACAATAAGTGAAGTATGACTACATAATGATGGAACATGGTGAAAGATGAAGCATATTATGGTGAAACTTGAATAATATAATGGTAAAACACCAAGCATATTATGGTGAAACATAATGATGGAGAGAATCAATACTACATAATATTAGGACATGGTGAGGTATAAATCATATCGTGGTGAAATATAACAATAGAGAGAAGAAAGACTATATAATAATGGATCATGGTGGAGCATTAAGCATATATTAGTGGAACGTGAAACATGAAATATATTGTGGTGAAACACCAAGCTTGTTATGGTGAAACACCAAACATATCATGGTGAAATATAACAATGGAGAGAATCAAGACTAGTTAATATTAGGCCATGGTGACGCATGAAGCATATTGTGGTGAAACATAACAATGGAGAGAATAATGACTACATAATATTGGACTATGGTGAAACAACAAGCATATCGTAATATAACACCAAGCATATTATGGTAAAACATAATAATAGAGAGAAGCAAGACTATAAAATGCTGGAATATGGTGAAATATAAAGTATGTCATAGTAAAATACCAAATATACCATGATAAAACAACACACGTATCATGGTGTAACGTAACAATACAGAAATATATGATTCTATAATATTATATCATGGTAAAACGTTAAGCATACCATGGTGAAACATGAGACACATCGTAGTGAAATATCAAGTATATCATGATAAAAATATAAAGTTGATCTTATTTATAAAATTTTAATCTAACAAAATTACTATGTAAATATTAATCTTCTAACAATTTTTTCTTTATTTACTTAATTGACACCAGATACACCATAAGCATGGTACTGTTACACTACATGCTATTGTTAAATATGTCAAAGGTAATTTTAGTCTTGAAATAAAGTCATGTAAATGAATTAGTTTAGATATTAATTATGAATTAGATATAATTAATTATTAATTAACTTATCAATTAAATTAAAATAATTAGTAACCAATAAACTAATTAAAAAATTTAAAGGTAAGTAATAGTTAGTAACATATACTAATTAAATATTTAGTAAATAATACAAATTAAGATTTTCAGTTACACCAAATCATTAGTAACTAATACTAATCACAATTCCTAAAGAAAAATTAAATAATCATATTGTAATATGTCATGTCATAAGCCTTTTAAGCATGAAAAAATCATACATAACCTATTATATCTTACATTACTATTCCACATGATAATAATATCATTATTGGAATGCATCAACTTTCTATATAAAATATAAAATTAGGTTTCGTCTCATAATAAAATCAATTGAGCACAAGTAAAGAGAATAACATATGGATAAGTAATTGAGAATTTGATATTTTTTAATGGTGAATTGCATTGGGTTTACTAGACAATCAATGGGTGGAAGGTCTGCCTTAAATAATCAACCATCTTGTGTAAACCAAGAAAATAGAACTCACACATCCTTCTTCAAGAATAGTTAGTTCTTACGTCTATGTTCATTTCAACAATAAAAACCTCTCAGTCCTATGAGTGATTTAGAGAATTCAACATTGCAAAATTCTCACAAAAGTGACTGATTCCCATTGACATCAATGATCTCTTAATAATTTTATCCTTATATGTTGTACTTGAACATATCGAGTTTTATGGATCATTAAATGCATAGCTTAATATTATATTGTTATTTGCATTGTTTATCATTGAAATGGATAAATGAAAACAAGTTCCTCAATGCACTGTTGAGTCATCCATAGTTTTATTGTCTTATTTAGTGCACTTGTAATAGGGTCTATAATATTATCCTTTAACTTCACTTATTTAGTTGATATAGTTCTACTAGAAAGCAATATTCTAATGGTATTATGTCTATCACAAATATTTCTATACTTACCATTATACATCCTACTTTGTGTCATGTATATTGTATATAATTTATCGTAATGGATATGTATGGATGACACAAGGTTTTCACAACATGTGATATCTTCTAAGAATTCTCTAATTCATTCAACTTCTTCCCTAGCTATATCTAATGTAATAGATTAAAACTACATCATCGACATTGCTATACATTTCAATTTTGATGTTTTCCCAAATAATGCACTACGTCTAAGAGTGAATATATATCTACTAATGGATTTAGAGTCCCTACAACCCAATATTGAATTCACATCAATGTTGCTTTATATCATTATTGGATATATCTTATTGTGTATTCCAAAAATCATGGTGTACTTTAGATATCCTAAACTCAAACAATTACCTTCTAATGTTGTTCCCTACCAAGGTCATTGGTGTATCAATGCAACCTATTAATTGGATAAACAATATTAGATTGCATGCAATTCATAAAATACGTGATATTACCTATTATACATAAATATTGCAATTGTGAAACACCAACACTAGTATTTTCATCAAATGAGCATTTACCTCTAATAGTATCTTAATGAGGTTAATATTGTAATCCTTGAATCAATCAAGTATTTTATCAAAATAATTTGATTGATGTAATATTATCCCATCAGTTGTTGTAGAAATCTTAGTTACTAATATCACATCTATAAGATTCATATCTTTCATATCAAAACTCCTAGTAAAAATCAATTTGATAGTGTTGATGATATCATTATTACCACTCATAATGAGCATATCATCTACATATAGACACAAAATGATGCATTATTTATAAGTATCTTTAACGTAAATAAATTTTTTAGACTCATTTATTTTGAACCCATTTGACAATATTATAGGAACAAATTTCTCATGCCATTATTTAAGTGTCTGCTTCAATCCATATAGGAATCTAACAAGTTGACAACCTTTTCTCTTCTTCTCTTCTAGTGAAGAGTAGTGAACCCTTGAATTTGTTCCATATCTCTTCTTTTATTTCATCACTCAAGAACATTGTTTTTACATTGAGTTGATGTACTTTTAAACCTTCTACAATTGTTATTGCCAATAAAAAAACATATATATGTAATTCCTGTAACTAGTGAATATGTGTCAAAAAAATTAACATCTTTTCTTTATTTTTATCCATTCACTACAAGTCTTTCAATGTACTTATAAATTAAACCATTTGTCTTCACTTTATTTTTAAATATCCACTTAAATCATATGGGCTTATTTCTAGTAGGTAAGTCTACCATTTTCCATATGCGGTTTTGCAAGATAGATTTAATTTCAATATTTAAGGAGATTTAGGAGAAGGTATGTCTTCCTTAAATGTTTGAGACTAATTTTCTAACAAATTCGTTAGATAATCAGGTCCAAAGGATTTTGAAATCTTAGCTCTCTTACTTCATCTTTGTTCATTTGGATTAACTTTTTTGTTCACACCATCAATGGGATCTCTTTAGTAAAACATACTCATTGTTTATTTTTTAAGGAAACCCTTGATTATATAATGTTATTAGCAAGAATGGTAGGGGCTTTTGATTTATAGATAAGAAAAGATATGCACTCTTGTTTTGTGCATAACTAGTGAGTACATTGTTAGTGGTTTTTAGTCTTAACTTAATCCTTTTTAGCTTAGGAACTTGTATTTTTCCTAAGAACCCCTACATTTTTTAGTATTATAATTAATCTTGTGACTTATCCATAACTCCTAATATTATGGGTTTTCTTATTGACAATATAATTTGCATATAATAACACTTTCCTCTCCCTAAGTTATACGGTAACCCACAACTAATCAACATGTCATCCATCAAAAAATTCAAGATTCTATTCTTGAGTTATGCAATTACATTAGATTGGGGTGCATAGGGAGGGCTAGTTTGGTTAATAATAAAATGTTCCAAGAAAAATAACTCAAAAGGGTATTTGTATTAATATAATATATTGCTTCTTGTTACCTTTAATCTTTCTACCAAGTTGATTATCAAAATCCACCTTGAAGCTTTTAAATACTTCAACTACTGCATCTTTTATTCTTAGAAAGTGAAAATAACAATAACGTGTGCAGTCATCTATAAAAATAATAAAATGTTTTTCTTTACAACCTCTAGTTTGCCTAAGCTTTAAGGTTCCATTCAATATGGTTGTCATTCCTTAAATTCATCATGTCTTCACCATCTTCCTCGCAAACTTCCCAATTTCACTTCTCCATCTGTCACTCATGAAAACTATATTGAATGGATCCTAAATCACATACATTAGTGTGAATTAACTAGAGGCTTTATGTTCCTTTAAGCAAAATGAAAAGGTTTTTTTTATCATTTTAGCATCAACATATGCTTTATATTAATAATTATGATCAAATTTACATTTAGATAAACAAGCTAAATTAATTAATCTACAAATAGTATCATAACTACTATTTCCTAATCATTCATGTTCAATATTAATATATTTGAGTAAAGAATAAGAATAAGAATAAGAATAAGAATCAGAAATATGATTACTATTATTTTCATTTGATACAACAATAATTATATTCATCTCAAAATAACTCATTACTAAGATAGTGTAATGCACCCAAATTGACCAGAGTGTTATAAGAATTGATATAAATATGTATATTAACATGGTAGACTATCCTTTTGGTGATTTCGTCCTAAGAACTTCACAGTTAAGCGTGTTGGTCGTATAGTAATTTTTAGGATAGACGGTCCTCTTGAAAAGTTTCAAAAAGTTTCTGAAAATTTCTTGGAAAGTGCATGAGTGAGTATGAAGCGCATTGAAATAACTCATATTTATTTGTGAGGCCAACCGATCAATCCAAAAGTGCTCTAGGATAGCCCCACAACCCTTGTAGGCACATTTGGCTATCAAGTAGCCCTCACGTGGTTGTATTGTCTTGGGGTGTTACAAATTGTATTAGAGTGAAACTACAACTGGAAGGCAAAATTTGATGAGCCAGTCCATCGCCTAACGTGACGTTTCTTGGGTGATCTCATCATGAGACAGTACGTGGTCGAAGCGCAATGAGGACGTTACATTCTTTGGGTGGGAGTGAATGTAATATCCTCAAATTGAGCATAGTACTATAAGGATTAATGTGACTAATCATATCATTATAGTATACCATCTTTTTAGTAATTCCATCCTAAGAACTCCATAGTTAAGTGTGCTAGCCATAGAGTATTTTTTAGGATGAGTGACCCTCCTTGGAAGTTTCAAAAATTTTCTAAAAATTTCTTGCCTATAACCATGTCATTCTTAATGAGTATAGATTGATCGGATATAGCGTAAAACCCTTAAATTTTACTACTGAAAAATTTTGTTTTTAAAAGTTATATATGGAAGCAAATATAGTAAATTTTATTGTGCTACCGCCACACTTAGTACCAGACCGGTTTCCCTCTACAATTTCGACAACAAGTGCTAAAGCTAAAAACTTACACTACATAAATTCAAAATACAATTATAAAGCAGAGTGACACAATAGTTAGAGTATGGGAAATATAATCTACTAATTGTAGCTACAAAATAAAGTTAGTGAAAGGAGAATATAAGAGATTATAAGGAAAATACATAAACTCTTCCCAGACAGTCCCACGCTCTTAACCCGAGAGTAAATCTTGAATAGCACTTATGAGCTAACTTGCAAAGGTCACTCCCCATTAATTAAACAGGGTCCCAAGAAAGGAACCCTTCAATACTATAGTACTAAGTAACTCTTTATACGAAACTAATATGTAAGGCCCGCATGCATCAAATCGAACACATAAACATGGAATACTACATATATCAACTGAAATGCAATAATCATTCTAATAGCTACATGCATCAAGATCATTTGCCACAAATGCTCATTCACTTAGAAATAATATAACGTACTAATGGAACATTAAAGCGATGCTTTTTGTAGTATAATTAGAGAGCCAACATCATACTCAACCATACACTATCCACTCAACTCATAGGCAGGCCCATAGGCCCATCAATACAATACAATACAATACACAATCCATCTCGGTAGGCACCAAGGTTGCTACCAAATCACAGGTAGGCTCAAAGACTACTACTGAAACTTAGGTAGGCTCAAAGGCTGCTACCAATACTCAGGTAGGCTCATATTAGTTCATTCATTATTATCTGGACTCAAGCTATTAGTTTAGAAGTTAGTCATGTCTCAAATTATATCCATGGAGGTTTGGGGACCCCACTATTCTCATCGGTGGACCGGTGAATACAATACAACCCAGGGTAGTACGCTCCTGGCCGCTATTCTCACCGGTAGACCAATAAATATAATATAACCCAGGGTAGCACACTCTTGGCCACTATTTTCACTGGTGGACTGGTAAATATAATGCAACCTAGGAAATCACACTCCTGACCACTATACTCACCGGTGGACCAGTTTATATGTAAGTATAAAGTACAACTAGTCCCGACCCACATGGTGTTCCACTATAAGTAATTAGTATCTTTCTATTTAATCATCACACATGGCCATTTTATTTACTCAAGGGGGAGATCACGAATCTAGAGACACAAAGGTACACCGATCATAATGGTGTATAAGAGTAGCACAGTATCCTATTGATTATCAACCCAAGGACGCAAAGGTACCCTGGTCACACTAGTACACAAAGGCACACAGTATCCTACCGACAAGGGCACTTAATCCATAAGTATGCATACCCCCTACTTAAGTCTATATAGCTAAATAAAGTAAGATGTAGGGCCTGACTGGGGCACTAAGGCACACTAGTAAAATCCAAAATAATCATGGGCAAACCATATATTTAGGGTATCGACCCCTAAAGATCCACCATTCCCATTCTCGATGTTTTCACTTTAATTATTAGTATTTTAATTGGGGTAGACACGAGAATCACACACTTATCACATAATTAACCATTTTTATTTGTTTCCAACATTATGAAGTAACCAAAATCAAGATTATTTTCAATGTCAACATCATTAGTCCACTTACTAAACTCCAATACTCAAACTTAGGCACCTTAGGTCAAAATGATCAAAATGCCCTTAAGGTTAATGCTACCTCTTTACCATCCATCTCCATCACAAACTCTATTTTATTTCATCAACATGTCATAAAAAAGAAACATGCCATAATTAAACTATTGATCATGAAGTTAAGTTACTCAACACACCAAATAACCATTTTAGACATAAAACTCTAACATGCACTTCTAGAACAACCAAACATACATTCTCATGCTTAATCAACAATTAATGCGCTTCTTGCATTTTTATGAGAATATAATCATAGCATACACCAATTTACCAAGTTACCCCTAAACCATGCATATTCATTAGCGTATTCACTACGGTACACTCCAAATTACTAAAATACCCCTAGACCCCAAAATATTCATAATCATCTTGAACAGGTGATACTAAGACAATATCCCTATTATCATGTTTAACATTAATTTATAACTATCATGCATGTTTATTAGACTTATCATCATATTACATACAAAATTACCAAAATGCCCCTATACTATATATTATTGATTATCATACCCGGACAAATGATACTAAGATAGTAAACCCCTATTATCATACTTAAGATCAATTTATATTTATCATACATGTTTATTAGGCTAATCACCATATTACATGTAAAATTATCAAAATGCCCCTAGGTCATATAATGTTAATATTCACGCTCAACCATGAGTCACTCAAATTATTACTTATCATACATATTTATGAAGATAACCCCCCTTTCACATGGAAAATTACCAAAATGTCCATATGACATATAATATTAATAATCATGCCCAAATATACCTTACTAACACCACAAACCCCTATTATCATACTTAGCACCAATTATTATCTATCATGCATGTTTGTTTAGATAACCCCCTTTGAACATATAAAATTACCAAAATTTTCCTAGGTCGTATAATATTAATATTCATGCCCAAACATACATTACTAACACCATAAACCCTCATTATCATACTTAGCACCAATTATTATTTATCATACATATTTATCAAGATAACCCCCATTTCACATGCAAAATTACCAAATACCCCTAAGTCATAAAATGTTAATATTCATGCCCAAACATGCATTACTAACACCATAAACCCTCAATATCATACTTAGCACCAATTATTACTTATCATGCATAATTATTAGGAAGGTCACCACCATGCATTAACATTACTAAAACACCCCTAGGCCCTAAATATTGATATTTCTACTAACACATATTTATAATACACCAAACTCCCATCTCTATTCTTAGCAACATTCATAACACATTAGGCATCCCGTTTAGGTTTAAATATCATGATGTGTCTAAATGACCATATCACCCCTAGGGCTCACAATAATGCTATACACAATGACCATAAATCATGCTGCCCATGCAACGTGAGCCATGCAAGATAGGTGAAATAGATGAGGGTAAGGAAAAGGAAGAATGGGGGATCAGGTAAAGGAATTGAGGGAGGTGATGAGGGTGATGGTGTTGGTTGTTGGGTGCAAAGGTAAGGTAGGAGGTGGGTGGTGGTTGAAGGTCATGGTGCGGCTACTTGGAGGAGGTGGAGACGACGGCGGGGGCTACAGGAGAAAGGTACAAAGAAGGCAGGGAGAAGAGGAAGAAAGGAGAATAAGAGAAAGAGAAGGGGAGAGGCAAGGTGGCTCGGGTAAGGTGGTGCAAGGGGAGGTCAAGGTGGTGGAGGGTAGATGAAGGGAGGCTACAGTAGCGATGAAAAGGGAGCGGGAAGAGGTGGCTAAGGGTGGTGAGTGCAAAGAAGTCGAAGGGGAGAAGGAGAAAAGGGAGGGGGTAGGCTGCAGGGGTGGTTGGTGGTGGTTGCTCGGGGTAGTGCAGTGAGGAGGTAGGGTGGAGGAGATGTCAGGATGGTGGTTGGGTTGGTGGTGGAGATGGCAGAGGTGGCGCCAAAGGGAAAATAGGGGAGGAGAAAAGGGAGAAAAAATAGCGAAGAGAGGATTGGGGAAGGAAAGTCAATCGCAAGGGAGAATGAAGCAGAAAAGAAGACATGAAGGAGAAGAAAAAGAGGAGGAGGATGAGAGGAAGGTGTACAGGGTTAGTGGGTGTAGGGGGCAGGGCATGCGATAGATGCAGGAAAAAATGGAAGGAAGAGTCATGTGAGGGAAGAGAAGCAGGTGGATGCAATATCAAAAATGGCAAATAGAGGGACAAGTAGAGGGGTGGTGTAGGGAGTTTGGCTAGGTAGAGGTGGAGGTGCAAGCTGGCAGGGTGTAGGGGTGCAGAAGGAAGAAGGGGAAGAAGGCCAATAGTAGGGGCAGGGCTATTTGGCTTGGGTAGTGCAGATGGGGAGAAGGAAGAAGAAAGGGGGATGGACATTGTGTGAGGAAGGAAAGAAAAGAAGAGGGGCAGACTTTCCTGCTCGGGAGAGAAAAAAGAAGAGACAAGGAGGGCTAGGCTAGCCTAAGGGGAAAGGAGAGAAAAGAAAAAAGAAAGGAAGCCTAGGCTGGCTCGGGCGGAAGAATAAAAGAAGGATGAAGGGATGGACTAGCCCAAGAAAGAAGTAAGAAGAGAAAAGCAAAAAAAAAAAAGGAAAAAGAAAGAAAGGAATGAAAAGGAGAAAAAGAAAAGAAAATTATTTTTAGAGTTAGGATTAAAATTTAGATTAAAATTGACTATTGAAAAAAGATAAAATTAATTTATCCAAAAATTAGGATATTAAGTTAAGAAAATAATTTTGGTAAAATTATGGGTTTGGGATTTATTCAAATAAAAAGATTAAGATAAAATGATAAAAATAATTATATTTATTTATTAGATAAATGTATTTATTTTTGTAAATCAAATGTCCATAAAATAATTAAATTAATAATTTAAGATTAAATTATTCCTAATAAAAGGTTAAATATTTAAATTTTAGGTTTTAAAAATTTAGGGTGTTACATATAAAGACTAAATTAAACCCATTTCTAGTTAGTAGATATCCTAAAACTAGATTATTCTGCATATCTGGTACCCAAAGCACATCATTTGAGATGATGTTCTATTTGCTTGTCAATTTGAGTATCACATTTCCATCATTATTCTCCTTAGAAAAGGAAGCCTTCACCATAAATAGTTGTTCTTCATCGTCTTCAATAGCTTGATACTCATAAAACATCTAGTAGCTACTATAGATTTGATGCGTGGTTGTTATGTTGACCCATCATTCTTTGACATTGCCAACAAGGTTGCATTATGATTTTATTGTTAAGAGGTTAACAATATCGAGATCTTTAGATATATTCTCTACTTTAGTGATGTTTGCTTGAGTGTTTGTAGGATTTGCATACAAAATCAAAAGTTCAACAAATAAGAAAGAAGTAAATGAAGAAAAGGTAAAACTATGTATCAACCAATGTTCTATACTATATCAAAAATGCAACTAAGAAAATTATCTTAAGATTATTGTATGAAGTATAACAATAGTATAGAAATTATTAGGTATTCAATATAAATAAGCAAATAAAATATTATTAACTAATAATAATAAGAATAATTATAATAATATACGCGGTGTACATTTGTTAACAAAAATGAGAAACCAAAAATAGAAAACTAAATGATTTATTCAAGGTAATTAAATCTATGATGTATTTTTAAATCAATGTTGGTCCTTTATATGGTGCCCAATGTTATGAACGGTTATTTTCTAAATAAAAGAGATTTTTATTTGTATTAAGAACAAAAATTTAATTTAGTAGAACTCTAGTAAGTTCAATGCTATGTTAAGACTCACTAAGAAATGTTTTAGAATGATTATAGATGGAGGATAAGATGGCTTGTTAGTTTGTAAATTTTTAATTTATTTTTTTTTATCTTACAACAATGACTATGTATAGCCTCAATATTTGTATAAAAGAAGGGCATTGTTATATAGAAAATAAATTTGTACTCGATAAAAATAATTTTCGAAAATGACCTTCAGATCGATAATTTTGTGCGTTCTTAATACCATTACGTCGGTAAAATTTGCCGAAGTCTACCCTAATAACCATCGGTAGCATGTGACGAAGCCACCCGTTTCCATCGGTAGAAAATGCTGAGGCTGTCCAACTTCCATCGGCCAAACATGTCGAATCCACCACGGGAAAAAAAATTCTCCCACTAATTAAGAAAGTAATGATTAGGATAAATTGCATTTCCTCCATTTTAATTTAAATAGGTGCCTACCTTATTTTAATTTTCTTAACTAATTTAAATTACTTGTAAATAAAAATAATTTCAATCAATGTCTATTATAAATATATATATAATATATAAATTATATATACTAACGAATCTTTTTAAATCAATAATATATAGTTCACTTCCACGCAAATATTTTTTTATCAGAAGTATAGGTTATTGTAGGCATTATTTTACTATTTCAAATCTTTTCGAATCAAATTTGTATTGTTTCACTTAGAGGATATTATGCAGTATTGTTATTTGAAAAATAAATTTTTATTCGACGGAAAACATGTGCCTAAAGATATGGACAAAATATTATTTTTTTTTGCGGTACACTACCCAGTTTCCCGACACCAAACATCGGCAATTTATATCGTTCCACCCTATTTTTTTTAAATATATAAATTATATACATATAACAATCGCTTTCTTTAAGAATAAGGTTAAATTCTTATACTGATCAAAATCTTTTCGAATCAATTATTACATATAATACATGGTTCTTATCAGACAATCTTATAAGTTTACTATTGCAAATCTTTTCAAATAAAATTATTACATAGAATATATGTCAAATCTTATTTCAATATCAAATCAAATTATTGCAAACAATACGTGGTTTTGGTAAAAGTAGGGAGCAAAAAAAATTTTGTCAGAAATATAGGTTATAGCGTAGGTATGTGTATAGTTATTATAGTTTATATTCGATTCAGATGTGTGTATAATTGTTGTAGTTTCTGTTCGAATCATCTATATATATATAAAAACGGAGTTGTCTGGCAGACAATATACAAACAAATTTTCCCGCCTAAACTATATTCATTATTACTAATCATAAATTACTTCTGTCATATATTATTGCTAATTATTATTATTGCTAATTAATAAGATGGAATAATTAATATAACTATTTATTAATATAATGCAACTATTCATTTCCTATGTGCATTAAATGCATATAACTATTTATTTGCTGCACATTTATCGAACACCTAATTTTAATAAAATATTAATCAAATATTTTATTAATTAATTATCTAAACATATGCAGAAAACTATGCAACTATTTATATCCTATGTGTAGTAAATACATATAACTAATTTTAATGAAGTATTAATTAATTATTTTATTAATTAATTACCTAAACATATGCAGCCAACTATTCATCTCCTACGTATTAATTGAGTTGTCAAACTCTTCATCTTCTACATATTAATAAATAAATAATATAAATAATTAATACACTTTATAAAGTGTCATATATTATTGCTAATTAATAAAATGGAATAATTAATATAAATATTTATTAATATAATGCGACTTCATCTCCTATGTGCATTCAATATATATAACTATTTATTTGGTGTAAATATGTCGAACAACTAATTTTAATAAAGTATTAATTAAATATTTTCTAATCAAATATTTTATTAATTAGTTATCTGAACATATGTAGAAAACTATTCATTTTCTGTGTATTAATTGAATTGTTACACATTTGAAAACTATTCATTAATATAATGCAACTATTCATTTCCTATGTGCATTAAATGCATATAACTATTCATTTGCTGCACATTTATCAAGCAACTAATTTTAATAAAATATTAATAAAATATTTTCTTAATTAATTATCTAAACATATGTAGAAAACTATGCAACTATTTATATCCTATGTGTAGTAAATGCATATAACTAATTTTAATGAAGTATTAATTAAGTATTTTCTTAATTAATTACCTAAACTAACTATTCATCTCCTACGTATTAATTGAGTTGTCAAACTCTTCATCTTTTACATATTAATAAATGAATAATATAAATAATTATTACACTATATAAAGTGCCATATATTATTACTACTTAATAAGATGGAATAATTAATATAACTATTCATTAATATAATGCGACTATTCATCTCCTATGTGCATTAAATATATATAGCTATTTATTTGGTGTACATATGTCAAACAACTAATTTTAATAAATTATTAATTAAATATTTTCTAATCAAATATTTTCTTAATGAATTATCTGAACATATATAGAAAATTATTCATTTTCTGTGTATTAATTAAATTGTTGGACTATTCTACATTTGAATATATAAATAATTAATACACCAAATAAAGTGCATATTCATTTGATTTACATGCATATGTCCATTGATACAATGTGAATATTCATCTCTTATGTACAACAAATGTATATAATTATTTATTTATTGTATCTATGTCAAACAACTAATTTTAATAAAGTATTAATCAAATATTTTCTTAATTAATTACTTGAACATATGAAGCCAACTATTCATTTTATGTGTATTAATTGAATTTTCAAACTATTCATATCCTACATATTAACATATAAATAATTGATAAATAATCAATACACCAAATGAAGTGCATAAACCAGTCAAACAATACATATGCATCTGCTGTCATTAATATAATACAACTATTCTTATCCTACATGCAGCAAATGCATATAACTAAATTTAATGAAGTATTAATCAAGTATTTTCTTAATTAATTACCTAAATATATGCAACCAATTATTCATATTAATTGAGTTTTCAAACTCTTCATCTACTACATATTAATAAATAAATAATATAAATAATTAATACATTATATAAAGTGCATAAACCAGTCAAACAACACATATGTATAGGTTCATATATATATTTATTTGCTGTCATATAACTATTCATCTGTTGCCATTATTATAATATAATTATTCATCTCCTGCGTATTAATTAAGTAATTATCTATAATTAAAACACCAAATGAAGTGGTTATATAAATTAATTACATATAACATTTCTACTTCCCACTTCCTCCCTTTATTAATTTTGATTTTGTCTCTAATTATATAATTAGAAGCCAGTTGAAAAATTAAAAAACACTACATAAGCTCAAGAGGGAGTAAAAGACAGAAGCATTCAAGTTTCAAAAATGGCACCTATCTACATATATCTAAACCAAATTCACCCATCAAAAGATCATTAGTGCATAATGGTGTAGTGAGTTAATCTAATATTTTCTAATTATTCTTTGTTTACTAGATGTCATAGGTAAGATTGTGAAAATAAAACTTGAAGGCATACGTTAGAACCAAAATAAGAATTTGACCGAGTTAATGGATATTTTGCTGGAGGACAATGAGTGAGTAAAAAGAAGAAATAATTTATCATATTATTGTTAACAGGTGTAATAGTTGCATCAAAAATTAATTCCTTACTTTCTAGGTGTGATTATAAAAAAGAGAGGTTGGAATGTTGACTTTGGGATGATGAAGTTGGTCAACTTAAGAATTTTTTTTAAGAGTAATTGTATGAAGCCAGTGGTTGTTTTATGTTTAAAGCAACTGATTTTAGCGGTATTTTTAATAACAATTATTCACAACTAAATGTCATAAAAAAATTGCAACATAATTTGTTTGCAAAATTAATATTTTTCCCTATGTTACAGGTACAGTGAAAGTTATAATACTTTTCATATCAGTAAACTACTAATTATTTTATACAATGATAATAAATAAAATTCACGGTCAATCAAAATCCCATGTTGAATTACTATTGAAAAAACTAATATTTGGCCACGGTCAGTTTTACGTTATAGTGTCAAGAGTTACACATCGTAATAGACTAAAAATATTGATATGTGACAATGAAAGAAAAGAAAGTACATCCACAACAAATGTTGTCTTCAATGAATTGTTCCAAAATATCTAGCTACATTATGTATTTTCTTCTTCAATTATTTGCTCCATATACTTCATATTTGTCATTTCTATATATAATGTAATACTTTATTATTTCATATTTCTTCCAATATCTTATCATTTATATTAACTATGATTTCTTATAATAATTTTATTACTTCTTATAATATTTTTTATTCTTATTATTTTAAAATTTATTATTACAATGTCTAAAATTCTACCCGTGCATCGCACGGAAAAATGTAACTAGTTATATATAAACGAACGACTTATTATTTTTATTCTACAACTCATCATTTCTATTCTGAAGAGTAGGAATTGTTTATTGAATGTTGAGATAAAATTTTACAATATTTTTTAAACACTCAGAATGAATAATGAATTTAAAAGTTATTCAAACTACGAAAAGTTTGAAACTTCGATATGGTAAGATGAGTTCGGAAGTCCAATGAACTACGAAGATGGGGTCACAACCCCATTGTACTACGATGATAGATTTATAATACCGATAAGTTATGGATATGTTGTAGATATACAAATGGATTCTCCCCATATTAATTACAACTTAGACAAAGAGGCAAAATTTATTTTTTTTAGTTTTGTAAATTGTGGCAACAAATTTATTTTGATGAAATTAATATTTTTTTATTATATTATTATGGTAAACTCTTTTTTTCAGGATATGGAGAATACATATTTTATAACTCAAAATTATCGGAGATTTTTTATAATAGATCAAATATTTTCAGATCGAGAAGAACTTGTGACATGGGTAAAAAAAATGGATAGAACTCATAAGATGATTTTGATTATCAAAGGTTATAGAAAAGGAAATGGTATAGGGGCAGGTAGAGTCTCGATAATATGTGAAAGAAGTGGAACGTACATTCATACTAGGCGTACAGATACCAAAGATGCACGTAATACATGTTATAAAAAGAATTATTGTCCTTTTTTTTATTAATGTTGAAAATAATAATGGTGGATGGCAAGTGGTAGTTAGGAATGGGACACACAATCATGAATTGGCAAATTTTGACCAAGGACGTGTTGTTCTTGGTAAGTTAACATAAAATGAAGTTCAATTTGTTGATGAACTTATCACAGCTAACGTAAAGTCACGATAAATCATACCGCTTCTTCCAAAATAATTTGAAGGAAATGTAAGTATAAGAAGGCATATTTATAATGCTCGACAGAAGCTTAGGTCCGAAGAAATGGACGGTGAAACAATGTTACAACATGTTATGAGTATGTTGGTTGAGAATCATTATTTTCAACGGCATCGAAGTGAGCCGCAATCAAACGTAATAAGTGAACATCTATTTACACATCTGGTATCTATTAATATTTTACATGCATTTACTTTTGTTTTGCAAATGGATTACACATATAAGACAAATAGATATGGAATACCCTTACTTAAAATTGTTGGACTAACACCAACACAATTGAACTTCAATGTTGCATGTGCATACATATCATCTGAGAATGAGAAAAATTATTTTTGGGTACTTGAGATATTAAAGACCTTAATGGATCCATGTATGCTTCTAACCACCATTATTACCGACCGAGAACTTGCTCTTATTTCAGCTATGGAACATATTTTTCCTACTTCAAAACATTTATTATGTAGGTTTCATGTTAATATGAATGTGGAGGAAAGGTGTAAGAAAGTCTCTAGCCTTTCATTATTTGCATGTGGTTTTATGTCACGATGGAAAAAATTGATAGATTCCACGGATGAACAAACATACGAGGAATGACTATTGTCATTGGAGGAAGATTACATAAGCATTTCGGGCCTCATTTTGTATCTAAAGATGAATTGGCTACAACTATATAAACATAAAATCGTTGCTTCATTCTTTGGTGACATGTTTCATATCCATCTGATTACAACGAATAGGTATGATTTATATTTTATCTCCTAGTATAGCTGCTTTAACTTCTTTTATGTTGATAAAGTCATATACTGATTTTTTTATGAAAAAGGTTGAAGGTGCTCATGGATCTTTGAAGAGATTTCTAGAAACATCACGGGGCAGCTTCAATATAGTACACAAAAAAATGCACGCGTTCCTGAAATTGCAACATGATGAGATAAAAGCATCGCTAGAGAGGTCTCGGTTCAATACTCCTCATTTAGCTACAAGTTCCCTTTATGCCAATTTGAGGGTTCATGTTGTTTTATATGCAATGGATTTAGTCAACAAAGAGTGTCAGAGACTTGATTATGTAGGTGTCGATGATGATTTATGCGGATAATACATGTGTCGTACACACCGGATACCATGTACGCATGAGGTTAAGACATACATTCATAACTACATGTCAATCCCCCTGTCAGCTATTCATCCATTTTGGAAGAAACTCAATATAAATGGGCCGATTAATCCACCGACACCCCAAGACCCATTAGAGGTTACATCTCATTTACTCCATATTTCCATGGAATTTGTTATGAGCCAGCCACCAGAAATACATAATCAGTTGGTTAGAGAGATATTTAATATTATAGTTCCCCAGAGAACACCTCTCCACGAGCTACCGGTATGGCAGCATAGGGGTCGCCCAAGGAACTCCACCAAATGGGAACAATCTAGTTAGGAGTATACAAAATAACAATTTTGTAGTCGATCGAGATCAACACAAAGTCGGGGTTAGGGTCGAGGATGACAATCGGCATTTATGTCATCAGGCCAATTTCAATTTCCATACGTGACTCAGATGAATCGATATATAGTTCCTTATATTAGTAGCTGGTGTAATGTGTTAGGAGATGTGAATTGTGGTTTCAGGGCATTTGCTTCTATTATACTAGGAGATGAAGAACGGTGGGTTCAGATTCATACCGACTTATATCACGAGATATTTGTGAAATGGCAGTTGTATGAGAATGTGTTCGTATATGACAGCTTTGATCAAGTTCTTAATACTATTGCCTACTGGGAAGGGAAGCTCCGATGGCACAGTGGATGAAAATGCCTGCTATTGGTCATGTCATTGCAATCTATTACTGTGTGTTGTTGGCATATTACTCATTAAATGCGTACAGTTCATTCCTACTTTTAGTGGCACAACACGGAATTCAAATTTCTAAAAATGAAGTCACTATATGTTTCTTGCAAGACATGAGTCACTACATATCGGTGAGCATTGAGTTTTATGAAGTTTTTTTTTTTTCCCATTTCAATATTATATGAATGGCTAACATAATATTTTTATGTTTGTCAGGTATATCTTTTAGAAAATTTTCCACTCCCACCAGTACATGCAAATTGGAATAGATACCGTGATAGCAGCGTTTCAACGTGGAATACCCAATATTCTTCAAGATTCCAACAATGGCGCGCATTGGTACGTGATGGCACACAAGACCCTCATCCTCTATCTTCGGACTCAAATTTAATGTAGAATTGTTGTAATTTTTTCTTTGTTTATTTATGTTTACATCTTTTGAAATATCTACATGATAACTTTAATAAATAAATCCTAATTTCCAAATACATAGTAGATGATAAGAAGGAGTCGAACCCATAAGGAATTGTATATAATCAATAATTTTGTAATCAATGTTAAAACCCTGGTTATAAAATAACATTTATTTCTATCACCAAGATCTAAACAATGGATATATAATAAAACACTTTACTCACTAATTAATGAATAAGGATAGGAAGATATTGACTATAGAATTATAATATCAAATAATCATGGAGAAAAGACAGATTGTAAATGATTTAACGTTGACCTTTAGAAACTCATACTAACTCAGAACTTCAGAAATATGTTAAGGAAAAGTTCACGCGAACGGTTATAGAATTTAAGAAAAACACGGTCCATGATGGGAAAGACGGTACCTCCGTATTTTTCCTTGAATTCTATGCCAAATGATAAATTTTGAAAACTAAGATTTTGTGTGCTGACGGAAAAACACGGGTCGTGTTTATGAAATATGGGGGTACCGTATTTCTTTTTCCTTCGTTATCTCTTTATGAAATTTCAACAGAAATAGAAAAATAACATATAAATCCCATATATTAATGGTAAAATAAAAACGACACCTGTCATTAGTTGTAACAAACATATTTTAATCAGAGTACATAACAATATGGTAATACATCAAGGTCATTACAAATGCCCACACCTAGGTAGAGTAACTCCTAAATCATGCACAAGGGTTTCGATACATGTAACTAGTTGCTCATAATTTGGAGTTGACTCTCCCCTCCAATACAATCGACGAATAGTTTTATGTGCTTTGTTCAGACATTTTTCGGCTGGAATTTGATGATCATCCTTCGCATGTTCTACCAAATATTCTTCCATCATTGCCAATACATACCTATGAATTCCGGGAACATACCGATCCATATAATCATCAGCCACATCCTATGGGTATTCAGCCGGTGGTCCAAAAATATCCTGACCTAATAAGTGTTCATGCCTCAAAAACCATTAGCTAAGCATGTGTGTGTAGTAAAATTTGTACTTCTTGAGGGAAGGACCTCTGTATGTGTTCCTAGTGGGCTTGATAGGCTCCTCAAGGATCAATTGTGTATATTCAAATTGCCGTGTCACTCTATCTGGCATATGCAGTTCAACTTTCTCCAAACAATGTAAACAACTGTGATAGAATGTCATACGACAATCTCTATATGGATCAACTACTCCGTACAGATCCCAAATGACCTTTCACAAAAAAAAAAACTAAATACGGATATTACAAACATAATATAGTAACAATATAATATTTTTAGCATACCTTTGATGCAAGCATAAGATCAATCTTTGCTCGAAAGTACTCGAGCATCTCCAATTAATTATCAAATTTCTATCCACAAAACTAACTCATACTACGAGGATGGTCTGGATCATACCTAGATCGTTCCACTCCAAACCCCAGAAAGTATTCATATATCCACGTTTGTTATAATATTTGGTTGTTAGAATCATAACTAGTGTATGTATGTAATATATGTATATATATGATAATTATAAAATTACCTGTAATAGAGTGACACATCATGACAATTGAGCAGCAAGTGTGGCTGCACCCCATGCATAACCTTCAACCCGACTAAGATCTTGAAGAAAAATGATATAGTATGGATTAACTTTATCAACCGTCTTATCGACAAATAACGATAAGCTGATCAACCATAATATATATCCGATCGCTTTTTCCTCATCCCCTAACCAATATGATTCACATACTTCTTGTAGCCATTTAAATGAAGCTCGCGTTTTTAAGTGACTTCATTCACTTGCATTTCCTCCATCCCAAACAAGGCACCCATTGCACCAATCAATTGCCCACGTGTGTCCGCTATCATCTCCAAATGTAATAGAGGACCATCAACTTGTAGCCCTAATATACGATGTACACCTAAAAAGGTGATTGTTATCTCACCCCATGGCATATGAAAGCTATTAATGTATGGTTGTCATCTCTCAATAAATGCTGAAATTAGTGGCACGTTCACATGCTCAAATATGCAGGATGGAAGGTGTGATAATCCTATTTGTTTTATTAGAACGAACATCCTCTCATTGATGCTTCCAAAAAAACTTTTTAAAACCTCATGCCTCGTGTAGATCTTGGGACAACCCCAATCCTGAAAAATAAAAGAAACAAATGTAATGCATATATATGATTGATTACATATAAAATAAGAATTAAGAAATAATAAATATGATAAACTTGCCTTTCCTAACCATAAATCTAAAGCTGCATGACCGCCAAAGCTTGGAATCAAATAAGGGATTATTGGACCTCCGGGACATGACCCAAGCAAGTATTATTCATCCTTCAATCGTATACTCTCTTCATTTTCACTAACATCACCAGCATCACCAGCATCACCAATATCCCTATCAT
The DNA here is from genome assembly GCA_030549775.1 of Tamarix chinensis. Classification (NCBI taxonomy): domain Eukaryota; kingdom Viridiplantae; phylum Streptophyta; class Magnoliopsida; order Caryophyllales; family Tamaricaceae; genus Tamarix; species Tamarix chinensis. Next base: position 96,168,393 of record CM060175.1, read on the forward strand.
CATCATCTCTATCCTCCTCCTCCTCCTCCTCCTCCTCATCATCATCATCATCATCACCACCACCACCACCATCATTATCATCATCACGCACATAACTTAATGACGATGCTTGACCAGTAATGTAGGGTAATGATACTGGCAAATCTAATGATGATCTAGAGCCACCAATAGCAAGTGGGTAAACTGAGGATGATGGTACTCCCATGGCAGGCTGTGTCAGTGAGGTAAGAAAATCTATATATTCTGTAGATAATGGAAAACCTCTAAACCTGGAATCTCCGACCCCCAAACCTCCAAACCCCAAACCTCTATACCCCAACCCTCCAACCCCAGAACCTCCATACCCTAAACCTCTAACACGAGAACCTCCATATCCTGAACCTCCAAACCTCGAACCTCCTACCCCAGAACCTCCATACCCTGAACCTCCAACACTAGAACCTCCATACCTCGAACCTCCAACCCCAGAACCTCCATACCCCAAACCTCCTACCTCTGAACCTTCGTACCCTCCGAACCCTAAAATGCCAACATCAGCCACAAATGATGGACAACTTGCATAGTCTGTAAATGTTAGAAATTTAGGACGTTGCTGACTAGACCTTGGTTGTTCGGGAACTTTTACATATTCTTGTTGTTTTGACGCTTCTTCTGGTTCTTGTTCACCATAATTCTTACCTCGTCGTAATCCTTTGGTAATACTCTTTTCGAAATATCTCAGACGAGTCATCGGCGCAGGTTGTTCAGTAGCAATTTTGTTACGTTGTGAAGAAGCAGTAACATGACGACCATCGGTTCTATCTACTACTCTGTCTTATCTGTGACTCATTTGAATTTCAATAATCAATACCTAAAGTCAATTAAAATTAGGTATATGAATTGAAGTTAATAAGTGATCACATAAATAAAACCTAATTACATACATGACAATAATATAATTATTAAATATCAACCCATATTATGATAGCAAAAGAGATATGTATATCCAACCTTATAACTAAAATACAATTTCTTAAATTAATCCTCTACTTTATTAATTAAATATATCAACAATAATTTTATTACTTACTAATAGGAGTTTAGTATAATATAACTTATAACTAATAACTAAAATACAATCTCTTAAACTAATCCTCTACCTTATTAATTAAATACATCAACAATATTTTTGTTAGTTAGTAGTAGGAGTTTAGTATAATATAACAATAAAATTATACTTAATTATGGTATCTTATAAAATTAATTTTTCGATATATTTTTTCAATAATCTGACCAAATTTTCCAAATATATTCCATAAAAATTAGCAAACTAAATAAATATAATACAAATATAAACATATTTAATCTATTATAAACAGATTTAATAAAAAAAATTAAACAAATCTAATCTATTATCCTATCAATATAATTTAAAACATTTACCAATAACCCCCATCACATAATAATATTTAACATATTTAATAAAAATATAAATAAATCTAATAAATATCAAATCATATATAAATAATACAATAACGTAATTAACAAAGTATTAACAAATCTAAAACCATAACGAATAAATTTAACCAAATTAACCGTAATTAAAAATACAACTAAAAAATATCATTAATAAACCATCATTAATATATATAAATTACATATCCTAACAATAACCGAAAACTCTACAATACAGAAATAATTAACCGAACCTATATTTAATTAAAATATTAGAGCATAATTAATATAATTAATAAACCATGATTAATATATATATAATTACACATCCTAAAAATAACTAAAACCCTAGAATAGAGAGATAATTTACCGAGCCTATATTTAATTAAAATATTAGAGCATAATTAATATAATTAATAAATATAATTATACATCCTAAAAATAACCAAAACCTTGTGATAGAGAAATAATTTACCAAATCTATATTTAATTAAAATATTAGAGCATAATTAACAGAGTATAATAGATCTAAAAATATAGTTAATAAATTTAATCAAATTAACCATCATTAAAAAATACAATCAATATAAATATAATTAACAAACTCTAAACCGGTGATTATTACCCAAGATTGGCATAAATTGCCGAAGCCAACCCCCACCACGGGCAAATTTTGCCGAATCCAACTCCCACCACGGGCACATCATGACGAAGAAAACCAATCTTATCGGCAAATTTGGCCGAACCAAACGTTCCGTCGACATATTTTGCCGAAGCACATTGGCATATTCAAGCGCCTGCATCGGCATATTTTGCCGAAGCAAAGCCACTACCACCGCCACCCATTGCCGAAGCTCAATATTGGACTTTTTTTTCCTAGATCTAGAATTTGATTATATAATAAAAATAAAAATTTAAACTTACACATTTATAATTAAATTAAATTATTTTATTTATAAAATAAAAATTTATATACTAGATCTACAATATAAATTACAATACTGCTAAAAAAATTTGAAATTTAAATCACATGTTTATAATTAAATACAAAAAATTCAAATAAAAAATTTTAATTAAACTCATCAATTTATAACATAACTTCATCAACATTTTTTATAACAAGAAAAAAATAATGTTAACTAAAAAATATTAATTACTTACCTTGGGTTGTTGCTTGGGGGAAAAAAATTCTGAGGTGTAGAAGGAAGGAGGGAGAGAAGTAGATGGGAAGGTGAGATGGAAAAATATGAAGGAGTATCGATAAGATTTTATCAATTAAAAACAACATATACAAAAATATAATCGTTTATTTATATCAAATATTTTTTCTAAATAGTAAAAACATATTTTTTATATAATAGGTATTTAAAAGAATACGGAAACGATGTACTAGTAACGTACTTGCAAATAGCCACGACCCTTATAAGAATACTATAAATACATTCTTAGGAGGCGACACATGCCCTTGAAATTATTTTATTCTTCATGTGTACACGCCGGTAAGAAAGAAAATAAAGACATACTTCTCTATTTTCTATTTGTCGATGGCCATACATGCAACTTTATTATGCCAAGGATAAATTTGGTCTTGCAATAAAGTCACGTGCATAATTTAGCTCGTATTTATAATTACTTATTAAAATTAATTATCTAAGATAACTATTTATTTTTAAAAAAATTAAACTAATTTTTTTAAAAAATAAATAACTATTTTTTATTAGTAACTCCAAACAAATTATTAGTTTGAATCAAAATTATTAGTTGGATATTACTAATTAATAGTTACATTATCAAATGAATTAAAATATTATTTTTTTGAGGTAAAATGAATTAAAATAATCAGCAACTAATAAACTAATTAAAAGTTTCAAAGGTAAGGAATAACAATTAGATAATACTGATTAAAATTTCTAATTAAATAATTAGTAAATACTGAATAATACTAACTAAGATTTTCAACCAAACTAAATAATTAGTATATATTACTAATCATAATTTCTAAAGACAAATTAAATAATCATATTGCAATCTATCTTAACATTAATAATACTACAAGTACTAGTTGAATAATGATAGAATTAATAGAGAGAAGAAAGAAACAAGGGAGTGTATAACTTGAAGAAAAAACAGAATTAATATACAAAAGATAGAGACAAGGAAGCACATAAGTTGAAGAAAAATAATTCCCATATTCCTTGAAGGCTCTATATCATAATTTAATATAGGGTTTATTTATTTATTTTTAAATATATATAACATATTGCAAAAAAGAACCCATTTTTGGAAAATATTGTGATTTTATCACATATATCTTCTTCTAACCCGTTGATTGATATCTAACTATTACTAACTGATCCTTGGCAGCAAGTCGATCACCATGAATCCAGAGCTTTGCTCTAGCTAATTTGGATCTCTCTTCTGAGGATCCTTAGGCTCCGTTTGGATTGGGGTGAATCGAGATAGGAGTAAATCATAGTTTTAAAAACCGAACCGGGCATCGAACCGGTCGGATTACTGGTTCACTGGTTTAGTGGTCGGACCAGTGGTTCAACTGATTCACTCAATTAAAGTCAAATCTATCCGTATTTATTTAAAAATATAGTTTTAAGTATTTAACACTTAATATTACAAAATAACATAATTAAAGTCAATTAAAGTGATCATTACATATTCATATAAGATCATAAAATAACATAATTCCATATTAAAAGTCTCCTACATATCAAATACAATTACAAAATAACATAATCCAACATCAAGTCACTTACATATTCATAAATAACTTAAAATAAAACACATTAGTTTAGAAGTTACAATTCAATTACATAAATTAAATGGTTCGATCAAAGAGCTACTCATCCAATCCTATAGATTATCTATATCATCTCCAACGTTAGAAAATATAGGAATGACATTTTCATGCATGCGATTATCTTCATCGTCATCATCTCCACTCTCCCCTTCAACTTCATCATCTTCATTTCCGTCAATCTCATCCAATACGTCTACAAAAATAGAATAAGAATAATTACTTAAATTATTATATCAACTTATATAAGCTATAAAAAGGTATGAGCTTCGTACCTTCACTAGGATTGTCTTGAATAGTGACAGAAGCTAATTCATTTCTAAGCAACTCAAGCTCTTCGTTATTCAAATTAGATGGCTCATTTATAAGAATCCAAGAGCCTATTGCATCAAACTCTTCAAAATTAATTGGGTCATAACTTGTCTTAAATCGATTTCTACACAAAAGAAAACAAAATTAGACAAGCTTGGTAATATTATCATATAAAATAAATAACTTTACACATGATTTACAATAGTAAGACAACAACAAATTAAATTCACACATTTGTTGCAATCTCAAGTTAGAGTGCACAAAAACTAAATCATTGAGTCTTTGGTGCTCAAGTCTATTCCTTTTCTTCGAATAGATATGCTCAAATATGCTCCAATTTCTTTCACAACTAGAAGCGCTACAAGTCTGGCTTAAAACACGAATGGTAAGCTTTTGTAGATTTGGAGCACCACATCCATATAATGCCAACCATTCATCTACAAAATCATTATAATAATTTACCAAACAAACTAAAAAAATGTAAATAGATATAAAATTTTGATAATACCTTGAAAAAAGTAACAAAATCATACCTGGAGCAAAAACACAACGATCTTGTACAACAGACCATCTTCATTCTAAAAGAACTCATCTCCCTCGTTAATTTTGACCTCAATGTGAAATTTCCATTTGCATATCTCTCAATGACATCAATAACAGAAGACATAGTACTTTGATGTTGAGAAAATTCAGATGAGGACTGGAAACGAGGATTAAACCAATAACCAGCTCCATGTAAGTTCCTTGAGAGTTGGTTATCCCAACGAGAAGAAATAATTTGAAGATAAGGCTCTACCCTTTTCTTTCTCCTATGAAATCTAGCAACCATATCATCTTTAGCCTTGTGAAATGCTTGATACAAATAACTCATACATGGTTTCTCTCCACTATCCACCAATCGCAAAACACGTATAAGAGGTTCGATAAGTTGCACAATTATAGCACATTCCTTCCAAAATGTGGTATCCAACACATTCTCCACAAAATTCTTACCCTCCCTATCCTTAGCATAGCACAAGAGGTCCACTCCCTAGACACAACCATCATCCTTAGAGCATTCTTATGTGTCAAAATGCTTTGCAAAGCAATAAAATTAGTAGCAAACCGAGTAGGAGCTGGACGAATAATCTCTCTTCCTTCCGTGAACTTTCTCATCAAATGCAATGCATAACAATGATTATAGATATACTTGGTTATTTTTTAGGCATGCTTGACAATGTCTTCCACCTCATCCAACTTACCTATATCTTTAAGCATCAAATTAACACAATGTGCAGCACAAGGAGACCAATAAAGTAACTTAAACTCATGCTCTAACAACCTTCCAGCAGCAACATAATTCACAGCATTATCAGTCACCATATGCACAACATTTTCAGCACCAACATAGAGAACAATATCTCTAAATAACTTATGCAATAGTTCAGCAGTTTTTGAAGCATCAGAAGCATCAGAAGCATCAACAGACTTTAAAAACACAAAACCCTTTGGACAATAAACTAAGAAGTTAATTAAAGTTCGATTATGTTGGTCTGTCCACCCATCTGCCATAATAGTACAACCACATTATTTCCAATGAGAACGAAAAGTCTCAACATAATTATTCACCTCTTCAACATTTTTCATTAACAAATAACCGCGAAGAGCATGAACAGTTGGTCCCTTATAACCAGGACCAATGTGAGCTATACCATCAATAACAGACTGATAATAATTAGAATTTGAAGCATTAAATGGGATACATGAATCAATCATCCACTTAGAAATGAGAATGTCAACTTTCTTAACAATATCTTTGCTTTGTAACACACTTTTTAGTGTTGGTTGTGCCCCTGCAGTTGTTCTTGGCATGAAATGATGCCCTATAGTCTTTTGTTTTCCCTTGTCTAAAATCCTTAATTTCTCTCCTGATTTGAAACTACTAGTTACCGTATGAGGAGGTATCAAACATGGCTCTTGGTGTGAAGGAAAGTCCATTGAACAATATGGGTTATATTCGGCTAAAAGCTCTTGTACCTTTCTTTTTTTCTAGCAAAATCTTCAATACTTTCGTTCATCTCAAAACCAACTTCAGGAGGAACTTTTTTACACCTCTCTACTTGACTTTTAACACCAGCTAAGTGTTGTTTGACACGCTGGATTCCACCCCCAGAAAGCAGCTTAGAACAATATAAGCATTGTAACTTTTTCTCTTATTAGCATCCTCAACTTCTCTACAATGATCCCATGCTGGATCCTTCTTTCTTCTAGAAGTACTTTGAGAAGAATTTGGCGTAGAGCCAATATTACTAGCCTCCGCAGATATCTTTAAGGCAAAAAGAAGAAATTACAAGTTACAAACTTAAGTTAGGTGAGAATTTTATCATAAGTTACAAACTAAATATCAAAAACCTAAAGCTACACATCAATTCTCAAATATTCTAAAATTTTCAGCAGTACAAAGTACAACCATAATTTCAGAACATACTAGAGACTTGAGAATTTTAGAATTTCAGAAATTCCAAATCAACTTAACCTTTGAGTTTCTACCTAAAGCCACACAAAATCTGCACAGAATCAATTGAGGAAAAAATCCAATTACATTTTTCTCATTTGTTAAAATTATTGATGTAATATAAGATAGGCAAAAATCCCATGTATAAGATAGGCATAAATCCCAGCAATATCCATCCCACAAAAAATTATGATTTCAAAGAACTCCAATCAGCTTTGATGGAATATGACAAAGCAGTATCAATAAATAATAGTCCATACTCCATACTACAATCAATTTCCCAACTTCAACCAAGAACTCACAATTCACTGATTCAGCTTCAGCTTCAGCCACAAACATGGCTTAAAACTTAACAGTTGACACTCAACATGACTCCTCACCTCCTTTGATCCAATTGTTATAAATCCTAGCCAAAACAACAACACTGCAATAAAAAAACACTACCCAAATCGTTGCCAACTTCAAAAATCTCTTCTTCAAGCAAACACATTACCAATAATACAGACGGTTTCTCTAACATTTGTCCTTTAGGTGCAACTCAGAATACAAGTAAAACTAACATTCAGTGATGTCAATCACTATGTGAGCTAATGTGTAATTAATTCCCTAATTATATTATTTGGGAAAATAAATTTAAGTCTTAACATGGGTCAAAGGGCACACCCGAATGCAGATTAACCAAGATCAGCCTCATCATGGAATACAGGAGAGACATAATCATAAAATACAGAAGTGAAAGTTGTAGTGCCTGCCTGAAACTAAACATTGAATGAGCACTGCCTGTGAACTTCCATCATTTCAAACCAGGAAAATACATAACTGATCTGCAATTGAGATACCGAGGGACGGGTCAACAGAAAAAAGTGACAATGGATTTCTTAATTTCATATTATGGAGATCCAAATTTAATGAGAGCAAAAATGACAAGACTCGGGAATACCACATATGACCATGCCCCTTTAGAACCTAAAGCCCACGGGGCCAAAAACTTACAAAGAACCTAAAGCTCACTTGCTTCAGGGCAATGACCCATACAAAAAAATAAAATAAAAAAGCTTCCCCTTACTGTTTGCTAATAGGTCAATTAGCAGGTGCAGGCTGCAGATTGCAGAAGCTATAATACATAATTAAAATTTAAATAACAAAGAGTCAAAAAATAAAGCAGATTATGATGCAAGATAATGACCTGAGATTGAAGAATAATCGAAGCAGCGTAAAGACGACGGCGTCCGATCTCCTCAGCGTCGGCAGCGCGAAGAAGAAGGACAACAGAGTAGCAATGGCAGACGAACGAACAGCATTGAATCGAAGGACAACAGAGGATGTGCGAACAAGATGTGTATTGGATCGAAGACAAGCAATGAAAATTGGCAGAGCAGCCGAATGTGCGAATTGCCAAGGTTGAAGATGAACTGCCGGAATGAGCAATGTTGGGACGGGAGTGAGGACTGCCGAACGTTGTCCTCTGTTTGGTTTGGTATGTTTAGGGTTAGGAGAATTTTTTTTAAAAGAAATCTTTACCCCTCAACACACAGCACACTAAAAAATTAATTTGAGGGCGAAAGGGTAATTTTGAGCTCACAACAAAACCGCACTGGTTCCATAAAAAACCGGCGGTTTTTACCATAATCTCAGGTTTTTTTGTTAAACTGGTTTTAACTATCGTAACACCCGGTTTTATCACCGGTTCGCGAGTTTACTGGTTCAACCAGCGGGTCCGGTCTGATTTTTAATACTATGGGGTAAATATTAAAAATTAACCTAGGTGAAGGGAATGGAGGTGAATCGGGGTGAATATTTAAAAATGTTGTTTGGATGATATTAACCTAACCTGAGTGAATTAGGGTGAATGTTTTAAAATTTTCGTTGAAATTGAGGTGAATGAAGATTAAAATAATAAAACAAATGATATGTATACCCTTGTTTAAATAAATAAGTCATATTGAGGGTATTTTGGTCTTATCAAGTCAAAAATTTACTTATTCTTTTACCTTCACCTCTATTACCCCCGAAATCGAAGGTTAATAAAAACGAGGTTAATCGAGGTGAATAGAGGTAAACATTAACCTCGATTCACCTAGGTAAAATTATTAACCTGATATCCAAACGGGGTGAATCAATTCATTCACCTTCTTCCACCCTAATCCAAACGGAGCCTTAAGTTTATTTGCTTCTTTATTGATAGAGTACAGGCTTTGCATAATGTAAGTTGATTGATGACTTGGGTGCCATGCATAATTTGATATTTGAGTGCATCCACTTCATTTTTGCTCACATTCTTATGTTTTATTCTACAAAATAAAATAAAAATAATTATATATAATTTAGAAGCTAAGATATTAAATATGAGATATAGAAAAAATATATAAATTATAAAATTGCTTTAGAATTTCTCCCCAGAGCATAACATGAATATAAATGTTATTCATATGTTAAATTTAACAATTATATATATCCGGTAACAATTTACCATCCAAAATTTTGTTATTAGAAAAATTCCTCCCTTAGACCCACACAGACTAAATTTTAATATGTCCGAATCCTTATTCCAAAATTTAATTATATCATGGAGAATAACCCATATTTGAAAGTAGAGTTGACAAAAGTTGACCCGACCCGTCCAATCCGACTTGACCTGAGTGAAACCCGACCCAATAAAATTCGAAAAGTATAGCACCCGATTTGACCTAAATCCAACCCGACACTGACCAGATAATAATAAACCTGACCCAGATCTGACCCGATATCAACCTGACTTGACATAGACCTGACCTAATATCAAAATATATTATAATAAAAAAAATTACACATATTTCATTATTCATCTAAAGCTTTTTAAAATATAGTATTTTATATATTGTACTTATTTTTAATACTTTTACCCCAAACATCCTTATTTATTAATGATATCCTAATGAATTTTTCCACATAAAAATACAACATTAAGAATTCATAATAATAATTTGATAAACAAGTAACAATTCATAACATATTTTTAATTACATGCTTATATGAAATCAAATTGAATACTTACTTACGATGTTAATGAGTTGGAGTAATTTTAGTGGTGAAGGTGTATATTAGATAATTTTTTAATATCTTTTATCTTCTTTGCCTAATTATTTTTATAAGTTCACATGTAAACATACACATGCCATATAATATCAAATGAACTTATACACATAATCATTAATATTACTCAACTAGCAAATTAGCAAATTATTGATTTATTATATTATATGTTATTACTTATGGTATAAAATAATATTTTTTTCTCTCTAATTCCATCATCCATGACATGTATAACAAGTTAACAACTAACAAGTATCAATATGTTATTCGAATCATTTTTATCATTACTCAATATTTTTATATAAAATAAAATAAAATATTTTATGTATTAGCAAACTCATTTAACTTGATAAATAACAATATCTTCTAAAATTTTCCAACATCTTCCTTAACAAATAAGATATATTATTGACAAATTAAAAATCAAAATAAGATATGACTGTCTCTAATATTTACAATGTAATAAATAATAATTATACATTGTATAGTCATATTATGATCATCTTTATTTTATAAAATTATATATTTTTAAGTAATCAAATAAATGATAAATATCTTTATTAGATTGAATTATGCAATGTTTTTTATTATTAAAATTTATAAATATATTTATTATTTATATGTAAAAATAAAGTGCATTTAATATTCTTATTTTATTTATCTGTACTAGTAATCTTATGATTGTCTTTGTCTCTAATATCTATATATATATAAAAACAGAGTTGTCTAGCAGATAATATACAGACAAATTTTCCCGCCTAAACTATATCAATTATTACTAATCATAAATTACTGCCGCCACATGTCATCGCTAATTAATAAGATGGAATAATTAATATAACTATTTATCAATATAATGCGACTATTCATCTCCTATGTGCATTAAATGTATATAACTATTCATTTGCTGCACATATGTCAAACAATTAATTTTAATAAATTATTAACTATATATTTTCTAATCAAATATTTTATTAATTAATTATCCGAACATATGCAGAAAACTGTCCATTTCCTACGTATTAATTGAATTCTCAGATTATTCATCTCTTGCATATTAATATATAAATAATTAATACACCAAAGTGCATATTCATTTGCTTCACATGTATATATCTATTAATACGACTATTTATCTTCTATGTGCAACAAATGCATACAACTATTCATTTGTTTTACATATGTCGAACAACTAATTTTAATAAAGTATTAATCAAATATTTTCTAATCAAATATTTTTTTTAATTAATTAACTGAACATATACAGTCAACTATTAATTTCCTGTGTATTAATTGAATTGTCAAACTATTCATATCCTGCATATTAATATATAAATAATTAATACACCAAATAAAGTGCATAAACCAGTCAACCACTACATATGCATCTGTGGCCATTAATATAATGCAACTAGCAAATACATATAACTATTTTTAATAAAGTATTTTTTTTCCTTTTTTAAGGTTAGATCAACATCAATCAAATATGATGATAATAATAATGATGATGATGATGATGATAATAATTGTTTATAATAATAATTTTATTATTTATTATTAATAATATTACTATTATTATTGATATAACTATAATGATTATAACTATTAATATAATTAATGCTAATATAATTATTTATATAATTTTGATAATTACTATTATCATAATTTATAATATAATAATTATAATTATTAGTATGATAATAATGAATATTAATATAATTGATTATTACTATTATGAATATTATCATGATTAATAATATAATTATTATTAAAAAACTAATAAGATAACGACAACGTTGGTTATTATATAAAAATAGAGTTGTTTGACAGACAATATACAAATAAATTTTTCTGCCTAAACTATACCTATTATTACTAATAATATATTATCATTGCCATATATTATTACTAATTAATAAGGTCAAATAAATGATGAAGTACTCCTACGTATTAATTGATTTAACAAATTATTCATCTATTGCACATATGTCAAACAACACATATTAATCAAGAATTTTCTTAATTAATTATCTAAAAATATGCAGCCAACTATTCATTTCCTGCGTATTAATTGATTTATAAAACTACTAAATATATAAATGTAACTATTTATCTACTGCACATAAATCGAATAACACATATTAATTAAGTATTTTCTTAATTAATTACTTGAACATATGCAGCCAATTATTCATCTTATTCATATTAATTGAATTGTTAAACTAATGAATATATGAATGAAACTATTCATCTCATGCGAACAGTAAATTTATATAACTATTTATCTTCTGTCATTAATATAGTACAACTATTCATCTCTTACATGCAACAAATACATATAACTATTCATATGCTTCACATATGTCAAACAATACATATTAATCAAGTATTAATTAAGTAGTTTATTAATTAATTACTTGAACATATACAACCAACTATTTATCTTCTGCATATTAATTAAATTGTTAAACTATTCATCTCTTATATAATAATATATAAATAATTAATACACCACCCGTGCAATGCACGGGGAAATATAACTAGTTTATAATGTAATAAATGATAATTACTTGGATATGAATTTGACTCAACCCATCAAAACTCGACTCGATCCGGCCCATCAAGTTAATTCGTAACTACTCAAACCCAATTTGTTAAATTATACGAAATGACTCAACCCATCAAGTTAATCCGAAACAACTCGGACCCAACGTGACTAACTCATCAAATTACACGAAATGATCCGAATGAGCCGAACCCACCTAGTTAAGTTAACCTAAAAATGATCCGAAGCCAACCCGACCCTATCAGTCAAGTTAACCCAAAATGACCAAAACCCGACTCGACCTGGCAAATTAACCCTGAATAACTTGGAACTGAAATGACCCGACTTGATCTGAAACCGACCTAACCCAAACAGTGTAATGATCCGAATCCAAAATGACCCGACCCACAAAAGACAAATGACCTAAAATAACTCGATCCGAGAACGACTCGACCTAAGCCTAACCTACCCGACTTGATTGCCACCTCTATTTGAAATTAAGGTTATATCTTATATCTAAAATTAATTATTCATGACATAATCTTTACAATTTGCAAAGCATAATACATATTGATACATACACATACACATGCATTTACGTTTGTTTGCGGAAAGCAAGTCCTAATCTCCTATAAATAGCCTTGAGCGTTGATCCGCACGTCGTTCTTTGTTTCGATCATCTTTAAAACTACCCTAATAAGGGTGAAAATTTTCTTTTTCTATTTTATATCAAATATTTAAAAATAAATAAAAAATATTAATTTTAGATCAAATTAAGATATAAAATAAATATTTATTCAAAATTATACAAAATATATAAAATACAGATGTACCTTTTCACCCATATTACTCCATACCAAAGAAGCATCGACTTATGTTATCCTCAAATACCCTTTCTATGCTAAGTCCTCTATTTTAGAAATTCCTTAGCCTTCCTATTTTGACTTGAATCCAAGGCCGCATATATTCAAGTAGGCTTTTACGGTGTGGATCAGAAGTCCATTATGCCTTAAATATATATATGGATTGTAGTGAATTAAGGTGATTATAAATACTAATAATTAATTCAATTAAAGATAATAAAGGTTAATCGAAATGAATATTTTAAAATATTATTTAAATGATAACAACTTAACTTAAGTAAATTAAAGTAATTTTTATTTTAATTTCATTTAAATTAAAGTAAATGATAGTTAAAGAATAAAAATAAATGACATTTATGTTAGAAGTCTCTTATGTAATACATATTAGAGTTAATATATTTTTCTTCTAATTAAGTAAAAATTTATATATATTTTTTACCTTTTGACCCCCACTATTTTAAATTTAAAAGTTAATAAAAGTAAAGAAATTATGATGAATGAAGAAAAATTGTTTAACTCTCCAATATAAATAAACTTTTTATTTTTATTTTAAATCGAAAGAATCAAATGTGAAAGAGTTAATTTAATTTGATTCGACTCAAATCAAACGGGGTAGTAAAATTGAAAACTTTTCACCGATAGGGATGGCAACGAGACGGATACGGATTGGGTACCCCTTATCCGCACCCGAATCCGATAATTTTTTTTTTAACCATATCCGTACTCGTACCCAAATGGGTATCCATTACTTTACCCATATCCTTATCCGGCGGATACCTGATACCCGACGGATAATCCGTCGTCCGATGGATATTCTTGTTTTCCATCAAACCTGTTACTCAACGGATTAAAATTATTCATTTAGCCGTTATTATTACCCGTTTATCCATTTTCATTACTTGTTTACTTGTCAAAATTTTTAATTATACAGAATTTACCTACATAATTATTTTTTGACATTAAAATATATATAAAAAATTAGAAAAGAGCTAATAATTCATCGACTTAGTAGCTAAAGTTGATAATGTCTCTGTAGCATAATAGAAAAACATAGTAAAATATGTCAACAACAATATTGTTTAAAAATAGTAGATAATGTCCAAAAAAAACTAGTAGAACACAAATAACATTCATAAATCATGATAAGATGAACTTTTCAATCTATATTCTTCAATCTTCAGACTTCATCATCATGCATCTATTTGGTACAAAAAAAAGTAAAAATAAATAGTCAATATATATATATATATATATATATAATATTCATATATATTACAGAATACATAATATATATATTACATTTACTAATAACATTATAAAATTTATAAACATTTAAGCTTTACCACATTTTCACCACCGTCGGACTCCTCATCCTCAAAAGAATCACGACAAGAGATAGATAATATGATCCTTCATGATCATTATTATCTAGAAAAGAATTGAAATAATAAAATCAATAGATAAAAGAATACATATTTCATAATTAAACTAAAGTTTAATAATATAAACAAAATATCACTATTGTCACTCATCATTGTTTCCCAAAGCCAATCTCGACCACACATCAATGCTTCTAAAGTCTTTGGATGTAACTGATTGCGGTGAGGAGTGATAAATAGACCGCTTGTGCTAAAAGTAGATTTTAAAAAAATTGTGGAAACGTGAATATTAAGAATATCTCTAGCCATGTTTTGCAAAATTGAAAACTTAGTGTTTGTCTTCCACTATGACAAAACATTAAAGTTCTCCATCTTTGGCATAACAACCTCCTCCAAGTAATAGTCTAACTCGTTCTTTCATGATAAATTAGTGACGCCGTGGTTAGCAAACCACTTTTCATATATGTTTGCTCTTCTAGAACCTAAACTAGCATTACCACCATATGAAGTATGACTAGAAGAAGTTAAACCACAAGATGTACTTTTATTTCTCTCAATATGCTTCAGTTTCTCCTCATACTCACGAAATAATTTACAACATAATCTACAAACTTTCTCTACCTTATCATAAGTGGAGTCCGGATAAATCAAGGAATAATAATATTCCACCAACTTCATTTTAAATCGGGGATCCAAAATGGTTGCTACTGCCATAATCCCGTGAATAACACTCCAATATTTATCAAATTTCTCTAACATTTTTTCAACTATATTCTTAATATCTTCATTTTCCTCATAAGCCTATTTAGTCAAAGCCAATCTAATCTGACATACCTTAGGGAAATACAAGTTAGAAGTAGGATACTTATTTCCCGAAAACAACAAAGTAACCTCATAAAACAACCATAACTTTAAACAAATAATCCGATCCATATTCCACTCCTCATAACTAGGACAACATTTAAAGTATAATACCTCGTTTTAATAAATCCTAAATTTAAATATACAAGACTTAAAATTTGATTAGCAGACATAATAAATCATAGGGTTCTTTTTAGAATGAACGTCTCATCGTTACGAGTAAGTCTGTAGTTATTAAATTATGATAATAACTCGAACTATTGTATATATGAGTAGGAGAAGATAAAAGTTGATGACGGTAATAATAATGTTAATAAGAAGAGAGTAGATAGTAATCAAAATAGAAAGGATGATAATAACAATAACCTTATGATAAGTAGCACTCTTAAAAATAATATAGATAACAATAATTGTAAGAATAATAATGTTAGAAATAATTATGATAATAAGGAGTGGTAGTGATAACACTAATAATGATAATATTGATCATGATAATAATAGTGAGAATAATGATGAAAATAAAACCTTGAATAGGTAGGATTTTTTCTTCGTATCCATACTCTTAAAAGCTTAATACTTTGGGGTATTTTTGCTAACTAAATTCTAACCAATCCCCATCATTTTTCCCACTCTAATTCAGCCTAATTTCCCCCAACATCGAGCACCTTACTCCTCCCATGCAGCTAGCTGCCACCTTTCTCCCATACTTGAACACCTTTTGCCCATACCCTACACTCCTACCCATCTTACCCACTAACTTTGCAGCCTTTCCCCTTCCCCTAGCAGCCCATCACCCTCCCTACTCTTCTCCTCCCTTACGCCATTCCAGCCCTGCAAAATCACAGCAAACCAGCCCAAACAACCTCCCTCACGCCACCCAGCCACATGCAGCCAAAACCACAAGTAACTCAGCCCTTTCCCCCAAGTAGCAGCCCTCATCCTCTCCTCCTCTCAACCTACACACCTACTCAACTTTTCTATCCATCTACCCATCCATTTCATCCCTTCTCTACGCAACCAACCTTCCCCTTTCCCTTCTCCCAAGCTTTCGACACATATCTCCCATAAATCGACCTACAACATCCTCCCCAACCCCCTCTTGCAGTAGCCTCATTTTACCCCTATTTTTCCTTCCCTTCTTAAGCCCCAACCTGCAGCAAAGTCCTTCCTTCCCTCTCCCTTTTTGTCCTCTATTTTTCTCCCTACAAATCCTCTCCTTCTCCCCCTTACTTCTAGCATTTGATACTCTTGTTTGCAGCCCCCAAACTTCTCCCTTTCACCACCGAACTCCTGCCCAAACATCACCCAACTTGCAACCTTGCCAAGCACCCTCTTCCCTTGTGTTTCTCCTCTCCAAGCATCAACTAATTCTAACATAAGTATTCTATCTTTCGGTGTGTGTGGTACGTAGAAATTCCATGCACCGGTCGCCTTGGTTAATTCCCTAATCGTATTTTGGGTATTAGTTCGCATAGGTTGTCATTTTATTAATTTATTTATCATAGATACTAATGCATACATATTTTTGGATGGTGTTATTTATTTTTAGGTAATTCCACTTGTATCCTCTAATTCGTGGATTATTTTTCTTAGCTCAAAGGTAAATCCAACTAATAGACGGTAGAATGTGTGAAAATGATAGGTTAGTATAATCATGCTAGGTTGAGGATATCAAATGATTTTTATTTCGTGGGAAATGGAAGCATGTTGTAGTTCGTTTGTATGTGAATATTATGATGTGTAAATTAATATATGTTACCATGAAAATATTTATATGCCTAGGTAGTATTCTAAAAATTGAAGAGTGTATGCTTATGATAACGTATATGGATTTATGAAAGAAATGTGCATGTTTAGGGTACTAATATATGTTACTATGCTAATATTTATATTATGTATTCTAAAAAGAGGTGTGTATGCTTATACATATATGGATTTATGCTAAGATGTGTATGTTTAAGGTTAGAGTACCATATTTCATGGTAAGAATGGATTAAAGGTGTCCCTTGTATAATTTAGATAATTTTGGACATATAACATGTTAACTTAGAGTATAAATGTGTTTAAATGGTGATTATCATGTGTTGCATGTTCTAGGGGTAAAAATGTGAATTCTATGTACCATGGTCCGTATTTGAAAGTTATTTATGGAAATTACATGAATTTTATGAGATACTTAAAATGCATGCTAAGAGTGTATACATGTACCATGCGTGGTGAATGCTTAGGGGTAATATAGTGTTTTTTCGTACTGAAGAAATCATTATATGTTACAGTATCAGTAGCTATTTTATGTTAGCTTTCTCATGACAAATATTCTATGGGGATAAACCTGGGAATAAATCAAAGGAAAATGTGGTAGTTATAGATCGAACAGTATTTTGGTCATTGGGGTGAAAATCTGTTTCAAAGTGAATAATTGGGCTAGTTGACTTAAGTGTTGGCCTCCGAATAATTTTAGAAATAATTGAATAAATGGATTGAATAACTGAATCAGATAATTATTCGGGCTATGGCATGATGCGTACCCTAGGTCGTGTTGACTTGGAATTGTGGTGACCCTCGTGGTCTTTTGGATTTGACATTTGATGGTTGATTGTTGTGACCCTCGTGGTCCCTTGGTTGATTGATTTATGACTGAGTTGTAATATTGTGAACCTTGTTGTTCTCAAATTAATAACTTGAAATTTCATAAGACACTAATCACTTAAAGAGGAAGACTTGAGTTGGAAAGGAATCTCGTGCCACGACTTGGCCACCGAGTGCATAGTTTGGGTCTTCGGGTCAAGGGGCTCACTTTTGCTCTATAGGTATTTCATACACCCTATAAGGAGTACGTGTAATTAAGGACTTGAGTTCTGTGGTTTAGTATCGATGATTGATATGTTGTGTGACTTCCTTAGCGAGCTTTTCCCTAGAATTAAGTGAATTATTTTGGTACCACCCTCCTTGACGATCATTGTCATGGATATGAGATTGTATTCCACTCGAGAATTGTTATATAAATGATATAACCGGATTAGACACCCACCATAATACTTCTGTAATAATTGGATTAGGCGTGACTCGACCTTGGTTAGATTGTTTGGAATGTCACTCCTTCTCCCTATTATGCTATAAAGTATGGTCGTTGGTAAGTTAAAATAGTTGTGAGATTTATAAGCATGTCTTCAATACCTTTGCTAGGGATTTGATCTAACTAGTATCATTATTTGTGATGTGGAATTATGTCATAAAATCATGGCTTTGCATGTAATCGTATATTTTATTTGAATGCCTTACTTTTATGATGATTGCTATGTGGGTATGCTACCTCTCCGGAGGTGTTGTGATTTACTCAGTACGAGAAAGTCGTACTGATGCTATTACTTTTCAAAGGAGTATGTCCGTGACATGTAGTGGTTGAAGAATTTTGAGGAGCATCATCCAGCCGATTAGTTAGGCTAAGGGAGTGAGTGGACCCTATCCCTATATCCATTTCCTTGTAATGTTTGATGAACTGGATGAGTGTAAGGCAAACCAGGGTTGCACCTTCGTGTGTTTTTTTGTTTATTTTCTGAAAATTGTTAGTTATTTAATTATCTAAACGGTCCTTTTGTGTGGATAATCTTTCTTGGTAAAATCCTTGATTATGTATTGTACTTCTCTCAAAATTTGTTGGTTTGACTTGTTTTAAACCTTAGCACTTGACGTAAGGAGGGTGAGGAGACCGGACTTATGTTAAGTGTGGCGGTAACACCCACTGTTTTATAGTTTCCGCTTCCACAAAGCAAGATTTAAACAAAAATTTCAAGTTGAGATTTTGCGATGTTACAAGTTGGTATCAGAACTTTGTTTTTTTTAAATCTTCTCTCTATTTTTGAAAGTTTCCATTTCTAAATATTTTGAAATTTGGTTTAGCCTTGTGAGGATTGTGAGTTAGAAGTTTATATTTGTCTCGGTCTTAGTAATTGGGTTTGGTATCCTAATGACCTTGTTTGGTTTC
This sequence comes from Tamarix chinensis, assembly GCA_030549775.1. Classification (NCBI taxonomy): domain Eukaryota; kingdom Viridiplantae; phylum Streptophyta; class Magnoliopsida; order Caryophyllales; family Tamaricaceae; genus Tamarix; species Tamarix chinensis. The sequence goes on from CM060175.1 coordinate 96,188,147, forward strand.
GTGTTTTACCTTATTTAGTTGGGTGCATAGATGGAACTTTATTCCTAGTAATCCGGTTGATGAATTTTTATGTGTGTTACCTTGTTTAGAGAAACGAGTTTGATCGTTATTGGAGGTTTGAGGAATTGTTTGCTAGAAAGTGGATTAGATTAGGTGTTTCAAGTTGAGTTGTTGTGTACTTGATTGTTTCTGGCCCCTATTTAATTACGCATAACTGGGTGTCATTGATTAATGGTTTTTTCTTGCATGTCTATGTAAGGTGTCGTGCTTTGATTAGGGTCTAATTCTTTTAAGGGGGTAGTGCCCCAGCTAATAGAATCTTTGTTCGTGGGTCGCATGTGGTTCTTTAGGGGATGACCTTATTTGCTTGGCTTCGGGGACGAAGCCTCTTTTAAGAGGGTAGTAATGTAATACATCGTTTTAATAAATCCTAAATTTAAATATACAAGACTTAAAATTTGATTAGCATGCGTAATAAATCATAAGATTCTTTTTAGAATGAACGTCTTATCGTTACAAGTAAATTTTGGTATGTCATAACTCAATATATACTAGTAAAATCAACTTTATAAATAATTTAACTACTTTAAAAAATATGCCTAACCTTAATTAATACTAAAAAAAATCAGCAATAACCTAAATGTAAAATTGTGAGTTCATATTATGCAGCAAAATATAGATCAATAATTTGGCAACCGATATAGCAACAAGAGAGCTCAACCTTGATTAGTATTGTTAGACATGAATTCAAAAGCAATTGATACATATATCATCCTCCTTCGACCAAATAACCAATCAACCTCCTTCTAATCTGCAACATCTACTCATATTCTTAATTAGTTATTCTAATAATGTTAAATGTGTTTTTATGAAAAATTTATTAGAGCTTATGGAAAGGATTCTGCTGCTTAATGCCTGAATCACAATCAGTTACAAATTCACAAATTCAATCACAATCGAAAGGAGCTTAAGGCTTAAACAAAATATAATCATCACACAATCAGTCAATCCGGGCCAACCATCTCAAATTCTCAACTCAATTCTTACATTTTTCAACAAACACTCAAACAGGCAAACAACATGATAAAAATTTAGAATTTTTCAACAAACAACTAAAGTTCCAAATTTCCAATGAATTATGATAAAAATTTCTCAACGACTGTTTGTTAAAGCAGAAAAAATTTAAATCTTACCTAATACAAGGATTATAGATCAGCTTGCTATTGTCGGCAAAGACTTTCTCTAATAGATCTGGCTCAAAGGTTTCTGTCCTCGTCTTCTTCACTGGTTGGCTGAGGAGAATTAGGGAAAGTTGAAAGCATGGTAAGCACTTGCACCTGAGAAGAAAAATAATGGTGATTAAGAAAAAAAATACCCTCGACAGTTGACAGATTGAGAGAACTCAGAAGGAAGAGGCCAGAGGGTAGAGGGAGATTGAGAGACCTCGTCTAATGTCTTCGGACTTCGGCGCGACGATATGCGGCTGGTGAGATGGAGTGGGCGACAGGAAGAAGGAAAGGAACAATTGAAGGCGGAAGAGACTTAAAGAGTCGTAGTCGAGACTCTCAAAGAGACGAGGACAAAGACTGAAGTCACTGAATAGACTCGAACAAAACAGACAAAGAGTCGTAATATGGTTAGGTTAGGTCATTGGTAAAATGGTAAGTAATACAAACATGGCATTAGGGAATAGCGATGGCCGACCGCTCGAATTTTGTTAGAATTTTAGGGTTTTTGTTTAATTTATATTTTTTAACCTTATTATATGTATTTTTATTTTATTTAAATGAAGGGTAAAATAGTATTTTCATTACGGATAAATGGATACAAGTACGGATGCGGATACGGATTTGATTATCTCATATTCATATCTATACCTGAATCCGATAAATTTTTTTAACTCTTCTCCGTATCCAGAGTCGAAATTGTTTGTCCAAATCCATTTATATATCCAATGGATATTATCTCTCAGGTGGGTTTTACCAATTGCCTTCCCTATTCACCGAGTTGGAATCCGATCTGAAAAATACACTTCAAAGTTCAAACTCGACCCGATATAAACGTCGCCCGCGGGAGCCCGAACCTACGGCCGGCCACAGGGTAAACGTCACCCGTCGGCCCCACTCGAAAAGCGGATGTTTGATTTCGTAAGCAAACGGGAGCGACTGAATAAAGGGTTCGCACGTCGCGGAGTTTGTTGATGGCGTTGTAAGTGTTGTGAAATAGGAACTACCCAACGGACAAACGTCTCCTTCGCGGCAGCGAGGCTTGAGAATCGCCATCCACTGAAAAAGGAGAAGCACCGACCCGGGTTCCGGTTGCATCGATTCGTCGGTGTCTCTTCTTTTCACCCGATCTTGCAAATATTCAATTTTTTTTCTTTTTCAGATTATAATTGCAAATAGGTGTAGAACAAGTAAGCACTGTAATTTTGATAAGGTGAAATTCGGATGCAAGCTATGCTGTCATTACTTAGATCGAAGTAGGCTAATTGAGCGTCTGGCTTTAGTTCTTATTTGGTCTTTTGAGAGCCGGAAGGAGGTTCAGGTGGAAGATTGGATGAGCACCTGAAGTGACGGTGATCATCATGGTAGTTAATTGGTAATATTGTTTAGAAGAAGGGGAAGAGTAAGACTAAAGGGGAGAGGAAGGAAGGGAAGAGAATGTCAGGAGCAAATGAATATGACGACGAAGATCTTCTGCTCAGATCAAACGGATTGGATGCAGAGGCTAACTTAGAGGAAGAGGAAAATGGGGAAAATTATCAACACCGCGAAAGTCCAGGAGGGTGGGGAAGGAGGAATAGTACTAATAACAGAAGCAGCTTTAAGGATCTGATCCTCAAATTAACATCCAGTAGTGGTCGTAGACTGAGTTTCAAGCGTCCTGATTTGGATAGACACAATGGGGAAAGAAGTAATCGAGATAATAGTAGTAGAACTCGATTCGGGAATGAAGATGATGAGGATCTTTCCTTTAACAATGAAGATCATCATGGTGGCCTCCATCACCATCACTACGAAAGTCATCGCCGCCGCCATAGTGGGGAGGATATGGATACGGGCGTTGAAGAAGAGCTAGGGGATAGTGCCCCTCCAGAGTGGGCATTGCTTCTTCTTGGCTGCCTTCTAGGCCTTGCTACCGGTCTTTGTGTTGCTGCTTTTAATCGCGGGGTATCATTCTGTTTGTATACCGATATATATATATATATATATATATATATATATATATATATTTCTCTCTCAAGTTTTGCATATGTTAGATTGTGGCAGGGTAGTAGCTGGTTTGAGTTCTATTTCTTTTCTGAGCATGACTCGGATTAAGCATATTTTCCCCAATGGCATGATTCTTGTACTTGATTCCTTTTTTCTTAACACTATTTATGAGCCTAGTAGGTTTAATACTGATGGATTCCAATTTATTTGGGTTTTAAGGGACATGATTTCAATGATTTTGTTGAGCTCATGTAGAACCAGGAGCTTCAATTTTGTGTAATACTTGGATGATTAATTTTAATGAAGACGGGGGGCATTATGAGGCTGCCTGTATTAGTTTATTGTTGACTCTCATCTGCTGCTATTATCCCTCAGCTCCTGTCCTATTGAAATATAATGGGTTAGTTTTGATATATTATGTGGGAATAACCATGTGGGAATAACGTGTCTATGTTGGTTGAAAGTTGTCCACGTTCTTTAAAATCACTGTTGGAAACTCATTCCTAAAAGGGTGGCTTATGTAATCCATCGCTGTGTAGATTATAGACATACGAAGCCCTCTATATACACTTATCTGCTTCCTTATGCTGCTTGTTACTGTAGTTTGTATTGAGTCCGTAATCTACCCACATGTGTAGGTGCACATCATACATGAATGGACTTGGGCTGGTACCCCAAACGAAGGTGCTGCTTGGCTGAGATTACAAAGACTTGCTGACACCTGGCACCGGATACTTCTGATACCGGTCACAGGTGGAGTAATTGTGGGGATGATGCATGGTTTACTTGAAATCTTAGATCAGATAAGGCCGCCTAGGTCCTCTCAAAAACAGGGTTTTGATGTGATTGCCGGCTTTTTTCCCACAATAAAGGCCATACAAGCTGCTGTAACATTAGGTACTGGCTGCTCATTGGGACCTGAGGGCCCTAGTGTAGACATTGGAAAATCATGTGCTCGTGGTTTTTCTGTTATGATGGAGAATAATAGAGAAAGGAAGATAGCTCTTATCGCAGCTGGTGCTGCTGCTGGAATTTCTTCAGGTATTAAACTCTTTGTCTAGCACAATATTTTCTCGTTAAATGGTCATCTCTCTTAGAATTTGTGTTTTTACAAGTTTTGACCTCTACTTGGGGGATTTTGTGTTGATTTATGTGGAAACTCTTTCACCTTCCTTTCCGCATCATATTTATTTGTTGTATGTTTTCTTGTGGCTTCCAGCAATTACTTGCCACCATTTCTTATCCTTTTTCCTTCATCCTTTGAAGCTGTGAACTGTTATAGTGGAGAATCTGAAGTACCTTGTTCATTTGTATAAATAGTTTATCTATCTGTTGTCTCACTGAGCTTTTGATGACTTCTTACTTGTGTCACTATGCCTCTATTCTTGGGAGCATTTCTGTGGAATCTTTTGCGTATACTAATTTATTTCACCTTACTATGTTTGTGCCAGAAAATTTTCATTTTCCTTTTTTATTGGATGGCTGAGTGGTCAATGATATGATATATGTGTTATGAATTATGAAGGAATGTTGGTTGTGATCTGTTGTCTAAACTATTTGTTGGATCTTTGATGCAACGTGTGCGCTCATTTCACTGACAAGACTAATGGTTCCTCCTTTAATTTCCTTGCAGGATTCAATGCAGCTGTTGCTGGTTGTTTCTTTGCTATTGAGACTGTGTTAAGACCACTTCGTGCAGAAAACTCACCTCCATTTACTACGGCAATGATTATATTGGCTTCTGTTATTTCTTCAACTGTGTCAAATGAATTTCTTGGCGATAAATCTGCTTTTACAGTTCCTGCATATGACTTGAAATCCGCCGCCGGTACGCACTCTTATCAGTCTTTTCTCCTTTATTTTTCTTTACATTTTATTATGGAATAGTCAATATGTAATGATACAGAGGGATATATGAGATATCCGCCAGGGAAATTATGACAGTTTGTCTGTTGTGAAATTGAGGACAGATGAGATATCTGTTTGTCAAGCTTGTTTGAAGGAAGCATATGTTTATTTATGCATTATGATCTCAAACATTTGTTTTTATTTGCAGAACTTCCATTGTACCTGATTTTGGGTATGCTATGTGGTGTTGTTAGCGTGGCTTTGACACGCTTGGTAGTTTGGTGCACCAAGGCATTTGAATTCATCCAGGAAAAATTTGGCCTTCCCGCTGTTGTATGCCCTGCCTTGGGTGGATTAGGAGCTGGAATTATTGCCCTGAAGTATCCTGGAACTCTTTATTGGGGTTTTACAAATGTTGATGAAATCCTTCACACAGGAAAAAGTGCTTCAGCTCCTGGGATCTGGTTGTTAGCTCAATTAGCAGCAGCCAAAGTAGTTGCTACTGCTCTGTGTAAGGGATCAGGCCTCGTTGGTGGCCTCTATGCACCAAGTTTGATGATTGGGGCAGCTGTTGGTGCCGTGTTTGGGGGGTCAGCAGCAGAAATTATAAATTCAGCTATCCCAGGGAATGCTGCTGTTGCCCAGCCACAGGCATATGCCCTGGTAATATTTCATAGCAGCTTTTCGAAACATTTTCACGTGACATATTCCGTATATCATTTTGTGGAGTTATATGCATATAAAGGAACAAACGTTTAGGATTGTTTCCCACTAAAAAGTTGACATTTTTTAGTTTTCCCTAAAGAAATAAACATTTTTGACAAATCAAATTTAAAGGTTTTCCGATGGCTTAGTAGTTGGGATTTATAAAAAGATTGCTGGAATTCATAAAAATAAATTAAAAAATCTTATAGATATACTACATAAAACACATTATTCAATAATTTAAAAATAAATTATACAACACATTATACATATAATCAATACATAAATAATGTATACATATAATACATGATAACTAATTTTTCTTGAATGCAAATGCATAATAAATATATATTCTATTAAACCAAATAAACATGCTTGACTAAAAGACTAAAATGCCTTGATTAATATCTTCCCATCAATTCCAACATTTGGTTCTGGCTTTGTAGAACAGCGAGAGAGAGAGAGAGAGAGAGAGGTTGAAGAAGGTGCAGGTAAGGAGACAAACGAGTAAAGGTTTTAGTTCTCTCCTTTTTATTGGGCTGATTGTGGGGGTTTTTATTCTTTAATTATTTTAGATAATCAGTCTTCTTCTCCTTTCACACTTACTGATTTCTTATTTGAAATCAATGTACCACCCAATTAACTTACACTATTATCTCTTGATTCCTTGAAATCCCCCACAGATTCAGATACAGCTGGGAGATTTAAGGCAATTGCTGTCGTTTACCTATTTGATTTTTCTATTTCTCCGCTTCATCTTTCTTTCCCTGATGGTCTGACACTTTGTCCTCTAATCACTATTCCCAGTTAATTCAAATTCAGAATTGTACCCCAATACAGCTAGTCCCAGTTCATCTTTTTATTGTCCGATTAAATATTTTTGGTCAAACCCAGTTTCCGAAGAAGGCATCATCACATACTGGTGTGGATGTTTAGATGGGCATGACGCAGCGTCAAAGGTTGGAAGTGGTTTCAAATGTTGGATCAGGCTTTGGCTTTTCTGTTTGTTCATATTTTTTGGTTGATTTTTAGGGTTTTCAGTTGTTTGTGGGCTTAACGATGTAAGTTAAGAGGAAATTAATGGTTCTGTATTTCAATGGATGGGGAATTGAAATGGATTTTTGAATCTGTTGATGTATGTTATTTGAAAAGAGATAGTAAACAGCAGACAAGATTATGATTTTGTTGATGATTGGTTTTATTGTTAATTAGTTCTTGAATTTCAATGAATTAATTGATTATTCTCTAAAAAAATTAGTTTTTCTGTACTGTATTATGTATTAAATGTATGAGTAATTTTGATTGTTGTATGATATATTTTGTGTTGTATAAATACAGGAAAATTGACTTTATCATAAATTTTGGGCATAAGTTGCTGGAAATTATTTAAATTTGATTAATGGAAAATGGTCATTCCTTAACTGAAAACTGAAAAACGTTCATTCCTTAATGGAAAATAACTACAAATGTTTGTTCCTTTATGTGTATTTAGTGCTGTTTTTGGTAACATTGAGATTATGTAATTAAACTGCAGGTAGGGATGGCGGCTACTTTAGCATCGGTCTGTTCTGTGCCATTGACTTCGGTTCTATTGCTCTTTGAGCTGACAAAAGATTACAGGATCTTGCTTCCGCTTATGGTAATTTATGCTTTTCTCTTTGGGTAGGAGATTATGTGTTCTCGATTGTGTTATCTTGCATGATCAATTATTTCCATAAAGTTATAAAAAATATTAGTGTTGTATGTCTTAACCATTTAAACCATGGAGACATGGATATCTGCCTGCTAAAATGTTGTGACACCACAGATTTGAAGTAGCTTGATGCAATATAGAGAAGTGGTTCCCTATAGATACTGTATTTATACTTTTTTCTAGTAGTTTTGAATTATATTGATTCTGTTGTTTTTCCAACGAAGAACACCATGGGGAAATTTTGAGAGACTATGGGAGTTTGAATTTTGAGCCACAAACTTGCGAATATCATACGCTTTTCATTTAATCTCAGATGTCCAAATTCTTCAACCAAGTTTGGAGAAATGAGATTATAAAATTAAGATTTATGAGATACCATCTATTGGGCCTTATATTATGAAGGTAAGAATTTGGAAGTGTTTTGAGGATTCACTGAGGCTGGTAGTTATCATACAACTGTAGAATATTCTGTCATCAATGGGTTCCTTATTTAGATTGGAATTAATATATTAAATCTTTCTATAGATAATACATTAGATAGGAATTAATCTATTAGAATCTGTCAATATTAATGCAATAGAATTAAGACAGTTATAACAGATCCAATGTATATTAATTTTTACGCTATTTGCCTTTCCTAGAATAGATTGTATATTATGTATGAATATTCTAATGAGCCATGGTAATAAATCAATTCAGCCAAATTCTCAATTGGTAGAAGGTAGTACATTGTTTAGTGGAGAAGGGTTATTAGTAATATGATCAGTGGTCCTGAATTAAGGAATTCATTTGTTAGAAATAGCACACTAGGACTTATGGGTTTAATAAACACACAATTTTGAACATACATGACCTAATTAAATAATTATGCATGAACCTCATGCTACTATCCATCTAATTTATTTATTCATTAATGGATGCATCAATGATCTAAAATTAAATTTCTATACTTCAAGTTGGTGAATATATTCCCAACTTGGAAATTAATGGTATGAAATGTCGAGCCCTTTTGTAAGAACATCTGCCAATTGACTTTTTGTAGGAACATATGGTGTGAAAGTTAATCCACTTTCTACTTTTTCCTTGATGAAGTAATTGTTTGTGACATTGTGCTTAGCCTGGTCAACTTGCAATGGATGGTGTGCGATGCTGCTGATTGGATGTTTTGCCCTAGTAGAGTCTCATTGGTCTATTCCATTATCTTGAAGTCTCCGAGAACAAATTTTAACCACAACTCATGTACACTTGTGTCATTGCTTTAAATTTTGCATTTGTACTAGATCGTTCTGTATGAATGTACTTTCTGTTGTGCCATATTTCTAGATTTTCTCTGAGCAATGTATGGTAACAGGTAGTTGACTGTGCTATTTGCTAGAGATTTGACATAGTTTGCATGTTTAAAGGCTTCAAGGACTAGCCCAGAGTTCCTTTTGAACATTATCCCCCTCCCATGATTAGCTTTCAAGTAATGAAGTACATAGTAGGTGGCCTTAAGGTGAATCTCTTTAGTATCATAAATTGGCTGTTGATGCTCATTGCAATATGCCAATATCCATCCTGAGTGTAACAACGATAGATTATCTTCCTAACTAGTCTTCGGTCCTTATCTTGTACAGGAGACACAACAGGGGACACAAATTCACTTTGGTTGGACTATGGTATAACTTGGATTGGAGAGTTCAACGTAGGAGTGATAGATTGTCAATGAGATACAGGAGATGCAGATGAAGGTAGATTAGGTAGGGATTTTCTTTTTCATCTGTGGTGATAAATGCCTCACCTAGAAGATAGGGTTTCATGAAATATGGTTTCCCTTCTACAAAACTGACATCGATTGAGACAGTGTTTTCTGGGGGGTGGATGAGAACACTTTTAATTCTTTTGTGGATGGGTATCTTACAAAGACATTTGATGGCTCTAGGATTACTTTCTTCTGGTGGTTGTTGTAGAATCATGGATAAGAACAAATGAAGTGCACTCACATATCTTTAGATTAAGGTTTATTGTACTGCTATTTTCAGGGTAAAATGTGAAAACAAATTTCCCTTCGACTCTTAGGCCCTTATCCCATGAAAGAAGTCTATTTTTGATGTAGATAGATGTAAGAATTACTTCCCTCTGTAGTTTTTGGAATATTTTGGCGAAAGAATAGTGCTCGAGTAGTGTTTAAGACGTTCCACCTAGTAACCCTGTTATTATTATTTTTTTTTAAAAATTGTGCATATGACTCATACACTATCCCTTCTTTTTAAAAGTATGGGTTGAAGACTTGATTGAAATAATCACTAACATTATCTTTACCAAGCCTTTTAATGTTGATTTGAAATCAGTTATTCACAGTGATTAAAAACTTGGAAGAACATGGTTTGCATCAGGTTTTTGTTTTTTTTGGGGGGGGGGAGAGCTATGGTAAAATCCGTACGATTATCTATATGACACAAACTATCTTGGCCTAGATACATTAGGAATAGGAGTATAGGACGCCAAATATCACTAAAGGACAATTTTCTTTCTTTTTTTTTCTGTTTGGTTACTCTTGGGGTAGTCGATGTCTCAAGATAGTAGAGTTTCCCCCTCCTCTCCAAGCATTCCATTCCTCCTCCCTTAATCATGGTCTGGATAACATGATAGTTTACGCCCATAGTAAGCTTTTGGATGGGCAAAAGATTAGTAGATAATTTGGGAACATGTAGGGAATTTCAGACTCCATCAGCTATTGTGGTTGTAGTACCATGGCCAACTGATATTATTTCTTGCTTGTGACATGGTGTAAGGGCCTGTTCTCATCACCGTATTTTCAGATCAAACAGAATTTTTTTGATAACAATTATTTTCAGATCAGCTAAATTGAATAATTATAAAAATAACATAAAATTAATTATAATAATGATAGTAAAGATAACAATAATAATAGTCATATTGTGGCAATAATAATAATAATAACAAATTTATTTTTTAAATCATATCATTTCAGCAAGAATCTGACAAAGAGAACAGGCCCCAAGTATGACCAGATACGTGATCTGTGGCTCCTGAGTTTGGGATCCACAAATCCTGAGACAATTCATCAAAAACATTTACTTCGAAGATAAATAAGGGCTAGAAGTGGCACTTATTTCCAACATTTTGAATGAGTGATTATGAAGACTCAAAAGAAAAATGTTTTGATCTAGAGTAGGTAAAACAGATTGTCAAGAAAGGACTGCAATGAAGGCAAGTCTTAAACAAATGGCTATGAAGTATGAAAAGAAAAAAACACACACACAATTAGTACTAGGAAAACAAATCTTGAGGCTTTAATGCTTGGCAACATGAGGAAAGAACTGTATTGAATCCGAAAAATGATGTTCCAAAGTCTAAGCATCCATGTATATTAAGGTTTGGGTGACTCTAGGCTCATTAGGTTACATTTACATAATGAGGGACATTTGGTTGGGGGTAGTGGGATTTAAAAAAGATCCTGTACTTTAAATGGTTGCATAGTGTATATTATGGAGGGATTGGTTTTAGAGGAATATTCGTTTAGATAATTGTTCAGATTAAAATGGGTGTTACGCGAAAATGTTTGCCTCGGTTTCAAAAACACCAGGAAAGAGATTTATAATACAGAAGTATCTTTTCCATCCCTATTACTGTCATAACAAGAACATAAACTTGGCCATACTATAGCCTCGTAAAAAATGTACCATGAACCTCATGCTAAAATGTTTCTCATTCATTCAACTAATGCACGTATCAGTTATTTAAATCTCTATATTTCCACAGTATGTTTTTGAGAAACCAAAATGATGTAATATTGTTATATAATCTGACTTTGAATTGTCTTCGTGTGAGATATTCACTGAATTTATCTGCTGTTGAGGAATTTTCTTAGGCTCCTTCAATTTATCAAATATTTTCCTTTTCATTGTTGTTGGTCTTACCCCTTTTTCATACTGGAGGCCTTTGCTTTTTAATTAAGACATAACAGGGGGGCTGAGTGTTTGATATACGTCTGAGATATGCTAAATTAGTGTCCTAAGCTGAATCAAACTAATATAGACACCAAGAAATATATGAGTGGATGTAATGATCTGTTTTGGACTCTCTTGCTCTGATAATCTGTGTTCTGTATTTCTTATTGTCAATTCATCACACTTCAAACTTGACTTATCCTGCATATAGTAATTAATTATGTATATTTGCCTGATCATCTCTGTAGTGTCTTCCCTTTACCGTCTTAATGTTTTATTAGTCTTTTGTACCTGGTAATGAGCTAGATGTTAACAAAATTCTTGGTTCCTTTTCTTATCTATTTACATTTTGTGATTTAAACCTTGCATGTAGGGTGCAGTTGGTTTAGCGATATGGGTTCCCTCTGTTACTAACCAGGGTGGCGAAACTGAAGTATCTGATCCAAGAAAGTCAAGGAGAGGTTATTCTTCTGTTCTACCACTTGACACTAAAGAGAGTGACGATGCTGGAGAACATTTAGAGCTCTCCATTGTCAGCAGTCTTGTTCATGGAGCTGATGATGAAGATCTGCTTCTGGAAGATTTGAAGGTTGAGAGTAGCATATATTCTTGTATAAAAGGCACTTGGTTACTTTATTTTATTAACGCTCCTTTGGCACTTCCATTTGTTACAATCGGAACAATGTGTGGGTTGCTTACTTCTCCCTGCTTGTGATTAGGTTTCTCAAGCCATGTCAAAAGATTATTTGAAGGTTGGTTTGGTTGCGCCCTTGAAAGATGCTATAAGGTGTTTGCATGAAAGTCAGCATAAGTGTCTTTTGGTGGTGGACAATGAAGATCTCTTAGAAGGTATTTTGACCGATGGCGATATTAAGCGTTGCATATCGAAGGGATCTAACGAGGCTCATAACAGCATATCAATGATTGAAGTAAGTGACGTGATGAAGAATATGTCTATGTTTTTTATTGTCTTGCATTGCTGCACATCTCATATCAGATGATCTTTGATCTCTTCTGTGTTGCTATATATTTGTTGTTTATTGGAGTTTATAATGAGATCATATTTTTGTGGCTAAATGACTGAAGAAAGGTATGAAGTTTGCTCTGCCGAAAAAGTGACGGGAAAAAATTTTTTTGATGACTTTGAACAAATGAAGTTTAGAAGGGGTTAAATGGGGTAAATCATAGATTTCAAGTTATATTTTGAATTTCAGGAATTTATGCCTTTGAGGATGTCTTATCCCCTTCACTATACTCTTCTTCATCAATGAATATCTTTTTCATCTATCACCAGAGTAGAGAGGGGCAGAACTGTAGGCATCTTATTTTCCTTTTCTGTTATGTGACTATTCCCACGATGACATAGATTTGAGGTAGAGGAATGGAGAAATTCCATGTCTCTTTAAGTTCTTTGATTTTATTCCTTTTTTTAATTTTAATTTTTTTTCTCTTTCTTGTTCTCTGATTTTTTTTTATTTGCTTCGGGTAAGCTATATACGTTTTTTAATTGTTTATCATTATTCAAAGATTATGATTCTTTTGAAATTAGACATCTCTTTTCTCAACCTTCTATCAGTCAATTCAAAGATTAGTATTTTTATATATTCTGAGCTTGTATACTTAGAACGTTTGTCAGGAGTAAAATATCCTTGATCATTGCATATAGAAACTTTTTCAAGATTCAAGGATTGTCAATGTAGCTCATAGGTGTCTCTGCTAAGTGCATAACGAGAAAGCAAATGGAGAGCCATATTGCATGTGTTGGAGAAAAACGTGATGAAGCCTTGCAGGACTAGACTTGTTTTAGCCTTTTAATTATGTCTCTTCATGTGTGGTTTCCTTTGCATTGATACAAGATTCCCATACTGAAATGCATTTACAGGTGCATGAATATCCTGTATCTTCAGCATGTACTCATGGGATAAGGTATCGTGGAAGGGGCCGTGGTGTGTTGACTTGCTATCCTGACACTGATTTGGTGACAGCCAAGGATCTTATGGAGGCGAAGGGGATCAAACAGCTCCCTGTTGTTAAGCGTGGTGGAGACTCTGTACGTGAAAGGAGACGAAGAATCATTGGCTTGCTTCATTATGATTTGATATTGAACTGTATCAGGTTATGAACTGTTATTTACTTTTGTTCTAGCTGCTGATCTTTTGTCTTTGTTCCTTTTTTTAGTTGGTGGTGCTTCTTTCTTTTGCGTGTGTTTTTATTTTTTTGGATGGGGATGGGTTCAAATGTTAAATTATGCCTCCTCTTGATCTCTCTTAGTATGGGCAAACCCATTCTCTGATACTCTATCTGGGATGCATGCCGTACACTCGGTCAAGCATGCATGTGCGAGCTGTTTTAGCGATGATACTGTTGATTTTTGCTTAATCTTTACTTCTGTCGTTGGGTTTGCGGCAGTGTATTACTTCATATATGCAGTGGCTACTATGCTGGCCAAGATAGCATTTAGTTCAACGCAAAACCTTGCATCATTGCATTTAGTTTTGTTTCATCATATGTTTGCCTGCAATTGGTTCAATAACAATTACTCGGTATCCTTTACTATTAAGAAAATTGAATTTGCGAAAAGAGAGGAGAAAGTATTGAACGAGATAGCAGTTTGCCAGAATATGGCTTCGGGTATTACATTATTTCAGGACTGGGTTGGCTCAGGCATGTACTGACGCAATAAAATTCCGATAGGCATTTGAAGCAGTGTGTTGATCCACTAGAAAGTGGGTTCGAACTGCATCATTTAGTATGTTGTTTTTGCTGCTTTGGCCAGTTTGCTGTTAATCAACTTACTCGATGGAACAATTGCGCTACAAAATCATGTGTGTATATATTTCTGTAAATAAACAAAATGAGTGCTGATTTATGTCTTCACTATATGTACAGGAAAGAGGCCAACCGGGTAGTTGCAAGTCCTCAAAGGAAGGACAAAGAGCTTGCCGAAATCTTTACCGACGGGCAGTAATTTTCCAGCACAAGTTGCCTGATTGAATGAAAGATCTTGGCATTTTTCTCACTAATTAACTGCAAAATGTACTATGTATATGATAGATGCGAAGTATCTTTAGAGAGCTATTGCAAATTGTATACGGTCAGTAATTATAGAGAATGTATAGCTTTCTTGTTGCTAAGGAGGTCGGTCAATTGAGAATAAAAACCGTACTTGACTGAGGTTCGAGAAGGATCATTCCTCCGAATGAGCGCGAGTTTCCGGAAAAAACTGAGTAAAGGTTCGCCGTTCTTAGCACTTTCTGCCTTCACCCAACCTTGATAGCTGTATGGTCTCTCCAGATCCATGGCTTGCTGGCATTTTAGCTACTCGTAATCAAAACAAAATTTGGTTAAAAAAGTGATTTTGGGCCATAAACATGTAGGTTACAATTGGATTAGACGGGATAAGTGTTAGCAGGTCGGATCATCTTCTGATTGAGTTGTTCATGAGTTAATTTTTTTATAGGTCGGTTGTAGGTTGGGTGGAAGTATTTCGGATTCGGATTATTTTAGATCATCTTATTTTTTGGGTTGGATTTAGGTTTAAACTGAGTTAGTTTGTATTTGGATTATTTTGGATTAGCTTGTAGGGTTGAGTTTGGGCCAAACAAGTTTGTATTCGGATGAATTTGTGTTTGAATTAATTTAATAGATTAGGTTTGAGTTAACTTGATGATTTTTTTTAAGATTTTAATAAGTTGGGTTGTATTCAAGCCGAGTTAATTCTATATCAAATCATTTTTGATTGGATTAAATTGAACAATGACAACTAAAATTAATTTAATTCATTAATCTCGTAAGGAATCATTAAGTTTGACTTTATGTAAGTATGTTGTTGATAATGCGTTATTAATTTAACTTATTAACCTTATAATATTGTGCTTTTATTTGAAAAAAAAAATTTAAAATATTATTGGTGAATCAGCATCTTCACAATAAAAGTTAGAATAATAAGTAAAATTTATATAACAATATATTTTTAAAAATTTTAAATAAATAATAAGATATATAAATTTATATTATTATAACTAGTTAATGTTAAATTTAGTTTTATCAAGTCGGATTGAATTGATGTCGAGTTACAGATTCGTTTTAGGTCAGGTTAAATTGATGAATTTATTAAATTATGTAGGATCATAATTTGTGCGGATCCGGTCTAATCAAATCAAATTTTTAGCTCCACATACACTTATTGAGAGTTATTGATGAGGTCGAAAAGGGCCATCAAATGTGGAAAGATTTGTTGTAATGAAAACATAGTTTCTTTCAAATGAAGTGAAACTTATTTTATTTGGCTACTTAGGGTTGTGATTTTACTATGAGACAGTGATAACCTTCTGATTAAACTATGTATGAAAAAAATATATATTATTCTGTATTAATAAAAACATTCTAAATTCTAACAACTTGTATATTTTTTTAAAAAGTAATAAAAATAGTATTAAAATTATACACGTACCTTTTATTGAAAAAAAAATAAATTATTTAATATATACATAATTAAAAAAAAGTGATAGTAAAAATGAAAAGTAAACTTTAATTTTTCTTTGATGATTTTATTTTTGAAATAAAAATTTAATAATAGAATGATTTATATATATATATATATATAGGGAGTAACATTTAATCCCATTAAAAGACATCCGAATAGGTTTATCTCTTAATGCCTTTTTTCTTTTTTATCACGTTGGTCTTTATCTACAATTATACTTTTATTTTAAGATAATTTTTAAAATCATTTAGTGCTAGATATTTATTTAATAATTTCTTAAAGTTAGTTATTTTTTTTTAATTGTACAACATTATTTTTGGCCAATTGAGTGACCAACTTAATGGATTTATCTTCATTAATAAAATAATCTTTGTGTGTGTATATATATATATATTGAATTGATACTATCATTATATAAATAGTTTGTCTTGGATTGATATTATTGAATTTATTTGTCACTTATATTATAAATATTTTTACTAAAGTTATCAATTTATCAACTTTCACACTAAAAAAATAAACTATTTTAAACTTTTTTTTGGTGGATATATTGAAAATAGTCTGCCATTACTCATTAGCACATGCTAGTTAATGTGAGATCGTATATATTTGAAACTCATAAGACTCCTTGCTAGCTGTAAGATAAGTAAGAACAAAAGTGAATTTAAATATAAACCAAAAAATAATAACTTCAAACTTTTCAAAATAAAGAATAAAAATAAAAATATTTTATTTTATTTTATATTATTGTGTTTTAATTTTGATTATTATTTATTCACTTCTTTTGATTATAATTTATTCACTTCGTAATTTTAAAACCTACATATTTATTAATATTTTACTTTTTATTTTTTATTACTTTATAATTTATATTCATTTTTATTATGCTTTATTTTATATTTTAAATTGATATATTTCATATATTAATTTTAATTTTATGAAATATAAAATATATAATTCAATCCAAATAACTATAGCAAATAAATTAAAGAATAAATAAGGAAAGATAAAGCTTCAATAAAAAAAATATAATTGCAGGAGTTACTATATTAACTAATTAAATATAATAAAAGTAATAATTAAAAATAAAAAAAAGAAAAATTAATAGATATAAACTAATAGTAAATTAAATTGAATTATTGTTAATTATAGCATTATGTAATTACTAATCGGTGTATAATTATCATTAAATTAGTATCATATATAAACTATGGGCTATTGGTTAAAATACTAAACCTAAAAATATATATTATCTAATACTGCCCATCAACTTGTATATTTGACATATATTTTCAAATTAGTACCATTTTGGAAATAAAAACTAGCGGCTATCCTTAGTCAAAAGAGTTATCTAAATCACTAAATAAAATCTCATATTGATATGCTATTCTAATTGAAATAAATCGCAAACATTTATATATTTAAACCCAAAAAATATTTCTTTATTAATTAAAACACCAAAAAATTATTTATATTAATCAATGAATACTTTATTACTTCATCCATTTCAGAAGAGGGTCTACAATTTTTTAGCATGAAGATAATGTATTAAAGTTTAGAATAAATAATATAAAATTTAACTAAAATATCTATGCCAAGATTTAAATAAGTTTATTATCATGAGATATATTAATGACTAAAGAGGATAACTATGAAAGCATAAGGTTACATTTTTATCATTTTCATAAAATAACATGTATTACTAAACAAATATATGTATATATATATATATATATAAATACATGTCCTTTATTATAAAGTAGTGGAATAATTATATAAGCAAGGGTACTTGAGGTTGTTAGTGGACTTGGATCCACGCACTTACTCTTGCTAAGGGCTTGTTCTCCTCAGTTTATTTTTAAAATTTTCAAAATTAGATTAAATCAATTCATATCATATTAATTATGATAATAATACTAAAAAAATTATATTAATACTAAAATTAAATTAATTAAAATAATTATACTAATTATAGTAATGATAAAATGATTATAGTACTAATAACAACATATTAATTATGATAACAACAACAACTCATTAAAAACTTTAATTCATATAAGACCAAATCAAATTAGATAAACAATTAAAAACTAAAAAACAAGCCTTAACACTCACTTCCCAACCACAACTTATACAGTATACATGCACCCAAGTGCATCTTGCTAGGTGAACCCATAGTCATATTTTTAAAAAGGAAAACATTATATTACACTTGATAAAATTTTTGGTCCCCTCATCTCCCTCTTGCAAGGTAGAAATGTGCTATAGATGTGTCATTAGTGAAAAAATATTTTATAACATATAGTCCAAAAGACCAGGACAATTATTCCTATTATTGTAAGTGTAACACCCTAACCTCACCATCATTGTGAGTAATTATTTGGGGCACTTTCAAGGTTGAATATTAACCCCACAAATCAACACGAGTCTTTTCAAGTGTATTAAATCTTCACTCACATTATTCCTAAGAAACTTCACAGGATGTCACAGATCCTTGAACTACTCCAAGTAAAGTACGCTTAATTATGAAGTTCTAAGATGATATAATTTTCAAAAATAATGTATACCTTATTGATATAAGGAATTTTATCAATTAGTTTAAGTCTACACTATCAACCACAAATTTGGGGTATTACATACATGCCCATTTAATAACGCAATGTCTTCGTTGCACTTCAACCACTAGTTGTCTTATTGGTCCATCCTTAGAATCATCGTGCTAGGCGGTTTATTATGTTTGATACCATTTGTAAAACCCCAAAACTAAAATGGTTGTGCGTAATTACTTATAGCGCTTTCAAGATGGGTAACTAACCCCAAAAATCAAGACAAGGCCTTTTGAGGGTATTTTGTCCTCACATGCTTTCTAAGAATGTTTCCTGGAGATCACTCATACTTAGACTATTATAAGCAAAAAATTCTTCATTATGAAGTTTTCAAAAACATATTAAAAAAAAGGTATACTTTATTAATATAGGTAGTCTTATTAATTCTTTTAATCCTATACCATCTATCACAAATTTGGGTTAACAAGGATTCTAATTAATGTTTTGTTGTGGTTCACTTTTGATTTGGTAATCAAATTGTAATTTCAATCATATTATTAAAATTTCTTGAATATATTATATATTCTTCTATGCCTTCCTCTTGTAATGATTCATCAATATGGAATCTAGGGGTAATAATTTATTTACAAAACATCGACATATTCTATTTGTGAAACTGGCCTAATGAAGGTTGTGGTAAATTATGATGCTACGAACTTAAGATACATATAAAAGGCATGATACAAAAGAGTAATGAGGTTAGAATATAATAAACTAATCCCATAAATACCAACCACTAAAGTTGGACAAATTAGGTGAAAATTGTGTGAGCAATTGTACGGATTTCTAAATTTGCCAGTAGTGAGTCTTATACATGGAATACTTTATAGATGCTTAGAAAAGGTGGACAAAAAATAAGGTAGGTTGTGTTACGTTGTAATCCCCCTAATGGTACCATCAAGATAAATATTGATGACATTGTGAGTTCCAGCCCTTGTTTTATCTCAACTAGGGGTATTGCATGACATGCGATTTTATTTGATAGTGGGTGGTATGGTGTAACAAACATAGGGTATGGTACCATTCTTGAAGCTGAATTATGAGCTATTTAGTATGGATGGATTGAAAAAAGAATTCCAAAAAGGTTATTTGTAGTTGTTTTACACTGTGACTCCCTAGCTCCTATCCCCTGGTCATTGACAATCATTGTCCCACTCATCACCATGTTGCCTTGATTGAAGTCTGCAAGAAAGCCATGAATGGATATATTTTTTTTTGAACTGCACATACTTTGAAAGAGGCTAACTCATATGTCAATGGTATGACTAGCCATGGACATAACATTGAGTTGGCAATACACGTGTTTGATGACCCCTTCCCTTCTTACAAGATAGATTGTTCTTTAATTTGACTGGATGAACTTCTCTTTGAAGCATTTCTGTAGAGCGTTAGAGCTTCTTTTAATTTTTGTATAATTTACCTCTCTCTTAAATAAAGGGGGAAAAATGAAATTGAAGTATTTTGGAAAAGAAATAAAAAAAGGAAGGGTGTTTTTTTCTTTCTTTTCTTTGAGAAGAAGTAATAGTTGAAGAAAATGTTAGCTGGATGAATTTCTTAAACTATGGTATTTTTATTTATTCACTTAATATGTTTTGCTAGGAAATATCTAGGGCTATAAAATAGTAGATCCAACTTGCGAGACAACTTTTCTCGACTCATTAAAAACTCATTTTTATCTTGTTTGTTTAGCTAAATGAGATGAACTTGAACCTCACTTTTATAAACTTTTATTAAATGAGATGAATTTGAGTCTAAAAAAGTTTAGCTTTACTCATTTATGGTTTAAGCTTGTGAACTCAACTCATTAAGAAATTAGTTTAGCTCATTCATTTAACTAAATGAACCGAGCCCGAGTCTTATTTTAGGCATGTTTATTAAATAAGTCGAGTTCAAGTCCAAGAGATTTCTCCTCAACTTAACTAATTTATAACACTATAAATATTACTTAAATAGAAAAAAAAATAATAACCAAATTCTTATATAATAATGACCACTAGGGATATAAAGGAGTTAAGTTGAGCCAAGCACCCTTATCTCAACTTGGCTTATTTAATAAATGAGCTTAAAACTAAGGTTTGAGGTTAGCTCATTTAACTAAATAAATGAATCTAGGTAAGTTTAGATTGCGAGTTCAATACTATAAATGAGGCAAGCCCATATTTATGTGTGTGTTTGGGCTTGAATTATGTAATAAATGATTTCAAAACTAATGTTTGTGCTTGACTCATTTAAATAAACCTTGGCTCACAAACAAATTTGCTCATTTATAATCCTAAAGATCACTATAAGATAGACTAATACCAAGGTGGATTCATAATAACAACCCTATTATATGATACAGAAATCATTAGGCAAATAGAAATCCATCATCATATGTAAATAATCACTAGTATGTGATATAATATTCACTAAAATTTAATATGGTACCACTCAACGATCGCATAATTACCAAGATGGACACGATAATTGTGACACCCCTAAATTTACTTATGAAATTTTTTATTTTTACAGAAGCATAATATCAAAATAGTTGGATATTACCTCCATAACTACCATAAGTCTTGCTTACCATACCATCCTTACATCAATTACAAGGAAAAATAATCAGAGCATAAAATATGATAAATAAAATATGAGAAAAGCTTCATAAACTTAAATACAAGTTTAAAGATTAACTCCAAATACAATATTAAAAAAATATAAAAAGGAATACATTGAAAACTAAGAGTCCAAAAGGTATTTGGATCAAAAGCGAGTAACTAGATAACATGACCTTATGTCCAACCTTGATACAAAAGAATCACTTCTCCATATATAAAAGCATCATAAGTTGTAAAATCATCAAATATGTCCTCATCGACCTATACAAAAATATCTAGGCCCTTTACTCGTGGGAATGAACAACACCCATAAAAAAGATGATTAGTGCAATACCCCAAAATTTTAGAACCTAGAATTTAATATTTAATCCTCATTTGGAATAATTTATTTTTTTCTTAACTATTAATTTAATAATATTGTTGACTTCAATTTATAAAAATGGATGTTATTATTTGATAAATTAACATAAATATTTTGCTATTTTATCATACTCTTTTTATTTTAATAATTTTCCAAACCCATATTTTACTAAAATTACACTCTTAAATTAATATCTTAAATTTTAAGTAAATTAATTTATTAAAATAATTTACCTATCTAATTAATTAAATACCCCACTTCCAAAAATTATTTTATTTTTTCGTTTTCCTTTTTTTTTTGCCTTTTTTCCTTCTTATTTTCCTTCCCCTTTTTTCTTTTTTCCCCCTCTTTTCTTTTCCCTTTAGCCTACCACCCAATCCACTTTCCTTCCTTCCCTCCATTCTAACTTATCTAGCCGACATCCTTCTTTTTTCCCCTTCATTTTCCCTCCTCGGCTGGGCCAGCCCAATAGCCCACTCCCCTCCCTTTCTCCCTTGTGCATGGGTTGGTCCGCCCCTTCTTTTTTTTCTTTCATCATGCCCGACCAGCTAACTCCCCTTTATTTCTTTTTCTTCTTCTTCTTCCTCCCCCGTCTACCCCTTAACCATGCGCCTGCAAATCCCACCCCTTGCACCTACACTGGCCAACCTACCCTCTCCCTCTCTCCTCTGTCCCTTTCCTTTCCATTTCAAGCCAAACCCTCCCCCTATATAGCCCCTCACATGCTCCCTCTTCTCCCCCTATTTTTTCCTATACCGCCTGCAAGATTGCACCCTATAGTCCTACGTCGGCTACCACCGCCGGTTGGCAGCCGCCTGCCCTCCCACTCCCTTTCTCCTCATCCCCCTTATCCTCTTCTCCACTCCTCACCTATTAAAGCCCCCTAGTCGCCCTTATTCCTCTTATTTTCCCTCTGCCCAACATCCTCCAAAATTGCCCTCCACATCCCCCTTCAGACGTAACCCCAACCATTATCTCACCTTGCCGCCATCCAAACCTTCACCCTCTTCCCTGCACTACCCTCTACCATATGAGACCCCTCCCTACCTCTAACTCTCCCTACTATGCTCTCCCTGATCATGCAAAGTGGACAACTCAAGCTTCCCTTTGCACCCTATTAAAAGGGCCCGAGTAGTATACGATAACACCTACAAGGATTAACATCAAGATAATCAACCAAATAACATAACCCAAATTCACCACAAATAATTCACCAAATGAAATCACCAAGCAAAACTAATTATGGACAGCAAGCATAAGCAAATATATCAGAAAAATAAACCAATCAACATACACGATTTATACGTGGAAAACCTCTTCAATGTGAAGAATAAAAGCCACGGGGCGTTTGAGGAGTTCACCCTATTTCCTTCTGTTATTATGATAAATTGAGGGAAAAATGAGGGCAAAATGAACCCAAATCAGGTTCACAACAATTCACAACCCACCAACAAGTATATGCATAAGAGATTAAGCAAGAAGAGATCAAAGGTGAAGAATATCACCACAAATCAGAGATTCAATCTTGCTGCAATAACAGACAAACTAGATCTCAAAAGGATAATTCAACCGTTCAAAATGAGGCCCTATGTGTCCCCAAAATCCAACCAAATTTTAGTAAAATCCAACGGTGGAATCTCTAGCAATCGACAACTTTGTGAAAGCTTTCCTTGAAAAATCTTAAATAACTCTTCTATTAAACCCTTTGTCTTCCTCTCTTCTTTTGCTTCTAATTGTGCGTGTAATTTTTTGAATGCACACCCTCACTTGCTGCCCTAATTTGTACAAGTATTTATACCAAAGGCTTAATTAGAAATCCCAAATAATAAGTCCAAGTTGGACTTAATCTAAGATTAGTAAAATGCTATTAAAAGCTCATTCATTAGGACAAAACAAAATGCACACTTTACTAGCACATGTGGGCTGGACTCACAACACATGTCACCACCCCTTGTGCCACCCTGTGCTGCCTCCTCTGCCACAACCCTCACCCCAACTACCCCCCTCTCTGCCCAGAAATCCTTCACCTACCTTCTGATACCCTCCCTTTCCTTTTTCTCCCCATCCTTCCTCCTCCTTTCCTCTCCTTCACATTCAGCCACCACCGTCGTCGTGGCACGCCACCACCATCACTATAGCCCCCTATGAATCAAGGACCCTACCACCTTAAAACCACCATTTCCCTTCCCATTTTCCAACCCTAAAATATTTCCTTTCTAATCACCACCACCTCCACCACCCTTGTGCCGCTGCCACCACCCTAGCTACCACATCCACCTCTGATTGTGCCCTAACCCTTGTTTTCACTTAAGTGTAAATTATTTTGCATAATTGCTATTATTAGTCTTATTATTATTATTATTATTATTATTATTATCATCATCATCATCATCATCATCATCATCATCATTATCATTATCATTATTAATGTTATTATTGTTAGTATTACTATTATTATTATTGTTAGTCTCATTATTATTACTAATCTTATTATTATTAATATTACTATTACTATTATTAGTCTTTTACTAATAATTAGGGGATAATAAAAGAAAAAGGAGTAAAAGGAAAGTTGACAGTAATGTTCCATTCTTATAAGTGAACTAAACTCATCCCTTGAGGAGGCGTGCTCTAAGCCTGGTGTCCTTCTAGGTAAGAATGTAGCTAAGAATAAATTGCATGTTTTATGTGTTCATGGGTGTTTGGATATGTCTTGTGTTATATGTGAGTATGGACTAAAATACTTGTAGTGCAACTTAATATGCCTGGAGCTAAGGTAAGTTGCGTATGTGTTATGATATGTGTGATATGACTTGTACTTTATGATATGCTCTCGTATAGTTGCTAAAATGGCATGCATACTGGGAGGCCTTAGGTGGTATGGTAAGGTCATGGGGAGATAAAAGAAATTAAGAGGATGGAGTGATTTGGGAGAAGTGGAAAAGGGGCCTAAGTACCTTATGACTCATGGGTGGTGAAATAAAGGGATAATAATGATGATAAAATAAAAAGTTGGAGTAAATCTTGCATGGGGAGTATAAGGCTTGCATGGGGTGGTTATCCTTTACATAAGGGTAACATTTACGTTGGAAAATGTGGTTTAAGGGTTAAGTATAGTGAGGGAAGAGTGCTTCAAGAGATTGGAGTCCATGGGTGAAAAATATTACGTGGGTTGGTAGAAGTGTGCATGGGGGGACCTAACTGAGGTTTGTGGGAAAAACCCTAAGTGGGGGAAGTGTGTGGGGAGAGTTGATGGTGAGTAGTTTGAGTGAGGGTTGAGACTAGGAGGGTGTCATATGAAGGGGGATGATTCAAGTGGAAAGGAGGGTGGAGTGTGTGTGGATGAGGGGATGTCATAAAAGAAAGGAGAAGTACTAGAGTTTGGGGGTGACCAACTAGGGTTTCATTATCACATGTGAAGGATGGTAAGTAGGGTTATGAGTTTTGGGTTTGGTTTGAGTGGTGTGATGGGTTGGAACAAGGGGGGTATGTGCCATGTATGATAAGGAGAGATTAGGGCCATATAGGCCAGATTAAGGTTTCTAAAGGAAACTCTAGAGGGTGATGGTGAGCTAAAGCGGAGATATGGAAAAGTGCACCTTGATCTATATACGCGAGAGTTTGGGTTTTCATAGTGAGTAAGGGCAAGGTGAGGAAGAAGTCTTGGATTCCTAGGGTGCGTAGCGATCCCTAGATATGGGATGGGGATATTCAGGGGAACTAGAGTAAAAGGGTGAGAGTGGAAGGTCCAGTGGGGGCATGTATGTCTATTAAGAAGGTACCTGTTAAATAAGACATAAATAAGACACTAACCATTTAAAGTGAAATATTATTGAGTTGGGCTAGATCGATCCACCGGTAAAAATAGTGCCCGACTAATCCACCGACGAATAATAGTGGTCAAGTGTGTGTTGCCCTGGAGTGTATTCTGTTCCACCGGCTGTAATAGGGGGGAATCCCGAGCTAAGTAAACTAAACATTAATTGATAATAAGTCTTGGAAAAAATACTAAACACTTATAGTGGAATACCATGAGAGTCGGGGTCAGACCGATCTACCGGCATAATAGTGGCCATGAGCACTTTGCCCTAGAGACCGATCCACCGACTAATAATAGTGGTCAAGATAGTTCTACCCTGGGTATTTTTGATCCACCGGCTATAATAATGGGGTTCCTATTCTCGCATGGACCTAAATCGAGAGTTTTGTGAAAATTAAATTAATAGCTTGAATTCTATTGATTATGATTAATCGGACTGACTCACTACATGCATTATCTGCCCTTTTATGTTTTTATGGTCTTAGCCACATGGTTACCTTTCTTAGTATGTAGCGTATTGATCACCTCTTTCATGGGTGTTGCTCATTTCTAAAATAAATGACCCCTCTTGAGTTTGTGTAGGTAGGAGACGATGCCTGTGATGACTTTGATGCTTATGATACCTTGGGCGGGACTAAGTGTTGGCCTGATGTACTTGTCATGGGGTCTGAGAGGGTGTTGTCTAGACTTACCTTTATCTGAGTCTCTTGTCATTTTATTTATCATTTTATTTTCTTCATAGGAGGCATTGTTGTACTCACTTTCCATTTCTGTATCAACTTTGACATTTGTGCACTCTATTTTATTTATAAAATTTTGTAACTATTGTGGTTTTATTTATTACTCGTATTAATACCTTTAAATTTTTAACCTTGTGGTTGGTATGAGATTGGTCGAGTGTGTCAATCACGACAATAGCACCTCCTATTTTAGTGTATGGTTTTTTGTATAAATAAAAAAATTTAACTATGAATTTTGGGGGTGTTACAATTAGTACACTACATAAGATAGTGGAGAGAGGATGCAATTGCATAAGATCACATAAATAACTCATCAAGCGTAAAGGTTGAACATGATATGATGCAAGAGATTGTGAATCTAGATTTAAATCAATAGATAACATCATCAACCATTTTCTTATTTACATTGAGCTCAAGACCCCAATATTTTTAATCCGATGGAATTGACTAAAACACCATGTAGGGGTAAAATGTGCATGGTCACTATTATTAATTCAGTGGAATAGACTCTACAACTCTCTAAGAAAAATATACAAGCCATTATTATTAAATTGGTGGAACAATATGGATCACCTCCTAAGACAATACGCTCCTAGTCACTATTATTTAGCCGATGGAATAGATTTTGTACCTTAGTCCTAACTCATGTGATCTTTCACTTTATTCATTTTCATTTATCTCAATGATATCATGAATACATAGATATAGATATGAAAAGCACATAATCCAACTCAAAATAATTATCCAAACCACATAAATCTCAACCACAAGAATATCGGAACATTCCAATATAAAAAAGGTCATAATTTTCCAAAGAAACCCTAATTTAAAATATAAGCATAACTTCTTCCATACTGATCATTTATCCACCAATTTTAGCATATATTCCCCAAATATTATTATTATCAACATATATAGAAATCAAGGTCTAACTCTGACATCTTACATATGTGATAACAACTCCTTTCTAGAGTTAATATCCATAACCCCTACGAAACCATAATTTTACAAGTTAGGAACCAATTTTCCCATCAGACTCACATAATCACCAAATTTAATAAAAAATACTAAAATTTTAGGATTAACAACATGTCTAAAAATCATGATCTAATCCAAACGTCTTACATATGCGATAATAACATCACCTCTAGGGTTATATTTCTAATTTGAGCCATGTTCTCATTTTATTTGGAATTAGGCCATTCATAATATAATATGTAATATCCCGTATTTTTAAAATCCAGATTTATTAAGTTTAATGATTTTAATTTGCGTAATTTGATGTAAACAATTAATTATTTTAATTTCGATTCCTTTTATGGATTTATCAGCGATTTTGAATTCATAATTGAATGTAATTAATCATTTTCGGGAAGTAATATTTTATCGACGTTTTAATTAATTGAATGTAATATTTTCGGGAAGTTTAAATTAAAAATAGTTTCGGAACTTATTTAAGAATTTCTTTTTGAAATTTATTTTCTTTCGTTCTACGCTTTTTAGTTTGCGGAAAACCGATTTCAGAAATTATTAAAATTAGTCTTGATTTATTAGAATTTGACTTAAACATTTAATTATATACTTTTAAATAATTTTTCGAGGTCTTATAATACATTTCCGTAAATAACATAAATTTTTATGTTCGTTGTTAAATCCTTCCGAAAATGTTTTCAAAATTTTTTATATAGCCTTTTTACTAATTTTAAGCCTTCGGATCGTTTTGAAATGAAATTTCGTTAAATAAAATTTAGACAAAATATTCGGATAATATTTATAGATTTTTAGTATTTTATTTTATATGTATTTGTAAAAAAAAAAAAACCAACCGGTGCCCCGACCGAACCCCTCCTCTTCTTTTCTTTTTCTCTTCTCTTTTCCTACCCCTGCTCCCGACCTGCCCTCTGCGCAGAAGCCCTAGCCACCTCTCTTCTTCTCCCCATCTCCTCCTTCCTCCTTCGCTGGCCACGACCGACCACCGCCGGCGACGCCGCGCAGCAGCCCCAGTAGCCTCAGCAGTAGCAGTCGTAGCAGCCCACCGAAGTAGCAGCATCAGCAGCGGCCGAACCAGCAGTAGCAGCGACAGCACAACAGCAGCATGCGCAGGTCGTGCCGCCGCCGCTGGTCACCGTCGACGCCTGCTGACCACCGGCGAGCTGTCCCTGTTCCCCAACGAACCTTCCCCGGCCTTCCTTTGCCTTGATTTGTCGGTTTTTGTGTGGTATAATTTCCGTAAAACCCTAACCCTTGTTTTGATTAATTAGGTATGAATTAGCTTATAAAAAGCTAAATTGATTGTTTGATTATGTATATATGTGCTGTAAGAATGATTTGGATAGGTTAATTGTATGGTTATGATGAGATTTTGGAAAAATTGAATTTTTGGCCGGGTTATGCCCGAATTTTTCGGATCCGTCCGTTTTTGCGATTTCGAACAAATTGATTATACAATATGTTTTAAAATGTATTCAATTTCATTTTGGAACCGTCAATTTGAGAAATTTATGCAGGTTTTATCGGAATTCGATTCCTAGGTCAAATTCGGGGTGTAATGAAATTGGGTCGTATAATTGAGCCATCCCGCTCAATTGATTTTATAATATTGTTTAAAATGTATTTAATTTTATATTAGAAGTGCTGATTTGGGAAAATTGCGCGTAATTAATCGGAATTGGATTTTTAGGTCAAAACTCCCGCGGGTTTAAATTGATTTGGGTAATCGGGTTATTTTATTCAATTGACTATATAAATTACTTTAGAATATGTTTAATTACATTTTCGAACCGTCAATTGATATGTTTTGGCAATGATTGATCGGATGTGCGTTTCGGGCTCAAAAACCCTAATTGTGCTAAATTGCGTATTTCTTTTATTGGTTTTGAGCAATTGATTATTTGATATGTTATAAAATGTGTTTAATTACATTTCTAAACATTCAATTTGATTAAATTTATATAATTTTAACGAATTGTATTTTCGGGCCTAAAACCCTAAATTTCAAGTGAAATTATGAAATTGATTACTTGTATTGTTGTTTTTCTAAAATTGAATGTATAGAAATAGTTGAAATGGTATTAATTGCTTCTAAATACCTTTAATTTTAATTGATTAAATTGAATTACTTGAGTTTGTGTCGTGGGCTTTAAAACCCTAATTTTCGGGGATGATTTTATAAAATTGATTTTGCTATGTGTATTTTATCTAATCGAATTCTATCTTTGGGTTTTAAATCATTTAAATTCTGTTTTAACCTAATCGGTTTGGATTTGGTTCTATGTAAATGGTTAGGTTACCAATTTAGTTGTAAAACCTAATAAATAAGTTATTTTCGATAAATTAACTTATGATCGATTATTCTTTCTCGGGCTTTCTAAATTAAGTTGAAATGTCCCAAGTGATATTTGTATTAATCCGTTTTGATTTAGTTTTAACCTTAAATCTTAATAAAGATATGCTTTTAAGTTCTAAGTTTTGGACACGTTTTCTAAGAAAGATCATTTGTGTTGTTTGTATTTATTTAATTAGAATATGTGATTTATTGATTGATAGGATAGTTTCTAATTTAGTTTTTCGATTTCTATCGGATCTAGGAAAGCTTTCTCGTTGATCCACGAGCTAGGGATCTCTCTCCCTCTTATCTCGCTTAGCTAGCTTCGGATCCAGGTAAGTCTCTAATTACCTCTACTTATGAGTGTTTCATAAGGATGTGGCTAAGGCCCCTATGTGTTACGTGACTTGTATGCGTTATATATCATGTTATGTTGTGTAACGCATGATTATCCGTTGTTGGCATGCATGTTAAGGGTGAAGTGTGGTTTAATAAGACACGGATAAGACATTAATCACGTAAAGCGAAAGATGTTGAGCCGAGCCCAGTCCGGTCCACCGGTTAGAATAGTGGTCAGAGGCGTTCTGCCCTGTGCGTTTCGTTCCGGTCCACCGGCTATAATAGTGGTCAGAGGCGTTATGCCCTGTGTGTGTACATCCGGTCCACCGGTTATAATAGTGGGGGATCTCGGCTCGACATACCCAAATAAATAAGTTAACCCATGGGAAAAATACTAAATACTTACAGTGAAACACCATGTGAGTCGGGGCCAGTCCGATCCACCGGTCAGAATAGTGGTCAGAGGCGTTCTGCCCTGTGTGTTTCGTTCCGGTCCACCGGCTATAATAGTGGTCAGAGTTGTCCTGCCCTGTGTGTTTACTTCAGGTCCACTGGCTATAATAGTGGGGCTCCCGCACTCACATGGACTATTAAAGAATATGTGTTGGATGAACATATTATTAATGAGAATAAAGAATAAGTCTAATTGGACCATGGCTAGCTTTTATTATATGTATTACCACATGCTGCTTATGTGCATAGTGAGTCACTTTATATTTCGGTTATACCACGCTTATAGTGAATATTTCTCCACTCCCTCATGCCTCTACTGCATCGTCTTCCTCTACCATGCTCATCACCTTCCCCTTCCATTCTCCGTTTGTACGCCACCCTGCACACATATATATAATATCTTATCCTCTCTCCCTCCCTCATTTATTGTCTCATTTATTGCCCCATTTTTCTCTATCAAGTATCACCTGCCTGAGCCACCACCTTTCTTCTTCTTCTTCTTCTTCTTCTTCTTCTTCTTCTTCTTCTTCTTCTTCTTCTTCTTCTTCTTCTTCTTCTTCTTCTTCTTCTTCTTCTTCTTCTTCTTCTTCTTCTTCTTCTTCTTCTTCTTCTTCTTCTTCTTCTTCTTCTTCTTCTTCTTCTTCTTCTTCTTCTTCTTCTTCTTCTTCTTCTTCTTCTTCTTCTTCTTCTTCTTCTTCTTCTTCTTCTTCTTCTTCTTCTTCTTGTGTGACCGAAACACCTCACCCATCGCCGCACCACCATCAACCACCAAACGCCACCTTGTGCTTGGTGGATCAACCACCCCATCACTCCCCCTCACCATTGCTGATCATCGTCATCCACCGCCGTCATTTTCCCCTCTTATTTCCTCACGTGTTGTTGCATTTTATGAAGCACATGGCTAACGCACAATTGTTCTCACAACTGTGTCCCATCCTTCTTATCACGCACCTATGCATGTTCGCACCGCCTACTAGTGCATACTCGCACAGGTAACGCACAACCTCGCACACACTCTTGTGTTCCCTATTCTTTCTCATGTGTGTATGTGTTGTATGAGCACGGTCGTGCCACCTTTGCACAGCCTGCCCATGCAGGTTCTCATTTTATGGCCTAGGTGTGCACAGCTTATCGCACGCCCATACAACCCCATTTTTTTGGTTGTGAATCCCTTTTTACACGCCCAAACCTCATCCAAACACCACCAAAATTCCACCATATCACCACCATACCTTCCAACACACTTCAATGCAACTCAAGATTTCCTTTGACTTTGGTTATTTCTATTTTTACCCTCCTTTACCTTAAAATTTTCCTTAATTATAATCTTCAATCCTAATCATGTATTATTTTATTTTTATAGGTGATATTCTAGTAATCTCGGAGGAGGCAGTTTAGGATTTACATGCATAGAACTTGGTGTCATTATTGGTAAGGATAAATGTCATAGCTAGGACTTTATGTGTATGTGCTTTTATATTGGACACGTTATAAGAAGGATGTTATCCAATGATATGATATCTTGAGAGTAATAAAATTTGGAAGTATGTATTTGGGAATAGTGTTGGATATATGTTATCTATGTGTATAATTGAGGATATGTTTCTCAAAGGAATATTGGAGATTTGTATGTATTAGTATTGGTATTTATAAGGCTTTGGGAGAACATGAGCATTTTAACTACCTAAGTGTATTATAGTCATTTGAGGATAATTATGTAGTTGTAATTATGTTATTCATTATATGTCGTACATATTTATATGAGCTATGTATGATAATCTCAAATATACAGTTAACTCTAACAAGATACTAATCATTTAAAGTGAAATATCATGTGAGTCAGGTGGAGGTGTTTATGTGGGTCCATTCCACCAAACAATAATATTGGCTTAGGTGTGTTGTCCCTAAGAGGTGCATTAGTCTGTTCCAGTAGATTAAAAATAGTGGGGTCCCATACTCAATGTGAATGAACATACAATTAAAAGATGAAGTATTAATGAAAAAGATACTAATCATTTAAAGTAAAATTCTATGTGAGTCAAGATTGAGGTGTTGAGTTTGTTCCACTAGATAATAATAGTAGCTCAAGTGTGTTGTCCTTAAGAGGTGCTTTAAACCATTCTGCAGGTTTAAGAATAGTGACTCATAAACATTTTTACTTTGAGAAGTGTTAGGTCTGTTCTATTGGATAATAATAGTGGCTCATATGTGTTGTCTCTGAGAGATGTTTCATAACGTGCCACCAATTTAAGAATAGTGGGGTCCTTGAACTCAACATAAAAAATATTGGAATACGATATATCTATATAGTGAGACCCAAAATCAGTATTTACCTAGCATTGTTTTATATTTACACACGTATGCTTATTTTCTGATGTAAACTCATGTATTATGTGTAATCCTACTTCAACTGTAGTGTTACCTTACTCAGTATGTAGCACACTGATCATCCATTTTATAAGTGTTGCTCATTCCTACAAGTAGATGACCCAAATTTCTTTATATAGGTTGATGATGACACAATGGACGAGTTTGCATCCTTTGATACATTATATGTGGAGGAGTAATTTTTGTATCAGGGTTTTGGGCGTTGAGCCATGTTATCCGAATGTTAGTTCTAACCAAATACCTTTTTGAAATCTTAGATCTATGGTATTTCTTTTTGTATTTTGGATTATTATACTTAAAGTAAACCTCCAAAATTTTATCTAATGTTTATGAACGTTTCATCATTTTTTATTTATCATGTTTTACTTTCTAATTGTTTTACTTTGTGATTGATGTAATAATGATATGGTAAGTCAAACTTATGTCAATTACGGCAGTAACACCCAACTATTTGATAATACAGTTTCACTTAAAATAAAAAATTTTCAGTTGTAAATTTTTAGGTGTTACAATAATAATAATTTCAAAATATTCCTTCCCTCTATTTAAATTTTTTATTCATATTAAACAATTTTAAGTCCTATTCCTAAACTTAGTTACAAATGATTTCAGAATTTCTTCATCCCAAAATATCATGATAGCCCACTATAAGAAAATGGATGGAATCAATTATTTTTCCAATGATTGTATGACTCTTTTCTTTCTTTTTTGATCATAAATGTTGTATGACTTTGTAAAAAATTGGAGTTAGTAATCCCCTTTCATTCACATATATGATACACGACATGAGTTGACACATTCCGTCAGTAGAGATGATCCGATTGATTTTTTATTAAATCGTGGACATTCGTTGATTCTAATTGGATGGTTATAAGGTGTTTTCACCTATGTATTTTAAACATAGTTTGTCACCTATGTATTTTAAACATATATATATATATATATATATATATATATATATATATATATATATATATATGTTGAAATGTTTGTCCCAAAGATCTATGTAGTAGGTATTAATCTGCATGATCTCATTTTAGTTAAAGCTAATTAATACCTATTTGATGCCTAGGATATCTTGATCGTGTTATAATGAATATTAGAACAAACAAATAAGCAGTGTCATACATCAGAAGTAGGATTCCTTTATTATGAATTATTTATATGAAGTTGTTGTTTAGTGATCCCCGAGTTCATGTACAAGGTGTAAAAAAAAAGATAAGGGGTGCCTTCGTTTAGACAACAATTGCAGGTAAAAGGAACATATCTTGTGCTTGGTCGGGCCATTCCCCCAACCCATCTCATAATTATGAAGAGAATAAAAGGGAAGAAAAAGAAAAAAGTGATTTCTTTGGTCATACCTTGTGATAATGCTGTAGTTAATTTGGTGTTATCTTGTCGAGGAATTCTTTACACTGGTGGTCAAGTAATCCTGCTAATTCTTAGAGCTGGCAAAAGTTGACCCGACTCGCCCAACCTGACCCGATAAGATCTGCAAAATTTAGCAACCCAACCCGACCCGATATTGATCTGACCGGGCACTGACCGGATAAAAATAAACCCGACCCGATAGCGACCCGACCCGTCATTGACCCGACCCGATAGTGACCCAACCCGATATTAACCCAACCCGATATTAACTAGACCCGCTTCGATCCGACTTGGAGCCGACCCGATCCGACAATCACCCGATCTGACCCAACATTAACCCGATCAGACATCAAAATATATAATAATAATAATAATAATAAATTATACATATTTTATTATTCATTTACAGCTTTTAAAAATATAGTATTTTATAAATTATACTTATTTTTCATAACTTTACTCTATATATTATTATTTATTAATGATATCCTAATAAGATATATTATTAATAAATAAAAAACCAAAATAAAAAAGGCAAACATCCAGTTGTAAGCCTGTAAAATAACTTTAAAAAACTGTTCCATTACATCCACTAATCCACCTATTTGAAGAACCTCTTAATAGAAGAGCATAATAGTGTCCTTTATTAGTTATCACCCACAAAATCCAACAAATAATAACTATACCCCGTATCAAGAGTATCTCACGTTACAACCATAAATTTAAAATTTTAGTTATATTTTTTCTTTTAATATTATTAATTTACTTTAAATATAATTTAATATTCTACGTTCATCAATTTTAAATTTACAATATCCAATTATTTTTATTAATTATAATATTAATTTTTTATAGTTTATATTATTTAATATTTAATTTATATCAATTTATATATAATAATTAATAATTTATGAAAATATATAAAATTATACATTGTATATTGTTGTTATACTCACTTTTATTTTATAAAATTATCTTTTTTTTTAAGTAATCAAATATTTTAAGCAATCAAATAAATATAATATATGATAAACATCTAATATTTTTACTTTTGAAATTTATAAATATTTAAAGCAATCAAATATAATACATTAATACTTTTAAAACTTTTAAATATCTTTATTATTTACCTTTGTATAAATAAAACACATATAATATTCTTAATTCATTTATCTTTATTAGTGATCTTATGATTGTATTGTATCTAATATTTACAATGTAATAAATAATAATTATACATTATATATTCTTGTTATGCTCACCTTTATTTTATAAAATTATCTTTTTTTAAGTATTCATATATTTTAAGCAATAAAAATAAATATAATATATGATAAACATCTAATATTTTTACTTTTGAAATTTATAAATATTTAAAGCAATCAAATATAATACATTAATACTTTTAAAACTTTTAAATATCTTTATTATTTACCTTTGTATAAATAAAACACATATAATATTCTTATTTTATTTATCTTTACTAGTGATATTATGATTGTATTGTATCTAATATTTACAATGTAATAAATGATAATTATACATTATTATTCTTGTTATGCTCACCTTTATTTTATAAAATTATCTTTTTTAAGTAATCAATTAAATATAATATATGATAAACATCTAATAGTTTTATTTGTACAATTTATAAATGTTTAAAGCAATCAAATATAATGCAATTATAAATTATAAATATCTTTATTATTTACCTTTGTAAAAATAAAACACATATAATATTCCTAGTTAATTTATCTTTACTAGTAATCTTATGATTGTATTTGTATCTAATAGTTACAATGTAATAAATGATAATTATACATTGTATATTCTTGTTATGCTCACCTTTATTTTATAAAATTATCTCTTTTTAAGTAATCAAATACTTTAATTAATCAATTAAATATAATATATGATAAACGTCTAATATTTTTACTTGTAAAATTTATAAATGTTTTAAGTAATCAAATATAATATTGTTAAAACTTATAAATATCTTTATTATTTACCTTTGTAAAAATAAAACACATATAATATTCTTATTTCATTTATCTTTACTAGTAATCTTATTATTGTATCTAATATATACAATGTAATAAATAATAATTATACATTGTATAGTCTTGTTTTGATCATCTTTATTTTATAAAATTATCTTTTTTTAAGTAATTAAATATTTTAAGTTATCAAATAAATTATAATCAATTATAAATATCTTTGTTTGATTCAAAGCGCAATATTTTTTATTATTAAAATTTATAAATATCTTTACTATTTATTTGTGAAAATAAAGCGCATTTAATATTTTTAATTCTTTTATCTGTAATATTAATCTTATGATTGTCTGTCTCTAATATTTATGATTTATGAAATGATAATTACCTGGATTCGAATATGAGTCAACCCGTCAAACCTCGACCCGACCCGACCCATTAAGTTAACCCGTAATTAATTGAATCCAACCCGTCAAATTGTATGAAATGACCTCACCCATCAACTTAATTCGAAACAACTCGGACATAGCGGGACTAACCCGTCATATTACATGAAATGACCTGAACGGGCTGAAGCCACCTACTCATGTGAACTAAAAAATGACCCGAAACCAACCCGACCCTACCAGTCAAGTTAACCCAAAATTATCCGAATATGAATTTTCTTAACCCGAACGACCGAACCCGACCCAATAAATTAACCTGAAATGACCCGACCCGACTCGACAAATTGACCCGAAATGACCCGAACCCGAAATTACCTGACCCGGAACCGACCTGACCCGACAAATGACCCGAAATGACCCGACCCGACCCGCAAATGTCAAATGACCTGCTATGACCTGACCCATTAATGACCCGACCCGCCCGACTCGATTGCCACCTCTACTAATTCTTATCATAAGACTCGTAGCGGTTATTTAGAACAATGTTCAATCCCAAAAATCTGTTGTTACATACCCTTTTCTCTTTTCTCCGGGAATATCCTTTCCACTACATTGACTTATTGTTGCGAATGTCATGGTTGATGATCTTTGGGATCATAGTTGGTATGCATTTCTCAGCTCATCTTACGATGACATTAAATGAGAATGTAGTTGAAATTGATCTTTGGCACTAAT
The DNA here is from genome assembly GCA_030549775.1 of Tamarix chinensis. Lineage (NCBI taxonomy): Eukaryota > Viridiplantae > Streptophyta > Magnoliopsida > Caryophyllales > Tamaricaceae > Tamarix > Tamarix chinensis. The sequence continues at coordinate 96,225,165 of CM060175.1, forward strand.
TACACTTTAATTATATGAAATGATTTGACATACATTGCTTAAAATAATGTGAGAGTCTCAAATGAAAATGCTAAAGATGAAAAACATTTAAATTAATGTATGCTTCTTTGCTTTTATTGCTACCTCCCAAGATGGAGCTGGTTAGGTTTGTTCTTCAAATATGTAGAGGTGCCAGCACTATGCTTTAGCTTCCAGCGGAATTGCGATAGGTCTTGTTACAGTAGTCATACTGTATGAACTGCTACCTCATGGTTGAACATTTGTTACTTCCTACAACAGGTTATTCTTAATGATGATGATGCAATCTACATGCCACTCGAAGAAATTCCACCAGTTTTGCCCGATATTTAAATTGTTGCTCTTATTTTTTTAAAGATGTATGGTTATTGTGCTTGTGGTGTTCATTGGTGCTTTGTCGGTGATAAAATAAATGATTTTTTTCTATCTGGATTTCTTTTTCTTTTTTTTTTAAAAAAAGTTTGGCCTTAATACAGTGGTTGATGGTGTAAGGACCCGAAAAATAATAATAATAATAATAATAATAATAATAATAATAATAATAATAGAATTTACTATGGTATTAAATATTAGTAATTATTAATCTCGTTTGTTGATCAGATAGTTTATATATAGTCTATGTTCTTTTGGAATTCCCATCGTAGCACTGATATGATGATTTGAGTTACTAACTTTTGGTTTGTTGATCTATTATTTATACAAAGTTAAGTGAAGGGACACTTCACATTATCAATCTTTTTATTTTTATCTATCAATTGTCCAACATTAGTCCTTGGTAGCCTTATCATATTTTTCCACATTTCTATTACTTTACGGCCGTTCAACTTTTCTCTTTCTCTACCTAAGCTACTAGACACTCAGTTAGTCAGTTTCTACTTTTCATTTTTCTTTCCTCCCCTGTTGTTGCCTGCTATGATATTTTAATAGTCTTTATTATATCGTAACCCTATTAAGGTAATATACATATTAAATTTATTTTTCATTCTATATACTAGGTGTGGCCATGCTTTTACTTGCCTCGATGAATGTACATGTATATATCTTATTTATATGGGTAGTATTATAGCTTTGTTTTATATATAACAAATATGCATCATTACGGATACTTCAAGGCCCTTCTATTTAGTATATTTGTATATGGGACCCATGTGAGTCACTTTTTGCTACTTTTTTACTAATCTTACAAGTAGAGGTGGTAATTGGGTCGAGTGGGTCGGGTTCGAGTCAGGTCATTTTGTGTCATTTATCTTTTGCGGGTCGGATTGGGTCATTTCAGGGTTAGGTCGTTTCAGGTCATTGTCTTATTTGGGTTGGGTTAGTTACGGGTCGGATTGTTGCAGTTCCGAATCATTTCAGGTTAATTTATCGAGTCGGGTTAGGTTCAGGTGAAACAAACTCAAGTTCGGGTCATTTCGGGTTAACTTAACTGGTAGGGTAAGGTTGGCTTTGGGTCATTTTCTAGTTAACATGACTAGGTAGGTTTGGCCGGTTCAGGTCATTTCATGCAATTAGACAGGTTGGTCCCGTTGGGTCCGAGTTATTTCGGGTTAACTTGATGGACCGAGTCATTTTATACAATTTGACTGGTTGGGTTTGAATAGTTACGCTTTAACTTGATGGGTTGGGTTGGATTGAGTTTTGATGGGTTAAGTCAAATTACTAGTACAGATAAATGAAATAAGAATATTATATGTGCTTTATTTTCACAAGTAAATAATAAAGATATTTATAAATTTTAACAATAACAATTATTGCACGATTTAATCTAACAAAGATATTTATCATTCATTTGATTACTTAAAAAAAGATAATTTTATAAAATAAAGATGATCATAATATGACTATACAATGTATAATTATCACTTATTACATTGTAAATATTAGAGACAATCATAAGATTACTAGTACAGAAAAATGAAATAAGAATATTAGATGTGATTTATTTTCACAAGTAAATAATAAAGATATTTATAAATTTTAACAATAAAAAATATTGCATGATTCAATCTAATAAAGATATTTATCATTTATTTGATTACTTAAAAAATATATAATTTTATAAAATAAAGGTATCATAACATGACTATACAATGTATAATTATCATTTATTACATTGTAAATATTAGAGACAATCATAAGATTATTAGTATAGATAAATAAAATAAGAATATTAGATGTGCTTTATTTTTACAAGTAAATAATAAAGATATTTATAAATTTTAATAATAAAAATTATTGCACGATTTAATCTAACAAAGATATTTATCATTTATTTGATTACTTAAAAAAGATAATTTTATAAAATAAAGGTGATCATAATATGACTATACAATGTATAATTATCACTTATTACATTGTAAATATTAGAGACAATCATAAGATTAATGGTATAGATAAATGAAATAAGAATATTAGATGCGCTATATTTTCACAAGTAAATAATAATAAAATTTATAAATTTTAATGATAAAAAATATTGTATGATTCAAGCTAACAAAGATATTTATCATTCATTTGATTACTTAAAAAAAGATTATTTTATAAAATAAAAGTGATGATAGTATGACTTTACAATATATAATTATCATTTATTACATTGTAAATATTAGAGATAATCATAAGATTACTAGTACACATAAATGAAATATGAACATTAGATGCGTTTTATTTTCACAAGTAAATAATAAATATATTTTTAAATTTTAACAATAAAAAATATTGCATGATTCAACCTAACAAAGATATTTATCATTTATTTGATTACGTGTTTATTAAATTATTATTATGACTTCTTAATGTTGTATTTTTGTGTGAAAAATTTTATTAGGATATAATTACTAAATAAGGATGTCTAAGGTAAAAGTATGAAAAATAAATATAATTTATAAAACATTATATTTTTTAAAGCTTTATATGAATAATAAAATATGTGTAATTTAATATTATTATAATATATTTTGATGTCAGGTCGGGTCATTGTCGGGTCGAATCAACGTCGGGTTTGGTCTATGACAAGTTATAGGTTGGGATCAGGTCGGGTCGAGTCCGAGTCGGATTAATTATTATTGGGTTAGTGTCGGGTCAGTATCAAATTGGGTTTGGGTTGGGTCGGGTTGCTAAACTTTTTAAATTTTATCGGGTTAGTTTTCGCTTGGGTCTGGTGAACTTTTGCTAGCTCTACTTACAAATCTTACTGTAATCCCTTTAAAATTTTAAAACCTATAATTTAATAAATAACTTTTATTTGGAATAAATTAGATTTTAAAATTATTTAAGTTAATTATTTTATAGATTTTTGAGCATAGAAAATTGGATAAGAATATTTAATAAATTAAAATAAATATTTTGGTATTTTATCATACTCATTTTATTTGAATAAATTTCCAAACCAATATTTTTCCTAAAATTAACCTTTTTAAACCATATATTATATTATATTATATTATTAAATTTTTTTATCTACCAAGAATATTATATTCTATTTTTCCATAAATTATTTTATCTATTTTCCCCTATTTTTTCTTTTCCTTTTTTCCCTTTTTTTCTTTTCTTTCTCCTTTTTCTCCTTTTCCCCCTTTATTTCTTTTTCCTTTTTCTTCCTTCAGGCCGCCAACACCCTAGCCTGCTTCCTTCCTTCTCGCTTGGGCCGCCGACCCACTTCCCCTCCTCTCCTTCTCCTACGCGATGCAGCCCAACCCTTCCCTTTCTTTCCTTCTTCTCCCACACGACCAGGCCAGCCTAACCCCTTCTTTCTTTTCTTTCCTTTCTCCCCCTAACCGGGCTAGCCCACTTCCCCTTTTCTTTTCCCTTCACCCCGCCTGCCCCTCTTTCTCCTTTCTTTCTTCTTCTACCTCCTTCCCCGACCATCTCCGCCATGCCCGACTACCCTGCCTGCAACCCTCCCGCCTCCTTACTACTCTCCGTACCTCCCTCTCTCTCCCCCGCTGTTTTCCTATCTCGTCTCGACCCCACCAACCCTCTCTCTCCTCACACATGCCCCCATCTTTTCCTCCTTTCCCTTCCCTCTCCCTACCACTCTGACACCCCTACCACCCTACTACCACCCTACCGAGCCACCTACCCCCTCATTTTCTCTCCCTCATCTTTTTCTTTTTCCCTCCCTGCATCATCCTGCCCATTTTTTAGCCTTCCTTCCCCTTCCTCAATTTCTTTCTCTCCCTTTCTTCTCCTTCCATTTCCCTCCTTGTTTTTACACCACCGCCCTCTCCGCCGCTTCCTTCAACTCGCCAACCACCTACATTACCTTTTGCATCCTTTTACTCCTACCCTGCACCACCACAACAGCCTCCGAGCCACCCTACAACCCCCTCTTCCTGCCCTCTTCTTTTTCTCTTCTTTTTCTTCCTTCTAGGTAGCAGCCCTGCACCTCCTCCTCTCGCCGTTGTTTCACCACCTCTGCCACCATTCGAGCTACCAAACCCCTCCCTATAATCTCCCTTACCACCCCCACACCTTCCTTGGCTGAAACAAATCCCCTCACCCCCTCATTTTCCTCCTCCTATTCCTTCCTTCTCAACCCCTCCACCTCAGCAACCACCTTCGCAGCCTAGGTGTTGCCGCCGCTGCCACCCTTAGCCACCAACAACCTAACCCCGACCACCACCTCTACGCCCTCTCCACCCCTAAACCTTTCCCTTACCCTAAATCCTCTCCCACCTGCCATCTTTCCTAGCCCTAAAACCCTAACCCAAACTTAGCCCCCATTCTTTCTTTCATGCCACCTTCAACCCCTTTTTCTTCCTTGCCTTGCATGTAGCTCATGCTGCATGAGCAGCATGAGTTGCTACATTTCTTAGCCTAATTTGGTTAATGGAATTTTAAGGTATAATATTTAAGTTGAGTATTTCATTAGTTAAGTTTTGATAAAGTTTTATACTTTGGTTTTTCTTATTTCTAATATAATAAATATTTATATTATTTTTATGTATTGGTTTTGCTAATCAAATCTTGAATCTTTAACCGAGATACTGTTAAGGTTCGATTTTGTAGGAATTAAGGTAATCGTTAAACCCCACTTAAACGTATGGATAAATGTATGCTAGTACATTAGGGTTTTAATATGTTATTTTACATAATATATATTGTTTAATATATTATATGTAGTTGCTTATAGTAATTGATAAAAAGAAAAGCATGTTAATTTATATGCTATGTGTGGAAATATTGCTTAAGGAAAGAGTTTGATTATTAATGAAAATGTTGAGTACTTATCCATGTTATATTATGTTATTGTGACCATTGATCCATAGATAATATCGTTGTGAGCCCTAGGGGCATTTTAGCAATATGTCTTGTGCAAGAGTGTGGCCTAATATGTGTGGATGTTAATGAGTATTATGTTGAAGTATAATAATTGGTGGAATTTGATGATGAGAATGGAGTATTAATATTAATATTCATGCAGTGATGATAATTTAATAACAATGGTGTAATAAGGGGGAAAAGGGTAAATTGTAAGTAAAAAGGGTATCATGGTAATTTTGAAAATAAAGGGCAAAATGATAATTTTGTAAGTAAAAGGATAAAATGGTAATTTTGTAAGTAAAATGATAAAATGGTAATTTGTAAGTGAAAGGGTAAAATAGTAATTTTGGAAGTAAAGGGTAAAATGGTAATTTGTAAGTGAAAAGGGTAAAAATGGTAATTTATAAGTAAAAAGGGTAAAATGGTAAATTGAAAGTAAAAAGGGTATTATGGTAATTTTTGAAATAAATGGCAAAATGATAATTTTGCAAGTAAAATGATAAAATGGTAATTTGCAAGTAAAAGGATAAAATGGTAATTTGCAAGTAAAAGGGAAAGATGATAATTATAATAATGGAGAAGGGTAAAATGGTAATTATAGATGTAATCCCCCAAAATTTTAAAAGCCTATAATTTAATAAATAAATTTTATTTGGGATAAATTAACCTTTAAATCTATTTAGTTTAATTATTTATGGAATTTTGAGTATATAAAATTGGATATAAATATTTAATAAATTAAAATGAATATTTTGTTATTTTATCACACTCTTATTATTTAAATAAATTTTCAAACCCTTATTTTACTAAAATTATCCTTTTTAACACTTATATTTTAGTTATATTAAATTAAATTATTAAATCAATTTGTTACCCAAAAATATTATATGGTATTATTTTATAAATCAAATTATTTTATTTAATACCATTTTTCATTTTCTTTTTCCTTTTTCCTTTTTTCCTTATCCTTTTTCTTCCTTTTCCCTTTTCTTTCTTTTTCTTTTTCTTTGGGCCGCTGGCTGGCTGGTCTGCCCTTCCCTCCTATGCGTTGGGTCGTCGACCCGTCTCTCCCCCTCCTCCCTCCTTTCCTTTTTCCTTTCCTTGGCCCGACTTCCCTTTTCTTTCTTCCTTCTCCCGCGTGAGCCGGCCGCCTCCCTCTTTCCTTTCTTTTCTTTCTTCCTCGACCGGGGCGGCCTACTTCTTTCTTTTCTTTGGCCGCCCATCGCGCCTAGCTCCCCCTGCACTTTCTTCTTCCTTCTTCTTCTTCTTCTTCTTCTTCCTCTTTCCCCAGCGAGAATCTCATCAATCCACCATCACTGCCACCCCACCTGTAACCCCCTCTCCCCTATTGATCTCCCTAACTCTCTCTCTCTCTCTCCCGCCCGCCATTTCTCTACCCCATCCCAGCCTCACCATCTCTCCCTTCCCCATGCCCTGTCATCCCTCTTCTTCTCCCTCTCCCTGCCATAGCCATTTCCTTACCACCCTACTGCCATCCCTCGAGCACCCTATCCCCTCCTCTCTCTCCTTCTTTTACTTCTTCCCTTCCCGTTCCATTCGGCCATTTTTGGAGCCCCATATGCTGTCCCGACCTCTTTTCAATCTCTTTCTTCTCCTCCCCTCTCTCACCCTATTTTTGCTTCGCCGCTCCGCTCCGCCATTGTCGCCGCCTCAACAACCACCTGCACCACCCCTGCCACCCTCTACCTCACCCCCAAACCATCACAACACCCATTGAGACACCCCGCAGTCTCCTTCTTCCTCCTCTCTTCTTTTTCTCTTTTTTCCATCCCTTCTCGGCAACCACCATGTACCGCCCCGATCTGCCACCGTCATGCCGCTTTTGCCACCGCCTGAGCCACTATATTAATCCCTACAACCCCCTCTACCACCCCCAATCCTCATTTGGCCGAAACCACCACCCAAAAGCCTTCATTTTCCCTCCCCCTTTTCCTTCCTCATCAGCCCCCATTTCGACTCCCTCCTTGGCCGCCACCTTAGTAGCCTCGCAACCGCAGCCGTTAACCTATCCCCAACCAACACCTACACCCCCTCTCCACCTCTGCACCCTTCCCTTGCCCTAAATCCTTCCCCAACCACCTTCTTTCCTAGCCCCAAACCACCAACCTGAAAATAACCCATTCCTCCTCTTTTCACCACCTTCAAGCCCCCTCCTCCTCATTTCTTTGCATGCAGCTCATGCTGCATGAGCAGCATGAGTTTCTGCATTTCTTGATTTAGTTGTTTAATAATTTTAAGGTATAATAATATTTTAAGTTAATTATTTTATTAATTAAGTGTTATAAAGTCTTGTATTTGGTTTTCTCTTATTTCTAATATAATCAATCTTGATATTATTGTTAGGTATTGGTTTTGATAATCAAAGCTTGAACCTTAAACCGGAATACCGGTAAGGTTTGCTTTTTGTGATCCCACTTAAACGTATGGATTAACGTATGTTAGCACATTAGGATTTTTAATATGTTATTATGCTTAGTATATATTGTTTAATATCATAGGCGTAGTTTCTTGTGATGTTGGATGAAAAGAAGCATGTTAGGTTCGTATGGAAATATTGTTTAAGGTAAGAGTTTGGTTGTTAATGAAAATGTTAAGTATTATGCATGTTGTATTATGGTATTGTGATCTTTAATGTATGGTTAATATTTTATGAGCCTTAGGGCATTTGGTAATGTATCTTGTACATCATCCACTTAAACCTTAGTAATGTATCTTGTACAAGAATATGGCCTAATATATATGTATGGGTGCTAATAAGTATTATATTAAATATGAAAGTTGTGGATGATGTATTAATATTAATATTTTATGTAGTAATAACAATTTAATGTAAGTGGTGTACTAAGGGGAAAAATGGTAACTTTTAATTAAAAAGGGTATTATGGTAATTTTAGAGGCAAGGATAAAATGGTAAATTTGATAATGGAGAAGGGCATTTGGTAATTATGATCATATAAAAGGGTAATTTGGTAATTTAACCAACTAAAGGGCAATTTGGTAATTTTGATAATAGAGAAGGGTAGTTTGGTAATTATGATCACAAAGAAGGGCAATTTGGTAATTTAACTAACTAAAGGGGTAATTTAGTAAATAGGATAATGGAGAAGGGTAATTTGGTAATCTGACCAACTCAAGGGCAATTTATTAATTATAATAAAAGAAAAAGGGCAAAGTGGTAATCTAACCAACCAAATGGAAAATATAATAAGTGTAATAATTATGAAGGGGGAATAGTGACATAATAAGTATGGGAGATAACTAGGTAACCTAAATCGAGTAAGGGGTAACTTGGTAATTATGTAACGAGGAGGGTAATATGGTAATTTGTCAAGTAAGGAAGGGATGACTTAGCAATTATGTAAGTAAGGGGTAAATGAGTAATTTGTATCGAACACATCGTTGTGATTGTAGAATTTCGTAATATGACTCAAATAACGCTGATTAGTGAGGTAAGAGTATTTGATAATTAGTATGTATCACGAGAACGAATTCTAATTCAAAATTAGATGAGATTAGGACGACCTTAATTGTAACACCCCCAAATTTACCACTGAAAAATTTCGTTTAATTTAAAGAGGTTTAGTGGAAGAGAACAGATAAAACGGTGAATTCAGGGGTATTACCGCCACACTTAGTACCAGATCGATTCGCTCTTACCGACCCGATACTAAGTGCTAAGGCTAAAAAGAATAGAACCAAAGACAAGTCATTAGTAAAGCTTACGTTTAAAGAAATCAGAGTGCGGAAGTCAAGCGTTACAATCCGAAGTGCAATTTAAAAGTCCCAAATATCAGGGAACATAAAATAACGAAATAGCAAAGTACGATAGTCCAAGAAAACAAGACAGGGGATGCTCTCCGGCCACGTCACTCTCAGCCCCCAAGCTAGATCCAGAATCAACTCTCAGCCCTGAAAATACCACAAGCATCGACCCCTACCTGCAAAACTCAGACGGGTCTTCTGCTCGTGGGAATGAGCAGCACCCATGAAACGGGTGATCAGTACGCTACGTACTGAGTAAGGGAACATACGCACTAAGGCCCACATGCACAGAAACACATGAACAAGCAGACATAACATGTGAATAATAAACAATGACACAGATGAACAACACTAGTCACGAATCAGATAACTCTCTCATCAGATCTCAGATAATTATAATGATACACGACATAGTCTTTATCGATCCATGTGAGTGCGGGAGCCCCACTATTATAGCCGGTGGAACGGTCGCGAGGGCTATGCCCTGCCACTATTATAGCCGGTGGAACGGTCACGTGGGTAATATACCCTGCCACTATTATTTGCCGGTGGACCGGTCTGGCCCCGACTCACAAGGTATTCCACTGTAAATATTGGTATCTTTCCATGTCTTATAACTTTTACGTTTGGTTTGTTGAGCACGAAATCCCCCACTATTATAGCCGGTGGAACGGTCGCTAGGGCACATGCCCTGCCACTATTATAGCCGGTGGAACGGTCGCGAGGGTAAGATACCCTGTCACTATTATAGCTGGTGGACCGGTCTGGGTTCGGCTCAACATCTTTCTCTGTAAGTAGTTAGTGTTTTAATGTGTCTTATTCGAGGGCATTTCACCTTTGTCATGCATGGCCAGAGATCTCAACACATCACATCAAAACTGAAGGTATATGCATACTATCACATACAAATGAGGGCACATGCACACAACCCGATTCCAAGCCACGCCACACATGAAACAGTTAGAATAATGGCTTTTAAGACCACGGCACATAAATCATATAGAACATCCATGACGCGTAGGACACATGTCACACATTCAGCCTTAGCTACATCCCTACTCGGTTTAGGTTACCGAGCTATCTCCCGCGCTTATATTAGGCCACTAAACACCCTTTGTAACTCTCATACTTAACACATTTCTCGCATTGGAAACCCAAATCATGACCCTCAGACTCAACTCTCCCTCATACCTCACTCCTCCTCATTTATTTTATTAATTTCTTTTTCTTTTTCTACCTTCTCAAATTAGGGTTTCCTTCCCAAACCCTATGTACCCTTATATGACCCTACGTACTATTTTTCACCTCGGGCCTCTAGACTCCCAAACAGACCTTCCATTAGCCTCCCCACATCCCAAAATAACTTTTCATACGTAAGGTTCGCCCCCATGCAGACCTTAACCTCCCCATGCAAACCCTATCATTTCCACCATGCCAACTCTATCATTCCCATGCAAACTCTAGTTCTCCCATGCAACCTTATTTTCTCTCACTCTTCTATTTTATTTAATTCCCTTTTTCTCATCATTTCACAGATTACAGACTACCTAGGTCATCCATACCCACGTTAACCAACGTACTTCCCCTTGGTTATCTTAATTGCTTGTTTTTTTCTCTTTCAAGTCCCCACTCCACAACACCTCATCAAATATCCTAGCATGAGTCATAGGGGTCACATCACATCACATTATATTTGTATCATACCATATTAGCACATACAGACAAGAGCACGATAACATACCTCGGTTCCACGCTGCGCTACATAAATACACAGATAATATACAGATTATAGCATACAACCGCACAAGGCATACAAGACAGGTAAAACATGCAATACACACAGGTGGCCTTAGTTACGTCCTTATCTAAATCGGCGCCGGGCTTGGAGCACGCTCCTACGCCTCCCGGGGGCTTTGACTCGGTTCACCTATAAGAGGGAAATGCTAAGGGTTAATCTCCCTCTATCGGAATTACCATAATTTCCTATCTTACCCCTATCATGGCCTAATACTAAGGCTAATATTAATAACATGGGTTTATAAATAAAGGGTAGGGTTATTACTATTCTCACAATAGTTTAAACGGATTATCACTGATTAAAGTAGGTTTTAGCAAAAATCCAGAGTATTAAGGTGAGGGTTTCAATATTAATAATAATAATTACTAATAACAATAATAAGAATACTACTAATAGTAATAGTACTCATAATAAGAATAATAATGGCTATAATGATAATAATGATGATAATAATAATTGAAATCGCAGTAGCATTAGTGATAGTAATATTACCGATAATAATAAAATAATAACACCACCATAATCATCCTAGCGATAATATCAATAATAATGATAATAATAATAATAATAATAATAATAGTAGAAGTAGCAATAGTGATGAAAATAATAATAGTATAAATAATAGTATGAAACTGAAAATAATAATAATAGAAATAGTTGAAGTGATAATAATAGTTAGAAAGATAAACCTAATGACACTAGTATTAACCGTGATAATAATAATAATAGTAATGATAGCAATAATGATAGTAACAATAATATCAATAATAAAAATAACAATAATAATAATCACAATAATAATAATAATACAATAGTTGTGGCAATACTAAGCATAACAAAAAAATACTAAGGTAATAATATTAAATTATAATGTTAAGGATAATAGCGATGGTAATAATCGATAAAATAATAAATGCATTAAATACAACAACAAACATAATAACAAAGATAATAATAATAATAATAATAATAATAATAATGATAATAATAATAATAATAATAATAGTAGTAATAATAATAATAATAACATAACCATGATAATAGTAATAGCAACGATAATGATAATAATAATAATGATAAGGGTAATAATAATAATAATGTTAATCATACTAATAATAGTAAGAATACTACCATAATAATAATAGCAAAGATAATAACAACATCAGTCATAGTTAGAGTAATAAACATGGGAATAATAATAATAATAATAATAATGGCAATAGTAGTAATAATGACAATAATGCTCATAATAATAATATTAATAATAATAATAACACCAATAGTAATGATAATAATAATAATAATGATAATAGTAATAAAAAAATAATAATAGTAATAAATGACAATAATAATTATAATAACAATAAGAATAATAAGAGTAATATTAATAACGATACTAATAATAATAATAGTAATCATAATAGTAACGATAATAGTAGTGCTAATTATAATAAGGATAATAATAGTAATACTAGCAATATTAATAATAACAATAACTTAATAGGGTCTTGTATTGCTTAATACCATTAATTAGAAGTTCTTAGGGGAGGATTGGGTCCTAGTAATAATAATAAGGGTGGTAGTATTAGTAATAATAATAATATTAGTAATAATAATGATAATGTTGATATTAATCATATTAATACTAATAATAGTAGTTAATAATATTAAATCATTAATCACTTTTATTTTTTTAAGATTAAGGGTTCAGGGTGTTGGGCAACCTGGCTGAGAGGTGGAGGCGTGGGCGCCGGCGGCGGTGGAGGAAGGGAAGAGAGGGGAAAAATGGAGGTGGAGGCCAGGGAAGGGGAAACTAGGAGAAATGGGAGGTATAGGGTGGTAGAGCAGGAACCCCTGGTTGTTTTGGGGGTGGTGGTGGCGCTGCAAGCGGCGGTATGGCCGGCGGCGGTGGCACGAAGGTGGCGCAGGGCTGGAAGGGCTGTTTCGGGGAGGAATTTTTGCACGGCCAGGGCAACACGTGCGGCATAAGGCAGGGAGGCTACGGGGGGTGGTTGTGTAGAGGGAGGTGCAGGGAAGATCGTGGTGGCAAGGGTAGGCGGCAGGGGTGGCTGACGGCGAAGGAAATGGCGGCTGAAGGCGGGGCGGCGCGACGGGGTTTCTCTGGGTTCCAGGTTTTTCGAACCCGATTCAAGCAGTGGTTAGGGCTATTTATAGGCAAAATTGAACGGAAAACGACAAGCTTCGAGGGAGGTTAGGGGGGTTAGGTTCTTGCGTGTCCGGCGAGGTTGACCGGCGCAGGTCTGCTATTGCAGACCGAGACCCATCGGAGAAAAAGAAGAAGAGGATTGTGTGCGGGAATGGCTGAATCGATTGGTCACATCTGCAGGGAAGTCAACGGGGATGAAAGGGCGAAATGACCGGTGGAAATAGCGTGTCGTTGAAGCTAAGCTTCCCAGCGAGATTTTCGGTTGCAGACGGCGAAGACGACGACGTCGCGAGGAAGAAGAAGAGGAAGAGGCTGGACCGGCGGTCCAGGGGAAAAGAAAAAGGGCGTCCGCGTCGTTTTCCCTTATAAATGAAACGCGGCGTTTTTGGCGATTTTTGGGCAAAACTCGGCGTCCGCGTCGGTCTGGCAACGGCTATCTTATCCCTTATCGCTACGCGGCGTTTCAGCGACTTTAGCGCCGAAACGCGACGTTTTGTCTTACGAGCGGCTGGGTCGTTGGGCCGCGGGGGAGAGCTGGGCTGCGCAGGGTGCTGGGCCATCAGGCCGGCCCAAGTCGGGGGGAGAGTAGAAAAAAAAAAAAAGGAAGGGAAAGAAAAGGAAAAAGAGGGGAAAAATGGAGAAAAGGAAAAAGGAAAAAGAAGGGAAATTAGTGGTTGGATTAATTAGTATGATTTGGGTAATTTAGGATGTTTAATAAAATATAATTATCAAAATAATAATTAAATTCTATTTTTAGGTTAATTTAGGGATTTTTGAAAGAGTTTTCTTAAATTCCATTTTAAATTAACAACACACTCTAATTTTCTCCAATTAAATTATTTATAAATTTTATATTAATTTGAAACTATTTTATTCTTCTTAATTTAAATAAAGTAATTTATTTAATTGATTTCTAAAATAAAATCCTTAATTAGCTTAAAATACCACAATTCCTCCTATTTAAAACACTTTTAAATTTCTTTTTTGTTTAACCTAATTAACTTCCTCTTATTTTAATAAAAGTAAATTATTTTGGTTAAACTCCCTCATAAAATCTTATTTGATAATAGATAATAGAAATTAGGATTTTTGGGGCATTTCATTAATGATTCTTCTGTGTTACCTTGGACAACTATTTGAATAAGAAATATCTGATGATATTCGAACGATTAAAAGTAAATAATTATCTGATTATTGTGCTTTTGTGATCACCTTAATTAAGACACTAATACTTAAAGTGAAAGACCTCAAAATCGGGAATGGTGGCTCTTTAGGGGTCGCTACCCTAAAGATGTGGTTTAGCCCACGATTATTCTGGTATTTGCCAATGTGCCTTTGTGCCCCAACCAGGCCCTATATCTACTCTATCTAGCTCTACGAACCTAGTTAGGGGGTATGCATACTTATAGATTAGGTGTCCTTGTAGGTAGGGTACTGAGTTAGCTTTATGCACCAGTATGACCAGGGTACCTTTGCGTCCCTCGGTTGATAGTTGAAGGGGACTGAATAGCTTTTATGCACCAGTACGACCGGTGTACCTTTGTGTCCCAGGATCTTGATCTCTCTATCGAGGCAAATAAATGGAATCGATGTGCTAATTAAAAAGGGAAAAACACTAATCGTTAAAGTGAAAGATTAATGAGTCAAGCCTAGTTGAATTATATTATGAGTATCGAGCCACCAGGTATAATAGTGGCCCAGGATGTGTTTCCCTGGATGATGTATATTTATATTCTAATCCACCAGCCAGGATGGCGGGGGTCTCGAGCTCAATAAATTTGATTTGGCTATGAATAAATTATGGAAAAATATTGATCACTTATAGTGGAATACCATATGAGTCGGGGCCAGACCGATCCACCAGCGAATAATAATGGGGTTCCCGCACTCACACGAATAATTATAATCTGATATGATTGATAATGATGGACTAAGGGCTTAAGGCCCAGAAGTATCGATTGTTCTCTATGGCCTATTAATATCTGATTGATTCGTTAAGTATGTGGTTGTATGACTGTGGATATTAAGTATTTACCTTTCATTATGCGTGTATGTAGTATCGTGTGTTACATTACGGGCCTGTTGTTAAGTGTGATTTAAAGGGTAACTCAATACCGAAGTACTGAAGGGTTCCATTCGTGGGCCCCCTGCCTATTCAATGGGCAGTGTCCCTTGAAAGTCGATCTCAGGTGCTATTCAAGTGGGCTCTCAGGAAAAAGTGTAAGGGACTACCTGGTAAACCCTAGGATTGTACTCTTTCACCTTTAAAATTTATGGTTTCAACGTATTTGTTGATTTATAACCACCAGTGGTATATTATACTCTTATAAAATGTTTAAATGCGCTACTCTGATTTAATCATTGGTTTGAGTTTCTTGTAAGTTGTATTTTTCTCTTTTAGCCTTAGCACATGGTACTGGAACGGTAGGAGTGAACCGGTCTGGTACTAAGTGTAGCGGTAATATCCCCAAAATTCACAGTTTTATTATCTTACTTCTGCTAATTCTTTTTAATAAAACGAAATTTTTCAGTAGTGAATTTTGGGGGTGTTACAATAATAAGATAGAATCATAAAATGGTAACTATAATAGAAGGGAAATATGGTAATTATGATAATGGAGAAGGGAAATTTGGTATTTTTGATAATGGAGAAGGGTAGTTTGGTAATTATGATAATGGAGAAGGGTAATTTGGTAATTAACCAACTAAAGGGTAATTTGGTAATTTTGATAATGGATAAGGGTATTTTGGTAATTTGGATAATGGAGAAGGGTAGTTTGGTAATTATGATAATGGAGAAGAGAAAATTGGTAATTTAACCAACAAAAGGGTAATTTGGTAATTTGATAATGGAGAAGGGTAATTTGGTAATTATGATAATAGAGAAGGGTCAATTGGTAATTATGATAATGAAGAAGGGCAATTTGGCAATCTAACTAACCAAATAGGAAATATCCTAAGTGTAACAAATATGAAGGGTAATTAGAGACCTAATAAGTGTGGGAGATAAATTGGTAACTTAAACCAAGTGAGGGTGTAGCTATAGCCTTATATGTGCTATGTGTCTTATATACCTTGGATGCCATGTATAATGATATGTTGTATATCTTCTGTTATTGTTATAACTATTTTATGTGTAGCGCAGCTTAAAGTTGAGGTATACTCATGTACTTCCTTAGGGCACGTGTTTAATATGCATATGCTGTGAATTGTGATGCGATGTGATGTGGCCCTTTAGGACATGCATGCTAGAATATTTAATGTGGTAACATGGGATAGAAAGATGAAAAAGAAAAATGGGAGAGTAAGTTGACTAAAGGGAAGTAAGTTGGCCAACATAGGTGGGATTGACCTAAATATCCCATGATCCATGAGTGGAAGAATAAAATGGGACTTTAAATAAAATAAAAGAGTGGGTGAACTTTTTAGGGGAGAATCTAGGGTTTGTATAGGAGTTTTAGGGTTTTCTATGAAAACTTCAAGGGTTTTCATGGGATAATTCTTACGTAAGAAAGGTGCTAGGGTTTTGAGTGGCCAACTAAGATTTTACGGTCACATGTATAATTGGTGAGTATAATGATAGGATTTGGGTTGAATCTAAATGAGATGAGGTGTTGGACGATAAAAGAAAGGTTGTGCCACATAGGTCCAATTAGGGTTTCAAGGGAAAACCCTAGAGAGTGGTAGTGAGAGAATTTGAATGTCATAAGGTGATGGGCCTTAACCCACACCCTTAGGAGTTGGATTTTTGTTATGAGTAAATGAAAGGAGGAATGGATGTTGGGGTGTGATAAGAGGCGCAAAAGTCTCAAGATATAGGGCGAGCCCTCTCGGGAGGATAAGCATAGATGGTGTTAGTCGTGTATGTATAGGGTGAAATCAGTTGAATAAGACACTAATCATTTAAAGTTAAAGATTATTGAGTCAGGCCCAGACCGATCCACCGGTATATAATAGTGGTTAAGTGCGTTCTACCCTGTAAGTGACTGATCCACCAGCTATAATAGTAGGGGATCCCAACCTCGATAAACCAAACCCTAAGTTTGATAAGACATATAAAAGGCACTAAGTACTTACAGTGGAACACCATGAGAGTCGGGGCCAATCCGATCTACCGGCATAATAGTGGCCAGGAGCATTTTGCCCTGGAGACCGATCCATTGACGTATAATAGTGGTTAGGTGCATTCTGCCCTATATGTTACTGATCCAATGGCTATAATAGTGGGGTTCCCGCACTCACATAGATATATAAAATCCGAGATATGACTGAATAATGATGGACTAATGGCTTAAGGCCCAGAAGTATCGATTGTACGCTTTGACCTATTAATATTTGATGGACTTATTAAGTATGTGAATGTTATGTATGCACATCTCATTATATATGTATATAGTTTTGTATCATGTGTGGCATTGCGTGCCTACTTTTCAGTGTGTTTTAAAGGGTTACTTAATACCATAGTACTGAAGGATTTCATTCATGGGGCCCCTGCCTATTCAATGGGCAGTGTCCCTTGCAGATCCTTTTCAGGTGCCATTCAAGTGGGCAACGGGAAATAGCGTAAGGAACTATTCAAAAAGTCCTAGAATTGTACTCTTTCTCCTTTTAAACCCTAGTTTTAATGTGATCCTTATTTTTGTAACCACCATTGGTGGATTTTATTTTTTATAAATGGTTTACTATGCTACTCTGATTTAACTATGGTTTGAGTTTCTCATAAGTTGTATTTTTCTCTTTTAGCCTTAGCACTTAATAGTGGAACGGTAGGAGTGAACCGGTCTGGTACTAAGTGTGGTGCACTACTACAAATACGGGAAATAATAACGGGACATTAATAACGGTAGTTCGAAAACCGTTGTCAAACGCGTGAAAATTAATCGGCGGGAAGTTTTGATAACGGTTCTAGTTAAAAACCGTTATTAAAAGGGCAACGTTAAAATTTGGACGGATGTTTTAATAACGGTTTTATATAAACCGTTATTAAAAGAGGATTTAATAACGGTTCATATTAGAACCGTTGTCAAAAGTCAGAAGCTTTTAATGACGGTTCTTCCAGGAACCGTTATTAAAACCCCAAAATCAAACTTTTATTTCTCGCTCGGTTCTGTTTCGTGCCAAAATTTTTAGACTCTCTGCACTTTCGTTCTCTTGCTCTCCTTCCTTCTCCTTGCAAACCCTCGCACCGCCAACTCGCACCACCAGGCTCCTCTCAAGTAAAGGAAACCCTCGCACCGCCACACCTCTTCCATTGTTTCGAAGCTAGCTGGCACTTGCACCTTCATCCTCCGTCGTGTTTGAATCCCTTGCCTCTCTCAACATTCTGACCGTCGTGTTTGTAGCTAGCTCACTTTATGTATGTGTTTGTTCTTCCTCTCGTAACTTTTTATCTACTTATATAAATGCATGTCTGTCGCCAGGGTTTCGTTCGAAAATGTGTTGTTGAATGTGTTGGCTGAAAATTTTGCTGTTTATTGTTGAATTTGTTGCGTTATTGTTATATATTAACAAATGCATGTGTTGGCCGAGAGCTTTAAATATTATTGTTGTATTTGTTTGTATGGAGAATATAGATTCAACATTATTTAGAGCTACAACCATAATAAACAAAAGAGAAGGCATTATTGAGGTTATTTAGAGCTAGATTCAACTGTAAACTTTGGAGGGTCATAACTTTTTGTGCGACCTCGGATTTAGGTGATCTAGGAGGCTATTTTGGGTATTTTTTTGATATCTACGACGTGGCAGGTTTGGCCAATATCGGACCCCAAAAAAGGCCGTTTTGGCCTCTAAATTTAGGTTTTTTTGTGATACAACCTTTTTAGGGCCTTTTTTTACAAATTGAACCTTTAATTTAGGGTATGATGGTGTTATATAACCTCTTGATTATAGTGGTAACATATGTTGCCTACCTTTGTATTATTTTGTATGTAGGGTAATACATGTTTTCATTTATTTTAGTTTTTACTTTTATCAGAATTGTTTTTCCTCTATTGTTTATCTCTTTATTGTAATTATGGATGAGATAAGAGCTTCAGGTACCTCCAAAATTGAAGATCTTCGAGACAAAGGAACTTATGATGATGATGATGAAATTGAAGTTTTTAAGGGTTCAAGTGAAGAAGACGAGCAATGGATCTTATAGTCTAGAATAGATCGGTCAACATAGATCCAAGCCATGTATGTTTGCTTTTCCATATTTTTCTATTAATGAATCATGACATACCTAATGGCTAAATGTATATTAATTGAAACATGGGTGTTGTAGTTTTTCATCGATGACTATGCACGAGGCCAGCAATATAATGTTGATCAAATTGATGAAGTTAGAGGCCAAGCACGTGCACTCATTCATTCGGTAGCGATCTATATATTCTACATGCATTTTTAGGTTTGTATTTCGTCTATCAGCCTAGATATGTGAACTCTTTACTTTGGGGTGTAGAGCTACCAAGTTGTGGTATGCCCACTAATTTTATTGCAAGTATAGTTGGTGTATTGAGACATGCATACCAATTATATATTGATTGAAATTATGGTGTGATTGCAGATTTGGTATGAATTGATGTTATTTTACATTGCAGATTTGGTAATTGTTTTAACATACAGATTTGGTAACTGTGTATGTGGGCAGGAACAAAACTGCAAAAAAAAAAGTGGAGTTTTAATAACGGTTCTTATAAAAACCGTTATTAAAATGTAGGTTTTAATAACGGTTCTTCTAAAACCGTTATTAAAACTCCAGTTTTTAATAACGGTTTTTATAAGAACCGTTATTAAAACTCCAGTTTTTAATAACGGTTTTCATAAGAACCGTTATTAAAACCTACGTTTTAATAACGGTTTTCATCAGAACCGTTATTAAAAATTGGAGTTTTAATAACGGTTTTTAAGTAAAAACCGTTATTAAATATGAATTTTACGCACATATTCGCGGGTTTTTGTATATTTTTCATGACGGTTATGAACCATTATTAAAGATTTAATAACGGGCGATTCAATAACGGTTGAAAACCGTTATTAAAACTATAAAATAACCGTTATTAAAACCCCTTTCCGTGGTAGTGGTGGTAATATCCCCAAAATTTAAAGATTTTTTATTTTGCTTCTGCTAATTCTTTTTATAAAATGAAAATTTTCAGTAGTGAATTTTAGGGGTGTTACACTTACTTATTCCATATCTATGAGGTTGTGCATACCTATATAACATTATTTTAATTGTACTACTTTTGCAAGCGAATCTTTTTTTTTACATACATTGTATGTCTTGAGTGTGAACACGTGATTTCTTTTGGGTTAATATCACTAGTTGTATATTTATTAATAATATGATATTTTGCTTCAAATGCTAGGTTAGGAAATTAACATAGGCTCGTAGTCACTTTTGGTAATTGATGATTGTCAAGTTACTCTTTAAATTTTAAGTAGTTATTTATATATTAAGTAAATTCTTGGTGCTAGTAGACTGACCATGAGTTATATATGACGATTGATCTTATGCATGGTGGCGAACTAAAAAAATGATAGAAACATTAGTGCTAACAAAACATAAGCGAGTATAATTTTTATGCACTTATTTTGATGTTAATAAGTATGTCATTGTTAAATGTATAGGATCAGTTGACTAGAGAGTTGATATTATTTCCATTACTTTTTAGATTTCGTATTCAAGTAACTTGTCTGTCGTCTTTATTGTTTGTATGTATGTATGTAAGTGTATATATAAGTGTGTGTATATATATATTAATTATCTATTGTCCATAATAATTGGTTCCTAAAATATTAGTTTATGAGTATCTTACCCTTTAACCATTTCGTTTATAAGCCTATTGTTTTGTAAAAGGCTATTACTCTATATTTTTATCAAATAATATTTGATAAAATTATTTGTGGCAAAAATATGATTTATTTCTCTATATTTTAATTTAATAAATTGGGATCAAATGTTTTATTGATTGTATTGATTATTGTAATCACCTTTAACATATAATTATTTATGTTGTGTTTTTGTTAGTAGGATCATTTGATTGTTTTGTAACAGTAATTCAAAGGACGGGGTATGCCCTTATCGTCTCATTCAGTAGTGTGGGATTACTAATCAATATTGCTAGTTGAAATACCCCAGATATTTATAACTCTAATTTAGAATGTTCAGCCTTTTATCCAAAAATTTTAACATTTTAAATATTAATTTAATTACTTTTGTTAATTTGTAACCAACAAATCTAGATAAATTATTCAATAAATTATTATTATTATTTTATCTTACCCTTTTTATTTAAAATAACCATAAACCAATAATTTTACCTTAGTTATTTTCTAAATCTGATACCCTAAATTTGGATAAATTAATACTATCCTAAAAACCAAAATTTAACATAATTTTAATTTTAACCCTAAATTTATTTTCTATATGCTTTTTCTTCTTTTCCCTTTTCCTTTTTTTTCTTTCTTTGCTCTTTCCTTTTTTTTCTCCTTTCTCTTTTTTTCTTCCCCGGGCCAACCTACTCTTTCCACCCTTCTTTTTCTTTCTTCCCGTGCCCAGCCCAACCTTCCTTTCCTTTCTTCTTTTTCCACCGGCTTGCTTAGCCCAGCCGACTGACCTTCTCTTTTATTTCTTTTCTCCTTCTCGCCCCCGAGCCTCGACCCATTTTCCCTTCCCCATCTTTTCTCTCTTTCTCTCCCCAACCGACCTAGCCACCCCACCTCCTCTTTTTTTTCCCTTTCCTTCTTCCCTTCTCGACCTGCCTAGCCCCCAGCTCACCCATCCTCTTTTCTTTCCTTTCTCCTCCTTCTCTATTTGCACCCCTAGACACCTAACCACGCCCAACATCCCCTGCATCGCCTATGTCCGTGCATGCTAGCCTTCCCATTTCCCCTTCTAACCAAACCAGGTCTGCACCTATTCCCTCCTTGCGTCCTTTCCTTCCCTTTTTGGCCCTACAGTGTCATTTCCCTATACCTGCACTGGCCTACCCTATAATATCGCCTGCCAACCTACCAACCCTACACCACCATATCTAGCCTTCCCCTTTTCCCTACCACTCCCGCCTACCCCATTACACGCCTAAGGCTTGTCCTCTCCTCCTCCTCCTTCTCCTTTTATTATCCCTCACGCCCAACCTCTTCTCCCCCCGACCTCCTTTCTTTTTTATTTCTCACCTCTATTTTTCCTCACCATCTCCAGCAACACCCATCACCTCCACCACCTTCCCAGCCTCCACTATCAACTACCTCCCTCTTCCCTCCTTCCCTCCTTCCTCCTCCTCTGCCACCCTATTCTCCTTTACTTCCTTCCCTGTGATTCTTTTTGTTGATCCCTGTCCCCTAACACTAGTTGTAGCCCCAGCAACCACTCAGGGCAACAATATTTTTTGTCATAGCCACCCCCTCCAGTCGGAGCCACCACTCCCTCCACCCTGCAATCTCCTTACACGACCCAAACCACCACCTCAATGCTACTAACCATCTTTCTGCATCCCTTGCATCCAACCCCTTTACTCAACACACCACCACTACCTCCAACACGTTCTCTCAGCTGCCTCTTCCTAACTCCATTTCCTTCAGCACCGTAGCTATCCCCAACCTGCTTATCTCCAACCATAGCCACCACCCACTCCTACACTATCACCCTATAGCTACCCCATCACCACCTCCTTCCTTCTTCTTCTCCTTTCCCTTCTCTGCACCACCTCTTTCCTGTAGCCTGCACCATCGTTGTCGCTACCTTCGATCCTCCTACACCACACCACCTAACCACTACCATCTCCACCAGCCACACCTCCTGCACCCAATGGTCAAATCATCACCACCCAACCATCATCGATCGAGCCATCTCCCCCTCCCTACATGCATGGCTCATGCAGCATATATAGTGTGAGTTATGTTTTGATTTTTAAATTAATTTGGTAATGTTTAATATATAAGGTTACTTTGGTAAATTTGTATTTAATAAAAATAATTATTTCATTGGTCAAATATTAATATGGTAATTCCAATATTATTTTTAGCCAGTTACCGATAAATTTTATTTTTGCTCAAAATTAGGTAACCTTTATACTCCACTAAAATGTTTGGATATCATATGATAGTACATTAGGTTTTTCGCATGTAATTTGTGTTAGACACGATTTGTTACAATTAATTATGTGACTGTTATTGTTATCATAAAAAGTCGAAAAAGAAGGCATGTTATCCTATATAAACTATCATGTGTACAAAATGTGATTAAAATGGGACTAATGTTGGGAAGGGATGTTGTATGATATGTGCATTTGAAAATGTTAAGTTAAGCATGTTTAGATACACTTGTAGCAAAAATATTATTATCATGTGCCCTAGAGATAATTTGGTCATTTAAGCATATCATGTTATTTAACCTTAATCAGGATGTCTAATGTGCTATAAATATTGCTAAGAATGGTGGTAGGCGATCTACTGTTTTAGAAACACATGTTTTGGCATGATTATCAATATTACATAGTCTAGGGATATTTTGGTTATTTAGAGTGTACCATGATGAATATTCTAATAAACATACATGATATGTGTTAGTTGTTGATAAGTATGCGAATATGGGTTTTGTTGTTTTAGAAAAACATGTTTTAGCATGAATATCGATATTATATGGTCTAGGGGTATTTTGGTATTTTGGAGTGCACCATGATGAATATTCTAATAAACATGCATGATATGTGTTATATGTTGATAAGTATGAGAATATGTTTTTTTTAGAAACATATTTTTTAGCATGAGCATCAATATCATACAGTCTAGGGATATTTTGGTAATTTAAAGTGTATCATGATGAATATTCTAATAAACATGCATGATATATATTATTTGTTGTTAAGTATGAGAATAGGGGTTGTTTTACATTAGATATACCTATTTCAACATGATTATCATTATTGTATAGTATAGGGGTCATTTTGTTAATTTGGGGTATACCATAATGATTATTCTCATAAACATGCAGGATGTGTATAATTTATTGTTAAGCATGAGAATATATGTTTTGATGTTCTAGAAGCGCATGTTAGGGTTTTACATACAGAACTATGTATAAGGGCAAAATGGTCATTTGATGTGTATGGTAATTTAATTACATGATAAATAAATTAATTATGGTATGCTATCCTTTATTATGGCAAGTTGATAAATATAATGGAATTTGTAATGAAAACGGATGGCATAGTGATAACTTTAGCCTCAGGGGTGTTTTGTCATTTTTAACCTAAAGTGCCCAAGTGTGAGTAACTAAGCCTAAGATGGCCTTGATAGATTTTTTATATTGACATTGATAATAATCTTGATCATGGTTATCTCATAATGTTTGGAAATGAATATAAATGGTTACGTATGAAGAATTGGATCTATGTGATTAATATGTGTTTTTTTGTGGTCACGCTTATAACATACTAATATTTAAAGTGAAAAACCTTGAGATTGAGAATGGTGGCTCTTTAGGGATCACTACTCTAAAAACTTAGTTTAGCCCACAATTGTTATGGATTTTGCTGGTGTGCCTTAGTGCCCCAACTAGACTTATATCCTACTCTGTTGAGCTCTATGGGCCTAATTAGGGGGTATGCATACTTATAGATTATGTCTCTTTTTTGGTAGGACATTGTGTACCTTCGTGTACCAATGCAATCTAGGTACCTTTACATCCCTGAGTTAATAGTCGGTAGGATATTGTGCTGCCCTTGTGTGCCGGTATAACCGAGGTACCTTAGTCTCTTCAGATTCGTCTGATCTACCCTTGATTAAAATAAAAAAAATGGAAATAATTTTTTGGTTGGTTGGTATTAGCCTTTGTGCCTACCTGTGGTTTGTTAGTAGCTTTTATGCATACCAGTGGTTTTCGATAGTAGTCTTTATTCCTTCCTACAGTTCGATAGCATCCTTTGTGTCTACATTTGGTTCGATAGTAGCTTTTGTGCCTATTTGTCATGATGTGTGTTGTTGTTGGTTGTGTTGATAGGCCTACTTGTGTTATGAGAAGTTGTGGATTTGATGATGAGAATTGTGACTATGCTTATAACTTGAGAATGATGTTGCTTTCTAATTATACTAAGAAGAGCATATCTTGGATGCTCCATTGGTAAGCTTCATATTATTTCTAGATGAACGAGCATTGGTAGTATATGGTCTCAATGTTATGTGGTTATATGAACAATCTTTTGTGATCCAATTAATATATGCATAATCTAATGTTCATATATTGTTGTGGTGCATTTTATGTGTTCCATGCGAACCTTGCATATTAGTCTTATATAATGGGTTACTCAGTACTATTGTACTAAAGGGTTCATTTCTTAGGCCCCTGCTTTTTCAATAGGCAATGACATTTGCAGGTTAGCTTGTAAGATCTATTCAAGGTTATCTTTTGAGTTGAGAGTGTAGGGTTATCCGGTGTCTTTTGAGCTAGACAGTTCTGTACTTCTTACTGTTTTTATGTATTTTCTATCACTGACATTTTATAACCACTAATAGTTGATTTAATTTGAAATTTTATTAGATTGCTTTAACTCTCTTACTACTATGATTTACAATTTGGTTATGAATTTAAGTGGGATAAAGTTTTTATCCTTAGCACTTGTTAATAGAACAGTAGAGGAAACTGAACTTATACCAAGTGTGGCGGTAGCACCCCGTACTTTACTATTTTAGCTTCCACATTTAACTTTCAAAAATGAAAATTTTTACTTCATAAATTTGTGGGTGTTACGCTAGTAGTGCACTATGTGGGATGTTTTATTGGCCCTCACCAAACGACAAAGGGACCCTTGATTGGTTGTCATTATTGTTCCCTAGCCGCAGGGTCCCTAGCGGCCACAATCACTTCATTTATTGGTTTTTATTGATTATTTTATTTCTATGATTGGTTAATTGATTATTTTTCCCACTAGCCCTTTATGGTTTTGTGTTTAACTAATTAATATATGGTTTGCACTATATGCTCTTAACTACTTTTAATGATTAATTTATGACCACTTGTATTCTATATTTTTATGGTTATCCCTTTCATTAGTTTCTAGTATTTTATAAATTTAATTTGATTCATGTTTTGGCTGGTGGGACCAGTTACTTATTGAGTTATGGTTTGCTAACCCTTTTAATATTTTAGGCAAGTCATATGAGGCATGATATGAAGGTATGGAATCAAATATATTGGTGTTTGGATAGTCAAATAGATTAATAAATAGTTTATGATAATAATGTAACACTTGCCAAGTTAGCTTTATTTTGAACATAACCTTATTTATAATCTTGCTGAACTCTCTTTTCTATGCAATAATACAATTAGAAACGTTATTATCTTAGTGTATTTTTTTTTATCCTTGCTAGCTATATAAGTTCCTCGTTGCGTAACACTTTCCTCTTAGGTTGTGGGTTAGGGGTGTTACATATGGTTATATATTATGTGAATATATATGCTCCCACTCCATCAAAATTGTGGTTTTGACTTCCTTGCACCAGTTACAGAAAGATATTTCCTAGTTTTATAATTTTAATTCCTTGATTTTTGGCCAAATAATGACCTAACTTGATTGTTATTAAACATTTGAATCCCCCTCCCCCTTTCTTTATGTTGATATGTTTTGCACTTTGCTAAGGCTTTTTGTATCATGTACTTGAGCTTTTTTTCTTCCTTTCCTTATAGCCTCATTCCCATATTTGCAACCTTTTTCTTGTGTCTCCTCCATGAACCCACTGTTAATGGAGTGACAAAATCATCCATCTTTGTCAATTTGATTGAAGAATTGGCTTCTCATTTTGTTAGTTCTTCGACACAAACACAAGATCTTTTTATTTCCATGTTTTTTCCTATTGGTAAAATCCAAACATGGATGATGGTCTTGCAAACTTTTTTCGCTGAATGAATTTCAATAACTGAGCATTAGCCAAAAATAAACTAGAGAGAGAGAGAGAGAGAAAGGGATCAAAATGATCTTCAATCATTATACCTTGTACTTTTAACATAGTTTTTCATGAGGGGGAAATATAAATAGAAATGAATGAATTCATATCGCTTTATTTCCTTAATTCATATTAAGTCTGCCTTAACAATGTATTTTCACTTGATAACAAGGGAACTTATTCAAAGGTATAAAGAATATAATAGGTGGCGTTTTTGGCTACTAGAGGGTACATGTATGAGAACCTCCCCCCTTCTTCCGAGTTTTATATCTTCATATCTTACCATATACAAAAATATTGCAGTTGGCATTGTCGATTTAATATACCTCAATGATAGGTACTTTGTCGATGTAGAAGTAGCTAACTCAAGACCTATTTTTGAAAGGATATGCTTAAGGAATCTTCGACCTCCTTAATATGATTTAGATAGAAATTATAACAATTGATTAACAAAACTCAACTAAAATTTATGTTTGTTACTCGCATTTTCACTATAATACATTTTGTCTTAGAGAGATGAAACTAGGAGCCTTTCTATTGGACTTCCACACCTAGTGTAGATTGCAAGTCACAAACATCTTTTAAAGAAAAGGTATGTATAATTAAGAACATGGATGTATTGCTGGATAAATGTTGCATTGTTCCGATATTAATAATGTAACACCCTAGTTTTTTAGGACTACAAAATTTTGTTTATAAAGTTATGCAGGGAAGCTAAAACAATAAAAGTGAAGGGTGTTGTCACCACACTTGCTATAAGTCTGCTTACCATTACCATTATCATACCAAAGGATAAGGATAAAATCATTATTCTGCTTAGACTTATAACATGATTACAAGAATAAAAAAAGGAGGAAATAAAGATAAGTATTGTGCTATATAAAAGAAAAATCAATGATTACAAAACTTAAAAGAGAGAAAGAACAGGAGGACACAAGAGTCTAAATACAACCAAAATTAAATATACCAAAAGACACCAGATAGCCCTAGGCTCTCAACTAAACTACAAACTCTCGACTGAACTTGTAAGTTGACCTACAAAGACCATTGCCCATTGAATAAGTAGGAGCCCAAAAGAAACCCTTTAGTACAATGGTACTGAGCAACCATTTATACTAAACTAAAAAAATAATAATAAAACATAGAACACATGCAAGGCATCACTAGTGTTGCACGAGGATGAGGATGGGGATGGAGAGAAACACAAAATTGTTATTTCTTAAAAATTTAGAAAACAAGGACAGAAGGAAACTAAATTTTATATATATACATATTTTTTTAAAAATAGAACAAATCTACTAAAGTTAAGAGAAGAATAAAAAATCTTTAAAATACTACCTATATTAGTTGATGTAAACTATTAGTAAATTTTGTTTAAAAAATGAATTTGGTGCTTCTAGTACCGATTCTAACACCAAAAGTTTTCTGGGACAGAAAATGTTTTCGGGACTTTTCGGGGACAAGAAACAGCATCTGGGTGTCATTTTCATACTTTGTTGGGCATCACAATAATACATGGTATAAAACTTCAAATAGTACATGCCTCAATTAAAATACAATAATCATTCATATAACTACATACCACCAAGGCCATATACTATTTATGCTCGTTCATTAGGAATTAACTGAAACTTACCAATGGAACATCCAAGAGATGTTGCTTGTAGTATAATTAGAAACAACATCAACCCAAATTCCAAACAAGCAGCACATATTATATACATCATTATCAATAGCGATGAATCTCATAACACAAGTAGGTTCACGAGCAAAAATCAATAACAACTCATTGCATCAAAGGTAGGCACAAAGGTTGCTACCAGTACATAGGTAGAAACAAAGGTTGTTACTGACTAATCCAATAATTGTTTAAATTCGGTAATAATCATTTCAAATTTTATTTACATTGAGTTTAGGGGCCCCACTATTCTTAAACCAGTGGAATGGTATGAAGCACCTCTCAAGGACAACATACGTGAGCCACTATTATCATCTGATGGAACTAGCCCAATACCTTGATGGAGACTCATGTAATCTTCCACTTTAAATATTAATGTCTTATCTATTAGTTACTTATCTCAAATCATATTATTATTCAAGTTGAGTATAGGGCCCTACTATTCTTAATTCGGTAGAATGGGCCGAAGCACCTTTTGGGGACAACACACCTAAGCTATTATTATAATCCACTAGAATGGACCCAACACCTCTCAGGATAAAACATATCGGAGCCTTTATTCTTAAACCGGTGTAATGCTCTAAAGCACCTCTTAGGGATAACACATCTGAGCCACTACTATCATCTGATGGAACTGATCTAAGACCTCAACCCAACTCACACAATCTTTCACTTTAAATAATTAGTACCTTATTTATTGTTGATAATACAAGGTCATCTTACAAGAGTCATTCAATTGCAGGTCTTAAACTTGATAAACATATAAATCCAAGCTCATAAGTATTAAGGCTGACCTAGGCTCAATATTTCACATTCGGGCACATTAGGTTGAAAATGAACAAAATGCCCTTGAAGTTAAAATTACCACATTTACATCCTATTTAATTATTAAATCCATTTTATTTTTAGGTTTTCCATGAAAAGGGATAAAACATAATAATTAAATTAATTTATCATGCAGCTAGATTATTAGATAAGCCAAATGACCAATTTGTTCTTATTTAAGATTTTGCATATAAAACCCTAGCATGTGTATCGAATGCATCCAAGATCACATAATTTCATGCCTTAATAACATATGATACATATTAGACATGCTTGTCATGGTAAAAACCATACTACACATAAAATGACCAGATTGCCCTAGGGCACACATCTATGATTATCATTCTATAAATATATCTAAGCATACTCATCCTATGAATTTTCACACACATGGCATTATCCTAAAAATCATTTTACCATACTTATATAGCAGAAATATTTACATAGGATAATATGCTCTTTTTACAAATTTCAGGATATAACAAATAACACACAATTATAATTAAATAAACCATGCTTAACATGTTTCAATACAAAACCCTAATATGTTATCATATTAAATTTACCATTTTAGGAGAGTATAAAATTTACCTAAAATCTAGAAAAAACGCAAAATAGCGGTACTCTACTAAATACCACGAGATCTCGCCAATCAACTTTTGCTCCTAAAAATATTACCAAAAGACCATATTAATATTTAATGAATAAAATGGTAATTATAATAAAAATATTTATTTTTTCCAAAACTACCAAAATACCCTTACTTATTAATAATAGGTACCAAAAATTTTAAAATATAAACACATCACATTGCTTACGCAGCGTGAACCATGTGCACGCAAGAGGAGTTGGCTGGGCTAGCTGGATGAGGCAAGGGTGGAGATTGTGGTGATGGTTGCCGTTGTTAGGGAAGATGGTTGTGACTAGGAGGGTGGCTCGGTTGGAGGTTGATAGCTGGGTGGTGGCTAATGAATGCAAAAAAAAAAGAGGAAGGAAAAAGGAAGGGGGTATGTGGTTGCAAGGGAGGTGGTGTTATGAGGGTGGCAACGCACGATTGGAGGTGGGATAGTGGTGCATGCAAAGTGGTGATAGTGTATAGGTGGGTGGTGGCTGCTGGTGTGATGGCTGCGAGGTGGTGGAGGTGTTACAATAGAGAGTGTCAAAAGGATAAGGGTGCAATGGCATAAATTGTCATTGCCCTGAAAGATGTTGTAGGAGAAGCGGCCAAAGGGTTGAAGAAGGATTTGGTAAAAATTTCCGCAGGAAAGGAGATGAAGAAAAAACATTGTGGTAAGGGAGATGGAAGCAGAAAAAGAAGAAGAAGAAGGGGAAGTTGGCGGTGGTGAGTGTCGAGCAACCAAGAAAAGCTGAGAGAGGGGAGAGTTGGATGAGGTGGTGATCATTTTTGTCAAAACTAAGAAAATCATAGAGGGTAGGGGGAGATGCAACTAAACAAGGTTGAAAGGGGGGTTGTGTGAGAGTGGTGGTGGTGGTGGGGTGTGTGTGTGTATGTGTGTATTTATATGCAGGGTGAGTGGACTGGGGGTATGGTGATGGTGATGGGGATGGGGTATGGTTGAGTAGAGAGTGAGGGGTATGGGCATTGCGTGAGGTAAGAAAAATACTAGGAGAGTGGTCAAGGATAGAAGAAAAGAACTTGACATGTGAAAGGGGTAATTAGGGGTAAAAATAGTTTAGATAGATTAGGGTATCGAATAAAATTATATATCAAGTAAAAATAATTAGGTTTAGAATAGGTTTAACAAAATTAAATAGGTAAAATAATAGGAGAGAAATATGTAGGAATTTATTTAGGTTACAAGTCAAAGGTTAAAAGTAAATAATTAATCCAAGGTTTAAGGATTAGTTTTGAATAAAAAGGTTAACACCTAAAAAATATTATCAAATCTTGGTGTGTTACAAATAAGGTCATCAACTTAGACAAACACATAAAATATGGGGGATGCGGTTCACTTGATGAAGAAGGAATTATCCTAGCATAACATGTTGAAGCCATTAGAGAAACAAAAAAAAAGTTTTGAGCTTGTGAAACCAAGCTCTTGGGGATTGTTGGAGACTATAGAGTGCCTTAATTTAGTGACATATATGATTGGGTTTCATAGGATCAAAAAAACCTTTAGATTTTCCATGTAAGCCACTTAAGTCAAATCAACCCATTTAAAAAGGCATTGTTGATATCAACCTATCGGAGAGACCAACCATTGGTGATATCAATAGATAAAAAAAATGGAATAGTTTTGGGCTTAACAACATAATTGAAAGTGAAATATCTTTGCCACAAGATAAGCCTTAAACCCATCTATAGAGCCATAAGATTTTTGTTTAATGTGATAAACCCATTCATATCCGAAAATATTGGTGACAGTTGGACAAGGAACTAGAGACCAAGTTCAATTTTTCATTAGGGTTAAAAACTCATCCTACATAGCCTTTGTCCGTTTAGGAAATTTAGAAGCTTGATGATAGGTGGAAGGTTGGGAGGATGTGGAGGGTGTGACAATGTGCAGAGAAATGAAATAAACCTTTAGTGTGTGGCGTGGCATAAGAAAGTTAGGGAGACTAGACTTATGTTAAGTGTCGCATAGGTCCTATAGCAGTAACATCCACTATTTTATGATTATACCCCCTATTGAAATGATATTTTAGAGTAGTAAAAATAAGAGTATTGCACAACCTTAGAAGTTTGGGTCTCTTGTCAAGATAGACATAAGGAAATTGGTTTGAATAAGGTGGTAAAGGAAATCATCAACATATCCATAAATAAGAGTCCTGCCCTAAAAAATCTTAATAAAACATTTAGTTGGGTGAAACTCCATACAAAAATTACTATCTTTAGTTAGTAGAGAAACACTAAGTAATATTTTGGTGATAGTAGGAACATGAAGAACATTAAGAATACGAATGGGGCAAGGTTTTGTAAGAAAAAGATTAGAACCAACATAAAACAAGTAAGGTCATACCGTTTCATATGGCTAACTTATCATTGCATTGATATCGTGACTCAATTTTCATATTTAGCAAAACTGAAGTGAAATGATTGGTTAATATTGAATACGTGTACCAATTGGGATCCATCATATTTGAGAGAGTGATTGAATTGGTAAGAATTTGAGCATAGCATGTTCTAGGGTAGTCTTCTTCATTTAAATGGTTGTAGCAATTTATGGCATCGTGACCAAATTTTTTGCACATCTGAAACTATAGGTGCTTCCGTCTATGGTGATTATTCTAGTTGGTTCAATTACCATTGAATGTGGAAGATTTTTGTCTTTGTGATTGAGAGAAGGACCTCTTTTATGGTTGACTAATAGGTGAGTGATGAAAATTCTTATCATCAATGTGAGTTGAATGGGCAAAATGAAGGTTTCTAACACCTCTATTTTCTTCTTCTTATAATAGGAGACCAGTTAAATTATCCACACCATTAAGATTTGTATACATATTAAAAGATATTTTTTAAAGGGTCGTAAGATAATTCAGGCCTAAAGAGAATTTAATAAATGACATCTTATTCTGGAATAATGACAAAACATTCAGCTAATGAATCAACAATACTCCTCTTTTTCTCAGTGTACTTCTTCCTTATGAGATTTTCCTTATTAGTGGTTTGAAGTTGTTACTTAAGTTTTATAACACGAGCATGTGTTTGTGTGTGCCTAAAATGTGCATTCAATTGATCACCAAGCATAATAGAAAGTAGTGGATATATCCATGTAGCTAAGGAAACTATCAGATACGGTGGTTTTCTACCAAAGCATGACCAATTTGTTTTTCTTTTTCCAAACTGAATATGCAAGATTTGGAATAGCCTTGGGATTGTTTTCTTCAAATATGATGGTTTATGGGGGCACATCATTCATAAGGATGAACGATTCAATATCAAAGACTTTAAGTGTGAAAAGAATATTTCCATTTCAAATAATAAAACAATGGTTTCGTTTACTTTGATAGCTAGGTTTGGTAATTGAGTATCATAGAGAATGGAGATGAATTGTGCGGTAGTGAGAAGATTTTTTGAGTTAGCAAAGGAATACATTGGATCAGTTAAATGTGGTGTTAGCCATGCGGGCTCTAATATCATAATAAGCAAACAAAAGAATAATTTTGGTAGAGAATGCTTCTAATCAAACTTGATCAAAGGCTACACTTATATAATAGTTGAAATACCACTAAAATGAGGTAAATTATCCTTGATCATAGGAAAAATGTGATAAACATGTTAACTAGCATATCTTCAGCTATATCCTAAATTACAAGGATTTAGTTTATATTCACAAAGGTGAAAGTCTGACTAATTTGTTAGGTTGTTACAGTAAAGGTTTGTCATAATTTATAGTATGTTTGTTATATGATTGTGTGTAATCACGAGATGTAGTACTAATGGTGGATTGTGTTGGAGGAGGAATAGTTTAGAACATTCATGTGATGGAGCTCCTATACGTTTAAAATATTCCTTTATCCGCAGTGGATGGATGATTCATTACGGAAAGATATTATAGAAGGAAAAAGTTTAGACTTTGAAGAGTACTAGGATTTGCGTAGTTTTATGAGTTGATGCTTTTGGTTTTAGGATTGGTGGTCTTTATATGTCGATAGTTATGGCTGTGTAGGAACAGGATTTGCTTTAACTAAATTCAGTTCACTGGTTAGGATAGCTTGGCGTATGCATTTGTGTTCATATATTTAGACTTGATGGACACTGTAATCAAACTGTCTTGTTACTAGATTTTATTTCAGTCTACTATTTTGTGCTTAAGTGGTATATATTCTTTTAATTTTCTTAAGATTATGGAATGAACTTAACAGAAAAATCACGTGTTGTCACTTTCCTACTAGGGGTTTTGTCCACAATTAGTGTTTTCCTAATAGGAACATTCATTATAAGCTTTGTCTCTAAGGAAATAATACATATCTATTATTGTTGTTGATGTTTTATTGAAGTGTGTAATTGGAAGCCCACAAACCTGGAGGTTTTCAATTATCTGATAGATCATTTGTCGGCCGTGGAGTTGTGGCTCCAATTATTGTGTGAACGAAGAGGTGCTTACTAATATCGTGCAAAAACCAAATTATGTTTGTGCACCTAGGGATCATTTTAAAGGGGGTGGCGGTTTGTGCTTAGCGCACATTGGGGTCACAATCTTTCATGACCAGAAGTGTTTGTTTACTAGATAATGTGGTTCCAATCCCCCTTGTCTAATATTTTTTTATAGTAAAAGACATCAATAGTCTGTAAGCTAAGCTTGCGTAGATTATACGTTTTCTTCTTTAAATTCTGCATTTGTAACTTTCTTTCGCGAGGGGGGATGATGGCTTGTAAGGGGTAAGGGAATTAGATTTTTTTTTTTCCTCATCTAAATTTTTTGAACTTGATATGGCTTAATTAGTGTTGATGAAAATTAAACTAACCTGTAATTATTATAAAAATATTATTAATATTAATATTAGAGTCAATGGCAATTATTTTTATTACAATTATGAATGATGATAATAATGATTCTATTCAATATAAATATAATTTTTACTATGATTTATATATAGTAATATTTCTGTTATTATTATATTCATGTAAATAATATTTCTTATATTTATTATAATATTTAGGAAAATCCTATTAAAATATTCATTATAATAATTTATTATAAATATAATCAACATAAAAGCTACAATAATAATAATAATAATAATAATAATATAATTTTATTTATCTTAATATTATTTTTATAAGTATTAATTATAAGAATATATTAATAATAAAATTTATATTTTATTAAGCTTATTGTTATTATTTTATAAATGCTATTTTTATTATAATAATTATTTTAATAATATTATTTTCGTAAAAATCAATAAAAGTATCATTAAATACAAATATTGAAATTATACATATTATTGCATATATAATTATAATTATTAAAATAACAATAACAATAACACTATTTATTATAATAATAGTAATTTGCATACAAAATAGTAATATAATTTTATTTTTAGTGAAATTTTAATTATGATCATAAATAGTAATATGGTTTTAAATAAAATTTATTATTATTTTAAATATTAAAATTTATTACTATTAAATATAATAATTAATATTATTTTTTATTTTATTGATATAATTTCAATTATAATAATGATTAAAATAATTGTTAATATTATAATACTTTTATTAATATAAATATTATATAATAATAATAATTATTTTCTAATCTAATTTAATTAGCCCTAGCGTCAAAAGTAGAGCTAACAAAAGTTAACTCGGCCCGACATCACCGATAGAAATTGATTTGATTCATCTGAAAATTAATCAAAAAGAACCCAATAAATTATTAACCAGAAACCTATTTGACCTAACTCAATGTCTAATCGAATATCTTATATGATCAGAGTAATTATAAATTTGAAACCTATCTGACCCAATCTAACATCCTACTGATACTTGATATGATCTAAAAAACTAATCTTAAGCTTATACTCGACCCGATCCGAAGCTCATCCAAAACCTTACATAATCTAAAAACTATAAACCCAAAAATACCCAATTAAAGATTTTAATAAAATCATAAATTTTTAATATTATTTTATAATATATAATTCAATCATTTTCAAGTAAAGTATAAAAACATATATATGATTCACTAGACATATCCAAATGATCTAAAGTAGTAGGTTTACCATAGATTGGTAACTCAAGTTGGCCAGTTCTACTACCACTAAAGACAAAACATAAAAACAAAAATGTTTAAAGACTTCTTCTCATCAATTTATTTTTGTTAATGTAATGTGGTTTGAAGTTAAATGAAAATTTTAATAAGGTAGTAATATTGTTTTACTATAATTAAGGTCAAACTTAATATTTTTCTATTAGTATTATTACTATTCTTATAAATTTTGGCTATATGCTAAAAAAAAGACCCTAATAATACTTGTACATCAAGAGTAAATTGAACATATAACAACACTATTTCAAAGAAGATTCATGGAGCAATGCAATCAATGAAGAAATTCAACTTCTAGCATATGTTTCCTCACCGTCAATTATAAACTAAGATGAATTAATACACCTTGAATATGATTTTCCCCATTCAATAGCAACAAAATAATTATCTATACGAGTTGAAGCAGTATACATCTTTTGGATTAGAGAACATAATACAATATTATTATCAGATCTAATGTGTTTTGATATGATATAATTAGGATTAAAAAAATTAGTGAGTATTATTATTACTACTATTACTATGTATTTAATTATTATTAGTACAATTGTTATTGTTGTAATCATTATTATAGTTTTTATCATTAATTTTTTACTATTATTATTATTATTATTACTATTAAAAATCTATTAATATGATGTAATCTATTTATTATCAATGGCCACTATAACAGCTTATTATGTAAGGACTATATGATATATGAGTATAATATAAAATTAAAATAATATTCAAACTTTATATAATCTAGCTTATAATGGAAATAAATTACAAGTTATAGCTTAAAATAAATAAAATAAAAAGTAAATAATTCAACCAAAATGAAATTTAAATTAAAAATATCAATCACAATTTCACACGTCTGAGTATGATAGAATCAAATACAAAGAATAAAATACATCAAAATGACCAAACATAAAATAATTAGACATGATACATATTGAATTAAAAAAAATTCCATGAACATTGCTCAAATCCTAAATGACCCAAACCTGACCTAAAAGTAGAAAAATCCAAACTTATATGAACCTAACCCCACCCAAACCAAAAATACAGTAATTCAAATTTATTTGAAGCCAAGTCTATCTGTTTTTAAACTAATCTAACTAGGCCTGATATAATAAAATGACCTAAGACTATCCAACTTCAAAGATATTTGAATCAAACCTAATTCAATAAAATGACCCAACCTGAATCTAATCCAACCAACCCAATTACCAGTTCTAATCAAAAGGTTGGTGTGGCTTCCTCTGTCCAAGGAAGTTGCATGATCTTAATTGACCATCAACTAGATAACTTTATGAAGGATAAAAGTAGTAATGTTCAAACTTTAGTAATGAATAAATTTTGAGCCTATTGAGCACCTCTTACATGATTGCCCTTTTGTAAGTTCAATTTGGGTTTGCATAAAATGATTTTGGAGTCAGACTCAAAAGCTGCCATGGAAATCATAAGAGGTGACTGTGGGGTAATGCGTTGGAATGTAGGACTCGTTTGGGAGTGTGGATGTATACATCAAGAGGAAGTTGATATTAGATTATTTTATGTTTTCCACAAAGTGAATAAATTTAATAATTAATTATCCCATATGGCAATAGATACCCCCTTAGATTTTCATAGATTAATGTATCCCCCTCAAAAGATTCATCGTGTATTATATAATGATTCAATTTGAACCCAAAAAGAACTTAACCCTTACTTATACAAAATCCAGCTAATGGTTCAATTTGGACCTAATCTTTACTCAAACATAATTCTAAATATAACCTAAACTAAAGCCAAATTAGATCTAAAAAGGTAAATTTTTACCTCATATAAAATGTTATATAAACATTAATAAATTATCTTATTAATAAAGTTGTATGTTAAAATTTTAATATTTAACCCATATAATAATAAATAAAACAAAACTAGTAAAACTTTAATCAACTCACTTTATTTCAATATCATATTAACATATAAAATATTAATCACAAATTCACATTACCTCCAAATATAAAATAATGACAAAAAAAGTTTAAGTTTGATACAATCAAACACAAAAAATAAAATAAACCAAAATGACCAAGCTTGAAATAATTTGACATGATGCATATTAAAATGGGAAAAAATAGCACAAACATGGCTCAAATTTGAAATGATCTAAATTCTATCCAA
Organism: Tamarix chinensis; assembly: GCA_030549775.1. Classification (NCBI taxonomy): domain Eukaryota; kingdom Viridiplantae; phylum Streptophyta; class Magnoliopsida; order Caryophyllales; family Tamaricaceae; genus Tamarix; species Tamarix chinensis. The sequence goes on from CM060175.1 coordinate 96,263,519, forward strand.
ACTTGACCTAAAAAGTAGAAAAATCTAAACATATCCTAATCATATCCATACCCAAATTGAAAATAAAGTAATCTAAATTTACCCGAATCTTAGCCAATCCATTCTTAAACCAACCCAAGACAGTATGATAGAATGAACCAAGATTACCCAACTCTGAAGCTATATGAATCAAACTTGATCTAGCCCAATTTGATAAAATAACATAAATTTACTTGAAACCAAGATGACCCAATCATCGTATGATCCGACCTAATCGATTATCAGCTCTAGTCAAAAGGTTGGTGTGGCTTCCTCCATCCAAGGAAGCTTCATGATCTTAATTGACTATCTAATTGGATAATTTTATGAAGGATAAAAATAGTAATGTTTAAACTTTAGTAATGAATACATTTTGAACCCATTGAGCACCTTTGTGTGATTTCCCTTTTGCAAGTTCAGTTTAAGAGGTCTTTGAGGACCCAGTTGATGATTTCACTACTTTTGATTCATTGTGTGGGGAAGAGTGAAATTTATCTGTACTGGGTGTTTGGGTGAAGAGTCATGTTGTCCGAATGATGTTTTTACCTGGATACCCTTTTTAGACTCTTTGATCCACGGTATCTCTTTGTAGTATTTTGTTATTGTAATCTAGAGTTAATCTCCAAACTAGTATTTGGTATGATGAAATTTCTCTCATTTTTAGTTTTATCCTGTTGAGCATTTTAAATTATGTAGCCTTGTGATTGACATAAGGTTGGAATGGCAAGCCCGACTTATGTCAATTACGGCGGTAACACCCGATTATTTTAATTATGCTTTCGTTGTAAAACAAAATATTTCGGTAGTAATTTTTGGGGTGTTACAAGAGGTTTAGGCAATCTACCAAGTATAAAACCCCCAAAATTCACTACTAAAAAATTTCATTTAATGAAAAGGTTTAACGGAAGGGAAATAACAAAACTATGAATTCTGGGGATATTACCACCGTGGACTCGTTAGCGGTGATCCTTAGGGAAAAATGCAGCAGCTCGGTGAAGCGGGCATGATATTGTCGTACTGTCATGGACCCTTGGGAGAGCTGCATAAACTCCTAGAGGTTGTTCCTCTTTAGGCTCTCGAGGTAGAATCTGGAGTAGAGGACGATCTTGAATGCCTCCCAAGATTCCAAGGGCCCGATCGGGTACGGTGCTCTACCCACCAGGCGTTTGCCACGCCTCTCAAGAAGAAGGCTACTATGCTAGGTTGCCAAGTTGGGGGGACATTCCACTGCCTCAAAAGTGTGATTCACATCTCGGATCCACCCTTTGAGGATCATGGGGTCCTCCTCGCCAGAGTATGTCAAAGGGTGATGCCCGATGACCCTCTGGAGCCAATCCTTACCAGCGCCCTCACAGTGGTGGGGGTATGAAGTCGACACCAAGGGCTGGCAATGAAAAAATTCCATGAAGGCTTCGAAGGCCTCCTCTAGGCACCCTACTCGGTCGTTCATCATTCGTGGAAGCTGCACAAGAAAATGAACGTTAGGGGTGAACCCTTTTTTGTTCAAAACACTTATTTCACGCTATTTCTCTTTTTCATACAATCTCTGACCTACCCCTTCATTTCCTCACTATAGCCCGGACTCAGGAACTTTAAAAACAAGAGAGTCTCATTAAGGTATGAAAACACTTCAAAATCCAATAAAAACTTTGTAAATCAAATTCTGCTTCGAAAAATAGACGTGGTTTCAAGGACCAACACTCTGATACCAACTTGTAACACCCCCAAAATTCACTACTAAAAAATTTCGTTTAATAAAAAGGTTTAACGGAAGTGAAATAATAAAAATATGAATTATAGGGATATTATCGCCATACTTAGTACCGAATCAGTTCAGTACCGAACCGGTTCACTCCTACTGTTCCAGTACCAAGTCCTAAGGCTGAAAAGGATTATCATCAAACTCAAGTCAATACTTAAAATGAGAATTCATAAAAGGACTGAATCATTCACCATACAGAAATCGGAGTGCGGCTAAAAGAGTTATAATTCAAGGAGTAAGTAATCAAAGTTCCTAAAGATAGAAAATACCGTACAATAGAATAGATCTAAAATAAAACAATACAGAGTAAAATGAAATGAAAGATAGAATTCGGCCAGGTCACTCTCGATCCCCAGGCCAAGTCTAGGCTCAACTCTCAGCCCCGCCCGATGCCTCGTAAGTGTCGTAGGCATCGAATATATCATCTCCTACCTACACAAAATCAAGTGGGCCCTTTGCTCATGGAAATGAGCAGCACCTATAAAACGGGTGGTCAGTACACTACGTACTGAACAAGGTAATCATGCAACTAAGGCCAGCCATATACAGCATATAACACAAGCATAATCATATATGCAGCATACCGTAATACAGATAATAAAGGTCGGATTACAGTTCAGACAACTTATTCTTTAGATCAATAGTCATCATATTCATTTCACACATACTCTTTATCAATCTATGTGAGTGTGGGAACCCAACTATTATAGTTGGTGGACCAGAATACATACAGGGTTGAACTTTATTGACCACTATTATTATCGGTGGACCAGTCTCCAGGGAAGAGCGATCCTGGCCACTATTATTCGCTGGTGGACCGGTCTGGCCCTTATTTACATGGTGTTTCACTGTAATTACTTAGTGTCTTTCCCATGTCTTATCATACTTACATTTGGTTTGTTGAGCATGGGATCTCCCACTATTATAGTCGGTGGACCAAAAAACATGCAGGGCAAAATGCTCATGGCCACTATTATTTGTCGCTGGATCGGTCTTTAAGGCACTCTGGCTCCTGGCCACTATTATTCACTGGTGGAACGGTTTGGGCCTGGCTCAAAAATCTTTCTCTTTAAATGATTAGTACCTTATTCGTGTCTTATTCGACAAATATTTCATCCTTGTCATGCATGTCACCAACCTTCTACTTCTATCCTCCCAAGAGAGCCCGTCTTATACCTTGAGACTTCTACGCCTCTTATCACACCCCGACATCCATTCCTCCTTCCATTTACTCATAACGAAAATCCAACTCCTAAGGGTGTGGGTTAAGGCCCATCACCTTATGACATCCAAATTCACTTACTACCACTCTCTAGGGTTTTCCCTTAAAACCCTAATTGGACCTATGTGGTCAAACCTTCCTTGACTTACACTACCATTATTCTTTTATCGCCCAACACCTCATCTCATTTAGATTTAACCCAAATTATATCACTTTACTCACCGATTACACATGTGACCGAGAAACCCTAGTTGGCCACTCCAAACCCTAGCACCTTTCTTCCCCCACAAGTCACCTCTCTATTTTTCACCCAACATCTCTTATTTCCCATTGCACGCATACTCATCCCTCATATGATAAGCTTCCACTCTTATCCCATACTCCACTCTTCCTCAATTATTTTTACCCTCACATTTTCCCTCAGATTAGGGTTTCCTCCCAAAACCCTAATTAGGTCCCCTATACACCCTTATACCAACCTACATACTATTTTTCATCCTAAGTCTCTAATCACTCCACAACTCTCCCCTTACCTTACTTATATCCTAAGACAACTTTTCTCACGTAAAGATCATCCCCATGCAGACTCCATCCATCCCATGCAAACCCTAGAAATTTCCCATGCAAGATTCACATCACTCGTTCATTTTGATCATAACTGCCTTTTATTTTTCCCCCTCATGGACCATGAGATAACAAGGTTAATCTCATGTCCCCTTAGTCAACTCACTTTCCATTTTTTCCATTTTTATCCTTCACCTCATATCATATTATTAAACATCCTAGCATGCATGTCCGAGAGGGTCACATCATATAACATCATAATCACAACATATATAATCATTATACACATGCCATAAGGAATTCACATAAGCATACCTCAACTCCAAGCTATGCTACAAGTAATTAGGCATCATAATCACAAGTACACAACATGGCATAACACATGGCACACAAGACACATAATTCACACATAGTTGTTCTTAGCCACATCCTTACCTAATACGACACCAGTCTTGGAGCACGTTCCTATGCCTCCTTAGGATTTTGACTTGATTCACCTATAAGAGGGAAATACTATGGATTAATTTCCCTCTTACAAAAATTACCATTATTCCTACCTTACCTTTATCATAACCTATTATTAGGGCTAAAAATGATAATAGTAGTTTTGCAAGTAAAAGTAGGGTTATTATTCTTAAAGTAGCTAATCATGTTACTACTAATCCAAATAGGTCTTAGTAGCTACAAGGTTTATGTTAAAGTAATTATAGCGATATTCATATTATTAAAGGTAATAGTTTCAATATTACTAATAATAATAGTTGTTGTTGTAGTGATAATACTAATATCAACCCAAATCCTAGTAATAATAATAATAGTGATATTAGTAATATAAAAGTAGTGACCATAATGATACTAATAATAATAATGCTAGTAGTGGTAGTAGGGTTAGTGGTATATGAAATATTAATAATAATGACAAGGTAATAATAATAATAATAATAATAATAATAATAATAATAATAATGATGATGATGATGATAATAATAATAATAGTTCCAATCTTAAGAATAATGCTAACAAAGGTCCTAATAATCATAATAGTAGTAGCCTTAGTGATAATATGGTTAATAATAATAATAATAGTAACAATAAAAATAATAATGTTAAGAATAATACTAATAATAATCAAAATGGTAATAGTGATATGAGGATTCAAATATTTACAATAATAATAAAAGTGATAATATGCCTAGGTTAGTATTAATAATAATGATGATGATGATGATGATGATATTAATAGTAATAGTAATAAGTAATAATAATAATGATAATAATTAAAATTATAATCATAACAATAAGGTTGCCGACCCTTAATAATAATAATATTAGTTAGAATAATTTTGAAGTTAGGTTAAATAATAATAATGATAACATAATAATAATAATAATAATAATGGTAATAATATTATTATTATTAATATTACTAAAAATTACTAACACTTGTATAAAAAAGGTTTAGGGGTTGGGGAGGTTAGAGTACCACCTAGGGATGGTGGAGGCACCGGTGGCAGCACACGGTGGCAGCGGTGGAGGGAGAAAAGAGAGGGAGAGGTGGTTGTATAGTCTAGGAGAGAGGGAATAAGGGGTGATTGAGGTGGTGGTGGGTGCCTCAGGTGGAGAGGGTTGGAATGAAGGTGGTGGTGCAGCCAAAGGGGGTGGCGCACGGTTGAGGGTGCGGTAGCTGAAGGTGGTGGAGAGAGGAGAAGGGAGAAGGAGAAGGTGGCAGGAATTAGGGAGGTGTGGGGAGTAGAGGAAGCTCCCCTGGTTGTTTTGGAGGATAGAGAGAGTGGTTATTACGGCAGAATAGGCGGCTGACAGTGGTACGAAGGGCAGCGATGGTTGATGTGGGGTTGATCGGGAGGGGGACTTTGCACAGCTAGGGCGGCTCGTGCAGGACAAATTGAGGGCGGAGGAAGGCATGGTTTGGTAGAGGGTGATGCAGGGAACAACTCTATGGGTGGCTCGGACGACGGAGACGGGGCGGTTGTCTAATCGAAATGTGGCGCAAAGGGTGGGAAAATTGGGTTGCGAGGGGTTGGCCCAATTGGGGAAGAAGGAGAGAAAGAAAGGGAGAAAGGAGGGAAAAGAAAGAAAAAATGAAAAAGAAAGAGAAAAGGGGAAAAAAGAAAAGGGACAAGGAAAATGATGGGTTGGTTGGGTGTTTAAGATATTTTGGTATTTTTGACTATTTAAAATAATAATATTTAGAAAAATAATAATTAAATTCCTTTTTAGATTAATTTTGGCTATTTTGAATAATTTTTCCTTAAATTCCATTTTATTTATTATTTTTCTCTTGATTTGCCTTAATTAATTCCCTTTATTTTAATAAAATAATTTTTTAATTAATTTTCCTAATAAATCCTTATTTTGTCATAATCTCCTAAATTAGAATGTTGGGGTATTGCACCAAAGCTTGGTTATCCTTAGGGATCTACGTTTGCACGAAGTGATTTTGGAGTCAAACTTCAAAGTTGTCATCAACATCATCAAGGGTGACTCTGAGGTACTTTGTAAAATTAAAGGGCTCATTTAGGAGTATAGGTGTATACTTTAGGATTAGGATGATATTAGGTTATTCAATGTTTTCCGCAAAGTAAATAAATGCACTGATAAATTATCATATATGATGATTGATTTCCTCTTAGGTTTGCATAGATTAATTTATCACCCTCACAAGATTGATCGTGTCTTACGTAATGATGTTTTGGGCATCTATTTTCTGAGATTTCACAATGTATAACTAGACATAAGTCCTTTTATTCAAAAAAATTGAGTGACTATTTTATGATGACATTTAGAAATGAAGAATTAGATCATTATGTGGATGAAGGCGGACTTTATGGACAACCATTTTTTTTTAACTCTTTATGGAGGTCAAATTTTGGATTCATAAGTGTCTTCTGAGGTAGGTATAAAGTACTATATAGGTGGTGATACCATAGAGGTATAATAATATAGAAACAGAGAGAAAAATGATTCAACCATGAGACTTTAGATATTCATGATCTAACCTATATCACTAACCCAAACCTCATCAGGATCATTAATATGTGGATGGAGGAGCAAAAGACTTGATAAAGCTAACTAAACTTAGATGAATTGATCAAAAACTTGAGTTTTGCTTAAAATTGTAAATCCAATGTCAACTCAAAACCTGAAGCGATCCGAAACTAACCCAAGTTTAACTAATCTGATAATGAATTGCACCAGAATGACTCAAATTGAAATAACTCAACATGAAAAGAACCTAACTTATACTCGTACAAAAGCAATTATAATGAATCAATTTGAACTCGGCACATACTCAAAAATAATTTCAACTATAGCCAATTTTGATTCAAACAGCTAAATTTTACCTCATATAAATTACTACATAAACATCAATAAATTAACTTATTAATAAAATTTATTGCTAAGAAATTAATATACAACCCATATAACAATAAATAAAATAAAGACGTTGTTTGACTCACTTTATTTTAATATCATATTAACATCAAACATATTACATTATTATTGTTGTTGATGTTGTTGTTGTTGTAAATTATAATGATAATAATAATGTTTATATTTTCATTTATTATAATAATACTGATTATTATATTTCTAAAAATGATAATCATCATTATTATTCAAAATATAATAGCAACAATAATTATTATAGTTAATGTGATCATTATACTTAGTATAACATTCATAATAACAATGATAATACTAATTACATATTTTATTATAAAAATGGGTTACATCATTACTTATATTATGATAATAACTAGTATAATAAGAATAAAAATAACATTAAATTTAGAATTAATTGACCTGACCCAAATATGATATGATCTGGAATTTGTAGACTAAAATCGATCCGACCTAAATTCGATCTAACCTAGAGTCTGTAGATCGAAACCAACCTAGAAGAACTTTGATGGGTGAGATTTGGACCTAATCTGATATTTTACTGATCTAAAATAATCTAATCTAATATTAATGTGATCGGAATTATTATTATCCAAATTATACCCAAATTTAAAAAACATTCGATCTAAATTTAAATTTAAATTTAATTGTCTCAAATTGACTAGGCCCAAATCTGAATTATATGACTCGTTTGGGGGGGGGCGACTCATATAAAAGAAATGCACGCTATTTGCTATCCACGGAATCATTCTTTTGGACTTGACCCAATTGAAGGAAGAAGGGATCTTTTAATGGGATTAATAGTTATCGGGCCTTTGTAGGTTTGGAATGCATGAAAACTTTTGGGCTTAATCCACTATTCTAACTCGTTTGGGGCACTTGGGATGTCCGAGGTTGAGTAGTTACGTAAAGAATGTTTTTTCGATTAGTCCAATGGGCAGAGGTTTTGTATGTCCTTCAATTTTATAAGGCACTTGTCTATTTTTTATCTTTTGATGATGTAACTTTGGAGGAGAAAAAAATTGAAAAAACCAGCAGAAGAATATTATTTCTTAACAAAATAAAGTCCATCTGTCGTAATTTACTCACCAAGCGCTTTTTCTTTTTCTTTTTTTTCCTTCTGCAATTTCACGATCGAGTCAATGCCTCAATGGTCGGGGCTTTTTTGTTAAAGATAAAATAGCCTAGCAAGACTCAAGGACCATGTCAGTGCTGTTAATGGATTGAACATATATACTTTCTTATATTTAAAATTTTAGATCAAATTTTAAAAAAATTAATTAAATTACAAGTCGGATATTATTGATAATAAATTATCTAATCGATAGATAACAAATTAATCTAATTTAAATTAAAGTAAATCTAGTAATAAATTAAAATGATGATAAAATATGATAAGAATTTAATCTGAATCTTACATCATAGTATATCTGATTAGTACTTTTAAATTTCTTATAATATTTTATTCTTTAACAAAATGTATATGCTTAAATAAATAATCAGCAATAAACAAGCTAAAAATATATAATTCATGAAGATATAGAATATTTTTTATAAATTTTCTACCTTGATTAAATTCTCTACTCTTAATTCTCATTCTTTAAATTGTATTAATGGTGGTGAAAAATATATATAATAAAATAAAATAAATAAAAAATTATAAGATGAAGTATTTATATTTCGTATTTATAAGATGAAGTATTCTATTTGTTTAATTTTCGTTAGTCGAAATGATTATTTAAAATTTTGAGTTGGATTGATTTGAAGGATGCGAGTATGAGGTTGGTTTCAATCAAATCAACAGCCTTATCAATTCTGAGTGCATGTGTACCAAAATTCGTCATTCCGTCTGGTTAACTCTTCGATCGCCGATTCCTCCAAAATTGCTTATGTTTCTATGGGGACTTGTTTTGCTTAAATATCAGAGCCATACGTTTCGGGAACCTCATGCCCAACGTGGGCTATTAAAACAAATGCTGTGGGACAATTTTGGCTCCAATGTTGCCAACTGCTCTAATGTTTACGTTAATGACTACAAATGTTATTTACTCCTACTTACTTGACCTCAACTAATATGATTCACTATTCTTTTAAATTTTAAAACTTATTTTTTATTTTTTCCCAATTTAATACAAAGTGAATTAAAAATATATATATACAAAATGATTCATATATCTTATTTATTTCCTGTTATTTTGGTATATTATTTATTATACCAAGCCTCTGACTAAATCATATATACAAAGTGGTTAACCTATCTTATTTTCTGTGTTGTTTAGTCCAGTGGCCTTTGTGCTTCACTTCCATGTATCTCATCTGGTACACGAAGTGCATGCCCTCCCTCCCCCAATTATGTATCATGCAAACAAACAAAAAAAGGGTATATGCGACAATGTGAGAAAATTTTCGTATGGCATATGAGATGCTGCCTGTGGGGAAAAAGACCATCCCCAACGAAGGAGCACGACAAAGGATAAGATTATTTGGGATGCGAAATACTCATGCACGGAAAAGGATGGACAAAGAGTTCGGGAAGAAAGGAGGAAAATTATTATTTGGGGTGTAAATAATGAACTGATTGATTAAATATTTAAATAAATTTTAATATCCAACAGAGATATATAACAATAAAAATTGATTGGGCGATTATAAATGAGGCAAAAAAAATTTTGGGCGAGTTCAGGTGTTGGGAAATACGAATAATCAAATTTAAGATTTTTCTAATTAATTACTACAACATCCTAATAGGTCCTTGGAATTCTGAATTGGAATACAATTGCTTTCTTTTAGAAAGCTAGCCACATCATGCAAACATATTACGCAATTCAATGACTTTAGAGAACAGTTTTTTTTTTCTTTTATTTGGAGTCCTCAACATTAGGCATCTTTACTACCAAGTGTGCTTATAATGTTGGATTATCGTCCAATATTGGACTAATACATAAATTATACGAATTACGGGTCATCGTATAAGTTAACTCAAACAAAATTGAATAGATTTAAGTATAAAGAATTAGTGTTTAATTAATTAGATGCAGACCTATATATAGAAACTTTGATAATTCTAGATTATTAATTGACCAAACTAGAATGATTCGTTAAATAACATATCAATTATCTATATACATGATCATAGTCTTTGGGCTATACACACCTCATTTTAATTGATCATTGTTAGTCATTACAAATAAACAAGCGTGTGTCTGATTCAAAAGACTACAATATCGCCCATACGGATATTCACCGCAACAATATTAGTATATTATGACGATATTTTTTACGACGAATAAAGTCGCCATAATAGACACGTCTATTGCAACGACAAGTCGTAAGTAAATGAGCGATTTGACAAGTGAAAAAAATAAGGCTACAACGACGATCGAACGTCTTTGTATGCTTATTGTGACAACTAATAATTAAATTTACTCTACCCTTGTAATTTTTAAAATTAATGTGTGAAAAAAAATATATATATATAAGATACTGCAACAACGGGGTTGTCGTAGCATAGTAAAAATATTTCCCTTCCACTTTTTCTAGCAACAAAAAAATATCTTTAACAGCGATGCGTTGTCGCTATAAGGGGAGAATCGTCATCATAGGCTGTGGTGGGAATTTTCTCCCCTCCTGAAAATTATTGCAGAAAAAATTTTAGTTAGGGTATATTATAGCAACTAGTCAATGTTATAGAGTATAGTGTTATTGTAGTATATTTAATCAAAACCTTGTTGTTTGTTTAAATGGGGGGTCTACTATAGTGACCCTGTCGTTACAGTAGATGGGGAGAAATCGATGCGGTAGAAGTAAGTTATATATACAAAAAAAATCCTACCTATCGTCGTCCTCGCCATTCCTCTCTCTCATTTTCTTGTCAATGCAACTCCATTTTGCTACCTCTTTCTTGCCTATGTAGTATATTATGGATTTAATTATTTTCTTTTATTAAAAAAATTGTCAAAATCTTGTATTTTATTGTTATTTTTTACTTTTAATTTCAAATTTTTTAGTGTTTTTATGGTTTCTATGGCAACCACCACCACCACCACTATCCCTTTGCATCACATTCTCCATGTCATTATCTCACTTTAATCTTTGTTGTTTACTTTTTATTTAGTCCAACTTGTTTTAATTATTAATTTATTAGAGCTAACAATTTTTTCCTTAATTGTTGGTTTAATTGTATGTCACCGGAGAAGTGTGAGTCGCCACCTTCTAATGATGTTGTATGTTTTTTTTAATTATGAGAGTTTAAAAAATTATGATGAAATAATTAAGTGGGATGATAAAATAATAAAATATTGTTGGCCATAAATAATTTATTATTAAAATTTAAAACAATAACAATATAAAATTATTAGATAATAAATTATTTTTAATCTTAGATAAAGTATTATTAATAGAGTGGAATATTAAAATAATGAAAATGAGAATTAAAAAAATATTTTGGACTTTAAAATTTAATGATTAAATAATTAAGTGGAATAATAAGTATTGTTGACCATAAATAATTGACTGTTAAAATTTAAAATAATAAGAATATAAAATTATTCGATAACAAATTATTTCTAACTTTAGATAAATTATTATTGATAGAGTGGAATAATAAGATAATAAAAATGTAACTTAATAAAATATTGTTAAATATTAAAAAATTTATGATTAAATAATTAAGTGGAATAATAAGATAATAAAACTTTAAAATAATAAAATATTATTAGATTTTAAAAATTTATGGTTAAATAATTAAGTGGAATAATAAGATAATAAAAATTTAAAGTAATAAGATATTATTGGCCATAAATAATTGATTATTAAAATTTAAAACAATAAAAATATAAAATTATTAGACAATAAATTATTTTTAACATTAGATAAAATATTATTAATAGATTGGAATAATAACATAATGAAAATGAGAATTAAAAAAATATGATTGGACTTTAAAAATTTATGATTAAATAATTAAGCGGAATAATAAGATATTTTTTACCATAAATAATTGATTGTTAAAATTTAAAACAATAAGAATATAAAATTATTAGATAATAAATTATTTCTAACTTTAGATAAAGTATTACTAATAGAGTGGAATAATAAGATAATAAAAATTTAACTTAATAAAATATTACTAAATATTAAAAAATTATGATTAAATAATTAAGTGGTTTAACAAGATAATAAAACTTTAAAATAATAAGATATTGGTCGCCTTAAATAATTTATTATCTAATAATTTGAAAATTTATGATTAAATAATTAATAATTAGATAATAACAATGAGAATTAGTAAAATATTATTAGAATTTCAAATTTTATGTTGATGATCTATTTAATGGTTCTCATTGGTAAGTTCTTTGAGAAATCAACATCGTCATATATGGGATCTAAACAACAAGTAGATTGATGTTGCAGACGGGGTTGACTCGTTTACTATTGATTTGATAATTAAAGCAAATGACCTTGATAACTTAACTTTTTTTAGCATCATAATGTCAGAAGTGATGAAGTCCCAACCAATGATCCTCCTAACGATGAGTTCATACCTAGTACGCTAGATAATATTGTTGATATGGATGAGGATGCTTCAAACTTAAATAGTGAAGATGCACGTAGTGATAATAGTACTTGTGGTGATGACTTATTTACCTCATTAAAAAAATTGTAAATTAGGATCCATTTTATGAATATTATCTTTAATATATTAGAATTTAGCCTTCTGTGACTGTTATCAAATTCCTTTTATTATTGTTCGTTGATTTGTTGTCAAAGATTGGTAAGTATGGCTGATGTCATGATGAGGTACCATGGTGGGGATAGAAGTAATGACCCCCCTCGACGTCCTTCTAGTATTCCATCTCAGTTCGAGTCTGGTAATGATTTTTTTTCCTATATATTAGATAACAAATCAATGTATATTCTTTTTTACTCATTTGGTTAACTAATGTGATGCATGTTGCATCTCCATCATGTACAGACACTCCAAGTCAAAATCCACCAATATGCATGAAGAGTTTAGGAAAAAAGGTTACATGAAATTCCACCTCCAATGGTCATCTCAATTTGATAAGGCTTGGAGACCCATTGGTCATAATGTTATATTATTTTCTAGGCATGTAGGGAATGAGATTGACAAAATGATCCCTATGTAATATGACGATTGTGATCATGTTCCGAAAGAGGACATAGATAAGATAGTCATTCAGATTGAGGTAATAGTTAATCACAAGCATCTTTTAATTTATAATATTTTTTGTTTTTAGTTGATTAATAGGTAATTTTATTTTGTTTGTAGAAATATTTTAACTTGGGTGAGTGGAAGGAGACACCACGCCGAATGCGAGAATGGGAGGTTGTTTATAGATTCCTCTGTAACACCTATCGAAGCCAAAAAAGTTAGCTCAAGAGTTGGTCCAAAAAAAGCGTGGGAATAAACCAAATGACTTAGACGATGAGAATTAGAACAAGTTTCAGTAATTTTGGGATGCTTCTCAACAAAAGGTATTTGTATAATATTATATATCGATAAACTTAATATGTATTAATATTAATTATGTGTTAATATTTCTTGATTTGTAGGCAAAGTCGGAAAGAAATGCAAAAAAAAATATAGAAGCAAGCAACAATATCCTAACCTCCATTGCTTGTCATCGATTTCTCAATTTCGCTACAGGAAGGTATTGTATACTTACTTTATAATTTCATTCATTATTTATAATGTTATTCATAGTGTTCTATATTTTTTTTAATAACTATAGGGCGACCCTTGCATCAAGAAAATTCCGGGTGAGGTAGTTACTTTTAGAGGCACACACTACAAGGACGGAAAACTGGGGAGCGAAGATGCTGAGAGGAAATATGTAAGTTATAATTCTCTAAAGGAATTAATTTGATAATATTTTGTTTATAAGCTGTTTATTCTAAATTTTGACTTTTCATATAGTATAAAATAGTAAAGACGCTACAAAGGATGATAGAGGAGGCTCGAGTCCAATCACTTAGGAATGAATGTGGGTTTAACGAGCCGATAAAAATTGACGATGCGGTCATTATACGTGAGGTTCTTGAAAAATGCCATGGCTATGAGAGGTATATTGGTAGATTATTGAAGGGCTCTTTGTCAACATCGTTTGTAGCTTAACCAACACTAGTATCACCACCTTTTGATGATACCAATGCCAATGTTTTTGCTTTTAAGGACAAACTTGGAAAGTTAGCTAAGATTGTTCAAAAATACAACAAAGCAATAAGGCATCAAAAAGAAACCATCAAGTTGCAAACTATTGTAATACAATACCTTAGACATAGACTTATGGAGTAAGGGGATGAGGTAGGGGAAGAAAAGGAGGGAGATCTAGTTATTTATGGTATATAACAAAAGTGTGATAATAATTTTAAATTATGAACAACAGTTATATTTTGAATGCTTTTTATTTAATATTATCGATTAGATATTAATAGTAATTTGAAAATAAAATATATTTAAATTTTATTGGGTTGTAATACAAATTTAGGAAAAAACTAAATTTGTCTTTTAGTGACAGCTAGAGTTGTTGCAATAGACAAATTAATTGTCGTAGTAGGCTGATAATTTTTTTAAAAAAAATTGGGCATTTAGCTACAACTGAATCACTATTGTAGACCCATTAGTCATCGCAATAGGCTGATAAGTTTTTTTGAATTGGGCATTCAACGACAATGGAGTTATTTTTGTAGGCACATTAATCGTCGTAGTAGGCTGATGAATTTTCTTAAAATTGGGCATTCATCGAAGAGGGGGTCAATATAGTAGGCCAATTAGTCGTCACAATAGATAATTTTAATTTTTTTTTATAATGTCGTCACAGTAGTATTATAGCAACGACATAGTCGTCGCAATAGGGGTAATTTTCAATAATGACTTATGTCGTCGTAATCTTTGGTCTTTTACTATGAAGTAATTAAAATAATATATCAGGAACAACCTGACGTCGTAATAGATATTCTACGAAAACGTATTACACCTTTAGTGATGATAAAAGTCGTTGTAGAAGAGTGCATTTATAGTAATGATTCTTTTGAATTTAGCCGTATCCGATTATCGCTAGCGTTATAGATTAAAGTACATTATCACATCAATGGCATTAATTTATCTTAATGAATTGACATATAATCTTGTTTAAAAAAAATTCATCATTATATTTCTCTTAGTGCCAATCCATCCTGCTTCTTCTTCACGTCATCTTTTCCGAGATTGAAAATTGGTTTCTATGGGAAATGCATTGGAATTTCAATGGTTGTTGATTTAGAATTTATCTCTTCCTCTGAAGGATGTTTTACCTACAAATCGGATGCAAAATTCAACCCATAGACAATTTATGTCCTTTGTGTTGTATACACGCAGATAAAGATGAGCACAGTTTGACTTGCTCTAGTTTTGGTTTCAAACAAAAACAAACTATATTTATATGGTTCATAAAGGTCTTAAAGCAAAACCAAGACATGTTTCAAATGATCCAAATGATCAAAGCATATTAACAGTTTACAATTTAGTTTGGTTGATGACTTTTGCATCTTAAATAGTAAAAATTAATTAATCAACTTAAAATCACTTTAATATTCTTTTTAAAAAATCAAAGCTATTAAATAATAGTTACAGTTTAAAAATGTCATTTTTTTTATAATAAAATATAACGTATTATAAACTTACATAGTATATTTACATATTTTTTAAGTAATTACAAGAAAAATAAAACAAAAATACAATTCAAGTAATGTCTAAATCATACAATATTTTTGAAATAACTTTTTAACTACTTTAAGTGCTCGTTTGGTATGGGGATAATAGGAGTAGAAAATTATCTCCATATTTTATATATCTTAAATAATCTATCTAAAATTGAATATTTTTATTCTAATGAATACCCATTTTAGATCTTAATTTGATCTAAAATGGGTATTTTATTAAAAATATGTTTATTATTATTAAATACGTAATATAAAATAGATGAAAATTTTTTCTACCCCTATTACACTCATACCAAATAAGTCCTAAGTATGTAAATGATAAAAAAAAAAAAGAAGGAAAGAGAATAAGATAAACATAAATACTTTATAGATATAATGAAGCAAAAAAAATCTCATCATAACAACAACAACAAAAAAATTATTAACCAAACAGTGAGTTTTAAAGTGATAAATCAAACCGAACGGTAAAGGTATTGTTTAATTTAGTTTGGTTTACGATTTAGATTACATTAAGTTTACCCCTACACGTGGGCAATTCAATTCATTTACTCAAGAACTATTGATACAACGTGACCAATTTAGTTTCGGTGCCTTATTATGATTAATACTAAACAGCAGTTCAATACGGACGCCCTCTTACCTTACCTCTATATGGGTTATTTAAACGGGGATGTAGAAATGAAATTATTTTCAAACGGAACAGAAACTCAAGGGTAACTATGGCGGCGCAGTAATAATAGTGTTGTCTGTCACCGCCTTCCGAGTGACATTACTTCTACACTGTTTCGCCAGTCACACCCACCTTCTTATTCTAGTAACGTCCAACATCAAACATCTTATTGAACAACAAGCCGGAAGCGAAAGTCCTAAAAAAAAAAAAAAATGTCGATGCTTCTTTTACGGATATAGTCCGCATAAGGTTACGTTGTTATCATAAAAGATAACACTCGAGTAATCAGATATCGTTACGCAACGTTCGATTGATTACGGATATGTTTTATATACGACTACTTAAAAATATATCTCAGGACTTGTTCCGTACGAAATAATAAGGGTGTAAATTTTTTTTGTTTATTTTATAGTAAGTATTTAATAATATATATATATATATTAAATAATTATATTTTTAATAAAATATTTAATTTATATTAAATTAAAATTTAAAATAAATATTAATTAGAATAAAATATATAAAATATAAAAATAATTTTTTTTATTTTTATTACCTCCGTATCAAATTAGTAGTTAAAACTAAAAGAGGGAATTTAATTGATAGCTAAAAATGAAATTGGTAAGTTAGACTAGCCTAACAAACGTATTGAAAAATAGAACTTTTAACTAAACTCAAAACTACTCGTCATGTAAACATATTTAAAAAGGGTGAAATAAGCTAAAAGACATTTATTTACTATAAAAGAAAAATGTTCATTGAAACATATATTATATGATCCCAACTAGGTTTGGTTTCAATCATTTAAGCAAGAAGGCACGACTCGCTTAAATGGACTTTCGGTCGCCGTCGTTAATCTGTAAATCTCTAAAAACAGTTAAAGCGCTCGGCACATAATATATTTATTTATTTAACTGCGATACTTTTACGATATTTAACGATCAAAACAAGGACTAATACAGTGCACCTGTTCATTTCTCGACGATTGCTACACATTTAAAAAGTGACCGACACGTCGGTATTTTATGCGTGCGCCGAAGCGAAGGAAATCCGTCTATTGATCAGCGTCCGTCGATGATGAAGTCTATATTATACAGCGACGTAGATTCAGCCGTATTGCTACTATGCAGAGAGAGTAGCTGGAACAGTATATCTTTTAAAAACGATGCACATTCCGAGATCTAATAATGAAGTCGTTGATTTGTCTCGTTGAATATGCATCGTTTACTATTGTATCACCTGTAGAGATAAATTCCTATCCATTGCAAAAGCATCTTAAAAAGAAAAATGTTGCTGTAAAAGCATCTCAAAAAGAAAGAAGAAAGGGGAAAAAAATGCTGTTGTCAAAGAGTAAGCAAAAATGACAATTCATGCTCGTCGTGGACCAAAAATAGAGAACTTAGGGCAAAAATTTTTAAAAAATAATCATGATGACAGATTCTTTAACGACAAATCTGTATTCAAATTAATTGAACATATCACACCTGGCAATAAATAATCACTAAATCTTGATAATGCCCATAACATTATAAATAAAGAAGTTTTTTAAAAAAAAAAATTAAAGTAAAAAATTTTAATTTTGATTTTTTCACGCATAGAATTGAGGTGATCGAGGCCGACATAGCCATATACCTTTTTCACATCGAAGATAATATTATTTTATACCAGCAGTTTCCAGACCTTTTGCAAGTTAATCGTGGTTAAAAAAAATTAAAAATTAAAAAATTAAAGTAGGAAGGGTAATTTGCTTAGTAAATAAGGCGCCATGCCCTTGTGGGACACGAAGATCGTCAATAATAATAATAATAATAATAATAGTTCAGTAAAATGGTCCGTCTAATTTTACAAATATTCGAAGGAAATTTTTTTTATAGTATATTTAGGTGAAATTAATTAGTTAAAAATTAAAATGATCCAAAAATATTTAGTTATAAATACAAAATATTATGTACATATAATTATACTAATATATATATCTAATTATATATAAATATACAGATAATATTCTCTATATATACATATATATTATAGTATCAAAAAAAATAGACTAAATACTAAATAGATTATACAACTTTAATTATTTTGATTTAAGTGGACCACCAACTATTTTTTTCAATATTCAATCCTTCTTAATCGTCACTCGCTCACTGGTCAGGTCACTAACACCAGTACTGCTGCGGTCTCATTTTTCAAGATGCTGATGCGATGGGATACACTCTTGTCGTTTAGCGCCGATTTGCTCCAGGCCTAGGCTAGAGGAGAGCGTTTCAAACCGAAAAGAGAAGAATAGGGGAGGGCCGGATCCGGAGACGGAGACGGAGACGGAAAGGGGTAGTGTACGACGACTAATGAGTTTAGAGAATTGATTACAGAGAGAGAGAGAGAGTGGGTTGTGGGTAGAGGCTGGGGTGGGGGCCATGTAGGGGACGGACGGACGGACCACCTATCGGCTATCGGACATGTTCATAACGTAACATTTTATTGAATGAAATGGACATCTGAAATCTAAATCTAGCCCCTGATCAGCAACAAAAAAATATTACCAAGACACTAGTCCAAGAATACTAGTACTGTTTGTCCACGAAGGCTTCCAGAGTATAAACACAATATTATATTCGGTCCGTTTCATAAATATAAAAAAAAAAATAATAATAATTTTCAAGTACTAGTATTACTTTAGGAGTCGGTAAATATATTCATAACATTAACTTCAAAAAATAAACATTAATTTATTGTTTAAATAACTTAAAATTAATTTTATTTTAGAAACAGAAGAAATAATATATAGCATAGTATTACGAATTTTGAAAATAAATTTCAACTACTTAATTTTTTTAAATTATAATATACCATAATTTAAAATATTAATAATTAATTTTTTTTAAATTCATAATACCATATATATATATTCTTTCATGTTATGAATAGAAAAAGGAAAACCAAGCATAATTTATAGGTATTATGTTCCAAAAAAAAATAAAGAGTGTTTTATTATTTCTTTTTCCTTATATTTTATACAGGTTTCAAATTGTCATAAAAAAAATTACAAAGTTCTTTTACTTTTTTACCCTTCATTTATATAATTAAACCCTAACAATCTAAGTATTTAATTCTAATATTTGACATATTTTATTTTATACTAGATGGATTTTATCCTAATTTTAATGGTTTTTATCTTATGGATATGGAATAGGAAAAAATATCCGCCGGATTTTAAAGCGAATTTGTGAAATTTGATGGTTTCATTGGATTATTTAGGCTATTAAGGTATAATTTCATATATTTAAAGTCTTAATATGGATTTGTATAATTAAAGTTATGTTTTAATTAAATTTTACCATGAAAAAGGAAACTTTTGCCTATTTACTTGTGAAAAGACAAATTCTTGAAATTTTATGACGTGTTGTTCGTATGTTCAATGAATAGTGTATATCAAATTTGGGGAGCTATTTCGTTATATGCTAAACATTATGTCATTGTTGGTATGTTAGAGTTTAGGGGTATTATAATCTTTTTATTATATGCTAAATGTTATGTCATTGTTGCTAAATAACCAGACACGTTAAATGATTATTTTATCCTTCCACATGATATAACACATAAAATTCTAACATATATATTTAATTCATTCAAAATCACGTATTTTCATGCTCAAAAATAAATAATATATATTAGACATGCTTATTGGAATAAATATCACGATATACTTCAAAACACCAAATTGCCCCTAGGGCACAAGATAATACTAATTATTCTAAAATACACTTAACTAATAAAATAATACAATATTGACCATATTAATATTTAACTAATAAAATAATAATTTTAATTAAAATATTAATTAAATAAAATTACCAAAATATCTTTAGGCCGCAAAAGAGGGAGAAGGGAGACCTTTCGTTGCATGGGTTGGCACTTGGTGGCATGAGTTTTGTAACACCCCCAAAAATCATAGTTGAAAATTTCCATTTAATTAAAACAAACACAAGCACGGGGGTGCTACCGTCGTCATTAGTACAAGTCCGACCCCCAACGAGTCTCGCATAAACCACAAGGCTAAGATTAATTTCACAAATCATTAAACATATTTAAGGCAGAGAAATGTAACAAATGAAATATTCATAATGAGAGAATCTGAGTGCGTAATTAAAAGTCATTACAACCGAAAAATGGTTACATAGTCGAAGCCCCCATGGAGATAAAAGGTATAACACAATAAAACGAAAACATAAATAGGAAGAACCCGGTCTACATCGCTCTTGGGCCCCCATGCCAAGTTTCAAAATTCAACTCTCAGCTCCGTCCGATGCCTCATAAGTGTCATAGGCATAAAAAACGGTGTCTCATACCTACACAAACTCATAAGGGACCTCTACTCATGGGAATGAGCAGCACCCATAAAACGGGTGGTCAGTACGCTACATACTGAGTAAGGTAACCATGCAACTAAGGCCAAACAAATAATATAGATAACACAAGCCGATAACTTTACAGATGAACCATACATGAAATATAGATAGTATAGGTTGTGTTATAGTCCGATTAACTTAATCATTAGATATCTGGTCAATGTACTCATTTCACACCATGCTCTTTATAAGTCCATGCGAGTACAGGAACCCCACTATTATAACCGATGGACCGGAAAACATCCAAGGCATAACGCACCTGGTCACTATTATTCACCGGTGGACCGGTCTGGCCCCGACTCTCGTGGTGTTTCACTGTAAGTAGATAATATCTTTCCATGGTTTATCATCATTAGGTTTGGTTTGTTGAGCTTGGGATCCCCTACTATTATAGCCGGTGGACCGAAAAACACCCAAGACAAAACGCGCCTGGCCACTATTATTTATCGGTAGAACGGTCTCCACGGTACAAGGCACCAGGCCACTATTATTTGCCAATGTAATGGTCTGGGTCCGGCTCAACAAATCTTTATCTTTAAATAGTTAGTATCTTATTCATGTCTTATTTGATAAATATTTCCACTCTAGACATGCATGTCCTTTGGACTACCTGCTTACACGACCTGTCTACCCCTATTCTTCTGAAAGGGTCGTCCTATATCTAGGGACCTCTACGCCTCCTAGTACATCCAAACCTGCTTTCCCCCTTTTCCTTACTTACCACGAATACCCAACTCATGTGCACGTGGGGCGAGGCCCACTTTTCCATATCTCTGAGTCAACTCACTATCGCTCTCTAGGATTTTTCTGAGAAACCCTAATTTAGCCTATATGGCTCAACCTTCCTCTATTTCACACAACCCACATTTTCTTTGCCCCCAACTCATCACCTCACTCGACTCATTCCTAAGCATCCCACTTTACTTCCCATTTTGCACATATGACCACGAAACCCTAGTTGGTCACCCCAAATTCTAGCAGCTCTCTTTTCTCGTATATTATCCCTCCATTACTCTCACTTACCATCCCCTCTTCCACATGATACACATTCACCCACCATGTGACATCCTTCCACTCTTGCCTCATGTCCCAATCCTCTCCATTATTTCTCCCTTCCACAATCTCTTCCGCTCAGGGTTTTCCTCCCAAACCATAGTCACATTCCCCATGCACCCTTATACCAACCTACGTACTATTTTTCACCAATAGATTCCATTCACCCAAACAACTCCCCTTTTACTTTACTTAACCCTCAAATCAACTTTTCTCATGTAAGGATCATCTCTATGCAAAGACTATCCATCCCATGCAAATCCTAGACTCCCCATGCAAGATTCACTTCACTATCTTATTTTGTCCATGTTATCCTTTTATTTGTCCACTCATAAGTAATTAGGTCATTCTTACTTCTTTCTAGTTTGCTCTCTTCCTTTACCCCTTTCATATTTCCATCACCACACCATATATTTTAAAGCCTCCTAGCATGCATGTCCTAAATGGCCATATCACATAAGCACCATAAGTCACATGATACATTATCATTTTATACATGCCATAAAGAGAACACCTATACTTACCTTAGCTCCATGCTACGCTACAAGTAAGTAGTCATAATCATATAAGGTACACAAATATATCATCACACATAACATGTTAAGCACATAATACACATATTAGGCCTTAACCACATCCTTATCTAAAACAACACTCGGCTTGGAGTACGCTTCTATGTCTCCTTAGGGGTCGGACTTGATTCACCTATAAGAGGTGAAATACTAGGGTTACTTCCCTCTTATTAACATTTTCATCATTTCCTACTTACCTCCATTATAACCTAGTATTAGGGATAATAATAATAATAATAATAATAATAATAATAATAATAATAACAATATCTTTATTAGTAAAAATAAGGATATTATCCTTAAAATGGTTAATCATGCTATTATTAGCCAAAATAGGTTTAGGTAGTTATATTAGTCAATGATAAGGTATTATTAACAATATTAGTCATAATAAAGATAATAACTCTAATAATAATAATTATTATTATTATTATAATAGTAAGAGTAGTAGTAGTAGTAGTAGTAGTAGTAGTAGTAGTAGTAACGATAATGATAATAATAATAATAATAATAATAATAATAATAATAATAATAATAATGATGATGATGATGATGATGATGATGATGATGATGATGATGATGATGATGATTATGATGATGATAAAGTTAGAATAATAATTACACTAATTATACTTAAGGGATAGGAAGGTTAGGGCACAACCTAGTGGAGGTGGCGCATGGCAATGGCGGTGGAGGAAGTGGGGGGTTGGAGAGGTGGCTTTTTAGGGCTAGAAGAGAGAGAGTGATATGGCGGCTGTGGTGGTGGTGGACTCTCTAGGTTAAGAGGGTTGGAGTGGTGGTGCTAAGAGGGAGAAAGGAAGGTAGGGGAGGTAGGGGAGACTCTACTGAATAGATTGGGTGGTAGGAGAGGTGGTGATTGCGGCGAAGAAGGTGGTGCACGGCGACAAGAGGGCGGTAATGGGTGCAAAGTGGCAGGTCGAGCAACCAACTTTGCACGGTTGGGGTGGCTCGTGTAGGGGAGACCAAGGGTGGTGAGTGGCTTGGTTTGGTGAAGGGTAATGCAGGGAAGGGTTTGGGTGGTGTTTCGAGTAGCGGCAGTGGACGAGGTAGCTTCTGAAGCTGTGGTGGCCCAAGTATGTTGGATTTTTCTAGGCAGAGTAAAGAGGGTCGAATGGGGTCGGTAGGGGGTATTTATAATCCAATGGAGGGAGGATAAGACAAAGGGAGAAGAGTACAAGGGGGTAAGTGAGGCAGGAATCGTCGGGTGGCAGTGGCAGGCTAGTATGAGCCTGCAATTTGCAAGGCGCAGGTCAACAAGGGGAGAGAAGGGAAAGGGGAAAGGGCACACGTGGGAGGCGGTACAGGCAAGTCAGGGCTGGAAAGGGAAAGAAAAGGACGAGGGAGAGAGAGGGGAGGTGCAGGTCGGCAGGAGGAAGGATGGCGGTAGAGTTGCAGGGCGACTTGCAACTTGGGGATGGGGGAGATGGAAGAAGACAGGTCGGGTCAGCTGATTTGGGGGGGAGAAAAGAAAGAAAAAGAAGGGGGAGAACCAGCGGGGGAGGGAGGAGAAAAAAGGAATAGTAGGTTGGGCCACACGGGGGAGAGAAGAGAGGGAGGGGAAGGTTGGGCTTGGCATGGCCCAATCCGAGGAAAAAGAGGAAGAAGAAAAAAGGAGAAAGGAGAAAAAGAAGAAAGAAAAAGGGGAAATGGGATAAAGAAAAAGGAAAAATAGGTTGGTTGGGGTGTTTAGGATATTTTGGTATTTTTAAATATTTAAGAATAATAAAAATTAGTAATATAATAATTAAATTCCTTTTTATATTAATTTAGGATATTTTGGATAAGTTTTCCTAAATTATATTTTTGACTAGAAAAATACTCTAATCTTCCCTAATTAAATTATTTATTATTTTTTTCTCTTTTTTTCTTAAATGCTCCCCTTATTTTAATACAATAATATATTTAATTATTTCCCTAATAAATTTTTATTTTATCATAATTTCTTAAATCAGAGTTTTGGGTTATTTCAAGTTTGGGCACACATGAAGGGCTTGAGACGGTAGCCCTAGCTACTAGAGGAGGAGGAGCTAATAGCGACGAGGGAGGCAGTGGGTGGCAGCGGCGATGGTTGAAGCAAGGAGAGGTGGTACAGTTAGAAGGAGGAGACATGATAGGAGGAAGAGAAGAAGCTAATTATGCTATAAATTTTATGAAATTTATTTGAGAAGAATAACAATAGTTACAATTCATTTTTATTTTATATCTATCTTAAATATTTCAAAATAATTGTTCTTGAAGTTTCATAAATTTGTGTTGAAAAAATATTCATTTTATGACTTTTAACACAAATAAGAATAAAATGGATAATAAATAATACTTTTTCCATAAATTTTTGTTTAAATTTTTGAAAAGTTATAGGAGATTCATAAAAGATTCGGATTTCAAATTTCATCAAATTAGAATGATTTGGAAGAGGTTCGATGACCATTCTTTTCATCCATTAACTTTGAGGATATTTTTTTTACTTATTATAATATAAAATTGTTACACCGTTACAAAAAAAAAAGCCTTAATTAAATGGTGGAAAAAAAAAGATGATAGTAAACAACCATTGTATAGGATACAACCATATATAGTATAGATAGTAGTTCAAAATACATCTATCTAAAATTAAATACAAAATAAAAAGAATGTGCTTGAAAAATACGAAAAATATTAGACAGTGGTTGTGAGCTAAAAATAGCCGTTTATTGTCAATTTTAGATAGTAATTTTAGCCAAAATCCACCTTTTTACCTAAGTCTTATACTATACAACATATTGCACTGTGTAACATTATGCAATATGTGCTATATCAACTTTTTATTTTATTTTTTTTTAAAAAAAACTAAGAAATTATCCCTGTTCTATTTTTCTTCTCATCCAAATAAATGTTCATTAGTGTTTAAGTAATCTTTCACTATTAGTATGTTGAATTTTTCAACACTAATATATTGGTCTTTCACCACTAATGTATTTATTTTTCACTAGGAAGTTTATCTTTCACTACAAATGTACTGATCTTTCACTACTAATACACGAATATTTCACTACTAATGTACTATTTTTTCGCCAACGAGTTGATATTTTACAATTATTTTACTTAAAACTAATCTTTTACTGCTAATGTACTAATTTTTACTACTAATGTATTGATCTTTCACAATTAATATAATGATATTTCATTAGTGAGTTGATATTCCACCATTATTTGACTTAAAACTAATATTTCACCACTAGTGTATTGATTGTTTACAAATAATGTATTTATTTTTCACTAAGTTGATATTGTACTATTATTTTACTTAAAACTAATATTTCAATACAAATATACCAATATTTCACAACTAATGTACTAATCTTTCACCACTAACATTACAATCTTTTACTAATGAGTTGATGTTTTATCATTATTCTACTTAAAATTAATCTTTCACAACTATTGTAGTGATTTTTTACCATGAATGTACTTATATTTAACTACTAGTGTATTTATTTTTTTACCAGCAAGTTGATCTTTTACTATCATTCTACTTAAAATTGATATTTCATCATTAATGTACCAATCTTTCACCAATGAGATAGTTTTTTTACCATTATTCTACTTAAAAATAATATTTTACTACTAATATACTGATTTTTTACCATTTTTTTATCAAAAATATATCAATATAGATATATATTTATAAAGAAAAATTTTAGCAACATTATGGTATATATTTTTAGTAAAATAAAATTAAAATTAATTAATTAGAAGAAATATTTTAAAAATAGTACTGCAACATATATACCTTTTTCCTTTTATCTGCCTCTAATTTTTTAGGGGGAAGGATTAGGCTATGGTTTATGGTAAAAGTATCATATATTGTTCACAATAGACAATGGTTTTAGGCCACATACGTCATCTAATCCTTGCTCCTATTTTTTAAAAATATATACAAAAATTATAATTTAAGGTTGTTGTTTAAAACTATTCTCTTTTTTAAGAATGCTCATTATATCTATACTATACATAGTTCCTTACATAAAAAACTTGAAAATATTCATCTCGTACACAAATATCAATTGTGTGTATCTCAACTAAAAATGTCAATTTTTCACTATATCAATCAACCACTCATAACATCAATTAATTTAAATTTAAATTATATTTATATCAATCGTTCACTCATAAGATCAATCAACTTTATTTGATATATATATAAAAGGAATTTCAAAAGTGATAGAAATAGACATACAATTTAACAATGCATCGATCAAATATAAGAAATAAAAGTAAAAAAATAAATTAACTCATAATATTAGGTCTCCTAGTGAGTTTCACCAATAAATTTGGGTCTTTATTATCTATCTTGGCACCTTCATTTTTCATTGGCTTAACAAGAGCTCTACCATGAACAAAAACACATGGAAATAAAAATAATAACATAGACAACAAGTATCTTCTTTCACCTAAACTCTTCGTCTCTTTTATTTACCTTTCTTCCTTAAATCCTCATCACAATCATCAGATGTCATGCATGCATAAAATCATCAAAGAAATAAATAGACATACATTTTAGTCACAAATATATATCATTCACAAATAATATACAATTTAAACAACCATGTCATACATCATTCATCTACGTTGCTTCAAGACTCCTAAAAATATATTTTACTACCATGACATTCTATTTAACCACTATATAAAAATCATAAAATTATATTTTACTACCATGGAATTTGATCCATATATAATGCAAGGATATTATAAATACATTTAACTCATGTGAAGTTTTGCATGAGTTAAAAGATCAAAATGAAATGTTTCAAAAAGGTAACAAGAGTCAAAGGAATGTAATAAATCCAAATTTAAACTAACTTTATTATCTTTATATTAATAAAAACATTTTAGAAAAGTGTGGTATTACAGTAATTAGAATATTATTAATAGGTATAATAATATATTATTATCATTATTATCTATTACTGTCCGTATTTTTCTATTATTTTTTTTGCCGATTATAATGTTTTCTTAATATTATATTTTTATTATGATATAATAATAATAATAATAATAATAATAATAATAAATATAATTATAAAGAATATTGTTGATTAATGATTTTGGTTTTAAGGGTATATGAGATTAATGGTAGAATGATAAAGGTACGCCTATCAAACATTAAAAATACAAATATCCATTAATAAAACACCAAATGCCTAAAATTGTCATTAAATCTTTTCATTTTACTTTAGGTAAGTTATCAAATACTATTATTATTTCAATCATATTTATATTAAAATAATACTTGTCCATTAAATACTCTGCCATATTATTACATCATATTTTACTATTTCAAATTAGGTACAAGTCATGTATTAATTTACCAAAATGATACCTAAGAGATATAAAAACAATGATATATAATAAATAATAAATGGATTTGTATTTTTATCTTACTGTTGTGAGTAGAGGTGGATTGTAACACCCTAAAAATTACTACTAAATTTTTTTTTTTGCGAAAGCTAAACATATAATAAGCATGTGTTAACAGAATACTTCACATGAGTCTGATTTTCATGCCATACTCATATCAAGTATAAGGCAAAAACATTAATGACTTAAACAAGATAATAATATAATAAAAGACATTTCATTAGCATAGATAAGAGTTTAGAGACAATTCTTTGAGTACAATATAAATCAAAATACAATAAAAGAAAACCATGGATCTAAGAGTCTATAAGATATCCAGAAAAAACCTCATTGAGACTCTATACCCAATACCCAACAATACAAATCACTCATTCCCAATAAATGCATCAAACTCAACAAAGTTATAAACGATCTACACATCAACAATTGAGTCACCTGCCTGTGGGAATGAACAACACCCCTAAAAAGGATGGTCAATACTTGTATATTGAGTAAGGTAACAATACATATCACTATAGTGAGCCATGCATGGGACATAAGGGCACACAAAAGAAAGCCATCATGCATGTTATTCAAGATGCAAGAAGATCCAAGAGAGGCCAATTTAAGGTTTCCTTATTAGGTAACCATAAAGTTTTAATTTCTTAGTAATATCGAATTTATGGACCCCACTATTCTCATCCAGTGGAACAAAATGATCAAACTTTTAGGACAAAACACTCCCAAACCCAAATCTTATATGTTGAAATGGATTGATACAACTTGGTCCTGACTCACATATTCATCCACTTTACATATTAATGTCATACCACATAAATTTTTTCTTATATTGGTTGTATAAGGTATCAACGTTATTGAATTTATTTCAATAATTGATAATATTGAAACAGTTGAAATGCATCACGATTTCATAGGACAATTTATGACCACATGAAGTAAGGGTAATACATAAGAGTAGGTATTAAGCACAAAAAAGGAACATTTCACTAGAAAAAAAAATCATAATGCCCTTATAAAATCCAAATTTATAATTACACCATAGCTCCATATAAAGGGCCATCAAATTCACCAAATTTAACGTGCTATACCAATATATTATCAATAATGTCATATTTGAAAATTACAACCTAATGTCAATAATTCATGCATAAAATACCGATATTATCCTTTTACTATTATTCCTAATTTAAGTCATTTTCTTATAATATTACACTTATATTTATCATATTTGTCCCTAATGTTTCTTATAACACACTTAACATTTTTATGACCAAAAATTGCTTATACAACCTAAGATTTCCACATTTTACCCAAAGGTCCAAAATACCCCTAATTTACCCTAACACTTCTAATTTTATTACTTTCATAACTTAGGTCATAATCATCCAAATTCTAACATATTATATACCAAATTTAATGCAAAAACCCTAAGGAATATGATGGCATACTCATGTTCCACAAAAACTCACAAAGAGACAATTTTTCCCCTAATATCAAGATACATGTATAATCTACATAATTCTATATGCTTTCAAAATTCATCAAATTTACACACACAAAAAACCCTCATACTATTTTCAACTCAATTATATAATTATATTCAGTTAAAACAGTCCACAAGGTCCTAAATGATATTATGTCCAACACCACTATAATTCCCAAAACCAATAATTTGGCAACCATCAATATACACCACCAATTATAATAGTTAGCATAATAAAATATACACATCTATGGATTTAAAAAAATAATATAATATACCATCATGATTAAGATTTTACGGTAAAGTATATCAAGGCATAAAATATGGAGATTTTACATGACATCAATTTTTTTTGTAAAAATCATGGATTTACCATTTAACACGTGAACATGAATAAAAGGAAAGCATAAGCATAATTTCTAGCGTAAAACATGATAACACTAGAATTTTGTAAAGTTAACACATAACAACATTTACCCTAACCTAGAGACATGTATCCTTACCAAAAACTACTTCGTTATTTAAGCAATAATTTCTCCTAAATACCTTCTTTCACACTTTGATCATCTAAAATAATAATACAAGAATTAGATAAAAGAATCATAGTAATGTTATAATATAAGAAAATAAAAAATAAAAAATAAAAGAGAGGAGAATAACCCTCAAGGTTTGAATATAAGGTCTTGAACAAGCTTAAATCAAACTTTCTTTTGATACTTGTTAAAAGAACTTTCTTTTGAATAACCCTCAAGGTTTGAATATAAAAAAAATTTCTTTTGGTATAACCCTCAAGCTTAAATTCACCAATCTATGAATTTAACAATCTTTTCCTTAGAACAAGCACCAAGAAGTTAAAGTATAAGTTTTTAGAAGTAATAATATGAAAGAAACATGGAGAAAAGAGGAAAAGAGTGCTCGGTCACAAGGTAAAATCCAAGAACAAAGAAAAACCAAGAACAAGAAGAGAGAAGAGAGGAAATATCAAAATTGAAGTGTATGACATTTGGCTAAGTGTAGAATAATAAACCAAAGGGTCATACACCCTTTATGGCTATTGACCGAGGTAAGAGAGAAAGTAAGAATTTGAATGGGAGGGGTTGCTTATAAACAAGATGATTGATGGATGTGATTGACATAAGTGAAAGAGTGTAAGAAAGTTGGTGGAAGATGATTTAGGTGATTATGGATAGATTTTTGGTTGAGTGGGCAAGGACAAGGCATGATCCGATCATGAGGCATAAGAGGGTATGGATTTCAAAGTTCTCCTACCCAAGAAAGTCAACAAGTATCAAAAATTGTTCTACGTAAAGTAGAATGTCCAATAAATGGCTAAAAATGGGGGAAATAATTCAATAATTCCCAAAAACTATAAAAGATTAGGAAAAGTTGAGAAATTAATCTAAGAACCCATATATATATATAGGCATATGTATTTTTTTAAGGTTAAAAGAAATTAAGAAATTTAAGAATAGTGAATTTTTTCGAACTCTGGTTGATCAGACGAGGATGCCCCAAATGAAATGCTAGTCAGTTGACTGACTTGGAGTTTTGAGTTTGGAGGGTAGAAAGGTAAAAATAAGGGTTTGAATGGTATCGATAAGGTATCCAAATAAGGCTTAAGGGTTAAAGCAAGAACTAGGAGACTAATCACCTAGGAATTAGGGTTTAAAAAGTTTGAGATATTACATGTATAAAGGTTTCGAGTAGGACAAAACTAAGGTGACTTTGATCGAATGCCTGAAATTTTTAGACTTTTAGGTTTGAAAACTAGGTTATAAAGCAATAGATCAAATATTGGGAACAAATTAGAAATTTTAGGTCATAACCGAACTAAACCAGATGTGCTTGAATTTGTTTTTACTTTTATATATTTTCTATCATTGTAAAAAAAATCTGTATGTGAGAAATAAAATTGACTAATAATTGAGAAAAAAATGATAAAAACCCATAAATGTGGAATAAAAATACATCAAACTATAGACCTATTTTTTTTCTTTAAAAAAATAGAGTAAAGAAAAGATAACCGCTAAAAGAATTTGCACCATAGTATCACCCCACTAATAATAAACAAATAACCAAAGTACATATATTTTATTTATGCTAAATTTCTAATTAAAGGTATCCATCTAAAGTTATATCTAGTTATGGATAATTGCCAACAACAAGAACAAAATAAATAATCACTTTGATAAAAAAAAATATGTAGAAAAAAATGCAACGAATAAAGGGAGAAGAAGTAGCGTATATATTATCATTTGAGAAATTTAATGAGAACTTATCCACATGTAATACTCCCAAAATTTATAGTTGAAAATTTTCGTTTGTACAAAAAACTATACACTAAAAACAGGGAGTGCTACCGCCATAATCAGCACAAGATTGACCCTCAACCAATCTCATACTAACCACAAGGATAGAGAAACTAAAAGTATTAATAAGAGTAATCAATAAAAACCATAATAATTTCAACATTTCATTAATAAAATAGAGTGCGCATTTGTTAGAGTTAATATAGAAATGGAAATCAAATACAACAATGCCCACTATGGGGGAAATAAAATGATAAATAAAATAACAAGGAAATTTGATAAAGATAAGTACAAAGAATACCCTCTTAGACCCCGCAACAAGTACAACATGCCATCACTTAGTCCCGCCTAAGGCATCAAAGTCATCATAGGCATCGTCTTCTACCTGCATAAACTTAGGAGGGGTCACTGCTTGTGGGAACGAGCAACACCCATGAAAGGGTTGATTAGTGTGCTACGTATTGAGTAAGGTAACCATATGGCTGAGACCATACAACATGAAATAGGTAGGTAACACATGATGTAAGTTATTTTGGTTAATCATAATCTTTAGAAATTAGGCCATTAATTCCATATTCACATAACTCTTAATTTATATCTATGTGAGTACGTGAACCCCACTATTATATCCAGTGGATCGAAAACACCTAGGATAGGATGCTCCTGGTCACAATTATTTTTCGGTGGATTAGTTTCCGGGGCAAAGTGCTCCTGTCTACTATTCTCGTTGGTGGATCGATCTGTCCCCGACTCACATGGTGTTCCGCTATAAGTGATTAGTATTTTTTTCCATGGCTTATTATCATTTAAGGTTTGATTTACTGAGCTCGGGATCCCCCACTATTATAGCCGGTGGATCGGAAATACCCAAGGTAGAATGCATCCGGCCAATATTATTCACTAGTGGATCGGTCTCTAGGAAAAAATGCATCTGACCACTATTCTCGCTGGTGGATCGGTCTGGGCCTGGCTCAATAGTCTTCCACTTTAAATGGTTAATGTTTTATTTGTATCTTATTTAACAAGTAATTTCTTACTAGACATGCATGCCCCACGAGACTTCCCATTATCACCCTTCTCACCTCAGACTCCTTGAATAACCTTATCCCATAACTTGGGACCTCTACACTCCCTAGAACTCTAAGAATTCTTTATCACCTTTCCTTTACTCACCATGAAATATAAAATCCCCGCAATTGTGGGTCAAGGCCCACTTCCCCATTTCCCAGTTAAGCTTACCATTACCTTTTAGGGTTTTCCCTTATAACCATGATCTGGCCTATGGGGCCCTAACCTCTCTTTATCATACATAGACCATGTTCCCCTTTGATTGCAACACCATCACTCCACTCAACCCAAATCCAACATCACAACCCTACTCCCCATCTTCCACATGTGATAAGAAACCTCAGTTAGCCACTCCTAAACCCTAGCACTCCTCTTTCCTTTTTCACCATCCATTCGCACACACACTCCACCCTCTTTACCACTTGACTCATCCCCCTTTTATAAGACACCTCCTACTCTCAACCTTCACTCCAACCAATCACAATAAACCCTTTCACACACTCCCCTACTTAGGGGTTTTCCTCAAAAACCCTAGTTATGCCCTCATGCACACTTCTACCAACCCACGTACTATCTTTCACCTAATGACTCCAATCACCAAAAGTACTCTTTCCACACCATTTTTAACCCTTAAACCATATTTTCCACAAAAAATTGACCCCCATGCAAAGGATAGCCACCCCATGCAAGCCTTACACTTCCCATACAAGATTTACTCCAATCCTTCATTTTGTTATTATTATCCCTTTGTTTTGTCACCCATAGTTTATAAGGTACTTAGGCTTTTTCTATTTTCATCCTAATCACTTCACCCTCTTTATTTCTTTTATATCCCCACAACCTCATTATACCACCTAAGGCATCCTAGCATGCATGTCATATTATAACAACTATACATAAAAGCATGTCATAAAATACAAGTTGTACCACACCCCTTTTAGTCCATACTTGTATATAATACATAACACATATCAAAACATCCATGAGCACATAAAACATACAACTAATCCCTAACCATATCCTTACCTAATAGGATGTCGGGCTTGGAGCACGAATCCTACGCCTCCTTATAGGAAGGGTTTGGTTCACCTATAAAAATGGAACATTAATATTAACTTTCATCTTACTCCTTTTTCTTTTTCTTTTATTTTTTTCTAAATAAATATTAGTAAAGAGATTAATAATAATAATAATAATAATAATAATAATGTTAATAATAGAAAATTATTTAAAATAAATTATACTAAATAAAAATAAGGGTTAGGGCACAACTAGAGGGGATGTGGTAGCTAGGGTGGCATCGGCGGCGGTGGCACAAGGGTGGTGGAGGTAGTGGTGGTGGAAAAGATAGGATTTTGGGGTTGGAAAAGGGAAAGGAAGTGGTATTTTCTTAGGTGATAGGGTTCCTGGATCAGAGGGAGTTGTGGTGGTGGTGGTGGTGTCGACGGAACACTAGTGTTAACTTCCCTCTTATTCCTTTCATTATCCCCTAATTAATTTTTTAGTAAGAAACTAATAATAGTAATGATAATAATAGTCTTAATAATATTAATAAGATTATTATTATTAAAGAGACCAACGATAATACTAGTGGTAATAATAACCATAATAAGATTAATAACAGTAATGATGATGATGATGATGATGATGATGATGATGATGATGATGATGATGATCATAATAATAATAATAATAATAATAATAATAATAATGGCATAATAGTAATAATAATAATGATAATGATAATAATAATAAGGCTAAAAATAACAATTATACAAAATAATTTATACTTAAGTGATAGCAAGGGCTAGGGTACAACCAGAGGTGGAGGGGCAGCTAGGGTGGTGGTGTCGTATGGCGGCAACGATGGTGGGAGTGGTGGTGACTATAAAAAGTTAAGCTTTGGGGTTGGAAGAGAGATAGGAAGGTGGTGGTTGTGAGTTAGTGGGTTTCCTAAACCAGAAGGGTTGCAGTGGTGGTGGTGGCGTGGTAGGGTGGCGACATAGGTAGCTGTGGTGGCCGAAGGTGGAGGAGAAGGAAGGAGGAGGAAGGAGGGGGAGAAATGTGAAAGGAAAGGTATGGGGAGGTAGGGGAAGGTCTGTTAAGTTGAGAGGGAGGTAGTGGGGGTGGTGGTTGTAGTCAGTGGCGGAGCCAGAGTTTTAGGGTCATGGTGTCCTACTATATATTTGTTTGGTAAACAATATACTAAAATAAATATTAAAATAAAATAATATTTTTAGGTATTTAAATAAATATTTATTTATTTTAAAAGTACTTTATTTTAAATGGTCATTAAATAACCAATAATTGTAAACCTTTAAAAATAATTATGAAATAAGTGTAAAACCTATTAAAAAAACTATGGAACACATACTTAACTAAAATACTAAATCCAACAATCTCAGACTAATATAGCAGATATAAATTTATTCTCACACAAACAAAAAATGAATAAAGCTAAAAGGGGTACATAAAAATACTATAACTAAAGGGGAAAGAAATATAGTAACCAAACATTAACCTTTGGCTATTCGAAGGGTTATCTGGAAAACTATTGAGCATCATCCAAATAGGCTAACCTTGAAACCTACATCACAACAAACGGCCGACTCCAACATCCAGTTCATTCAGTTCAAAACATAACTTCATCAGTTCATACTACTCAGAGAACTACATCAGATTCAACCCGACATACTAGACACTTCACTCACAAAATAGATTAATGAAATTTGATATCAGATCCTCGAAATTAGTATCAAATCAAATTTTCAGCTCAGCGTAGCAAGGTAGCATGTAGTATTTCCATTATTCCAAATAAAGAGCATAAAAGAAAGCAATATCACCAAATTGATTATAATTTATAACAGAAGAATCCTATAACCAGGGCAATAACCTGTCCCCCAACAATGGCTATGGAAGGGAGAGAGTCCCATAGAGTAGGCAAGGCACTCTCTTCTCCATGATCACCCAGGGCAGTACAAGCTCTTTGTATTTTGTTCACCAATTGTATCAAGTTCTCCATTTCGTTCTGCGAGTAACGAGCTTCGGTGAAGTTGAAGTGTTAGGGTTTAGGGGTCTGAGATGAATTTGAATTTGAATTGCGTACAGGAGGCGAAGGGAAAGAAATCTTTTAATGGTGAGAGAGAAATAACCAAGGCGTTCGAGCATAAATGGACCCACACACAGACTGTGGCTGCCTCGTTCGGTTGCTCTTGTAGACTTGCAGTGCAGACTTGTAGTCTGTAGAAATAAGAGCAGCAGCAGCCGAGCAGCGGGCAGGGTTGGAGGCTCGAAGTAGGGCGGGGCGGCGAATGGACGAGGTAAAGAAGACTGGAAGTTTGGAAGTCTGGAACTAGAAGAAGAACGAACGGGGGAGGTGGTCGCCGGCAGCAGTGGAGAGTTCCAGTGGTCTGGTTTGCGTCGAGGGCTAGCAATGGAAGGAGACAGAGATCTGGTCTCGCCGACAACGTGCAGGCTGCGCTGCTGCGCTGTGTTCTGCTGTCTGCGTGTGTGACTGCGTCGACTCGAGGGCAATGGAAGGAGACGAAGGGGCTGGCTCTGCAGATGGGTAAGGTTTGGGAGAAAAAAATAATCAAAACTGATTCTACAAAATAATAACAGAAGTGGTCTTTACGGGATTTGATCTCGGGACATAACAGTCAAAATATGAGGGACCTAGCTTGTCTAACCACTCATGTATTACAATCTTTCGATATAGTATCCTACAGAGATAATATATATTCAATGGCTAAAAAATGAACACATTTTCTACTTTATTGCCAGGACTCCATGGTGTCCCGGGACACCATGCGGAAGCCCTGGCTCCACCACTGGTTGTAGTGGAGAAAGCGACGTAGGGCGGCAGAAGGGGCGGCGAAAGGGGTGTAAAGGGCAGCTTGAGCTACCCACTTTGCACGAGTAGGGTGAGCTGTGTAGGGAGAGTTAGGGGTGGGGAGTGGTATGGTTTGGTGGAGGATAATGCAGGGAAGAGGTTGGGTGGTGGTTTGGATGGCGGCGATGCACGTTGGTGGCTAGGGTGACATCTAATGATGCGGTAGTGGTTTATGGGCAGAGCAAAAGAAGAGGAAGGAGGGTGAGGGTTGGGGTATTTATAGGAATGGGGAGGAGGAGAAGAAGACAAGGGAGGATGAGGACAAGGGAGTAGGAGGGTTAGGAGGCTGCTAGCCAGCATTGGTAGGTCGGTGCAAGGTATGCAAGGTTCAGGTTCGTAGGGGTAAGGGACAAGAAAGGGAAGGAGAAGGGGCATGCGAGAGGGGCTACGCAAGGGCGGGTTTGGCTCGAAATGAAAAGGAAATGGATGGGGGGAGAGAAGGAGAGGGTAGGATAGGGATGTGCAGGTGCAAATGAGGGCAGGTGGTGGCAATCGTAGGCATGACGTGTAGGGAAAAGGAAGGAGAAAAGGAGGAGGAAGAAGAAGGGGGGTAGGCCGGTCAGGCGGGGAGAAAGGAAAAAGTGGGCCAGCTTGCATGCACGAGGGAGAAAGAAGAAGAAAGGGGACATTTGGGCTGGCCCAACCGAGGGGGAAAAGAAGGAAGAAAAGAAAAAGAAGGGAAGGAGGCTGGGCAGATGAGGAAGAGGGGAAAGGGCCAGCGGCCCAGCAGGGGAGGTGAGGAGGAGAGGGTCGAGCAGCCCAAAGGAGAAAGAATAGAGGAAAATGGAAAAAGGAAGAAAAAGAAGGAAAAAGGGGAAAGAAAGAGGAAAATGGAGAAAGGAGAAAAATAAGATTAAATAGTTTATGAAAGTAGGGTACTTAATTATTTAGATGGGTAATTTATTTTAATAAAATTATTTATTCTAAAAATTTAAGTTATCCATTTAAGAGGATAATTTTAGTAAATTGTGGGTTTGGAAAATTATTTACATAAAAGAGTATAACCAAATAATAAAATATTTATTTTAAATTATTAAATAATCCTATCTATTTTTATTTATTTATTTATTTACTATTATTCATCAAAGCCTACAAAATAGCTAAATTAATAATTGAAAAATGAATTAAATTATCCAAAATGAATATTAATTATTGATTTCTAGGTTTTTAGAATTTTTGGGGTATTACAAAGGGTCACGTTTGGTCGAGGGTGGTACAGTGAAGAGAATGGGTGATAGTTTGGACGGTGGTGCGGCATGACGGCGGTAGTAGCTGCGTTTGAAGGGGTGACCGAAGAAGAAGGTAGAGGAATTTCTAGGTAGAATAAAAAAGAGAGAAGAAGAAGGGTGGGGGAGAGCTTTTATAGGAATAGGGGAAGAAAAGAAGACAAGGAGTAACGAGGACAAGGGAGTGGGAGGGACATGTGGCCGCTGGTAGGCGGTGGCAGGCCAATGTAGGCCTGCAATGTGACACGTTCCTACCCGCAAGTGCACGGGGTCAGAGTAGTAGTCAAGGTCGATCCCACAAGGATTGGTGAATGACCACTAGGACAATGATAGAACTTAATTATGTCTAAACTACGAGATGATAAGAAATAATATATTGTAAGCTAAAATAACTAAATAAGCTAAAAAGAAAGGAAAATAGCACTCAAGTCACTCAAATAAATAGAAGAGCTAAGGTTCCGGTTCATCGCCCCCGATCCTCACATGTAATTGAAGATCACATCACAAAATAATTCAACAATCATAATAAATCATGCCAACAAGGATAGAAAGTGTTGTGCTTTCTCAAGCCACAACCACCCTATTACATATCTATGGCCCTAACTATCTCTAGCTTAGAGTCTAATAGAATGTAATGCATTAAAGTCTATAAAGTTTCCTCCTTTATTGTTGAAGAGGTCAAATCGATCGTCTCTCGACCTACAATTTAATCTCCCGTTGTGCTATTGGGTCTAATACTGGATTATCTCTCGATCTCACCGGTATTTCCCACACCGAAAATCAGAACCCGGCCGTGGTTCAAAAATCCGACAATTAATTAATAACACAACACATACATTATGAATTGAATAAAAAAAGGATGCAATAATTCAACACATTAGGATCGGGGAAAATTCCCCTTCACCTTAGCACAAGATCTAGCCCATCAAATTCATAGCAAGAATATTAAAAACAATAAGAGATTCCATAGATAAAGAAAATATCATTAGATAATACCCTTGATGTTCACAAATTCTTGCAAAAATTAACTTCTTGAATCTCCGTCTCTAATTTACAAGAGAGATCTTGATGAATTCGGGAAGAGGATTCAGAAGAGAGAAAAGAGAGGGAGTGGAGGCTGCCTCGAGCTATTAGAATAAGAGTTTTTTACACTACCGCCTCGTGGATCGCTAGGGTTTCCGTAACGATGGGCTTCCCGTGTCAGCTTTGACCATAATTCGTATTTTGACCATAACTTTTTCATCTTAACTCCGATTAAGCTGATTTTGGATGCGTTGGAAAGCTATTAAAAATATATAAAACTTTGATGTTGAAAGATTCTCCAGATTCAGACCTTTTCTTGGTCTAAATTTCACTTCTTTCAGGCCCATATACTTTAAATATGCATTCTTTCTTTTTCCACTTTAACTTTTGCTCCTCTTTGCTCCTTTTTTTCTCCTTTCTTCTCCCTTTAAGGTTATTCTTGTTCTTCATCCTTCATGATTATTTTTTTTGCTTGAGACCCTGCAATTTTCACAACACAAAGGCAGTAACAAGAACAAAAAGGGAGAATTCTGACTGAAATTAAAGGTAAAAACTCTTATAAACCTTAGGAATAAGATGTAAAAGTCACACTTATCAACTCCCCCATGCTTAAACATTTGCTTGTCCCCAAGTAAAGTAATACAAGAAACCCACCATGTGGTAAAAGAAAAGTAGTAGGATCCCTTTCTCAGAAAAGTGTGTTTAGCCCTTTAATAGCACAAGAGTCAAGTAAGGAGCAATAAGACCCAAAAATATAACAATTAAAAGCTCAAAATCCTTTTTCAAAAGATATTTAGGTTGCCCCCACATGTGAGAAATGTAATCGTGCTATCGAGCTCTAGGGACATGCCATGCAACAAAGGACATCCAATTGTGGACAGTAGGCAGCCATATACCAACTCACTCTTCCCTCAAAGTTTCAAATTAGAATTCTCACTTTAGGTCTTGTGGACACACCTCTCATGTGTTTTATTTTATTTAAAGGTTCTGCTCTAGTCCTCTCACTCATGATCAAGATCATCCATATGCTTGGAATGCTTTTCGATTCTCCACCACTAGAAAGACTTAGAACACACAACAATCAAGAGGTCTTATTAGGGTTGTAATGGGGCCATAGGTTAAAAGGTTAGGACGGGATTTTTTTTTTGGAAGTAGATTTAAAAGTCTAGTACCAATGAGATTTTTTTTAATAACATATATTTTACCATCCCAACTTTTCATCACGAAACACAAGCACCCAAAACTTCTTATTGATTCTTCTTCTTCTTCTCATTTTTTTTTTGAGAGAGATATATCGATTTGCTCTTCATCATACACAACCATTTACTCTTTCACACCTCCCTCATGCTTAGATTACATCATACTCCCAACTTTCTCTTCTTTTTTTTTTTTGAAATTGCGCAACAACCATTGATTCTAGACTTAGGGAGGGATAAAGGAAATTGGGTTACATGTGTGTTTAGATCAAGAAAATGGCCATAAGCACAACGGGGTTAGCAAAGGATAAAATGTGAAGGTCAGGCTATTTGGCTAATGTAGGTTATGACAAAAAAAAACGAGTGCCTCTATCATTTTAATGCACGTCTAAGTCATATGTGGCTTTGAAGAAAACCATTACAAGTTCTAGTTTCCCAAGTCATGGTGGGAGACACACACAAAAGAAAAAATAAGAGACTGTAGTGATGTATCAGTCTAAAGGCTCAAAGTCTCACTAGGTCCAAAATTCTCTAAATCTAACACCTTTTGGCAAAGAGTAAATCAGCATAAGTCAAACTACAATACCACAAGAATGTTAAGGCATATATAACCCTAAAGTTCTCAAACACAATTATACTTTTCTCATAACAATGCAACCAAAACATTTAAGCACATAGAAATCCATTTTCAAAAGATGATTTAAAGGGTCTTATCACACCAAACTAAACACTCATGCCATTGCAAGACAAAACACGCTCTTTAATATCATAAATGAAGGGTCATTTCCTTTTCTTTTCTTTATTTGTTTTGATTTTTTTTTAGATAAAAATCTGAAAGAAATGACCAAGGAAAAAGATAGCAACACTCATCAAAATAAAATAGGGAAGAATAGAATACTAACCAAATGACAAGGATAGGCCATCTTCTCCCCCATGCTTATGTATCACATTGTCCTCAATGTGAAATAAGAAGCACAAAAGAAAAGAGGAAAAAAAATCCATAAGGAAACAAAGAGCAAACAAACCAAGAAAACCAAAATAAGAAAAATAAAAAAATTAAATAGAATAAAAAAAATATTGGGTTGCCTCCCAAGAAGCACTTGTTTATAGTCATTAGCTTGACTTTCTCACTTCACTTAGGATCATCCAGAAGAATGGTGGTTTTGAGGGCTGCAACCTCACCACCTTCATACACCTTCAACCTTTGCCCATTCACTTTGAATGGCTCTTTATCGAGGCTAGAGATTTCGATTGCTCCGGATGGAAATACTTGTCTGATTGTGAATGGTCCTGACCATCGGGATCTAAGCTTTCCAGGGAACAATCGCAAACGAGAATTAAATAGAAGCACTTGTTGCCCCACTTCAAATGCTCGTTTGGTGATGCGTTGATCATGAATCCTTTTCGTGCGCTCTTTGTATAGCCTAGCACTCTCATATGCCTTAAGCCGGAATTCATCGAGTTCATTCAATTGAAGGAGCCTCTTCTCACCTGCAGCTTGCATATCAAAGTTAAGGAAACGGGTAGCCCAAAATGATTTATGCTCAAGTTCTACAGGGAGATGACAAGATTTTCCAAAAACTAGATTATAAGGGGACATTCCAATAGGAGTTTTAAAAGCTGTTCGGTAAGCCCATAGAGCATCGTCAAGTTTCAAGGACCAATCCGTTCTAGAAGAGCTAACCGTTTTCTCAAGAATTCTCTTAAGCTCACGGTTTGACACCTCCACTTGGCCGCTAGTTTGAGGATGGTATGGGGTAGAAACCTTATGGTTAACTCCATACTTACTCAAAAGAGCATTAAATGCTCTATTGCAAAAATGAGAACCCCCATCACTAATGATAGTCTTAGGTGTCCCAAACCTTGAAAAGATATTCTTTTTCAAAAATTTAGTGACGACTTTTGCATCATTTGTGGGAGTGGCTATAGCCTCTACCCACTTAGATACATAATCAACTGCCACAAGAATATATTCATTCACCATAGACTTAGGAAATGGTCCCATAAAATCGATTCCCCAAACATCAAATAACTCCACTACAAGAATGTTTGTGAGGGGCATCTCTTGTTTTCTAGAAATATTTCCCATTCTTTGACACCTATCACAAGTCTTAGCAAAGGAGTATGCATCATGAAATAAGGTAGGCCAATAGAATCCACATTGCAAGACTTTTGCAGCAGTTTTGGTGGGGCCAAAATGGCCACCACACTCTTTACTATGACAATGAGATAGTATAGAATGCATTTCATGCTCAGGGATGCATCTTCTAATGACATGATCAGCACAAATCCTATAGAGTTAAGGATCATCCCAAAAGTAATACCTCAGATCATGTAAGAACTTCTTCCTTTGATGAAAGGAAAGATCATTGGGTAAGATTCCACTTACAAGATAGTTTGCAATATCAGCATACCAAGGATGATTTGTAATAGCGTAGAGTGTTTCATCGGGAAATGCATCTTGAATAGGTGTAGCTTCCTGATTAATCATGTAGGTAGAGGGTAAACGAGAAAGATGATCAGCTACTTGATTCTCACTTCCCTTCCTATCCCTGATTTCCAAGTCGAACTCTTGCAACAATAAAATCCACCGAATAATTCTGGGCTTTGCATCCTGCTTACTAAAAGATACTTCAAGGCCGCATGGTCAGTATAGACAATGACCTTGTTAAGCAATAGATAAGAACGGAACTTGTCAAAGGAGAAAACCACAGCTAGCAATTCTTTTTCCGTTGTTGCATAATTTATTTGTGCAGAATTCAAAGTCTTGCTAGCATAATAGATAGTATGAATTTTTTTTTCCTTACGCTGCCCCAAGACTGCTCCTATAGCAACATCACTAGCATCACACATAATCTCGAAAGGTAAATTCCAGTCCGGAGTAACAATAATCGGAGCATCTACCAGTTTTGCCTTTAAAGTGTTAAAGGCAGCCAGACA
The DNA here is from genome assembly GCA_030549775.1 of Tamarix chinensis. Classification (NCBI taxonomy): domain Eukaryota; kingdom Viridiplantae; phylum Streptophyta; class Magnoliopsida; order Caryophyllales; family Tamaricaceae; genus Tamarix; species Tamarix chinensis. Next base: position 96,306,494 of record CM060175.1, read on the forward strand.
TGCATCAGAAAAGTGAAAGGGCACATCTTTAGCCAACAGATCACAAAGAGGCTTTGAAATTTTTGAAAAACCTTTAATGAAGCGTCTATAGAAACCTGCATGACCAAGGAAACTACGTATATCTTTAACACATGTAGGGGGTGGCAATTTCTCAATGACTTCAATTTTAGTTTTGTCTACCTCTATCCCTTTGCATGAAATCTTATGCCCTAAAACTATTCCTTCCTGGACCATTAAATGACACTTTTCCCAATTTAAAACCAAATTTGTATCCTCACAACGCTTAAGAACAAGTTCAAGATTATTTAAGCATGCATCAAATGACGACCCAAAAACCGAAAAATCATCCATAAAAATTTCCATAAATTTTTCAATCATATCATGAAATAAAGCCATCATACATCTTTGAAAAGTGGCGGGGGCATTACAAAGACCAAATGGCATCTGTCTATATGCGAAGGTGCCATAAGGACAAGTAAAGGTTGTCTTCTCTTGGTCCTCAGGGGAAATAGGTATTTGCATATAACTAGAATACCCATCAAGAAAGCAATAATAGTCATGCCCCGCCAAGTGTTCAAGCATTTGGTCAATGAAGGGAAGGGGGAAGTGGTCTTTTCTAGTGGCATCATTCAACTTTCTAAAATCAATGCAGACACGCCAACCTGTAACAGTTCTAGTAGGCACCAATTCGTTATTATCATTCTTGACTACCGTGATTCCCCCTTTCTTGGGAACCACTTGGACAGGACTAACCCAAGAGCTATCAGAGATTGGATAGATCATACCTGCATCTAATAGCTTAATTACCTCCTTCTTCACCACCTCTTGCATTGTTGGGTTCAATCGCCTTTGAGGTTGGATCACTTTCTTGTGGTTGTCTTCCATGAGAATTTTGTGCATGCACATGGAAGGGCTAATCCCTCTAATATCAGCAATGGTCCATCCGAAAGCCTTCTGTCGTTCCTTAAGCACTCTCATCAATTTTTCTTCCTGCAAATTAGTCAAAGATGAAGAAATAATGATGGGAAGTGTATCATTATGACCAAGAAATGCATATTTCAAATGCTGAGGTAGTGGCTTAAGCTCTAGTGTGGGAGGTTCCTCAATAGATGACTTCAATTTTGGAATCTGGGCCCTCTCTAGCCCTTGTAAGGGGACCATAGTGTGACGACCATATGGTGGATGTGCATTCAAGTACCGGACAACCTCTTCTTCTTTCTCTTCATTCTCCCACTCTCTTTGTTGAACCAAACACCTTTCCAGGGGATCCTGCACAACACTTGCTTGAAAACAATCATCAATTACATTATCTAAGATATCAATACAATAGCAAGTGTTATCATCTAAGGGGTATTTCATACTCTTAAATACATTAAAAGTGACTTCTTTGCCTTGGAAACGAAGAATGAGCTTACCCTCTTGGACATCTATAAAAGTACGTCCTGTTGCTAAGAAAGGCCTACCAAGAATTAGGGGAACTTTGTGGTCTTCCTCCATATCTAGCACAACAAAGTCAACAGGGAAGATAAATTTGTCCACTTTAACTAAAACATCTTCAATAATTCCCCTCGGATATTTGATAGATCGATCAGCCAACTGAAGGGACATATTGGTGGGTTTTGGTTCCCCTAGACCTAGACGCTTGAAAACAGAGAAGGGCATCAAATTAATGCTAGCACCAAGATCACATAATACCTTCTCGAATTTTAAATCTCCAATTACACATGGGATAGTGAAACTTCCTGGATCCTTACGCTTAGGAGGAAGTTTGTTCTGCAAGATTGCAGAGCATTCCTCATTCAAACTTACTGTTTCAAAATCATCCAGTTTCCTCTTGTGAGTGATTATGTCCTTTAGAAACTTCCCATAACTGGGCATCTGTCTCACAATGTCAAGCAACGGCAAGTTAATGTGCACTTTCTTAAGTATATCAAGAAATTTTACAAATTGAGCACCTAACTTGCGTTGTACAATCCTACCTGGAAACGGAGGAGGAGGAACATATGCATTTACCTCTTGAGGTGAAGTGTGGATTGTCTCAGGTTGTGATTCAGGCACTTTCTCTTCAGGAGCTTTTTCTTTATCTTCCTTGGGTTCTTGAGGGTATGGTTCAAGTAGTGGTTTCCCACTCCTCAAGGCTATTGCATTAATTTGCTATTTGGGGTTGATGATTGTATTACTAGGCAAAGTGTTAGGTGCTCTCGCTGAAATGGCATTAGCAAGTTGTCCAATCTGTGCCTCTAGGTTCTTGATGGATGCATCCTGATTTTGGAGGCGGGCTTCTTGTTTCTGAAGATGAGCTTGAATTTGAGCATCATGTTTTTGAAGGGTGCTCTCGGTGCGAGTGATGAACTTGGACATCATCTCTTCAAGGGAAGAAGATTGAGGTTGTTGGGGTGGTAAAGGAGCTGGAGGTGTTGGTTGTTGTTGTGTGAATCCCGGAGGCTTTGTAGGAACTTCATTTCTCCAACTAAAGTTTGGATGGTTTTTCCATCCAGGATTGTACACATTGGAGTAGGGATTGTTCGGTCTCCCATAACTATTTCCCATGTAGTTCACTTGATCATAAGATTGTTGGAAGGGATTCCCAACTTGACATTCTGTGCTTAAGTGTGATCCAGCACATAACTCACACATAGGTGCATTAGCTTGTACCTGCATACAAGAAGTACTACCAATTTTGTCAAATTTTTTAGCAAGCAAATCAATCTTAGCCTCTAATGCCGTGATGGAATCTAAAGAGTGAATTCCTGGAGTCCTTTGTATAGGGGCACGTTCGGAGTGCCATTGATGGGAATTCGAAGCTAGCTCCTCAATGAACTCATAAACCTGCTCTGGAGTCTTGTTCATAATGGTACCTCCTGCAGCTGCATCTATCATAGAACGGTTAGTAGCAGAGATACCATTATAAAAAGTTTGCATTTGAAGCCACATAGGCAGGCCATGATGTGGACACTTCCTAAGCAAATCCTTAAACCTTTCCCATGCATCATAAAGCGATTCAAGGTCATTTTGCATAAAGGTAGTGATGTCATTTCGTAATTTTGCAGTTTTTGATGGTGGAAAATATCTAGAAAGGAAAGACTTCATCAAATCGTCCCAAGTAGTAATAGACCCTGGGGCTAATGAGTGTAACCAACTCTTAGCCTTATCACGTAACGAAAAAGGGAACAATCTAAGCCTAATTGCATCATTAGAAACACCATTTAGCTTAAAAGTGTCACAGATTTCTACAAAGTTAGCAATATGGGAGTGGGGATCTTCAATAAGGTTACCTCCAAATTGAACTGATGTTTGTAGCATCTGGATAATGGCAGGCTTGATCTCAAAATTATTAGCTTGTACTGCCGGTCTTCGTATGCTTGAGGTTGAGCCATCAAGGCTTGGTGTAGCATAGTCCCGAAGTGACCTAGGAATGGGAGCTTGCTCTTGGATAGGAGCTTGTTCTTGGAGTAAGATGTGCTCTTGTGGTGGGATTTGTCCATCATGGGGTGGATTATTGGTTTCCATTTCAATATTTGTGGTGTATGACCTGCGTAAATGTGAGATGGTCTTCTCAATCTCGAGATCAAGTGGCACTAGATCACCTCCACTAGCGCGGGTCATGCACTAATGCACCTGCACTAAATCAAGAACTCTTACACCCAAGATTAGTCAACCACAACAAAAAGAATGTAAAAAGATAAAAAAAAAATAAATGTCTAGATCACAATAAATTCTTTGAGTCCTAATGTCACTCGCTGCCAATCCCCGGCAACGGCGCCAAAAACTTGACACGTTCCTACCCGCAAGTGCACGGGGTCAGAGTAGTAGTCAAGGTCGATCCCACAAGGATTGGTGAATGACCACTAGGACAATGATAGAACTTAATTATGTCTAAACTACGAGATGATATGAAATAATATATTGTAAGCTAAAATAACTAAATAAGCTAAAAAGAAAGGAAAATAGCACTCAAGTCACTCAAATAAATAGAAGAGCTAAGGTTCCGGTTCATCGCCCCCGATCCTCACATGTAATTGAAGATCACATCACAAAATAATTCAACAATCATAATAAATCATGCCAACAAGGATAGAAAGTGTTGTGCTTTCTCAAGCCACAACCACCCTATTACATATCTATGGCCCTAACTATCTCTAGCTTAGAGTCTAATAGAATGTAATGCATTAAAGTCTATAAAGTTTCCTCCTTTATTGTTGAAGAGGTCAAATCGATCGTCTCTCGACCTACAATTTAATCTCCCGTTGTGCTATTGGGTCTAATACTGGATTATCTCTCGATCTCACCGGTATTTCCCACACCGAAAATCAGAACCCGGCCGTGGTTCAAAAATCCGACAATTAATTAATAACACAACACATACATTATGAATTGAATAAAAAAAGGATGCAATAATTCAACACATTAGGATCGGGGAAAATTCCCCTTCACCTTAGCACAAGATCTAGCCCATCAAATTCATAGCAAGAATATTAAAAACAATAAGAGATTCCATAGATAAAGAAAATATCATTAGATAATACCCTTGATGTTCACAAATTCTTGCAAAAATTAACTTCTTGAATCTCCGTCTCTAATTTACAAGAGAGATCTTGATGAATTCGGGAAGAGGATTCAGAAGAGAGAAAAGAGAGGGAGTGGAGGCTGCCTCGAGCTATTAGAATAAGAGTTTTTTACACTACCGCCTCGTGGATCGCTAGGGTTTCCGTAACGATGGGCTTCCCGTGTCAGCTTTGACCATAATTCGTATTTTGACCATAACTTTTTCATCTTAACTCCGATTAAGCTGATTTTGGATGCGTTGGAAAGCTATTAAAAATATATAAAACTTTGATGTTGAAAGCTTCTCCAGATTCAGACCTTTTCTTGGTCTAAATTTCACTTCTTTCAGGCCCATATACTTTAAATATGCATTCTTTCTTTTTCCACTTTAACTTTTGCTCCTCTTTGCTCCTTTTTTTCTCCTTTCTTCTCCCTTTAAGGTTATTCTTGTTCTTCATCCTTCATGATTATTTTTTTTGCTTGAGACCCTGCAATTTTCACAACACAAAGGCAGTAACAAGAACAAAAAGGGAGAATTCTGACTGAAATTAAAGGTAAAAACTCTTATAAACCTTAGGAATAAGATGTAAAAGTCACACTTATCACAATGGTGCAGGTGCGCAGAAGATAGGGTTAGGTTTATAATTATAGGGTTAAGTGAGGATGTTGGGGCTGTAGAGGGATGGGGACTAGTGTAGGACAGTGCTAGCCGCACAGCCTACAAGTTAGGTTGATGGGAAGGTGAGGGGAGAGGGAGAATCATGGCTGCAAAACAGGCATGTTCGATCGCAAGTCGGGGGGTAGAATATGAGAGCAAAAGTGGAAGAAGGGAAAAAGTAAAGGAAGAAAAAAGGAAAAACGGGGGTGAGGCGCTTGTGGCCGTGCGAGGGAAAAAAAAGAAAAGGGGGGTTAGGCCGCATGAGAAGGAAGGAGAGAAGGGGGAGGGGAGAAGGAGTGGGCCACGCTGGGTGGCCCCTAGACCAACGAGGAAGGAAGAAAAAGAAAGAAAATAAGAAAAAAGGAAGAAAGAAAAAGAAAAGGAAGAAAAAGAGAGAAAAATGGAAAAGGAAAAGAAAAACTAGGTGGTTGGGATGTTTAGGATTTTTATTTATTTTTGGGAATAATAAATTTAATAAAAATAAATAAATAATTTTTTATTAATTTAGAAATTATAATTATAATTTTCTTAAAATCTATTTTAGTTAAGTAAATTATTCTAACATCTAATAATTGGATTCCTACATTATTTTCCTCCTTTTTGACTTTAATTATTTTATTATAATAATATTATTTTATTAAAAATGATATATTTAATTAAATCTCACCTATTAATCTCTATTTTATTATTAATTCCTAAATTAGGGTTTTTGGGGTATTAAACCACAAGTGAAATAATGTAGTAGAATGGAAACCTTTTCCACTTTTGCAAGAGCAACAAACAAGGTAAATAAAGATAAGGTGAGACACAACATTGCACCAAGACTTGGAGACACACACACACACACACACATACACACACAAACACAAATGATAAGTGGGCACTAGTCTTAATAGAAGGCTAGGAGTGGTAGGGAGTTGTGGAAAATAGATGAAAAATGCTTAGATGAGATAACATTGAGAGAGATAGAATTTAGAAGTCTTAAAAATAGAGTCAATGCACAAGATACCCCATTAGTTAAGAAAAAAAAAATACCATATACCTTTTGTAGTTTTGGCATCACACACAAACACTCCTGTAATTTACATTTAATGCATTGCTAACCCTTCTATCATAAATTTTGTTAAAGAAAGAGCACACAAATGTTAATTGATAAAATTTATATGAAATTTTGTCCTAAATTTACAAAAATATAGTCTTATAAGCCTTAGTCCCTATTATATCTAATTACTCTCCATCTTCTTCGTCCATCATCTTATTCCTCCCATCTTCTTTCTTATAAATTTATAATTACAACAACATAATTTAAAAAATATATAAAAATTAATTACAAAAACGAGATATGTCTTCCCCTTCTTCACCCCATTCTCCTTCTTCATCCCATTCTCACCCCTTCCTTTGTCATATTTACTTATTCTCTATAACCAAGTTCTAGAGTTCAAAAATTAAAATTAACCCTAGTCATTAGTCTCACAGATTGAATAATCTCCATCATGCAAATTGAACCCCAAAATAGATACAATTTGAATCAATCTATCTTGAACTAATTGAAATATTCAATGGTTGTGCTAGTCATTAGCCTTGCCCGTCATTAGTTATGGATGGAGTCCATTACGCTACCATACTAGAATGGAGGAAGAAGAAAAGTGTGTTGCACTTGTCATTGCTTGCTTACTAGTGTGCTTGGAGGCATGCATGGATTGATAGTGGCAAACTATTTTGTTAGTCAACTTAAAAATGCATGTTGGTACTAGGCGCACCACCGATGGTGTTGTCATGCTATTGTGCATTGCCGGCTATTATTGGTGTTAGTGATGATTGGAGTTGTTCATTGATGGAATAGAGAATGGTGGAGTTGCAAGATCTATTCGTTACTAACTGCTAGTGATGAGGTCTTCAACTCGTGAGGTGGTGGTCGGAGATGGAGAAAAAGTGACATCAGTAATTGGTTAGGGGTGAAGTCTTAGTTATGGCGAACCCTAACTTGTAATCCTGAGATCTAGGGGTGAGGTGTGCGAGGAAGGGCTTGAGAATTGAAAAGAGAAATAAAGAAGATAGTATTATAAGTTGGAGGGTATAGTTTTTTTTTCCCTTTCAAAAAAGCAATAACGTTAGGATTCTTTTTGACGAAAGGACATTTTATATGATAAAATTAAATCGTAGTGGCATATGATACAATACAATTTTGGTTGAGAGTATATGATGCTCTTTGCTTAAATACAATATCTCGTGTAAATTCCTAAAAAAATAACTTGATGCTCAAATATTAGTCTTAGTCTTTATCGATTTAAACTAGACTAAATATGATTTAGAGTTGATCAAATTGAATGCATGGAATTTAAAAATATTAAGATCGACGATCGATACATATTATATCTCATTGAGAATAAATCCCAGGATTTGAAAATCCGTTTGAGTTGAGTTTAAGGTCCATACTTATATATGGATTTGTTGAGGTTCCAATTTGCAAGTTAAAAAATAAAACAAAATAAATGGAACAACATTGATAGTATATTGTGTTTAATACTTATAGAGTTGTAATAAGTTGAATCAAAATGAATATTAAGTTTAACTTATTTAATTAATGAGTCTGAAATTTGTTCATAAATAAATAAAGATTTTAATAAATCAAATCGAATTGTGATAAACAAGCAAAGATCGCGAGATTTATATTATAAATCATTTTAAAGTTAAACTTTTTATACTTAATCTTGATTTATTTATTAAATGAATTTAAAAATAAAATTAAAACTCAATTAATATAGCTAAATAAATATCCCGAAACGGAACTATTGACAAGTTAAATCTGAAAAACTCACAATGAGACTTCCTTCGTTTAGAGCCCGACGGCGACGAAGTGGTGGGGCAGGATTAGAAATTTAACCTACTCTTCCACACAGTAATAGTACTAGAAAGTAGGAACCTTTATGGTGGACGAAGAGAACCAGATACTCCTCCAGCCCTCCTCTCCCCCCCTCCATACCTCTGGCTCTCAGCCTCTCACTCACACTCGGCTCCCTAGACCCTAGCCCCCTCTTCCTCCTCCTCTCTCTCTCTCTCTCTCTCTCTCTCTAATTCTTCTCTTTCTTTGGTGCGTTGATGACTTGATGTATGAGTGGGTGGTGCTCTTCTCTTGCTTTTTAATTATAAATTATAAAATCCAATCTATTTCCCTTTTCTTTCCTTTGTCTCTCTCCTCTCCACTCTGAAAAATCAGGTTTTTCATTTGCCGTTTTCTTCATCCATCAACTCCGTGTGTCTGGTAATCAGCCAGCTGTTTGTCCCCATTGTCTCTCTCTCACCCCTTCCTTCCTTCCTTTTTTCAGATTTTTTCTCTCTAATTTCCTAAATTGTAACTTGCTTTCTGTTCTTTCTCATCCCTTCTTCCTGATCTGAACCAAGAAAATAAAGGAAAGAAATAGAGATATTGCTTAAGACTATCACCCGCTGATGTTTGATTATGGAAGACTAAGCGGCAGGTTTGTGTACAACACGCACAACTGGTTCTCGCTTTTTTTCTATGGAGTTCTAATATATACTATATATTTATAGCTGTATGAATTAATTTCTGCTGCTTCGTTTTTATGCTTCAAGCATCCGTTTTCTGGATTTCTTCTTCATCAAATACCTTTACAAATCACCATTTCTTTAGTTTTTTCCTGAAAAGAAACGGATTTCTTCTTCACCAAAGACTGAATACAAATCACCATTTCTTTAGTTTGTTTCTTCATGGTTTATCTCATTTCATCAGTCTTTTGCTCTTTGTATTTTCTACAACGCATCTGCTAAGGTATTACTAGCTAGATCGTAGCCATAGTTGTATTTATCTTTTGATATTTTATGCTCTATTTCTTCTTCTTTTTCTTCTAATTAATAGATAATTTTTTTCTTCGGCAGTATGGTGGTTGTCAAGCTCGTCTTTCTCTCTCTCTCTCTCTCTTTTTCTTCAATCGAGTTGTGAATCTGTTTATGTATATATCTATGATTTTCGATCTAGTTGTATGATTGATTGACACCTTTTTTTTTGTTTGATTTAGTTTCTTTTCTTCTCCTCCTCCTCTTCCGTACTGTTGATTTCAGGACGAAACAGTGATTTTCGTTATCGACTTGGAAATCTCTTTTTCTTTCATGAAATTAAGTAGCAAATCATCATCTCCTTCCTCGTCTTATCCTCTCTTCTAACTATTTTGATTCCCCCTCGGGCCGGGATTCACAGTCATATCCATCTGCTCCAATCGATCTATCAAAGTTGGTTTAACTAAAGTTCCTTTCCTTGATTTCACTGTACTTTAATCGATCTGTGACAAAGGAAGATCGTATCTATGAACTTCATCAACATATATTTTGTCTTTTTAAATTTACTTAAGAGCTCCATTTCCTTCACTGTTTCGACACATAAAATAACGAGATGTCTTCTCTTTTTCTTCGCTATTTTTGGCTACTTATTCATATCATCTTTTCCTCCTGTCTTTAATATATGCTAATTAATTTTAGTTGCTTCATATTATTCTTGTTGTTGCTCATTAACCTTTAATTATATATAATTATATTTGTGTGGTTGTGATTTAGCTGATAGGATTGATGTTGATTCTTTTTGCTTATAGTAGATATAGACTTATTTCTAATTGTTACTCTATACTCTGCATGAAATATGTTATTCATGTTGGTTTCAGTCAATTTATTAGGCGCTCTTTGTTTTCCGTCCCTTGATCTTTCAGGTTTCCTTGTTAGCTCGTGATAATCGGTTCCGGCGGCTCAAGAAAATCTATCTCAAGATCTATATCAAAAAGCACTAGCTACTCTTTAAAGCGCTGCATGTTCTTATGGTTGTTCTTCTTTAAGTTTGAAGATAAATGTTCTGGAAGATACTTAACAAGACTAGAGCTGCAAGTGTTGTTGTAATTGTGGAGGAAGTAGCAGTAGCAGTTGCCCTTGTCGTTGTTGGGAGACCAACGCGAAAACAAGGGAGCCACAACCTCATCAGATGATATCAATTGAAAACCTATCGCCACCACCAACAGTACCAACACCTCAAAAATCAACATTACATCCACCACCAGATCATCTTCGTTCCTTTTCTACTTCCTGTCCACCAAAACGTTCACTTCAATCATCTGATCACCCACCGCTTAAAACTTGCGAGAATAGTATCACTAATTGTACTGCTGCTGCTACCACTTTGCTTGCTGCCGCTAATGATCTTGGTAACGCAAAGGCGGGGACTGCTGCCTTTTCTTCTTATTATGATGATCACGACAATTTTAAATCAGCTGCCTTGCAAGAACATGAAACTGTAGGTTTTCAGCTTCCTCATCGGCGTTCTCTCCCTAAATTCTCTATCAGGTAACTTCTCAGGTCAAAGTTATTGTAGGCACACCCACACCCACATAAAAAAAAAAGAGAGAGAGAGAGAGAAAAAAAAGGAGGCAGCAGCTCTGTTTGAATGGGATAGATCAGTAAGAGTCCTTGCAGTGCTCTTTTAAATGAGCAAGCAACGAACATGCTATTTGTTGGGACGAAATAAATAAAAAAAGTAAAGAAAAAAGGATGTGATATGTTTCATCTGTTGTTCTTCGGAGTATTTTTACTTGAGTTAGCTACCTATGAATCATCGCTCGTGGTTATGTATTTGTCTTGCAGAGATTATGTTTTTGCTAGTCGTAAGGCAGAAGTCCACAACAATTGGCCCTTTTCTGACAAGAGCTTACAACTTTGCCTCAAGCATGGAGTGAAGGATCTATTGCCTCCTTTCCAGGCACTTGATTCTTTGTGCAACATTCCCATTAGAAGATCATCTGTTGGTGACAATACCCTCCCTGAGGTCCGCTCCAGCAGTTTGCATAAAAACTCCATTTTGCCATTGAACGATCAACATCTGGCATCGGACTCTACTACTGCTTTTGGTGCTAGACAAGAGCGGAAACTTGCTCCGCAACATTGCCTACACGTGGAGACTCGTGGAAAAGAAAAGGAGTTAGAATCCAACTCGAGCATTCCTTGTCAGATTCTATTGGAGTCATCTTCCTGGAATAAACTACCTTCTTCTGAACATTATGACGACCGAGAAGATGCTGCCCTAGCAGCTCTGTGTAATTCAAATGGCAATCCGTCAGAGCCATCCTATAAAAAGACTATTTTGGCCATCGAAGCAGGTAGCAAAATTGGTCACAAATTGAACGATTGTACTCCGATGTCAGATCTTACTGCTCCATGTGAGTTGATGGCTTCAAAGGTTTGCCCCGTTTGCGGAACCTTCTCATCTTCATCCAATACCACTTTGAATGCCCACATTGATCAGTGCCTTTCCACGAATTCTTTTTCTGACAAAAAAGATAATCTTCAGACCATTAAACCGAAAATAAAGCCGAGGAAAATAAGATTAATGGTTGATATTCTTGCAACGGCTCCACGCTGTACCCTAGAAGACCTTGATAGAAGAAACGGTACAAATTGGAATTCAGAGGCTAACAATCTGCTCTCTGAAGCAATTGATGCGGTCGATGGAGTGAAGCAACAAAGAGTTCTCTCGAGGAAAATTCGTGACAGTGCTGGAGATAGCGCTGTTTACATTGATGCAAGTGGCACGAAAATTCGAATTCTATCAAGTTTTGATGATGCACCATCAGCTTTAAAGTCTGCGACAGAGTTGAGAGTGAAGAAACCATCAAAAGATGACGGACCGAGAAAACCCTTTGCTCCGGACAAGTGGAAGCGTCTTGCAACTACTCATGACAAACAGATTCCCCAGAGAAAAGAATTCTCCCATAAGAGTTTTTCTGTGAAGGTATGGTTTCCTTCCAAAGTTGCTCCAACTTTTCTGCCCTTCACTCTAACTCCCCCTCCCCCTCTTCTTCTTCTTCTTCTTCTTCTTCTTCTTTTAGTAGATAACAGAAAATATGTTTGATTGTTTGACGAGTAAAAGATGGTGTTTCATGTTTCATTCCTGGATACTCATTTTTGTCTTTTGTTTGACGGTTTAAAGGGCTCCTATTGAATCTTTGGCTTCATCTTGTTATTTCATGATGACTTCATATCTCGCAGAACTTTGCCATCTTGTTGGCATATCTTCTTGCGTCCTCCTTAATCCTTACTATATGTCTGCTGCTTCCTCTTATGATAAAACAAGATAGCATTATGTAAAGTGCCTAAATTGGCCCCCGAGTTTTTCTAGCTAATGATTGTTGAACAGGCTGGCAGTTATAATGAAGAATACTATGCTGTAGAAGGTTTTCAAAGGGAGGGGAAACATTTATCTCCAGCCTCCAGAGCGGTGGAGCAAAACAATCTGAATGATTCAGGAATGCTAAAGAAATGGGTGCGCTGTTCTAAAAGAACGGGCTTTTCCAAGAGGAGCACAAATTTACGTGGTCTTTTCCATTCTGTACGTGCAGTAGAAGAAAGGAGGGACATTACAGCTGACAATGGTCAATCATGCCTAGGCGAGTCTCATCTGAGAATTGATGTTCCGAAGCGTTCAACTGCATCAGAGAATTGCATTTCTTCAGAAAATAGCTTGAAAGCAGATGAAGTATCTATTGAAGCCGGTGATAGTGATAACTGGTGTTCTCCCAAAAGAAAAAGACTGAATGCTCCCTTGTGTAGAGGTCCAAAATGTGCCGGCATGGGCTCTACGCGCAAGGATACTGTTGAGATTCACGGGGATGCAGTAGAAAAAGTTAATAGAACATCTGGAAGTCGTCATGCATTCTCCTCCGAAAGAAGGGAATCATTATCATTGAGGAAGGATTTATCTTTGCCCAGCTCATTACCTTGTCTTACCCAACAGCGTAAAGGGGACAAAAATAACTCATTTCTGATGTGCCATTTGAATAGAGCTGGTGAAGAGATGGTGCAATGGCCGGCTGACGTTACACACTCTGATTCGATGCAAGACAAGAATCACAATTCTGCTATAACAAGTGCAGACTCCGCCCTTGGTTATCACAACCAGCGTGAAGAGAGAAGCATTGATTGCTTTGATGGAGTAGCTGATAAACCTAATAATGGGGATCCACCCTCTGCCTTGGTTATCAGAAGGAAAGAAGCGCGAGATGCAGATCTCCATGAGTTTCCTGCCCAATTTCACACGCAGCTATGCACTGAGGAGTATCAAGCGCATTCATTCACTGAAGCATCAGCTCCTCGAACTGAACCTAGTCCATCAGGTGCTGATGACGATGGCTATGACACGACTAGCCTTAAGATTGCAGATAGCGTGCTGAATGTGTGCTCAGATAGTTCCTTCCTTGTGATTGATCCCATACCCATCCCTGGGCCACCAGGATCAGACTTACCTAGTCCAAGGGATATGGAAACTGGGGTTCTACGAGTGAACCAATCACTTACGAACAGCCATGTTCGCTGCTTTTATGATCTGAAGGAGATGGTTGATGGAGATTCAGAGGAATCTCCTACATCTGCTACAACCACCATCTCTAACTTCATGGAAGCGGTATCTGATTTGAAAAATTCAGAGTACTGCATGGAATCTCATCCAGCTGATGGGTGCGGGCGACAAGAGAGAGAAAATCCATCATTATCAACAGTTGATACCAGACATGAGGAGAAGGCCATGAGATGGCCTGAAAGTGTAACTTTAGATGTCGATAGTGCACAGGGAGGTATGATTTCTCAGGGTAACGGGCCTCTCATTTCAAAAATTTCTGGTCAATCATGCTGCTGTTCATGGAAGGAAGGGATCTCTTGGGATGCTGGCTCGATCAGATCTGAAGATCATCGAAAACGATCAAGGCAGATGATGATCAATCAAGCAATCAGTGGAACTGAAAGGCCAAACACTCAATCTCCTGGTGAAAAACTTGTTGGATCAAGCACAATTGTGAGAGAGGTAGCTGCTTGTGGAACAATTCCTAGTGATTGTGATTCTCCACCCAGCATTTCGCCTTCTACTCTGGTTTTCAGGCTGATGGGTAAGAATTTGACGATCATTAACAATGATAAAAGCACGCATGCATGGGTCCAGCCCGTTTTTAACAACTGTGCAAATAAACGAGCTTCCACCATCTCTGAAGCAGCTCACGGTGATCAAGAACCACATCATTTGGCAGCACACGACTGTCTGTGGCAGGGATATTTATAATGGCAAGCATATCGATACCCAGGTGAGAGCTGCGGCAAATGGAAGAATGAGTGGAGCGAAAACTTGTGATGTAGCAAGATGAGGCTGAAGAGAGGATAGTTTCCCCCAGTATATGCTCTGAGGTCTCAGTGTATAGCTGCTAACATGGACGTGAAATGCATGTTAAAGGCTTATGCACTTGAGCCTATGCTGTGACCACTCTTTTTTATATCACGCACATGTGCTTCTGGTTATGACTTAGGGGCATGCAGAAAATCATCAGATCTGTGTTCATGATGAACTGCGCGAACCCTATGCCCCCGGATAGTCCCTTTGTGAAACTAAATGACAGAGTCCTGTTTGCCAGTCTGCTTGAGCACCTTCTAACCATGTAGTATTAGTGTAGTTAATCATATGTATGAAAGAGGTCTTGTTGTGAGGTACGAGCTGCAAGGACTACAGTGTCATTCTCCAGCTCTCTATGTATATTGTAAATTAAACAGAAAGCATTTTGGAATCTATGAGCCTGGTGCCATCAGAAGTGATCTTTATGGGTGTTTGGTCGACCGAGTGTTACTCAGTGCTTTGCGGGTGTGGGTTGGTAGTTCTTAAGAGTTAGCCAAACACTATCTACGTTCAGTTTGGTTGTCTATCTTTTTTCTTTTCGCTGATTATTTACTTTTGTCTTTAATTCAAGTACATCAATTACCATTCACTACTAATACTCGGAAATATTGGCTGATCTTAAATTTTACTGTGTTACAGTTGTTCCCATAAGCTTACCAGCGATCGTGATTAGAGCAGACTAGCCAAAACTTGAAACAAAGTCTTATAATTTACGGCAAACTAACCACAAAGTCGTGATGATCAATATTGGCTGGCTGGCTGGCATTTATAATTCATCATATCCGATTGAAATGAATATAATCTAGGGGTTACAACTTAAAATAAGGGATTTTAGTACATCACCAAATCATTGAAGTGATATTCAACGGCTCTTTCAGAAAGTGTTTCTGTTATTGGTCCGTATGCTAAAAAGGGTTAGAACACGTATCTACAGGTATCTCTCTGCTTCTGTCAATGATGGAGTCCGTACTTATTTACTTGATCGGCACTTCACCTTTTAACTATTATCTGTAAGCAATGGCAGCATGCTTCTGTCGGTCAACGTATATCTAGTGTTCATAGGCGTGTTCATGTTCAATTTCTTCTATTAAATCAAACAAGAATGACACCAATCACACCATGCACGCGTGTATATAAATATACAGGTCCGTTCCGTTTATGACCAGAATCATGAATTGGAACCGGAGAAGGCGCGAAATGGGAGCGGATACGCATCCGTCGCTTGATGAAGTCGTCTGACAATATACTAATCACAAATTCACAACATACACACGTGACTCCATGATTTGCTTGAACGTTCGGCTTTGCATGTACATATATACGTACGTAGGTTTTGCATGGATCGTAGGATGACCTGACGTTATTAAAGCCTAATCAATGCAGACAGTCCTGCCTGTGTCTGATTATATCAGGCGTCGTCGGTCGCGCATCATTGAATCTAGCTATCTAGTAATGAAATATTAAAGAGTTAATAGCACGCAATAACGCGTCTCTTTTCTTTGTGCTTCGGCTTTGGATCTCAGAATATGTATGTATGTCGGCGCTTACGAGGATGTAATTGGTACGGTATATGTGATAATTAGGATAGCGGAAGCAGAATTGTATAGGGAGCTAGCGAAACTAGCCCATGCAATACAAGGTTTATGTATATATATATATATATATGTATGTATGTTGATCGTGAGGATGATGCATGCGTTAATTCGTGCATGCAAGGGAAGGTACAAATCCTAGAAAGGGGGATTCGCGGAGGGAAGGCGCGCCTCTTTTGCTGCTTCAGGCTTCAGCCTTCGAGCTCGCCAGGGAAAATGTTCTTGTCGTGTCACGTGGGAAGGAGCAACTAGCATTGAACCGCGGTCCTGCAGTTGGGCCAAAGACGATACGGTTCGGACGTTCTTTCTAAAAACTGTCGCGGTTGGTTGTTTTTTATTTTATTTTTTTACGCAAAAGTATAAAAATTTATAAAACATAATAGGATCTAAATTAACTAAAATATAGCTTTAGTAAAACTTATTATGCTGCAGGAAGGTTTTAAAATTTATAATAAATATTGGTGTCTAAATTCATTGTAGCTAGTAGAGATAGATCTGATTAGATCAAACAAGAAAATAATGATTTGTTTACTTAATTTATGATTCTAATGACCCAAGGCTATTTTACATTTGTTTTGGTATTCTAGCAGTTAATTAATAAAAACATGTATCCTACTCCTTTTTCATTAGTCTACTTACTATTGCACGGAACGTTTTTGGCCCCCCAAATGGGTCATTTTCGTGATTAACTAACTCAGGAAATAGTGGAATGGCCCTACTCAGGTTCGAGGAGGTAACTACGGCGGTACTGGGGGAGAGCAACCACCGACAAAACGAATGCGTTTATACGCCTGTGCTGTGAGTTCATTTTCACCCCTCCTTTATGCCGCCGTCGAATGATTCCTCTTTGGTGAGTATGGCTAGCTCCCGACGAGAGATCGACCGCGGAAATTTATTACACCGCCTACTTTATGATTCGACTGAAGTAAATTTGATGCGTGTGCGATCTCACATTTCATTTATTCATTCATTTTTCTATTTGTCCCTTCAAGCAATTCGTGTGTTTGTTAATGTAATTTTAGGAATGCCTTGGAGATTTCGTTTCATATTTTAGGTCTACGTTAGCTTAACCTATGACCGGAAGGTGTGATCATCAGGGAATGGTGTTTCCATGTCCACCCCGCTGTTTCCTATTCAGGGAAAAGCTTAAATTGACTGTTCGGTAACAAGTAACATCGATAACCTCTGGTCTTAAATTTTGTTGTGTACGTTTCCATGCCCATCCAGCTGCTTCCTTTTACATGGTTGCATTACCCGAGGGATTGCAATTATCTGCTTTTTGCTTCGCTGCGACATGCATCGCTGAACCGAAATTCTAGAAATCTACGTGAAATATTTTCAAACTGTGTACAAATTAGTTGAAGCCTTGTCGGCAAGATGATCCTGATTCCCCGAGAAATACATCTACTTTGACGTCCTATCGATTACAATTTGAACAAAACTGAGCTACCCCCCTCGACTAGGGAGGAGCTAGAGAACCCAAAACCTGAATCAGATTTTACTCCTCAACCTAACTAGCTTTGCTAATGTCTCCTGTGCCGCTAATGTCTGGGCATGGTTATGGCCCAACATGACTGTTCTTATGCTAATACAGGTTCTGCAAAGTTCTTCAGCACTATCGAAGAGCCCTCCCCTCAGCAAAAGCTTCGCCCTCGTTTCCAGCAACGTTGCTTTAAGCAGGGTGACATCTTGCCAGACGTACTCGTCCACCCTTTGATTTGTATGCGCCTGCAATCTTTTCTTCCAGCATAGTGACCCATGACACCAATCTTGTATTTGGGATACAAATGACTTCTCCACTTCCTCGAGTACGTTTGTACACACCTTTAACAGCTCCAGTGCAGAGCTGCATCTTGAGTATGTTGCAAACGCCCTGATTGCTAGAGGAAGAGCCGTCTTCTTGATGAACAGAACCATATCTGTTGCCTTCAGTTGAATAAGTGGAGGTTCTGTCTTGTACCCGAAGACTAAGAATGCTGAAGCCCATAGATGATCTGAATACAAGAGCGAGTTCCCGAGCTTTCTAACGCTTAGAATCATCGCCTTTGCAGCTGCTGATCCTTCTCTTCTCCTGGTGAAAACTTGGATTATAGGATGGACCTGAATGTATACTTCCGACTGCCGGGTTGATTTTCTTGCCAGTCCTAATCTAACTAGAAGCAAAGCTGATTCTTCCTCGATTTTCCAAGTTTGGTTCGCTAAAGGACAGCCGGAGCAGAGACCAAATGCAATATTTAGGCACTTGGCCCACATCTTTAGTTGGCTCTTTGCTGCTGGCATATTATTAGCTGCAGTGGCTAATAAATTTGCTGAAGTTGGTGCCGGAGCAAACCAAGCACCGACTAAAAGCATTCTTGAGGCAAGGCAATTCATTCTGTCGTTTGCTTTCTCTAACACAGCGAAGCAAAATCCCAAAAGCTTCATCAGGAAATAATTGTTCCTCCAGAATTGCTCATCGGCCGTACTCCAGAAAGGGCTATGTGGGTTAGGTTCTTCTAACAAGATCCCATTGACAGCATCATAGAGAGCAGATGGTGATATTGCCAGCTCCGCAAGCAGGGAACCAACTACCCACAGACCAAAGGTTGACCTTCCCAATTTCTCATCGAATTTCTTGAGGGAATCGGACTCTTCAACCGGATAATCTTTCTTTCTTCTTCCCCTGAGTAAATGCATTGCATCAGAGGAAGGCAACGGCTGAAGCTGTAATGGATCAGAGTTCATCACTTTGGGAATCCTGGTGGTGATAATTACATGAGATCCACCTGTGTTTCGTGGAATCAGGTCATGCAGGCCTTTTCCTTCCCACCACTCATATTCACTCTCCAGATTGTCGATGATAATCAAGTAAGGCATCTCCCTGAATAGCTCCCTCTTGACTCTCTTGAATGCTTCAAATTCCTGCTCTTCAAAGCTGCGGATCCTTCCCCTTTCCTTCTCTGGATCGGCACTCACATCTAAACCAAGTTTCAGAGACAGGTTTAATATGTTCTGCCTCATGTGCTGAGTTTCACCACCAAGCCAGAGAACCATTCTGTATCGATGAGAAAACCTGTAAGCAAATTCCAGAGCGACCTCAGTCTTTCCAACACCTGGAGGTCCGCTGATGCAGACCATGCTGCTACCTGAGCTCCTGTCCTTCCCACTCCTTGATTTCTTGTATTTTGATCTCTTTGAGGAGTTCCTTACCATGCCTGGTTCAACCCAGGTCTCCAAATTCTGCCCCTTGCACTTTGCATTTGCCATCTCTAAACTTATGTACCGTCCTCCTGTGGAGCTGCTCATGTCACTGTCCTCATCTGCAAAGCCTTCTGACTGACCAGACGCGCTTCCTTTGATCATTGGTGGAGGGCGCTCAGGATCTAGACTGTCCGCGCTCCCAAAGAAGGCATATTCTATCTCCGTCATTACCTTCTCTCTTCCCACGAAATTTCTATTCCTTGCAAAAGGCAATTCCTCAGCTCCTTCGTGCTCTTTCTCAGCGATGCTCTTCCTCCCAAGCTTTGCATTTAATAAGCCAGCAGCTCTAGATATGCAGCTTCTCCAATCACCACTTTTGGCTTCCAGTTTGAACTCATGATGTTTCAGCAGTCCTTCTATTGCTTCTCTGCGTTCTTTATCATCTGCGCTCTGGTTGAGGAAGCCGGCCACCTCGCTTTGGTCAGTTTCAAAGAATATGGGAATCAAGTTTTTTTTCTGAGCAAAGAATCTGATCTCCTCCGTACTAAAGTGGTTGAAGAGACTGGTGCCCCAGACCACCACAACCCCAAAGGTCACAGAACAAATAACCCGATCAGCAATTTCATGACTCTGATTATCCGCGTATTTTGCTCTATCTGCCACAAAGCAAGCAATCCCCTGTATCTCGAGCTCTGATTTGAGCCACTTACAAAAGCGAACCAGGCTTGCATTCTGGCCATGGTAGCCTATGAAAACATCACAACTCCGCAGCTTAGCATTGACAGCAGGGGAAACCGAACCTTTGGCAAACGAAATTCGTGGAACTTGGAATGAGAATGAGATCCTAGGTGCGGCGGGAGCGTCTGGAACCTGAACAGGAATGCATGTAACAGATTTGGGCTTTCCATCATCAGAATAATCTGACCTTTCAGGGTGGGAAGTGTAAGAACTGCTGGGTATGTCTTCAGATTGAGAACTGCTATAAGAGGCAGAGACAGGCAGGGAGGGTTGAGCATGTGGAGGCGGGTTTTCTTCTTCTGGACCCGGAGGGTTGGGAGTCAGAGCCCTTGGAGAAATGTAAGGTGACTGCAATGCAGATACAAAAGCTGATGATGGAGGGGATATGAGTGACGGGGAACTGTAGGGAGATAGCTTTAAGGAATCTGAGCTGGGAAGGACTGTAGTTGGCAATTGTTGACAAAACGAACCCGGTTTGGTAGCTGTGGTCTTGATGGTGAGAGGCTTGGGTGGTCTGTTGCCGCTGCTATTGAGGTTATTGCCATGGTCGTCGGTTGTTGCGGGGAGGTTGTTTGCAGGTGCGATAGATGAGGTTGCTTCCTTTTTCATATCCTCGAACGATCCAACAACAAAACCTGGTCCTGATATGAAATGGTGGTGGGTATATAATATTTATCTCTGTTTCAGAGGAGGAGCATCGTAGGTAGAGACGAGTGCACTCAGCTCTCTGTTTGTGGACGAACGGGAATGGTGCGATGGAACACAGATCAGTCCATACAGATGTGATGGACTTAAAAACGAAGTGAGATTTGGCTTAAGATTGTTGGTGGTGGTACTTGTTTGTTTGCATCATTCCTCACAAGAGTCATCCTTGTTGGTGCTCACGGGACCATTTGGTGGAGTTTATGAATCAATAATATCAGAGAGGGAGTGGGGCTCTGGCAAAATGGAAGGTGCTCTCCGAGTTGAATGCCAACAAATAAGTCGTCTCAATCAGAGGAAGATATCTGTACCTGTGCCTGTATCTGCGACGGGATAGTTACAAGTGTGCAGCATCATGTGAGTGTACCATTGACAGACGTCGGCATATGATACAGCTAGCTGGATAATAATAATAACCTTCGTTGCTTAACTGGTCATTAGTTTGATGGTTATCATAAATTGAGCCACCGGGGTGAGCTGAGCTCCGTCTTCTTCGGTCCGTCTCCACTTCTGTGAGAAATATGGAAATTTGAAGAAGCTTAGCTTTAATTAGAATTAGAACCTGATTCAACCTTTTCTATTTTATTGTACAATGAGATGGGGATGGAAGACGTCAGAGATGAAGGAAAAAAGAAAGAAAGAAAAGAAGCCATTTCTCTCATCTGGTCTTACATTAAACAATGCTATCAACAGATAAAGGAAAGTTGATAACTACCCAGTGTCTATTGTTGCATTTATCAATTGAGAAACCACACAGTGATAATAAATAAG
This sequence comes from Tamarix chinensis, assembly GCA_030549775.1. Taxonomy (NCBI): domain Eukaryota; kingdom Viridiplantae; phylum Streptophyta; class Magnoliopsida; order Caryophyllales; family Tamaricaceae; genus Tamarix; species Tamarix chinensis. The sequence continues at coordinate 96,327,885 of CM060175.1, forward strand.
GTATTAGCAATATCGTCCATCATGAAGATAGAAAGAAAGCACTAATGATGGAGGAAAGGGAAGGAAAGAAAGAGACACTGAACCACTGACTTACTATAATAGTGCAAATAATGTTTGTATACGAAAATGTTAAAGCAAAACCATTCTCATCTTCACCTTGTTAATAATCTGGTGTGGTCAAGCCATGCTTGAAGAGGACCCTCATTTGCTGTAATACTCAAAGGAATCTTTCTGTTCCTTCTCTCTCTTTCTCTGTATCTTTATGTGTGGGTGTTTGCAGTCTGAAATCTACAAACTAAAATGAGGAAAATTTGGCTGTACGACCGAGGTGGGGGAAGGGACTCTGATGAGGGGCCGAAAGACAATGTAAGGAGACGAACTGGATCGGTGGGGTTTTGAAATGTATAATAAAATACTACTAGTCGGAGTACTACTGGTATGCGCCTATGTGGTGTCAGTAAAAATGAATAAAGAAGTGGTTGATTAGAGAGACGAAGGGGGCGAGAGAGGGGGGGGGGGGCGGGGGAAAGTGGGAAACTGCGCAAGGACTGAATTGAATAATATTTGCATTCCATAGTTAATTACTGACAAGCGGTAGTGGTACGATTTCTAAGGCATTTGTTTATGTCCTTGGGCTTCGATCAACGCCCATTTTTTCTGTGTGTTTTATTTGTGCAAGTACTGATGTTATTATGCGGTGTTTGAAACTTTGAAGTTTGAACTTTGATTTACGTTTTGCATTTCAATTTCTCATTTTATGTAAGACAAAGTCTCTCCTGTCCTTCTACCATTTGGTGTACTGTGAAACTATAAATATTATGAAAAATTGATCTATTGCGAACTTTTGATTGAACTTATCACAACATGATACAGTGTATTACTGTAAAAATACCCGTTTTAACACCCTTCATGGAATTTAAAAAAAAAATTAGTAAAAGAGCAACTTTCAATAATAAAAGAGAAGTGAAGTATCAAATATCACTATCATATCCTCCCCACCTTCTAGAAAATGTCTAAACTCCCTTAGAACAAAGTATAGAAACCAACCAAATTCGGACAACAATCCATTGAACCCAAGCCAAGAAAGCCTCTCCCCTCCTCTATGGAAAAGTAAACAAAGGTCAATAAGTTTTAAGAAAAATATTAGATATAATTTTAAGTTTAGATAAAATATATGATATAATTTTAAAATTTTAAAAATGCACCAAATAATCTCGAGTTTAAAAAATTATGCACCACATAATCTTACATAAATAGTAATTGTTGATGTCCCATTAAAGTTAAAAAAAAAACAAATATGACCTTGATAAAAGATACTCATGTATATTTAGAGCTAGAAATTGAGGGGTCGGATTGAACTTGGATCATATCATATGATAATCGAGTCTTCCTATTTTTAGATAAACTTGGATCATTTTATCAGGTTGGATTTAATTTAGATAGCTTTTGAAGTGAACAATCTTAGATCATTCTATTATACCGGATCAGATTATATTGAGAACGGATAGACTCACAATCAAATAAATTTAGATTATTTTACTTTTCATTCGAGTGTGAGTTGAGCTCAAATAAGTTAAGATTGTTCTACTTTTCAAGTTAGATTTAGATTAGATTAGAGTTATTTTAGACGTGAGTCATGTCCATACCATTTTTTTCTCATTTCAATATATAACAAGTCTAATTATTTCAAACTTGTTCACTTTTTTTAGTTTGATTGTATCAAACTCAGTTCCTTGAAATTTTTAGAATTATTTTATATTTGAAGGTGTTGTAAATTTGTGATCAACATGTTAAATTTAAAAGTATTTTCAAATGAATTATTTACTTATTATTATTATTATTATTTTAAACTATAACTTATACTTCATTTATATTATAAAATGGATTACATCGAGTTCAAGTATTATTTTAATCTTCTATTATATTCATATTTCATATAGTCATTGCATAATATGGATCTATATTTGTAACACTTCCAAAATTTACTACTTAAAATTTTCATTTTGCAGAAACATTAATTATAAAAGTAGTAGATATTATTGCCACACCTAACATAAGTTCTACAATATCTATCATTTTTATACAAAGTGCTAAGGCTAAGAGTTACTTCGCTTAAATTAAGAATAACCATAAAAATAAAATATAGATTTCAATATAGAATAACATTGTCTTGATGGTTTTAAACATTAGGTAAAGAGTTACAATCAAATGAGGGGAAACAAAACATAGAAGGGGACATAAGAGTCCGAGGAAAAATCTAGATCAAAAGTTGTTAGACAAACCCTAGACAATATTAACTCTCAACCCATGCTGAAAGCCATCAAACACTACCTTCAAAGTACTTGTGTAAGATAAAGACCTCCCATTAAAGAGGTAGGGGACCATGAAATAAAATATATCAATATTACTGTACCAGGCAACCCATTAAATAAAACTAATATATAAAGTCCCCATGGAACACATCAAAGGAATCACAACAAAAAATTGGTATAAGATATTGAAAAATATGTATGATGAACAAAATACAATAATCATATTAGATAAAAAAAATAATCACCAAGACTACATACTACTCATACTCATTCAGTTATAACATAATGAAGCTGATCAACCAATGATAAAAGAGATGTTTTCTAAATTAATAATTATAACAAATCTCAATACAAAAAGCATAATCTTCGCAATACATCGCATATCTCAATATCAAACTAACAATATCCCTAATACCACAAGTAGGGCTCAAGAGCATAATACTAAATGCAATCCATACTATCACAGGTCACCTATAGAGTAAACTAGGGCCTTACTAGGGCACCACAACATACCAACGAACCACACAAATTGAGGGATCTTACCTCATTTCTAGGATAGCTACCCTTAGCATCATTTTCAAACTCGAGGTCTTTCACTTTAGGTATTAATATTTTAAGAAGATGATCACAACATATTATATATTGCACCAAGATCCCAATTCCATACTTAACAAATTTTCCTTTAATTCCAATTATTCAAGTCAACCCTAAGGTTGATGGTTTAAGTCTAAGTCTAAGTCAACACTAAGGTCATCCTATGCCCAATTATTCATGTTAGACGTATTAGGTCAACAAGGACCAAGATACCCATGGGGCCATAGTTACCACATTATCATCCATTTTAAATACCAAATTTATTTTATTTATTAATTTGTCACGATAAGGCTAAAATAAAATAATTAAATTACATAACATACAATTAAATTACCAGATACTCCAAAAGAATATTTTGCCCCTATATATGATTCTGAACGTAAAACTCTATACAATCATTTCTTGAACATCAAATCACATATTCACATGCTCAACAATAAATAATATATAATAGGCACACTTATTAGGATAAAATTTATGATACGCTTAAAATAACCAAAATATCTCTAAGTCATATACTAGTAATTATCATGCTAAAACATGCATTTTTAAAACACCAATTCACATATTCCCATGTTCAACAGTAACTAACACATATTAGGTACACTTATCGGAATATTTATCCTGATACACTTAAAATGACTAAATTGTCCCTAAGACACACAATAATAATAATAATAGTGCTAAAAATTACGTTTAAGCATGCTCAACCTATCATATTGGATAATCATGACATGAATAATTTATTTTCAATATTTAACCATTTTAACATACTTTCCTACACCTAATAATTTACACATGGTAACAAGTTCTATTTTACCAAATTTTGTACTATCATTTTTAGGCAGATAGTTATAACGTAACATACATGCTTAATATAATTTATACATAAACAATTCTAATGTGTTATCATATGATATCTCACATTTTATTAGAGTATAGATGCAACCTGATTTCCAGCAAAAATATAAAATAAGGGTAACCTAATAAAATTTATTAAGCTACGCTAATTAAACTTTTGTACTTAAAAATAATATCACATTAAACATATTAATATTTAAAAAATAAAATAATAATTTTTATTAAAATAATTAGTAAATACATAATTACCAAAATGCCTTTGATATTGAAAATGGGAAAAAATATACAAAATTTATTCGTGGAGGTGAGGGTGGCGGTGAGTGGTGGTGAGGCTACTATTGGATACAGGGAGGGAAACATACATGAATGAGGTGATGATGCTAGGCAAGGAGGCATGGTACAGGGGTAGAAATGGCTAATGTGTTGGTGCGATAGGGTGGGTGGTATGCTAGATGGTGCAAGGTAACTCGATGAGAGGAGGATATGGCTATGATAGGGAGGAGATGGAGAAGAATAAAGGGGCAAGGAGGTGGTGAGATGGTGGAGCTGAGAAGAGGGATGCAAATAGGGTGGCGGTGAGGGAAGAGGAAACCCGAGGTAGGGGGAGAGGCTAGTGGTGTTTAGGTAGGGATTGCTTATTATTATTATTTTTATTTCTAATAAGAAGAGAGGAAGGGAAGATAACGGAAATGTGTAGGTATGTATATATATATATATATATACCTACATGTGCATGGTTGGGGGTGAAGGGAAGGGAACCGATGGAGAAAAGGGGACCTAGGTGTGCGATGGGGGTAGGTGGGGGAGTTGTAGGGGAAAAAGGATGGATGTAGGGAGATAGTGGTGCAGGAAGTTGGATGGGAAAAGGAAATGCATGCCAGGAGAGAGGCAGGGGCATGGCTAGGGGTATTAAAAAATTGTCCAAACCAAAATTTTATACTAGATCGACTGGCGATTCGGAGTTCCAATCCAAGATTGGACCAGTATTCCGATATTTGGTCTAGGTTTTGGTCATGAATTAAAAAAATCAATCCTTTATAGATTTCGATCCTATTTGGTTCGGTCCTAACCAGTCCAATCTTCCGGATCGACTTAGAGTTTATCTAAAAAAATATAAAATTTTAATATAAAAAATATATAATATGTGGATTACGGTCCTAACCGATCTTAGACCGATAATTCCAATCCAGTCCTCAGTCCTAGTTTCAAAAAAAATCTAGTCTTTAACTAGGTTCCAGTTCGGTCTGAGCCCATTTGGTCCGGTCCGATTTTGGATTGGTGCACACCCTTAAGCATGGATGGTTTGGCTAGGAAAGGAAAATAGCAAGGTGGGGGGCATCGACCAGGGAGGAAGAAAAGGAAAAAGAAAGAAAGAAAAAGAGAAGAAGGATTTGAGTTGGGGTGGAGTGGACGAGAGGGAAGGAGAGAAAAAAACGGAGAAGAGGTGGGTTGGGCTGGTGCAGGCCGGGTAGGAAGGAGAAGGAAGAAAGGGAAACAAGAAAAAGGGTAGAAAAGGGAAAGAAAGAAAAAGGAAGAAGGACAAAATGAAAAAATGGAAAAATGAAAAAGGAAATAAATTTAGGTTTAGAATTAGATTTACATTAACTTTAGGATTAAGATAAAATTAAGTTATATAGGTTTAGAGTATCCAATTAGGAAAAATGTATCGGGATAAATTATATTTATTTTTGGTTAGGTTTAAATAAATAAAAAAGATAAAATAATTAGGATTAATTAATTTAAGAAATTATATGGATTTGTGGGCCAAATGTTAACAAAAATAATTAAGCTAATGTTTAAGGTTTAAGTTAAAATATAAATAAATCATGAATAATATTAAATAATATTTTAGAGTATTAAAATATTGACCATTGATAATAGATTGATCACATCATATAATAATAATAATAATAATAATAATAATACAAAATTAATGATAAAAAATATAATAACGATAATAATAATAATAATAATAATAATAATAATATCAATAATAGTAATTAAATGCATAATAATAATAACATATAATTTTTTTTACAAATCATAAGAGATCTAATGATGATTATAACGTCCTTTTTTCTTTTGTGTTTTTAAGTTTTGAAACAAACCTTTCAGCTATCTAAAATTTATGAAACTTCATAAAACATAATAATTTAGCATTAATAAGCTATAAATGGCTTAGAAATAATAGGTTATTGTTTTTATGATTTTTGAAATTTATTTTATCCGTTTTGGGCATAATTCGCTATTGAAACTTCCATTTCATCTCATAGTTGTAATTTAAGTTTGTGGGACTCTTTCTTAACCCTTGGAGGTCATTTTTATTAAAGAAAGATCAAGGGATCATGAGCCTCCATGGTTTTCTGCAACTCCATCACCGCAAAAAATCCTAACACATTTATTCTTTTACCATTTTACCTTTATACACATTATTAAGTAATCCAAACATATCTAAATCTCTTCATCTTACACCCCCAATTATATATTTTTTTTCTCCCTTTTTCCAACACCCATCAACACAACCCATGCCACTAATCACCATCATAAACCATCGCCCAAACCACTTCATTTTTCTTCTCTTTTGAACTGAGAAGTAATCCTGTGGTGGTTTTAGTTAAACAGATGGGAATTAATCCTTTAGGACTTGGAGAATCACCGTTTTCTTCAACATTGTTGTTCTTCCTCTCTTCTTAGAGAATTAGCTTAGGAAAACACTTCTTTTTCACAAGCAGATATAAACTTGGCTGATTAACATGATTTATTGTGTTTAAGTATGACTATGCCATGTTTGGCATTACTTAGGGTTTTCATACCTTTGGGTTATGTTCTTTGATTGTTTTTTTATTTAAATATATTATGTGAATCCTTATAATGTTTAGCATGATTTTGATAAATAACTTATTAGGTTAGGTGATGTTTAGTATAATCCAAAATCAATTAAAGTTTGAATGTTATAGGTTTTTCAGATGATCTAGCATTGTTTTGTTGAATTGATGCTACCTTGGTATATGTAGTAATTTTTAGATGAACTTTTATATATAACAAGCTTAGGTTCATGTACGTTTTTATGCTTGAATTGGTGAAAGAAGTTTAGGAAAGTTTAGGTTTTCTTGAAAATGTTCTTCTTGTTCTTGATTTTATTAAAAGTCTTATTGGATAATAATATGATAATTACACTAAATAGGGTTTATCTTGATGCTAATCATGTTTTGAAATAATGCATAAAAATGACATAAATAACCCTAAAAGACTTTGAGCTTGTATTATAGACATATAGTCGAATGTGAACTACAACTTTAACTTTCGACCACTGACTTTTTGACCCTTGAAATAATAGCCAAACATGAATATTATTTATTAATTATTTTTTAGTAATAAATAATTTTTAAATTTTATTTTTAAGCTTCTCGGTATCAAAATACATTCCCATCAATTGATGAATAGTATTTTTATGTGAATATTATTTTAAAAAAAATTGACGTGGGACCTTATTTTGACTTGGTTAAGCTCCTTATATATGCATTTTTTTTACTTATTTTGGCCCTATAGGCAAAACGTGGGTTTTGGTATTTTTACCCTAATTTGGAGGTCTTTAAATATTTATATAGTGTTTTAGGTATTTGAAGTATATTTTGGTCATTGATTGACTAAATGCATGAATAAAGAGTTAGGTCGGACTTTAAGGCATTCTTGGCCTAAGTTTGAATTACAGTAACTCTTACTTAGAAAAAGGTGCACTACTTTTGCTTGCTGAAAAGTAATTCTTGTGGCATATGACTTTTGATTTTGGTTTTCTCCTAAAGTTTTAAGGGATATTCTTATTTATGTTGATATTCTAGACCATTGATTTTCATTATTTAGGGTGTACTCTGATCACTTTGATTATTGTTATGGGTTTTGTATGAACCTTAAGTGCTTATGTGATGATCATGTGCTCTATGAGATTCCCTTTATGGATATTCTATGTGTAACACCCCCAAAATTCACTACTGAAAAATTTCGTTTTATTGGAAAGAGTTAGTGGAAGCAAATTATAAAATCGTGAATCTTGGAGATATTACTGTCACACTTAGTATCAGACCGGTTCACTCCTACCGTTCCAGTACTAAGTGCTAAGGCTAAAAGCTTGAAACACAATTTACAATCCATTTTCAAATTAGAGTAGCGTGCCAAATCATTTACAAGAATAAAATCCACCAATGATGGTTATATTAACAATGTTAACATTAAAACCAAGAATTTGAAAGAGAAAGAGAAAAACCCTAATGGTACCGGATAATTCTTTACTCTCTTTCCCGTAACCCACTTGAGTAGCACCTGAAAAGACCTGCAAGGGGCACTGCCCATTGAATAGGCAGGGGCCCACGAAGGGAACCCTTCAGTACTATGGTACTGAGTAACCCTTTAATACCACACTTAAAAATAGACCCGCAATGCAACACATAATGCAAGTTATAGACATATGTAATGAAAGGTGCATACATAACAATCACATATATAACAAGGCTGCCACATATCAACAAGATATAAGGTACGATCGATACTTTTGGGCCTTAAGCCATTAGTCCATCATTATTTAATCATCTCTTTGGTTATATCCAAGTGAGTGCGGGAACCCCACTATTATAGTCGGTGGACCGGAATACATACAGGGCAGAACGCTCCTGACCACTATTATTGCCGGTGGATCGATCTCCAGGACAGAACGCTCCTGGCCACTATTATTCGCCGGTGAACCGGTCTGGCCCTAACTCACAAGGTGTTCCACTATAAGTAATTTATATCTTTCCATAATTTATTCACATCCAATGCTTGTTTTGTTGAGCTCGGGACCCCCACTATTTTAGCCGATGGACCAGGATATATATATAATCATCATCCAGGGCAAAACGCTCCTGGGCCACTATTATATCCGGTAGACCGGTACTCATAATTACTTGCTAGGGCAACACGCTCCTGGGCCACTATTATATCCGGTGGATCGGTACTCAATATCATAAGTCAACTGGGCCCGATTCATTAATCTTTCACTTTCATAATTAGTGTTTTTCCTTTCTTTAATCAGCACAACAATTCTATTCATTTGCCTCGGACGGGAGATCAAGAACCCGGGACACAAAAAGTACACCAGTCGTACCGGTGCATAAAAGCTACTCAGTACCCTTCAACCACGAACCCAGGGATGCAAAGGTACCCTGGTCGTACTGGTGCATAAAGCTACTCAGTACCCTACCGACAAGGACACCTAATCCATAAGTATGCATACCCCCTAACTAGGTTCGTAGAGCTAGGTAGAGTAAGATATAGGGCCTGGCTGGGGCACAAAGGTACACCAGCAAATACCAAAATAATCGTGGACTAAACCACGTCTTTAGGATAGCGACCCCTAAAGAGTCACCATTCCCGATCTCGAGGTCTTTCACTTTAAGTATTAGTGTCTTAATTAAGGTGATCACAAAAAACACAATAATCAGATACTTATCCACTTTCAATCGTTCTGATATTATTAGTCATTTCTTATTCCGACGGTTATCCAAGATAACACAGAGAAATCATTAAGGCCATCATAATCTCATTTAATTCCAAATTAGGATTTGTTTTCGTGATACTTACCAATCATTAAATACCATTACCTTGATAATTAACATTATTTGAATCATATTATGAAATTCCACAATCACAACAACATGTTAGGTGCAAATTACTTATTTACCCCTTACTTATACAATTGCTAAGTCGTTCCTTCCTTACTTGACAAATTACCCTATTACCCTTCAGGTTGCATAATTACCTAATTACCCCTTATTCGGTTTAGGTTGCCTAATTATCTCCTACGCTTTTTAAATCACCATTCACCCTTCATAATTGTTACACTTATCATATTTTCCATTTGGTTGGTTAGATTACCGAATTGCCCTTCTCCTTTATTATATTTACTAGATTTCCCTTAAGTTGGATAAATTATCAAATTACTCATCTTTGCTATCATGATTACCAATTTGCTCCGTTAGTAGGTTAAATAATTACTAACTCACTCTTTAGTCGATTAAATTACCAAATTGCCCTTCTCCATCATCATAATTAACAAATTGCCCCTTAGTTGGCTAAATTACCAAATTACCCTTTTCCATTGTCATAATTACCAAATTACCCTTCTCAATTATTATCATTGCCATTTTACCCTTCATAATTATTATAATTACCATTTTACCCTTTTCAATTATCATAAATCCCAAATTACCCTTCTTCATAATTACAATTATTAATTTACCCTTCTTCATAATTATAATTACCAATTTACCCTTCTCCATTATTAAAATTACCATAATGCCCTTTAATTGGTTAATTTACCAAATTACCCTTCTCTAGTATCATAATTATCCAATTATCCTTCTATAATCATAATTTAATTACCAAATTATCTTTCATTGTTATCATAATTACCAAGTTACCCCTTACTCCCAAGTTTACCATAATATCCTTTTATTCACAGAATTACCCTTCTACCCCTTACTTCCAAATTGCCATAATATCCTTTTATTTATAAAAATTACCATTTTGCCCCTTACATCCAATTTTACCATAGTACCCTTTTGCTTGAAAATTACCATAATACCCTCCTTCATCCAAAATTACTATTCTACCCCTTACTTCCAAAATTACCATTCTTGCCACTTACATATAAAATTACTATATTGCCCTTTGACTCCAAAATTACCACTTTACCCTTTTCTCCAAAAATTACCACAATGCCCCTTTACTTATAAAATTATCATTTTGCCATTTTATCATAAAATTACCATATTGTTCTTTTGCCTCAAAAATTACCATAATACCCTTCTTTCTCACAACTTACAATTTTATCCTTTTACTTATAAAATTATCATTTCACCCATTTCCTTTGAAATTACCAAAATACCTTTTTGCTTACAACTTACAATTTAACCCCTTTCTTTCAAAATTACCAAAATACCCCTTTACTACAAAATTTCCAAAATACCATTTTCACTTATAAAATTTCCACTTAACCCCTTTATTACACCACTTTTATGAATTTACCACCACTACATAAAATACTAATATTAGCACTTCATTCTTATCATTTAACTCCACCAACTTGTCATTATTCAACATAATACTCATTAGCAACTACATATATTAGATCACATACTTGCATAAGCATATTACTAAAATACCCTTAGACAAGCATTTAATATTTCCATCAAATATCAAACTCATTCCTTAAGTATCATCTCTACACATGGCACAAAAGCTATCATAATTTTCTTTTCTTTTCTTTTTATCGATCAATATAAGCAACCATATATATATCATACTAGGCAACACAAAACATGCATAAAATCATACTAAAATCCCTAATGTGCTAGCATACGTTTTTCCATGCATTTAAGTGAGGTTTAACAATTACCTTAATCCCGCAAAAATTGAATCTTACCGGTATCCCGGTTAAAGATTCAAGCTTTAATTATCAACTCAACACTTGAAAATAATATCAATAATTATTATATTAGAAGTAGAAAATTAAAAAGGATAAAACTTTATAAAAATTTATTTAATAATAAAACACTTTAATTAACTATTAATATACCTCAAAATTTAGATAATTAACTTCCAAATCAAGTTGGAGCTCACGCTGCATGAACAACATGAGCCACATGCAGAATAAAGGGGAGAAAAGGGTTCGAAGGTAATGAGGTAGAAGGGAGGAGAGATGGCTCAGTTTAGGGACTTTAGGCTAGAAAAGGAGGTAGATGGGGGAGGATTGGAGGCAAGGTAAGGGTGCAGGAGTGAAGAGGGGGTGTAGGTGGAGGCTAAGGATGGGTTGTTGGCGACCAAAGGTGGCGGAGACGGCGGTGGCGAGGCGGCGAAGTCAGCTGTCGGGCTAGGCGTGATTGAGAAGGAAAGAAAAGAGAGGGGAAAAATGGAGGGGTGCAGGGGATGTTTTCGGGAAAGTAAGGTATGCGGGTAGTAGAGGAGGTTGCAGGTGGCTTGGCGATGAGGGAGAAAAGTGGGGAGAAAAAGAAGAGGTGGAGAAGGGAGGAGCTGTAGGGGCTCGAGGGTGGCTTGGGTGGTCTCGTGGTGGTGCAGGGCTGAGGTATAGGGTGGCAGTGGGCGGCGTAGGGGCTTGGTGCGATGGTTGGAGCGGCGGTTGGCGGTAGCGTGCAAAAACCGGGGGAAAAATGGGAAGGAGGAGAAAGGAGAGAAGAGGGAGGTCGGGGAAAGGGAGATGCTCGAACTATGGGGCAGAAAGGAGGCTGGAGAGGTGAAGAAAAAGAAGAGGGAGAAGAGAGGGGGCAGGTGGCTGGTCGGAGATAGGACGAAGGGTGGCAGGGAGGTGTCGATTGGCAGGGGAAAGGGAGGGAAGAAGAAGGAAAGGAAGAGGGCATGCAGGATAGGGATGCAGTGGTTAGTTTGGTTTGAATTGGGAAAGAAAATGATGGGGGAGAGAGAGAGGAAGAGAGAGCAGGTGCGGTGGCAGGTGGCAACAGTTGCAGGGCGGCTCGGTGGGGGCAGGCATGGAGTCGTCGAGACTGGTCGGTCACAAGTAAGGAGAAGAAGAAAAAAAAAGGAAGGAGGGCGGAGCAGATCGGTTGGCGTAGAGGAGGAAGATCGGCTGGTCCGGTCTAGGAAAAAGAAAAATAAAGGACGTTTGGGTTGGGCTGGACGCGCATGGGAGAAGGAGAAGAGGGGAGGGAAGAAACGGGTCTATGGCCCGGGCGTAGGGGAAAGGAAGTAGGCCGAGTGCAACGGCCCAAAGGAGGAGAAAAAAAGAAAAGAAGAAAGGAGGAAAAAAGAGAAAAAGGAAAATAATAATAAAAGAAATGGGAGAAATTAAAATAATTTAATTTATTAAATAATAGGATTTAATATTTTTAATAATAAATTTAGTTAATAACTTAATTTAATTTAATTAAATATATGGGCTTAAAAAGGACAATTTTAGTAAAATATTGGTTCGAAAAATTATTTAAATAAAATGAGTACGATAAATTAATAAAATATTTATTTTAATTTATTAAATATTCCTATCTAATTTTATATAATCAAAATCCATATAATAATTAAACTATATAATTTTAAAAGCTAATTTATTTTAAATAAAAGCTATTTATTGAATTATAGATTTTCTAAATTTTTTTGGGGGGATTACACTATGTGTTGATTTTTAAAACACAATCTTGTAAAATGCTAAAGGTTTATTATTCATATAGTAGCTTCATGCTTTTTATACTCTATACAACCTTTAAGTTTTATAGGGACTATGTATACTTAAGGATTAAAATACCTTTAATGAGACTACATTAGTTGGAGTTCATTGGTAGTGGATGAGGCATCCAACCTATGGGACATTTATATTTACAGGCTGTGCGGAAGTTGGAATCCTTATACAAACCCATTAAAGTAAATTCTCATTTATAGTTAAACGAGATGCTCATATGATTAGTTTTTACCCTTAGATTTTGTCCATTTGTGGTAGGACGTTGGAGTTCATACGTGTTTTTTGTCTTTTATGCCCTTATTATTGCACCCTTGGCTTTTATCCATTTGTGGTAGGAGAAGTGTCCCTATGTTCCTTAATTGTTTCTACTCTATGGGTTATGTCCATTGGTGGTAGGAGTAGATGCCCAAGCTTGTGCCTCAAAGTTCATGTACATACATCTATTGCTTATGTAAGCTGCCTTGAATATGCCTTTTAGCCTAAATTTCATCATGTGGCTTTCTATTATGTTTGTGTCCTTAACCTATATGTCCATTGTGGTGGAATATATGTCCTTATATGATTACAATGTATGCTAGATATGCCTATAGACTTTGCCTAATTCCTCTCTATACTTGTTAAATCCTTTGTGAGTCCTTGTTTTTACCTAGTATATCCTTGTGGTATATCATAATGCACATTATTTTCTGCCCTAGGTAGCTAACTTGAATGTACCATATATGGTTAATTGTTAGCATGTATCTTGTATGCTTTATTATTAACATGATTTAAGAGTATTCCTCTATTTAAGCATGATCCATGATTATTTCTTCATCTTTGCATATACTATGTGTATTACACGAACATATTATTATATAAAGTACGCTATATTTACTTGGGATGCTTATTGAATTAATGCCACACATTCGATACTTGTGGTTTATTTATCTGGAGATGATAATGTCGAGTCTTTGACCGGCTTGATTTGTGTTTTAATTTGGATCATCGAGATCTCGTATTCCACTTGCTTTTTATTTTGTTGAGCTATGTAAGATATTTTGATAATATAGTTATTTTTTTTATAGTTTTATAAGTCTTGTATCGGATTTGGGTCAAGTAACAACCACACCTGCCTCTTAGAATATGAGTTTACTTTTTAGACCAGCACTTGACATAGACTAGGTAGTGGCTCTGCCTATCTTCTACGTTGAATGCAGTAATAACACCCTACAGTTTCTATTTAGCTTTTGCAAAATGTGTTGTTAAAAAAGTGGTCATGAAAATGAGGGTGTTATGATGATATTATATGATGTTCTCCAATCTAAAAGATGCATATTTCTGTAACTTAGGTTGGTAATTGTTTTGTTGATATTGAATAGAGAAAATCGTGGTTAAGGTGTATTAATCTATCTTAATTTATTGATGTTTAATTGGGGTTAGGGCACCATGCGTTATATGTTGACTTTCTTTGTTGAGAGCATTGCTCCATGAGTCTTCTTTGATAATGTTTATATAGGTGCAGATTACTCTTGATGCTTAAGTCTTCTTAGGACATATTTTTTTCCACTTTATATCTAAAATTTATAAGAATAGTGATAATACTAATAGAAAAATATTAATTATGACATTGATAATATTAAAGTATTAATAACAATCTATTAAAATTTCATTTAACTTCAAATCACAGTACATTGGCTAAATAAGTTGATGAGAAAAATTCTTTATGATTTGTTTTTTATTTTGTCTTTTTTGATAGTAAAGCTATCAACTTGAGCAACCAATCTATAGTAAGCATATCACTTTAGATCATCTAGGTATTTTTAGTGAACTATGTATATATTTTTATCTTTTACTCATAAATGGAAGAAGTGAATATTACAAAATAATATTTAAAAAATTTATGGTTTTTATTAAAAATCTTTAGTCAAGTATTTTTGGGTTATAACGAATTTCGTATAAATATCAAATCGGGTCAAGTCTATTTCACATTTATATTTTCTCGGATCATATCAGGTATTAATCGGATTTTGGGTGTGATCGATTAGGTTTCGAGTTCATAATTAATCATATTATATCAGGTATCGGGTATATATTAGGCCAAGTTAGATAGATGTCTAATTCATAAATTTTTGGGTTGTTTTAGATCAAAATTTTACTCTACTTATATTACTTAGCATACCCTATATTTTTCCCTTTCATTCTAATTGTTCAACATAAAATACCTAAAATACCCCTCTCAATTATTCCACAACTAATTTTAAAACCCCTTAATTGCCTATCACTTTATATACTAATTTGATATAAACTAATTTAACATATCTTTAACTAGATCCCCTTTATTTCCCATCTTACACCTCTAAAAGAAAGAAAAAAAATATAATTTAACCTTAACCAAACTAATTTAAACCACCTTATTTCATTTACCTATCTTCATATTATTTTCTTCTCCCTCGAGGTAATTGAGCTCAACCTAGCTAGCAACAACCATCCCAACTCCACCAATGATTGGCACCAACCGTTCCAACTACCAAATCTAAAAGTATAAGGCATGAAGGCCCTTCATCCCTCCTTTGAAAAATAAAATAGGGGTCATCACCCAACTCCATCCATTGACTTGTATCACCACCGACCGCTAAGTAGACAACCACCACCTCTCACCTCTCCATCCCACTACCATTATTCCATCCTCATGTTCAAGACTATCGGGCAATTTAGCATAGGCATCTCAAAACCCTACAACTCTCAACCCCTAGAACATCATTGACATGTCCCAAATCTATAAATTGAAGCTCCAAATTATATTTTTGGATTGTTGTTGGCTTAAATTTAGGGTGGTGGTGTTTGTTGTTCTAGTTTAATTCTTGTGGTTTTCATGGATTCTCATAACAAAGTTCATTTGGTTAGTTCCAAGATTGGAAACCAGTTATGTATTTTGGTTCGATTCAATATGGATGCTCCCCTTTGATTTGTGTTCGCTTGTTACAAATTCAACTTACCAAGATTCAAGAATTTCTTTCTCTTCTTCCAAATTTCTTTTCCTTTATGTGTGTTCTTCTTCAAAAATTGCATAATTCAATTTATATGGTTGGACTGATTTTGCTATTTATAAAATCTCTTACAGAGTTCATGTGCTCAGTTTCTATGTTGATTATTATGAAGTTTGTATTCTTGTTTGGATGATTAGGGATAAGTTTTTCAATAATATGTTTGGATGGAGGAGAGGTCAAAATTATATGCGAGGATGGATTTTCTTGTGTTGCAAATTAGTAGGTTAGGTAATTACTTTAAAGGAATTTTTTGCATTTAACTTTAGACCAGAGAAGGGGAAAGGGATGATAGTAATGGAGGAAATCATAAGTAAAGGAGTTAGGGGGTAAGATTATCATTTTACATGATAATATATAAATTTTTTAAATTTTTAGTTGAAAGTCAACGATTACTATTCACATAAAGTTATACATTGCGTAATCTCGTAAACTTAGGGTTGGTGTATTTCTAAAAACTCATATTTATGTCATACATTTCGCTTAAATTTAAAATTATACCGTGCATTTTTCTTAAATTTTATAATTAACATGCACAAAGGGGAAAACAATACACTTTTCTTCATTTTTTTTATTCATTGTGCCATCCCTAATTAATTTCTTGATCATTGTTTATTGGTAAAAACATGAAAAGACAATTTTACAACACATCATTACTATTTGGTTTCAAATTCAAAAGATGATGGTTGAAAAAATGAATCTTAGAAAGATCATAGAAAGAAATAAAAGAATTTGATGAAAATTATAGTCTTCATTTCTCAAACCCTTCTCTTAATATTTAGGTACTATTTCATCATTATATAATAAAGTAACTTAGGAGGGATCTAAAAAATTGCTATCATAAGTAGTCAAATTTAAAAATATATATTTTAAAGTTAAGACTCTATCTACATGATAAAAGAAAAAAGAAAAGAGTGCATATTTATCCACTATAAAATACTCTATTATAAGCGGAAAAAGAAAATAATAAATGTAGTTGTTTTGGAAATAATTAAAATAATAATTTTTTTTATAAATCTGACTCATAATAAATTATTTTATATAAAATATAAATTTTATAATGTATTTTATATTTATATAAGTAAGGTTTACGGAATTCATTGACGCAAAAATTGATCCATTAAAAGTTTAAAACGCACTGTATGTTTGTGCTGGTAGATGGGCCGTGGCCCGTGGGCGTGCAAAGTGCCGAAGCATAATTTACTACTAGGAGTACACGCCCGCCCACTAATGGAAAAGGACAGTCGTAACCCCCATCGTCAAACTTTGTGTCGCACACCACGAAGCACCACGGGTCATCCGCTTTGTTGCCTTAAATATTCCCGCCGCTTATTTTTTGTACAAGTAATTTCAAACAATTACTCCACCTCGTAAGGTTTACTGCCTAGTAATCCGTCTCGAATATAAATGCACGAGCACGAGAGAGAGATCAATATTTACTCCGTACTTTCCAATTTTCCATCTCAAATCACAAAAAAAAAAGAAAAAAAGAAAAAAAGAAAAAAAAAAAGATGAAATCTTGTAGTGTTTTGTTGGTAGTTATCTGACCCCTGAGTGATTCAGCCTTTTGGGCGCTTGGGAAATTGGACCGAAGACCAGTCCAAACCCCCGAGTCTACTACACCTTCGACGAGTGGACCCCACCAATTGCCGGTGTGCGAGGAAGTGAATGTTTTTTCAAATTTCCTTTTCTGCCCTCGTGAAATAAATTGGTCTCTCCTTGTCTCATTACTAGTTACTACTACGAGGCTTTCTGAAAGGAGAGGACCCCCCCAAGATAACTAATAATGACTTATTTCCCTTTTTTGAGCAAGTGAGCTAAAACTAGTCGAAAAAATAGTTTAAAATTTAAAGTCTATAAATTATTTGGAATAAATTTTAAAAAAAATAATTTATATTTTTAGTAAAAACTTACTTACCAAATATTTTTTTTATTATAAAAAGGATTTCATTAAATTAAAAAAAATATACTATAAACTACTTTTAATGACCACGAATATAGTTTATACAGATTTATCGAACTTTAATTTAGCTTTAACATAAAATCTCGACCTATATAGTAGTAAAGTCATGAAAATATTGATTGTATGATTGGGATCAGGTTAGTAGATATATTCAATGGATTGGATTATCCATGAATCATATAAGCCGACCTTTGAATTATGGGTTTGATTAGGACTTTACATGGATGAGCTAGTTAACTCATGATTGTTATAAATTAATGTAGATTAGCAGTAGCATTTGTTAGCCCACGATTCAGTGATGGTCGTTACCAGTTGGCGACCACCTCCTCCACTTTGCCACCACCTCCGCTCACACTACACCATCCATTGCGGGGTGGATTTAGGAAATAATACTACTGAAAATTATATGAATAGTTAACTAAAGCATCTTCTGAGAAAGAGACTTAATTATTTGCTTGAACAATAAAATAAAATAAAATATGACAATAGTTCACTAAATAGATAAAATGTGCATAAAATTTGTTGAAGGTTAATAGAATGATCAACCCTGATTAATTATATGATAGTTGGTATCATTTATTTTAGCTTATTTAGTAATTAAATTGATTAAAAATAGTATATGTTTTAAATCATTATGGTTGAAAAGTGGGTGTTTGAACATAAAATATTCACTTAAGGAAATATATATGTATGTATGTTTAAATGGATTATGCTTGATTGAGGTAAAATTTATTATAGATAAACGATATGATGAGAGTTGGGACTATGGGTTACATCGGTTTAGATAATCATGGATAAAGTTAGTTCTATTTAAACATCCCACCAGCTACAATCGATCTAATGATCGTATACCACTTGATCTAATGAACGTCTATCATTTTTTTTGTCTTCATCTATCTAAGGCAGTACTGCCATGGTCTGTTTGAACATGCATCGATGCATGGGCAGGAGAGGGAATCGGCCGGTTTGATTTCCATGCACTGGTTTGGGAGTCTTCCATCGAGGTAAGTGGTATGCTGTTAATAAAAATATTGATATCAATCCGATAATAATATTACAGTACGTTACTGGTCAAATTTGTTGGTGTTGGTGGAGGCAGACGTCTTTGAATTTGAATTTGCTATGTTATTATATTATTCATTAACGATTCAAAAATATGATAGGAGGTGCATCATGCATGTGTTGTGATGCTTGTCGTTTGGCACCAAATCAATTAAAAAACATGACGCATGATGGGCAGGGTTTTGGAGGGGGGGGGGGTTGCGGTCATAATGAGTGCATCGCCTGAATTACAAAAAAAAGGTGAATCGAACCATGTGCTGCGTACCTACCTAAGTTGCTGCGTACTGGTAGCAGTGTATTGTATAATTCATCCACTCATTGGCTCAAGGAATTAATCATGCGTCCGGGGGCTTGGCCGTTGTCATCCCACATAGACGACAACTGTATAATCATCAAAACGGGAGCTGATAATTGAAAGCAGGGAGGAGGGGGATATATCCCAGCCGGCCAGGGACCGGCCTGCTTCTAATACGGACATCGCATGTGCCCTGCCCTGAAATAATTCTAGTACCAGTGTAACGACTATAAAATTGAAGTTGCATCGCATTTACTTTTGCATCTCAATAATGTCAATGCAAGGAGGTAGATTAACATTAACCCTTACCCCCGCCCCCACAACGCACACACCCCGGATCTGCAGTATTTCTTCTGTTGGATCTGAAGGATATGTCATTTCACTGATATATATATATATATATATTCATCCGCCATACTGTTTTTATTTTATAATAATAATAATAATTTTATTGATAATTTTACGTTTTCACGATGCAGATCTGCATATGCCAATTGGAGGCCAGGAGATCGAATCCAAGAACATCGAAATTTTGGATCGTATAAAGTTTTCTCTGGGTAAAAGTTTTAGTCGCCAAAAATTCATATATGGGTATTTTTTATTTTGGGTGCACGTGGTAGATGATGCATGATTTCATCAAGAATTAACTTGGAACTGTCTTTCCTCCTTATCATGTTAGAAGTTTATCGTAGGAGGTAGTTATCTTTAATCATTTTTTTGCTCGGGTACATAACGATATTTATTAGAACTACTAAAAGTATAATATTACTTTCTAGAGGTATCAAATGGGTCATTTGGATTGGATTATTATAGGTCGGGTCAATATTAGATTACTATACAATCAGACCTGGTTTATGTCTGCTTTGATCCGGGTGTCTTCCGGATTGTATTACTTTAGGTCGGGTTTAGGTTTGATTTAGATATAGTGATGGATCGGGGGTGAATCGTGTTAGATCGATATCGAGTTTGTCAGATTTTTTAGATCCGGGTTTGTTTTGGGTTTCACTCGAGTTGTATTATTAAAATTTACTACTAATTTTTTTTAGCGGAAGCTTAATAATCATATAGATGGGTGTTACTATTATACTCAACATAATTCTAACTTATCATATCATTCTTACATCATATATAAGGCAAAATAGTT
Source organism: Tamarix chinensis (assembly GCA_030549775.1). Lineage (NCBI taxonomy): Eukaryota > Viridiplantae > Streptophyta > Magnoliopsida > Caryophyllales > Tamaricaceae > Tamarix > Tamarix chinensis. Next base: position 96,348,380 of record CM060175.1, read on the forward strand.
AAAACTTAAACATGGTAAAATAGTGAACAAGATAGATTAATAAATGTAAATACTTGTTTGGTTAACTCTGGCTACAATAATCAAAATACATAAAAAGAGATATGCTGAAACTAAAAATTCCAAAAGGTATTCGGGCCAAAACTAAAAAACGTATAACACAATTCTACTCCCAATCTCGATACATAAAAACTACTCTTCTATAACCAAGGTATCGTAAGCAGCGAAGTCATCAAGATGGCCCTTAGTGACTTGCACAAAATCACCAAGGCCTTTTGCTCGTGGGAATAGGTAGCATCCATAAAAATGATGATCTGTACATTACGTATTGAGTAAAGTAACAATACAGTCATATCGAGGTTACACGATATACATAAGTTAACATAAGAGAATAAACATACATGTATGTTAACATAATATGATATAAGGTAATACTAATTCCAAAACTCTTTATTAGATATAATCATAATACATATGTTTATTTAAGTTGAGTTAATGGATTCCACTATTCTTAATTCGGTCAGACTGAAACACCTCACGAGGTAGAATTTACTTAAGCCGCTATTATAGTCTGGTGGAATTGACCCAACATATACTAGGATAACACACTTATAACCACTATTCTTAAGCCAAAAATATATATTATCGTGAAACTACTTGGCTAAATTATTTAAATACTTTCCATACCTATTCAAACCACATTAAAATACCATAGATCCTACTAACACATTTAGGGTATCAAACAAGATTTATCACAAGAATAACATATCTGCTCATGCTCTTCCCATATTATTACCTTCCATAGATCCGATATGACATCATCATATCATAGCATTATCAACATAACATTGCCATCTTAATAATAACAACCATGAGTTTTCATACACATAAATGCATGTTACTCACAAAATCCTAGTTATGACATGTATTCTAACCAAAATCATCTTTGATCTCTAAGCATGTCTAACTTTAGAATCCTATAAGAGGAAAAAAAACACCTAAGAATCAATAACAATACAACATTATAACTCATTTAAACCACTAAGGAACAAATAAGGCAAAGGAAATGGAGTAAAATCGAACCAAACCAAGTTGCTCAAGGTTCAAGTTGGCTATGACAAAATTTAGTGCAACAAAGGGAGGTGTATTGTCAAACCTTAACACAATTAGGGGGCAATGTCAATTATTTACGCTGATAGGGATGCGTTTCTAATGCTAGAGGTGACAGTTTTGTGTGGGGGTGTAACACTGCTTAGGGTAGGTTGGCATAAGGTGATGGTGCGGGTGAGGGTGGTGCAGCATGACGTTGTGAGGAAAATGGTGGTTTGTGTGAGGACTTCACGTGCCAAAGCTCATTAATGTTAGGTGCTCACATTGTGGCTAATTTTCAGAGTGAGGAGGTAAGGATTTTTATAGTGGTTCAAGGGTAAAAAATGGTCAATGGACGACGAACAATGCACAAATAAGCCAAGGGAAGAGAGAGGGATTCTAAGAACTTTATGAGGGTTAAAAAAATGTGAAGTAAGAAGGGAGAACGAGTGTATTTATAGAGGGAGAGAGGTGAGGCGCATGTCGAATGGTTGGAGGTTGGGGGAGTTGGCATGGGTTTCGTCCATCAACATAGACCAAGGGAGAAAAGGATAGGGGTACCGTCTAGTGGTTGTGTAGGTTATGATATAGGACAGAAGGTAGCAAGTTGATGTTGGGAAAGTGCATGGTTGGGAAAGGAAAGAAGAGGCCATGCAGGGGAGTTATTGGCATGACTTGATGAGGAATGAGGGACGGAAGCTGATCGGGATTGGGAAATAGGGAAGGAAAAAAAGAGGAAAAGATAAGAGAAAAGGAGAAGGAAAAAGGAAAAAGTGAAGAAAAGAGTTTAGGGTTAGGATTAGAATTAGATTAATTTTTGATTAGGGAATTAGGGTAAATTTTATTTATCAAACATTTGATGTTAGGGTTAGGTTAAAAATGTTAATGAATTAAAATTAAGATTAGGATTAGGTTTAGATTTAGAATTAAAGAATTAGGGTAAGGTATAAATATAATTTTTTTTGATACTAGGATATTCATTAATTGAGATTAAGATTAGACAAAATTTGAAGTATTACACAAGTTTTTAACTTTGAGTTGGTTCAGGTTTGGGTCAATGTATGGGTCGAGTGTGAATTGAGTTGAGTTGGTGTTAGACACATCTAGCTTTTCAAGTTCGGGTCTATATATTTTGGGTTAGATTGCGTATGAATATGATTGTATGATTGATCAATGATATGACTAAGTTGGAACTTGGATGAAATGAAATGAAATGAAATGTTTAATTTTAACAAAGTTAACTTCTTGCATTTTTATAACACTAATAAATAAAGTATTTGAACACTCCACCATCACAAATTTAAAAAATATTTGTTTTTCTAATCATACAAGTTTTATATTACGTGATTGTAATGTTATATTTACTTAGTCACATTGAGATCAGAGATCCTATTATTTATAATTGGTGGAAGGCTATATGACATAAAACTCTTTTCTAGGCATAACGTGTGTGGGAACCACTATGAACATCTAATGGAACACAAAACTACTTAAAGCTCCTTCCAAGGCAAAATATATTTGGTAATCACAATACTTGGTTAATATCCTTAATTATACATACCTACAAAAATGCGTGGACCGAATAATATAGAGTAGATCTAGGGTCACTCTAGTTTTGATAGAGCTAAGAGATAAATATAATTGTTATCATTCAATCCTAACTTACGTGATCTTCTATTTTAAGTATTAATGGATTATTATTCAATCACTAACCAAATACTTAATGCATAATAATGTACCACTTGATTTACTTATTATCATGACACTTCTACTTATATTACTATTGTCACTTATCACAAGGAATACCAATCATAGCTTAATTCATGCCAAAAATTCTTATTATATAAAACACTTAGAATTAAACTGTATTTATATACAATCATAACTTTCACCATGCTCAAAATCAACCCATGAAAATTTATATACATATCATACAAAGCATGAAGAGAAACAAGGGACTTAGGGAAAAAATATAGAAATCTAATCACATAAGTAAAATATCCAAACTATCCTTAAACATGCTTAATCTTGCAAATATCATAATAAATTCTATACATAGTCAAACTCTATCATATTACGAAACAAATTTTATGTAATGCACCTAGTGAACACAATGGAAGCATAAAAGTCACACAATATGATAACTTTGTCTAGCCAAATAGGCCATGTACCAAAACTATAAATTTATAAAAATGGTTTTCATATGAAATTCACTAATATTAGCATATAATAACATAAACACATAATAAAGGGAAAATCCATGCTTTCATAATCATATCAAGAACTCATAAAAGCACTAAAACCTCATATTCACACAAATATCATGCTTGAGTGCTTAACTTGTAACAAATCAAGTAAAAACACAAATTAACACATAATATTCTATCAAATCTTAGTTTAGATGAATTTATCTCAAGCTTAAGCCCTTAAAAATAATCACAAATTAGCTAATAAAACACACCTAACACACCACCCTAAAATCTCCTTGGTTACCTTAAGAAAACATCATAACATAAACTAGAAATCTATCTCAAATCAAAGATACCAAAATTCAAAGGAAAGGGGAAATATCAAATCTTACACTTAATGATTTTGGGAGAGAATTGATTATTCTTGAATATCTTGGAAAGATGGAGAAAAATTCATGAAACACTAGGAGTTAACTAACTTGTGCTTATGGAAAATAAGATAGGACTAAATTTGAGGTTTGTAGAAGATCTTAGAGCTTTGATAATGGTAGGAAATAGAAAGGATGCCATGAGTGTAATAAATGAAGAAGAATTAGCAATTAGGACAAGGTGAAAAGAAAGAAGAAAAAAACATAGAAGAGAGCACATGCAAAGATAAAAAGAAAGAAAAGAAGAAATGCATGTATAATATGATGATGAAGAAGATGATTAATTAATGGTTAAGTGTATATATTCATAGAAAAGAAGTGGGATATGTATGGTGGAGGTTGCTCCATGAAACAAGAGGGGGTAGGAGAGGATAAATATGAAGGGAAAACCACATGTTAGGGAGGTGAAGTATGGAAGGGAAACTTATGTAGGCGACTTTGGTGTAATGAAGTGAATAAAAATGTTTTCACATTGTAAGTAATGATTAGCTTATTAGGTGTGTAAGTGTGATTGGAGGTAAGAAGGCAAGGTGGCATGTGGGCCTTGGGTGATAAAGAAGAGAACACATGTAGCATGGAAACTCTAAGGGAAGAAAGACACATGCAGGGAGAAGAATAAATGCACATGTGTAATAATGATTAAGACTCCTTTGATATTTTTGTAAATGAATTAATGATGAAGGAATGAAGGGGAAGGACATCGGAAAAGATGACACATGACCAATATCTAAGGGGCATGATCATTCCTTATCAAGATTGGAAGGCTCATATTGAAACTTGTTTAGATTATATGCAATATAAGTAAAGAAATGTACATTTTTATACATATTTTGCATTTAAAATTAGCAATTAAGTTCTAAAACTTATGTAAGTTAATTAAATCATATTATAGTGACTAATCACTCAAAAATATCAAAATATAACAATTTATAAAGTTTCAACAATGAAAATAGTTAGTTCAAAGAAAAAGTAAGCAACCTAAAATAATGAGGAAACGGCCTCTAAGATTCCCACAAATTGGGAGAGAGATTAAGAATACTATTTTAAGATCACATAAAAAAATTGAAAATTTTGTATAAGAATAAGAACATAAAAAAATAACTTGAAAGTAGGAGTTTGGTCTTTAAAATAAAATTCAAAATAAATAGAAATAAAAATCTAAAATATATAAAATTTACCAAATTTACATTACAATTAATTTAAAACCCAAAAATAATATTTTTGAAATAATCTAGTAGTAGTTTACATTTTGGGCTAGATACCTTATGAAGGAATAGTAATTTCATAAAAAAAATGTAGAAAAAGGCATGTCTTTATGTGAAATGGAAAGTCCATTCACAAAAAAAATCTTAAAATACTATAATTAACAACATAGAACTTTAAAAATTTGTGAAAGATAAAATTTACATTTCATAAAAAAAAAATCTAAGTTCCACAACTAGAATAAAATGGCTTGATGGAGCCTAAAATTACAACAACAACCTAATTTTTATGAGTAAGTGTAATAAAATATTTCAAATATAATAACTCTTTGTATTTGTTTGAAACCAATTCTATATCAATTAGATTTTCTAAACTTTTAAATGATGTAACAAAACATATAAACTAAGATTGCTTTATTTTTAAATAACACAAATCTTAATTAAATCAAGGTTTTTTTTTGGAAAACCAAGGTGTTATTGAATGCCAAAAATATTGTGTTCAATAACAAGGTTCACCAAAGAAAACCAAATTAAAATAAGAAAACTAAATTAGCAATGAAAGACCAACTTCACACGAAATTTGCAAAATAACATTGGAGATGTGAAATTAGAACTTAAGAAGTGCAGAGCCCAATTATTTCAACCATATGAACAAAAAATTTGAGAAGCTCATATGAGAACAAATAGCTAACTAAATAGTCCGGATCCAAATAAAATCTTGACAAGTATCAATGGTCACTTATGAAATCAACTAAAATACCTTAATGTTTTTTTTCACACTAGAGAAGAAAGATTGAGAATCAAACATAGTGCATATTGAAGCAAATGCTACCACAACTAGATCATGGATGATGATCCTAGAAATTTGAAATTAGAAAACCCGACTAAGAACAAAGACTAAAAAGGGTACATTGCTGAAATGAGATTCAAAAATCTCAAATGAACTTGAAAAATCAAATTCATTGAGTTCTTAAACCTAAAATAAACTAGAAAAATAATGGAGACACCGTAAGAACTGAAGCCAAATAGCCTAGATTTGAAATACTCAACAAATAAAATTAATCACAAGAGCTCTCATCTTATAGATATGGAACAAAAAACTAGAAAATCACCATGGAACTTTGAATCAAGAGTGGGACATCCCATAATTAGATAGATCTAACATAGTTGATTCAACCATCAAAGATTAAGATATATTATTGTTTTTTATTGCCTCGATTTATATTTATTGTGATTGATAGTTTATTGAAAAACCTAGATCTAAAAAATTTGAAATGTGGAGCAAGATGAGAGACTAGAACAAGCACCACAAAGCTAAAATCCAAAATCTTAGAGCATTAACTTTATAGATATAGGGAATATGAAATATATGTAAAAAATTCAATTGGGTCCAGATGCATGAACCATCACTAAAACAAAGAAATCAATATCTGGTTAGTTGAGGAGAGAGAAACCTAACTAAAAAAAATTAGAGTAATAAGATTTCTAGAATAGGAATTTTAATTCAAATGTTTACCAATAATTTAATCAACTTAAGTTTAAATTTTGTTTTTATTTCTTAACATCAGGTAAAAGGAAGAAGGCAAAGGGACAACTTAATGGGAGTAATGTTAATTTAAGATTAAAATAGGAGTTTTGTATAAAATTTGAAGTAACCCCTTAAAGTGTTGTACAATTATTTAGTATAATACTTCAAAATTTCGTAACCTTAATTTTGAGCCTTTAGCCTTTTATTCGAGAATCAAACCCTTAAATATTAGCTTAATTATTTTTGTCAACTCTTGACTTGAAAACCTAGATAAATTTTTTAAATAAATTTATCCTAATTGTTTTATCTTTTTTATTTATTTAAATCTACCCTTAGTCGGTGATTTTATTCGTTTTGTTTCTCTAATTGGGTACCTTAAACTTGAATAAATTAATTTTATCCTAAACTTAAATTTAACATAATTCTAATTCTAACCTTAAATTTTACTTTCTTTTTTCCTTTTTCTTTGTTTCCCATTTTCTCTCCTTTTCTCTTTCTTCTCCTTTCTTTTACTACCCCTGCACCCAACCCATTTACTATTCTTTCTTCTTTCTCCCATAGCCTGCTTAGCCCAACCCACCTTTTATTTCCTTTTTTTCTTCCTCCCCGACCTACCTAGCCCAACCCATTTTTCTTTCTTTTCTTTTCCTTCCCCATTGCCCATCCTAATGTCCCACACATGCTTTCTTCTAAGCCATCCTTGTGCCCCTCTACACTCACCCAAACAACACACTACATTTCCCCACCTACCTTATGCATGTTAACTTCCTCTTTTCCTCGTTAGGCCAAACCAACTCTGTATCACTCCCTCATGCATCTCCCTCTTCCCTTCCAATATTGGCTCCTACACTATCCTTCTACCACCAACCATGCATGCCATCACCATTGCCCCTAACCTTAACCACTCTTCTACATCTATCCCTTTTCTATGCATCAAAAATTTTTCCCCAACCCTCACTTGTCCAGCTAGTATATACATATATGCACACACCCACTCTCTTTCCCAGTTTGTGCGACCCCAAATCCTACTTCTTCCTCTTCTTCCTTCTCCTTTCTTCTTCACCATTATCCAACTAGCTCCCTATAGCCATTGCTTTAGCCTCCACACACTAACCACCAAGAGCCGGCACCATCTCATCCCAAGCTACAACTATTGTCCAACCCCAACTCCATTCTTTGCACCAACCTTAACCCATTTTCCCTTGCCTATGTGTTTTTTTCACCACAACACCACCATTACCTCCATACATTGTCATCCCATACTATCGACACACCACCGAAACCCAGCCACCTCTCCATCCCTCTACCTTACCTTCTCCTTGCTACAACCAACCTCCCTAGCATCTACCTCCTCATCATTGCTTCTTAACCGAGCTAGGTAGCCAACAACCACCACCTCACTTTCCTCTACCTCCTTGTATTACATCACTACTACACCATAATCCTCCATCGACCTCTCCCTACCCTCTGCCACCTTCCACATCCCCCTTGTTTCCCTCATTTCACTTTTTCTAACACCCCCATACAACCCTCAACCCCCTTTTTACTCTACCTACAACCCATACACCCCAACCAATCCTTGCATTCCACAAACCTTTGAACCCCCTCGCACTAACACCACCAACCACCACTGTAGTCTCCCTTCATCTAAACTCCAACCACCACTAAGCACCTTCTCCTCTTTATTTTCCTCCTCCTGTAAAGCTATCCAACACCACTAGCCTCTTCCTCCTCTTTACAGCTCCACCCAAAAACCATCGACTCTATAATCCTAACCGCTAGCTACCCTTTAGCTACCAACCAATGCCGATATCCCCTCATGTAACACTAAAACTCATGTTTTGTGAGTAGTGTGAGGATTTCATCTAAATTTTGTACATTTTCAACCTACGAGCATTTTGATACTTTCTCCTTTTATAAATATTTTAATAAAAAATTATTAATTTATTAGTTATATATTAATTTGGTTAATATGGTATTATTGTTAGGTACAAAAATTTGTTTAGCAAATCATAATAATTTTTAGTAGGCTAACCATAATTTTTAATTTAGTTGGAAATCAAGTAATTCTTATACTCTATCAAAATATTTAGATACTGTATGATGACACATTAGGGTTTTGATGCATAATTTGTATTAAGGAAATTTGTTATAGTGTGGTTATTTACCTAACAGTGATAGTATGAGATTTAGTAAAATAAAGTATATTGACTTGTGCAAATTATTATGTGTACCAAATGTATGTTAAAATGGTTTAAATGATGGGAATAAGTTATATATGTCATGCATGTCCAATATAATAGGTTGAGCATGTCTAGACGTATTCGTAACATAAATATTATTATCATATGCAATATGGGGCAATTTGTTCATTTAAGGATGTTGTGATATTTATCCCAATAAGAATGCCTAATATGTCTCAATTATTAATTAGTCTGAAGGTGTGTGATTTGATGTTCTAGAAACACATATTTTAGAATGATTATTATTATTATTATTATCATATGTCTTAGGGGTATTTTGGTCATATTTTGTGTATCATGATAATTATTCTTATAAGCATGCCTTATATGTATTATTTATTGTTGAGCATGAAAAATGTGTTTGATGTTCTAGAAACACAGGTTAGGATTTTATGTACAAAAATCATGTGTAAGGATGAAATGGTCATTTGGTGTATCTAGTAATTTATTTGCATGAAAATTAATTTAATAATTTTATTTTAGCAATTTCTTGACTAGTTAATAACTAAAATGGAATTAGTATTTAAAATGGATAATAATGTGGATATTTTAGCCTCAGGGGCATTTTGGTTATTTGTGGTCTAAAGTGTCTGAGTGTGAATAATGGAGCCTAAGATGGTCTTAGTATACTTTTAATGATTGACCTTGATATTGACATTGACTATGGTTGTCTCAAATGTTTGTAAATGAGTTAAAATGATTAAGTATGAAACTTGGATATATTTGATTAATATGAGGTTTCATGTTCACCTTAATAAAATACTAACACTTAAAGTTATAGACCTCGAGATCAGGATTAGTGACTCTTTAGGGGCCGTTACCCTAAAGATATAGTTTAGCCCATGGTTGATTATGAATTTTTTTGGTATGCCTTAGTGTCTTAGGGATACCCTACATCTTAATTCATTTAGCTTTGCTGACTTATAGAGGGTATGTATACCTAAGAATTTGGTGTCATTGTCTGTAGGGTATTGTTCTACCTTCGTATTTCAATACAACCAGGGTACTTGTAACACCTCCAAAATTTACTACTGAAAAATTTTGTTTTATTAAAAGATACAACGGAAGCAAGGAAAATAAGACCATAAATTTCGAGGATATTACCATCGTGATCAGAACAAGCCTGGCCCCAGCCAGTCGTGTACTAACCACAAGACTAAAAGAAAGTTACCGTCAACAATTGATCAAACTTAAAATAAGAGTTTATAGAAGAAATAGAAAGTTCATAATATGGAAATCAGAGCACAAGTAAAAAGGTTTACAATCCAAATGAGTACATAATTAAATTTTCCAAGGAACAGAAAGTACAGTACGATAAAACATAACTAAAATAAAATGATACAGGGTAAATGAAATAAAAAAGAGAATCCATCCAAGTCGCACTCGGTCACCCTAGGCCAAGCCCAGACTCAACTCCCAGCCCTACCCGATACCTCTTAAGCATCGTAGGCATCAAAGATATCATCTCCTACCTGCACAAACTCTTGTGGGTCCTCTGCCTATGGGAATGAGCAGCACCCATGAAATAGGTGATCAGTACACTACGTATTGAGTAAGGTAACCATGCAGCTAAGGCTAAACATATAAGGCATATAACATAAGCATGATTATATAGACAACATACAACAATATAGATAATGAAGGTCGAGCTATGGTCTAGATAAACTTGTTCTTTAGATTGATGGTTAATATACTCATTTCACACATGCTCTTTATCAATCCATGCAAGTGCGGAAACTCCACTATTATAGCCAGCGGACCGAAAACTTATAGGGCAGAACTCTCCTGACCACTATTTTTATTGGTGGATCAATTTATAAGGCAAATGCTCCTGACCATTATTATTCACCGGTGGACCGATCTGGCCCCAACTCTCATGGTGTTTCACTATTATTACTTAGTGTCTTTTTCATGTCTTATCATCATTACGTTAGGTTTATTAAGAATGGAACCACCCACTATTATAGCCAGTAGACCGAAAATATGTAGGCCAAAATGCTCCTGGCCACTATTATTCGTCTGTGGACTAGTCTCTAGGGCTCCCTGCTCTTGGCCATTATTATTAGCCGGTTGATCGGTCTAGGCCTAGCTCAACAATCTTCCTATTTAAATGATTAGTGTCTTATTCGATAAATATTTCACCCTTAACATGCATGTCACCAACCTTCTACTTCTATCCTCCCAAGAGGGCTCGTCCTATATCTTAAGACTTCTACACCTCTTATCACACCTTCACATCCATTTATCCTTCCATTTGCTCACAACGAAAACCTAACTTCTAAGGGTGAGGGTTAAGGCCCACCACCTTATGACATCCAAATCCACTCGCTATCATCCTCTAGGGTTTTCTCTCGAAACCCTAATTGGACGTATGTGGCCCAACCTTCATTTGACTTACACAACAATTATTTCTTTTATCGCCCAACACATCATCTCATTTAGATTCAACCTTAATCATATCACTTTACTTATTGATTACACATGTGATCATGAACCCTAGTTGGCCACTCCAAACCCTAGCACCTTTCTTCCCCTACAAGTCACCTCTCCATTTTTCACCCAACATCTCTTCTTCCCTATGAGACCCATACTCATCCTTTATATAATAATTTTCCACTCTTATCCCATATTCCAATCTTCCTCAATTATTTTTATTTTTGCATTCCCCCTCAGATTAAGGTTTCCTTCCTCCCAAACCCTAACTAGATCCCCTATACACCTTTATACCAACCTACGTACTATTTTTCACCCTAAGTCTCCAATCACCCCACAACTCTCCCCTTACCTTACTTACGCCCTAGGACAACTTTTCTCACATAAAGATCATCCCCATGCGGACTCCATCCATCCCATGTAAACCCCAGAACTTTCCCATGCAGGATTCACATCACTCGTTTATTTTAATCATAATCTCATTTTTTTTCCTCCCATGGGTCATGAGATAATTAGGTCAATCTCATATCCCTTTAGTTAACTCACTTCTCTTCTTTCCTTTTTTATCCTTTCATCTCATATCATATTATTAAACTTCCTAGCATGCATATCCAAGAGGGTCACATCATATAACATCATAAGCATAACATATATAATCATTATACACATGCCATAAGAACTTCATATAAGTATACCTCAACTCCAAGTTATGCTACAAGTAATTAGTCATTATAATCATAAGTACACGACATATCATAACACATAACACACACATAGTTGGTATTAGGCATATCTTTACCTAATACGGCACCAGTCTTGGAGCATGTTCCTATGCCTCCTTACGGTTTTGACTTGATTTACCTATAAGAGGGAAATACTATAGGTTAACTTACCTCTTACTAAAATTACCACTATTCCTACCTTACCCTTATCATAACCTGCTATTAGGGCTAATAATGATAATAGTAGTTTTATAAGTAAAAGTAGGGTTATTATTCTTAAAGTAGCTAATCATGCTACTACTAATCAACATGGGTCTTAGTAGATACATCGGTTCATGTTAAAGTAATTATAGTGATATTCATATTATTAAGAGCAACAACTTTAATATCAATAATAATAATAGTAATAGTAGTTGTAGTGATAATACTAATAACAACCCAAATCTTAGGAATATTGATAATACTAAAGTAGTGACAAGAATGATACTAATAATAATAATGCTAGTGGTGATAGTAATGTTAGTGACATAAGTAATATTAACAATAATGACAAAGTAGTAGTAGTAGTAGTAGTAGTAGTAGTAGTAGTAGTAGTAGTAGTAGTAGTAGTAGTAGTAGTAGTAGTAATAATAATAATAATAATAATAATAATAATAATAATAATAATAATAATAATGTTAAGAATACTACTACTAATAATAATAATCGAAATGGTAATAGTAATATAAGGATTCAAATATTTACAATAATAATAAAAGTGATAATATGCTAAAGGTATCATTAATAGTAATAATAATAATGATAATAAAAATAATGATAATCATAATAATAATAAAGTTTTCGACCATTAATAGTAATAATATTAGTTAGAATATTCTGAAGTAAGGTTAAATAGTAAAAATGATAAAGGTAATAATAATGATGATATAATAATAATAATAATAATAGTACTATTAATACTACTAAAAATTGCTAACACTTGCATAAAAAGGGTTTAGGAATTGAGGAGGTTAGAGTACCACCTAAGGATGGTGGTGGTGGAGGGAGAAGAGAGGTGGAGAGATGGTTGTCTAGGATAGGAGAGAGGGAATGAGGGGGTGATTGAGGTGGGGGTGGGTGCCTTAGGTGGAGAGGGTTTGGAATGGAGGTGGTGGTGTATGGTGGCCAAAGGAGGTGGAGGGAGAAGAAGGGAGAAGGAGAGGGAGGTAGGGGGAGGTAGAGGAAGTTCCCCTTGTTGTTCTAGAGGGCAGAGGGGGTGACAGTTGTGAGAAGGGTGGCGGTGGTCGAGGTGTGGTGATCGGGAAGTGAACTTTGCATAGCCAGGGTGGCTTGTGTAGGGAAAATTGGGGGTGGTGGAGGGTGATGCAGAGAGTGGTTTGGTAGGTATCGTGGGCGGCGACACTGGGTGGCGGTGATGAGGTAGTCATTTGATCGGGAGGTGGCGCAAGGGCTGGTTTTTTGGGCCGCGAATCCAAGGAGCCCAATTATGGCTGCCTTTGGGGTATTTATAAGCCAAATGGAGGGGAAAAAGATAAAGGAGGAAGAGGATAAGAAGGGGTAGGTGAGGCAGGACCAGCGGCCAACGGTGGTAGGCTGGCGGAGGTCTGCCATAGTAGGGAGTGGTTTATGGTCGGGGGAGAGAAAGGAAAAAGGGGTAGGCATGTGTGGGGAGGGAGGACATTTGTTGGGTCAAAAATGAAAAGAAAATGATGGAGGAGAGAGGGAAAGGATGACCAGTCGTGTGGTTGGTGGGTGTCGGCGGAATCTGCAGGTTGGGGGTTGTAAGATGGGCTGGGGAGAAGGAAGAGGAAGGGGAAGGGTTGGATCGGGTGGTTCGAGGAGGAAAGAAAAAAGAAGAAAGTATATCGGGCTGGCAATGGGGGAAAAGAGGAAGGGAGTGCGGGCTTGGGCCACGCCGAAGAAGAAGAAGAAGGAAGGGAAAACTTGGGCCAAAAGGCCTAGCCCAAATTAGGGAAGAAGGGGAAAAAGGAAAAGAAAGGAGAAAGGAGAGAAGAAAGAAAAAGGAAAAGAAGAAGAAAAAAAAGGAAAAAGGAAAAAATACTAGGTTGGTTAGGGTGTTTAAGATATTTTGTTATTTTTTATTATTTTAAAATAATAATATTTAGAAAAATAATAATTAAATTCCTTTTTAGATTAAATTTGGATATTTTGAATAAATTTTCCTAAATTCCATTTTAATTAGCAAAATACCCTAATTTTTTCCTTATTAAATTATTTATTATTTTCCTCTTGATTTTGCCTTAATTTATTCCTCTTATTTTAATAAAATAATTTACTTAATTAATTTTTTTTAATAATCCTTATTTGACCATAATTTCAAAAATTAGGGTTTTGGGGTATTTTAGTACCTTAGTATCCTTGGGTTGGTAGTTGATAGGATATTATATTGTCTTGGTGTACTGGTATGACTAGAGTACCTCAATGTCTCTGTATTTGATATGATCTTCCCTTGAGTAAATAAAAATGAAAATGAATATTATTGGATTGAAATAATTATTATTGGATTATTTGGTTGGTCGGTAGTAGTTTTTGTGCCTACACATGGTTTGGTAGTAGCCTTTGTGCCTACCTATGGTTCGTTAGTAGTCTTTATGCCTACCTATGGTTCATTAGTATCCTTCGTGCCTACTTATAGCTTGGTAGCAACCTTCGTGCCAATCTGTGTTTGGTATTGTGTCTTTGAAACCTACTTAGTATGTTATGGGTATTTGAAATACCCTAAAACCCTAATTTAAGAAATTATGTTAAAATAGGGATTTATTAGGAAAATTAATTAAATAAATTATTTTATTAAAATAAGAGGAAGTATTTAAGGTAAAATCAAGAGGAAAATAATACATAATTTAATTAGGAAAAATTAGGGGGATTTGCTAATTAAAATGGAATTAAGAAAAAAATAATTCAAAATATCCTAAATTAATCTAAAAAGGAAATTTAATTAATTATTATTTTAAATATTCAAAAATACCAAAATATCCTAAGTACCCCAACCAACCCATTTTTTCCTTTCCCCTTTTTCTTTTCTTCCCTTCTTTTTCCTTTTTCTTTCCTTTCTCCTTTTCCATTTTTTTCCTTCTTCCCCGATTTGGGCCAGCCCTTGCATCCCAAAACCCTCCCTCTATTTTCCTCCCATGTGGCTCAAGCCCGCACCCCATTTTTTCCCCCCTGATTGCTAACCCGTCGGTTCCCTTTATTTTCTTTCTTTCCCCTAGACCGGCCAGCCAACCCTTCTTCTTCCTCTTCCTCCCTGCTCCTCCCACACCTGTAGTTCGCATACCTACAACCGCCCTATACACTGACAACCAGCCACCGCACTCTAGCCTACCACCTCCCTTCTTTTCCTCGTCCTTTTCCTTTCCTTTTTCGACCCCAACCACCCCTATACCTCCTCACGCGTGCCCTCCCTCCTTTCCTTTTCTTCTCCCCCGACCAAACAGGCCCTACAACGTTGCAGGCCTATACCGGCTTGCCACCACTGGCCGACGACCTGCCACACCTGCCCCCATCTTGTCTTCTTCCCCCTCTGTTGTTTCCACCCCTTAATTACCTATATATATTCCATAACTGCCCCTAAATTGGCCTTCCTTTCCCTTGCCCAGAAATTTCTCCCTTTTTACCACCACCCGTTCAAATGACCACACAATCATCATCGCCCAAACCACCTACCAAACCACTCCCTGTAGCACCCTCCACCTAACCACACCACTCACCACCCTCGATTCCTACTGCACGAGCCGCCTTAGTCGTGCAAAGTTGGCCCCTCGATCTACCAACTCTCACCCACCGTCGCCCTTCACGCCACCGTGTACTGCCGTTCCCGTCGCAACCACCACTCCCCCTACCCCAAAACAACCAAAAGGGTCTCCCCTTCCTCCTCTACCTTCCTTTCCCTCGCCTTCCTCTCCTTCTCCCTTCCTCCCCCTCCATCACCTTCGGCCACCACACCAACTGTAGCTTGCGCCTCCCCTTTGGCTGGGCCACCACCACCATTCCAACCCTCTCAACCCATAGGACCCACCACTATCACAACCACCCTTTCACTCCCCCTCTTCTAACCTAGAAAACCCTTTCTCCACCTTCTCATCCTCCTCCACCGTCGCCACCATCGTGCGCCGCTGCCAATGCCGCCTGGTCACCACCATCCCTAGGTGATACCTTAACCTCCACAACCCTTAAACATTATTAATGTAATTGTTATTATTTTATTAGTATTAATATCATCATCATCATCATCATCATTACTATTATTCTTATTATTACTAACTTCAGAATATTACTACTAATATTATTATTAATAATAGTTGAACCATTATAATAATAATAATAATAATAATTATTATTATTATTATCATTATTATTATTATTATTATTATCATTATTATTATTATTATTATTATTATTATTATTATCGTTATCATCATCATAATCATCATTATTATTAACTTGGGAAGTATTATTACTAATGCTAATATTAACATGATTATTCGAACCCTAATATTACTACTACTAAGATTTGAAGTATTATTATTATGTTATCATCATCATCATCATCATCATCATTATCATCATCATTATTATTATTACCATTATTATTAACCTTGGCCCTATTATTACTAATGTTACTATTATTATGATTATTAGGACCCTTATTATTATTATTCTTAAGATTAGAACTATTACTACTACTACTACTACTACTACTACTACTACTACTACTACTACTACTACTACTACTACTACTACTACTACTACTACTACTACTACTATTATTATTATTATTATTATTATTATTACTTTATCATTATTGTTAATATTACTTATATCACTAATATCACTATCACTACTAGCATTATTACTGTTATTAGTATCATTATTGTCACTACTTTAGTATTACTAATATTACTATTATTATTACTAAGATTTGGGTTATTATTAGTATTATCACTACAACTATTATTATTATTATTAGTAGTAGTAACATTAAAGCCATTATCTTTAATAATATACATATTGCTATCAATATTTTGACATGAACCAATACACCTACTAAGACCTATTTTGACTACTAGTAACATGATTAGCTACCTTAAGAATAATAACCCTACTTTTACTTATAAAACAACTATTATTGTTATTAGCCCTAATAGTAGGCTATGATAAGGGTAAGGCAGAAAATGATGGTAATTTTGGTAAGAGGGAGGTTAACCCTTAGTATTTCCCTCTTACAGGTGAATCAAGTTAAAACCCTCAAGAGGCATAAAAGTGTGCTCTAAGACTGGTGTCGTATTAAGTAAGGATGTAGCTAAGACCAACTATGTGTTTTATGTGCCTTGTATGCCATGTGTTATGTTATGTCACTACTTTTATGATTATGTGACTTCCTTATGGCATGTTTATAATGTTATGAAAGTTGTTTTTGTGGTGTTATATAATGTGACCCTCTAGGACGTGCATGCTAGGATGTTTTAATAATATGATATGGGGTGAAAGGATGAAAAGGATAAAAGGGAAGTGAGTTGACTAAAGGGATATAATATTTACCTAATTATCTTATAATCCATAAGGGGATGAATAAAAGGAAAATATGGACTAAATAAAAGAGTGGAGTGAATCTTGCATGGGGAATTCTAGGGTTTTCATGGGATATATGGAGTTTGCATGCTTATGTGGGAAAAGTTATCTTGGGGTGTAAGTAAGGTAAGGGAAGAGTTATTGGGGTCATTGGAGTCCTTGGGTAAAAAATAGTACTTAGGTTGGTATACGGGTGAATAGGGAACTTGTCTAGGATTTGGGAGAAAAACCCTAAATGGAGGAGGTTGTGAAAGTGAAAATAATGGAGGGTGAGTGGAATATGGAGAAGAGTGGAAGAATATCATATGGAGGGTGAGTATGGGTGTCATGGGGAAGAAAATATGGTAGGTGAGTAATGGAGAGGTGATATTGATAGATGAGATTTATAGATTATTTTCATGCTTAAAAATATCATTTATCTCTTATTAATTCTATTAGATTTAATCTTTTTGTCGACTTTTCCTCCTTTGAATAGATTTTACAGGAAAGAAAAAAATTGAAGAAATTCAAGGAGAAGACAATGAAAAGAAGAAATCAAGTAAAGAACACATCAAGAAATGTTGAATCAAGGAGAGCGAAGTTGGAAAGGGAGCAAATACATCAAGAGAAGCTATGCTAAAACTTCAAAAGGAATTTAGTGGAAGGATAAAAAAACACGGCACCCCCGTGTTAATTATCTCGAGCATCTATCTTTAAATCCTTGTCGGCAGAGCAGTTGGAAGAAAATACGAGGGTTTCGTGTTTCCAAAACACGGACCGTGTTTCCATTTAAAAATTTGAAACTGTCCGCGCGACCTGTTTCTGATATATTTCTATCTAAGAATAGGGTTCGGGACAAGGGGAGAGACATCGAAACAATTGGAATGTATTTTTCTTCCTTTATTCCTCTAGAATATACATGTAATGCATAATTCCAACTTTTTGATCTTCTTGAATTCTAGTGATCAATTGACAATCTGCACTTCAATTGATAAGTCTTCTCTATTCCTTTATGAAATTCAGTATCTTCATTTTTGTTAAATCTAAGTAGATTATCTGTAATTATACTTGTGTTCATTCTATTATCATCTAATTGTATCAATAGTAGATTTCATGAATGTGTTGTTGTTATTAATTTTCAATGTTTATATGTAATTGTGTGATTTGTAAATATGCAGATGTTTGAGTAATTTGAACAGGGTAGGATGATTTGAGGATGGAATTATATCCTAATTACCATTTCATATTTTAAATGTTTGATTCTAGATGAAGTTTAATTGAATTAATGGATCAAAATGAATGATTTCGTATCATAGATTAAGATTTTTGAACTAATTAGATTGATCACCTATTTAGTTTAGAACTTAATCTTTGTTAAGGCAATGAAATTAAACCGTATTTTTTAATTAATTTGTCTAAAGTAGCAAGAAGATTAATTATTAATCTTATCCATTAATTCGTGCAATTGCATAATCCGAGCTTATGTGATTATGATTGTAGTTGGTTGCTTTCCGTTCATAATGCTACCATTAATTGAATCTAGTGTTCGTAACCTAGGTTATTAAATGGTCAGAAAATAAATTGAGAGCACATTCAATTTATTAAGGTTGAGAGGAAGCAAAGGAATTTGTTATTATGAATTTCCTAAGTCAACATTAAATTGTTTAGAATCATTCTTCTTATTTGAATGTTTGGTATTTTAATTCCATCATCAATTCATTCCTCCCCTATTTGTCAATTAGTGATTAAGATTTAGTACAATTAGATTTAGTATTAGAATCAATGAAATTTTATAAATGGGGTTATAACATCAATAGCAAAATTAGTGATTAAAACGTCATTCCTTGTGGGTTTGACTCCTTCTTACCATATACTACATATTTGGGAGTTAGAATTTATTTAAATCTGTTGTATTCACGACAGTGCATCAGATATATGGGAAAAGTAAGGTGCTAGGGTTCGGTGGCGAACTAGGGTTTCATGGTCACATGTGTAAATGGGAAGTAAAGTGGAATGCTTGGTGTTGAATATAAGTGAGGTGATGTGTTGGGTGGGAAAGGAGCTTTAGTTGTGTGAGATAGAGGAAGGACGAGCCATGTAGGTCTAATTAGGGTTTCTGGAAAAACCGTAGGGGGTGATAGTGAAGTTGACCTTAGATGGTATAAGGAGGTGGGCCTTGACCCACCCACTTAGGATATGGGTATTTATGGTGAGTAAGGAGAAGAGGGAAAGGAAGTCGAGATGTGTTAGGAGGTGTAGGAGTTCCAAGATATGGGATGTGCCCTCTTAGGAGAATGGGAGTAGATGGATGGTGTAGCCCAAAGAACATGCATGTCTAGGGTGAAAAATATATTGAATAAGACAAAGTAAGGTACTAATTGGTGTGACCGTAGCCGGCACGCAATTTAAACCCTCTTGTTGTCAATTGTAGCACTGGTAAATAAGGGTATCGTTCTAAACCGGGGATTGAGAGGGCTCACCTTTATTTAACTACCTTAAAAATAATTAAAACTAAAAATCCTAAATAACAAAAAATAAATAAATAAGAAAAATATTAATGGGGGTTATCAAAATAATAATAAAAGGAGTAAATAAAATAAAGTAAACTAATAATAAAAATAATGAAAATAATGGGAAACCGTAGATATGAGAAATATGTTAGGGAAATAAAAATCCATCACTAGATTAGGTCGTAATATAATATTTATTTCTAAGTCATCCTTTAATCGTGAGAAAGAGATCGACCAAGTTGCACACCAAATGTAGGTCCATACACCTTATATTACTTCCCTTAATTAATTAATACGACCACGTGTCTATATTAACCCTATTAAATACTAGCAGTATAGCAGCAACAAGCGGCTCCTATATTTAACTAGATTTAATGCATTAAGTGTAAGTAGAAGGCTGTCAATCTAAGTACCCAGACTAGTACAAAATGTATGTCTAGCTGTATTTCCTATCCTTGACCCACACGTATCGAAACGTTTTACCACTTCGGTTAGAATCACAAAACGATTAGGTGAATTGTTATCTAACCTAGCTGCAATTTATACATATAAATTCTAGTATATTTAGATGGCCACCTAGCAGGCAAATAATCCTACATACTGTCACTTATGAGGAACCAGAACAAGGCATGCACCAAATAAACTATACTTGACAGAATTATACATATAAACGATAGCAATTAACATAGAGTCAAGAAACAATCTCACGAAACAAAGAAAATAAAATTATAATTCAAATCATAATCTAGGGTTTCAATTCATTCCCTAATAATAAATAATCAGCCAGCCATAATTAAAGAATTAATTACACAGAAATATATATCTAAAATATAAATTAAAAATAAGAGAAAGAAATAACCGAAATTAATTTTGGATAAAAGATCAAGAATTTATTCAGATAAAAATTAATTTTATCTGAAATAAATTCTACCGGTATAAATTATTCTCTAATTTTCTCTTCTCTCGGTGGCCTTAATTTCCGTGCAATTCTTTCTTTTTCTTTTTTTTTTCCTTTTTCGTGCTGAAGGCCGTCGGCTGACAGGGCGGACGCTGCTACAGTGCTGCTGTGCGTTTCTCTTCTCTCGGTGGCCTTGGTTTCCATGCTGAAGGCTGCATTCTCTCCTCTGCGTCGCTCTCCACAGAGCCTCGGAACGCTCTACCTTCTACCGTCCCCCAGACGCGCCCAGCCGCACTCTCTCGAGCCTTTGAAGGCTCTGTCACGCCCCCCTGCGTCCTGCTGTGCCGCACACTGCTGTCCCCCTTTTTTCTTTTTTTTTTCTGCGCCGCACAGCCTCTATTTATTAACGTTTGTGCAGATTCTTCTCTTTCTATTTTGTCACTCCACGTCAGCCCTACGGTTGACTTTTCTTCTCATGCGCTGCAGCTCTTTCTCCTGCAACGCTCCGTTTGGCGTCGTTTTGTTTCAGGCCTTTGGGCCGTTGGTCCAAAGGTCTTATTTCTTTTTTTTTCTTTTATTTAAAAATGAAACCTGCAAAATAAAATTCAATAAATATTAATAAATAATATTTTATTTATAAATTTACTTAATTTATATCATTTTAGCTCAAATAATAATATTTATACAATTTTTACCACTTAAGCATAAAACAATAATTATTTCCCTATATTAGATAAATAAACTACCAAAAACTAAGATTATAAGGGTATAAAATGTGTCAAAATATGAACTCATCACTAATAATTTAAAGCAAAAGATTATTGAGTCGGGCCCAAACCAATCCACTGGCATAATAGTGGCCAGGTTCCGAGGTGTCCTAGAGACCGATCCATCGGCATATAATAGTGGTCAGGTACGTTTTGCCCCATACATTTCCAATCCATCGGCTATAATAGTGGGGGATCCCAAGTTCAATAAACCAAACTCTAAGTTATGATACGACATGGGAAAGACACTAAGTAATTACAATGACCTATCCACTGGGATAATAGTGGCCAGGAGAACTTTGCCCTAGAGACCAATCTACCAGCAATAATAGTGGTCAGGAGCATTCTGTCCGGTACGTTTCTGATCCACCGGCTATAATAGTGGGGTTCTCGTACTCGTGTGGAATTATAAAGAGCATGGTGTGAAATGAGAATTTTCCCAAAGATCTAATGATTGAGTTTAACCAGACTATAGCACAACCTTTGTTATTTGTATTGTTGGTATGTTATCTATATGATCATGCTTGTGTTATATGCCTTCTTATGTTTGGACTTAGATGTATAGTTACCTTACTCAGTACTTAGCGTACTGACCACCAGTTTCATGGGTGCTACTCATTCCCATGAGCAGAGGGCCTTACTAAGTTTGTGCAGGTAGGAGATGCAATCTTCGATGCCTACGATACTTATGAGGCATCAGGCAGGGTTGAGAGTTGAGCTTAGACTTGGCCTAGGGACTGAGAGCGACATTGGCCAGATTCTCTTTTACTATTTATATACCATTTTAGTTTGGTTTTGTTTTATCGTATTGTATCTTTTATCCCTTTGGGAACTCTAATTATGCATTCATTTGGATTGTAATAACTTTTACGCGCTCTCTGATTTCAGTACTATGACCACTTCAGCTTTTCTACAAATCCATGTTTTGAATTTGTTTAAGGTTTGGTGATAACTTTTCTTTAGCCTTGTGGTTAGTACGAGACTGGTCGGGGGTTGAGCTTGTATTGATCACGACAGTAGCATCCCTATGCTTGTATTTGTTTATTTAAACGAAAATTTTCAACTGTAATTTTGGGAATGTTACAATATTACTAGTATTGATTTTGAGATATAAGATACATTATGAAGGATATGATTATTGTATTAAGGTTGGTTCTAATCATTAATTTAAATAGCATTTTTTGGATTTTTGGTTGGTAAGTTTTGTTATGTTCTAAATTAAAGGGTATAAGTATTATGTGGCTTTAGTGTTATTGTTTATCTAACATGATTATTGTATTTTGATCATTGCATGTATATTTTAATATTTTATACCATATACTGTTATGATGCCTTCTATGTATTCCATGCAGGCTTTTCATATTAGTTTTATATAATGAGCTACTCAATACCATTGTACTGAAGGGTTCCTTTTCATGGGCCCTTGCGTATTCAATAGGCATCGACCTTTGCAGGTTGTCTTGTGAGATCAATTGAAGGTTAGTACTTGGGTTAAAAGTTAGGGTTATTCAGTGTTTTGCTCGGTATATTTTGATCTAGATAATTATGTACTCTCATGCTCTTATGTATTTCATTTTATTGAATTTTGTAACCACTGACAGTTAGTCCTATTTGAAATGATATTCATTTGTTTTGACTTTCTATACACTAATTTTTATAGCTATGTTATTAATTTAAGTGGGATAACTTTTTTTAGCATTAACACTTGGTATAAGAAAAGTAGAGGAAATAAAATTTGTACCAAGTGTGGCGGTAACATCCCACATTTTTTTTAGCTTCCATAATTAATTATTTAAATGGAATTTTTTGGTTTAAAATTTTAGAAGTGTTACACCTAGTGTGTAACCCCCAAAAATCATGTTTACTTGGTGACTTCCTAGAAACTCATGGTTACTTTGCATATTTCACCTAAACTTAGGGTTATTTGGTGTATTTTCCCCTAATATAAATATGATGGGAAGCTATAAACTTACTAATAAGGCCTATATTAAAACCTTTGACTATGGTTTGAGATATTAATAACAATTTATTTGTTTTTATATTTTTCATAAGATTTCCCTTCAATTCTAAACTAATTGTTATCATTTATATGTACGATTATGTTAAGTGTGATGTATATGTAGCATGTCCCTTTGTTGCTTTCCTATAGTGAAAATATGTAGGATTATATATGATTTCTGTATGGATATATAAACATGCTAGATTCCATATGCATGAATTAAAAATTTAGCCAATATTTGTGTTGCTTTATCCCGGGTAGTAGAACATTTAGATATGTGTGGGTCAAATGTGGGGATTACAACTAGATGAGCTTGAGATATTAGTTTGGATATTTAGATTGAAATCATTCCACTTATGATTCATGATTTGGCTATAGTTATATATATCCATATAGGAGCCTCACGTTAAGACTATATTGTTAGAATTTAATAGGATTTAATATTAGTGTATTGGTGTGTTAATCACTTTAGAGAAGTAATATACACTAGATCTGATTCTAGCTTGAAACTTGGTTAATATATTTTTGATGACTAAATGGCAACATAAGAATAATTAGCTTTATCTTGTCCTAGTCTAATGGTGAATTTGGACTCCCTTAGCACATCTTTATCATATTTGTTGTCATTCACAGTTGCGTTCTTATTTTCTTTTCCTTAATCTCTATGTTGAATCCCTATATCTATACTTATATGTTTTCCTTATTTTTTTGTGCATTTTTAGAGTCATGGTTAATCTTATTATTATTTTTTTCCTCACTAAGTATGAGTTGATCTTTCTCAATCTCTAGCCTTAAATGATACCCTTATTCACTAAATTTACAATTGTACAATATAATGGTTTAAATTATATGTTGACTACAACCACCAAAATGTAGGTTAGAAAATATAGAATATGTTCCTTAGGAACCTTGTAAAAATCATATGTTTAAAATCACTTCCTAAGGTTTCAATTCCTAGATAAAGAATGCAAGATTGAATGATAAAATTGAAGATTTTCTCTTAGGTAGGAATAGAGAAACCCACAATTTCATGGCTAAAAAATGAAATACACACGATTTTCCCTCTCTTTTATTACATATTTTCCTTAAGTGTGTAGGAATTTGTCTATAAATAAACTAGCCATTACAATTAAATAACAAGTCTAAACAACCTAGTTACTTAGAAACTAACTAAACATGACCTTAATGGTGATGAACATTCAACTTCAACCATATAGGGGAGTCAATGGGATGAATTGAATTCCTATAACTAGATAAAAATATGTAAAATACCCAGTAAAAGTGATTAAAGGAATTTTTGAACTAATTACAACAACTATATCTAATTTAAGAACTAAATATCATTTTAAGGTTGTATGGAAGAGAAAAAGGATAGGTAACCTCTTCTTTCTCATGGTTAGTTCCAAGGTCTAAATTGGGAAGCAAAAAATACCTTGAAAGTGACACTTCCCTGCCATGAAACTGACATAGAGAGAGCTTTTGATTCTTCTTTCTTAACCCACACATATCATCCAAAATGGTTGTATTTTCCTTATTTTGTTTACCTTGATTTAAATTGAAAATACCAAAATAAATGCTGAAAATATGCTTAAAAGTCAACTTAAATATGTGTCTCATAGGCCAACTTATGGCTTCTTGTAAAACAATCCCTTCATGGCTCCATTTTGATGAATTTTTAAGCATTTATTTAGGCTAACCATGTAAGGGTTGTTCTTAGTGTAACACTCCCAATTTACAAACCAAAAAAATTTGTTTTGAAGAGAATACAATAGTGTTTAAAAAGTAAAATTAGGGAATGTTATCCTCGTATCAACCATGAAAGAGGTGTAATCATCACCTAAACCATGCCTAATGAAAGGCTAAATGAAACAACAACTAAAAGATGCATGCTCATAATACTAATACAATAATACTAAGGATAAAAAAGACGAGGATAATCATATAAATACGAAGAGTATGAGAGTTTCTAATATCCAAATATAGGAAATTAAATCCAAGAGTTTAAAACAACCAAAAGAAAAAGAACATTCCAATGTATTTGGTAAGACATTTCTAACCAGTTAGCCTAACTCTTAAGCATAAATATAAATCTCCACCCCAAGCAATGACCAACTATAGGCCCACGTCGTCACCCTTATCATACTCTAACTGAGAATTATACCTCTGCAAATCATCCTTTACTTCCCGAATCAAAAGTCAGATCATCACAGTGACCACATAAGTGCAGTATTAATACGGGAAATTACTAGCAAAACAAACTACCTAGAATATGATAAAGCTCATGTAACACATTGAAGTCACATAGTAGCATGGTGATAAACATACCAATATAAATTTACACTTAGGCTCATGACAATAATACAATTGAGCGTGCTTACATGGAAATCATGGAAGAATAATAATTATGGCAAATGCATCACAATCCACATAATATAAAGATATTATAGATATTCCCTTAGTGATCATATAAATTCTAGTTATTAAGAGAGTTTTTTCAACCACACTTTGTTCTCCACCATGAACAAAAGTTATGGCAACAAACAAACACAATGGGATGCCACACCCACCACAAGATGTCAGGATACATCAAAGGAGATTTTCTTTGGGGATACCACACCCACCACACATTGAGTGTACTTGTCTTGAGTGCTCACACAAATCGGGATACCACATCCACTACATGTGTTTGGAGTACATCAAGGGGGATTGTATGAGGATACCTCACCCACAACACCTTGAATGCCTCTACCACAAGGTCTAAAAAGTTGGGATACCACATCCTCTTAAGTAATGGACAATACGAAGTGCTAGAGAGCTTGTACTAGAATACCTCACCCACCCAAACTACACATCGATGCCATACCAACCTACTATAGTATAATCCTATACCCTATCGACTACCACTCAATAGAGAAGAAAATATGTACTAAGTGAAAATATGAATCATAGAGCGACCCACTCACTAACTCCTGATTGGCTACCTTAAGAGTCGAAGAAAAAGGCTCAAACAAAATCTTATTCAATTATTAATAATTATTAAGGGATATCACAAATCACAGATTAATTTCATAAATAATTAATTGGGTGTTTTGAAGTGATAATACCAAATACAATTAAAATTATTATTATTATTATTATTATTATTATTATTATTATTATTATCCAAATTCAATGTTTCCAAGTGATAACACCAAATATATCATGAGGTATAAAAGCCACCTATTGAGTGTTTAGAGATGACACTAAACTTAACCAATTCAAGTCTCAAATATCACCATTATGATTCTTATTAAATCTAAGGAAAACATGGTTGAAATCATAATTTAAAGGGTTTATTTATATGAAGGTATAAATATAAAGGCCCAAAATAAGAACAATAATATAAAAATGAACCAAGCAGCATACAAGTGGACCAGTCGATCGGTCCTTGGGACCAGTTGACCAGTCTGGTCATACCAGACTTGAATTAAAAAATAACACCAATGGACCAGTCGACTAGTTGGTCTCACTAATAGATTGTTTATAGGAAATTAGTCGATTGGTTTGGTCTAATCGATTGATGGATCTAAGTAGATACCGGACCACTTTGGTCACAAGGTCACTAGTTGATGGGTTTGACAATTAGATTAACTGTTCATAGAAAATAATCAATTGGTTCATCAAATCAATCAACTAATCTCATAACCACTTGACCAATATTTTCAAACCATGTGATTGTTCACACAACCAATCGATAGGTTCAATAAACCAATAAAATATTTGGGTAAAACAACACCCAAACTTGTGATACACACTAAAATTCACCAAACTTTACCATATTAATCCTAACATGCTACTATGTCATAAAACTCATAAATATACATGCTTTACACATAGAATCACATGGATAGATGGTAGTGTAGGAATTTAAACGGAATCATACTCAAGCTACCAAATCATGCATAAATTTAGGGAAATGAACAATGCTTAATTTTAGGAAGAAATTATACCATATACTTGAATTCTAGAATACAATTATCCCATTTTCAACATAAAAATACACCAAAAACATGGAACCACAATTAGGAAAAAAACTCATTCATATTAAAGATAAGGATGCCTTACCTTAAAGTAGTTTTTCTAGCACAAAACTCCTACTTGATGGCTATCTAGTTGGACCTCAATTTCTAAGAGAATCAAAAGTCAAAAGCATTAAAAATAATTTTTAAAACTTCATTAAAATCAAATAAAATCATAAGAAGAACAACAACAACAACAATAAAAACATAACTCAACCTTTTCTCAGAAATAGACTTCCGAGGAAAAAAAGATGGAATCTTCAACCCTTCTCAAACTTTAATCCTCCCTTACTTAAGATAAAAAAAAAGGGAGAACTAAAACCAAGATTAGAAGTAGAAATATGGGATAAGAATTCAACCAAGGAAGGGAAGAAAACAAGGTAAATTTTCTATTTTTCTTAGCAGAGGGGAAAAAGGAGAAGAATGGGGAATAATCAACACTTAGCAATTTTCTGTAAGAGAATGAAATAATAGAGTAAGAACAACAGGTAAATATGAAAATGAATAAGGAATAGAGGGTATAGAAGGAAGGGATGGTAAACATATACAGAGAGAGAGAGAGAGAGAGAGAGAGAGAGAGAGAGAGAGAGAGAGAGAGAGAGAGAGAATACTAGTATGGTTGAGTGTGGGCAACCAAATGTAAGAGAAACACTTGATAAGATGAGGGAGGTTGAGTGTATTCAGGTATGGGACAATTGTAGAATGTTGGTAAGTCATGAAGGATGAGAAAGAATTAAAAAACACAACTTAACTGCCAGAAGAGAGAGAGAGGAAAGTGAAGGAGTAGAAAGAAGGTGAAATATGCCTCAAAAAGTGCTTTTAGGGGGAATTTAACTAAATAAAATCATAGAATGATATAAATAATATAAAAATAATCTCAAAGCACCAAATTATGCTTATTAACACAAATAGATTCTAGGTGGAAGAGTTCATAAACATTAGAAATATATTCAAATAAAAATTAGAAAAGGATATGAAATCGTAGTATAACTAGTCAATCAATTTGACCAAATTAGTCGATTAGTTCGTCAAAAATAAAATTGTTATTCTCTAAGCAAGCCATTTGATCGGTTAAGCATGTTAGTTGATCAGTGTGCCTTGAATTCACATTTTTATTAGAATTCCAAGCCTTTTTTCAAAATAAAAACTAACTTATTTTATATTCACATGATTTTAAACACATTTTGAAGGATTTTAGGATGTGGTATTACATTTAGAGAATATATGGATGAATAACCCCAAAATTTTTGGAAAGTATGCCTAAATTCTTTTTATCCATCAATTTCGAAAGTGATTGAGTTTGGTTAAATTTAAACTATAAGGTAACCAATGGAAATAGGGACTTTGTTGTTAGGCATTTGAATTTTAATGGTGTAAAAGTGTTACATTTTTCATAATTTTTCCCATTTGCACAAAAATGCATATGGAAAATGATTTATGATGAAGTTTTTGCATAAGATCAAGATCATCACCAATCTTGTTAGAAAAGTTAATGTGATGGTTGATGCACCATCATCAGCCTCCTCAAGTCGTTGAAAATTAATTTATAGCTTTTCAAGTGGTGGATATTGATGATGTTGAGGAAAAATAAGATTTGCTACAAGAGACTCCTTACACAAGACTTAGATGAAAACACAAAGTTAATACAATTGTCAATCTAGAATAATAGAAACACATGAACACATCTTTTTACTTAGGCATAATACTTACCATTGTGTATTCAACCAGAACATGATCATTGAACAAGCCTCTTATCAAGAAAATTTTTCATGACCTGTGGTGAAAATATAGAAGGAATGGTAGTGGTGAAAAAAAAATCATGAGTGCTCACCCATATATAAGAATTCCTATGAAAAATGTGGGAGTTAAATTTATAAACACTCGACTTCTCACTAAATCTCATATGTTCTTATATTGGAGGTGGAGGTTCAAGGGCTTAAAAGAATGTATGCATAAATACCCATATCATGGAATATCAATGAAACTCTAAGACACTCACATGGTAGTTTTCTCATCAAAGAGAAAATAAGGGGTGGTTTGTGTCACTACCTCAAATGTATATGCTTATTTGTAACCATCATACCTTACACATTCAACATATTTCCTTATATTCTAAAAATTATCATATTACACATCCATGGGAGTTGTAAAACAAAATACTTGATCAAAATTATTACTTTTTAGTGAGAAAGAAGTAAAATTTGTAATTTTTACCTTAATTGGAAGCCCAAATTCTTCTGAGATTAAAGTAGGAGTCATGTTGACATGCTCTTCTTCATCAATAATCAAAGAAATACCCTCCTTTGAAAAATTAATTTGGTATAGAGGGATTCTTCTCTTCGACTTTCAATTTTCTTTGCTTTCATGGTGTGCGGTGGCTATTGAATCATCATGGTTGGTTCCATCATATTCTTCTTAATGTCTCCATTTATTCTCTCCTTAAATTCTTTGAGTGGAGGATTCACATGGCATGTATCAATCTTATTTGTGGACGATAATAGTCTCCTTCTCATGATTTCATTTCATTTAAGATGACCATCAAAGTTTAATCTACCTTTAAAGTTTACTAGTTTAACCTCAACATTCATTAGATTAAACCTTTATTATTTATTACCTTGGAACTCCCAAAACTTCCAAAAGCTAATGGAGTTTCTTCATGTCACTTTTTAAAGCCTTCAAATTCCTATCAATTGTGGTTTCTCTTTCTATTTTTCTAAATTTTTGTAGGTACTAGTTGTGGTGGGTGAAAATGGAGGTGATTGATGGCTATGGGTAAAGTATGTGTGGGTGGGTTGTTGAAAGAAAGTATTAAATGCTTAATTAATTTAACATGAGCTTTGATACCAATTTGATGCATATTAGTTCAAATTTGGGTCTTAGCTAGATTGTGATGTTCTTTGGATATGAAAAACCAAAATTAAAAATGAGGTTGAGAAAAGATAGAAAATGATCCTTTAACTCCTAAAAATCATATATACTCAAAATCACAACTTAAGGTTTTAAATCTTATGACAAAGAATGTAATATTAAGTGATAAAATTCAAGCTCTTTGATTAATCAAGAATGGAGAAACTCGTGGTTTCATGGATAAATAAATGGCATCCAATCTTTTATTTTTTTATCTCTCTCTTTGATTTCATGATTGTCTAACATCCATAGGAATATACAGGGCTTTATTTTAAAACGAAAAGGGCTTTATTTTTGAACTAACTAGTCATTGCAATTAAGTAACAAGTGTATCTTGCTTAAATATCATGCACTAACGAAATATTAGAGGTCATGAATATTCCAATTTAGCCAATGGGGGGGGTTAATGGGTTGTCTTATTTTATTTTGAAAAGGAACAAAGTCCTTGTAAGCTTATATGGAACAAAAAAATTGCAATAAGTCTCTTCTTACATATGGTTGTCTCCCAAGGTTTGAATTAGAAAGAAAAAAATACCCTAAAACAAACACTTCCATGCCATGAAAAGAGATAAATAAGAATATGACAATTTCCCATTCTTTTTCCATGATTAACATCCAAAGTGACTACTATGTTCTCCTTGTTTGTTTGCCTTTGTTTGAATTGAAAATTATAATACCCCAAAATTTTTAAAATCTAAAATTTGATATTTAAACCTTTATTTGGAATAATTTAATCTAAAAATTATTAATTTAACTATGTTGTGGACCTTTTATTTATAAAAATAGATAGAATTATTTAATAAATTAATACAAATATTTTTGTCGTGTTATCATGCTCTTTTTATCAAATAGATCCCCAAACCCATAATTTTACCAAATTATTCTCTTAAATTGATAATTTAAACTTTGGATAAACTAATTTAATATTTTCCCCATTAGCCTACTTTCTAATCCTAACTCTAAAAATAATTTTCTTTTTCTTTTTCCCCTTTTCCTTTTTCCTTATTTCTTTTTTCTTCCTTTTACTTCTTTTCATTTTCTTCTTTCTTTTCTCTCTTATCCTTTAGGCCATCCAGACCCTCTTCCTCTTTTATTTCATCCTTCTCCCACCTGGGCTAGCCGTGCCTTCTTCCCCTTTTCTTTCTTTCATTCCCCTCCCTTTCTCTTGTGGGCCAACCTACCTCCCCCTCTTTTTTCTTTCTTTTTCTTTGTTGTGGGTTGGTCTACCTGTTTTCTTTTCTTATCTCCTCACTCGCTTGACCTTCTCCCTTCTCTTATTTCTTATGTTTCCCCTAATCACCCCCAAGCCAAACATGCCCCTTGTGCCCTACATCCCTGCTTGCACCACCCCATGCTTATCATCCACTACACCTACCTACCCTACTAGCTCTTGCCCTACCGTAATTTCTTTCCATTTTAGACCCCAACAACCCTGGTCCCCTCCTCCTCTCATTCCCTTCTCTTGTTTCCCTCTTCCTTGCCACCCCTGACATAATAACTTATGACGCCCCCTACATCCACCCAACCCTACACTGCACACCTCCCTCGTCTCCTTCTCTTCTTCTCCTTTGCCTAACTTCTCTCCCTTGAGCTCCCTTCTTTTTGCTTAATTCTCCCTTTCATTTCTCTCCCCTTTTCTCCCCTATTTTTGTGCACCACCTCTCTTCGCCGTCTCCATTGCCCAATCGTCCACCATACTGGTCACTCCTACACCCTACCTCCTCCCTACACCACCCCAAGAAACAACTCCATGCCACCCTGTAGCCTACTCCTCTCCCTCTCCTCTCAACCTCCCCATGGGCCACCACCCTATGCTATAATTTCTTCCCTCCTTTGCCATTGCCAAAGCCTCCCCTCAACCACTTAGCACCACCCCAACACCCTCCTGCCTCACCTTTCCAGAACCCCCTATAGGTCCCCTTTGTCTTCTATTTCTTTTCCTTTCTTCCTCTTCTCCCTCCCTTCTCTGCACCTCCTTCTTACAGCCATCACCTTCGTCTCCATCGCCCTTGAGCCGCCGCACTTCATGCTCTAGCCACCACCTACAGCCTCCCTCACCCCTGCACCCAACAACCAACCCCAACTCCTCTCTACAAGTCACCACCTGAGCCCTTCTTCCCCCTTCTTCCAATTTCACTTCCCCTCCCCCTATGTGTGTTGCATAATCACACTGCATGATTTTTGAATGTTTATCTAATATTGAGGTATAATGTAGTTTGGTAATATTATATATTTAATAATATTTTACTTATCTCATAATGATATATTACTTGTGACATTATTTTAGGTATAAAATTTTACTTATTGAAGCTTAAGCATATTAAACCAGGATATCGGTTAAGTTTGGTTTTTGTCAAAAATAAGTTAACCATTATACCCTAATAAAATGTATGGATTATCGTATGTTAGCACATTAGAGTTTTTGGTACATGAATTATGTAAATATAATGTGTTATTATCAATCCCATGATTATTATGTTATCTTTTATATGGGGTAATATGTGTGAAAGGGTGACTAATAAAAGGGATTAATATTGGGGATAAGTGTTATGTGCATATGCATGCTATGAAAAGAAAGTATGGACATTTGCAGTGAAAATAATACTAATATGAGCCCTAGGGGTAATTTGGTCATTTGGACATATCAAGGTGTTTAAACCTAAATGGGGTGAATAGTGTGTTATGTATGATGTCAAGAGTGGATATGGGAGTTTGGTGGAGTATAAATATGAGGGTTAGTGGAAATATCTATGTCTTATGGCCTAAAGGCAATTTGGTAATTTTAGGGTATGGTGTTGATTATCTCAATAAAAATGCATGCTAAGTGCTATGTGGTGTTGAAAATGATGATAGGGGTTTGTGGTATTAAAATACATGTTCTATCACTAAAAATGATATTTTATGTTCTAGGGACATTTTATTAAATTTGCATGTAAAATGGAGGTTTCTTAAATTAACATGCATGATAGGTGATAATTGGTGCTAAGAATAATAATAAGGGTTTTGTGGTGTTAATAATGTATGCTGGGCATAAATATTAATATTTTATGTGTTAGGGGCATTTTAGTAATTTTACATGTGAAATGGAGGTTAAATTAATAAATGGGCATGATAAGTAACAAATGGTGCTCAGTATGCTAATAAGGGTTTTGTGGTGTTACTAATGCATATTGGGCATGAATATTAATATTTTATGACATACGGATATTTTAGTAATTTGGCATATGCATTGGGAGTTAATAAATATACATGATAAGTGGTAATTGGTGCTAAGAATGATAATAAGAGTTTTGTGATGTTAATAATGCATGTTGGGTATGATTATTAATAATAGATGGCCTAGGAAAATTTTAGTAATTTGGCATATGTAATGGGAGTTAACTTAATAACCTTACATGATAAGTGGTAATTGGTGCTAAGTGTGATAATAAAGTTTCTAGTGTTAGTGATGTATGTGAGGTATGATTATTAACATTAAATGACTTAAGGACATTTTAGTAATTTTGCAAGTAAGGAGTATTTTAATAATTTTGCAGGTAAGATAGGGATTAGTGTAATAAACAAGCATGGTAAGTATAAATTAGTGTTAAACATAATAATAGGGGTTTATTATCTTAGTATCACTTATTTGGGCATAATATTTAATAAAACATGGTTTAGGGGTATTTTGATAATTTGCATGTAAAATGATGGTTGGGCTAATAAACATGTATGAAAGGAATAAATTAATGTTAAATATGATAATAGGGGTTATGACCTTAGTATCACCTATTCAAACATGATCATAAACATTATAAGGCCTAGGGGTATTTTAGTAAATTGGAGTGTATTATAATAAGTATACATAGTTAAGTGGTAAATTGGGGTATGTTATGATGTTGTTTTTATAAACATGTGGAAAGTACATAATTTTTTATCAAGCATGAGAATGTGTGTTGGTTGTTCTAGAATTGCATGTTAGGATTTTATGTGTGTTAGGATTTTATGTGTAAAATGATTGTTTGGTGTGTTGGGGCGTTACAAAAATGCCAAAATAAATGCTAAAAAGATGCTTTAAAATTCGATAAAATTTGTGCCACATTGGTCAAGTTATGGATTCTTGTAATTTTTTTTGTGTTGAACGTGTGGGGTTATTCTTAGGGAAAATGTGGATGAATAGAAGCTATTTTGAAGCTCCCAAATTGTTGGAAATTGTGGCTAAAGTCTTCTTATACCTTAGGTTTATGAATGATTGAGTGTAACACCCCTAAAATTAACAGTTAAATTTTTTTGTTTGTTATGGAAAATCATGTAATAAAATTGGGGGGGGGTGCTACCGCCTTGATCAGCAAAATATTGACCCTTGGCCAGTCTCTTACTAACCACAAGGCTAAAGGTACAAAGATAATTGAAAACCATACAAACATTAATTAATGAAACTAGAGTAGACAAATGTTAAGGTTAATACATAAGTGAAGTGTTATATAAAACAATGTTGCACTACGGGGGAATAAGAACAATAGAAACATAAAAAAATAAAAATTTCGGATAACACCCTCTCTGGCCCCATTTCAGGAACATTTGATTGTCATTCTGCCCCAACCAATTCATCATATGCATCAAAGTTGGCAAGGGCCTCATCACCTACCTGGATAGACTTAGGAGGGGCCATTGCTCATGGGAATGAGCATCACCCATGATAAGGGTAATCAGTATGCTACATACTGAGTAAGGTAACCATATAGCTAAAGGTCATATCACATAAGATACAGATAACGTAAGCAGTAAATTAATTAGGTTAATCACTACTATCAGAATTTAAGCCATTAGTACCATCTTTACACATCTCTCTAATTATATCCATGTGAGTATAGAAACCTCGCTATTATGGCCGGTGGAATGAAAATACTACTCCAAAATAGAATACACTTAACCACTATTGTTTGCTAATGGAACGGTTTCCAGGACAAAAGTGCTCCTAGCTACTATTATTACCAGTGGAATGGTTTGGCCTCAACCCACATTGTGTTCCATTGTAAGTGATTAGTGTCTTTTCCATAATTTATTATCATCCAAGGTTTTGCTTATTGAGCTCGGAATCTCCCACTATTATAGCCTGTGGAATGAAAATACTACTCTAGGGCAGAAGTGCCTGACCACTATTATTTATCGGTGGAACGATATTTAAGAGAAAATTGCTTTTGGCCACTATTATTACCATTGGAATGGAATGGTCCAACTCAATAATCTTCTACTTTAAGTAATTAGTATTTTTTTCGTGTCTTATTCAACAAGTAACCCCCTATCTGGACATGCGCACCCCAATGGACTTCCCCTACTCATTATCACTCTTCCACCCCAGAATTCCTAAATACCCCTATCCCATAACCCGAGACCTCTATACTCCCCAAGACTCCAAGTGTAACACCCCAAAATTCATTATTTTTTTTAAAGTAGAGGTAATTAAAATAGAAATGCTTAATTTAAAACCTGTGAATTCTGGGGATGTTACCGCCGCA
Organism: Tamarix chinensis; assembly: GCA_030549775.1. Classification (NCBI taxonomy): domain Eukaryota; kingdom Viridiplantae; phylum Streptophyta; class Magnoliopsida; order Caryophyllales; family Tamaricaceae; genus Tamarix; species Tamarix chinensis. Next base: position 96,384,419 of record CM060175.1, read on the forward strand.
CTTAGTACCAAACCAGTTCTCTCCGACCATTTCAGTACCAAGTGTTAAGGCTAAAAAGATTAATATAAAACTTAAACCAATATTTCATAAAATGAATTAAAGAGATAATAACTTAGAAATCAGAGTATGCGTAAAGAATTATAATTAATAATCACAATGAGATATAATTGTACAACTGTTAAAAGGTCCATATCAAATACTGAATACAGAGTAATAAATCACAAAAGATAACTCCGATACAAAAAGAATTAGTAGGAGTGAAATAAAATAACAAGAAGAGTAAAAACAGCCATGCCAATCTCAAACTTTGAGCCAAAACAAGCTCAACACACAGCCCCGACTGATGTCTCGCCCACCTGCACAAGGTCAGAAGGGCATACTACTCGTGGGAAGGAGTAGCACCCATGAAAACGATGATCAACACGCTACGTACTGAGTAAGGTAACCGAGCACTAAGGCCAACACATAAGCACATAATCCATGCAAAACAATAATAGGGCATAATCACCAATATAATAACATAAAGGCAAATGAACGATCAGGTAAAAATGCCAAGATCCAATATAGTTTAGATTAATTACTTCGTTAATCCTTTATCAAAATATTTTCACACCATGCTCTTTATCAAGTCCATACGAGTATGGGAACCCCACTATTATAGCCGGTGGATTAGTCACGAGGGTATATGCCCTGCCACTATTTTAGCCGGTAGATCGGTCGCGAGATGAGGGAGAAAATTAATTGAAACGCAGAGTTTCAGTGGGAAAATAAGAAAAACGTAGCGCGGCGAGGGAGAAGGAAGGAGGTTGGCTGCGCTATGCGGGCTAGGCCGAAGGAAATGAAGAAGGGCAAAGGAGACTTGGGTTGTTGGGCTGGCCTAGGTAAGGGGGGAAAAAGGAAAAGAAAAGAAAAAGAAAGAAAAGAAAGAAAAAGGAAGAAAGAAAAGGAAAAAGGTAAAAGGAAAAAGGGAGAAAGAAAAATAGGAGGGTTGGGTTAATTAAATTAATTAGGATACTTGGAATATTTAAAAATAATAATATTTAAATAAAATAATATTTAAATTCCTTTTTAGGCTAAATTAGGATTTTTAAAAGATTTTCAATAAATTCCATTTTAATTAGCAAATCACTATAATTTTCTTTAATTAAATTATTTATAAAATTAATATTAATTTGAAACTATTTTCTCCTTCTTATTTTAAATAAAATAATTTATTTAATTAATTTTCAAAATAAAATCCTTAATTAGCTAAAATACCCAAATTTCTCCTAATTAAAATACTTATAAATTTCTTCTTAATTTACCCTAATTAAATTCCTTTTTATTTTAATAAAAATAATTTATTTAATTAATTTTCATAATAAAACCTCATTTAAATTTAATTTTTAAAATTAGAAATTTTCGGGGCATTTCACCAAGACCCCTTTTTACCTTCCACCATAGTCACCCTAAATATTAAAACCCCCACACATGTGGGTTAAGGCCCACTTTCCCATTTCTCCACCTAGGCTCACCATCGCCTACTAAGGTTTCCCCTTAAAATCCTAATCTATCCTATGTGGTTCTAGCTCTTCATTTCTTATACAACCCATATTCTCCCTGGATTCCAACACAGTCACTCTACTCAAACCACTCCAAACCACACAACCCAACTCCTCAACTCTCGCATGCGCTGATGATACCCTAGTTGGTTACCCTGAAAACCACAATACACACATTTTCTATTACACCTTTCCCTCATACAAAACTACACCCTCTATTTAACTTACCTCACACCCTCCATATAACACACTCCTCATCACAACCCAAAGTCCAACCAACCTCCTTAACCTCTCTCACAATACCCCTATACTTAGGGTTTTCCCCAAAAACCCTAGTTAGGATCCCGTGAATACTTCCATCAACCCATGTAATAACTCTTCCCCAAGCACACCAATCACCTAAAATCCACTTTCCTCCTTATGGTCGACCCTTAAACTAAATTTCCTCATGTAAAACTTTTTCCCAATGCAGAGACCATGCACCCTATGCCAGGCTCAACCTCCTCATGCAAGATTTATCCTAAACCTTCATTTTATTACTTTATTCCTTTATTTTCTCATCCATATTTCATAATATACTTAGGCTTTTCCCCCACTTCTCCTTACTCACTCCACCCTCTTTCTTTCTTTTAGTTCCCTACAACCACTCAAACCCACCTAAGGCCTCTAAGCATGCATGTCATAACATCTCAACCATATATAAGAGCATGCCATCCATAAAAAGTCATATCACAAATTTTACACATAATATAAATCATACTCAATATACCTTAGCTCCTTGCAATCCAAGCTGCACCATACACATATTTAGTTCACATTCACATATATGTACACATCACATACAAATACACCCATAAACACATAATTCATAACATAAGCCATAGCCTTAACTATATAATTACCTAATAGGACTTCAGGATTGAACCACACTCCTATGCCTCCTCACAGGGAAGGGCTTTCTTGTAACCTATAAAAATAATATAACTAGTCGTTTCACCTTCTTCCTTCTCCTTTTTTCTTTTTTCTTTATTTCCATAATCAAATATTAACGGTAATAATAATAATAGTAATACTGTTAATAATAAAAAAAATATTAAAATAAATTATACTAAGTAGGTAGGAGGGAGGGCACAACTAGATGGGACAACAGGCAAGGGGCAGTGGTAGTAGCGGTGGCGACGGCGCACGATGGTGGTGGTGGGTGGTGTAAAAGGATGGTTTTAGGGTTGGAAAAGAGGATGAGAGTTAGAGTTTCTTAGGTGGTAGGGTTTCTTGGGTTAGAGGGGGTTATAGTGGTGGTGGTAGCCTCACGACGGCCACATCCGGTGTTGCTGTGGCAGTGGCTAAGAGGTAAAGAAGGGAAAAGAGGAGGGAGGATGGGAAAGAAATGGGAAGTGATGGCATGGTAAGGTAGATGAGGGTTTTCTAGGCAGGAAGGGAGGTAGGGAGGGTGGTGGTTACGGCGGTGGTGGCAATACAGGGCAGTGAAGGTGGTGGTGGAAGGTGCAAAAGGGCAGCTCAAGTTGCCCACTTTGCATAGGTGGGGAAAGAAGAGGAAGGGGAGTGGTTATGTGGGTGGAGTTTTATGTAGGGAATAGGAAGGGAGGGTGTGGCGCAACGGCAACGGTAGCGACGACTGATTAGGTTGTGTGAGTAAGGCTAGGGGAGGGTGAATGGTAGAGAAAAAGAGAGAAAATGAGGGAGTGGGGAGGGGTATTTATAGGCCAAATGGCTGGGGGAAGTGGAAAAGAGGGGAAGAAGACAAGAAGAGAGGGTGGTTGGTTGCCAGTCGATATACAGGCCAGTGCAACTGTGTGATAGGGGAGATAGGGGTAGGGTTTTGCAAGGGTGTAGGGGAGTAGGTAGGGGCTATAGGGGTTGCAAAAGGGAGGGGGACCATGAAGGGCAGTGCCTGATGCATGTCCTACAAGTCTAAATGAGGAAAGTAGGAGGAGAGAGAGGAGAGGAGTTGCGAAGTAACCATGCACAACAGCTCCGATCGAGGGGGGAAGAAGAAAGGAGACAAGGGAAAAAGAGGAAATGAGGGAAAAAGGAAGGGAGAAAAAAGGAAAATAGGGGGATTGTGGGTGCCCCCATGTGTGGCCACACGGGGGAAGAAAGAAAAAAAGAAAAGAAAAGAAAAGTTGGGTCATTAGAGGGAAAAAAAAAGAAAGGAGGGGGAAAGGGAAAAAGTAGGTTGTCACTGGGTGTAGCCCGGTCGGCTGAGGGAGGGGGGAAGGAAGAGAAAAAAGAAAAGGAAGGAAAAGAGAAGAAAAGGAAGAAAAAGGGAAAAGAAAAAAAGGAAAAATGGGGTGGTAGGGTGTAACACCCCCAAAATTCACTACTGAAAAATTTTGTTTAATTAAAAGAAAATTAGCGGAAGCAATTTAATAAACCGTGAACTTTGGGAGTATTACCGCCACATTTTGTACCAGACCGGTTTACTCATACCGTTCCAATGCTAAGTGCTAAGGCTAAAAGAATAAAATACAATTTTACAAGAAACTTAAGCATATATAAATCAGAGTAGCGCGGTAAATAATTTATCAGAGTAAAATCCACCAGTGGTGGTTACAAAACAATAATTATATTGAATTTATGAATTTTAAAGAGGCAAATTAAAATCTTAACAAGTTCGGATAGCTCCTTACGCTTATTCCTGAGGCCCACTTGAAAGCATTGAATACGACCTGCAAGGGGCACTGGCCATTGAATAGGCAAGGGCCCCACGAGGGGAACCCTTCAGTACTACGGTACTGAGTAACCCTTTAAAAACACACTTAAAAATAGGCACGTAATGTAACACATGAAATACTATCATACTCGTACATAATATTAGGTATAAACATGATATCCGTATTCATATATATTCACGCATCCAATTAAGTCAATCAGATATTAGTAGCGTATTCGTAACCTTCACTTTCGTACACTGACATACTTGTCAACTCAATCAAATATTAATAGGCCATAATTATCAATCGATACTTTTCGGGCCTTAAGGCCATTAGTTCATCATTAATCAATTATCTCGGATTATACAAGTCCTTGTGAGTGGGGGAACCCCACTATTATAGTCGGTGGAACGGTCGCGAGGGCACATGCGCTGCCACTATTTTAGCCGGTGGAACGGTCGCGAGGGTAGTATACCCTGCCACTATTATTTGCCGGTGGATCGGTCTGGCCCCGACTCACAAGGTGTTTCACTGTAAGTAATTAGTATCTTCCCGTATCTTATCAATTTTACGTTTGTTTTGTTGAGCACGGAATCCCCTACTATAATAGTCGGTGGAACATTCACAAGGGCACATGCCCTGCTACTATTATTGCCGGTGGAACGGTTGCGAGGGTAAAATACCCTGCCACTATTATTCGCAGGTAGACCGGTCTGGGTCCGGCTCAACATCTTCCTCTTTAAGTAGTTAGTATCTTAATGTATCTTATTCGAAAGTATTTCATCCTTGACATGCATGGCTAAAGGGCCTCATCACATCACATCATGACTTATAACATATCCGTACCATCACATACTAAATGATGACACATATACACATCTCGGTTCCAAGCCATGCCACACACATGAAACAGTCAAGATACATAAAAATCAGAGTACGAGTAAAAATCAGAGTGCGAGTTTAGGTTCTAATCATTACTTTTGAGAGCATCTCTGGCATGTTAGTCTGGTAAGCTTTCGGTTGTTTTAGACAAATGAAAATGAGTAGCATGGGACTTTAATATAATTTGATCGTCTAAATGATTATTGTATATCAATCCTCGTATGAATACTTAAATGTCTTGTACCTGTTAGTTGTATGCCTTGCATGTGTTCCATGCTAGTTTTTCATATTAGTTTGGTATAAAGGGTTATTCAGTACCATAGTACTGACAAGTTCCGTTTCATGGTCCCCTGCCTATTCCACGGGCAGTCTTTACCTTGCAGGATCACTTTGAGGGTAGGGTCTGACAAATTCAAATAGAGGGTTGAGAGTTAGGACTATCCGATGTTCGCCTCGACTTCTTTTGGTCCGGATATTTCGTGGACTCTTAAGTCCCCTGCTATTTCTCTTTTGTTACATTACAACTCTTTGCCTGATCTTTTTGTATTTATCGGGACAATGTAATTTGTAATGAAATTCTATCCTACCTTTGTTTTAATGTTATTTAATTAAAGTAATATTTTAGCCTTAGCACTCAGTATAAGAACGGTAGAGGATGCCAGACTTACACTGAGTGTGGCGGTAACACCCATTGATTTTGTAATTAACGCTTTCGCAAAGCGAAAATTTTTAGCAGTAAAAATGGGGGTGTTACAGTCGTCCACCTAAAATTTAGTGAAAATTAAGTGTTTTCAAAATTAATTTTAGAAATTTTGAGGAATATCATAGTCCCATCATTTCAAATCCATTTCCAGTCCCTACAACTCACAAAAACCTTTTCTCTATCCCCCATCCACTACCCTACAAAATTGAATCATTTACTTTTTCTTGAAAATCATAGTGTGTTTAAGCTTAGTTGTAGCACCTTTGATGAAACGAATAGCCATGTAAATGTCTTGGCTTTTCATTTCTATGCTATAACAGGTGAGCTTTCACAAAAAAATAATCATTTAATCTATGAACTACCACCTCCAAAACATGAGTACATGAGTTTTTGTGAGAAGTTAATTGTCACTAAACTTAACTTTCACATCTTTGAGAAAAGGTTTTCCACTTGAGTGAGCACTCTTGATTTTTGGCTTCATCACTTTATATCCCTTTTAATGTTCACTACTGGTCATGATTCATTTTCTTTGATGAGAATAATTGATCAGGGTTTTGTTTGGTTGAATTGCTACTTAAATGTTGGATTCAACAAGTTGAATCCTCAACAACTCGGGGAGTTTCATGTCGAAGCATTAACCAACATTTTTAATTTTGATATCAAAATCATGATGATTGGACAATGATCCTAAGCACGTGTCAAGTGATCATATTTAAGCTCAAATTTGTTCAAGAGGAGACCCGATTTTATAAATTTGAATGTCAAGTCCCTAATTTATTCACTAAGTGCTCTAAATCTGAAGGTCATGATAATCCTCTTATTTTGGTAAAATTAACATGTTGAAATAAGGTTTCACCCCAATTAAATTTGAGTCATACAAGTCGTGCATAATATCAACAAGCCACAACATTTGTTTTAGCTTCCCCAAGCTGGGATCAAGTGAAGCACAAAGCCACGAAATTCAGCTTGCATAAGCATCCAAGAAAAACAAAGCCAGCAAACCAACATCAGCCGCAAGCATCACCTGCCAAGGCTTGCATGTGGGACCCCTTCTAGGGATTTTTTGGCATGGAAATCCCAATAATAAGGAAATTAAAACAAGACTTAACTTGCAAGAAAACTCAAAGTTAGCAATACACATTTTCTATGGCTCATTTGCAGCCCCTTAGAATGAAAATGTATATCACCATTTGCAGCAACCATTAGCTATGTTTTTGGCCAGCTTTTTAGGGCCACCTTTGGCACAAAAATGTAGGGAAAAGGACATGAAGCAAAAAGGAAAATTTATTAGTTGATTTGGGCATAAAAGGAATGCAAATCATGTCATTTTTATACTATTAGGACAACACTCAAAAAGGGCTAGTTGTACTTTAGCTGCCTAATGATGTTTTTAGCTAGTTAACTTGCAAAAATTGTCTAAATCAGATTGTAAGGGAATGAGAGGGGGTATGATGGTTGAAATTATATCCATACTATCCATGATGGCTGATTGTCATGGTTAAACATCAAGCTAGTTAGTTAACTCCCATTTTGTAACTACTAATTTGGATTTAACCAAAATAGTCCCCTTTAGTTTTACGATAGTTAATATGTAACTAAATCATAACATAGAAGGTCATTGTGGTCTTTTTGTAACTCAAAGGATTTATTTTCTTATAAATTTTAGAGTCACATATGAATGAAATCATATTTGGTTGCCTCATATTTTTCTCCCCTTATGGTGAGATGCACTCTCAAACTTGAATGAAGAGTTTGATTAATTATCTTCTTCAAATATTAGTTATTTCATCTCAAGAGTTAAAATCTTGAGTGGTAGATGTAAGTAAATAAATTTAAGGGGTACTTAAGTTCATATCTTTCCTCTTCTTCAACCTCCATTTCTATTTTTAATTTCGGTGGTATTTATCCTAATCCACATCTTCCTAGCATGACCCAATTTATATTTCTTATGCATCACATGCCTTATTGATATAAATAATCATGTCAATCCTTTTAAATCTCCAGTATTTACCATATGACTTGAAGTGTTATATAAACATATGCCCATGATGCAATATTATAAATTAAAAAAATAAATACATGCTTATGATCAAAATGAAGCTAAACCAAAAAGTTCATAATTCACTAATGTTAATCATATAAATAAATAAAGAATCATGAATCAAAGACATTAAGTGTTACCATGGGGTAATAATATAACGCTAATATAATTAAGAAACCTTACATTAACACAATTAAGACATCCCATAATTTTCAACTGCTATGGGAAAATTGAGAATAATGACTTAATATTTTAATTTAATAGATTACTTATATATAATAAATGGTCCTATATGGGGGCAACATTCATTATATACATGTTTACAACATGTGATCATCTAATATAAATGTACAATTTTACATGATTAGAAGTGTTATGTCTAAGTTCTGATGAGGTAAAATAGTGCTAATCATGTATTATACTTATCATACAATTAATATCATGGTATCCATATGTGATCCTAAGAGTAAAAAAAATGTGTAATTTTAATCAATTAGAAGTATTGTGGCTACATCCTAATTGCATAGAATCATACTAATCACTTTGATATTTATATAAAAAACCATTAAAATTATCTAAAAATAAACTAATTATATGGGGACACAATCATGCAAATGAGAAAGCTAAACATGCCTTGAGGAGGAGATGTAACACCCCTAAAATTTACACATTTTTTTTAAAACAAGACTTATAAATTAAAACCATAAATTATGGGGATACTATCACCACACTTAGTACCAGACCGATTCACTCCTACCGTTCCAGTACCAAGTGCTAAGGCTAAGAAAACTACACATAATATTATTAAATAATCTAACTTTATGAAAATAGAAATCCGAGTACGTATAAGTCTTTACATAACTCGAAACTACTAGCTATTGTTTTACAGGGAATAAAATAACAATAATAATAAAATTGTTTCTACAGACTCAAACATAATTAAAAGATAACACGGGTAATAATCTCAAAGAAAAGACCGGCCACGCCACTGCTAGGACATTGAGTCCAACCCACTCATCACTAGGCCCCACCTAATGTCCCATAGACATCAATAGCATCGAAATAAACGTCTCCTACCTACAACAGGTCAGATGGGCCTTTTGCTCATGAGAATGAGTAGCACCCATGAAACAGGTGATCAGTACACTACGTACTGAGTAAGGTAACCGAGCACTAAGGCCAACACATAAACACATAAAATCATACAGGATAATATTCAACTTACACTTTCAAGCCCACATATATAATGCATAAGGTCATACAGTGAAGTATACAACTTATAAATGATCAAGCCCACACATAAAGGCCCAAACAATCTAGATTAATTATTTACTTAATCTTTTTATTGGAAGTCGACACATACCATGCCTTTTTATCAAATCCATGTAATTACAGGAACACCCCACTATTTTAGCCGGTGGGTCGGCCACTTGCAGGACAATAGTTCACACCACTATTTTTCGTCAGTGGATCAGTCACTTGTGGGATAATAGTCCACACCACTATTTCTGACCGGTGGATCGCTTTGGTTCCTACTCACATGGTGTTCTACTGTAAGTAATAAGTATCTTTTAAGTGCCTTAGCAACTCTAGTTTGTGTTTATTGAGCTTGAGTCACCCCACTATTATTGCCGGTAGGCCAGTCACTTATGGGACAAAGTTCATACCACTATTATTCGCCGGTGGATCAGTCAATTATAGGGTAAAAACCCTAACCACTATTTCTGACCGATGGATCGGTCTGGACCTGACTCAATAGTCTTTCACTTTAAATGATTAGTGTCTTAAATATTTTATTCAAAATCTTTCGCCCAGACATGCATGACTAACTCCTACTATTCTCATCCTCCAACCCTAGTTAACCACACCAACCCATGGTAACCATAACACCCATGCAACTCTAACTTCATGCAAAACCCTAGCTCCACGTAAACCCCATTTCCATATAAACCCTAACTCCATCATGCGAACATGAATTCCATGCAAACCCTAATACCCCCATGCGAACATTAATACGACCATGCAAAACCCTAACACTATGCAACATTAATACCACCATGCAAAACCCTAACACCATGCAACATTAATACCACCATACAAAACCCTAACACCATGAAACATTAATACCACCATGCAAAACCCAAACACCATATTGTTACACTCCTCTTCATTATTTTACAACCCTATCATGCATGTCTTAGGGCCACATAATACCATAATAATAACACATTCAAACACATAATTCTCATGCCACCATTATTTACACAAAACATGCCTCAACTCCATATCATGTTGCATTCATAATAGTTATACAATATACACATAAAATACACAATAAATCATATCACATGGCATACATGGCATATAAATCACATATTACACAAATGGCCTTAGCACTCCTTACCTAAAATGTCACTAGTTTTGGAGCACGCTCCTATACCTCTTGAGGGCTTTGACTGGGCTCACCTATTATGGAAAAAATACTAGAATTAGGTTCTCTCCTAAAAATACTATTATTTACCAACTTATCCTAAGACTTCGTTTTTAATTAAAATAATACTATACTAGAATTAACTATACAAAATACTACTAAAATTACTAATAATAATAATAATAATACTAATGTAATTTAAAACAAAAAGGTGATATAAAGGTTTCTCCCCTTCACCAAAATAATGCTACTAAAGATAATAATAATAATAATAATAATAATAATAATAATAATAATGATTTTAATAATAATAAAATATTAATAGTAATAATAATATTAATAGAAATAATAATAATAATAATAATATAAGCTTAAAGTTATAAGGTGGGGCTTTCGACCCTACCTCCGAAAATGAAAGTACTATTAAATAACAGTAATAATAATATTAATAATATATATTAATTATAATAATATTAAAATAATAAAGATAATAATCATAATAATAAAGATAATAGTAAAAATAGTAATAATAGCAATACAAATACAAGGGTGCGAACCTTAATTAAAAATTAAGGCCTCGACCCTCCTAAAATAATTAACATTAATAATAGAATAATTATACTAATAATAATATTATTAATAAAGATAATAATACAAATAATTACTTATAATTCAAAATTAACCACCAAATTAACTCAAGAATTATTTCGACGCTGCCAATAAAATTTATCAATAATGTTACATCTAATAACAATAATAATAATAATGATAATGATAATTATAATTGAATAAATATTAGAAATTAGAATAAAAACATAATAAATTACAATAAATAGGAAAGAAGGGCTGAGAGGGTCTAGGATTTCACCTTGAGTAAGCGGAGATGGGTGGCACCGATAGTGGTGCACAGCAGCAGCGGCAACGGTGGTGGCTGAATGGGAAAGGTGAAGAAAAAGAGGGAAGGAGAAGGAGAAAATGGAAAAGAAAGTTATGGTTCGGTGGAGGAGAATTAGTAGAAGTTTTTGGGTGGTATAGAAGGCAGTAGAAGTGGCGGATATGGTGGCAGATGGCGGCTAGAAGGTTGCGGGGTGAAAAAATTTTGCGAGATGGATAAGGAACTTCACATGGCTACGGTGGCTCGTACGAGAAGAATCGAAGGAGATGGAGAGCTTAGTTAGCCAAAGGGCGGTGCAGGGAAGAATTTGGGAGGCAGAGGTGGCGCGCGAGGTTGCCTAACAATGGTGAACGGCTTGTCTGAAGTCACGATGGCACACAAGTTAGCTCTTAGGGTTTTGGGGAGACAAAGTTTCGAAAACACACCAACCAAGGCTATTTATAGAGTTTAGAGGGAATGGTAGGGTTTTGGAGGTCGGTAGGAGGGTATTTTATGTAGGGTTTGGGGTGGCCAGCGGCGGTAATTGGCTGGCGAAATTTTTGATTAGGTCAAACCTTCACGAAGGAATAGGGAGAAATCAAGCGAGAGATAAGGGAAACCGATTATACCAAGCTGATTTGCGAGTCAAGGGGAAGATAAAGAGGGGAGAAATGACTAGTCAAAACCTACGTGGTTGGTGGCACCATTTTCGGACCTTCGAAGGCACAACTTGACGATGGAGGAGGAAGGAGGAAGAAGGGGGTGAAATGGCGGTTGGGGAAAAAGAAAAGAAAAGGAGAAGAACTGGCCGGCTGGCAACGATTATAAGCGCCTTTAATGAAACGCGACATCCCAAGGAAAGAAAGAACGAAACGCAGCATCTCAGTTGCAAAAGAAAGAAAGGAAAGAGCGTGCTGGGCTACGAGAGAAGGAAGGAAAAGAAGAACATTGGGCCTCATCGCAGGCCCAATTGGTGAGAGAAGGTAAATAAAAAGAAGAAAAAGAAAGAAAAAGAAAGAAAAGAAAGAAAATGGAGGAAAGATTAAGAAAAATAAAAAAGAAAATTTTAAGTGGTTTGGGGTTAAATAAATTAATTAGAATATTTTGGATATTTAGAATAAAAATATTTAAATAAAATAATATTAAATATCCTTTTTAGGCTAATTTAGGGTTTTTAAAAGACTTTTCCTAAATTTATTTTTAATTAGCAAAATGCTAATTTTTCCCTTGTAAAAATATTTATAAATTCTTATTAATTTTCCCTAAATACATCCTTCCTATTCCATAAAATAATTAATTAAATTAATTTCCCAATAATCCTTATTTAATCATATTTCTTAAAATAAATATTTTTGGGCCATTTTAGGAGAGCAAATCCATACTATGCCACAATAAACAACTATGTTGCACAAAAAAGAGAGAGTTAAAAATAAACTTGTAACATGTTCTTATCAACAAAATATGCACACAATATATCAAGTAACCAATGTAGTAAATAAATAGAGCACACTATTAGTGGTTGAGAGATCGTGACATCAAATCCTTTCTCCCATGCAATGCTACATTTTGGATCTAAATGCATACTACATGCTAAAAAGGTATAAACAAAATATGAATGATGCTACCTATTCTTGGTGTGCTTCACGTAACAGAATATGAGATCGAGCAAAAATACCAAATGTAAGCTTATAATAGGACATGTTTATTTAAATGAATCAAATATCACCAATGCATGCAAAACACATCAAAAACCACAAATTCATTGCCCAACACAATAAATTATCATGCAAAACCCTAACCACATCATATAATTATATGCATAATGAAATCTTTAATAGACATTGAATAATTTGATGGCATAAGATGACCGCAACTTTAAACCAAATGCACGAAACTTAAATGGATGATTCTACCCCTTTCTTCTTCCATTAGATGGTTTGTGTGTGCTATTTGATGGATATAGGAATAAGGATACTTTTCTTGATTTTCTAAATCACCCTTAACTTATATCTCTTTTATTATACATGTGTGTATACGTATTTGGATCTAATGGAGAAAAAAGAAAAATAAAGTGATGCATATGTTGAAAAAAAATTTAGCATGCTTTAATTATTTGTATGCTTCCACCTTCTGTAACCAACTTTTACAATTAAAGTATTTAAAAACATTCCTTCTAAGTCCCTTGTACATGTGCAATGCATATGTCTATTATACACATTCACACACATACTTAACAAGCTTTCTACCCTCAAAAAATAGGAAAAGAGATAGATTATGATAAATTACCATCATTGAACCATATTAAATAAATTTTATGGTAAAATTTTATATCTAGCTTAATATGGACCACACTTTAAGGTAAATATATTTATATATTATAAACTAAGAAATTCATAAAATAATATTATGAATTATGTAAAATAGGTATTAGGTAAAATTTTGCTTCTTAGTTCAAACAATTACCTTCTAAACTTGTATGTGTAGGTTAGAGCCATTCTGGTCACAGATCAAGGGTAATTTCAAGAGTTTAAGGAAGATAACATATCTAGAGAAGTGAAAGAGCTAATAATGATGTAAATAGTATCAAATATAGGCATCCTATATTAGCAAATATATGTGAACAAAGTACTAAGGTTTATGTTAAAATCAGCAAGAGATACGAGTGACCTAATTATTTTAGTACCAGTTGTGTTTCTTCTAGATGCTTGAAAAGTTCAAATTTAAAGCCATAATAAATACATACACTCTCATATTAATATTAGAGTTTATGAAAGAGAAGAGGGATGATAAAAAGAAAATTGTTTTTAATCTTTTGACATTCTTATTCTCTACACAACACATAAGAACACAATTTTAAAAGGAGATTTTGAAGCTTCAAGCAAGATTATTCAAGGTTCAAGCTAAATTTTATGAGGATATATGTGAATATCCATTGGAGACAATAATTTTATCTTCCATCTCTTTAAATAGTCACATAAAACTAATTGTAGTATGCTTAAAATAAATTTCCATAGTTTGTAATTTGAATATGATTAGCTAAATTTTTTAGTTCTAGTATTGGGGATATCCCAATGATGAATTTTATAATTAAGTGTTTATTATATTTTAATTTTGAATGCCTAATTACTTTTGATTCTTTCTCTAGTATGCTTCATAGTTGTGAATATGTTAGGCCTCATATCTACATAATTCAAAATATTGAGTGAAGCACCGAAAAGGGAAATTTTATAATTGACCTCTAAACTTAAATGAAAGATCTATATCACGAAAGTATATTTAGTCTTTTGAGGATTAATTAATTTATCACTATTTGTAATTGGTTTAAATCGATGCAATAGCCATGAAAATTGAATTGATCGATTTAAGCATAATGGTGCACTTTGAAAAAAATACAACAATCATAAAAGGATAAATTAACTAATGATGTTGGCATTCACAGTAGGAATAAATCATTATAATATCATTGATTCTCATTTGTGGTTACCACTAATCTTAGAAAATTTTTGAATCAAGATGTATTGAATTTAGATAATCGATAGTCTTTAGCTTGTTATAATCTTTAAATTATTTAAATGATTGATATAATTGTCATTTTTTTATGTTTGGTAGTAAAAAACATATTCCTCATGGTAATGACATATTAGGTGCTATAATAACAAATCATGCACTTGTCGTATTGCTCTAATCAACTCCAATTTCACAAAGAAAAGTTATTGAAACAAAGTGCCCATCTATGTCCACAAATGCCATAATCTCTCATGTAGTGACAAACCTTAGTACACTAAGTTGTGGCTACCTCATCCAAGCTCTATTAGATCTACATACATATCTCCTGCAACCTTTTAACATAACATTCTCACAACTCCTCTCCAGAACATTAATTTGGACGATGTCTTTTAACATGATCAAATTGTTGATAAAATTAATCTCCTTAGGAAGACGCATAATTATAATAAAATTTAAGAACACATTATAAGCACAAGAATGAATATTTTTGTGGGATGAAGAATATAATACTTTTATTGAGTGTGAATAATAGGAGAAAATTAGGTGCTTGCACCACGATTTTTCTATATATTTGTAACACCCCAAATTTTACCACTATTTTTTTTATTTACAACAGAATCATATCATAAAAATATTGAGTGTTACCACCGTAATTAACATAAGTTTGGTTTACCAAACCATCCTTATATCAATCATAAAGCTAAAACCATTCATAGTAAAATAAGGTAATTACTAATGAGAGAGAAGCTTTTATAAATACAAATATTAGTCTAAAGAATAACTCTAGTTTATTATAATAGAATATAAACTAGGGAATACTATGGATTAAAGAGTCCAAAAAGATATTAGAGTAAAAACATCATTTGGAGAACATACATTTTTGCCCAAACACCTAGCATATATGAACGTCACTCCTCCCCATGTAATGCATCAAAAGTAGTAAACTCATCCAACTGGTCCTCAAAGACCTGCATAAAATCATCATGGTTTTCTATAAGTGGAAATGATTAACACTCATGAAAATGATGGTTAGTATACTACATATTGAGTAAGGTAACAATACCATCGAGTCAAGAATACAGATAAAAACATGCATTCATAACATATGATAAGTACACATACAATTTATGAAAATTAAATATTGATCCAGCCCTCTTTATTAGATATAATCATTTTTATTATTTTAATTACGCCGAGTTCAAAAATCTCACTATTCTTAAACCAATGGAATGGTCTGGAGCACCTTCTCAAAGATAACACACTTGAGCCACTATTGTCATCTGGTGGAATGGATTTAAAAACATCACCTCCTCAAGAAAACACGCTCCCAAGAAAATATTATCATTCAGTGGAATGGATATTAAAACATCATCTAGGTCCTGACTCACGTACTCTACTGCTTTAAATCATTAATGTCTTATCCGTTAGGTTACTCAATTCATATTCTTATTCACGATGAGCGTAAGCCCCACTATTATTAATCCTATGGAATGAAATGAAAAAACTTATCAAGTATAACAAACCCAAGCCACTATTATCATTTAGTGGAATAGATATGAACATATCACTTTTTAAGGGCAAAATGTTCCTAGGCCACTATTATCATCCGGTGGAATGGGTTTGAAAAACATCATTTTGTCCGACTCACGTGATCTTTCACTTTAAATGATTAATGTCTTATTGATGATTTATTTTATGGGTAAAAAAATAATTACGGCAAGCAATACATCAACATACAAATAACAAGACCATCTCAAATGTTAAGATGCTCATTTTCCCCCAAAACCCTAAATTTACAATTTAGGTATAACTTCTTCCATATTGATCATTTACCCATAAAATGTAGTATATATTCATCAAGTATTATTATTATTATTATTATTATTATTAATATATCCAAAATTCAAGGTCTAAATCCCACGTATTACACATGTGATATTCACGAAGCTCCTGAAACCCTAATTTCATAGATAAGTCATAACTTTTCTCATAAAGCTTATAAGATTACCAAATTCAATATAAACAACTAAAATTACAATATTAACAACATATCTAAAATTTGTGTTCTAAATCCAATGTTTTACACATGTGATGATAAGATTACCGTTTAAGGTTACCATTACCAATTTAGGCATTTTCCTCATTTTTGGGAAGTTATGACATTTATAATCACTCTAATAACTCCACATGAAATTATTATCATATTTTAATACCTAAACATGTTAAAATGTCAAAATTCCCATATTGACCCATATTGACCAAAATACCCTTTATAGATAGACTAAAGCCCTTCTTTTACAAAAATCTTATATCCTCAATATCATTATTTTCAAATCCTCCATTTATCATCATACATATTAAATATACTTATTCAAACTTATCATAATATATTAGTTCCTCACTACACTTCCAAAAATTATATTCATCCATAAAAATACCAAGCGTAGTAACGTCATATTAGCACACCTTACGTTATTTATACTCTCTTTCTATCACATAATCTATATTATCATATCATATCATTAACAACATAAAGTTAATAATATAATAAAAATATCATGATAATACCTATAGCCATGCAAGAATTTACCACAAAACTCTAAAACATCAATAAATATCCTTATAAAAAAGGCTTCGGTCTCTAAGCACGCTTATCCTATTTCATCTCTTCAAGGACCTTTGGAATATCACCTAAGATCAATTCACAAAACATAGTTAGATTTTAAATGATATACTTAAGGAGGGGTTAAAGTAATGGAAGGGTGAAAGAGTAGGGAAAAACTAAATTGAGGTTCGAAGAAGTCTCAGCCAAGTTATGTGCAATAAGAGAGGGATTAGTTGAAGGGGGAAAAACAAGGAGGGTGGAAATGATATTTTTGTCAAAATAGGGGTGGTGAGGATGGGTGGTTTTAGCCAAATGAAGATAGTAGGCTGTGGTGGAAATGTTTGAAAGGTAGTGGTGGGCTGCGGCAGTTATTAGCATAGGTGGTGTGTGTTTGGTGAGGTGAAAATGGCTGAATGAAGGGGAGTAGAAATAGTGGGTTTTTCCCGTGCTTGGGGGCAGGTTGTGGTGGTTTTGGACGATGCTTAGGGGTAGGTAATGGCAAATTTGGCTGGTGCTAGGGGTGAAGTAATGGAAAATGCTACCAGTGGAAGTGTTGATGCCTTAGTTGGGCTCGCTAGTAGGGGTGATCTTAGGCTGTTTTGGTAATAGCTAGGAGGGAGAAGGGAGGGGGGAATATGAATTTGGTGTGCAATATTTCGACAGAAAAATAGAGGGAGAAGGGGGTCGATGCAGGCATTAAATGTACCTTATATATACACACATGCTCATAGGAAAAGAGAGAGAAGGGGTGAGGTGATAGGGCAACAAAAATTCAACCGCCAACCTTGGAAATGAAGAAGGGCAAGTTGATGGGGTTAGAGGGATAGGCTTGGTATGGAAGGTATGCATGCAAGTAAGATGAAGAGAAGAGGAGAAGAAAGGTGATGTGAGGAAAGGTGATCAGTAAGGGAGAAATAAAGTGAAATAAAAATAAGGTAGAGAGAAGAAAAGAAAAAGGGAAAAGAAAAATGTGGGTTTAGATTTAGGTTTAGGTTAAAATAAATCAGGGTAGGGTATTAGGATAGTTAAATTAATGATTATCCGGGATTAGGTTTAGGTTAGAAAAAAATATGAATAACCCAAAATAAAAATTAAGTTAGGCTAAGATTTAGGATTTGGGAGTTATGGTAAGATAAAGATATATTTTTTTATAGATAAAATTAGGTTATGATATTAATTACTCGGGATTAAAGTTAGCTAAAATTTGAAGTATTATAATATTTATCTACCCTTTACAAATGGTTAGGAGAGAGTATTTTATACCCTCACTCATCCTTGGTTAGAATACTCAACCATCATTGATTGTCTCATTATACATCTTTCTACCTAACATCACTCTTAGTTAGAGAAACATATAAGGTACAATTTAATGATTGATATTATGAGTTGAAGTCAATCAACTTACAGGTTGCCATGTTGATGAGCACTAAATCTCTTATATTAAAGAATTTTATAGCCACTCACTGACATTGCTTACGTTTTCTCCTTCGGTATTGGATTGGCCGACTCAACTAACTCTTTCCATCAGTTGGTCTTTGGTTGTCACCCTTGATTCGTCATTGTCCTTGGTATGTCGCCCCTGGCTGATGCCCCTTGGCTCACCATCTCCATACCTCAATTTATATAACTTCCTCATGCATTACACTTTATTTCCAGCTATCTTGTTTGTATAAAGAGAATCTAACTTGTACCATACTCCATAAGCCATGGTTTCTTCCTCAATATGATGAATAACACTATCATCCATCCATTGACATATATAACCACAAGCTCTTCTATCAAACTTCTTCCATTCCCCTTTTTTTCCTTTCATGTTCTCAGGTATGACGCCTTCATTCTCAATAGGGTCAACCAACTCTTTCATATTACTCTTTAAGTCCTATAATTTGTGTTGTCCAACATCATCATGACTAGTTTACTAGCTACCATGATTGTGAACTCAAGCTTTGATACTAGTTGTTGATAAAAGTAATCCCCTCAACCAAGTATACCATTACAAGAAAATATAAGAGTAACTTATAAGATAAGAATAAAGATTTTTGTGGGAGGAATAATATAATATTTTTTTATTGAGTATAAACAATGGGAGAAATCGGGCACTTACACCATGGTTTTTCTATATATTTATCTATCCTTTACAAATAGTTAAGAAAAACTTTTATGCCCTCTCTCATCTTTGGCAAGAACACTCAACCATCATTGGTAGTCTAACTTATACATCTTTTTACCTAATGTCGGTTTTAGTTATAGAAATGTACAAGTTATAACTTAATAATTATCTATTGACCTCAATCAACTTATAGGTTGTCATGCTAATGAGTACTAAATATCTTATATTAAGGGATTTATTAACCACTCTCCAATCTCGCTTACATCTTCTCCTTGGGTCTCAAATTGACTAACTCAAACAACTATATTCATTAGTTATCATCCTTGACTAGCTATCACCCTTGATCTGTCGTCTTTAGCTGACACTCATTAGTTGTCGCCCCATATTGACTCTAATTTTTTGTCACCCTAACCGGCGCTACTTTGGATGACATCACTTGGTCTCGTCATTGGTCCTCTTGTTGAGAAAAACTAATATGGACGCCTTAGTTTTGATTATTGCAACTTATCTTTAACAATAATTACCCGTATTGTTCCTTTATTACCTCATTTATTTATGTTTTCATATGATTATACATCAGACATAATGCATTGATGCACATGAACTCTAATGACCAAGCCTTAAATGTGTTTTTTTTTTTCATTTTCTATCACTATAGATTCATAAATTCACTCTATCAACAAATATTTGTCCACCAATGAAAGTTAGTCTAAGTAGCTAAAAGCTAACTTTTAGATACTAGTAGTCCCAAAAGATAAATCTCTTTTATTTTTTCTATTGGTATTGTAATATTTTTATTTTGTGGTTTCTATTCTCTTTACCAAAGCTTTCTAAAAATAAAATAAAAAATCTATTTTTGATAAATAAATTGAGTTAATTCTGTGAACATAACGTATTCGGAAGTTTTTTTTTTTCGTTTTACTATCCAAAAGAAATGTGATCTGAATTGTGATACGCCGGTTGCTTTAGCACGGTATGGTGTCGGGGCATAGCCTTCCACGTGGCCCGCCACGTTCCTGCTCGTTTTATTTTTCCATTTTTTTTAGTTTAATAAATTCTAAAAATCACTTAAATTTTATTTACCTTTTGGTTTATGGAAATGAAATTTCCAGGAAGTGACAGCATGAGGCAAAAAATTATTCGACAGAAATGATTTGTCGGGCTAGAAAATACGACGACGAAGATCAAGATTAGGAATTAGGGTTTCACAGTCGGTAGGAAAGTTTCATCTGTGTTGATTTTCCAACTATGATCGATTGGTTCCTGGGTCTAGAGCCTCTGCTCCCTCCCCCAAATTTCCGCAGAAAAGGCACTGTTGGTTATCGAAATCGACAGAATTGAAGGTGCGCTGTCTTGCTACATTCCGTAATCTCTACCAAAATTTTCTGATTAATGTTCTTGTCCTTATCTTCATTTCTTTTTAACAGAATTTTCGTGAATTGGTTCCAAGTCATTATTTATGATTCATTTGGCATCATTTTTCAGTTTCATATATCCTGCTTGAGTCGGCTCGTTCCCTTCTACCATTCCGATTGGATTCCTCAATATTGGCCTGTCGAATTATTGGCTTTTGCTTAATTCGTGGTGAATCTTAAGTATCCCCGGGGGTTTGTAATAGATCAGCTCTTGTGTTTGTGCCTGTGCCGACGATCAGCTGACGTTTTCCCGAGCATTGCCGTTGAATTAGCTCTTTAATTATGGATTTGGAAAGTGACACTTCCACCATGGAATCCATGGGGGATAACGATATCAGTGTCCCTGATGCGGTCGATAATGCTGCTAATTTTGAAACCAATGGTTCCTGCAGTGTTCGTAAGGTGAATTCGAATGGAACTCTATACCCAGCGCCGTTGACCGACTCTTCTGTGAATGGTCTGACGGAGGAGGACGCCGAGAGGTTGAATTCCGGGGATCATGCTTCTAATGACAAGTTGCCGGTGGCTGATTCTGGTTCTCATCCGCATGAATCCAATTGTTTAGTTCCTGATGATCGTTTGGATGGTGATATTTCTGTACATCATAAAGGGAAAGACACTGCTGAAAATATTGAATCTACTGATAACCTTTTATCTCTGAGAAATACTTCACCTGGAGTCCCTCTGACTACCAAAGGCCGTGGGTTAAGGAAATGGAGGAGAATTAAAAGATCGCCTCCAAAGGATGGAAGTCCTGTGATGGATCTTACGAAAATCCTGAAGCGGGGTTTGCCATTTCCAGGGGATTCTGGAAAATCCTTGGCCGGCTCTCCTGATATGAAACAAAAGAGCGAGGAAGGTTCTGTCTCGTCCACTAATGCAGTGCTCAACAGCCCACGAGCTGTTGACACTTTTGTGATCCCTGGGTCTGCTGTCTTGCCATATGGTGCTGCTTTTAGTGCTGGTACTGACTCTGATAACAGCGAGGACAGGAGTAGCAAGTCCTCCACTGCAGCTAGTGTTCTCAAATCTAGGTATGATTTGCCCAGATCATCTGGGATTCGAGAGAAGCACAAAATGAAAAACCTGGCTGGAAAAAGTATGAATTCTGCAGCTCAACGGGATCAACAAAGCAAAGGTCAGGTTGATGCTAGTAAGAAACACAGAGGTGAAAATGTTAATATTGATAAGGAGAACTCCCTCTGTAGCTTGGATTCTGATTCCAGAAGCTACGATTCTGTGTTTATAAGAGGTGCATCTTCCGCACACAACTTTGAAGGACAACGTGACACAATGAATGGTAATGGTGATCATAGCTTCAATTCAGTAGCTGGTGGACAACATTCAGTTACAGATGGTCTTGGTGGAAGTGTCAGAGATGTGGACGACCTCATAAAGGATGATGCTCGATCATCTGGGCTGGTCAAAGAGGAAAAAAAACATAGTAATCAGCACTATAAAGAATGGGATCCACTGGTGGACTCCATTCTCATGCTCCAGTCTGCACATGATGCACTTGACAGAGGTGAGCTCCTGGTTACTCATCATCTTGCTGTCATTGATGTCACTTAAACATTTTTGTTTTCGGGAGGCTTCTGTGAACAAAATTACGACTGTTGATAATCTAGACTGCTGGATTACTTTTCTATTTAGCTTGCATTGCATAGAAGGGTGGATAGCTGGAAATGAAACCTCTAGTGGAATGGACTCAAGATTGGGAACTTTAATTTATTTTAAAAGGTTATTCTCTGGATTAATATTCTACAATTTGATCTAAAAACTCACAATTATTGTTGTTATCTTTATTCAGATCATTGTGACTTCTTTTTGGATATGCATTGGGTTAAATAATTCACGACTTCTCAATCTGGTTCATGTTTATCATTTGGACTGCCTTTATTTTGTTGTTACACTTTCATGAGAAGTCCCTTTTTATGTTCAAGCTGTCTACAAACTTCGAATGAGACGGGAAAAATTGAATGTGGAGCTAATATCTTCCTTGGGATTACTTCCAACAAGTTTGGTTGGCACAAAGGTATGTCACATCTGGAGTCTGGACCGATTCCAAATTGACCCGATGGATTTTTTTTTCTTTTTTTTTTTAATTCTTCTAAACTTTTGAATGAGTGATGGGGGGAGGGAATTTTTTTTAAAGGACATGGTTAAGTGTGTAATAGGTATAGACCAATATGCTAGTAATATATAGTAATAATAATACTAGGGTGCATTGGATAGAAACATGGGTAAAGGAAAGAAACTGCAAATGATATAGGAAATACAAGTATTGTTATTAATAATGGGACAATAGTAATACTATTATATACACAGTAAAAGGTCACTCGAATATATGATAGAAAAGCTAAGATAACAAGAAAGTAAAGAAAGTGCAAATGAATAAGAACAACAATAATGACAATTTACACAAGGCATATCAACATCTACGAACAATCCCGGCATTTACGTTTACCTATAACAATAACAATGACGATCAAAGAAAATGGGTAACAACAATACAAGAACACTGTAATCCCTTTACACAGTTGACTACAATAATTTTGGATGCCACAACTTCCTATCTTGGGAGATGTCCTCTGTAAGTCTTAGAAAAGCCAAATCACTCTAAATAGCCTCAACTTCTTCAGTTCTTCATCTCCTACAGACCCTCAAAAGAATCATTTCACAACTCTTTATTGGAGTATCTGTATGACGTCTAGACCAAATCAAACTCTCATGTCTTACCTTCAATATGGTTCAATCTTTGTCCCTCATAACTCCATTCTTGGAGTCTATTGCTTCTAATCAACTTCATTCGATGACGCATTCCCATCTTTGTCACTCTAAGCTTCCTAACTTGGTTCTGTTTAATCAGCCAACATTATGGTTCATACTTCATAGTTGGGTTGATAATCACATCATAGAACATTCTTTTCTTGTTGCACACGACTTTGGATGCTTTCCTCCATTTCATTCATTCATCGTTCACATGATGAAAGATATCTTCATCTATCTCTTCATTGCTTTGTATGAGAGACCTCTGTCTTCATCTAACTTCAGAGTTCATC
The DNA here is from genome assembly GCA_030549775.1 of Tamarix chinensis. Classification (NCBI taxonomy): domain Eukaryota; kingdom Viridiplantae; phylum Streptophyta; class Magnoliopsida; order Caryophyllales; family Tamaricaceae; genus Tamarix; species Tamarix chinensis. Next base: position 96,408,265 of record CM060175.1, read on the forward strand.
GCAGCAGTGTCTCCTCTAAAGTTAAACCTCATGCATTCTTTCTTTGTCCTTTTCAACTTGGAGCTCTTGGACTCCAGTCTGTCTCCCCACATATCAAGCTTGCCATTGAATCCTTTTGTCTCTGCTACTAAAAAATGTTATTCGCTAATAGCACATCATGTCACACCCAGTCTTCTAATACTACCGGAATGAGAAAAAGACTTAAAACAATGTATTACAATGTCGATTGAGAAGCCTTCTGCTTGTCGTCTGTACACCAGCCAAAACTCCATAAATATCCTGAATCACCTTCCTATAGACCTAGGGAACACCCTTGGGTCTACATCCAAAGGTTCCTGAAAGAATTCTATGGGGCATGGTGAATAGCTATCTTTATTATTTGGTGTAACCTGTATCGTTAGATGTATATCGTTGGAATGAGGTGCAGTTACCGGTCCCCCCGCCCCCATCCTCTGCCCTAACAAAACCAAAAGGCCTAAAAACAATAGAAGGGGAAAAAGAAAAACAGAAAGTGAAAGAAATGCAACCTGTAGAGGTTGTTGATGCTATCCATACACTGGAGGCTTACATTTTTTTTTTGGGTAGTGTTGTCATCTTTTCCTTTCCGGCTTTGTCTTGTTGGTAGGTGTCTTGATAGTTGTAGTGTGGTTTTGGATGAACTCTTGATGTTGTGGGCATAGCTAATAGGCGTGAACGAGCTTCACAATTTTGAGTTGGTATTTGATGTAATATGCTAGTCTTAGATGGAGCTTTTGTGGTTTGTTCATGATCCTGATGATATTGGTAACAAATCTGTTTTTATTATGTTTGTCTCTTTATCATGTTGAGCTGATTAATTTATTAGATCAGATGAGGTAAATAGAGTTTTCCAATGTGTTTTGTTGCAGAAATTCAGAAATTTGGTGACATAGGCAAGGACCTTCATACCTTCTGTGATGGCTTGAAAAAGACTTCCTGTTTTTTGCCTTCCGTTGGATCTGAAATTTGTAAAGACGTCAAATCTGGCTCATGGGATTCAGAAGGTACCGGAAGCACTCCTGATATACTAAAAGCTGAGATGGTGAACCAGGCAGCTGCCCTGAAAACATTGGAGAAGCAACTTGAGGATGCTAGGGGTATGCTTGGGGAAAGGGAGCTGAAGATTGTTGAACTTGAAGCAGCAATAGACAGCTGTAAGCCACGTGAAGCAAATGTAGGGACCACCAAAGAGCTGCAGGAAGATAGATGCCAAGTGATTGAAAGGGAGTTGGAGGATCTCTATAGGAGGAGGGTTGAAGCTGAGGTTGAGTATCTCGCTATCAGGAAAGTGATTGACCAGTTGAGTACTGTGTCTGGGGATCAAGTTAAGCTCCTTGCAGTACAGAAGAATGTGGCGGAAGGGCAAGCTGAGATGCTGAAAGCTATAGATATAGCAAACAGGCTAAAAGGCCGAGCTGAGGAGTTGGAGACCTACAGCACGGAATTTTCAGGGGTGGAAGAAGTTTTTAAGCTTCAGAGAAGGGTGTTTAAATTTAGCTCATGTTTCTTCTTACAGTTGATTTTGCTGGTTCTGGTCTTTGGGCTCATTGTCTCGCAGTTGTCTCCAAATTCTGGAGATGTCATACCCACCTGAAGCAGCAGTGGCTACACATTCATGTCGTAAGTTCTGTCTGCAAAAAAGTTGTGGCGTTTCATTGTCACGTTTCACGTTTCTTGTTTCATACAAGTGTTGTAAGATAGGTTCAGACATACGCTTATCGATGTAATTTTGGTTGTGGTGGCAGTATTATCGTATCTTTTATTCAATTGCTTTTTCATAGTATTGTCAAAATAGATGCCTTGATTTACCGGGGATCAGTTCGTAGTGTTTGTATTTCATAAACCATTTTGATAGTGCAACAGGACCCTGAGCCTTGTAGGCAACGAATAATCTCCCTCTTCTCTTGTCTTATTCGACTTAATCGATGGCAGTTGCTAAAATTCATGTCCTGTCACAAAACTAATCTAGATTAATTCAGTGAGGTGCTCTGATGCAGATTAAGCACAAAGAAGAGGATGCAGAGAAGTAGAGGAGGAAATTTAGAGAAATAAACAAATATTATATATTTTGTGATTTATATTTTATGATAGTTGTAAATATAACTATAAATGAATTGAGTTAGTTCGGTATTCGGTTCTGTCGGTTTGTTAATGAGCTAAGCTATTTAATTCACTTTAGTTTGTTAAAAAATTGGTTTATCTCGTTTATTTAGTTAAATGAACTGGGCATGAATTGAGTTCAAGTTAGAAAAAGTTTAGTTTGACTTATTTATAGTTTTGGTTTGTAAATTTGGTTCAACTTGACTCCTCTTTAAAAGTTTAATTTGACTCGTTTATTTAGTTAAATGAGTTAAATTAATCCTTATTTTAAATTTATTTATTAAATAAGTCTAGTTTGAGTTCAGAGGTATTTGGATTATTTCGGTTCATTTACTATTCTAATCGTATATCCATATTTATAAGACAAGCTAATTCCAACACAATCTTCCTTGCCTCACAGCCTCATAGCTAACAACTTGTGTTGAATCAACCCCCAACACTTATTGGCTTAGCAACTGATCTTGGCCATTGTCTTTTTTCCCTTTTTCATTTTTCTTCTTTTTTTCCCTGAGTTTAAGTGGGCAAAATTGACATGACACAAACATTAGATTGTGTGTGTGTGTGTGTGTTTTTTTTAATAAGAAAGATAATATATTATTTAATAGCATTTACAGATCTTGGGAAATAAATTTCCATCCAAACAAATATTACGGATAAAAGACGGACAAATATCAAAGAAAACAAAATCAGATGACAAAATTTTCAAAACATGCTATTTTGTCTCCCACCCTATTCCCTTAATTTGCGAAGAACATAAGGAATGCAGTTCAGGATAATAGCTTAGCACGGCTGTGAAGGAATACGTGAGTGAAACATGTGGAGCATAGACAAGGCATCATATTCAACAATAATTTATCTAATTACTGAAGTTTTAGCTAAATTTAAAACATCCCTGAGCCCCTAAAATTCAGCCAAAGGGCTGCCAAAATTTCTAGCGAACCCTGCCGCCCATTGACGTTGGTGGTCTTTAAATGACAATCTCTAATAACATGAGATTGTACTGAGCACAGATTTCAGTTCCAACACGGTAAAAGAAAAGCCTAGGGCTCGTTTGGTACGGGGGTAATGGGAGTGAATTTTTTTTCTTCTATTTTATATTTTTTATATTAAGTATTTAATAATAATAATTATATTTTTAATAAAATATCCATTTTAGATCAAATTAAGATCTAAAATAGGTATTTATTAGAATAAAAATATTTAATTTTAGATAGATTATATAAGATATATAAAATATGGGGGTAATTTTTCCATCCCTATTACCCCCATACCAAACGAGCACTTAACGAAAGAACTTGCCCAAAACTGAAAAATGAATTATAAGAAATTCAGGACCCTTAAACCAGGCATCATTAAGGCCAATCCTCAAAGGTGAACGCTATAAAGTCTCTGAGATCATGCAGGAACCGAACATCCTGAATTAACCAACCTACTGTCATCAATCCTGCTGCATTGTATCACTTCCTTCCTTGCCTTCACCTATACCTCACTACAGTAAAAACGTTCAATAGCGACGGTTAATTAAATATTAGAGACGGTTAAAAATCATCACTAAAACTTTACTGATGGTTACAACAACCGTCGCTAATTGCACAATCACTAATACATTAGCGACGGTTTCTAAAACTGTCGGTAAAATATTTTAGCCATAGTTTTTAACCGTCTCTAATATATATTACCGACGGTTTAAAACCGTCTCTAATATGTATTACAGACTTTTAAAAACCGTCTCTAATATTTATTACCGACGGTTTGTAACCGCCACTAATTTATTACCGACGGTAGAATATTTCAGTGACGGTTAAAAACGGTCGGTAATAAATATTAGAGACGGTTTTTAATCATCCCTAAATTTGATATAAGTTAATATCATCCATTCATATCTAACTCTTACTGTGAGATAACTTGTGGAAAAATTGATCAACCGGATAACGAGCATCAATATCTTTCCATGCTAAACCATTAGCCGGATGTCTTAATTTCCCATCTTTCACACGATCTCTATCATGACATCTCATATCCGTGACCATCTTTGATGACATATATATTCTTTTTAGCCTTAGAATCAATGGAAAGTACTGTAGAACTTTCCTTTGTTTTTTTTCCATGTATTAAGATCTCGCTCACTCTCATCATTGCAATCCACATCAATCGGTTTCTCCCAACGTAAAGTATTACACACCAAACAATTGTTTAATATTGTCCTATCATTCCTTCCATCATCCCAATATAACATGCAATCATTTGGACATGCATCAATCTTTTCATATCTAAGACCCAATTCATTTATCAACTTTTTTGCTTCATACCAAGAAGATGGAAATGGACACAACATAGGAAATGCATTGGACATCAGTTCAAGCAGCATAGTAAAAGACTTCGAAGACCAACCGTTCATGCTTTTCAAATGACACAAGTGCAAAATGAATGATAGTTTCGAATAATTATTGCACCCAAGATATAATTCTTCCTCACACTGCTTCAGCAACCTATGATAGCAAACCTCTTCATCACTAGGAGTATTCATAGGTTGGTTTTTAGGTAAATTATCATAACCATGGGAATAATCATTGAATCTTGGTTGAAGTGGACTTGAAGATTCAATGGCATGATTTTCAATTCCTTAATCTAATACTCTAAATGCATCTCTCACAATTGTAGGAATTTGATCTCTATCCTCAACGTTTGGCTTAATGTCATCCATACTAGTAGACACATCATTAGCCGATTCCCATATTGGCTCTCCATGAAGAACCCAATTGGTGTAATTTTTTAGAAAGCCATTTTTCATAACATGACTGGTGGCAACATCAACTGGATAGCGATATCTACTATAACACTTTTGACATGGGAACCATATTATTCCATTTATAGTCGCCTTAGAAGTTGCAAACTTTAAAAAACTATCAAATCTCGCTAGAAACTTGGTACTAGTCCTGTTTGAATCTATCCAACTTTTATCCATGATAAAATATATTCCCAATTTACTTGAACATTTCAAATGATACCAATGAATCAATAAAAATAATAAATTTTTTTGTTTAAATTAAAACTTCTTAACTCTAGAATACCTAATACCATCCAACATTCATAAGCATGTCATATAAATTTCAAAACTATGTTTGAGAATAATATAATTATAAAACACAATAATAATATAATTATAAACTGAGACATTTCTTAATTTGGCCACTATATTCATTGACATGATGAATTTGAAGAAATATATGAACTAAGTAACTAATGTAGATGATTGTTCATATTCTAGCCAAAAATTACATATGCTCATTATTTGCATATGCTTATTCTAATTGACAGATTAGATTTCCAAGGGGATATTAGTCCAATATATTGATTTCAAAGTTAATTTCTTAGCATATATATATATATATATATATATATATATATATATATATATATATATATATATATATATATATATATATATTATGCAGGAAATGCTACTCAAATTGAGAATGCAGAGAAGAAGATTTATACTTCAACTAATAATGATAATAATAACAGCAGAAAATTATGCAGAGTCAAAATAATTTTTGGATGATGCTATAGACCAATAGTTCCCCAATCCTAGTGTTAAATAATAAATATTGTGGTTCTACATTCCTCTTTTTTTAATTCCTTATACTGGTATCATACCATATTGTTGGCCATATTCATCGGATGTTGGTTCTTTAACTGATTTCAGGGAAAAATTGAATTCGATGAATCTGTTGTTGTTATTGTTTTAGTTCCTGCTACATTTATCATGGAGCTGACAGTGTTGCAAGTCTTTATTACGCTAGGAGGGCAGCATAAGTTCATGTGGCTACTTCTACTAATTAATTCGGTAATGGCTTATATAGCAAACTTATCCAATTTCCTAGTAATTAAGCATACAAGTGCACTGACTCCGCAGGTCAGTTTACTCAAATGTTCATCTCCTACTTCCGAATTCTTTGCATGATTTATTTAATTAAGAGCAGCAAAAAATCAACTAATAATGGTGCAAGCAACATACAAAGTCAGTATATCTAACCGATGTAACTCAAAATTAGGGAGAAGCTAATGGTGTAACTCAAAATTAGGGCTTCGAACTTACCTGTAATCCGATTACACGAGTAGGCCGGTGACGGGAGAAGGAAGCAAGTTGGTGACGGGAGAAGTAAGGCTAAAGCAGGGCGGCGATGGGAGAAGGAAGGCTGAAAAAGGGCGCACATTTTACTAATTGGAGAAGGGAAGAAGGCAAACGGGAAGGGGGAGAAGGGAGGAAGACGGGCGCGGGAAGAGAGCAGCCGGCAACAATGGGGAGGGAAGAAAGCACGGGAGGGAGGGTGCAGCTGAAATTTTTGACTGGGCGGGCGGGTTTTGTTTTGGGGTCGAAAAATACTGACGGTTTAAAACCATCGCTAAGGTTAATATTTTTTTTTTCCGTAAACGACGGTATCCCTAATTTAACGTCCCTGTATAGCGTGTTTACTGTAGTGCCTACAGTGGTAGAGCTAGACTTCCGAGTTAATATTGTCCCTATATAAATAATAATAATAATTTTATATATTTTATTAACCGTAATTAATATACTTAAAAATAAATTCAATGCATGGGCTAAAAAAGTCATATAATTTTATATAAACGTCTCACTAAAATATTATTTATACAACTTTAGTATATATATTTATGGGCTAAAAACTTAATAAGTGTGTAAAGCCAATTAGTTGAATAAAATAGTACAAAAAAATCATAACTCATGCAGTTTGTATGGCATTTAAGGAGTTATACTTGGAGATCTTGATATCGAAACCTGTCTATGGTTATTTTTAAGTATATATGCTGCCAAAATTTGATAAAAAAAAGTGCACCACTCTAGACTTGATTCTATGACCTTTGGAAAAAAAAAAAGAATGGTTTTCTCTGTTGTGTCAAGGAAATCCATTAATAATTATGTCTATAAATATACATTTAACCTGATTTACATGGTGTCCCGGGACACCATATAAACCACCTAGATCTGCCATTGTTAATACCGTATAAACCTAAAAGCTTCCAATTCCTTTGTTGGTACCTTAACGCCTTCGCAGCTGAGAAAATTAATGAAAACCAGATGCTGCTTCTGAACAAGATAAAATCTTCCACGCAGTAACAATATAATCAATCTCAAGGTCACCAAAGACCATCACTCATATGGAACCCAAGTCACAACCCCCTCAAAAAGCAGTAGAGCATTTGCCTACCAACTATTTACATGCATGTCACAATACCAAAGAGTCAGTGCGAATGGAAAAAAATAATAGTCGCATCCCAACAAACATAAACCTCCGAGCCGATCATCATTCGCTCTTCCATCCTGTCATACCATACCTGGAAAAGTTTTTACGTAACTCCTCGCCTACTCATCCTTTTCCTCTGCAGATCCTTGATGGCTTCTTCCATTCATCATGCCCTGTTGTCCTCTCTTTTACTAAACAGTGGGCGCCCGTAGTTCGGTGCTAGTATCTTCTTATCAGCGGAAGTCTGTAATTTGGTGCTGCTGCGTTACATAATCCCTTGTATTTGTGTGTGGATAATGGATACCTTCTTGAGAATAAAGGGAGACGCATGTATTGCCTTTTTAGAATGGCGGGACTCATCTTTGCATCTTGGAATCTTGGGAGTGGATGGAGTAGTTTGTGCTTCCATGTTATATAGCTAGTTTACTGATTTAGTTTGCCTGATCTGACATTGTTTTTCAAAATATTAATATAACCATTTTTTTTTCGTCCTATTATTCCCCAAACAGAGTTAAGTATCCATGCCATGACATGAATGTTCAGTATGTTGCGTTACGCCCTACATGGACTACTAGCTAGTATTTTCTTGACGAGAGAGAGAGAGAGAGGTTTGGAGGGGCAAACTAGGAAAGATAAATAAGTCAAAGTAAACTGGAGGACTTTTCACATATTGCTGTTCAGTCCATGAAGAGGTAAAACAAAGTTGCGGGTTGACTTTTCACATAGTGCTGGTTTCTGTTCATATTTTCGCTTAAAAAAGGGACAAATAGTTGATGATGTTAGCTCGAAAGTTAGGAGCCTAACACAGCATGGTTCTTGAGCTCCACTACTCACAAGATGACAACTTCTACATCTTAAAATAAACAAATACTTGTTATTATCAACTACCAGTACTAGAACGAATTAAGGGTGGGCGGATCTTAAAAAGCAAAAGACATCATCAACACATTCACAAGCACATTCGAAACATATACTTCAAGTGGGTGCTTTCTTTTAGATATTTTTCAAGAATGTTTCTTTGTCATACTATGACGAGAGGTTGGCTGGACTACCCTCGCTGGTCCATGCCTAAAAAGTATATATACTAACACATAATAAAAAAGGACAAAAGATGGTCAAATCTAATTCAGAAAACAACATATGATGCATATTTATGATACAGGTAAAACTGAAACGTAAACCGCTATTGAAATTCATTGAACCGAACTCAGTTGAGAATAATGATAATTAAGGAACTTAATAATTATATAGATTTATTAGCTGCTGATAATTAGGAAGGACAAAAAAGTTCTAGAGCTAGCAACAACATCAACTTGCATAATCAGCATCATCCTGAGGAGGAACATTGAGATCGATTGGGCAAACAAATTGTTGAGTACCTCTAGGATTGTCAACACGATTTTCAACGGTAGGTCCATTCCAGTGACGCCTCTGATGTCCGCCCAGAGCTTGTCCGCTAGGAAAGCATTCATCGCAAACTTTACATCTGTGTAAATGATTACTAGTATTAGTTTCTGCAGTTTGCATCTCTGCCTCCTCTCGTATCTCTCCTTCCTCTAACTCCTCCTCCTCCTCAGCCGCTTTATTGCCGTTATTTTTGTTATCCTGCATCCTGAGGGGTTTGTGATTGCTCGACCGGTGACCACCTAATGCTTGGTGGCTATGGAATGATCTATGACAGGTAGTGCATGTATATTTCAAACTGGTATTACTGCTGGGAGTAGCATCTTGTTCTTTCTTCCCTAAAGTACTGTTAGCATCATCGTCGTTGTCGCCGTCATCAGAATCTGTGTCACTGTCATCATCGTGATTGCCTTTTTCTTCATGTTCATCATTAGAAATCTGCAGCTCAACTGCTATTGCCGCTTGGTAAAGAGTATTAAGTTGGCTATTATGATGGTCTGCTAGAGATGCGAGGTTCCGAGCAATGATCGAAAAATCATGATCAGTATTACTGTAAGAGGCAGAATAAGAAGGTATGCTGGTAGTGTCTGATGGACGCCCTTGTCCTTGTCCTCTCTTGCCGGTCAAAGGCCAACCAGGAATCGACTGCAACAGATCAACAGCCACGGCAACTGCTTCTTCTTGTTGATCAGAAACAGAAACCATGTTATAATTATCAACATCAGCACTGTTTTTGGCAGAAGCCTTAGGCGAATTGCTGGTGTTGTTCGGGTTGGACGATGCAGTAGTGAAACTGGGAGGGGGAATCATACCTCGCCACTGTCGTTCAGGATGGCATCGCATGTGTCCAAACAGAGACTTATCGGTATCAAACGACTTATTGCATAAATAGCAGGTTGGAATACCATTCTTCACGTAGTTATCCCTGACGTCGGCTTGAATGTTTCCATCATTGTGATTTTTTCCTCTGTATTTGATACTGGCTATTTGTTTTTTCGTCTGCCTCCTATCATCATCATCATCATCATCTAATGAAAAAAATGATTTTGACGAGCATACGATCTTCTTTGCCATATGGATTCTCTTATGCCCCCCTAACGCCTTGCTAGAGCTGAATGGTCTATTACATAGCTCGCAATTGTGTTTTTCAACTGACGCTGCTGGTGAACCGCCTTCAACATACTCCGCTTCTTCCAAAGCTTCAGACTTTGGACCTCTAACCTTAATACGAAGCTTACTAGTAATTTTTTTATTACCATCATCATCATCTCCATCATCGACTTTAGCAGCAACCGACCAAGTACTGTTAGAACTAGCAGCTGGCTCCTCATCCTTCTCCGCCTGCCGCTGCTGGTCACAACGCGTAATAGACAAATGCAGGGCTCCTCGTAAATCTGATTCGGCGGTTGCATCTACTTGTTCCTCATGATAACCATCCTCCTCGTCGACCTCAGCGCTGTATTCGTTTTCTTCAACGTGAAAAGCATTGTCAGATGCTATTTCCTTCTTCTCGGACTCATGATCGTCGTTATAGCCGCAATCTTCAACAGGATTAGCGACATTATCTGGTGTAATAGAAGCAGTAGCAAACTGCAGTTGCTGATCGTATTGAGGAGGTTTACGGGGAGATGGAGGATTACAGTGATCCATAACCAAGCAAAATTGAATCTTGACGCAGAGAGAGAGCTGAGAAGCACATAATTAGTTAGGGATCCATCGACATTGGACCTGATTTTTATGAACAGAGAGTTATAAGGGCGCGTAAAGTTTCTATTATATTTAATGGAGCCAAATAACGATATAAGCGAAGCGAATGTATGTGCCGGCGGGGATCTTTCCTTCTTTTATTTCACCAACGACTCTATAGGCTGAAAGCCTATAAGATAGTGAAACAGCTATTATTTACCAACTTTGGGGGTGAATTACTGGTCGAAATATGGTAACTATCTTTCTTACTCATGCCATATCTTTTTGTTATTGTTATCTTTTCACAAGATATACTGTTATTTTATTTTATTTTTCTCTTCAACCTTTAAATAAGTCTTTAGAGAGGTTCGTAAAAAGTGATTAGCCAAAAATAATTGAATTTAAAATAAGGTGTTCAGATATGGAGAAATACTAATTAAAAGGTAACCAAAAGTTTATTTGCTCTATGGCTCTATGCTACTTGAAATATCTTTATAAAACTAGTTTACGAGCTAATAAAAAACTACTTACCAAATAGTTTTTTTTTTGAGATAATGTATTGTAAAACCTTGAGTTTAAGCATAATATATAATAAAACATTGACTTTTTAGAAATACACAATATAACATTGAGTTTAGACCTAATATACAATATACAATATAATTCTAAGTTCATACGTTTACATACTAAATGAAAAGGTTGTCGGATAGCAATTTTTTTATGTCGAATCGATAGGGGATCTATAAAATTAGATTGTTGAGTCATAAAATTCTATCAAAACAATAGATATATGATCTTTTAGTACCTATATGTGATAACTTATTCATATTTGAAGTTAAGTAACACTAAAAACTCAAATTTAAGCTATCAAATAGTCCTAATTAAGCTGTAACAAACTATATACTCATAAATTGTCAAAATAGCTCTACAAATCAAGAAGTGTTTTAAAAAGTGAACAACATGAACCTCCAAAACCACATAAACAAAGTACAAATTACAATGACATGATGAACATCAACATCACTCATTCATAGCTATCATAATTGTCATTATCTGCATCTTCACTTCCAAATTTGTCATCTCTACTAGTAGTATTAGCCTCAGTTATTTCATCCTCATCATCACTAACATTTACATCAAAATCATCCAAATAATCATCTTCATTAGAAGCAACTCAAGTCACAACAACTTTATTTTCAAAACTCATGGATTTTATCTAGATGAAAGAACAAAATATTAAAAATATAAGCGAATAAGACTTACTAATGAATTCAAAATTTTAAATAATAAAAGGATTTGAGAAGAGAACATTCAATTAACTTCCTCATTAGTGCTTTCATCATCCATTCTTGTGTCTTATTTGTCATATCTATTAGTTGCTCTATCAAAAACAATTTCCCATGCTTCATCTGCAAGTTGGACATACTCCTCTCTTTTAATTATCCATTCATCATCTGAAAGTACCTCATCCAAGATAATTAGCCTTTCAATTATAGCTACTCATTTTTGTTGTTTTTTCCACAATTTTAGAGTATAAATTACAATAGCCAAATCATTCATCTTTTTTTGATGTAAATGATTTTGCTTCTTTGTTTGAATTTATCAAATACTAATACAAAATTATTAATAAGATGATTAATAACAATAAAATTAATGTAACTAAAAAGCCAAAAATTTAATAATTTACCATCTTAAATTTCTTTCACAAGTTGAAAAGCTACGTGTCAAGTCTAAAATCAATATGATAATTTTTTATTTTAGCTCAAGGCATTCATCTCCATACAAACCCCACCAATTAGCTGCATATTTATAGTTTTATATTAGTCTACTATATTAAAAAAATAATGATAAATAAAAATAAAAATAAAAATAAAAATATTTGGAGACTTTTTTATTCTTGACAATATAGTTATATGCATACCTAAAAACTCTCTTACGTTTTTAAAAGCATCCAATTGAAAATCAATGTTGAGTCTTTCTTCTTGATCCATAACCATCCTTTCTAAACATTTATATATGCTAATCCTGACATCTAGAGTAGCTCTAAAATCTAGCTTATAGTGAAATTGTGTGTTTAGATAATAGGCAATGACATGTAGTGGTATATGTAGTTGAATGTTCCATCACTAATCAATGATTTTCAAATACACTAATAGATACAAGAAAGAGCCACATATAACATAAACAAAAATGGACAAAAGCATAAAGTATATTTAACTATCATACAAATGAAATTAAAAACTTACCAACTTTTAACATTGTTGAAATTTTCCTTGATTTGAAGTTTTGGTTGATTATAGTTTCATATATGAATCCCATAATTGGCTTCTCATTATAATCCATCATACAAAGCACTTTAACAAGTGATAAGGCTACTTTTAAACAAAAAATAACCCCACTTAAAAACACACCTATTTAAAACAATCTTTTAGACCCATTTTCCTTCAGCTAATGAAGCAAACTTAATGGACCTCCATTTTCTAGATGAAAACATAGCCAGTATTGGAAAATTTTAGCTCATTTAGGTACTATAAGGTCAAGCATGAAATTGTAAATTGGCTCAAAATAGGTCTAATTAACTCTATTCCTTATGCAATATCTTTCATCTAAATATAAAGCAACATTCTATAGTATTTACATTTTGTTATCCTTCTAGCATTTGGAATTGCCACCTTATGAATCTTAATCTTTTTTTATCAAAATATTTTATCATTAATTCAATACAATGGCATCACATGGTGTACAATGCAACCTCTTCCTTTTCTCCATCAACCTCTCCCTAACAACCTTTTAGTTTGGAGCATTATCAATCACAACTTGAGCTACATTCTCCTCCTCAACCTTTTCCACAGCAACATCTAACATCTCAGGGAAAAAAAAGCTCAAAAACTTTGTCAGCTAATTTAGAAATATCCGATGTGTCAGTAGATGATACAAAATACAGTACCCCTAAGGTTGTCACCAATAAATTACATATACCATGCCTTTTTCCTATCATTTAATCCATCAGATATAATAGTGAAACATGTTCACTTCCATTCATCTTTATACTCTTGAACCATGGTCTCTACATCGACCACTTCCTTATTTAAATATTTAACTCAAATTTCATGATAATTTGGTGGCTTCAAACCTATTCCATACTTTTCAATCATCTCAACCATAAACTCACAATTAGGAGCATTCACTACGTTGAAAGAAACAACACTAGTGTAGGAAAAATGTTCAATTTATTGACAAAAATTCATCTCTTTCATCCTTTTTAAATTTCTAATTTAGTGTATTTTGCACATATGTTATTTTGTTATGCTAATAAAAGAAACCATTTTACCCTTTTCCTTTTGACCATAATCATGCCTAGACTCTTCAAAAGTATCAACCTCACCAATGTCATTAATTTTCTTTTTCTTTCTTTCAAATTCTATTTCATTAGCTAACAAAATGTCTTTAAATTTTTGTTTAACATCATTTGGGAATTTTATACATTGCTCAACATGTAAATGAGCTCCAACTAGGTTAAGTTTTAGCCTAAAAACTCCCCCACAATGTAAAACCCCATTGTATTTACACCTCATTTTCTTATCACCATCAACCATATGCTTATCATGCTTCCAACTAGGGTCTAATATATTACCGACAACATTTTTTGTTTTACTTTTTTTTAGATCTAGAAATTAACATTGTATGTATAACCTTAACAAAAATAATAAAAAAGAACATTGTAATAATTATACAACCACACAGGTAAAAATAACACCAAGTAATAAAAATAGCACCAATAACGTAGTTATAATTATGGACAACATTTTTATACCTATAGTTTTATATAAATTTAAATTTGTACATTATCTGAATTGTGAATTTTGAAATCAAATATCAATTCAAGCAAAAACAACACCATGTAGTACCTAACATCCCCTAAGTGGAAGAAAATTTCAACACGCTAAGTATTATACATGACACTTTGACAAAATTCCCAAATAAAGACTCATATATAGATCTAAAGTATCATTACATGATAATTGAACTTTAAAAAATAAATCTAGTGGATTAGGGACATAAAATTATACATAGTCAGTAAGCACATACCAAGAAGAAGGAATCATATCGATAGCACCCATGATTGCACCCTATTGTTGGCACATTGCCACTGATGGAGTTCAATTCCACCTTTGTTGCTGAGTTGTTACTAGCCTACCACTGTTGAAGTTTGAAAGTTGCACGTTATTGCCACATGCAAAACAAATAGGAACAAGGGGAACCAAACAAAGAAAATGAAGGAATTTAGAATAAAGATGAGACAAATAAGGCTTTTTGAGGTACATGCCAAATGAGATTAAGGAGGAAAAATGTGAATTGATGAAGTAAAACAAGGAGGCATAATGAAGAATGACATGGATAAGATAAGACGTCGGGCTCTATTAGAGTTTTTAGGTTTAATTAGATTTCTTCTTCTTTCTTCTTCTTCTTCTTCTTCTTTTTACTCTTAAGAAATGGGCTTGCAAGTAGAATCATTATAATTGTGTGTGGAATCAAGATTTTGATCTAAATGACATAATGGTATAACAAAAATGTTATAACTTTCATAGATTTTATTATTTTGGAGTTGGTTAAAAACTTATATATACAATTATTGTTCAGTTTTAGTAAATCGGCATCAAATAACGTACGTATCACACATAGGCTTGGATTTTTTTTTTTTATCAAAATTTGATAGGTACTACATCATTGTAGCCTTTTCTAGTTAGGTGAGAATTTATTCGTGCAATTGATGACAAGTTTCACCTCTCAATCAAGGATAGTTTGGATATAAAATAAATTCTATTTTAGTACATTGAGATTTGTCTAATATTTATGCCTAACTCCAAATAGGTATCTATTTAGGTACTCGATCAATTGAAAATAAATGAAATTATACTAATCATTGATAAAGATAAGAAGAAAAGTGAGTTAAAGCCAAGCTTAGGGAATTTAAATATAGATAAACTTATTAGTGTTGACTTGTATATCTTTGGTTGTTAAGGGTTGCTATTATGGATTGCAGTAACTTTTTCCTAATTTTTATCTTATTCACATCTTATATATTGTAAAATGTATGCCAACTAATAAATGAGCAAATCCAAATCATTTATCTTATTAGAGCAAGACATAAACACCTTCCTACTCCATAGCTAAATATTTATCAAATATTATTTTCAACAACACCATGCTTATTAGTGAGATTCAAACCACAATACCAAACTCTAATGAGCCAACCAAGCCGATGATGGTCATCTCTATCAACAATTCTATCAAATTAACATCTTGAAATTATATTTCCTGGAACATTCAAGTAGAAGCTACTCAAATATTGTATTTAATATTCCAACAAAAAATTTCCTCACCCTCCTTGAGATAAATATAACATTAAATTATATATTATGTATAAAATATTATAGTTGAATAATATGAATTTACATTTTGTGTAGATAAATATTATGTGGTTGATTTAGGTTATCCCAATACGTTAGTCTGTCATGCTCCATTCAATGATGTAAGGTATCATCTATTTAATTTTCTAAGATTTGGTCGTTCTCAAGGAAAATATGAGTTATCCAATCATTTACACTCTTCATTGTGAAATGTGATTGAGCATTACATTGATGTTTTGAAGGTTTTTTTTCCTATCTTAAAGTAGATGTCAAATTATAGTTTGGAAAAACAAATGTTAATTGTCATTGCAACAATGAAAATCAATAATTTTATTAGGATGAATGGAAGGGTTGATATATGATTTGATGATTTTTGTAGTAGGAAAGTATATGAAGAAAACACCAGGAATAGAAAATGTTAGACAACATGTAAATGGTAGAGCTACAAGAGAAATAAAAGTAATATGATGTAGGAGTACAAATGATATTTACCATGTACGTCACTCAACTATTTACTTTTATAATATTTATTATGAATGTAAGAATGTTCATTGCATAATATAAACTTTGATTACATCACTATCATTTTTTTAAAATAATTTTACATTATTGTTTCTACAATCTTTAGTACTTTGTAATATCTTTATACTTTTATATATATTTTTTATAACTCTTTCATGTTCTAAATGAGTTTTAAAGTTTAATATGAAATAATTTATATAATAATTATTACCAAAAAAATATAGATATAGAAATATAAAAAAATGAAGTTGGGAAATAAAAAGTAAATATGTAGGAAAATGAAAACCAAACACTAATAAGGTGCAACAAGTAATTTTTTAGTATTAATCGCTTATACAAAAAAATCATATTTTATTAAATAAAGTATTTCTTAAAAAGTAGTTTCCTAAAATTAGTTTTTATTTAAAAGTGATTATGGAAAATAATTAATATCAAATGGGAACTATGTGAATGGAACTACTTATCTAGGAAAATTTAAATCAAGAACCAAGATCAAGCAATGTAGGTCAATAACCTAATAAAAAAAGGTGGCATCTTCCAACAATCTAGTCTAGGACCTTCGTGCTTTGTCGATGCTCATCTAACTACCTCGTCACACTGATAAATGTCCATATACTAGAGAGAATGCATTCAAAAATTAACATCCTCAATGTAAGCAATAATTTAATATTGATAGATAAATGTCGTTTTACAAACAAACAAAAAAAACTTAATTATTGAACCCCCTAAATTAAACATATTTGAACCCTACAAAATAACATGGAGGATTTAAGTTAAAATGGTAAAGAATAACATCAACGATCGAGTAAGCCAAAGAAAATATTAGTTTGATCAAAATCATGATCAAGAAATAAAATTCTAACTGTAATCGTTAGTTGAGATGTAGTTCATAAAATACATGCACCGTGGTGGTGAAATTAGCACAGGGTTAAAGTTATATACTAATTAATTGGCAGGCTCATCAAAAATGAAAGGGAAATTACAATAAAATATGCGGAAGAAATAGGCATTCAAAAAACTAAAGCATATAATGCAACATCAAGATGTGGCACATGCATTGAGATTTAAAGGTAATCTCTCAATTGATTTTTGGGGAGAATGTATTTTGAGTGCTAGACATTTGATTAATAGAAATCCTTTTGGTCTTCTTTACTATAAATCTCCTTATGAAATTTTATTTGGCAATCCCCCTTTTATGACGAATTGCCTATTTTTGGGTGTTTGTATTTTGCACACAATTAAAAGGCTAAGAGGAGCAAGTTTGATAGTAAAAGTTATAGTGTGTTTTTGTGGGATACTTGCACAGAATGAAGGGTTGGAAATTATGTGATATTTAAAATGGCGGTTTCTTTTTTGTTTCTAGGGATGTCAAATTTTATGAGAATGAATTTCCATATGTGTTGTGTTAGATAAAAATGTAGCAAATAATTTGACTTTTTACCTCTGGTAAGTGGTGATGATGATTTTGCTTTTGAATATTATGGATCCAATGAGAATGGTGTTTCGTATGACAATGAGGTTTGGGTTGATTATTCACATGCAAATGAGAAGGAGGTGCATGTTGGTGGTGATGAGGCCATGTTGAAGGAGACAGGTGGAAATGGTAGGGCCACAGAGGATCGTGTTAATGACATGGGGGATGATAGTGGAAAATAGGAGGAGGTTGTAACACCTTTGAGTGATAATGGTGAGACAAATATAAGTGAGATAGGACATGGGAAGCGTTCCAAAATTCCCTCAGTCAAGCTCCATGCTTTTGTTGCTAATACAATACAAACGTTGCGTTTAAGTCATCTCGCGCCATGCTCTTCGACGCCACTTCACTCCTTTGGTATGCCTTATCCTATAGAAAATTTTGTTAATTGTGACTGATTTTTCTGTAGGACACAGAAATTTTCTTGCAACTTTGACAACAAGTATTGAACCTCAATATTTTAAGGAGGATATGAAAGATCTAGGATGGAGAGAGGTAATGAAGAAATAAAATTAGGCTTTAGAATAAAATGGTACTTGGACCATGGAGACACTACCTCCCGGGAATCAGGCACTTGACAGTAGATGGGTATACAAGGTCAAATATAATTCTAACGGAAGCATTAAGAAACTCAAATATTGTTTGGTGATATTTGGAAATCATCAAGTTGCTAAGATTGATTATATTGATACTTTTGCTTCTCTTGCGAAAATGGTTATTGTTCATACTTTTGAAATCATTACTACAACCAAGAATTGGTAATTGCCTTAGATGTGTAACACCCTAAGTCGATATGACTACGCAGGGCCACTTGGTTGCCACCTGAGCCTATAAAGGTTATGGGACTACCTTAGAGTTCTTTTGGATTGATCGACTAACCCCATAGATCAATACGATTTATTTTAGTACGTTTTGTCTTCACTCACATACTTTTCGAGAAATTTTTGGAAAACTTTTCTAGAGAGTCACCTATCCTAAAAATTACTTTACAACAAACACACATAATTATGGATTTCTTAAGAAAAAATCACTAAAAGGATGATAAACTATATTGATATAAGTAGGCAATCAATCCTTATAACGCTCCACTCAATTTAGGGATATTACATTTTGGTAACATTGCAAAACCACAATTGCAAGCTAAAATTAGATTGAGCTAGTTAGCCACCTAGCGGGACGATTTCAGGATAAAATATATTGAGATAGTTAGTGGCTGAGGAGTTATGAGGATGTTGCATTCTTTGAGTAGGGGTGAATGTAATACCCCCAAATTGAGCGGAGCGTTATAAGAATTGATATGGATATTTATATCAACATGGTATACCATCCTTTTGGTGATTTCGTCTTAAGTATTCTATAGTTAAGTGTACCCATCGTGGATCACTTTTTAGGATTGGTGATCCTCCTGAGAATTTTTGGAATTTAATAAAAAATTCTTGGGAAGTAAGTGAATGAGGACAAAATATGTTAAAAGGACTTGTGTTGATTTATGAGGTCAACTAAGCAATTTAAAAGTGCTCCAAGATAACCCCATGTGGTCGTATCAACTTGGGGAGTAACAAGATGGATGTTCACAATGATTTTATAGCATAGAGATATCTATGAAGAAGTGTGCATGAAATTATCTATTGGATTCTAGGTTGCTAAAACAAATCATATGTGTAGGCATCAACAATTTATTTATGGGTTGCAATAGACTCCTTGTTGTTGGTTTGCAAAATTGTCCATGTCTCAGAAAAAGTATGATTCCTGACAATCAAACTCTTACTACTCATTGTTTACTCCTTACTAGGGTAAGGTTCACCTTTATGTCCTTGTTTATGTGGATGATTTTATTATTTCTAGGAACAATTATGATACTATTACTACTTTCAAGAAATATTTGAGTGTATGCTTTCATATGAAGGATCTTGGGGTGTTGAAGTATTCTCTTGGCATTGTATTTTCCCAAAACCAAGATGATATTTTTCTTTGTTAAAGATAATACATCCTTGATATTATTTCTAAGGCCAAGTTACTTGATGCCAAAATGGTGATTTACTAATGGAGCATAATCATCAGTTGGCTCATTCTACTAGTCTTCTATTAAATGATGTGGAGATGTATAGCTGATTGGTGGTCCATCTTATATATCTTTCATTCAACTGACTTGGATTGGCTTATGTTGTTCCTATTTTGTCTCAAAATTTGCATGATCCATGTCATGATCATTGGGATGCGGCTTTACGGGTGGTGTGTTACTTGAATGGTTTCCTAGGTTAAGGTATTCTATTTGCTCTAATTGTGATTTGCACTTGTCTAGGTGGTGTGATTCATATTGGGCAAGTAACCCCCTCATTTTTCACTCTTTGTCTGGTTACCTAGTTTTTCTCGGCAGTTCTTCTATTTCTAGGAAAACAAAGAATCAAATGGCAGTTTCTTTTTATTCGGCGAAGGTTAGATATCACTCTATGGTGGCTGAGACTTCCGAACTCAAATGATTCATGGGATTACTTGAAAATCTTGGGGTGCAACACCCTTGTGCTATGGATTTGTATTGTGATAGTTATATGCTTTATATCTTGCAAAGAATTTAATTTTTCACGAGTATACAAAGTATATTGAGGTGGATTGTCATTTCTCATGTGATGTTATTCAGGATCGTATTATTAATATTTTTCATGTTCCTACAAATAGTTAACTGGTGGATATTTTTACTAAGGCATTAGGAAAACGACAATTTGAGTTTTTCCTTCACAAGTTGGGCATAAGTAATTTACATGCTCCAACTTGAGGGGATATTGGGATTATATATGTGTTGTATAACAAGGCATTAGTTAATATTTATGTGGGCTTATAGTTTTGCATATAGATGTTTAATATTCCCAAACTAATTATTATTAGTTGTATAAATACCTTGCCTTGGTTGTTATTAGAATGAGACATATTCTCTTCTTATCACCTATTAACTTTAATATTTAGAGAATAGATGATTTTTTTTTAAAAAAAAAAACTTTGAAGTTCCTTTTCCATAATGCTCCAATTTGAGAATGCCATCTTTCATTGTTTGAGCTATAAAAATGACAAAATATAATTTCATCTATGATTTATTTTACAATACTTAATCCATCAAATCCTTTAAAGCATAATGATTTAAAGAGAAAAGAAAGTCAATTTATGAAACAATATCATGAAGCATCTTCCACTTCACATGATTGAACTTGATTGTGCTCATTATACATCTTCCTCATTCTCATTATGCTAAATTAACCTTGAAACGACTTATAAAATGCAATATCAACTTTGGCAAGGAATATAAATAGAAAGGGGATAACAAATTGGAACATATGAATAAGGAAGCATATTAAGCATTAGTTCTTCTACATATCCATAGAGCCTAGAAATATAATATGGTAAGCTAAAATGAAGGATGATTGCATTACATCCATAATTATAGTTATAAAAAAAAGCCATTAGCATTCATCCACAAATTCTTAATGTTAAAACACATATGGAGAAATAAATAAAAACTCATACAATGTTTAGTTATATCTAGCTCAAGTCCATGCCACCTCCAACATGACTACAATTTGGATTAACAATAGAGATGAATCTCTCAAAAAGAGATCAAAATATGAAATTTTACATCGAATGTGCATTTGAAGGAAAAATTGTTATGGGGAGAACTTTATATCTCAACCTTTTTGTTATTTGCAGGCGGATTCCTCTTACAACCCATTGTTATGCAAGTGTTTTAATAATAATAATAATAATAATAATAATAATAATAATAATAATAATAATAATATATCTTCTATTGTATATCCTAAAAAATGGACTAAAGTTTAACACATGATGCAAGAAATGAACAAAAAGAAGAATTGTCATGAACCAAGCTCAAATTAAACAATGAAAGAGTATATGCCACATAATTAATTACAAAACAAAAATGAATTAATTTTCAATGAAAATTAACTACCTCAACATTTTTTAATTCCTTATAAACTAATGACATAAAAAAAATATAAAATTAATTGAAGACAAACATGGCATAAGCACATATAAACACAATCAAACATACTAAACATCACAAATTCTATTTATTCATAGTCGTGTTGTGTTTACCTAAGCTTAATCCCTTATTTAGCAAGAGAAAAGATAGGATAAAAGACCCCAAAAAAATTCCTTACATAAGAATCTTTGAAACCTAGATTAAATAAATTAAAATATTAGAAAAATCCAAGCACTTAAAATTGAAACCAAAAAGAAATGATTAAAGAGGAAGGAAAAAGAACATATCTTCAATATTTAGAAGGAAACAAGACTTAACCACGGAGGAAACATGGAAGGAAAAGGTTCAAAAATGGAATAAAGAAAGAGGAAAGGAAGTGGCTAAAAATAAGGAAGGAAATAAGGAAAAAATGATGCTTGTGGTGATGGCGAATGGTGGTGATTACTATAGAGGATGGTGTGTTGGCTAGGAAGAAAAAATGGGGGTAACCAAGGTTGAAGATGATGCTTAATGTGGATTAGATCAATGAAGTTAAGTTGGTAGATATTTTGAGGTTGTTTATGGAAGTGTATAATAGTAATTAGGTAATATAACAAAGGTTAGGATATTTTGCATAAAAATATCAAGGGAGGGGGCTAGGTGGTGTCAATCATGAGGGAGGAAAGAAATGAGCAGATAGGATTAGTTCTTATCACAAAGGAGAGGTGGAGATTGAGTTTCACATATATTAGAGTAAAATAAAATAAGAGAAGTTGAATTTGATAATGATTGTGTGTCTAATAACATCTAACAAAAATTTAAAATTATAAAACTAAATTCAAATTATTTTAAAATTATTTTAAGTTCAATAATACTAAAATACATAAATCCTTAAAGAAAGGGCCATTTTGAAGTTTAAAAGTGTACAATGAACTTAAATGGATGTGAATCATACTTTTTTATAGAGGTTTCCAATTATAATTTGACTAAAGGATTCAAAAAAATATAAGGATTCCAAAAATAAAAGAATTAGAATGATTTTAATGGAGTATAACTTCCTAATGTAGTTTAAGTGATCTCACATAAATGAACTAATTATAATAAATATAATGTTTATATATTTAAAGGTGTAGCAAATCTATATATTAAGATAGTTTTATTTTAATTAAAATAAATTTGGAAAAACTCAAGTTTTTGAGAAATGACATGTTGCAAATGTTGTGTATCAAAGCAAACTCAGGCATGAATGAGTTATCTAGTTGCTCCCAATACTAATATGGTGATTTTATCATCCCTCCAAAGTAACAAAATTCCCCCTAATAACCCCAATGCTACAACTCTATTGTTTCCATGGAACCCTAATTGACGAAGCACCAGATTAGATTAACCACCATTAATTCTTGTATCAACAAGAACTATAATAATAATATCACTCTACTTCACCAGATCATGAAAAGAACAGATAAAAAACACATTCCCTGTGCCACATACTTTCTAAAATAAAATCTTATTATTTCTATTTATAGCCATACGAAGGGTGTAAATCACTTATTAGAGTAGGTGCCACCTTTGCCGCATCACCTTCTAGCTTATTCTTTTATGGTTTAAGAGCCACCTCTTATCAGCAATGCCTTATGTTGAAATCTTGCCTCTTGTTTTCATTTAACAGCACCTCGTACTAGCCCTGGTCTAAGCTCCACTTTACCCTTATCATTTCCCTTCCCTTCTTCTCACTTGCTTTGATCATTCCTCTTCAACGTTTCATTTAATAAAGTACCCGTCAATCCTATACAATGAAAGACACTATCCGAAGAGGCATTGATCTCTTCGACACTCGTTGCACTATTGTATGATTAACCTTCACACTACCGCCATTTTAGAGTTGTTGCAAGTGGGAACTTGCACAACCTGGCCCTCCATAGTCTCAGTATGGCACATCATAATGTCCTCTCTAGTTTTATCTTCATCATCTAGGTTTCACAATACATCAAAGGTTGACCCAATAATCAAGGATTGGTGATAATTAAAACCACTAGAAGTTAGTCCCAAAGGATTATCAACAACAATATATGGTATACTGAGAACGATAATTTGTATATTAAGGATTTTTGCCACGTTGGTTGGGTTTATGTTTTTGTCATCTACTCACCACCATCATCTACATTTCCATATGGAGCATCTTGCTTAGGGAACTTCGTGGATGATAAGTCACCGATAGTGGTCTTATTCACATCTTCCTTGGCTTGATTTTGCCTCACTATCACCTCACGGTAAGTAGGGTAATCATACTACATATGTGCAACCAATACACAATGGTAGTAGATGGTATGCATACCTTCACACTCAATACCCAAATAGAATTTTAGTAGAAACGGCTTATCAAAATCTACTTCTACCGCCAAATGAAAAAAACACCCCTTAACCGTGTCGCATGTATGATAATCTAGGTGGACAAAGCATGACCAATAAGCTTAGCTAAACTCCGAAGCTTCTCCTCTACTTTAAAATCCTCATTTGGGACACTGGGTATATGAACCCACGCCATGGTTGACCTGATTGATGCCTCTAACCCATTGACTTTTGGTGACCAACACCTAACATTCAAGTAATGTTGATAGATCATCCACAGACCGTTGATGAGTACATATTTATAGTCAGATATCTTCTAAAATTTCAAACGGATGAAATCATTTCCTATTTTAGTCATCTCAAATGTAACGTAAAGCTGAGTCTATAAATCTCTCAATTTATAGGACAAAGTCGCATACTGTAAGGTTTTCCCCAGTAATTTGACAATCAAACAGTCGCAAAACTTTTTCCTTATCTCCCTCTTTTTTACCATAGTAAGATGAATTTGTGGCCAATATGCATCGATTAATTCCTTATCATCATCACACTTTTCATCGAATGAGGCATCAAGATATACTCATTCTAGTTCATTGGTTTTTGAGTATTCAACCTTGGACACTTGTCCTACCAAAGCCTCGCGAAATTTCCAATCGTGGGAGGTGGTATATTTTGGGATGTGGACATCATCCAAAGAAAATTATCTAAGACTACTAATATTATCTTTTATTTTATGAAATAATATTTGTGATTTTTTGTATTGACATAAAATTTTTATATTTGTAGGATGAGATATTGAGGTTATATGATAAAGCTCGGGTATTACTAAAGAGGGATAATTTTAGAATGATCGAGGGCCCTTCCACTAATTCTATAGATACATTGATGATTGACTAGACTAGAATAGTGGATGATGATCTTGGTTATCGATGGGGCTTCAAGTAATACCCCAAATTGAGTGGAGTGTTATAAGGATTGATATGGCTACTTATATCAACATGGTATACTATCCCTTTGATGATTCTATCCTAAGAACTCCATAGTTAAATGTGCTGGCCATGGAGCAATTTTTAGGATAGGTGACCCTCTTGAGAAATTTCAAAATTTTTTTGAAAATTTTTCGGAAAGTGCGTGAGTGAGAAAAAATAAAAGGACTCGTGTTGATCTATGGGGTTAGTTGATCAATCTGAAAGCACTCCAAGGTATCCCCTACATGGTTATATCGGCTCAGGGTGTTACAAATGGTATCATAGCAAAACCAACACCGCGATCTGAACTTGGATGAACTAGTTAGTAGCCTAGCGGGATGATTCTTGGGATAAATTGTATTAAGATAATTAGTGGTTGAGGCGCAACGAGGAAATTGTGTTTCTTTGAGTGGGGGTGAATGTAATATGCCAAATTGAGTGGAGTGTTATAGGGATTGATTTGGCTACTTATATCAACATGATATACCATCCCAGTTAGTGGTTGAGGCACAATGAGGTTGTTATGTTATTTAAGTGGGGGTGAATGTAATACCCCAAATTGAGTGGAGTGTTATAGAGATTGATTTGGCTACTTATATCAATATGCTATACTATCCCTTTGGTGATTCTGTCCTAAGAACTTCCCTAGTCTATGATCTTCCGCTTCTTATTTTCCCTTGTATTTAGTTCTCGTCAAACCAACACCACACACCATCATCAACCATCAGCATATCACCACACCACCAAGCACCACTATTTTTCCTTTGTAAACCATGAGTACCATCTCCCCATCACTCCCCCTCATCATCACCCAACCATCACCACCTTGAACCATTTTTTATTTCTTCAACGGTGCTTTATTTTTATTTTTGTTGAGGTACACGCCCATGTACCCTCGTCCACCTCGGTTGTGCCTCTCTTGAACAACCAATGCATGGTCTCGTGCACAGCCATGTGCACCCTGCACACCCTGCCCATTCAAGCTCCATGCTCTCGACTTATGCATGCGCCACATGCAAGATTAGGCCTTTTATCTTTTCACCCACAATTGTGCTCAACCTGTACCAATTTTTCACCCAATCTACCCCTATGTGTGACACCATTGAAACATCCCTTAGAAATGGAAATAATTGTTATCGTCCCCCCCCCCACTTTGGCAACGACAATAAGTGCCTCTCCTCCTCCTCTTCTTGTGCGAGCTTTGCACGCTGCCTCCCCTTGCTACGTGACTTGTGCCATTTCTTTCTTTGCAAGGTTGATTTTGATCCCTTTTTCCAAATTATTTTTAGTTAACTTTGGTTATTGTCATTTTATAATAGATGCTAATATATGTGTTGTTGGGTGTTGTTTGCTTTGGTAATTCTTGAGGTATTGTGGAGAAGATGATCTTTTGTGCTTTTGTATAGCTTGGATTTAGGTAAATCCAATTGCTTATGAGATGGTAGAATTTATGTGTTAGTATGATAGGTTGTTTAGATTTAGAATTATGCTAGGGTTTTATATTCTGTAAATGTTATGAAATGTGTGATAAGTTGATAACATTCTCTTAAATAGTTAGTATGTACATTCGACTTACCATTAATTATGAGCAATATGCATGTGTAATTTGTTAAACAACAATGTATGTATGTCTAGGGTATTGCCAGTGTTTGACCTTGCCAGGATATTATTTTTATGCTATCTTAAGAGTTTTATGATTATGAGTGCATGTGTAGTTAGAGGTGATATAAAGAGTATGAAATTATGCACACATGATTAGGGTTAAAATATGATAATTACTATTCACAAGTTCTAGGGTATAAATGCTCCCTTACATGCATTATGATGTTAATTGTCATCTTAAATGTCATATCATGCCGCAAATATGTATGTATGTGTTGCATGAAATATATGACACAATAGAAATACATGACTAGGATTTATACACGTAAGTTGCTAAATTCCTACATAAAAATATAGCTAATTTATAAATCTTAGAAATTACCCACATATTAAAATATGGTAAATTATTATCTTTTAGCCTTTTCAAGATAAATTTTCATAATAATAATGTGTGGTGAAAAATCATATAATAATGGCAAAATTTGGGTTACGAGGGCATTTTGGTCATTTTGGACCTAATGCACCTAATGTGAATAATTGGATATAGGATGACCTTATACTTTTGATAGGTTGAACTTAGTATTGACTTTGGCTTTTAAAAAGACCAAAGATTTTAGGGTTTACTCTAATAATTGAAAATAAAGAAATAATGGTTAAGCATGGAAATAAAAATTATTATGCAATATGTGATATTTGTGATCACCTTATAAAATATTAATATTTAAATTGGAATACTTCGATTTTGGGAATGATATCTCTCTAGGATTAGCTACCCTAGAGACAAGGTAGAAGCCCTAGGTTGATTTTATTTTGTTGGTGTGTCGTTGTGCTCCAATAAGGCCCTAGTTTACTCTATAAGTGACATATGAGCCCTATAGGGGGTATAAATACTTAAGAATTATGTGTCCTAAGTGTGGAGGGTATTGTGTCTCCTTGTGCACTAGTGTGACTAGAGTATTATTATGCCTTTGAGTTGAACAGTTGGGAGGGTATCGTGATGCCTTATGTGTCGAGATGATCGGTATAATTTTATGTGTCTGATTTATTATTATATCTCCCTCAAGTAATTAAAAAAGGAAGTAATTGTTGCATAATAATTTAAAAAGGATTGTTGTAGTTGTGGTTTGAAAGTTTCCTCTGTGTGCTACTTAGTTTGATCTGTTGATTTGGTAGTTGCATCAACGCCCTACCTTTGATATTGGTATTGATTTGGATTTTTTGATTCGGTAGCTGCCTCAGTGTTCTACCTTTGGTATTGGAATTGCTTTGGAATTATTGATTCGATATTTGTCTCAGTACCCTACCTTTATATTAAAATTGATTTGATTAGTCAGTTATGGCCATGGATTTTGATATGCCTACTATGTACTTTAAGATGAAATGAATTAGTTAAGTACGGTTGGTTGTTGAGCATGAGACTTTGGTATTGCATATATTAACCCATGATTATTGTATATTGTTCTGGCATGTGTTTTTTATTTTGAACATGTTTTCAAATTTTTGTGTGATTATGTGTAATGTGAGCATGCTATCCCTTGGAAAGTATTGTGGTTTACTTAGTACAAAAAATTTGTATTAATACTACATTTATAGATGGTTATATTAAGGCTATGGAGTGACACAAAGCATATAAGGGTAGTGATAATAAGTTGAGTCTTTGGAAAGATGTTCCATTCTCGAAATAAATCTTTGGGTCTAAGAATTAGGACAAACTAGTATTGTGCCTTCAAATGCTAGGTTTTGTTATGATTGAATTATCCTTTTTACTCTTATGTCCTCATTTTATTTTGATTATTGTTGCATACGAATGATATATATATATATATATATATATATCCGTAATTTTAAACTATGATTGTTGTCTCCTATTTCCACTTCTTTATTTTAGATCTAACTTATTTTGAGCCATAACACTTGGTGTAATAAGGGTGAGGGAATCAGACTTATGCTATGTGTGGTGATAACATCTATTATTTTTGTAATTAATGCTTTTACAAAATAAAATTCTTAAGTAGTAAAATGGGGGTGTTGTAGATGAATTATGGAGGATGGTGACACAGACACAAGGATCTTCATCTACCTCTCAGCCATCGGTCCAAGTTCAACCTCTCTATAATTAGCCCCACTTCCAAGTTCAGCCTTTATATGGTTATCTGCAACACCAAATTCATCCTTCCAAGAATCTCTAGTAATAGCACGAAGATGAAGATGAAGATTTCTTATAAATAATTTTCATTTTGAAAATTTTTATTTGTATTTAATTCAAATAATTTCTTGCATTATAAAATTTTATATATGGCTATTAATAATACTTCTATTATTAATGTTTTGACTACTAATTATTTATAAATATTTCAATGTTGTTATTGTATATGATATTGTATATTTTATGGAATTAAAAAAATTCATTGGAATTTTTATTTGTATAGAGGCATAAACTT
The DNA here is from genome assembly GCA_030549775.1 of Tamarix chinensis. Classification (NCBI taxonomy): domain Eukaryota; kingdom Viridiplantae; phylum Streptophyta; class Magnoliopsida; order Caryophyllales; family Tamaricaceae; genus Tamarix; species Tamarix chinensis. The sequence continues at coordinate 96,437,471 of CM060175.1, forward strand.
TCAAAAGTAGTAGCTGATAAGAGTATTATGAACGTCATGTCATGCCTATTTTTTTAATAAAAAAATCAACCAAGATTTATATTTTTAGGAAAAATAAGAAAATTCAATCGCTAATAAGGGTATCAGCGACGACATATTATAGCAAAAAATTGTATAGTTTAAAAAAATTAAGTTAAGATTTAAATTTTTTTGCAAAATTTTTAAAAATTGTTGTCGCTAATAAGGATAATAACAATGACATTGTCATCCCATAAAATTTAAATTTTGAAATTGGTTTACCAAAATTTGGCATGCATTAGTTGTTAATGGTGTAATAGGAGGTGACATTGTCATAGCTAAAAGTCAAATTGGAAACCTCTGTTTATCGTTCCAATTTCATCTTTTAACTATTAAATATTAGGAATGATGTTTTCACAATAACTTGTTGTTGCTAAAGAGTAATAGCGATGACTAGGAAGTTATTATTCGGGCATTTTCCATGAGTGCATTAACATTTCACCTTTGTTTTATTTTTTATTAAAATAATATTGTTTTTATATAAATATTGTATTGTACATATTATATATGTATATATACAATTACATATATATTACTGATCAATATATTATTTTTCTCTACATTATGTGTTGAAAATCAAAATACTAAATAATAAATTAAAATTTACCCTTCTTATATTTATATGGAACAATTATTTCTTCAAATATTAACATCAATGCCCAATTTTATTTTATTTGTAGCTTCTGTAGTTTTTTGATATTTTATTTGTATCTATTATTAATTTTCTGTTATGTTCTCTCCATAACAAATAAATTCCAAATGTTTGTGTCTTTATTATAAGTAATAAACTTCCTTCATAGAATAAATCCCAAACATTTCTTTTTTATTCAGCAATTATTTTTGTACCTCATCATTCATTGTTCCATTCAAACTTATTTCTTAGTATGTTTTAATTGAATACCTAAACTCAAGAGTTTATTTTGTTTGTTCCGTAAGTACACTTGTTTGGAACTACTTAAAAATAAGCAATTTTTATGATAATCACTCTTTATAACAAAAGTTTTCAAGATAAACATTGAAATTTGAATTTATGTAATTATTTTTACACCCAATTTCAAATAAGAGTAAATTATTTGCGTATTAGTATTCTTACTAGTTAATGTGATTTGTTATGATAAAATAATAATATTATTAAATAGATATTAAAATATATATATTAAACAATCAAATACTATTTGGATAAGTTAATACATTATTTGATTTTGATAAGAACTAATAATATTATTATTATTTGAGTTTGATAAGAAATAATAATACATTATTTGAGTTTGATACGTGTTATTTGTATATGAATTTTTCTAAAGTAATAATAGCATATGATATATTTCTTTTGAAATAAAATGAATTAATGTATAATGCGAATTTCAGACATGTACAATTTTATTGAAAATCATTTATATTTTGAAGTTTGATAGTCTTATATATTCTCAAACCCATTAGTCAACAAATTAGTTTAACAATAATAAAATATTATTATCAATAACTAATAATAATACAACATTATTATTAATAACTAATAATAATGTGTTGTTTTAACTATTGATAATAAAAGTCTAGTTAACAATAGTCTAATAACTTAATAATTAAACCATCAATCTACAATATTATTTATAATTATTTATTAATTTCTATTATTATTATCAATAGGTTATCTTAATAATAATATAATAACAATAATCATATAGTGAATAACAAATAATAATTATAATATATTATTATTAGTAATTATTAACTAACAAAATATATTAATATAACTATTAATACTAAAGTTATACATAACAATGCTCTACTTACATAATAATCAATATTTTATCATCAATATTATTTATAATTATTGATGAAATATTATAATTAATTGATAATCTTAATAATAATAACACAATAATAATAATAATAATAAAATACTATTATTAATAACTATTTATAATATATTAATACAATTTACATAGTGAAAGGATAATTAAAAATAATATAACCACTTGACAATTAAACCATTAATCAACACCATAGTCCATAATTATTAATTAATTAATGATAATTATTATATTTTATTGCTAATAACATAATAATAATACAAAAACATTATAATCAATAATAATAATTATTAATAATAGTAATAATAAAAAATAATTAATAAATAATAATAATATATTGTTATATATTAATAATCAAAGTCTAATTAATAGCTTAATAGTTAATAAATAATCAAAAATATTATTTATTAATTATGATAATTAATTTATTATCTAAATGAAACTATAATAATAAAATATTTTTATCAATAACTAATAACAATATGTTATTATAACTATTACTAATAAAAGTATAATTAATAATATTTTTATTCCTTAACAATCAACAATTAATCACTAATATTATTCATAATTATTCATTAATTATTATTATGAATAGATTATTGTAGTAATGATAAAAATATTATAATTTTTTGTTAATATTAAATAATAATATATTATTATGATTATCCATATTAAAAGCATATTAAATAAGATTATACTGACTCCGTATCAAAAAAGAAGGCATTCTATCATTTTGTACACTTTTTAATAAAGTAATAAAAGCAATCTTAAAATTACACAAACATTCTTCATCGAAAAATAACAAAGTATTTAATGCATATATAATTAAAAAAAACAAGGGTAAAAATGAAAAATAGACTTTTACTTTTCTAAAATGACTTTCTTTTTCATACAAAAATTTTATCACAAAATGAATTCATTTTCAATACGGAGTGAGTAATTACTTCATCATAATAATACGTGATCATTAACATTATATATAATTAATGATAAAATATTATTGTTAATAATTAGGATAATGATAATAATGATAATAATAATAATAATAATAATATATAATTATCAATAACCAATAATAACATATTATTATGCGTATTAATAATATAATTAATTACATTAAATCAATAATTAATCAAAAATACTATGTATAGTTATTATTTAATCATTATTGATAGAATATATTCATAATAATATAATGAAAATTATTATTAATAATAGCAAACTATACATATATTATTGTAACTATTTTTGGTAAAAGAATAGTTAACAATATTCTAATTAATTAATAATATGTAATTATAGTTTATAATATTCTTATTTTTTTTATTTCTCATTATGATTAAAAAAATTATATAATTTTATTATTATTAAGTATTTCTAAAAATATTGTTTATAGGTGGGTGTAGCTAGGTGGGATTTACTTAAAAAGGATATATTTGTAATTAAAGTAAGTCGTATAAGATTTTGTAGAAATTTAGTTAAAACTGACGAAACTTGTTTTTAATGTAAGAAAAAGTTATAAATAAGTCGTAAATGATGAGATTCTAATGATATGAAAATAATGAAATAAAATAAATAATATGAAATATATGTGTATATATATATAATGAGAGAAGGACGAGATTACCAAATGGTGCCTCGATGTAGTAGCAGTATACATGAAAGATTTACGTTTGTTTTGGTAATTAATGATAATATCGTGCAATCATTGTACACTTGGAACAATATCCATTGTTCTTGCTGGATTTAGTCAAAAGTAAGGAATTAATCCACTTCTGTTCTTCAGATTAAAAATAATATAATTTAAAATTTTGACAGGCATTTTCATTGAGCAAAGTGGGAAAGGTATCATTACGTAAATTATTGATATTACTGGTGTTTTCGTCGGCCCATCTAATTCATTAATTTTATATAATATGACACGTTACTTTTTTTATCATAAATTATTCTAAAATAATTCTATATATTTATATATATAAATTAGCATTAAAGTGCATATATAAAAATGTCAATTTGTATCACTCTACATGGGATTCATATTATATATAAATTTACCAAATGACCCCAACTACCAAAAGAGATGAAGTAGGTATTATCTGGTATCAGAGGAAAAATGGCTGCCAAAAGGCAACATAGCCAAGATAGTGACTATAAAAATCTATTAAAACCTATACAAGGTTTGGCTTCCTGCATTAATACGCATCCCAGGTCTGGCATACACACCAACATCATAGCTTCCCATACCATAACGAAGAAAGAGAATACTCAAGAATATTGTCCATTCCCAATGCCATTTTGATTCCAGAAAAATGGCACATCGCCCACAACTCCTTATCGTTGTTCTACATATAGAATAGAGGGTGACAACATCATGCAACGATGGCGGGAAAGGTCCAAGTTCATCGATGCTTTAACAAAGAACATGTACCTAGCGAACATCCCCAAGGGAATTGTAATACCATACTTTTTAAAAATGTGTTTATTATTATGAATATAAGAAAAATTGTTTTAAAGTTAGATTTACTACATCCATTAAAAGCTTTGAAAGTCTTATCACATTTTTGAACGTTTTGTATCAAAATTTTAACCATTATTATGATTTTGAATTTTATAGGATGTTTGAGAAACTTTTAGCATCAAACTTCTTCCAAAACATTATAATTTGATGATATTTATATTTTTTAGACTTTTCTAAGTCTCTTAGCCTTTTTCCAAAATTTTAAATAGATTTTTATGAGTAAAAGTACTACTTACCACCTTCTTTACCCTTAATCATGTTTTAAATCTTGAAAAAAGTGTTTTAGTTGGCAAAAGTTTACAAAAAATTAGGCATATGTATATTTTAGTACCTTAAAATGTTGTTGTGTTGTTTTGCCATTTTATACTCCATTAGGATTCTAGGTTTTGTGGGTTATTGTTGTGTGCTAGCTTGAATATTTTAGCAACATGTTCTTGAGGTTATTTAGGTCATTTTTTTATTCAAATCATGTTTGGGTTTGATCATGTTTAGGGGTATGTATGACTTAGGTGAAGTTTAAAGTATGTTTAGGGGTATTTTGGTAAAATTACATGATATATGTGATTTTTGCTCAATTTTATGGAGTTCATTGTGCTTAATGCTTTTTTTAAGTATGGGGTTTTTTATGAATTAAATTCAGGTGAGGCATGTTTTATGAATTAATCATAGTTTAATATGGACTTTTTACATATGACTTGGGAAATTTGTGTGTATTTGTCATTTTAATATGTTATTTATGTGGTATATGTTCAGCGTGTAAAGTTTTATGAGTTATATCCATTTATGCTTAAAATTTTTTTTTTATGTTTTTAGGGTTTAGAGGCATAACGGTCATTATGCATGAAAATTTATTTTGTTAGTATTTTAATATAATAAATATTTATTAAGGATGTTAGTATGTAATTTCATGATTTTCGGAGTGTGTTTGCTATTTTAATAGGATTTTAGAAGTTTTTGAGGATTTTAATGATATAATTATCTTTATATAAAATTTGAAGAATTTTATGGATATTTTCATACTCGAGATATTTTGAGATAGTTATAATTATTTTGATATATTTTATCAAAAGTGATCTTACCTTGAATAATGGCCCCTGTAAATAATGAGCTAACAATTTTAAATGTGAATATTATTTTTCGGTAATAAATAAATGGATATTTTTTAATATAAGATCATTGGTAAATTTATACAATTTCCATTAGTATAAATGGAATTGTTTTCCTAAAATTGGTGAATGGGCTTAATTTGGGGCGCTAAACAATAATATATCTAAAATTTGTTAATAATTCAAGTGTAAGATTGGGCTAAGGATTTAGGCAAGTGACATCAGGCTAGCCTCTAAGGTGAGGTTTGTAGTGTATGCATTCCCTATTTATTATGTGGTTGTGTTGCACTGGTAGCGCTCTAGTGAGACCCTTTTATTTTTATTCTATGAGTGACTTACATGTCTTATAGGGGTATTAATACTTAAAGATTAAGGTGTCCTAAAGGTTTCATTTACTACAGCTAATAGTGTTACAGGTGTTTCGTTTGTCATAGCCAGTAGTGTTATAGAAATTATGTTGGCAATATCTATTGAGTAATAGGTCACTTTAGATGCCATAGCCAATAATACTATAGGATATTGTGTTGGCCATGGTTGTTAGGTTATAGGTCACCATAGTGGCCATAATCATAATGTTATAAGTCATTGTAGTGACCATAGCTATGGAAAATATGTGTAACATTATGTTTTGGAAATGGGTAAATAAATATTAATAACTTTATATAAAAATAAGGAATATGTGAGATAAATGGGCTATGGAATTATCTATATTAGAAAATGAGTAAGTATAAGAAATGAATTGTATGATAACATAAATAAGGAAAAGAATAACTGATGAATTTTATTGTATAAGTATAAAATACCATAATCACCGTGTTCATATTCATTGAAGTGTTTATATGATATTTAGGGAATAGTTTTGAATGATATAAATAGTTATGATAGTGGTTTTTTTGTTCTTAAGCCTTAAGATTGATTTTGTATTTCTTATGTGTTTCATGTTACTATTTTTAGTAGATTATGTTACTTAGTACGTTTATTGTATTGTTGCTATGCTTTTTCTCTAGGTATTTGTGTATAGGATTAGATGTGGGAGTTTGCACTGGGACATGGATTGTGAGTGTGATTTGGGGAAGGACATAGACTAGTGTTATATGGGCATTGTTTTCGTTATGGCTATGTATCCAAGTTTAACTCAATTTATGTATTTTATGGATTAAATATGAAAATTATGATCAGTCTAACATGACGACGCCTAGGACCTTTTGTGATACCCCAAAAAATCTAAAACCTAGAATTTAATAAATAACCCTCATTAGGAATAATTTAAAATTTAAATTTATTTAATTTCATTATTTTGTGGATTTGTGAGTATATAAAAATGGATATGAATTTTTAATAAATTAAAATAAATATTTTATTATTTTATCATACTCCTTTTATTTAAATAAATTTTTAAACCAATATTTTACTAAAATTACCCTTTTAAACCAATATTAATTAAATTATAATATATTAAATTATTAAATTAATTTATCTATCAAAAATTATTTTATTTTACTTTTTCCCTTTTCCTTTTTCCTTTTCTTCTCCTTTTTCTTCCTTTTTCTTTTCCTCCTTTTTTCTTTCTCTTCCTTCCTTCTTCCTTCGGGTCGTCGGCCTCCTTCTCGCTCATGTTAGGCCACCGACCCACTCCCTTTCTTCCTCACGGTCCCCCTCACGTCCAGCCCGTCACACCATCTCCCCTCTTCTTCTTTTTTTCTTTTCCTTTCTTCCCCCCAGTTGGGCCAGCCCAACCCTTCCTCCTTTCCCTCTCCCTCATGCACACAGGGCCAGCCCGATCTCTTCTTTCCTTTCCTTGCCCTACCGGCCTGCAGCCCTTCCTCCCTTCTTCTTCCTTCTTCAACTGTTCTCTATGGCAGCCTGCAACTGCCGCCTATAACCGCCTGCCTTCCCCTACATCTCCGCCCTCTCTCTCCCTCTCTCCCCCATCCCTTTCCCTTCCATTTTTGATTCAAACATAACCCTCCCTCGCATGGCCTTTTCTTCCTTCTTCCTGCAACCTGCCACCCTACCAATCAACCTGCAACTCCCCCTGCCACCACCTAGCCAGCGCCTGCCTCCTCTCCTTTCCCTCTTCCTTTTCCTCTCCTTTTCTTCTTCTCTTCTACTTATTTTTTACCCTGTTTGAGCCCTCCTTCTCTCTCTATCGATCTCCCATTTCTCCCTTCTTCTCTTCCTTCCCTATTTTTGCTTCGCTACCTCCAACCACCGATGTTGTCGCTCAACCAACCACCACATCCACCTCCTGACACCCCCTACTACCTCCCTACACCACCAAGACACCACCACACGTCCCAGTAGCCACCTTTCTCCTCCCTTCTTTTTCGTTCCCCCTTCTCGGCCTCCACCCTACACCACTACCGTTTTCCACCCTCATTCCTCTTTTGCTGCCTCCAAAGCCACCAATCAACTCCCTAACACCTCCCCTACCACCACCTTGCCTCCCTTGGCCGAAACCCCCTACAGATCTCCCTTCTTCTCTTATTTCCCTTCCTTTTTCTCCTTCACCATCCTTGCATCCACCGTTCCCAGCCCTACAGCCTTTGCCTCCCTGAGACACCAAGCTTCAACCCACGACCACCACCTACACCCCTACTCCCTCCATGCATCCAGCCACCGCCCTAACTTCCCTCCATAAGCCCTCCACCTTACCCCTAAAACCCTAACCTGAGGCATCCCTTCCCTTCTCCCCACTTCTCCTCTTCGATCCCCTTCTTCCTTACCATCTTGCATGTAGCTCACGCTGCATGAGCAACATGAGTTTAATGCCTCTCCTTTGACATTTTGGCTAATCTTGTTGAGGTATAATAATGGTTAATATTATTATGTATTTGATTAAGTTTTTGATAAAATTTATTCTTTTTATTTTCTACTTTTAAAATGCTAAGTGTTGGTATTATTTTTAGGTATTGATTTTTGCTAAACAAAATTGAAGTCTTTAACTGGGGTACCGATAAGGTTTGATTATTGCTAGAAATAAGGTAACCATTATGCCCTACTAAAATATGTGGATATACGTATGCTAGTACATTAAGGTTTTTAATATATTTATATGCATAATGCATGTTGTTAAATATAATGTGATTAGTGGCATATGTTGGTTGATGAAAAGAAAAGTATGTTAATTTATGTGCCATGTGTAGAAATAATACTTAAGGAAGGAGCCTTGTTGTTAAGGATAATGTTAAATACATGTGTATGATATGATATGTTAATGTGGTCATTTGTTGCATAGATAATGTTAATATAATCCCTAGGGGCATTTTAGTAATTTTTTTGTATGAAGGTATGACCTAAATAAGTATGTAAAGTAAGTGATAATGAATATTCATAATAAGTGAAAATAGTTGGTGGTGTTGGATGATGTATATGGGCCATGTATATTAATATTTATGTGGTGAGGTTATTTTAGTAAAATTTGTATAATAAGGGAAAAATGGTAATTTAAAAGAGTAAAGAGGGTAAAATGGTAAGTGGATAAGGAGGAAATTTTAGTAATTTTACATAGAAAGCGAGATAACTTGGTAATTTTTGTGAGAAGAGGGTATTTTAGTAATTTGGCATAAAGGAAGGGTATTCTGGTAATTTTGTAAAGTAAAGGGGTAAAATGGTGATTTAATAAAGGAGAAGTGTATTTTGGTAATTTGGTATAAAGGAAGGGTATTATGGTAATTTTGTAAAGTAAAGGGGTAAAATGGTGATTTAATAAAAGAGAACGGTATTTTGATAATTTGGTATAAAGGAAAGGGTATGTTGGTAATTTTGTAAAGTAAAGGGGTAAAATAGTGATTTAATAAAAGAGAAGGATATTTTGGTAATTCGGCATAAAGGAAAGGGTGTGTTGGTAATTTTTTAAAGTAAAGGGGTAAATGGTGATTTAACAAAGGAGAAGGGTACTTTGATAATTTTGTAAGAAAAAGGGACAAAATGATAATTGTAATAATTAAGAAGGATAATTTGATAATTTAACCCACCAAAAGGGCAATTTGGTGATTTTAATAAGTAAGAAGGGTAATTTGGTAATTTAATCAACCAAAAGGACAATTTGGTGATTTTAATAAATAAGAAGGGCAATTTGATAACTTGACCAACCAAAAGGGCAACTTGGTAAATTTAATAAGTATGAAGGGTAATTTGATAATTTAACTAACCAAATAGGCAATCTAGTAAATGTAACAAGTATGAAGGGTGATTTTGTAACTTAATAAACCCGAGGGACAATTTGGCAATTTAAACAAGCATAAAGAGTTGTTCGGTAATTTAACCAACTAGAAGGGTAATTCGGTAACTCAACAAATATGAGGGGTAGAGTGGGTGATATAATAAGTATGGAGGATAATTGGGTAGTCTAACAAATGCAAGGGGTAATTTGGTAATTATGCAAACATGAAGGGTAATATGGTAATTTGGCAAATAAAAAGGAATGACTTGATAATTTTAAAAAGAAGGGATATTTTGGTAATTTTGTAAGGAGGATGAGGGTAAATCAAAAACTTGCATATAACCTGTCAGTGGATCAAATAAGTCTCCATAATCAGACATAAGTAACAGTGAATAATAAAATAAGGGGATTTGATAAATTAGTGAGTATTACAAAAATATGACATAACATAGGGTTGAATGGACAATTAAGGGTGTGACATGGTGTTTATCTCATATTTATGAAAGAGGTGTCTTAATCATTAATCATGCATGGTAATGTGTGTTGGATATGATATAAGGGCATGTTAGGGTTAAGTGTTCCATGATCCTTCGATGTAGACTAACAAACTCTAAAACCATATTATGATTATGATATGATAACCCTTTTGGCGTATGAATAAATGGAAATGAATCCTGAATTAGATTTGGATGATATAAGGATGGCCTTAGTGGTCTCTCTAGGTTAACATAGATAACTGTATGAATAAGGATTACTTAATAATAACATAAACAAATGGAAGTGAATGAGCATGTGGTTGTTGTGTTTCTCATGGTCACCTTAATTAAGACACTAATAATTAAAGTGGAAGACCTTGAGATCGCTACCCTAAAGATGTGGTTTAGCCAATGATTATTCTGGTATTTACTAGTGTGCCTTAATGCACCATCCAGGCCCTACATCTTACTCTATTTAGCTCTACGAACCTATTTAGGGGGTGTCCACACTTATTGATTAGGTGTCCTTATCGGTAGGGTACTATATGACCTCGTACACCAATCCGACCAAGGTATCTTTGTGTCCCTGGGTTGATGGTTAAAGGGTACTATGTAGCTTGTATGCACTAGTATAATCGGTGTACCTCTGCGTCACTGGGATCTTGATCTCCAAATCGAGTTAAATAAATAGACATGTTGTGTTAATTAAGCGGAAAGTACTGATCATGTAAAGTGATAGATCCTATGAGTCAGGGCCACACCGGTCCACTGGCGAATAATAGTGGCAAGGAGCCTTCTACCCTGTAGACCGATCCACTAGTGAATAATAGTGGCCAGGTCCCCTCTGCCCCTGATGAATATTCTAGTCCACTAGCTATAATAGTGGGTTTCCGCACTCATATGGATATAATTCGAGATATGACATGGAATGATATTCATTTAATGAATTAAGACAAAAAGAGTTACTATCATCCTCATGATCTATTGTTATAATATAAGTTTAGCCTTGGTGCCTGTCTCTCTCTCTCTCTCTCTCTCTCTCTCTCTCTCTCTCTCTCTCTCTCTCTCGGCATATGATGGAATTGCTAAGTATATGGATGTTGTGTTATGCATTTCTTATTGTATGTGGTGTTGCCTTGTGTATTAGTCCGTATGTTATCGTTTTTATATTGTTTATGTATAATGTGTTCCATGCGGGCCTTACCTTTCGGTTTGGTATAAAGGGTTGCTCAATACCATAGTATTGAAGGGTTCCATTTGTGGGCCTCTGCCTATTCATTGGGCAGTTTTGCTATTCAAGTGGGTATCGAGTAAGAGCGTAAGGGTTGTCAGGGAATGATTCAGCGTTTCTCTTTTACTTTTTCATTTCCTTGTTAAAATGATCTTTATTATTGTAACCACTAATAGTGGGTTTTATTCTTGTAAAAAGTTTAATGCGCTACTCTAATTTAAATAAAAGTCTGAATTTGTGCAATCGTGTTATGTTCCTTTTTAGCTTTAGCACTTGGTACTGAAATGGTAGGAAGAAACCGGTATCGTACTAAGTGTGGTGGTAACATCTCCAAAATTTATGGTTTTTTTGCTTCTGCTGCTTTTTAATTAAAACAAAACTTTTCAGCAGTAAATTTTCGGGTGATACAGCTTTACACATTTTGGGTAGCATAAGACTTCACAAAGAGTTTTTCCTCAATCTCAATCAACTCAACCCCCACATAGCAGCTTTGTGGGATTGTATCACTAATTAAAAAAAAATAAGACTTTTGAATTTCTTGTACAATCTTTTGAAATGAAGAAGCCTTTTTTTGTTTAATACTCAGTTAATATCTCAATTATTTCTAAAATGGATATTTCATTTAAAATATTTTTCTTATTCCGTAATACTTGATATTGATAATACAAAATAAGATAACAAAAATTTCCACCCATATTGCCCTCATACCAAATGAACCCTAAAAGTCTATATAATCCCATACTAAACCTTAATAATCAAAACCACTTTTTTTCTCCTCTTGTGTCGTGACTCATGATTTATATCTCCCACTAATTTTCTTCACATCTTCAACCAATTCATCAAGACTTTTAATTGATTCATCAAAATCTTCAACCATCTCCAAGATTATACATTCAAGATCCAATATTTCTTCTTCCTCTTCTCTATTTAAGTTCACAAAATAATTCTTCTCTCAATATCATCAAATCCTAAAGTTATTTTGGTGTCATAGGATCATTCTTTATGCTTCAATACCTTATATTCTATATATAAGAATTTTACATAAGTTGACATTATATATACATATATATATGTTTGTGTGTGTGTGTGTGTAATATGATGTTTATAAAGTATTGATTTTTATTCATGATACAAGTTTATACCTTCTTATGACTATATTTTATGCATCATGATATGTAATATAATTAGCCTAAGAAAAAATTATTTTATGTTAAATTTTTAATAGTTGCAATCTAGCTACAACTTTGCACTATTTTGCAAAAATCATACTGAATTTAATAAGATTTTTACCCATCATATAATATATCAAATCAAAGCCTTGCAAGTCTAGTTTTTTTTTTAAAAAAAAAGGTTTTAACTTTAGGTTAAGTAATGAAAATAGATGGGGTTATAGTAAGGATTGGTCTAATATGAAAATTTAGTATAACTTACTAAATTGAATTTATAGCCTTTTATGTCGATTTTGACCAATTCTTGAGTTTTGATAATTATGTTGACAATATGTATTCATATTTTACTAAGGTTAACTAAGCTTGATGTTTTAATATACATGTAGTTTAGATATTTTGATTAAAGATGTGAGTTGGATTTGTCAAGTTTTTTATTCTAATTGGACCTTTCTATTTTTGTAATCTTACCTTTTTGGAGAGTTTTCTTTTTAGGAAAGTTTTTATGTTTCTAAAATTGTTAATAAAGGAAATAAAGTTGATGAATAATAGTTTCTTATGTGCATTATGTGATCACCTTAATAAGACATTAATACTTTAAGTGGAACAAGTAGAATTTAGGTCCTTCAGGGTTGATCTCCTAAAGTTTGGGACTGACAATTACCTTTTCTTTTTCTTGATGGATATCTATTGCTTATTTGTTGGTTTTGATTGGTTAAGGCTTCTCATTTGCTTAATAGACTTCTTTAGGCTCTATTAAGAGGTGTGCACACTTAAGGATACGATAAGTGAGGTATTAGGCCTTCAAACTTTTTTTTATCCCCTCAAACTATGTCTTCTAGGATAACTCATGTGTCATTTCTAATTCTCTTTTATTTGGTGTTAGGTCTTTGGACTTTGATTTACTAGGTGACTCTCTAGTTGGTTTCCCACTTAAATAATCTTATCTCATGATTACATAAATCATAGATAAACATTTGAATATTTTTTTCATTTGTTTTCCCTATGTGATAGTGTGTGTGTGTGTGTGTATTGATATATATATACTTCTATATATATCATTCCTTTATACTTAAGTGTTACTTAGTTGTTCCCCTAGTTAACTTGTTACATGCTTTAAATATGGTTGTGTGTATCCATGATGTACATGATGGGTGGATAACCTGGCACAGATTGAATATGAACCTTCTCAAGGTATATATGGTATTCATGGTAGGGAAGAGTGAAAGTAATGGTCCCTTTTTAGAGTCTTATTTATTGCTAATGAGTACTTTTATAGATTATGGTTGTATTAAAAGTTTCGTTTCTATTTTATATTCAATTGTTTTTGTTGAGTTTATTAGACATTAATATTTTCTTTTGGACTAATTTAATAATAAATTTTGGTATAATTTAGTATTTTAATTAGCCTTAGCATCTAGTAAGAGTGGGATAATAGTATTTACTTATACTAGGTGTGGTGGTAATACCCTGGATATTAGTTCTAACTTTTGTATTTTTTCTTATTTTGAATTTATTTCAATTTTGAAAAATCAATGGTGTTACACCCACTCCCTCCTTCACTTCCTTAATTGTTGTACTTTACCTTGTCTTCCCCCATCGTTTCAACATTTAACCTAGTTTTGTTTTCACTTAACTAATGTGTAACTCTTCCCTTCTTCTCTTGCATGTCATTTCTTCCTCCTCTATGTTTACTTTCTTTTCTTTATTTAGTTACATGGTCACTTGATCCCAGTTCCACTTATTTTGTTTTGTTTGTTACCAAAGGAGTTTTGGGATGGTGATAATAGTTGATCGCGAAAGCGCTTGTTTGTTTTATTTTTTAATTGTAGTGGTTACAAAGGTGTTGGTTTGTGGAATCAAATGACATATTTGCTGAGGTATCAGGCTTTCATTTTGAATGCTAGATGCGGTTTGGGTCGTTATCATATGATGTGGCTTTGATTGGGGAATTCTATGCAAAGGTGTTTGATTAGGGTTTTCTATGTAAAGCTAGTCATTTAGAGTGGTTGGTAACTATGTTGGTTGTTTGTTGTACAATTAAAGTGGTGTTGAGGTTTAGGCCTTAGTCTTATGGATTGACAATTATGTTTTTGTCTTTGTTTTATGTCTCTTATCATAGTGTTCAATTTAGAAGATATAATAAACTATGTAAATTTTTATTTGAAAGGAGTTTATTGTTGGCATTAACAAAGGTGCTCACTAAGGTGTTTGTTTTAAGTTTTTTTATCAAGGTATTCATGAAAGTGTTTAATTGGGGCATTCATGAAGTTATTTAATTGGGGGTTGTCTAAGGTTTTTGTTGTGAGTTTTTTTATAAGGTTATTCATGAAGATGTTTGATTAGGGTCATTTGAGGTGCTCACTAAAGTGTTCATTTTAAGTTTGCAACAAGGGTATTCATGAAGGTGTTCGATTAGGGTATTCATGAAGGTGTTCGATGGGGGTTAACTAAGGTGCTTGTTTTGAGTTTTTGAAAGGGGTGCTCGTGAAGTTGTTGATTAGGGATCATCTGAGGTGATTGCTAAGGTATTTGAATTTCTACGGGATGCTCAATAAAAAGCACAACTCAATTTCAACATTTTGAATCTAGGTGTACAAGATTTTATGGTTTTATTTTTTCCATGGTTGGATGTGGTGTTTGTTAGCAAATTGTTTCCCTTGGTTGTGGAATTTTTTAAGTCATGCCATAATTCAATTTGGCATTGTCAAAATTAGAGGTGTTCGATGTCACTTTGTTTAGAAAATGTGGTTCTCTTTAGGTGTTGAAATTTCAAATTTGATAGGGCTAATATATCTTAGATTAATAACCCTAAGAAGGTGTGTGGTGTGATTAATTTAGAGCTTATCTTCTTCTACAATTTAGTATAAGGAGGATGATGCATTTCATTTGGATAGATGGACTATGTGGTTTTTATCTTATGAGACATTACCCTAAAATGTGTTGTTTGACTTTGGGCTTGGGGTTGTTTTTTATGTGTTTCTTTTTATTTTGGTTACATGGTAGGTTTTGTTTCTAGTTTTTTACTATGATTTTCCTCACTTTAATAGGTTTGGGTGTAACACCCCAAAAGTTATTAGTGAAAATTTTCATTTAGTGGAAGTATAATAATAAGGTAAATGTTACCGTTATACTCAATATAATTTTGGCTTACCATACTGTCCTTATATCGAATACAATGCAAAAATAATTAGAACTTAAAACAAGTTAAACATAGAACGATAAGCTTTTATAAAACTTAAATAAAAGTTTGGAGATTAACTCCGAGTATAATAATATAAAAATATAACAAAAAAGGGATCCACTGGAATTAAGAGTCCAAATAGGTATTTGGATGATAGAAAAAATATAATATGATTATGCATCCAGCCCCAAAGAAAATATAATCACTCTTCCATATGAAAGGCATCATAAGTAGGGAAATAATCTAAGAAATCATCGGTGTCCTACAAAATGAATTTAGAGTCATATCTTCGTGGGAATGAGCAACACCCAAGATAAGGATTATTAGTACGCTACATACTAATTAAGGTAACAATAAAATCATACAAAGATGGCATGCATAATAATTAATGCCAAATGAAAAGATGAATTATACATAAAAATCATATCATGAGATGACTCAAGAGAGGAACCGAAATAGTTCCATACTAGGTATACTTATATCCTTTTCTTTATTAGGTTGAGCTTGGGGATGCCCACTATTTGTAACCGATGGAATGGTATCAACACTATACAACCCCAGATCAGAAAGCTCCTAGCCACTATTCTTTTATGATGGAACAGACTAGTACAACCCCAGGGGTATAATGCTCCCAACTGCTATTCTAGTTCGATGGGAGTTAGTACAACCAGTTTTGACGCATATGATCTTTTACTTTAAATATAAATGTCTTATTATACTACTGATTATTTAATTTCAACATGAAAATATAGATATAAACATGCATGATACATAATCCAGAATTAATATAGTCATGCGAGACACATAAGACACAACCACATGATGATTAGGACATCAACCAAGAAAAAAGGCCACGATTCCCTGAAGAAACCCTATGTTCACAAGATGAGCCTAAATTTCCCCATAAAACTCTTGTCATCACCAAATTTAGTAATCCATCCTAAAATAATATTACTAACATCGTATCCAAAAATCAAGGTCTAATTCTAACATTTTACACATGCAATATACCTCTAAGGTTATTGTTCACCATTTAAGTCATTTTCTCATTTTATTATACTTATAATTTTCATAATTACCCTAAATATTTCAAGTATCATGATTAGAATATCTTAATTCCATTCACATATTAGAATCACCAAAATTCCATAATTAACTCGTATTGATCAAAATACTCTCATTTTATCGAAAGCCTCAAATCTTATTATAGATAACTTGTGTCTTATTCAACCATCAATAAATCATATTACTTATGAAATAGTTGATAAAACCCTAAAATATTATCATGCCATAATTACTCTTTATATTATCATCAAATGACCAAAATGCCCTTACAATAGCTACAATACCCAAAATTCCACAAAAACTTTGTAAGTTCGATGTCATTAACTTACGACCCTTAATTTATTGTATCCTTACAAAATTAACCAAATTCATTACCCATGTTCTATACTCTATCAAAACCATAGGTCATATTACCACAATTGAGGTTTCAAGATAAAACCTATCACATAAATACCATATAAGCTCATGCTTTCACGACATACCCACATTTCCATACCGCATTACAATATTATCATAACATGATCTTGACACATTATTTAAGAGATATGATAGCACCAAACATTATATTATAAAAAAAATACACATAGTATTTAAAAATCCCTACCTATGACATGTATCCTTACCAAACAACATCGATCTCTAACCATAAATAGTATTAACACACCTCCTATGAGACCAGAGGAAAATTACCTAAAAACCAAGATTAATACACTATTAGAACTTAGGAAAATAACCCTGGAAAAATTAAGGCAAAGGAGGATGGAATACGCAATACCCCAAAAATCATAGTTGAATTTTTTTTTATCTCTAAAAATCATATACCACAAGAAGGGGTATTACCGTCATGATCAGTATAATTTTGGCCCTCAGCCATCCTCATACCAACCACAAGGCTAATAGGATAAACTCAACCAAAATACCACAGCAAGAAACATTTTATAACACAAAAGAGTTAAACGTTGACATAAGAAAATACTAAGAACAAAGGACATAAGAGAGTCAAATGTCAGTACAGGGAGGTACTAGAGATACATAACATAGCTTCACTAATGGAAACATAAGTTGATACTAGTAGGGAAAAAAGTCTAGAATGCACTATCTCCGACCCCAACCCTAGAATACCATGGCATCACTCCTCCTCGACCAAGTCATCATATATAGTAAATTTCTCTATAGCATCATCACATGCCTCCACAAAATCAGGAGGGGCCACTACTCATAGGAATGAGCAACACCCATAAAAGGGGTGATCAGTACGATACGTACTAATAAAGGTAACAATATAGTTAAGTTAGAGTATAACAAATGCATGATACAGATATGATGCACACAACAGATTATGATAGATCATTTTCCCCTGTCAGGGCTTAAAGCCATTAGGGTAGCATTTAAACATCTCTCAAATTATATTCACGTGGGTTCAAGGACCCCACTATTCTCACCGATGAACCGGTCACTATATAATCCAAGGCAGCATGCTTCTAACCATTATTATGACAGATGGACCAGTAAATGTAATACAACCCATGGCAGAATACTCTTAATCACTATTATAACCAATAGAGCAGTAGAAATAGTACAATCTAGGACAGAACGCTCCTAACCACTATTATAATTGGTGGACCAGTGCATAACCTACTCATGGTCCCGACCCACGTGGTGTTCCACTGTAAGTAATTAATGTATTTTTCATATATTTTCATCATCCAAGGGTTTTATTATTTGATCTTGGTACCCCCATTATTCTCACTAGTGGATAGGTAACTAGAAAATATAGGGCAGGATACTTCTGACCACTATTATAATCGGTGGACAGGTAAGCCTCATACAATCTGGGCTAAATGCTACTAACCAACTAGTACATATGAACATATGGGGCCGACTCAATGATCTTTCACTTTAAGTAATTATTGTCTTATTCATGTCTTAATCATCCATGTGTCACATCCTCACCCACACAATGACCATATGAGACTCTTGACCTACTACCGCCCCGACCAACCCTAACATCATGGAAATCCTAATTCCCTAAACCGAGGCATCCTTGCTTCCTAATGATCCCTTGGGCCCCCAAAATTAGCCACCAACCCACATATGCCATTAGAACCTTATTGCTCATGAGTCATAGCCCACTTCCCTTTTTCCCTCGCTTATGATAACCATAGTCCTCTAGGGTTACCCCCTTGAAACCCTAATTTTGGCCTACACAACCTCTCCTCCACTTCTTATTTATCCCTAAGCTCCCATGATCAAGTACAAGTTAACATGCCCATCCCTACTCCAAATTCTTGCAGCCCAACTCCCTCGGCTGCTTCCTACGATAATGACCTATTCTTAGGGTTGACCCCTGAAGCCTTGATTTTTCCCACACACACTTCCTCATCTTCCCACATACCAAAAGCTCCCCCATGTCCACCAGCTACCCACAAAACCCTCATTATACCCATAATCCCTTCTCCACAACTCTCCTTTCCTTAGTCACCCCTAGATAAGGTTTTACCAGGTTAAACTTACCCCTATGCAGGGTCCACTCTTCTCATGCAAATTTTGACCCTAATCCCCCTCTCATCATTACCCTTCTTATTACTTCACATTTTTTCTAAGGAATATTTAAAATAATTTTCTCTTAAAATTTTCCTTATACTATCCCTAACTATTTTGTTACAATTTGCCTTGGCCACCAAACCCTACCTAGGCCTCCCAAGCTTAAGTATACCATTTCTAAATGATAAAAAAGACATGCATTATCACATAATAGAGCTTTAAAACCACATATATAACCAAGCAATCAAGATCATACATACTCTTACCTTAGGTCCTTATAAGCCAAGCTGCACAACAATCTTAGAACATATATACACACACACATTTCATGCAGGTATATACTTATTCTACAACCAAAGCACATAAGACCAAACCCTAGATATATCCATATCATTACCTAAATGGCACCGGTATTGAAGCAATGAGATCCTATGCCTCCTCATTAGTGATTACCAGTTTAGTACCTAAAATGAAAATACCTAACTTAGGCTAATTTACTCCTTTTCTACCTTTTTTTCCCTATTTTCTTGATTAAAATAATAAGGATAATGGTAATAATAGTAACTAATAAAGTAAAAGGCTTAAAAATAAGTAAGGAGGGGAGAAATATGACCAGGATGAGCAAGATGAGGTGAGAGTAGCATGGCAACGGTCACGACAGCAACGGTGGCTGCTCAAGGAGAGGGTCATTGGGGTTGGAAAAAAGAGTGGGGTAGGGCTTCTTGGGGTTGTGGAGGTGCTAGCACAGGGTGGCTAGTGGGAGAGGCAGCGATTTTACAACCGTAGTAGCAATTCTTATAGCGACACACTAGAGAGGAAAGGAGGAGGTGGAGGAGGATAAAAGGGTGATGGAGAGGGCTTATTTCATGGGAAACGTGCCTGTGCAAGAGGGGAAGTGTAAGGAGAGAGGAATGGATCGGTGGTGGCGGCGGCATGAGTTGGCACTGGTGGTGCGGGGTGGTGTAGCGGCAACTCGAACTACCTATTTTTCACGCTCAAGGAGAGGAAAGGAAAGGAAAAAAGGGAAAGCAAGGGGCTCAGTGGGCACATGGAGTTTTAGGGAAGGGAAAGGAGGGGAGCTAAGGTGGCAGTGTGGCCTAGTGGTGGCGAAAGGTAGGGTGGGGAAGGTTGGCAAGGGGTTTCAGGGCAGAAAAGAGAGGAGAAGGAGAGCGGGGGTTTATAGGCGACAAGAGGGAGATAAGGATAAGGGAAGGAAGCAGACAAGGGGATCGGTCACTAGAGGCCGGTAATGGCAAGGAAGGACGGTATAGGCAGGTGTAGGGGGAGAGTTGCAAGCGGCAGGGTGCAGGGGCAGAGGAAACTATCTAGGGGCATGCCAGCGTGCATATCCTACATGGATGAAAAGGGAAGGGGAGAGGGGAGTGGATAGGAGGCTGCGAAAATGGCAGCGGGGGAGGGGGTGTAAGCGCGAGGTAGGGGATGGGGTAGAAAGGGGAAAGGAGGAAAAAGAGGGGAAGAGGAAAGGGAAAGAGGGGGTGGCTTCTCTAGGCCATCGCCTATGGGGGGAGAAGAAAAAGAGAAGGGCCCTTAGGCCGGTCAGGGAAGGAGAAGAAGAGGGTGTGGTGCGTGAGGCACTGGTCCTATTGGATCGTAGTCTAGACAATAAAGAAGGAAGGAAAAGGAAAAGAAAGAAAAAGGAAAGAAAAGAAAAGAAAGGAAAAAAGGAAAAGAAAAGGGGGAAATAAAAAGGAAAAAGAAAAGAGAGATGGTAGTGTGTAGACCTGGCAATCGGGCGGGTCGGGTCACTGTCGGATCGGGTAATATGATAATTGGGTCATATCGATTTCGGATAATTTCGGATCATTTTGTCGGGTCGGGCTGGGTCGGGTTTGATTCGGATCAACTCAGTATCGGATAATCTCGGGTCATTCTAAGCTCTCGGGTCGGGTCTGGTTGAGATCGGATGGACTCAGATTCGGGTAAATTTGGGTTGTTCTAATTTCAGTTCGGGTTCGGATAGGGCTCGGTTGAGTTTGAATTATTATATTTTCGAGTCGAATTTAGATTGGATTTAGGTCATTTCATATTTGAGTCATGCTTGTGTCATTTTCTTTCTTTCTTTTTATTCCAAGATATTATTAAAAGCTAATTATTTTGAGATCATTTATTTTAATTTATCTTATTCAATTAAAAGTAATTATTATATTAATTATTTTGGGGCCTTAGAATTTTTTGTCATTATTTTATCTTTGGAGATGTATCTAACGTTTCAAATTTAAATGTTTTAAAATCGTATCACTTTTCATTTTATGTTAAGGTATAACTTATAATTCAACTCCATTATTAGCTTGGTCATATTGAGTTCGAGTATTATTTTAAGTTTATATTATATTTATATCTTATACACTTCTTACATGATATTAACTTATAATAGTCATTGATAATTGATAACAAATGAAGACTTCTAAGGTTGTACTTCTCATATTATTTTTAAAAGAGTCATCATCATCATAATAATAATAATAATAATAATAATAATAATAATAATAATAATCAATTATGGCAAAAATAATAATATCAACATATTAGTTTTTTTTATTATATATTTTGATTAGATCCTATCAAGCTAAATAAGATAAAAATTAGATAAAGTAAGTAATAATGACTATTATTGACAAAAGACCAACTAATATTAACTTCTTACTATTTAACACTGTTGATGTAATAAAAAATATTAATCTTCAATTTTTATAATGAATAACTAACATTCTCATTCTAGATTTTTCCTACTTTCCTATAATGTTGTAGGTGCTCTATTGCAAGGTATGGCCGTATAGATACTAGCATAATGGAAGTAAACTAATATTTAGATGGCATAGTAGAGTTTTTCTTTTTTTCTCTACTTTTATTTCTATTGGTATCAATGGATATTGTATTTGTATATACATAAGTGATATAAATTTTATGAAAGTATAATGTTCCTAGATTTTGATGTAAGTGCTAGTATGGATTAGTTGCACATCTATATTATTTCATGTTTTATGAAATTTTAAAAATTCTAAGTTATGGATTAATATTAATTTTTGGGTAGTACCAAGTTGAATCTTTATAGATTTATAATTTTTCGGATAATATCAGATTTTGGATAAATAATGGATCGGGTCGGGTCATTTCGGATTTATAGTTTTTCGGGTTATATCGGGTTTCGGGTGAATAGCGGGTCGGGTCGGATTTATTTCGGGCTTATGATTTCTCGGGTTATATCGGATATCGGATATGTATCGGATCGGGTCGGATAGGTTTCGGGCTTTTAATTACTCGGATAAAATCGGATCGGATTTCCGGCGGATCGAGTCGGTATTCGTCGGATTTTTCGGGTCGGGTCAACTTTTGCCGGCTCTAGTAGTGTGTTTTTAATTTTATGGGATTTATAGGTAATAAAGAAAATAATTAATATAATTAACATGAATTAAAAATTGCCATAATTTATCTATAAAACATTTTAGGTTAGATAATTAAAATAACCTCCAAATAAAAATATTAATTTATCACATTTTGTTATCATAATTGGAATTATTATTTTTATTATAAAGTGCACATATATTTTAGATTTATTCAATATCTCATTATTCTATCATCTACTCTTATAAAATTTGAGTTATTACAAAATATGAGCAAAAACGGAAGCT
This sequence comes from Tamarix chinensis, assembly GCA_030549775.1. NCBI lineage: Eukaryota > Viridiplantae > Streptophyta > Magnoliopsida > Caryophyllales > Tamaricaceae > Tamarix > Tamarix chinensis. The sequence goes on from CM060175.1 coordinate 96,460,450, forward strand.
ACCGAAGCTTGGTGCAAATGGAGTTAGTTGTATTAGAAAGTCATATAACAAGGGGTGTGGCTATGTGAGTGGTTGACACAAATAGGGGTGGTCGCATAGGTTTTTGGCACAAATAAGGGTGTTTGCATGGGTGGTTGGTGTAAGAGGGGTTAGCTTGCATGAATTAGTAGTGTAAGTGTGGGGTAACTTGGGTGAGGTTGGAGTTGTTGGAGAATAAAGTTGGATAATGGTTGAAGTCCACGTGAGGGATGGACACAACTAGGGGTTATTGCATTATGGGTTGATGCAGCTAAGGTGAGGTTGTGTTGGGTAGCGACATAGGTAAGGGTATGGTTGTATAGGGTTTTATAAGTTACACAAATTCTCTACACAGTAATGGAGGACAACGGCCAAACGAAGCACAGAGAAGTTGAGTGAAGGAAGAGAAGGAGTATTGGGTGATTGTGGAGAGGAAATAAATGAAGTGATAAGAGAGAGAGAGAGAGAGAGAAGGGAATTTATGGTGGTAGATGACATGCGAATGGATGGCATGAGAAGGATGAGAGGTAAGGCATGGAATGGTGGTGTAGTCTAGTGCAGGTCAACAAGGCATGGTAATGGATGGTGTGAAGGTTACTTGACTAAGGTTGGGAGATGATGGAGGAGTGAAGGCTTGGTAATAGTTGGGATAATTGGGAAAGTTTGGTTCGTTCAACCAAACTTAGCACAACTCGGTTGGTGGGGAAGGCAGTCACACAGGAGAAGAAGAGAATAAGCAAAGGAAAGACAAGAAGAAAATGGAAAATTCAATGAAAAAGGAGAAAAGGTTTAAGATTAGGATTAGAGTTTGGTTAAAAAAAATATAGGATTAAGGAATTAGGCAGATCAAAATACTAGTTATTTGGAATTAATATTAGATTAAATTTGGGGTATTATATTAGGCGTTTTTACTTTAATAGGTGTGGGATGCTCTTTTATCACATGCTTATGTATCATGTTTATTGTTTGTATGAATTTGTGCCTAAACTTAAAAAAAAAATGAAAGCCATTTGCAAAACTAAACTCATTATGCAAACATCAATTCAACTGCTTTCCACCTAAAGGCACTCAGATGAACAATGAGAAAAATTAAGGCTTCAAAAAAAGCCAGAAAAGAGGGGAATAAAAATGAAGAAATTTGATTAGAGTGGCTAGAGATAGGAACTGAAGAACGAGGGTGGTCAGAAAAGGTAGGAAGGAATTGGAAGAGGTTAGAGAGAAGAGACAAAAGGATAGAGTCAGTCTAATGGTAGGCAAAAAGACAAGGGTGAGTGGGGATTAGAGAGAGAGGTCATCTCCTCTCTCTACCCACGTCCTTTATTAATTAGTATCATACCAATTGCAAGTTGTCTACCCTTTACATGAAAAGCGCAATTAATCGGGTTTCTATATTCATATATTTGGAAATTTAATTTCTTTCAACCAAAGAACTTTGGATCAAAGCCATTTTTGGAGCCTAGAGGCTAGAGATAGCCGATAAAAAATATGACCAACTGAACCCCAAGCAAGGACGTCAACAATGTCAAATTCCACGGGAACATTAGACTTTGATAGAGTAACATACTTCTTTAGCCTGAAAGCCTTTGAATATAAAGTTATTCATATCATATGCTTCGACAATCCTTGCTTTTCTCTCTCTGAAAGTTGAAAATCACTAACCTTCCCAAGAGCAAAGACAATTTGGTGTAGAAGCTTTTTACAAGTTTCTAATTCTATGAATGAACAATGATGTTATTCTCCCCCCTCTTTCCTCTAGAAGGAGGGTGATAAGGTTTTAATGAGGAAGAAGGAGAGTTGATTAGCAGGTTTGTTTCACGGACATACCCTAGGAACCTTGGGGTGGAGAATGAAGTTGATGCCACCACCGTGGTTACTCCTTTCATTTGTTTCCCTCACCTTCATTACTTCCTATCTATATTAAAATTTGAAAAATAGTCTTTGATGTCTAATCACTTGAAGTACACATGCAAAGCATTTAGGATGTTTGTACAGAGCGAATATGCTACTCAAATAGGATAACCAATAAGATTGCTAAGACAAGAGCCACATTAACAAGATTCTAAATACTTGTTCCTCTTCCTTCTTTACGGATATATCAGCCTTTGGTCTAAGTCGATTGTTAGGTAACAAAAAAGATAGATTTAAACATGAAATAAAAAATAGTTCTAGGGAGAATACCTAAAAAATTTCAAGGTCATACATCATCCCGGCATTTTTTTGGAATCTTTCAAAAATATTTGTTATAAGCTCCTCAAACAAGCTGTACACAAAATCTATAAAGAATACTACATTCACCTAACCTCCTAATATACTCGAAATTGAATATTGCTTATCTGTTTCATGTGGAGTCCCAAAATCATGATCCCAATCACAAATAAAAAATTATTCACGTCTATAACATATTGACAGTCCAATACAGGTGAAACCAATATCAATTTCAACCTTTTGATTCATTGCTGCCTAAGAAGCTTCAACATACTATTATCCATGGAAATATCTAATCAACTTTAATTACTTTAGCCGCCTCTAGTCACGTTTTTTCTTTCTTTGACGCCAACCTTTAGTCTAAATTTGATTTAAGAAAAATAAAAAGAAAAGGAAACAAGATAAATTGGTTTTCTTTTCCTTATTTGGTTTTTGGAAAAATTTTATAAAAAATATAATTCATGGAAAGTATTTTGGGTGTTTGGTTTTATAGAAAGAAAATTTTAAGAAAAATTGATTATTATTATTATTATTATTATTATTATTATTATGTAATAATCTTATATATTTAATAAAAATTAAAAGATTATATTAATACATGAAAAACTCCATAAATTTTTTAAAAAATCATAAAAACTCCACAAACTCAATAATAATGTCAAAAAAATTAGAAACATTCTAAATTATAACATATATAACTTACAATATTTCTAAAAAAATATAAAAATATACAAAATATTTCATTTTCCTTCCATTTCAAACATGACACAACAAATAGAAAAGAAGAAAAAAAATCATGGCTCATTATTAGTGCACCCATTAGTTCTATTAAATATCAATAACCTTCAAAATACCCTAATAATAAGAGATAAATTAAATAAATATATAATAAAAACCATTTATTTTACTCTGCACCTCTAGGCACCAATGTCAAAATTTAGAGATCAAGGCTTATGTTGACCATCAAGGCTTCCAAATATTTGTATATCAAGATCCTAAAATAGAAGAAAAGAAATAGCAGAGGAAATAGATGATTCATAGTTATTAACCATTAATTCAATAGGCCAAAGCGATACACTAAGAGCATCGAAAATGTCGGAACCAAACTCTAAGCACAACTATATAGATCTATCCTTGAGTGGAAGACCAAGAAATATTTGAGCAGAATTGATATTTGATACAAGTTTGGTATAAATTTTCATCAAATGAACTTTCTTCTTTAGGGTCTTGATTCGGTTCTTTATATGGCCAACCAAGTTGCATCAACTTCTACCATTTGGGTAGATGGGGAACGATTGATGCTTTATAATTTATCTCCGTCAAAAGATCAATAAAATACCAAATGTATAGATCGGGATTACCAAGGAGATCTCGTTGATGATCCAGTTTGTTATGGGAATACAGAGTAAGACGAAACCAAAAAAAAAATGTTTAGGCGTATGTAGGTAACAACAAATAAGGTGAAATCAAAGGAGAATAAGATAGCCATGACCCACAATAAGAGAAAATGCACATGATGAGAATTCAAATGATAAAAAGGTGAAACTAGAATCCAACCCTTTTCCAATTGATCTTGAACTAGTTGGACAAGAGGTGTAGTTTGACTATTAATGGCCATTATGAGCTAGACTGTCATGGAATGAGGGATGGTTCGTCTATCAACACACTCCATAGATTATCTATGGAGTATAAACCCCGCTACATTTTTTTTTAATGTGAAACTAAACTAAGTAGTAGTGCTAAAATGAATCAACCTCGTGACCTACATCAAAATACCATAACTTAGAGGATATGGGGAGCTTAATAAATAAGAACACTTATAAAAGTTTCTATGATCAACTTTCTATAGGGAGCTAACCAAGTACACATGCAGCCTACACCACTAAAGATAAATTGGTATTGCTTGTATCATTGTATTTTATAAACACCCTACTAGTTATTGGTTAGGTCATAGATATGTATGGAGAGAAGATAATATCTAGCAGAAATGTAAGCTACATTTAGCAGTTAACTTACGAATGTACACAATTACAGAGGTCATTAACATTGAGTCTCAAATTTCTAGGATTCATAAAATAATAATATTTAGTGATTAAGAAAATGAGTGGCCAATCATATCCAATCATATTTAGGCATCGTACTAAAAACTTAATCAAGAATGGCTAAACACCAAATGTTCCACTATTAATTTCCTCTAATTTTCCGACAGCCAAGAGTAGAGTAGACAATAGTACAAGCTTTATAATAACACTAAATAGAATATTTCTTCACTCAAATGGTAGCTTCCATACATTTATTCACTTATAACAATGCAACATACTACACTACGATTGGAAAAGGAAGAGAGATAAGAGAATGAAAAGTAGGGTTACATCAATTAGTTTCTAAAGATGATCTAAACAAAATTGTTCAAATCAAGAGGGAAAAATGTAGACAGTATCTATGAAGATATAGTCAATAAGATGATGAATGTATAGAAAAATGCAACTTCAAACTCCAAACTCTAGCTTATGAATGAGTTATTTACAGATTCGGCTGAGTGTTTTGGAGGAACCAAGAGATGGAAACTGCAAAAGAATAAAGGCAGTTGATGAAGATTAAAGGAGTCAACAAAGAAGTAGTTAGATTTGAAGAAGATGATGGTGAGCCAAAGAACAGAGTAAATGAGAGCAAAAAATATATCAGACAATCTCTCAACAAAATTTCTTAACAAGCTTCCTTAGTTTCTTTGCATATGGGACCAGAAAATATTGTTATATAATTTGACTCCCATTTTTACTCGTTTTCTTTTCTTTTAAAGGTTATTCAGAGTTACTTTTTAAAAGTAATTATTTATTTTATAAACTTTTTAAACTAAAAATTTTTTAAATAAATAATTATTATGAAAAACTATTTTTTATTAACACCTCCAAATATGAGCTTAATCTTCTGAGCAACCAAATGGTTGGAAATCATTTTCTTTCCTTGCCTCACAATTTTCTTGAATACAAATGCAGCCTCACTTTTAACCAATCAAGGCAAACTTTTAATAATTCTAATAAATAATACTTACCTCTATAGTTAAAACCATCCCCAAAATGGTGACAAACATGGAAAGTAGGACTAGTAATTCGTGAGTTATGAAAGAAACAATGATTCGACGGAAAAAGGAAAATAGAAACTCCAACAACATTGTCTATTATCCCTTACTGAGATGCCAAATTCATTCATGGTTTCTCAACGACGTTTCGCCCCACCCCGCCCCGCCCACATAAACGCTACCTAACCTTCCTCTGTACATTCACTCCCATTAAAAAATTTCTAAAAAAGAACACCCTCCCAACACTGACATCACAATGACTGAAGCACAACAGTCGCAGTATCATTTACATCCAACTTCTCTCAAATACTAAATTGTACACAGCTAGGCCATTCAAGCTGGGTGCGCCGCCACCGCCTACTAGGTTTCAACTGTATATTTGCAAGTTGCGACAATCAAGAGAACTCCGGTTCTTCACATTAACGCGTCCAAGTATGAATAGGTCCTTCGACGACCATATTCCAGCAAGCTGCCATATGTCCTGTCCCATACTCCTATGAAGAGCGACTCCGTGTCAGGACTGTATGAAATGCCAGAAATTTCACCGAAGAAGTCGATTTCCTGCTCCTCTTCATAGCCATTCTTCACATCAAATACATGAACAAAATCTGCAGGCTCTGCCATTGCCATGAACCGACCATCGGATGAATAGCGGATGGATCGAATTGCACCCAGGTTACCCTTCAAAACAGCTACAGCCTTGGACAAGTTACGCACATCCCAAACTCTACAAGTCTTATCCTGATTTCCGGTTGCAAATGTGCGCCCATCAGGATGCCATGCCGATGCAAATGAGAAATCCAGATGGCCACGCAGCGCCGATATTGTCTGGAAATTAAGATCCAAAGTCAGTATTTCTCCTCAAAGGCATCCAAATTCCATAACAATTAACTAAAAGAGAGCAATAAACCTGGGGAAAAAACCACACAAACACAACTACTAAACTCGTACCTTTGCATTTCTAGAGTCAACCAACATGCCATCTGGGTCATCTCCAACAATTGCAAGCATCTTACTGTCGGGACTCAAGGACGTATGCTGCAAGCAAATGCATCCGATCAGAACATATTCATTTGTTCAATCCTCAGCCAAAAGAAATATATTCTCTACTAAGGGAGTAACAAAGATGTGCTAGGAAGAAAAATTATTTGTTACATCTATTACAATCTATAATTGCTAGATACAGATAATTGTTGTACTAATACAAAGCTGATAAGACGAGTTTAGGGACCCATCTGTCCCAATACAGAATTGATTCGTTTGCAAATATGAGAGTTAAAGTTAATCAAGGAATACTCCATAAAAAATATACCTCAAGTCCTCATCTGACTCAAAAATGCAGAAACTATGTGCATGTCAAAGATTAACATTCACAGACCTCTGATACGGCATTCAGCAATATCACTTTGGCATTAACATATCAATAAATTAATAAGTGAATAATTACGTGAATGTCATACTGAAAACCTGGAACGGCAGCACAAAGGGGCTCAAGGTAAAGGTTAATGGGTGTCCGGTATGGGAGAAATGTGGTTAGAAAAGATATCCCTTATTTAAAATCTCGTAGTATGGTGGGTGTTTGGAGCGAAGTATAACCTTTTTCGAGGGAATACCCATTGTATATCTTTATTCTATGAAAAAGCAGGTATTCCCTCAAAAAGTTTTACTTCAATCAAAACACACACAAAAGACATAAATTAAGAGAGGGTATCTTTTCCAATCCTACTACTCCCATACCAAGCACACACTGGCGCCAACATTTTCCATACAAGTTACTCAGCAACATGATGCTTCTTAATGATTAGTTTTACAACTGTTCCCTTATCTTTGTTTCCTTTTGACTACTATAGTCTACATCAACCCTTCCACACAATAGAACTACGACCACTAACAACTAGAAAGAGTCAACAATAAACAGCATCCCACCTATATTGATCATCACATGCCAACTTTGCTCAGTCAGTAATTTTTGATCAAAATCCAAACTTATTAAATCTTCCATACTGTCTATCGATAGAGCAAAGATGAACCTGCTCATCAATGAAGCTTTGCCCATAAACAAATTTTGTATCCAACAAAAACAAGCTTTCTGAAACTCACTTGAGCTATTCAGACACAAAATTCATCAAATTTCAGAAAAGGAAATGAGGCAAGTATAGTACACAACTTCAAAGATTGATCCCTCAAACTGAACTTACATTTACAGGCCAGGGAAACTGGAAGTGCTTGGTAAGCTGGAATTTTTCCATGTCAAAATCTCTCACTCCACAATCATTATTTGAGGCAGTAAAGTGAGTCGCACCACTGCATAACAAAGAACCATTTGATCAGTACATGCTAAAATGACCAAGTTCAGCAAGCTTGTTCAGGAAAAGTAACCCACTTGGGAGTCACATAAATCTCGACAGCATTAGTGATTGCATTGTCATCATATGTGGTCCTTGTACAGAAGTTCACTCCAGGTCTATCCAGATTCTGCAATTACAAATAAGACAGAAGTATGTCAACAATAGTCATTTAAGTGCAGAACTTTTCCAAATTATCAAAAAAACGAGTTCTAGGCATTTAAATGAATGATTTATGAGGCATATGGCGACAAAAGGATTAAAAAACATTGAGTTAAAAAAAAATGTATGAGATAAATCAAGAATTAGCAGTACATGTAGAGGTTGAATCACACTAAATCTGCATAAAAATTGTGAAGTCCTAAATCCATCCAAGTGTTAATAATCACAAACCTTGCAAATAAGCTCCCCTTGAAAACCTCCAGCTACTAGCAAAGTGCCTTTAACAGCCAGCGTGCTAACTTGGGTCTGTGAAAATCCTTCCAAAAGACTTCCAGGGTGTTTCTATTAAGACATTGAGCACACATGATGACTACCAATGGTAAATATGAAAAGGGAAGGCATAAAACAAGAGACAGAGCAGTAGTCAAGAAACCAAAGAACTTTTCAGCACTTGAAACCAAATACAGAGTACTCACCTCTGTTGGTGCCACATGTCCAGCAACATTAAGGACCTCTGTCTTGGTGCGTGTTAATGAAGACCAATGGGTGACAGAGAAATGAGACATGAGGTAGACATCATGTTTTGATGTAGCCCAAACCAAATTTCTCAGCTACATTCATGTAGCATAATGTGTTAGCATGTCAAAGAAAGATGATTCAGCCTACAGTTACTTAAAATCTAGAAAAAATAGGGCAATGAAACACTATAAAAAAAGGGGGGTGGGGAAGAAATTTGTTTTTCTAAGCCTGCAAATTTACAAATAACACAGTAGTAACCGCTTTAAATAATACATCCCTTTTTCCTTAACCCCCTCCTCCCAGAAAAGGTAGTAGTAAGAAACAAATGGAAGCACAAAATCAGCCAGAACAAACAGAGATGAAGAGTCGTTACTTATGTATAAGTCAAAAGGAGGAATAAGATGTTCCATTTGCAAAAAGCAAGGCAGGATAGTAATAAAATATGATAACCACAAAAGCACACTTAAGGTTGTGGGTTTGCACAGCTAATAAAGTTATGACATATTTTAGAAATGATAACTTCGGCAGTTTTATTCTTGGAGCTCTTGTACTAACAAAGCCATCTAATCATGATGTGAATTATGAACTCATACCACTATGTCATCCTGCTTAAGAGAAGGTACACAGATATGTTTGGTTCTAATTGAAGGAAACTTCTATTTTCAAGGAGTGCCAATTACAACCATCCAGAACTACAAGGCCAATAAAGTAAAAACTTAATGATCCTACATTGTGTCAATCAAGGCAAAGCAACTTCGGCATTGACAAGCAGGCAGGTGGAACGGTTGTTATAGTAATGGTTTTACCTCACTAGTTATAGAGCTCCTAGAAAACAGAGCTCTTAGTAAAGCGGTTTAAGGGCAAACATTGTGATCACAATGTTGCAATATAAGAACATTGAGAACAATTATTAATATGTCATGGTTGTCACAAGAAGATTTATTATCTGTAAATATCAGTGTGTATCAGCTGCATATCAGCAAATACAGTGTATATCAAAAATGTCACATTTTCAGAGTCACGCATTAACCAGCACTAGCCTTGTATTGTATTGACAGCCTAAAAATCCAATGTATAGAAAAAGGCACTTTATTCTATGCTTAAGGGGCAAACTGAAAAGGTTATGGGATAGGATAACTGAAAACGCTTTTTACGTGAACTTGATATTCCTGATAAGGAGGTTTTCAGTTTGGTAATAAAAATTCAAAATAAGGAGCGATAAAAGAATCAGCTGAGGTGTTCTTGAAATTTGTAGGATCTAAAGGATAGACGTCTATGTGAGTGTAAAGAGACTACATTTTAGAAATCTTCAAAGATTTCACAAAACTAAGAAGATTGTAGCTAGGCAGTGGCACAACTGGGCCATGATTGTCTCTTCTTAACAGGCCAATGTCAAGTTGATTCGGCAACAAGTAGATAACAAAAGATTGGCCACAAGCAAAAAAAGTGACACGCGAGGTGATCATATACAAAAAATCAAAATTCATTTATAGAAGGTGGTCAAATTCTTCAGATAGCTCTCCAGGCCTACTATCCTCACCTTAATTTAGATAAGGAAAAATAAGATCAATTCTTAAATGATAATATTAAAAATAATATTTATATAAGACCAAAAAAAATTTATAGATTTTCAAATCTGATCACAACAGAAAAAAAAAATCACATGGAGAGAATGGGCCATCATTGCTGGTGATTGTTGATGATAAGAGTTAATTGGAAGAAGATGAAATCATTAGCAAACTTCGTACAGAGACAACTAATGATCATGTTGATGAATATTTCCATCTTGATATCATAGATGTAATGTTAAACGGTAATTAACAAAGCAAGATGAATAGTTAGGAAAGGGACAAAAGCTTTTATGTGGTTCACCAATACATTTTAATTTCAGGGTACACTATGTTCTTTCTATTAAGCTGAATAGAATTAGAATATACAATAAAAAAGATGCACTCCCTTTCATACATTATGTCATAAAACTGGTATCATTGAGTACAGCCAAGACTTTAGGTGATTTTTTTATTCAAAAGGTCTTGAATTCATAGTAGTAAAATAAGTCTTGAGATATATATTCCAAGCTTCAGGGATTTTTTGACGGAAACATACTAGTTACTGCATAACTAGTAAAATTCTTTCCTTTACCCATAGCCCACCCACACCCCCCCCCCCAAAGTGATCATCTAAACTTCTCTCTTTTTCCAGTGATTGAAGGGCTAAAATCTAAAAGAAGGCAGAAGAAGGCTAAGTTGGGTGATCCTTGGATCAAAACATAATAATTTCAATAATAACCCAGCTCCCATCTAACATTTGCTTTATATCAAATTATATATATTTTAATGCATTTTTCATCGAATTCTCTTGATTCAATTAATTACAATTTCTTGCTTTGAAATGGTTGCTAGCCTTGTTGTGAAAAATGGAAAAAGCAATATGACTTCTCAGGGATAGAACTATAGCAGTTGAACTATTGAAACTCAACTCGAGTTCAAAATTAATGACTTCCATCAAGCTCAATTACTTAAGTCAAATTGAACCGGGCTCGTTCCTTTTTCTTAAGAATACTCAAAACTTCTAAATGACTATATAAGTATATATTCATTGATAGTACAATAAATGATAAGCTTGTTGAGGCAAATATAAACTGAGGTTAGTTTCAAAACACCAAAATTCTTAAGATACTTCAACATCATGTTCTTGACTATGAGCCAAGGCTTGAGACTCCTTTGTAAACATCATAATACGTGGGCCTGCTGTCTCAGCAATTCTTTTATGGCCTGCTGAACTAACAAAATAGCACCATATGTATTTTCTTCCCTGTATTAATATTGCAAAAGAATTTGTGGAATACGCCCCTTGTCAACATTTGTTTTTGCCTTTCTTTCAACAGTTAAATAATATTTTGGATCCCCTAAATTGTCAATATATCTAAATTGATCCATGAATAATAAAAAATTTCATTGTAGCCCCCTGGATCTTTTTCATCTAAAATAGTCATTAATAATAAATTCACTCTCTCAAATCACCGAAAATATCCCTCCTAATCAATTGATCCCCCTTATATCTAACCTAACTGGTTAATTTCAAACTGAACTAAACTATAAATAGTTCACAATCTCTCTTCTTTAAGTTCATACTGGACTTCCCTCCTACTCTTTCATCTTCCTTTACTCAGAAATGAGAATCGATTCCCATCTTTCTTCAATTGCACCATTGACCATTCAAACAAATTCAGATATTTCCAGGACAAAACAATTGCATATAACAAATTCCAGGAAAAAAGATTTTCGGATATACATCATCTGAGAGATGAGTGATGCGACACATTTTCTGTTTCAATCAAGTCAAACCTGCAACTGAATAAAATTTGCTGCAAATTGCCTCTCCCAAAAATTTATTTGTTTCCAAGTCTTTTGTCACTTTGGTTTTCTGCAAAACGTCCGGTGGAAATGGCAGCCTCCACGTCGATCAGAAGCGGTGGTATTCACACCTAAGGTATCAAATTGTAATAGAGGCAGAATTTTTTTCATTACCAGTTTATGTCTAATTGAATTGCTTCTATGATTGAATTTGTCGTCCCCTTTTTCAATCACATTTTCAGCCAGTATTCTTTGCAAAAAACCTGTCCTGGATTTACTCCATTATTAGCTCACAGCCTCGCACAATGGAACCAGTTTGAGGTTTGAATCCCCTTCAAGAATAAGAGTATAGAAAAGGACGCAGTTCTAATTTAGTTAGTATACTATGTTGATGTGGGGTATTGTGAATGATTAGGAACTGTAAAATAAGAACAATACATTGAACATAGCCTTAGTTTAATATAAAAATAAAAGAATTCAGATGGTGCTATGGGGTGAACTTTTATTAGTGACTTCAAGAAAAAAATCAATATTGTAACATCAATTCCAATCCCATCTTGTGTATTCCTGATTAGAATCTAACTATAAGAAATAGGCAGCTTCATACAAGAAAAGGAAAAAAAGAAGGACATGGTAGCCTAAAATAATTTAAGTCACCTGAAAATGGAGGATTGTGGATTTCACAGATCTGGAATTATGTCTGAATTCATAGTAGCTGTGACCTTTCTTTGTTAACTTGCATTCCTGCTTGTCATGCAAAAGCAGTAATCTTTACAACCATAGCCAAGGCATTGATTAATGATTACAAGAACAATTTCCACAGCATGGTGAAAAAAGTAACAGCATTTACCTTCAATGAGCCCTCACCGGAATGGGGGATATTCTCATAGTTCTTATATTGTTCAAGTCGAGTTTGGCGGTACTTCTCCCTAGTGATGCTAAGAATCTCCCACGGAATGCCTTGGATGTCTCTTCCTCTCCGAGCTTGTGCAGCAGAAGTGTCAGACTTGGTATCCTATATGCATGAGGAAATCAAAACTTGGTGTGAAACCACATGATCCCTAACTATAACATGCAAGAATCAAGGAAGAAGGGTATCCATTTCATCAACATCGGAGTCTAAAAAAATGAGTTATAGAGCATATGACAAACCGAGTATACATAATCATCAATGTCAGAATCCGAGCCACCTAACTCTCTGTCATGAAGGTCTTCTTCCATATCTTCGTCTATTTCTTCCATTTCATACTCATCTGCCATATAATCAGCATCATCACTTCGATTATGGGCCATTTCTCAGTAGCAGCTGCAGACCTACAGAATATTAATCAGCTGAATACCGTGAATTCAGCATCCAAATGCAAAATTCAGGGAGCATGCAATATATGATGAAGTCCATAACAATCACTGAAAACTGGCCAGAGCCACTCAAATGCAGATGTCAATGCTGTGGTCAGCAAGTAAAATCAACCATCCTAAATTTCCATTCAGTGAATAATTAAATTGTCGAGGACCTAGCAGTAGCATAGCATATTACTTCCAAGATACGTTGCACCATGACCAATGTGCACATGACCAATAACATTATGCTGAACCGGTTCCACAAGTTACACAGCTACAATAGGCAAGTGTAACACCCCACTCAATTTGGGGTATTACAGTAAGCATGACGGTAAAGGTAAGACAGGTTGTCTCTTCTCATTGTTGTGAGAAAACAAGGAAAAACAAATTCTTTCAAGTTTAACAAACAACCTCGCAATCATGATTTCACAAGTGCTAGGATTGCCAATACATGTTATACATTAATGATAAGCATAGGGTACCTTCCGCAAATATGGGTGTAAAATCTCAACCAAACAAATTAAAGATTAAATAGCCCCTGAACAATGTGTCAGTCGGGCTTGTCACTAAAGGTGAGACAGGTTGTCTCTTCTCGTTTTCATGATAAAACAAAGAAGAACAAATTCTTTCAAGTTTAACAAACCAGACTGTCGTGAACTCACAAGCAATAGAATCGACAAGACATGTTACACAGTCATGACAAGCGTAGAGTAACATAAATAAAGATCGATGAAATCTCAGCCAAATGAATCTAACAGTAAATAATCCCTGAACAACGTCAGTACAAAAACAGTACGCGCCAGTAAATAACAGTCAGGCCCCAAAATATTGTCACCAACACATCAATCTCCGTGCGAAAGCAAGAATAATTGTATGGGACAACAAAAATATCACAGAGAAAGGTAGCCTTCTCTCATGCTAAGATGAGTAATAAGCGGACTCTCTTCTGACAGAGTTGGCCACACCATTCTATCTAATGCCAAAGTGAGTAAAACGAGATTGCAACGCCAACCGACAACAAAAATATTAGACAACAGCCTCACAATGAATCTAGGACTGTCGACCTGAATGACGCTACGAAATCAACACCAAATAATGTGATGCATAATACTGTCGGCAATTCAATAAAACAGAATGAAGAGCTTTTCGTGCATGATAACAAGAAATGGTGAAAGAACGCGCAAGGTAATTGCATAAAGAGAACAAAATCCAAATGAGAATAATTCCGAACATATCCGAACAGAGAACGCAGGGCAAACAAATTAGTTCAAGCCCCGAGTTGTGCTTTAATGCCAAAAAGGATATGCATAACAACCAGAACGAAGCAATAAATTAAGAAAATCACACGTCATCACAATCACAGATTAAAAATCAACCATGAAAACATGAAGACCTAAAACAATCAGTCAAAATTAGGGCATCATTAAATTAATTTTAAATTGAGTTAACAGCGAATTCAAAGTACCAGGCGAATGCACATAGAATTGAAATGAAAAATATAAATTATAATAAAGCATAAAAGGATCGATCCCTAACCTTAAAATTCCTGCTTAATTTTCGATTAATTGAAGGAACCAGCCCTCAGATCGACAAATTCAAACATCAACAAATTAAGATCTGTATCTCCCGAAATAAATTAACCGCGATTGATAATAGAAAGGAAATTCCCGTTGTCCCTAAATTAATTTTAGAGATGACAGACAAAACACTGGTTCACGAAGGGCAAGGGATGATATAGTGGAGATAAAGATCGCGATTAGTAGTCTACGGCCTTCACCTTCTTTAGGAAAATTAGGCAACGGATGAAGAGGAGAGAGAAAGCGATTGCTCCATCTCTATCCAATGGCTCAGTTTTTCTTCGCTGTTTATTACAATTTACCAACACGAAGGAGGTGAGGTGAGGCGTGACTGTTAAGGGGCAAAATGGGAACCTGTGCCATGTGTGGAAAAAAAGGAAATGAAAAATGAAAGCGACTGATTTTTGGAAAAAAAAAAAAAGAACTACCGGTCTATTCTAGATTTATAGTTCCTTTTTCCTAATGCAAGTGTGAAAAAAAAATTAATATACATTTTTAAATTAAAAATAATTTTGTCCTCTTTTAAACTCTAACTCAATAATATAATATTAAAATATATTATCTTATCAATCTATATCTCACTACAAACAACTAAAATATACTTAATTAATTATATTATTGATGAATTTTTTATTTTTACATTATTAAAATTTTTTGAGTCGGTTCAATATTTTGTACCCTACCATAATTTTTTATTCTTTTACCCTACTGTTGAAGTGTTTTGTACCAAATCAAAAGGTGTAAAAAAAATTTTGTACCTCTATTGTGGACAATTTAAGCTATCATCTCCGTTATAACAGCGTTATAAAAATCACCGACAATCCCTATAATGGCCCCAGTGCCCAGCGGCAGTGACCATCCTAATTTCAATATATCGCAACCAAAGTGGAGGTGGCAATAGTCATGGGTTGCACACGTAAGGAATCTAGTAGGGCTCGAGTTTGAGGAAAGATTTCGAACATCGAATTTAGGTTTAGGAATGTTTTTTTGGGTACGAGAGAACAAGGATGAGATTGGGCCTCTATATACATGGATTTTATTAAGGTTTGGTAGTGTTGTATTTGAGTGGTTCAATCACTTTTAATTTTCTACTTATGATCATTTTTCAAACTACATGACTCGATTGTTTTAATACCCTTTAGGCTTGCTTTCACCTCTACCCTAGCTCCTTCAACTTCAACCTCGGGTTGCTTCGCCAATGATGGCACACCTTCAATTACCACTCTCATCTTTAAGATATAAACTCTAACCAAAGAATCTAAACCTCGGATATTCTCATTCGTCATTCTTTGTAATAGTTACAAATCCAAATTGCAACATTCTAAACTTTAGCACTGAACTTTTTTGTTTTTTATTTTTATTTTGCTGAAATTAATATTAGATAAATGGTGTTAATGCCATACTAAGTAAGAGTCCCTCTTATAATCCATTCTCAAATCAAGTACAAGGAAAAATATTACAAGAATTGTAAACATGATAACAAGATAATAAGGTAAATGTCATAAAACAAATATAAGAGTCTTGGAGATAATTCTTAATACAATAGTAATCAAAATATAACAAAATTGATCATATGAAACTAAAAGTCCATAAGATACTCGGATAAAAATAGATTCATTAGATTACCCAAAATTTTTTCCCAAGTCCCATAAAAAGTAAAATTACTCCTCCATAGAAAGCTTAGCAAACTCATCAAATAAATCATCATAAATGTACACATCAACAACTTGATCATCTTCTTGCAGAAATGAGCAAAAACCATAAAAATGATGGACAATAATTGTATACTAAGTAAGGTAACAATACACATCAATAGAAGAAGGTGTGCATGGCACATAAAGTTACATGAAGAAAGGAAACACTATGCATGCACACTACTCATTGTACGAAATTATCTAATAGAAATTGTATTAAAGTTCATACTTAGGTGATCACATAATTGTATTTATAAAATCATTAAGATCAATAAACTACCAGAATATCTTCTTTTTCCCCGCAAATGGGAGGAAGATAGTCAGCATCATTAGTTAAACACACTTGAGACACTAATAAACATCTCATTCTTAAATACATTTACCTTTTTAGGTTGATGAATCAAACTAATATAGAGCAAATTAGGGTTAGCTGGCTCCGATAAAACCAAGCAATTCTTTTCAGTGATAAAACCAAGCAATTCTTTCAGTAATTTCAAACACTTTTTCCTAATTTATGTTCTCTTCCACTTTGAGTATTAATAATCAATACTTAGCACATCACAAATGCATTACTTGGTTTTACTTAAGTCCAATATATTTCCACTTTTATTACCATTAACTTATCAATTATCATATGGGGAAACTAGTTATCATCTATCAAAACGAATACCATGTATTATGAATTTGTAACAACAATTGTATTTACTAGAAAAACCTAGAATTTCATCATGGTTACTCAATTCAAGCATGTTAAATACCACATGAAGTAATGATAAGGTATAAGGAATGATAGTAAGTACAATAAGAGATATTGCATAAGCAGAAAAACCATGATACCCTCTCAAAACCCTAATTTCACAATTACATCATAAGTATGTCTATAAGGCTATCAAGTTCACCAAAATGAACAAAGCACCCCTAATAACTCATTATAAATATAGAATCCAAAAAATTGAGAGTTAAATCCAATGTTTGACACATAAAATATTGATTATATCTTAGGATTTTTAACTCATTTTAAATCATTTTTACATAATAATTATACTTATATTAACCATATTAACCCAAACTAATCATGTATCACACTTATCACATTTACAATCCAATAAAACTTACACAACCTCAATTTTTTAGAACTAATCTAAAATGACCATTTTGCCCCTATATTACCTAAATACATAAAAATTTCTTATTAGTGTAACTTATTCCATACTCTGCCAAACCCTATCATATTTGTAACACTTCAAAATTTTATAAATCTTTATTTTTGGGTGTTTAACATTTTTAATTAAGATTTACCCCTAAACATGGCCTAATTATCTTTTATCCTAATCTTATATAACACCCCCAAATTTATGAACTAAAAAAATCATTTTTAAAAGTTAAATGTGGAAGTTGAAACAATAAATCACGAGGTACTACTGCCACACTTGGTACAAGTCTAGTTTCCTCTGTCGTTCTATTACCAAGTGTTAAGGATAAAAATGTTGTTCCACTAAAATTAATAGCGCAATTGTAAATCAAAGTAGTGAGAGAGTTAAAGCAGTCTAATAATACTTCGAATATAACCAACTATCAGTGGTTATAAAATATTAGTGAAAGAAAATACATAAAGACAGTAAGAACTATAGAATCTTCTAGGTCAAAAGACACCGGAAAAAACACCGGATAACCCTACACTCTCAATCCAAAGGATAGCCTTCAACGGATCTTGTGAGCCAACCTACAAAAGTCACTGCCCATTGAATAAGAAGGGGGCATGAAAAGAACCCTTCAGTACAACGTTATTGAGTAACCCATTATAAAAAAACCTAATATGAACGGTTTGTATGGAACACATAGAATGCATCACAATAGTATATGAACATTTAATTATGCATACGTTAACTGAAATACGATAATTATTTATATACTCACATAACATCAAGGTCATATACTACCAATGCTCATTCATCTGAAAAAAGCTGAAACTAACCAATGGAGCATTCAAAAGATGTTATGTGTAGTATAATTAGAAAGCAGCATCATTCTCAAGTCATAACCATGGTCGCAATTGTAACACCCCCAAATTTACTACTGAAAAATTTCGTTAAATTTAAAAGAAGTTTAGCGGAAGCAAGCAAATCAAATTGTAAATCCGGGGGTATTACCGCCACACTTAGTACCAGATCGATTCATACCTACCGACCCGATACTAAGTGCTAAGGCTAAAAAGAATAGAGTTAGAACAAATCATTCATGAGGCATAAGTTTTACAGAATCAGAGTGCGAAGGTCAAAAGTTACATTCCGAAATACAATTTAAAAAGTCCATATATCAGAGTACTTAAAATAACGGAATAACAAGTATGATAAGACCCTTGAAAATTTAAGTACAACACTTGTGACTTCCAAGACGAATACGGTTACACAAAACAAATTCCAAAGGGTAAATATCCGGACCACTTACTCACTCAAGTCAACCTTCCACCCCAATTTAGCAACCGATCAAAACCTGCATCAAAGGTCTGCTCCCCACCATTGGTGGATCATCACAGGACTCATTCAACCAGTGTAGTATCAGTACGGGTCCAGTACTGAGTAAGGGGGTAGGTGCTAGGGCCAATCATACAATCATACCACGTAGTCTACATAACACAATCATATAAGTAACATGCAATGACACACAAGATAAGGCCTGAGTACTTTCCGGTGACTTATTCTTTATTCTCGTTAATAATAATATGTCCATTTCATACACAGTATTTATTAATCCATGCGAGTGCGGGAGCCCCACTATTATAGCCGGTGGAACGGTCGCGAGGGCTATGCCCTGCCACTATTATAGCCGGTGGAACGGTCGCGAGGGTAATATACCCTGCCACTATTATTTGCCGGTAGACCGGTCTGGCCCCGACTCACAAGGTATTCCACTATAAATATTAGTATCTTTCCATGACTTATCACTTTTACGTTTGATTTGTTGAGCACGAAATCCCCCACTATTATAGCCGGTGGAACGGTCGCGAGGGCGTATGCCCTGCCACTATTATAGCCGGTGGAACGGTCGCGAGGGTAAGATACCCTGCCACTATTATAGCCGGTGGACCGGTCTGGGTTCGGCTCAACATCTTTCTCTGCAAGTCGTTAGTGTCTTAATGTATCTTATTCGAGGGCATATCTTTTGTCATGCATGGCCAGAGATCTCAACACATCACATCAAAACTAAGGGTATATGCGTACTATTACATACAAATGGGGGCACAAGCACACGTCCTAATTCCAAGCCGTGTTACACATGGAACAGATAAGATAATGACGTTTCAAAACACAACACATAAATCATATAGTACATCCACGACACATAGGATACATGCCACACCTTCAATCAGCTATATCCTTACTCGGTTTTGGTTACCGAGCTATCTCTCGCACTTATTTTAGGCCACTAAATACCCTTTGCGATTTATCAGACTTAACATATTTCTCGCATTGGAAACCAGATCATGACCCTTAGATTCAACTCTCCCTCATACCTTACTCCTCCTCGTTTCTTTTTATTATTTTCTTTTTCTTTTTCCACCTTCTCAAATTAGGGTTTCTTTCCCAAACCCTAGGTACCCTTATATGACCCCACGTACTATTTTCACCTCGAGCCTCTAGTCTCCCAACCTTCCATTAGTCTCCCCACGTCCCAAAGTAACTTTTCATACGTAAGGTTCGCCCCCATGCGGACCTTAATCTCCCCATGCAAACCCTATCATTTCCACCATGCCAGCTCTATCATTCCCATGCAAACCCTAGTTTTCCCATGCAACCTTAGTTTCTCCCACTCTTCCATTTTATTCAATCCCCCCCCTTTTTCCTCATCATCTCACAATTATGAATTCCTTAGGTCGTCCATACCTATGTTAACCAGCGTACTTCCCTTTGGTTATCTTAGTTGCTTATTTTTCTCTTTCAAGCCCCCACTCCACAACTCCTCATCAAAACACCTAGCATGCATGTCACATCACACCACCTCATCTTTGTACCATACCATATTATTACATATAGACAAGAGCACGGGAACGTACCTCGGTTCCATGTTGCGCTACACGGTAGAACAAATAACATACACATAATACAGCATATAAACCGTACGATGCATCCAAGGCAAATGAAACATGTAATACACACAGGCGGCCTTAGTTACGTCCTTACCTAAATCGGCGCCGGGCTTGGAGCACGCTCCTACACCTCCTGGGGTTTGACCCGGTTCACCTATAAGAGGGAAATACTTAGGGTTAATATCCCTCTACCGGAATTATCAAAATTCCTATCTTACCCCTATCATGGCCTAATACCAAGGCTAATATTAATGATGGGGTTTATAAATAAAGGGGTAGGTTATTACTACTCTTACGATAGCTTAAACGGATTATCACTAATTAAAGTAGGTTTTAGCAAATCTAGAATATTAAGGTGAGGGTTTCAATATTATTAATAATAATTACCAATAATACCAACAATAATAAGAATACTACTTATAATAGTGCTCATAATAAGAATAATAAAGGCTATAATGATAATAACGATGATAATAATAATTGAAGTCATAGTGGCATTAGTGATAGTAATATTATCGATAATAATAAAATACTAACACAACCATAACCTTTTAGATGACAATATCGATAATGATGATAATAATAATAATAATAATAATAATAATAATAGAAGGAGTAGTAGTAATGAAAATAATAATAATAATAATAATAGCAATAATAATAATAATGATAGGAGTAATGACAATAATAATAATAATAATAATAATAATAATAATAATAAATACAATAATAATATTAATAATAACAACAACAATAATAATAGTAATAACACAAGGGATGGTAAGAGTACTAGAAATAATATTAATAGGAATAATAAAGATAATAATAATAGTGAGAAAAATAAACATAATAACACTAGTATTAATCATAGTAAAAATAATAGTGATGATAGCAATAATGATAGTAACAATAATAACAATAATAAAAATAACAATAATAAAAATGACAATAATAATAATCACAATAATAATAATAATACAATAGTTGTGGCAATACTAAGCATAACAAAAATACTAAGGTAATAATATTAAAGTATAACGTTAAGGATAATAACGATGGTAATAATCGATAAAATAATAAATGCGTTAAATACAACAACAACAACAAAATAATAACAAGGATAATAATAATATAATAATAATAATAAGGATAGTAATGATAATAATAATAATAATAATAATAGTAATAATAATAATACTAACAACTATAATAGTAATGTTGATAATAAAAATAGTAAGGATGATAATAATAATGATGACAATAACAATAATAATAATAATATTAGTAATAATAATAATAATGACAATAATAGTACTAATGATAGTAATACTGATAATAATAACATTAATAGTAAAATAATAACAATGATAATAATAATAGTAATAATAATAATACTAATAGTAACAATAATAATAATAATAGTACTAATAATAATAATAATAGTACTAATAATAATAATAATAATAATAATAATAATAATAATAATAATAATAATAATAATAATAATAATAATAATAATAATAATAACAACATAACCATAAGAATAGTAACAGTAACGATAATGATAATAATAATAATAATGATAATAATAATAGTAATAATGATAGTAATGCTCATAATAATATTAATAATAATAATAACACTAATGATAATAATAGTAATAATAATCATCATCATAATAATAATAATAGTAGTAGTAATAATAACACTAATGGTAATAATAATAATAATGCCAATAATAATAATAATAATAAGGATAATAATAGTAATAATAATAATAATAATAATAATAATAATAATAATAATAATAATAATAATAATAGTAATAACAATAGTAATAGCTTAACAAGGCCCTATAGTTAATTAACATCATTACTTAAAGGTTCTTAGGGTAATGTTGAGTCCTAGTAATAATAATAAGGGTGGTAGTATTAGTAATAATAATAATATTAGTAATAATAATGATAATGTTAATATTAATCATAATAATACTAATAATAGTAGTTAATAATATTAAACCACTAATCACTTTTATTTATTTATTTATTCATTATTATTTATTTATTTATTTATTTATTATATATATTTTTTTAAGACTTAGGGTTCAGGGTGTTGGGCAACCTGGCTGAGGGGTGGCGGCGGCGGCGCGGCGGTGGAGGAAGGGAGAAAAAGGGGGAAAATGGAGGTGGAGGCTAGGGAAGGGGAAACTAGGAGAAATGGGAGGTATAGGGTGGTAGAGCAGGAACCCCTGGTTGTTTTGGGGGGTGGTGGTGGTGCTGCAAGCAGCGGCACAGCCGGTGGCGGCGGCACGAAGGTGGCGCAGGGCTGGAAGGGGGTCGATTCGGGAAGAGGTTTTCGCACGGCCAGGGCGGCACGTGCGGCGCGAGGCAGGGTGGCTAAGGTGGTTGGTTGTGTAGAGGGCGGTGCAGGGAGGATTGTGGTGGCACGCGCAGGCGGCAACGGTGGCCGAAGGCTGAGGAAACGGCGGCTGAAAGTGAGGCGGCGCGACGGCTCTGGTTTTCTGGGTTCCAAATTTCGAACTCGATTAAGGCAACGGTTAGGGCTATTTATAGGGAAATTGAGAGGGAAAACGACGAGCTTCAAGTGGGAGGTTAGGGCTTAGGGTTAGGTTAGGTTGTCCGGCGAGATTCGCCGGCACATGGTCTGCGATTTGCAGGCCATGATTTGTCAAAAAAAGAAGGAGGTTTCGTGCGGGGAAGGACCGGATCGATTAGTCCAATCTACAGGGGAGACAACGAGGATGAAAAGGCCGAAATGACGGGAGCTAATGGCGTGGCGTTGAAGCTTCCTTCTCCGGCGAAAATCTCGGGTTGCAGGTGGCTGAAGGTTGAAGACGAAGTACGGGTGGGGCGGACCGGCGGTTCAGCGGGGAAAGAAGAAAAGAAAGAAAGAAATGGGGCGGCCGAACCGGCCGGGAGAAAAGGAAGAGGGGCGTGCGCTGGGGAGCTGGGCCGCGCAAGGGTGCTGGGCCAGCAGGCCGGCCCAGGCGGGGAAAAATAAGGAAGAGGAGGGGAAGAAAGAAAAAGGAAAAAGGAGGGAGAAAAAGGAAAAAGGGAAAAAGGAAAAAGAGGGAAAATTAGTGGTTGGCTTAATTAGTATAATTGGATAATTTGGGGTATTTAATAAAATATAATTATCAAAACAATGGTTAAATTCTATTTTTAGGTTAATTTTGGGATTTTTGGAAGAATTTTCTTAAATTCCATTTTAATTAACAAAACACTTTAATTTTCTCTAATTAAATTATTTATAAATTTTATATTAATTTGAAACTATTTTGTCCTTCCTATTTTAAATAAATTAATGTATTTAATAAATTTCTAAAATAAAAACCTTAATTAACTTAAAATACCACAATTCCTCCTATTTACACACTTATAAATTCCTTCTTAATTTATCCTACTTAATTCCCCTTTTATCTCACTAAAAGTAGTTTATTTTAATTAATTTCCTGATAATTCCCTATTCGGCCATGATTTCCTAAATTAGGGTTTTTGGGGTATTTCAGCAATTCTCATTATCAAACCCACAACTTCTCATAACACAGGTAGGCTCATCAACACAAACCAATAACAACACACGTCATCACATATAGGCTCAAAAGCTATTACCAAACCATAGGTAGGCACAAAGGTTGCCACCAAACCACAATTAAACACAAAGGCTACTACTAATCCACAGGTAGGCACAAAGGCTACTACTAAAAAACTAGTAGGCACAAAGGCTACTACCAACTAATCCAATGATCATTTCCATTCAAATATCAAGCATTTTCATTTTTATTTGCCCAAGGGGAGATCAAACCAACATGAAGACACAAAGGTACTACGATCATATCGGTGCACAAGGGCAGCACAATATTCAACCGACTATCAACCTAGGGGCGCAAAGGTACCCTGGTTGTACTAGTATATAAAGGTACACAGTACCTTACTGACAAAGATATATGATCCATAAGTATGCATCCCTCCTAATTAGGTCTATAGAGCTAAATAGAGTAAGATATAAGGTATGGTTGGGGTACTAAGGCACACCAGCAAAATCCATAACCAATCATGGACTAAACCACGTCTTTAGGGTAACGACTCTTAAAGAGTCACCAATCCCAATATTGAGGTCTTTCACTTTAAATATTAGTATTTTATAAAGGTGACCATGAAAACACATATTAATCGCATAGATCCAATTCTTTATACTTAACCCTTTTGTTCACTTCTAAACATTCTGAGATAACCATAATCAAGTTCGTTATCAATGTTAATATTATAAATCTACTAAGGCCATCATAAGCTCAATTATTCACACTTTGACACTTTAGATAAAAAAATGACCAAAATACCCCTAAGATTAAAGTTGCCACTTTACCATCCATTTCCATTACAAATTCCATTTTATTCATCAACTTATCATAAAAGGATAACATGCCATAATTAAATTATTTATCATATAATTAAATTACTATACACATAAAATGACCATTTTTCCCTTATACACAACTATGCATGTAAAATCGTAACATGCGCTTCTAAAATATCAAAACATATCTTCTAATGCTTAACAACAAATAATACATATCATGCATGTTTGTTAGAATAATAATTATGGTATACTCCAAATTACCAATGTATCCCTAGGCTATAAGAAAATAATAAGCATGTTGAAACATGTATTTCTAAAACAGCAAAAACCTAATCTCATTCTTAACAACGAATAACATATATCATGCATGTTTATTAGAATATTCATCATGGCATACTCCAAATTACCAAAATACCCCTAGGCCATACAATAATAATAATCATGATGAAACATATGTTTCTAAAACAGCAAAACACCTATTATCATGCTGAACATCAAATAACACATATCATGCATGTTCATTAGAATAATCATCATGGTAGACTTAAAAGAATCAAAATACCCCTAGGACTTACAATAATAATAATAATAATAATGCTGAAGCATGTTTTTCTAAAGTAGCAAAGCACCTATTCACATGCTTAACAACAAATAGCACATAGTATACATGTTTATTAGAATAAGCCTCATAGTACACTCAAAATTACCAAAATTTTCCTATGCTATATAATAATAATAATCCTGCTGAAATATATGTTTCTAAAACAACAAATCACCTACCACATGAGTCATTCTAGTTAAGATTAAATATTATGATATACTTAAATAACCAAATTGCCCCTAGGGCATATGATAGCAATAATTATGCTACAAGTGTATCTATGTAACACCGCTAAAATTCACTACTGAAAAATTTTATTTTATTTAAAGTTTAGTGGAAGTAAAAATAATTAAAAACCGTGAATTTCGGAGATATTACTGCCACACTTAGTACCAGACTAGTTTTCTCCTACCGTTCCAGTACCAAGTACTAAGGCTAAAAGAATAAAATACAATTTACTTGAATTCAAAATTTATTTAAATCATAGTAGTGTAAATAGTTTCATTAAAGAATAGAACCCACCAATGGTGGCTACAAGAATAAATATTGCATTTAAACCAAAAATCAAAAGGGTGAAAGAGTGAACCCTAAGAGTTTTTGGATAATCCTTACACTCTTTCCCGTTGCCCACTTGAATAACATCTATAATGGACCTGCAAGGGACACTACCCATTGAATAAGCAGGGGCCCTCGAAGGGAACCCTATAGTACTATGGTACTGAGTAACCCTTTTAAACCAAACTGAAATGCAGGCTCGCATGCAACATATGATACATAACCCATATAGAATGATAACATGCAGGCTAATACACCATTCAACACCACACATACTAAAAGAAATACATAACACAACATCCATGTACTTAACAAGTCCATCATAAACCCAAGCAGGGACTAGCACTGAAGCCAAACTCATGTCATATCAATAGATCATAATATAAAATCAGTACTTTTGGTCTTAAGCCATTAAATAATCATTATTCAATCATCATCTTTGAATTAAATACATGTGAGTGTGGGAACCCCATTGTTATAGCTAGTGGATCGGAAACATACAAGGCAACACGCACCTAACCACTATTATTCGCTGGTAGATTGGTCTCTAGGACTCCCTGCACCTGGCCACTATTATTCGCTGGTGGATTGGTCTAGCCCCGACTCACATGATATTCCACTACTCTTGTTATGATACGTTTCTAATTGAATAAAATCCTAATGAGTTTTAATTGATGTAGACAGAATTATCGGACCAATCATATAAACCTAATAAAAATAAAATCTTTTAAATCTTTACGGTAGACAAATCTTCAATACAAATTCATATGAAATTCTCATCAACCAACCAAATAAACAGTTGGGATTTTTAGTTCTTAGAGAAAAATAAATTTTTTTAATTCAAATAAAAACAAAAATTTTATCAATTGGAAATTGTTCTTGAATCAAGCGATTTCTCTTTTATTTTCTATTTTATGTGAATTCAAAATTGTTCGAATTGTATAATCATCATTTATTGATATTGGTAAACGTCCCAAAGCAATTTGATTATAGTTTAATTCATGACGATCATACGTCGAAAGCTCATATTCTTTAGTCATTGATAAATAATTTGTGGGACAATACTCAACGCAATTATTAGTATCTTCCCATAATTTATTAATATCTAATGTTTGGTTTATTAAGCTTGGAATCCCCCACTATTATAGCCAGTGGACCAAAAAAATATATGGCAGAATGCACCTAACCACTATTATTCGTTGGTGGATCGATCTCTAGGACATCTTGCGCCTGGCCACTATTATTGCCGATGGATCGGTTTGGGCCCGGCTTAATAATCTTTCACTTTATGTAATTAGTAATTTATTCATGTCTTATTCAACGGGTCCATTTATTCAATTCAAGGGAAGAGGGAAAGGTCACAAATCCAGAGACACAAAGATATACTAGCCATAGAATCAAGCATTCCATATCAAAGATCATGGTATACACAAAACATTAACACGTACTTCAAATATATGTAACACACTTACTTACCAGCCACCCCTTGCATAATTATGATATAATACCATATCACCCCCTTAATTATCTATCCAACCCTAGGTTATGCCAAGTTCTTGTGATACTCGCTAACTTATCAAATACCTTATCTTATTATTCAATGGTACTTGTGTCTTATTATGAAACTCATCTAATCCATTGACGTGTTAAACATAAGTTATCGGTTTATCCCTATCATCTTTACAAAATTACTGAAATACCCTTTGTTTGTAAAATTACCAAGTCATCCCTTTTTACTTACCAAATTACCATATTACCCTCCATGTTGCATAATTATCAAATTACCCCTTACTTGTGTTTGACTACCAAATTATCCTCCATACTTATTAAATCACCAACTTTACCCCTCATACTTGTTAAGTTACCAATTTACCCTTCCAGTAGGTTAAATTACCGTATTACCCTTTCTACTTATCTAACTTACCAAATTGCCCCTTAGGCTTATTAAGTTACCAAATCACCCTTTATACTGTTACACTTGTCAAATTTTCCATTTGGTTAGTTAGATTACCAAATTACCCTTCTTCATTATTATAATTACCAAATTACCCTTTTAGTTGGTTAAATTACCAAGTTGCCCTTTGTTATTATAAGTACCAAATTACCCTTTTAGTTGGTCAAATTACCAAATTATCCTTCTTCATCACTCTAATCACCATTTTGCCCCTTTTAGTTGGTTAATTTACCAAATTGTCCTTCTTTATTATTATAATTATCATTTTATCCTTCTTCATTATTATAATTATCAAATCACCCCCTTTTAAATGGGTAAATTACCAAATTACCCTTCTTCATTATTAAAATTACCATTTTGCCCCTCTTTCTACAAATTACCAAAATACCCTTTTCTTTATACCAAATTACCATTTTACCCCTTTACTTTACATAACTACCAAAATACCCTTCCTTTACAACAATTTACCATTGTACCCTTTTACATTACATAATTACCAAAATACCCTTCCTTTACACTAAATTACCATAATACCCTTTTCATTATATTTAATTCACCAAAATACTTACTTCTACCCAAAAATTACCAAGTTATCCCCTTTCCATGCAAAATTACTAAAATTCCCTCATTCCTTATCCATTTACCATTTTACTCATTTACTCTTATGATTTACCATTTTACCCTCATTATGCCACTTTTACCAAAATACCTTCTGAAACGAACCCCCAAATGGGGTTTGATAAAAATGAAACAATAATCACAAAAATAACCGAACAAGGATAGGGTTAGGGTGATCGGGAATGTTCGATCTAAATCCTCCAAACATAGAATAATAGGGTTACCGGAATCCCTACAATAAACAATAAAAAATCGTAAGAATTAAGCAGAGAGCTTTATTTCATAAACTGAAATATTAGTCGAGCAAGTTGTCCTCTTTTACATCAAGATGGAAGCTTTATATAGGGTAGCAACTAGCCAAGAATTAATGGGAGTCAAATGTTGGGCAACGGTCAAGAAGGAGGAGCGGTAGAGTGGATTAATGGGGTCATTCACCATTGACGGTGAGCGACGAAGAAGGCGGTATCCTGGGTCGTACTAAACGGTGGAGAGGACAATCAAAGGTAGGAGAAGACTAGGTCAAGACTGAAGGAGCGGCCTTGAGGCCGTGTTTGACTTGATGGGGTCGAGCATGAGGGAGGGGCTTTAAGGCCGCGTTTGACCGGATGAGTATGTGTGAAGTTTGGCCTTGGGTTCTTAATTTCATCCACTCCCTTTTGGGATTTAAGCTTGTGAATGGTGGGTCTTGGGTTGTAGTAAGATTAAAGGTTGATTTGGGGAATTGAAGGTGGTTTAATGATGGGTTAGGCAAGTCCCAACTTGACTAGTTGCTTAATACCCCTTTTACAAGATAATAAAATAAATAAACAAAACAAAATAATAATAAAATTTAGCTAATTGGCCAATAATGCCATTATTATTGCTAATAATCTTAAAACTCGAATATTTCTTCTCAGCAACAGAATCCCATTTCTTTATAGCAATAGTCTTGGCTCCTTATCCTTGCTTTCTTGGTTAATTTTGCTTGATTATCTTGCAAAATAAAAATACAAAGATAATCAATTATTTTAAAAGGATTATTGATGTTGTGCTTGGTAAGGGTGCTGAGATTATTTGGGGTTTCATCATCCTCCCCTTCTTGAAAAGGTTTCATCACCGAAACTGAACCTGCATCATAAAAGGGAGATAGGTCAGAAACATTGCAAGTGTCACTTATATTGCCATAGATTCCAGGGAGATCGATCTTGTAAGCATTATCATTAATGCGTTCCAAGATGGTAAAGGGACTTTTGCCTCTATGTCGAGTTTGGATTTCCTTTGGGTAGGAAACCTTTCTTTTCGTAAATGGACCCACACAAGGTCTCCTAGAGCGAATATAATCTTCTTGCGGTGTTTGTTTGCTGCGCTTGCCATCTGATGATTGTGTTGGTTTATTTGTTTCTCCACTGACTCGTGTAATGATCTTATGGACTACACCCTACTTTCTGCATCAAAATTAGTATAATCAGTTATTGGTAAAGAAATAAGATCAAGTAGTGAGAGAGGGTTAAATCTGTAGACAATTTTAAATTGAGTCCTCTTGGTGGTGGAGTGGATGGTCCAATTGTATGTGAACTCCACATGTGGTAGGTGGGATTCCCAATTCTTAATGTTATTATCCAATATATCTCGAAGCATGTTACCAATAGTGCGATTTACCACTTCCTCAGGATTAGCTCGATATGCAGGTTTATTGGGGATAGAGGCTCTAGGTATAAAATCAATCTGATGTTCGATCCCCCTAATTGGAGGTAACCCTTTTGGGATTTTTTCAGGAAAGAGGTCAGAGTACTCTCTAAGTAAGGAGCACACATTATCAGGTATAGAGTTAAGCAAAGTGAAGTCACTATGATAACACTCCTTACGCATGAGCATATAGATGGGTAACTTAGCGGAAAAGGCATAAGAGATGTCCCTTTTTCAGGTGAAGAAGTTACGTAGCGGCTTATTCTGGCCTTCCGTGTTGGGTCTTGAGATCTTTTTTATCTCCTCCCTCATGCTTTTGAATTTGGCTTGTAGTTTGAGTTGATCGTCATGGACTTTCTTGGGTGATAATGGCATTAGAGTAATCTTTTTGTCATCCTTGACAAGAGAGTAGCTATTTTTATACCCGTCATGCGTTACTTTCCTATCAAATTGCCATGGTCTCCCAAGTAAGACATGACTAGCATGCATGGGAATGACATCACATAATACCTCATCCGTATATTTCCCAAACTAGATTACAAGTAATACTTGCTTGTGGACTTTTACCTCACCCATGTCATTGAGCCATTGTAGTTTGTAGGGTCGAGGGTGTTTTGTTGCTATCAGCCTTAATTTGGTAATTAGGCTAGCACTTGCGGCGTTAACACAGCTACCGCTATCAATAATTAAACTACATAATTTATCAATGATTCGACATCTGGTATGGAAGATATTTTCACGTTGTATTCGATTGTCATCAAGTTTTGTGTGTATGTTCAGAGCACATCGTACGACGAGTAGTTCTCCTTCCGAAGCATATACTTCATCATGATCAGGATTACTATCATCATAGGGGTCAACAAGAGTAGGAGACTAGTCAACAAGCTCATCATCCTCGGACTCAACCTCTCTTATTGGCCAAACCACCATCACCTTCCTATTGGGACATTCGGATGCGATATGACCATGCCCCAAGCACTTGAAGCATTTGATGTTTCTTGAATGTCCAATGCTAGAATTACCACTTGTATGTCCCTTACCCTTTTCCTTAAGAGGGTTTACTTTACTATAGAATTGAACTCTTGGTCTTTCTTCATTTCTAAGAGGCTGTTTCCAGGTATGATTTTTTGAAAAGCTGGGTTGGAAGTTGGATTGGGGCTTAAAAGTTCTAACCTTTTTTATTTGTTTTTCAATTTTGATGGCTAAGTTAACCATTTCCTCAATATCCACATAGTGCTTGAGTTTAAGTTTATCAGTTATTTCTTTGTTAAGCCCACTAAGGAACCTAGCCATGGTCGCCTCCCTATCTTCTATTATGTTAGCCCGAATCATTGCAATTTCCATTTCTTTATAATATTCGTCAACACTTTTAGAGCCCTAGATGAGATTTTGTAGTTTCTGGTAGAGTTCTCGATAGTAATAGCTAGGTACAAACCTGCATCGTAATAGCCCTTTGAACTCGTTCCAATCCCTTACTTGCCTTTCGTGATTTCAGCGCCTATTAGTAACTAGTTGATCCCACCAATTGATAGCATAATCGGTAAATTCAACAATGGCTAGTTTAATCTTTTTTTCATCCGAGTAATTGTAGCAGTCAAAAACCAATTCTATTTTTCTTTCCCAATCCAAGTATGCGTCAGGATCGTTTTTGCCACTAAATGTTGGGATTGTTAATTTGATATTATTTAAATTCCGGTCCTCCCGTTCATACCGCCTTGGATTTCAACGAGGCCGATGTCCCATCCTAGCATGTTCGTGGGCTGATGATCCATCGGACGAGAAAATATCAGGTTCAGGGTGGAAGTTCCTTAGATGTCTATTTGGTTGGGGGTTTGGGTGGGTTCAGTTGTATTGTTAATTTTTTGTTCGATCCGATCCAGTCTTTCTATTAGGATACATAGTTGAGCAGAAATAGGGTTTGAATTACTATCGGATCCTTCCGACACATGTCCTGATAATGCATGTCTAGTTCGTGAATTAATTTTAATCTGCATGTATTAGGTTAAATAATCACATGAGCAATTAGAATAACTTAAAGCAGTGAGTGATTAGAATGTTGGGCTTTTAGCCCGTGAATTTTCGATAGGACGGGATTTTTGAGCTGGTGGCTTAGACGAAATAGACTTTCGAATAGCCGCCTAATACCCGATAGCTTGCCCCAATTCTGGATACCAAATTAATTTTGGTATCAACTTCGGATCACTAGGGGAAAGGGTACTCTATGAACCTAGGAAAACATTTTTTTTAAACAGGTAAGAAAAAAATTATATTAAGCGCAATTAGCAAAGATTAACTACCCGACAAGTGTATGAGGGCTTTGTCTAGAGAAGGAGAAAACACCAACTTTCAGAACTATAAACTCCAAACAGCAGGAGAATGCATATTCGAGGTTAATTCAATCGACTCAAACAGGAGATCGGCACGACTAAATCACAATGGAAATACTGGAAAAATCAACGAAAGAAAATTTATTAAATCGATATGAATGACTCAAAACAGAAATAATAGAAATCAAAGACAGAAACACGAAATTGATACTAGAAATCAAAGACAGGAAAATTGAAAACACGAAATCGATACTGACACAACCCCAGATCCGAACGGATTCGATTAATAGAAAAATTAAACTAGAGATGAGCGAAGCAGATCGACGCTCTGATACTAGCTGAAATGAACCCCCAAATGGGGTTTGATAAAAATAAAACAATAATCACAAAAAAACCGAACAGGGATAGGGTTAGGGTGATCGGGACTACCCGATCTAAATCCTCCAAATAGAGAATAATAGGGTTGCCGGAATCCCGAAAATAAATAATACAAAATCGTAAGAATTAAGCAGAGAGCTTTATTTCATAAACTGAAATATTAGTCGAGAAAGTTGTCCTCTTTTACATCAAGATGGAAGCTTTATATAGGGCAACAACTAGCCAAGAATTAATAGGAGTTGAACGTTGGGCAACGGTCAAGAAGGAGGAGCGGTAGAGTGGATTAATGGGGTCATTCACCATTGATGGTGAGCGACGAAGAAGGCGGTATCCTGGGTCGTACTAAACGGTGGAGGGGACAATCAAAGGTAGGAGAAGACTCGGTCGAGACTGAAGGAGCGGCCTTGAGGTCGGGTTTGACTTGATGGGGTTGAGCATGAGGGAGCGGCTTTAAGGCTGCGTTTGACCGGATGAGTACGTGTGAGGTTTGGCCTTGGGTTCTTAATTTCATCCACTCCCTTTTGGGCTTTAAGCTTGTAGGGCTAGGTTTTGGCCAAGGGGTGGTAGGGGAGGTTACAGGGAATGGATTGATGGCCTTGGCGGTGGCGGAAGAGGAGGAATGGCGGCAAACAGTGGTGGTGTAGGGTGGAGGCCAAGAAGGGGAAAAGAGAAAGAAGAGGAAGAAGGGTGGCTGTAGGGGGCTCATGGGGGTGGCTTGGTGGTGCGGGGAGGTAGTAGGGGGTGGCAGGAGGTAGTGTAGGTGGTTGGTTGGGAAGTGGCAGTGGCGGTGGAGGGTGGCAAAGCAAAAACAGGGGAAGGGAGAGGAGGAGAAGAAGAGAGAAAAAAGGGGAGGTCTACAGGGAGAAATGTGGCTCAAGCAGGGCAGAAATGAGGCGTAAGAGAAGAAGAAAAGGAGAGGGGGAGGAGGGGAGGTAGGTGTGGTCGGCTGGGTGGTAGGTTGCATATGGCAGGAGGTGTCGAATTGTAGGGAGAGGGAAGGGAAAGAAAGGAAAAAGAAGGCACACGGGGCTGGGGTTGCAAGCTCGGGTTTAGTTTGAAAATGCGAAGAAAAGGATAAGAGAGAGGGAGAGGGAGTAGGATTGCAGGGGTATTGGCAGCAATAGGTGGTGGCAGGTGGCTGTAGTAGGCCAGCCATGGCGTGCAAGTCGATGGAAGGGGAAGGAGGAAGAAGGAGGATAAGAGAAGGAAAGGAAAGGTAAGTTGGTCGTGCGAGGGAGAAAGAAGGGGGAAAGAGGCTCGTGCGTGAGGGAGGGGGAGAAAAAGGGAGGACTGGGTTGGCCTAGCCGGGGGAAAGAAAGAAATGAAAAGAAACAAGGGGATGGGCTGGGGCGATGCTTGGGAGAGGGAGAAGGAGGGGAGAGGAGATGGGCTAGCCAGTAGTCCAACATAGGGAAGGGGATCACAGGCCTAGTTTTGAAATTTAGTAAAAGGATAATTTTAGTAATATATTGGTTTTGAAATTTTTTTAAATAAAATGAATATGATAAATAAAAAAAAATACTTATTTTAATTTAATAAATATTCTTATCCATTTTTATATGCTAAAAAATCCACAAAATGATTAAATTAAATAAATTTAAAAGTTAATTTATCCCAAATAAATGGTTATTTATTAAATTCTAGGTTTTAAAATTTTTGGGGTATTACAATCTAAACATGCTTAACCTAACATTTTCACAAGTGAATATCATAAAAAACCTCTTCCCAACATTAGAACCATTTTAATCATACTTTTGTACGCATGATATTTTACATAGGATAACATGCCTTCTTTTTTAATTTTTCATGATAAAAATAATAATCATATAATTATATGTAACAAATCATATCTAACACAAATTACATATTAAAATCCTAATGTGTTATAATACAATATCCAAATATTTTAGTAGAGTATAAAGGTTACATGATTTCCAGCAAAACCAAAATTAGCTGGTAACCACCTAAAAATTATTAGGCTCCGCTAATAAAACTTTTGTACCTAAAAAATAATATCACAAATACCATATTAATATTTATCAATAAAATAATATTTTTTATTAAAAATATTCATTAAATATAAAATTACTAAACTACCCTTGTATATTAAATATTACCAAAATAATGTAAAATTTCAAAAACTCAACTCACGCCGTATGTGCACCATGAGCCATGTATGTAGGGGGGATGGCTCGGTGACTGATTGTTGAGGGTTGGAGGTGGTGGTTAGGTGGTGTTGGTTTTGTCGGTGGGTGTAGGGTTGCCGTGGGAGGTGAAGATGGTAGTGGTTGGGTGATTTGGTGCAAGAGGGTCGAAGGCTGGGATAGAAGGTGTAGGGTTGCAGGAAGGGGGAAATATAGATAAAGGAAAGGATAAGAAGAAAAGGAGAGGAAGAAGAAGGATGGAGATGGCGGCGGGGTGGCTACAGAGTGATGGTGCAGGAGTTGGAGGTGGTTGTGGCTGGAGGTAGGTTGGTTGGGAGGACATGTAGAGGAGGAGGAAATAGAGCCGGGATAAGATTGCAAAGAGGGTGGTAGAGGTGGCGGTAGGATGGTACATTGTAGGGCAGGATGCAGGGGTTTTAGGAAGGGTGGTTGGTGGTGGTGAGATTGTGGTTTGGTCATGCAAGGAGGCTATAAGGTAAAGGAAATGATGGTGTTGAATGAAAGGGGTGGCAACGGCAAAAATTGTCATTTCCCAAGGTATGGATGCGGGAGCTGCGACTAATGCTAGGGGTAGTGATCGGTAGAAATTACCTCAAGGAAGGGTGGAGAGAAAAACAAGATGGGAGAGGAGAAGGAAGAAGGAGGAAAGGAGGGAAGAGGAAGGTGGATGACAATGGAGGGTGGGATGGTGGTGGAGCTGATGGTCGGTCTAGCAATGTAAAGGGAGTGGAGGGTTGGTCGTGAGGAAAGAAAATAGAGGCAAGGGAGAAAGAGAAGAAAGGAAGAAGGTCACGGGAGAAGAGGTAAGGCACGAGGGAGAAGAGAAGGAGGAGGGAGGTAAGGCTTAGGCGTGCAATGGGGTAGGTGGGAGTTGTAGGGAAAGGGTGTAGGTAGGGTAGGATGGTGTAGGGTTGATAGGGATGGTAGGAGATAGGGCATAGGGAGGTAGATGCAAGTTGGGGAAGGCACTGTAGGGGCCAAAATAGAAAGGAAAGCGATACAAGGAGGGAGGGAGTACAAGCCTGGTTTGGCCAGAAATGGAAAAAAGTACAACACAGGCGTGCATGGAAAAGGCACGCTGCATGTAGGGGAGGTGGAGGGGTAATGGGTGTTTAGGCATAAGGGTATAGAATGACGAGGGAGAAGAATAAAGGAAGGTTAGGCTGGGTTGCTAGGGCATGAGGAAAGAAAAGTAAAGGAGAAGGAAGCCAGGCTGGTGTGGGAATAAGAAAAGAAAAGGGTAGGAGGAGGCTGACCTAAAGAAGAAGAAGGAGAAAGAGGAAAGGGGTGTTGGGCTAGTGTAGGAAAAAAGAAGAGAAGGGGGAAGAAATAGGCTAGCATAGGAAGAAGAGGAAAAAAAGGGAGAAAAAAAAAGAAAAAGGAAAAAGAAGAAAAAGAAAGAAAATAAAATAGATTTAGGATTAGATTTTAATTTAATTTTTTTAGGATAGTATTAGTTTATCTAAATTTAGTGTATCAAATTATGAAAAATAAATTAGATAAAATTGTGGGTTTAAGGTTGATTTAAATAAAAATAGGTAAGATAAAATAATTATAATAATTTATTAAATTATTTATGTAGATTTGTGGGTTAAAGGTTAACAAAAATAATTAAATTAATATTGAAATATTAAAGTGTTTGGATAAAAGGCTAAACGTACTAAATTAGGGTTATAAAAATTTGGGGTATTACACCTTAACCCTTACCTTTTCCCTTTTCCTTTTTCCTTCACCCTCTCCCTTCATGAACTTACCCATCCTATCATCCCAATTATGTTTTTCAATTTGGTTATGCTAACCAAACTAAGCATAAACTAACATACCACCCTAACCCAGTTAACCCCCTACATATTTATGTTTCACGTAATACATGGTATGCCTTATGTACTGTTCAAAACATGTACCAACCCCGACCCTTTTCACATTTTATATCCTCATGCAACTCCAACTCTACTTCCTCAATCGCTTTCATTCCCATCATTTTCCAACCCTAACTTAGTTCTAACCTCTCTCCTCTCCTTCCCAACCTTTCCTACATTTAATATGGCCTTGCACCACCATTTTTACAACCAAACACTACTATGGAACCTCCATTTTTGTGCAAAACCACCACCTTCACCACCAACGTCATGTTGCCTGCTTTCTTCAACATTAAGCCCCAACGATACAAACCCAAACCAGCATGAACCTTCCATGCTACCAATTTTTGTTATGCCCACAACCCTCACACAACTCCATCACCTTCAATGTGAGTTTCTTATGTAGCCATCATCTAACAACACCATCCTCTCATGCAACATAACTCTAGTAATGCGTCTGCCTTATGCAACCTAACTTTTGTTGTGTGAAACCCTAGTGTAGCTCCCCCTTGGTAGTGTCCCTTAGTTCTACATTTCACTCCCAAATGCATTATTGGTTGGGTATTTTTTTTTCTTGGATAACTTTGTTGGTTGTCAATCCCCATATGTATAGCTTCTAATATATTTTTGTTTATCCTTCTTTTTAGGTGAAGAATGCTACTAATTGGAGGATAAGGTTTGGTGTTTGTTGCCTTTTAATTTTTCTATTTTTTCTTGGGAATAATGTAACCCATATGCTATTCTAAGAATGTGGAAATTGCATAATGGCATGTTAGGGTTTTATTATGTTAGGTTGTATTTATTTTCCTAAGCGTGTCTTATTATTTTGTATGTATTTTTCTAAGTATGTCAGCATGAATTTATGTGTCTTGATTATGTTAAATTATTTGTGTTATTAAGTTTATGACAACATGCTAGAATAGGGCTTGATGTTATGAAATAAGTATACATGTGATAATGGGTAGATTTGTGATAGATGTGATGTATGTTTAGGGGTAAGATTTTAGTCAGGGTTTTTCCGTCCCAAACCATTTACATGATATGATAAGTATTCTATTATATTGCTTGCACGTCGTAGTTAAACTTTTATATATGGATTTATGGTGTTTGAGCATGATTAGGGTTATGTTTATAGTAATATATGTTGTATGCTATATGGGTAGGAATGTCTTATTACATATGTCATGATGTTAATTGTTATCTTGAGTACTAGTCTATGCCTTAAATTTATTATATATGATTGGCATGAGATTAGTGATATGTAAGTTATGCATGCGTAAGATCTTGTACACTTAATAAGCTTATTCATGTGTTGGAGTAAAATAGTCAATTTCTTTGTCTTAAAAATTACATGCATGCAAAAGTGTTTCAATTTATCGTATTTTAGCATTTTCATGGAAAATTATTACTTAAATTAAAGTTTAGCATTAAAATGGATATTATCATGGTAATTATGGTTTTAAAGGAATTTTGGCATTTAGGAATAATTAGACATAGGATAACCGTTCCTAGGTTCACCTTAGTGTTGACTTTAACTTTTACTTGGACCATTGATATTTGGGTTAACTTGAATCAATGGAAATATAGGAAAATGTTTAAGTATGGAATTGGAATTGGTGTGCATTATATGATATTTCATGATCACCTTATTAATATGTTAGTATTTAAAGTGAAATACATTGAGATTAGAAATGGTATATTTGTAAAGGTAACTACCCTATAGACAAAGTTTATCCCTTAAGTTGGTTTGGTTTTCACTAGGTGTCTTAGAGCCCTAGTTATGACCTATATCTTACTTTACTTAATTATTCAAACTTCTTAGAGGGTATGCATACTTATGGATTGTATTTCCTTGTCGATAAGGTACTATATTTCCTTTATGTACTGGTGAGACCCGGGTACCTTAGTATTTCTTGGGTTGATAACCGATAGGATACTATTTTACCTTTGTGTACCTTAGTATATCTAGGTTGATATTATCTCCTCTCAAGTAATTAAAATATAATTAATTATTTTTTAGTTATTAGAATTAAATTGGATTTTTGGTTTGGTAGTTGTCTCTGTGCCCTACCTATGGTTTGGTAGTTACCCTTATGCCCTACATATGTTCAGCAATTGCTTTCATGCCCTACCTATGGTATTTGAAATTTTTTGATATGGTTTGTTGGTAGTTTCTTAATGCATTACGCTAATGTTTATGACATATTCATGATTATTTTTGGAAATGGTCAAGAATGGTTTGGTGTCTTCCCTTCACAGAATACCCTTGGCATGTTTTGGTTTATCAAGTTTCATATTAAGGATTAAGTGCAATAGTATATTGAGTATATGGCCTTGGTAATCACATGTATGGTTTGATGTGTTTATGCCATGTTTCCCTTATGAAACCTTCTTTGTGCTCCATGTGTCATTTACATGCTTAGTATTGTATATTAGTTTACTCAATACCGTTGCACTGATGAATTTCTTTTTATGATCCTCTACCTGTTCAATGGGAAATTGTGACTTTGTAGGAGTATTATGATGGTATTACTTGATCCAATACTTTCGTTGTGTTTTTTTGCAGTGAGTGTGAATCAAGTTTGATCTATAGATCTCTCTATGAACTTTTATGTCCTCTATTTTCATTATACATATTCTATTCTCTCTATTTCATATCTTGTATCGAGGTGAGATCAATTGCTTCCTACACCTAATCTCTAGATATAGTTTACTTTTATCTTACACCCGATATAGATGAGGTATAGAAAATACATATTTTATGTTTAGGTATAACACCCTTGAATTTTGTGTTTTAACTTTCACAAATAACTCTTTCAAACAAAATTTACAAGTGCCAAAAGTTTTGGTGTTACAATATTATATATCAAATTTTATGTAACAACCTCAATATTATATATAAAATTCACCCAAAAAAACGATGTCTCAACTCAAAACTCAACAAAAATATTTAACCACATTTTAATACATGTAACAACTTGCTCAATAAAATACAAAGCATAAAATCATACTTCATAATTAATGAAAAAAGACTAAAAAGGCCTAAACGATAGAAATTTCACATGAAAAATATAGAATTTGTAAAAACATGAAATTACCAAGTAATATATTAATATAAGTTAAAAAAAAACTAAACATAATTTCTAACAACAAAACATGCTAACATGAAAATTCATAAGAATACCATATGACATCAAATCCCTATCTAGAGACATGCATCCTTACCCAATAATACTTCAATATCTTAGAAAGCAAAAATACCCTCCTAAGAACCTTCCTTTAAAACTATAAAGTCACTTGCAAAAATAATAAAGTAAGAGGTTAGAAACATAAAAATTAGTAAGGAATGTTAAGGAAAGAAATAGGAAATGGGGAAGAGAACCAAGGTAAAGTAAAGGGGAGGTGGATTGGTAGCAAAATATGAGAGAAATTTTTATGTAAACAATGAACACTGTTAAAGGGTGTTCTATGAGGTTTTAACACTACAATGAGTGGCTCAATGTGACAAATTAGCATAGGTCAAATATGGTGGTGTATAGGGTGCACGCTGCTGGTGGTGTGTAGTGTGAGGAGGTAACATAAAGGATGGTGTGCAGCATGAGGTAATGGATTTGGTTGGGGGTGTGCAACATGAGATGGTGGTATTAGATGAGTGTGTGCAATGTGACTTGTTAACACACGGTTGGCTATGTTAAAGGCTAACACAGGTGAAAGGATGAACGCAATCAAGAGGCTTTAACATGAGGTCTTGAAACAAGAGATGGTGACTTGCTGGGGAAGATGATGATGGAATTTCTAATCTTAATGGACTTTTAATCATTATTTTATCACCTCACTAATGATATAAGCAGAATTAATGTAAGATTAATCATAACAAGATATAAAATGATCTAATTTACCTTAGAAGGGTGAAATATGGAATATGTGAATAATATTAGTGAAACTTTGAATTCTCATATTAACCTAGATCGTTGACCATTAACTTGGACTTTGACTTTTGACCATCAACCTTAACTTTGACTTTAACTTTTCATCATTTTCTTGTGAATGGTATTGTAACACCCCAAGTCGATATGACCACGCGGGAGCGACCATGGAGCGCTTTTGGATTGATTGGCTGCCCTCACAGATCAATACGAGTCCTTTCAGCGCGCTTTGTCCTCACTCACACACTTTCTGAGAAATTTTTAGAAAATTTCCAAAACTTCCCAGGAGGGTCTTAATTGTGAAGTTCTTAGAATGGAATCACCAAAAAGATGGTATACCATGCTGATATAAGTAGCCAGATCAATTCTTGTAACACTCGACTTAATTTGGGGTATTACATTCACCCCCACTCAAAGAATGCAACGTCCTCGTTGCGCCTCTACCAATAACTATCTCAATACAGTTTATCCCAAGAATCGTCCCGCTAGGTGGCTGACTAGCTCATCCAATTTTAGCTCATGGTCGCGTTTTGCTCTGATACCATTTGTAAAACCCTGAGTCTATACGACCATACAGGGGCTACCATGGAGTGCTTTTGGATTGATCGACTGGCTTCACAGATCAACATAAGTCCTTTTAGCGTACTTTGTCCTCACTCAAGCACTTCCTGAGAAATTTTTTAAAAATTTCTTAAACTTCTCAAGAGGGTTACCCATCTTAAAATTGCTCCACGACCAACACACTTAACTGTGAAGTTATTAGGATGAAATCACCAAAAGGATGGTATAGCATGTTAATATAAGTAGCCAGATTAATCCTTATAACACTCCGCTTAATTTGAGGTATTACACGTATGTATGTATATATATATATATTATGAAAATGGCATATAACCTTATTTCATGATTTTGAACATAAATACGATTTCTATTTTTGCTATCTTTTGGAATTAAAAGAATGACTTTAAGACCTTAACTAATTTGTTACATACAAGTTATGAATATGTTACATCTTATGTGTCATGTGCTATGTGATCAAATGTCTGTGCTACCTCGAGACACACCAATCAGTTTTAATGTTTTTTTTTATCATTATGTGTGAATACATCAAACACTTACAAAGGTGTAGGGTCAACACAATATAAAAAACCTAGGTATCATTATGTGTGCATATATCAAATGCTTACATACTTTTAGGGTAACACAATATAAAAACCACATATGTTGTTATGTGTGAATACACAATATTAACTTGGTACCTTTTTTACTCTACAAACATCAAAATTATCATATATGAGGTGTATATGATTAAGGATTAGACTAACCATGTTGGTTTCTATCAATATGGTAATGGGGTTAAACATTCCTCTAAGAGCCTATTCGGGGTCAAGTATCCTCCTAAGAGCATGCTCAAGTTTTTAAATAGGGTCGAGCATTCCCCTAAGAGACAACTCATGTTTTTAAATGGGTTCAAGCATTTCCCAAAAGGTTTTCTCATGTTTTTAAATGGGGTTGATAATCTCATTAATAGCTTACTATATAATTTTAGTACTACCTTGACAAAGACCTCGGTTGGTAAATGTGTATAACCCTTGGTTTTGGCAACAATGATGTTAACCTAATTTTCAATATCATCTATGTTTACATATATTTAATTATGTGATTGATAAGCATGTTTCTATGTGGTTCTATATTGTGTAACATGATCTATATACTTTGGTGTAGAAATTTAGTCCTACCAATACGCAAGTGCTAACATGTCCATTTGATGGCCACTGCCAAATTCAAATGGGTAGATGACAAAGTTATGCACTTGGTTTTGAAGCCTTAATGAAGATATGCTAGAGAGGGAACGTTTTAGATTAAAGTAAGATAATTGGTGCATTTCTAATATTTAACTCTTATAGTTTAATGCCGATTTGAAGCATAATACTTTATCCATGTTGTAATATTTTCTACTCTCCTTGGGAGTAAACTATTTTGGTTATTTCAATGCTCATTATATATTAAAGATTTTATTGCACTTTGATTTTTTTTGGTAGTAAGTCTCATACTAATATTGGGTTAGGTATCACTCATAGTTAACTCCTTAATATGTTAGCTTTACACTTGCCATGAGCTAGGTATTGATTATACCTCCTTTATGTCAAATGCATCGGTAACATTCTGTATTTCTTATTTTGCTTCTACAAACTCTTTTCTAAAATGAAAATTTTCTGACTGTGAAAATAGAGATGTTACATAATAGCTCTTTGACATCTTTTTTCAAAAAGGTTTTAAAGAGCATTTTATTTAATGAAGGATTTTTCAAAGTTTTTATGGTTGAAATTTGAGTTTGTTTAGACCCTTGTCAGCTAGACCATGAGTGAAGTCAAATAGGCACTAGAATCATTTCGTGTAGTCAATTGGACCTAAATAAATTTAGAAAGCCATTCAAGTAGCCATGTATGCCTAAGACTTCAGAGGCATTTGGGTCCGCTCAATTTGGCTTGTTAGAAACTCGACAAAAGTGTATTTAAAGAAATTAAGGTTTAGGGTTTGTTCTCAAAAAGGTATAAATATTTTAAAATTTTCTATAAATACATAAATATTTTGAATATGCCTTTATAGGAAATTCAAATATATTTAGACTTTTTTCCATTAATACATAAACATTTTTAAAATAAAAACTTTAAGACATAAATATTTGGATTTTGTTCTCATTAAAGCATAAATGAAAATAATCGAAATTACTTAAATTTGAAGAATTTAAAACATTGCGCCTTCATGGGAAAAACGTTTATCCCTATATGGAAAATTCAAAAATGTTTATGCTTTTATGGGAATAAAATTAAAATGTTTATGCTT
This sequence comes from Tamarix chinensis, assembly GCA_030549775.1. Taxonomy (NCBI): domain Eukaryota; kingdom Viridiplantae; phylum Streptophyta; class Magnoliopsida; order Caryophyllales; family Tamaricaceae; genus Tamarix; species Tamarix chinensis. Next base: position 96,504,108 of record CM060175.1, read on the forward strand.
TTAAATACACTTTGGGCTTAGAAACTCAGAGGTGGTCATGCAATTAGGTTCTAGTCAACTGACCTTATGGATCCAATTGATTGGAACTCTAGGAATTTTACTTGCTCTCGGTTTTCCTATGATTTTTTCCTATGATTGTCTAGATTATCATGTACTTGGTTAACTAACCTTATAAGCCTAGTATAACAATAACATTTTTCTAGAGAAGAATCTAAGTGCTAGTCAACTTGCATCTCCTACTTGGTCTTTAGGCCTCAATGTCCTAAAAGAGTATATATATATAGTGCACTTTATCATTCGGTGAATTCTTTATATTCAATGTTTTTTTTATATGAGAGTATTATAAATAGGTTTCTCATTAGATTTCTAATGTATTTTTTAAGAGAGCTTATTTTTATTGCAAACATTTAATTCTTTATCTCTTTTACATTCAATTCTCTTGAACTCAACAAGCAAACTTTCATATCACTGAATTCAAGTAAGAATTTTCTTGTGCCCATAAAGCCAAACACTTTATCTAGATATAAATTCACTTCCACATATTTCTTAAGGTAGATTAAAATTCTCGCATTGTTTATCACTTTCATAATTTGCAATGAGTGAGAATTCTCTTGTAATCACCACAAAATTCTTACAAAAATAGAGTATGAGGAGGTTGCATGTATCTAGCATTTCTATGTTAGGTAATTGAGTTAGTAAGATCATAAACTTCAAAGACGATAATTAGGTTAAGTTGTAAATCAACTCCTAAGTGATTATTAGAATAGTAGGTTCATAAATTAAGGTAAGAAATCATCAATAAATACACCCATATTTCAAAGTCTAAAAGGGATGACCTTTTAATAGTTGATATGGAGAAGTTTTAGGCCCCTGAACCACTCTAAACTATGTGAGCAAAATTTTAATTTTTAATTTTTATTCATCTCACCCTATTCCCTCCCTTTAAGATCCCTTCAAAATTGAGCTAGATGAACAAATGAAAAGTAAGAAAGATAAAATAAAAATAAAAAGTAGGGCATAGGTAGATAAATACAATATATTTTATTATTTTAGAAGATTATTGTTTTGGCCATGAAATTGAGCGGGAATAAAAAAAATGAGACAAATGGTATTATTAGCTTTAAAAATAGTGATGATCACTCAAATATTGATTATTTATTAAAGATGATCTAACATTTACCAACTACTAATATTGTCCGCAATGATGATAAAAAAAATGATCCATTTACTCAATATATGAGATACGCCATCAAATCAAATAACTCAAAAGTTTGGTCTCTAAGAAAAAGAACCCAAAAATGGAGTCGATGCAAAGACATAAAATGAAAAAAGGAAAGAGAATGGGATTGGGATAGGAGAGAGGTGTTGACACTCCTAGTCTATTTGTCAGCTCCCGATTTGATGTTTTGGTTAAATGTAGCAGGACATAAATTTAATGAGATATTATAGTTTATTATTACATATTGAGGATTGGTGTTATTATGGAGACAAAGCTAAATGCAGATAAAAAAAAAAGAGTCGATTATATATTAGGTTTATTTAGAATTTTTTTTTATTAGGTTAATTAATGCTTTTATCAATTAGGTAAAATATTTAGTTTAAGTTTTGTATGGATCATCGTACTTTTCAAAGCCAGAAAATACCTTTTACCTCAAATTTTATCCAAACTCATTTTTACTTCTAGAACATTGATCCTCACTATAGAAGTAAAATATGTTATCTCATCAAACATGTACCTTAATACATCCAACCAAAGCATTCACTTAATTTATTATATATTATTTATTAAATGATAATTTTTATAAAAAATATATATTTTATTAAAATGAATAAATTATGAATTCATTATTTTTTTAATTTTTACATGTATTAACATATTTTTATTATTTTAATTATTATGATATTAATTATTTTCTAAATAGAGTTTATAAACTATTAACATTTGTGTTTATTTAATTTTTAAATAGATGAATTGATAGTTTTATGTTTTTAGTTTAATTCAACATTTTAATTAAGTTTCATTCTAAATATTAAACAAACCAAATTTCTCAAATACCCTTAAGTGCTATTTTTATATCCTTACAAATCTTTGTAGGTATAAATTTTAATAATAGCCCTAAGATTAATTAACAAAATATCAAATATTTTTTCTAACTTAGATAATCCTGTCAAAAATTAGATATTGTAAATGTTGGATATCCTTTTAACTAAAATTGAATTAGATATTTAAAATGTCATATCAGATTTTTTAGATACTGGGACGAATTTTTGGATCCTAGATTTTATGCATAGTCTTAATGACAATTATAACTTTTATGTGAAAATAACTTAAAATGGGCTTAGCATTTTAAGTGTAAATATTCGATTATAATTATATTTTTGGGTTAATCAGACTTAACGTGACATTTTAAAGTGGTATGTTAAGTTTGGAAAGTTGAGGAATCCTATGGATGGTTTTTATGGATGAATTGTGAATTAGTGTTCCCTAAGGGTATGTTAGGCTTTATATTAGTGGAGTATTCTCACTTCCCCTTGTTTGTGCTTTAAATTCCTTATATAATTATCCTAAGTGTTGTGGAGTATTTTTACTCAACCTAACTTAGTATAATTATAAGTTTATAACAATTAAACAATTGTTGGAATAAATTTAGTGATAAGCAGTAACAAGTGATTAGTGATATGTTGTAATAAGTGATAAGCAACAACCTCTAATAAAATAGAAGTAAGTGGTGCCTTGTTAGGTACTAATTAAATGAATAATAATACATTAGTATTTAAAGTACGTATAAGATTGTGTGAGTTAGGACCTAGTTATATCCATTTTATATTGTTACTGCATTGTTGTGATACCCGTGATATCTTAGTTGTTACGATAACTAGAATTCTTTCCATCTAAGTATGAACAATAATAATCTATATTGTTCTTTTCATCAACTTATAGGGGCATATATACTTAAGTATCAGGAGTTTATGTTAGTAGTCCCAAAAGCATGTTACCCTCAAAGGAGCTATATAGAGTATTTCATTTCACCGAATATTAATAATGGTCCCCAGAAGCATTATGCACTTGAAGAAGTTGTATACCAAGTATACCATTGCATTGAATATGAATATTAGAATCTATTTTTTTTTATGTGACTAAGTAAATGGAATTGTGTGATTGCCTAAATATGAAATTTAATATGGTTTCTCTTAAATTATCTTGTAACATGAGTAGGATATGCATGTATAATATTTTTCTTATTATTTGACCTTATGTGTTATGCATGTTGTATTCTATTGATGTGATTGATATATTACTTAGTAAATTTTGTATTAATTGTCCTTTTCATGGGTGTTGTTCATTTTCACAAGTGGACAACCTAGTCGTTGATGTGTAGGTTTTGTTAAGTTTGTTTTGGCTAACTTTGACATTATACCTATAGAAGAGTGATCCTTGTATTGTATGGGTTTTGGTGTAAAGTCTTGGTTATCTAATAGTTGATGTTTGTATATGCATATCTTATGGACTCTTAATTCTAACAAGATCTCTTTATTGTATTTTGATTATGTTTTAATCATAGGTTTCATATTCCTAACTCTTGTCTTTATTCATAAAATATATCTCATTCAGTTTTTATCATGTTTATATTCATAATTATTTTTCTTAGCACTTGATATGAGAATGGAATGATAAACAAGACTTATACTAAGTATAGCAGTAGCACCCTAATATCTTTATATTAAATTTTGCAAAATGAATTAAAAACAAGAAGTAAATGTGGGGGTGCTAAAAGTATACTTAATAAAGTTCATTAATAATCATTGATGAGATTTATTACCTCAAAATTGGATGATATTTGAATATATTGTTCATGCTTCATGGTAACACTCTAGGAGTGTATAATTTTGGCCCCTGTTAATATGATTTAAACATCCATTTTTGTAGTCATAAGCATATAGGATAAGCATATAGGGTAAGGGTTTTCACCAAATTGTCCACACTAAATCACTTCATATACTTATCATTATAGCATTTTCACTTATATTCCTATTATCTTATCACATGGAATATTAATTATCATTATTACATGAAATATCGATTAACACCGAATTCATACCAACATTTATTATTGTTCATAACACTTATAAATGCATCACAATTAATCAAAATGAACATTTTATAATTACATAAAGTAATAATAAGGCACGAGGAAAGAGAATAAGCACAATAGTAGTCATTATACAAGTAAACATACCATAATGCCATCACAAAACTCTAATTCATAATTTGCTCATAGCTTCATACATAAAAATAACCAAATTCACTAAAATAACACAAATTTATGATATATCATGCTTAATAATATATTCAAAAATCAAGATTCAACCCTAATATTTCACATGTAAAATACCAATCATACCCCTAAGTTTTCTAAGTCCAATTTAAGTCATTTTCACATAATATTAGTACTTGTGATAAACACATTAACCCAAACTAATCACATATAGTGCTTATCACATATTAAACCTAATAAGACTTTCACAACCTTGATTTTTAAAAATTACCTAAAATGATCATAATACCCTTATGTCACCTAAATATCTTAAAATTTCTTTTTAACATAACTTGTGTTATACCCCACCAAATCCTATCATATTATACATCAAATTTTATTAAAAACCTCAATGAATAAAATAACATAATTATTTCTCACAAAACTCACAACTTGATATTCTTGTCCTTAAACTAAAAATAATATAAAAATTGCTGAATTCTAACTTTCACCTAACTTGCCCAAATTATCACATAATATCAAATATTTTATCAACATTCCAATTATGTAATTAGCATTAATTAAAAAATCCCTAGATACCAAAAATAGGCTTAGGGACATACCACTTTAAGCCCTAAATACCAAATTATTCAAGCCTTAGTCTATTTATTCAACACAAATACTTAATTAATTAATACACTCAACCTCATGCTTAACAAAAATAATTAATTATTTTCACATAAAATCATGAAATTGCATGATATATATAAAATAATGTATAACACATGAATCCAAGTCATAAAAATCTAAAATCATGGTTTATATGAATAAATCATGTTAAAAAGTTATTTAATAGAAATAACACATAATCATCAAAAATCCCTAATCTAGAGTTGTACATTCTTACCACAAGCTACACACGCCTCATTGCAAAGTACTCCTAATCACCACCTTAGGATCACCCACATAAAATATGTATGGAATTAGATATCAAGAATATAACCAAGGGATTAAGAATAGAAGAAAGAGAATTAAAAAGGAGGAGGAAAAACATTTATCTATTGAAAATGAAGGCTTGAGAAAACAAGGTGAGTAACTTCACAATTTACCAGATTAATCCACTTTTCGTTAATAAACAAGCACTAATAGACTAAAATTTAAGATTTAAGAAGTAAAGATGGAATAAAATGTAGAGTAGAGAAAATAGAGTGCTCGATGAGCTCAAGAAAAATGGGTAAAAACAAGCACAACCTCAAGAAAAAAGAAGATGGAAGAGGAGATGGGGGAAAGTGGAAGAATAGAAAATGGCTAATAGTAAAAGTAATGAAACCAAAGGGGAATAAGAACTTATAGTTATCGATCAAGGTAAGGAGTGAGGGAGGGAAATCTGATGGGGAGGTTACTTGTAATGCATGAACATGGTGAAGTGTTATAGAAAGGTGGTGTAAGAGTATGTAAGAGAGTGGTTGGGGTGAAAAATGATTGGATTATGGCAAAAAATATGGCTAAATGAGTGAGGACAAGAAAGATCAAATTAAGAGGAGTAATGAGTCTGATTTTGTAGTTAGCAATGACCATGAAGTGTTAACACCAATTAAAAATGACTGAGGTAAGGTAGAAAATCTAATAAATGTTAAAAAATAGAAAAAAAATAATTAATTAATTTTCAAAAATTAAGAAAAATTAGGGTAATGTATGGGATTAAAATAGGAACCCACATATATAAAAAATGGCATGTAACTTGATTTGGAGTAAAAAAGAATTAAAATAAAAAGTAATAAAAAATAGGACAACATTGGACTAAAAGGCTTTAGCAGTCAATCATTAAACTCTGTAGGTGATGGGTTTGGAACTGTGTTAGCCAGTCCACCAAAGGTAATGCCTAGTTAAACACTAATTGGATAAAATCAAATTAGGTTTTTGAAGGTTAAAAAGAAAAAAGAAGGGTTTATGGGTTAAGATGAGATAACTAAGTAATGGTTAAGGGTTAAAGAAGGATTAATAAGCTAATCACTCAAGAATTTGGGTTAAAGGATTTCATGGTATTAAATTTGGTATTTGAGCACAAATAATCTTCTCCATCATTTTTTTTATTCACCTTCTCTCTATATCTTATTTTTTTATGGAGTTATATTCCTTTTTATATGTCTGTTATATAACTATATAATCTCTCTTTCCTTTGTTTATATATATATATATATATATATATATATATACCTATATGGTTTGTTGTTTGATATTTTTTCTTGGTGTTTCATATAAAAATGGTGAGGAAGCAGGGACTTATATGGAATGTGGTGGTAACACCCATATATTTTATTTTATTTCTAAATTTAAAATGAAAATTTTGGTTTATAAAAATTCGGGTGTTACAGCTTTCCTAACTTACACCCTCCTCTCTCCTCTTGCACTTTCTATTGTTCTTATGTTTTGCATTGTTGTAATACCTCTATTTTTACTATTAAAATTTTTAATTTACATACGCATAATCTCAAAAATATCATGTGTTATGACTATATTCAACATAAGTTTGGTCTCTCTATCCTTTTTTTATGTCAAGTAGTAAAGCTAAAACATTTCAACTTAAATCAAATAACAATGGAAATAATAGGTAACAATATAAATACTGAATTACAGATAATACAACCTTCATACAACAAATATTGAACAAAGTACAACTAGGGATACAAGAGTCCAAAAGAATAAGCGATGACAAAAACTACACTTAATGGTACAAGAGTAGTTAGTCCTAACTCTTATTCCCAAAGGCCCATTCCTCTAAAAAAATAGCATCCTAATGATTCGCTCTAGGCTTATAAATCTCATGCCACTCCATGGCTTAGTCATAATCATTTAAAATTGTAGCATTAATATGCTTTTCTTAGATTGATTAAATAATGACAAATCTAAAGAGGTAGCATGTTCACATTTTTAATCAATCATGCAAAAGCAAGAATCATGCAAAAACATATAATAATAACAATTAGGGACATTTAAGATTCCGCAACTCAACATATGATAACAATTGTTGATGGACTAACAAGGGTTCAAACCCAAGATGATTCCAACATAATCTCAAACACTTATGAAGCCAAACACTAATCAAATTATTCAAAAGATATCATGGTGATTTTCTAATCCAATTCAAATCAATTGAATTCAAACATTGAGAGGAATAAAATTTCATAATCTAAATCAAAGGTTGTCAAAGATAAATAAAAAATTAAACCACTAACCTCCAATATAACAAGTTAAGAAAGTCACATGACATAAAGTCATGTTAATACAACCTTAGCACCCAAGTGTTTAAGTCCATGTATCCTTTATAGGATTTGTGAATCCCTAAGAGAATAAATAGACCCTTTGACCTGAATGTCCAACTATGCACTTAGGGGTCTATTCTAACACATGATATCCCTTTCTAAATTCAAGTCTTTTACTTTAAATGATTAATTCTTTATTTAATGTGCAATTATTAGTCTACAAGGGATACTGAGATTCACAAGAACAATCAATCAAATTAACCATCCTACCAATTTAAAGGACCACAAGGGTCACAACAAAATAAAGCCACATAAGGCTTAGGGTTGCACATTACACCATAGTCTGAACACTTAATTAAATCAAATTAATTTAATCCTTTTCAACCTTTGATTTTCCAAGTTCAACACTGAAGGTAAACTAAGACTAATCTAAACCAATTATTCCATACCGGGCACATTTATCCATAAAAGGCTAAAATGCCCTCAAACCCTATTTATATCAAATTCAACTATTTTGATATCAAACATTCATATCACTCAACAACACTAATGTTAAGAAAAAATATCATTAAAAGATTACTTTATCATATAAATAATTAAATTATGGAAAAATATTAAAAATAACAAGAGACTATTTTACCCCTATATATATATTAGGCATACATAACACATAAACCCTACTCATGCATATCTAGCATACCATAATTTTTATCTTTAACATATAGAATAAACCATGATACATTTTTGACTTTCATGATGATAAAATAACATGACATGCATAAAATTACATCTTTACCCCTTGGGGCACACTAATATTAAATCATCCATAAATAAACCTAAACATGCTCATATCTTATTGTATTATATATTAAAATCTAAGTAAAATAACTAATGTATTCAATCGAATACATAACATGACTTGAAAATACCTTAGATGGATAATTGTTCCCCCACCAAGAGTCCTACATACATGCCTTCACCGTTCATTACATGTATAAATTTACCTATTTAATTACCAATGATTACCTACAAGATAAATAAATATAAACATTCTCTTATACAATAATTAAAAATCATTAAATTTCTCATGCATATTCATATTTGATTTTATTACACATAACAGAACAAAAGTCACAAATTTCATAATATAGAAAATCTAGCATGGGTCTAAGCCTAAAAATTCTAACATGCTTACACACATTATTCTACCACCTTAAGAGTTAGTTGGATTTACCTAGATCAAAGCTTAAACAAAAACACACAAAAGTACATTTTCTGAGGTAACCTTGAGATCTACTTGGGTTGAATTTGAAAAAAATTGCAAAGTAACAAGAATACAATACAAAAATACATAAAACAACGAAAAAGATTCAGAAATATCAAAGAAAAGAAGGAATATACCCTTTGAACAAAAGGAGAAGAATAAGAGGGAGAAAAGGTACATATATATATATATATATATTTATTTATTTATATAGCTTTGGTATGTGCCTAGTCCCCCCCTCTAGGGTTCCATGTTATCTCCCTTGGCACATCACAAGAAGATTTCCTCTAGTCAAAAGCAGTTAAAATCTAAGAGATTTATGAGGGCAAGTTCGTTAGTTTTCGATGAAACACCAATGTCGCATATGGATCCAACAAGAACCGATGTTGACGGAGAACCTAAACCCATGCAGAATCTTGATATTTTAATGTCATATGTAATTTGATTAAGGCCAACATTGAGGATGTAAGAGAATGGTGCGATACAGAGTTTCCTACACATGATCCTCCAAACTAAAATAATCTAATGCACCACCTTAGAAGGAAAAAATGGGTTGAATATTTTACATCATTTAGACGTATGAACTATGTGTTAGCATAAGATGACAATGACTTTTAATCAAGATCAACACATGTCACTTATGTGCCACCCCTAATTAAAGACTGGAAAATCATCATAGGTTTGGAAAAAGATGATGTTGATCGGGAAATGGATGAATGGAAATTTTCCCTAGTTGGATATGTTTAGAGGGATTCTCCCTCATTTAATCTAATTCTAGGATTTTCCAAATCCCAGTGGATGAAGGTTATGATGCCTAAGATCATCTATTACTATGATTTTTATTTTGCAAATTTAATTTAGCCATGGATTGTGATGTAATATTCAATCAATACTAGATGTTCTTTGGGACACCTCACATTCTAAAATAGTGGAGATGCGGAATGATCATGGCTAAAGAGGAGTTATAGTTTGTGCCTCTCTAGATCAAGCTTTCTCATTTTCCTTTGGAGTATTGGTCTCCTAAGTCATTAGGTGTGATCAACAGTTATACGAGTATGCCTATATGCAAGGACGTTATTACCTTGAGTAAGGATCAGGTAGCCTTCCATTGAGTCTTAGTTTAAGTGGATGCCAAGAAACCTCTTTATGACATGATCATGATAAGGGATCTTGTTGGTACATTAATTACATAGGTTGTTGAGTTTAAATGGAAGACCACCTTTTGTATCTTATGTCAATCTCCCTCCCATGATGAAAAGTCTAGTCCTAAGTTCCACAAGAAGCTAACCATGAATATTTGAGCTCCTCGAGAGTGGTTGGTGTTTCATCATAGGCATACTTCTAAGTAGCCTTTGTTTTTAGAGAAGGTCGTTGTTGATACCCATAAAGTATTACACAGTGCTCCTGTTGCAGCATGTTCTTCCTCTATTTTGTAAGGTGTGTAAGCTACATCTAGTAATAACATGTCTCCTCAAGCTCGAGTTAATACTTGAGAAAATGGAGGGAACTAGTTCCATCTCCTACATGTGGATGGTGCACATGGAATCTTGGGTTAATAGGTAAACTTGGGAGGGTATTTTGATCATGACCCAATATTACATGTTGGCTAGTTGAAACATTTAAAGCCTTAATAATCCATCAAAATATAGGGAGGTTATAGGATGGATTAGTAGTCATAGACACTACCTCATTAGATTGTTAGAAACAAGAGTGAAGGTAAATAAGTTTGATTATGTTAAAAAAAAAATATAGCTAGCAAGTGGCGGTGTTTAAATAATTATCATTCCCATCAAATTGGGTATATATAGGTTCTTTGGGACCCCATGTTATGGTATGTAAGATTACTTAAAGTTTGCAATCAGGGCATCCTTTGTGATGTGTAAGATATAAATGGAGGTAATCAGTTTTTCTTGAGATTTATTTATACCTTTAATACCGGAAAGTCTAGGAGACCTTTATGGAGATGCCTAACTGTAATGCCCCATCCTAAAATCCTTCAAATTATATTTATAATAATGATATTATGAAATAAATTAGTTTTAAATTTGAATAAAAATATAAATTTTAGGCCCACCAATCGATTAGTTTCTCTAACCAATTGACCAATACATTCAAGAACTAGCAATTTTATTCCTAACAAACTAGTTGACTAGTTTGATCAAACTGATTTACTGGTTGTCCTGTGATTTTATATCCTTCTCTAATTTTTATTCGAACCTCCTTCCAATGTTTATGAAACTTTCTAATTAGAATAAATTTGTACTCGTAAGCATATTTTAATGTGTTGAGATTATTTTTACATTATTTAGATCATGTTACGATTTTATTTAGCTAAAAATTCCCTCAAAAGTACTTTTGAGGCATTTATTAGCTTTTCTCTCTCTTTTAGCAGCCATTGTTATTTATTTAACTTTCTACACCTCTCCCTTGACATACTAACCCTCCACCATGCCTCTCCCTAGCTACACTCTACCTCCCTTATTTCATCATGTGTTTCTATTATACCTTGGTTGCCGACACTCAACTCAAGTCAAACTTCTCTCTCTCCCAATTGTGGATGTCAAACAACCCCCTCTATACACTAGCATTGTTAACGAGCCGAGTCAGCTCACGAGATTTTTCGGTTTGGCTGGCTAAGAGCTCTACTTGGCTCGCTTATTTAGATTAATGAGCCTAAAAATAAGGCTCGAACTCATTTACAGTACAAAATATCATGATCTCAACTCATTTACCAAAAATACTCACGAGCCAGCTTGTTAAATGCTTGGATTTATTTATAAATGAGCCAAGCTTGAGCTTTATTTTTAAGCTTTTTTATTAAATGAGTCGAGCCTAAGATCACCCAAGCTTAGCTCAACTTGGCTCATTAACAACCCTAATATACACCCCATTCCTAATTCATTATCACTCATTACCATCTGCACTTGCTCACTCTCTCCTTTCCTTGTGAAAAAAGTTCCTAAGTAATGGGCATTTCTCCCCTTTTCTCCCTTCTCTTTTATGCTAGAAAACAGAGGCTTGCCTCTTGTTTCCTCATCCTTTGATCAAATTCCTATTTCTTCTCCTAATCTTAGCTTTAACTATCCCTTTTTACTCTTAAGTAATAAAGGATTAAGATTTTGAGAAATGTTGAAGATCTAAGCTTCATTCTTCTTTGGAATTATATTTTGGGAAAAGGGTGAGCTATGGCATTTTCTTCTTATTTGATTCTTGATAAATAGCTATCAAGTTAGGAATATTTTGTGCTAGAAAAATTAATTAGAGGTAAGGCAAACTTATCTATAAAATGAATAAGGTCTTTTATTATTTGTTGTGGCTTTATGTTATTGGTATATTTCTATATTATGTATCAATTGATTTAATTATTGGGTTTGAGCATGTAGTAAAGTTTTCATCTTTGAATTTGTAAGCATGTTTCAAGTTTTTTGTTATTACACATGATTTTGGTAATTTTGAGCATGATTTTGTTAAGTTTTGTTTATGCCATGTACCCATGTGAATCTATCTGTGTAATATATATATATTATGGTTTTTATGATATAGAAGTATGCTATGATTAATATGGTAAATTTGGGTAAATTTTGATAACTGGACCATAGGTTTGGGTGTGGTTTTGCTCAGATTAGTCAATTAGTTTGTTGGATTGATCAACTGGTTGTGTGAACAGTCACTCGATTTAGAATTTTGGATTAGCCGATTGCAAGAACTATCAATGTAGGGAAAAAATCACAATACATGTGAATTCCTAGGATCTAACATCACATGCAATTAGGAAATTACAATATCTAATTGAGAGAAAAATCTGAGCACAACAACAATTGGGGAAACAACGCTGATATTTACTGCATTCAATGCCAATGATTACAAGGAGAATCAAATAATCCTCACAATATCACTCATTACACAATTCTCTCAAATCCATAAGAGAATTCAGGAAGAGAAGGTTTGGACAGATTCTGCAGCGAACCAACCATTGTTAGGGTTTCATACATATCTATTTATAAAAGTATATAACTGACATAGGTGAACGGTAGAAAATAGGAAAAAAATATAGTTTATGTTAATAAACACGGGCCCCATGTTTTTTACATAACTCTTGACTTTGTCCAAAAATCTACAGGACCAAATGTACCCATAAAGACAAGTTGTGTTTCACAAACATGGGGCCCTCGTGTTTTATCTCTTGTTTCCTTTTGGCTCCAAACTTATCCAAACACATGTATGCAATAATCTATACTAGACTACACATATAAATACAAGTCATGATCTTACAATCTCCACCTTGATATAGTAGTTGTAGCAATAAGCAAAAAGATCATAAAAGATCATCATAAACCCGTGGGTCCAAAGAACGTACCATGGCATATGAACATGAGCAAGCAATGGCTCCTCCAGCACACACAATGGATCAACCTTAAAAGCAACTCTTTATATCATCCTAGCCTCATAAACTAACATTCCAAGCCACACATCATTATCAGATCCAATCATAGCCAATCACAACCTTAGAACCTCTAAGGTTGAACACTAGCACACTAGTGTCCTTCTAATCATCAGGACCATAACTAAGATTAGAGTAACCTTTCAATAAAATAATAGACAACACAAACTCAATACAAGCCAATGTTGTATGCAACAAGTACCTCATAATTCACACCACACCTAACCAAGGTGTCTTCAAGGGACTCACCACACACATGCTCACACCATGAGCAATAAAAAGGTTGGTACTAATCACATCATACATCAAGCACCTCACAGATACAGAGTATGAACCAGTGACTAAGCAAGCCACCACAACCTCTTTAGATTTAGGCATATCCAAATTATTTTTCTTGTTCTCCTTAGACATTTCCTTTATTATGACAAGCATATCATAAACACGCACACAAAGAATAACTAGTGAAGCATCACATACCAATATCTGAGTCCACCAAAGAGACCACATCTCTTCATCAACAACAACAAAATACCATAAGGTAGAATCAACACCCAAAATAACCTTTGAGTCTAATACTACCTCTAGCATACCAATAATACTATTGGTAGTATACAGTGCATAACAGGATCTACCTAAAGCAATGCCCACTTGCTCCACCTACTATCTAGATTCCTTCTCACTAGAAAATATGTACAACCTATACCAACAACAACCACTACCTCGTCCGAAGCACCTATTAGACTTACTTGATCCAACTTCTTGTCAAGAAGAAATCAAACTCGTAGAAGGTAACAGATTTAGATGTTACTGGGCCACTCAACAAGGATGTACAAATCATGCCAATAACATTCCTATGTTCTAGTTGCATCACCCCAAGACCAGTAATATTTGAGTTACACACTCTCAATATCACCCTAACTTCATCCTCTATAGTTGTGTCAACAAGCTCATACAATGTCCCGACCTTCTTGCTAACAATTGCCACCACAACCCCTTTATCAACCTTCAATGTGCCACTCTCAATGACACACCTATAACCTTTGATATCCAAGGAACACAGCGAAATCAAGCTCTTGGTCATTTTAGGAATATGATGAACATTAGATAGTGTTTTGACCACACCATCATGCATCCTCACCTTCACAATCCCAATCATGCTTTAAACTTTTTAAAACAAAGCATCAATTTTAAAGGATATATGATCTAAGGCTTCGATGATATAACTTCCACCTTCTGATGTTTGAACATGCTCTCTTTCCCATTGATAATGATTCTCAGCCATGTCTTCAATGAGAGTTAAGCCTCATCTATTTTTTTTTGTCCACCAAAGTTCCTCCTGTAGCAACATCAATATTCATCCGAGTGTTGTAGGTAAGCTCGTTGTAGAAGGTGTGAACAATAAGTCGCTTTCTAATCTATGGTGAGGGAAAATCCTCAATAATTCCTTGTAGTGGTCCCAAGCTTCATAAAGTGGTTATCCTTCTACAAATCTTGTGATTTGGTTTCTCATATGTGTTGTTTTACTCAGGGAAAAATACTTTACTAGAAACACCCTAGATAACTGATCCCAAGTAGTGATGGAACTAGTTTGCAATGAATGCAACCAATCCCTAGCCTTTTCCTTTAGAGAAAATGGAAATAATATGAATCAATTAGTATCACTGGTCACACCATTAAGATTCAAGGTGTAGGAATACTCCAAGAAAATTTATAGGTGGAGGTTCAGGTCTTCAGTAGGACCTCCTCCAAAATGATTATGCTAAACCATAGAGAAAAGTGATTGTTTAAACTCAAAGTTATTAGCTTCAATAGTGAGCCTTGTAATGCTCAAGTGCGTATCTTGACTATTTAGGTAAGTGAAACATTCAAAAAGCTTATTTTAATTACCCATCGTATCTTATTATTTGTTCCTTTACTCCCTTATATACCTTTATATGTATACAACAATCAACCATAGTTCAGGATCATTCTTGTCGTATAATTTTTGTTGATGCCCTTGCATAAAAGAAGGTCACAAGCAAAGAAAATAAAATAATAAAAAGTCAAGCATGTCCTAGCCTAATTACATAAACAATCAATATTAACACCGTTATCCCCACGAATAGCACCAAAATTTTGATAGAGAGTCCAAAAGTGTATATATTTATTGTAGTTATTAAGGTTGATCCCAAAAAAGACTAGGGGCTTATTACCAAAATTTATTTTCAACTAGCTAAACCAATAAGTAAGGTAAAAGAATTTTTTTTAAGATTAAATAATAATAAAAAATAAAATAACTAATCGAGTGGAATTTAATATAATAAAGGGCAATGATTAGGTTTTTACCACAACTTTGATACTCAATGATGAAATATTATAGCTCTTAGTGTTAGTTTAAACTAAAAAGGGTAAATTAGCCTAAATTAATCTAAAACCTCTTTCAAGGTCTAAATATTGTGCCTAATTAAGCTCAAGTACCTACTTTCATGGAATTAAGATTAAATTAAATCTATTAAACTTCTTGGTAGTCTAATATAATCCCCAAGGAATCTTGCCTACTACTTCGTGGTTTGAATTTCCTGCTAAATTTCTAGAGGTGCTGTATTTATTTTCACCTTTTGGTCCTTTAATTAATTACATATGATTGCTAATGTGGTAATCAGGTGTGTCAATAAAGTTCAATCATAAGAAATTAAGTTTAAAGATTCAAACATTTACTAAGAACGTATACTAATTCATCGTCAATTACCAAAAAGTTGGGTTCTTTTTCAATCCCGGTCAAAGAATCTACTCACACATGATTGATAATAAATAATACATCAAATAAATATGTGATTCAATAATAGGAAGAAATTAATTAAAAAGAATAAAGAAAGAACCAATATTTTGATTAAAATTTGCAAGGTAGAGAGTTGCAATCCAATCTTGCATAAGAAATCTTTTATTTTCCTTCAATACTTGAGTTCTAGATATAGGTATTAATTAGCAGCTAAGAGAAAGCTAAGAGAATCCTATAAAACTTAAGCTAAAATACATATATATAGACCTTAAAAATATGAAAAAAAAAAGATTTCTTGTTAATGTTGTAACTAAACCATAGGTGTAGTGTGTGTTGTCTTACTTAAGTCATGCTCATTTAGACAGTCTTTAGTATTCTAGCTGTAAAAAGAATTTTTTTTGTTCAACCTCAAATTGACATGATTCAAGTTGAGTTGTAAATATATTAAATAGACCTACAACTTTGTTCTTTTAAAATTTTTTAATATTCACATTGAATCATGGTTGAAATTTTAGTTATTTATATACATACATCCATTTTCTTCTCGAACCATGCATTCTAAATCTCATTGTAGCTCCAAAATTTTATTTAACTTCCAACAATCATTGAGTATTTCAATCATGATCCAAGACCTACACATAAGAATACGAACTAAAGTATTATTCTCAATCTAAACAAAATATGTATCAAACACCCATAAATCATGATTGAAATACACTAAGATAATGTATATTTTACATGTTTATCAGTCTTCACCTCCATTTTTCTCTAAATTCAAACCGCCATAAATATAAGGTTTGAAAGGTGTTGGATATGAAGGCTTGGAAGTCACATTAGCCCTCTTCAAGTGCTTCTTGAATATCAAAGCCAAATTTACCATTTCCTCTAAGGTATCATAAAGGCATACTGCAACCTTCTCTTTCAAAATTAAATTGATGTATATAATAAAACTTGCCCAAGTTTTCTCTTTCTTCTCTTAGATTTCACAAATTAATGCCAAGTTCTTAATTTCTCATACATACTCTTCTACGCTTACAAACCCTTACTTAAGTGTAGTTAATTTAATGGATTTGTCTTGTTTCTAATCTTGTAGAACAAAATTTCTTTAAAGGTGTAAAAATTTCTTTAAAGGTGTTTCTTCATCTTATCACATGATTTGATCTTAGCCTTACCCTCTCTTTCCCTTACCTTCTTCAAATTCTCGAACCATACTCTTGAAAATTTATTAAGTTTACCAAATTAAATCTTTTTTCATCATCTATCTCTTTAAACTCAAAAATTTCCCCATGGTTTGTTGCCAATCTAGATAAGCCTCATGATCCATATTCCCTTTGAAGGAAGATAAAATCTAAGTCCATTCTCTATAGCATCATAAGGCCATTTAGAAATTGAATCATCATTCTTTTGTTTCCAATACTTTCTTTATCTTCATCATCAATTTAGTGGGTCATATATGGTGGTATGTGTTGTCCCCTTCATTGTGGCCTCCTTCTCATATATTGAAATAACCCAAAACCATAATTTAGAGAATTATGGCAAATAAGGATTTATTAGGGAAATTAATTAAATAAACTATTTGTATTAAAATAAGAGGGAATTAATTAAGGAAAAGCTAGGAGAAATTAATAATAATTTAAATAGAAAATTTTGAGTATTTTTTCTAATTAAAATGGAATTTAGAAAAAATCTTTCAAAAACCCTAAATTAACCTAAAAAGAGAATTTAATTATTATTTTAATATTAATATTTTTAAATATCCCAAAATAACCAAAATATGTTAATTAAGCCCAACCAACCTTTTTCCTTTTTCTTTTTTCCCTCTCTTCTTCCTTTTCTTTCCTTTTATTCTCTTCCTTCTTCCCTCTTTTTCTCCTTTCCCCCAACTTGGGCCGACCTGCCTTCGGCCCAATTCTTCCCCTTCCCCCTGTGCGGCTTAGTGTAACACCCCCAAAATTTTACACATTTTTTTATTTTTTTTAAACAAAACTTATAAATTAAAAGCCGTAAAATCTAGGGATGATACCGCCACAGTTAGTACCAGACCGGTTCACTCCTACTGTTCCAGTACCAAGTGCTAAGGCTAAGAAAAACTACACATAACATTATTAAATAATCCAACTTCATGAAATGGAAATCAGAGTACGCATAAGTCTTTACATGATATGAAATACTAACTATTGTTTTTCAGGGAATAAAAATAATAATAATAATAAAATTGTTTCTGTAGGCTCAAACATAAGTAAAAGATAACACGAGTAATAATCTCAAAGGAAAGATCGACCACGCCACTCCTAGGATATTAAATCCAGCCCAAACATCACTCGGCCCCACCTAATGTCCCAAAGACATCAGTAGCATGGAAATAAGCGTCTCCTACCTACAACACATCAGACAGGCCTTCTACTCATGGGAATGAACAACACCCATGAAAAGAGTGATCAGTACGCTACGTACTGAGTAAGGTAACAGAGCACTAAGGTCAACACTTAAGCATATAAAATCATGCATGACAATAATCAACTTACACTTTCAAACCCACACAAATAGTACATAAGGTCATGAAGAAAATTATACACCTTATAAATGATCAAGCCCACACACAAAGGCAAAGGTCCAACTTAATTATTTAATTAATCTCTTATCGGAAATCGATTTATGCCATGCTTGTTATCAAACCATGCAAGTACGGAAGCCCCCACTATTATAGCCGGTGGATCGGAGACAAGCAGGGCGCAATGCTCCTGCCCACTATTATTAGCCGGTGGATGGGTCACACATAGGGTATCATACCCTAACTACTATTTCTTACCGGTGGATCGGTTGGCCCCGGATCACATGGTGTTCCACTGTAAGTACTTAGTATCTGTTAAGTGTCTTAGCAACTGAGGTGTTTGGTTTATTGAGCTCAGAGTCCACCACTATTATAGCTGGTGGATCGAAGGCACATAGGGTATGATACCCTAACCACTATTATAGCCAGTGGATCGAAGACACATAGGACTACGCATCCTAACCACTATTTCTAACTGGTGGATTGATGGGACCCGGCTCAATACTCTTCTACTTTACATAATTAGTGTCTTAAGTATTTTATTCAAAACTTTGCCCAGACATGCATGACTAACTCCTACTATTCTTATCCTCCAAACCCAAGTTGACTAGACCATACCATGGAAACCATCACCAACCCTAACTTCTATGTAAACCCTAACTCCCATGCATCCATTAATTCCACGTAAACCCTACTCCTATGCAAAACCCTACCTCCACCATGCAACCTTAATACCACCATGCCACCCTAAAACCACCATGCAAACCCTAAAACCTCCATGCAAACCTTAATACCACCATGCAAACTCTAATACCACCATGCAACCATTAATACCACCATGCATGCAAACATTAACTCCATGCCAACCCCCAATTCCATTCAAACATTATGACACTCCCATCATATTTATACAAACTCATCAAGCATGTCTTATAGGCCACACCGTACAATAATATCACAACTTCAACATATGATACATATGCCACAAATAAATGTACGATCTTACCTTAACTCCATATCATGCTGCACATATGATAGATATACAAATACACATAAAATACATTATAATTCACATCACATGGCATGCATGGCATATAAGGCACATAATTACACAAACGGCCTTAGTACTCCCTTACCTAAAATGTCACCAGTCTTGGAGCACGCTCCTATACCTCTTGAGGGCTTTAATTGGGCTCACCTATTATCGAAAAAATACTAGAATTAGGTTCCCTCCTAAAAATACTATTATTTGCTAACTTATCCTAAGACTTGGCTTTTGATTAAAATAATAATATATTAAAATTAATTATACAAAATACTACTAAAAATTCTAATAATAATATTAATGAACTTTAAAACGAGTGGTGATATAAGGGTTTCTACCCTTCACCAAAATAATACTCCTAATGATGATGATGATGATGATGATTTTAATAATAATAAAATATTAGTAATAATAATATTATTAATAGAAATAATAATAATAATAATAATAATAATAACCATAATATAAGCCTAAAATTACAAGGTAGGGTTTTCGCCCCTTCCTCCAAATAATGAAAGTACTATTCAATAATAGTAATAATAATATTAATAACATATATTACTTATAATAATATTAAAAATAATAAAGATAATAATAATAATAATAATAATAATAATAATACCAATAATAATAATAATAATAATAATAATAATATTATTATTATTATTATTATTAGTAAAAATAGTAATAATAGTAGTAAAACACAAGGGTGCAAATCCTAATTAAAAATTAAGGCCACGGCCCTCCTTAAATAATTAACAAAAATAATAAAATAATAATACTAATAATAATAATGATGATAATGATAATAAAACTTATAATAATTCAATTAATACATAAAATTCAAACTAACAATCTAATTAACTCAATACTACTCTCAACCCTACCAAGAAAATTTATCAATAATATTACATATAATAACAATAATAATTATTATAAATGAATAAATATTGAAAATTGGAATAAAAACAGAATAAATTTAAATAAATAGAAAAGAAGGGTTGAGAGGGCCTAGGGTTTCACCTTGAGTCGGCGGAGATGGGTGGCATCGGCGGTGGTGCACGGCGGCGACCGGAAAAGAGGGTTTAAAGGGGAAAAGTTAAGGTTTGAGAGGAAAGGGTGGAGAATAAAGGTGGAGGATAAGGTGCTGGTAGTAGCCTAGGCTGAGAGGAGTAAAGTAAGGGTGGTGGCGTGGCAAAGGGCGGCGACGCACAGCAGCAGAGGTGGCAGTCGATTGGAAAAGTTGAAGAAAAAGAGGGAAGGAGAAGGAGAAAGGGGAAAAGAAAGTTATGGCTAGGTGGAGGAGAATTAGTAGCAACTTTTGGGTGGTACAAAAGGTAGTAGAAGTGGCGGATGTGGTGGCAGACGGTGGCTCGCAGGTTGCGGGGGTAAAATTTTTAGTTGGATGGACAAGGAACTTCGCACGGCTGTGGTGGCTTGTGCGAGAAGAATTAAGGGAGATGGGTGGCTCAGTTAGCTAGAGGGCAGTGCAGGGAAGATTTTGGTGGGCAGAGATGGCGGCGAAGTTGGCTAACAATGGCGGACGGCTCGTCTGAAGTCACAATGGCGCATAGGTTAGCTCTTAGGGTTTCGGGGAGAAGAAGTTTCGAAAACACACAAACTAGGAGTATTTATAGAGTTTAGAGGGAATGGTAGGGTTTTGGAGGTCGGTAGGAGGGTTTTGTATGTTGGGTTTGGGGTAGCTGGCAGCGTTAATCGGCCGGCAAAATTTTGGTCGGGTTTGACCCTTCGCGAAAGAATAGGGAGGAATCAAGCAAGAGATGAGTAAAAAAGATTATACCAAGTTGATCTACGAATCAAGGGGAAGATAAAGAGGGGAGAAACGACTGGTCAAAACACGCATGGCCGGCAACGCCATTTTTAGGGCTTAAATGTGCAGGTAGATGGAGGATGTTGACGGAGGAAGAAGGAAGGGGTGAACCGGCGGCCGAGGAAAAAGAAAAGAAAAAGGAGAAGAACAAGCCGACTGGCGACAGTTATAAGTTTCTTTAATGAGACGCGGCGTCCCAGGGAGAAAAGGCATAGAACACAGTGTTTCAACTGCCGAAGAAAGAAAAGGAAGGAGCGGCGCTGGGCCGTGGGAGAAGGAAGGAAAAGAAGAAGGATTGGGTTGCGTCACAGGCCCAATCGGCAAGAGAAGAAAAAGGAAAATAAGAAAAGAAAGAAAAAGGAGGGAAGAAAAAGAAAAAAGGAAATTTTAAGTGGTTTGGGGTTAAAAAAATTAATTAGAATATTTTTGGTATTTGAAATAAAAATATTTAAATAAAATAATATTAAATTTTCTTTTTAGGTTAATATAGGGTTTTTAAAAGACTTTTCCTAAATACCTTTTTAATTAGCAAAAATACCAATTTTTCCCTTATAACAATATTTATAAATTACTTATTAATTTGCCCTAATTAAATCCTTCCCATTCCAAATAAAATAAATAATTAAATTAATTCCCTCATGAATTCTTATTTAATTATATTTCTTAAAATAATAATTTTTAGGGCATTTCACCTAGGCCTGCGTCGTCTTTTTTCTTTCTTCTTCTCCCAGCTGGTCCGGCTTTTTCCTTTCTTTCTTCTTTTCTCTAGGACCATCAGTCCATCCCCTCCCCCTTTCTCTTTCGTTGTCTTCTTCCTCAAGCCACCTGCAACTTCCCCGATCGGCACCGAGATTTCTACCGCCAATCATGCCAGTTGACCCGCCATTCTCCTCCTCTCTTCCCCGTCGTCTTCCCTGTCATTTCATCATGGCTAGCCATCCCCTCTCCTGCGTATGCCATTCCCTTTTTCCCCGTTGAAAATGGCCTACGAAGGTAGACCTGTGCTGGCCTACCCTCGTCGGTCGGTGCCCCATAACCCTTGCCCCCCTACGTTCCCGCTCCCATTTGTCATTTCCCTTCCAATCGATCTATATATAACCCCGAAGGCAGCCATAACCGGGTTTTGATTTTACCAACCCAAAAATCCGATCGCGTGCCACCGCCCAAATAGACCGTTGTTTCTCCGTCGTCAGCCATCACCACTGCCCACTCCAGCCACCAAAACCTTCCCTGCACCGCCCTCTACACAACTGATCCACTCTCCTTCATTGCATTACCTTGCACGATCCACCCGGCCGTGCAAAGTCCCCCTCCCGAACGACCCACTTCGACTCTAGCCACCCCTCGTGCCACCGTCTGCCACCGATTCTGCCACCTATAATGCCACCTCTACCCCCCAAAACAACTAGGGGGCCCTACTCTACCTCCCCACACCTCCATATCCCCCTACTTCCCTCTCCCCTAGCCTCTACACCCATCTCTCCACCTCTCTTCCTCCTCCACCGCCGCCGCCAACTCCACCACCAAGCCTAGGTGGTATTCCAATTTCTTAACCCTTAAACCTTTTTTTATAAAAGTAATAATGATTTTTGATATTAATAGTATTACTACTACTACTAATACTACTACCACTACTACTATTATGTTATAACTCTTATTCTAGAAAGATTTCTAATTAATGGTATTATTATTTAAAAGACTACAACTTTATTATTATTATTGTTGTTGTTGTTGTTATTACTACTACTATTATCATTATTATTATCATTGTTTTGTTACTAATAATAGTAATCCTAACTATCACCATTATAGTACTATTGCCCCTTTTCATGCTTAACATTATTATTATTATTATTATTATTATTATTATTATTATTATTATTATTATTATTATTATTATTATTATTATTAACATTATCATTACCACTATTATTATTATTATCATTTCTAACATTATTATTATTATTATTATTAGGATCATTATTATTATTACTACTACTACTAGCATTATTAATATAAGTATCATTATGGTCATTATGTTTATATTATTTTCATCACTATTATTATTATTGTTACAAGAATTTGGGGTCAATATTAGTATTGTTATAAAAACTAACAATAATGTTATTATTAGTAATATTGGAACCATTAATTTAATACTATGAATATTACTAAGATTTACTTTGATTAGTAGTGGCATGATTAATTATTTTGAGAATAATAACCCTACTTTTAATTATAAAACTACTATTATCATTATTAACCTTAGTAGTAGGCCATAACGAGGGTAAGACAGGAAATTATGGTATTCTCGGTAGAGGTAGATTAACCCATAGCATTTCCCTTTTATAGGTGAATCAAGTCGAAACCCTAAAGAGGTGTGGGAGCGTGCTCCAAGCCCGGCGACATTTTAGGTAAGGGTGTAGCTAAGGCCACATGTGTGCTATGTGTCTTATATGCCTTGGATGACCTGTATAATTATATGGCGTGTTCTATATGCTATTATCGTAACTGTTTTATGTGTAGCGCGGCTTGGAACAGAGGTATGTTCATGTGCTCTCTTCTGGTATATGCTAATATGAATATGCTGCAAGTTGTGACGTGATGTGATGTGGCTCCTTAGGACATGCATGCTAGGGTATTTGATGTGGTGATGTGGGATGGAGGCATGAAAAATAAAAATGGAAAATAAGATAACGAAAGGGAAGTAAGTTGGCTAACGTAGGTAAGAATGACCTAAATAACCCATGATCCATGAGTGGTGAATAAAAGGGGGGGGGAATTTAAATAAAATGAAACAGTGGGAGAAACTAGGGTTTACATGGGAGGAACTAGGGTTTGGCATGATAAATATTGAGGGTTTTGCATGGGGTGGTTAAGGTCTGTATGGGGACAAACCTTACATATGGAAAGTTGCCTTGGGGCATGATGAAGGTAATAGAAGTGTCATTTGGGCAACTGGGGCTTCGGGTGAAAAATAGTACATGAGACAGTATAAAAGTGCATAGGAGATCAGGATAGGGTTTGGGAGGAAACCTTAATTTGAGAAGGTGGAAAAAGAAAAGAAAATAATAAAAATAAATGAGGATGAGTGAGGTATAAGGGGAGAGTTGAATCTAAGGGTCGTGATGCGTGGGGTGTTAAAATAGTTTGGGACGTGTGAGGCAGAAAAGGATGGGCCACATAGGCCCAAATTAGGTTTTTTCTGGAGAAAACCCTAAGGAGGAATATGAATGGGATTAGTGGTATGAGGTAGTGGGCCTTAACCCACCTGCATCGGAATTGGGCTTCTAGTGTGGGTAATGGAATAAGGAAGGGATGTCGGGGCAGTGAGGAGGTGCCAAAATCTCAAGATATGGGATGGGCCCCTCTTGGGAGGATAGAAGTAGAATATTGGTGGCATGTATGTCAAGGGTGAAAAATTATCAAATAAAACACAAATAAGACACTAATCACTTAAAGAGGAATATTGTTGAGCCAAGCTCAGACCGGTCCACCGGCGAATAATAGTGGCTAGGAGCATTTTGCCCTGTATGATTTTCGGTCCACCAACTATAATAGTGGGGGATTCCGTGCTCAAAAAACCAAACTTAATGAAGCTAAGACGTGGGAAATACATTAAGTACTTACAGTGAAACACCATGTGAGTCGGGGCCAGACCGGTCCACCGGCGAATAATAGTGGCCAAGAGCATTTTGCCCTAGAGACCGGTCCACCGGAAAATAATAATGGTTAGGAGTGTTCTTCCCTGTATGTATTTCCTGTCCACAAGTTATAATAGTGGGGTTCTTGCACTTGCATTGATTAATAAAGAGTATGTGTGAAATGAGTGTATTGTTAAGAGATCTAAAGAACAAGTTTATCTGGAATGTAACCAGCCTTATTATCTGTATTATCATATGTTGCCTATATGATCATGCTTGTGTTATGTGACTTATATATTTGGCCTCTGTTGCATGGTTACCTTACTCAGTACGTAGCGTACTGACCACCTGTTTCATGGTGATGCTCATTCCCACGAGCAAAAGGCCCTTATGACTTGGTGCAGGTCAGTGATTCTATCTTCGATGCCTACGACACTTATGAGGCACCGGGTGGGGCTGAGAGTTGAGCCTGGACCTAGCTTGGGGGGTCGAGAGTGACATGGCCGGAGTCTATCATCCATTTTTTCTCTCTTGTATAGTTATATTTTTTTTTATTCTGTTATATGATGTTTTCTATCATTTGGTACTTTAAAACTGTACTTTTGGACTGTACCTTTTGATTACCGCACTCTGATTTCCTATACGGTTAATGACTCATTTCTTTTATGAATGCTCATTTTAATTATCAACTTGTTTTTTATGTCTATCCCAATCAGCCTTAGCACTTGGTACTAGAACGATAGAAGTGAACCGGTCTGGTACTAAGTGTGGTGGTAATATCCCCATAATTTACATTTTGGTTATTTCGCTTCGGCTAAACCTTATCATTAAACGAAATTTTTTGGTTGAAAATTTTGGGGTATTACATATATCCTTCTCTTTGGTTTCATGCCTTTATATGATTAAAGAGTCCTTCAATTCTAGATAATCTCTCTTACTATCTTTCATCTTGTCTAGCAAGTTGAGACGTAAATTTTTGAATTTGAGCCACCAATGCTTTATTTGTCATCTCCTCCCATGTTTTGTTTGTTTTATTTATGTGGATTGGGTATCCAAATAAAAATGTGATATATCCTTCAATATATGATAAAAATTACAAGACTTGGAGGGTTCGTAATGAATTCTTGGTACAAGAGGTTGAAAAAAATCATAACTTTGTGTACTACCCTTGTGGTGTGTGATAATAATTAAATAACCTAAGTTCTAATACCAATATAATGTATGGTGGAAGTGTAGGTTTGGTGAATAAGTAGTTTTTTCGGTTGGAGGATATGAACATAAATGACAAACACTCACAAATTGTTCTTAATTAAGCTCACATAGAAAATAATAAAGAGGTTTTTAAATTATCACTCATACAAATAAGATAATTTATATAAAAAAAATTCACTTTATGTCACAAATAGATAATGTAGACATAGAAAAATAAAACTTGCACAAGGTTTCAAAAGTTAATACTTGACTCAATAACTCCACTATGATTAGTGTTAACCTCAAAAAGGGATAGCACATTAATTTCCCTTGGGATTATGCGTGGAAAACCTTGGCATAAATGCATGCCATAAGGATTGGTAGTACAATACGACTTTGATAAATATTTGATAGGCTTATACAAGGGATTGAGTAAGGTCCAAGGCTAGGGGCCCTTCACTCTTGGTATTGAAACACTTATATTAAGCCTCAAATAGGTATTAAGCATTTATTGAGTGTGATTGGTTTGATTTGAGGCTAGGAGATTGAGTATGCAAACTTTTTAGCTTTCATGTCTACTCCTGCCAGGTCCATATGGTATAAAAAAAAGATTTATAGGGGGAGGTATAATCCCTCAAGGTTAGCTTGAAGGACTAGTCATGGCCTCATAGGGCACCCCTAGCACTTGGATCTAGGCCTAAGGGATCAATTAGCTTATGTAAAATACTATAGACCCAAGGTATGGAAGCACAATGGCCCAAATACAAGGAAGACACATACATAGAGGCTCACTAGGTATGGATAAATCCCAACACAAAGGCAATGGCACAATGGCAAGGCCCATGAAAGGGAAAAGACATAATGGTTGGTTTTGGAGGTAAAAGGCTTGGCATGTAACCCTAGGATTATATACAAAATGTCAATAATAATGGTTATTCATGGAAATGCTTAACAATTGGAACAAAGAGGCAATGGGTAATTGGGCACATACCTCTCAAAAAAAGTTTGCAACTATTAGCTTTATAAAGAGAAATGATTGAAAGGTGTTACAAGTCCTAATATATGCAATGTTTCAACAAACCCAAGTCCAAGGGACACTAGGGTCATAAATTGGTTTGATTCACAAATCTAGAGAGAACCAAATATCTATTGAGCTAAGACTTGTAAGGCTATCGGGGACACTAGTTTGGAGTCGATGAATTAAAACCCTAGGCCATAGGTAGGGTTGTTCATGTAATATGATATTTGATTATCTGATCCGGTATCCAAATTGATTTTTATAATACCCCAAAATTTACTACTAAATTTTTTTATCTCTAGAGGAAGCATAATGCTAAATTATCTGGGTATTACCACCATAAGTAACATAATTCTGGCTTACCATAACATCCTAACATCAATAACAAAGCAAAACAATTAGAATGTAAAACATCATAAACATAAAATGAGAGAAAATTCATAAACTTAAATATAAGTTTGGAGATTAACTCTGAGTACAATATCCAAAAAAAAAGGGATACCATGAAGCTAATAGTCTAAAAAAGTATCCGGGTAAAAAGTAATATTTAGATAATATGACCTTATGTCCAAACCCCAATATATAATATCAATATCCACACATAGAGTATCATAAGCAACAAAATCATCCGCTGAGTCTCCATTGATATGCACAAAGACATTCAGGTCATTTGCTCATGAAAATGAGTATCACCCATGAAAATGATGGTTTGTATGATATGTACTAAGTAAGTTAATAATACAATTAAGAAAGGATATAAATAATTACATACGTTTGCATTAAATAATAAGTATACATGCGTGATACATAAATCAAAGTAAGATATATAATGATTCTAGGTCTCTTAATTAGATGTAACATATTTTATTATTTTATTTACGTTGAATTTAGAGACGCCACTATTCTTAATTCGATAGATTGGATTGAAATGCCTCTTAGGAAAAAACACATATGGCCACTATTATTAAGCTGGTGGAACACACTTTACACCTACTAGATCAGCATGCTCCTAGCCACTATTCTTCTACTGGTGGAATGGTTTGAAATATCTCCTAGGGAAGAACACTCTTAACCACTATTATTAAGCCAGTGGAATAGACTCCTACATCTCGATCATAACTCACATAATATTCCACTTTAAATGATTAATATCTTAATTATTTTTTACTCATCTCATAATCATAGTATCGTTCATGTTAAAATTAGAGCCTCGCTATTCTTAATCCAGTGTAAGAAACTAATGCACCTCCCAAAGTAAAATATACTTATCATCTGATGGAATGAACACATAAAACACCTCAGCTCAGTTCACGTGATCTTTCACTTTAAATGATTAATATCTTATTCATAATTGGTTATAACATCATGTAGAACTAATAAAGATAAGAAAAACACATAATTGAAATGTGTAAAGCACAACCACATAGTTATCAAGGCCTTTCTCAAGGAAATGGGTCCATGATCTTTCTAAGAAACCCTAATTTCACATTATAGGCATAACTTCTTCCATGTTAATCATTTATCCGCCAAATTTAGCACATATGCCTAAAATATTATTAATACTAATATACCTTAAAATCAAGGTCCAAATCCAAAATCTTAAATAAGTAAAAATAACATTATCTCAAGAGTTACTATTTATGATGCTTACAAAACCCTAATTTCACAAGTTATACCTTTCCCCAAAAGGCTCATATAAACAAATTCAATATAAATTCCTAAAATTTAAATATTAACAACATATCCAAAACCGTGGTCTAACTCAAATATTTTACACATGCGATAATAACCTCATTCCTAGGGTTACTATTCTCAATTTAAGCCATTTTCTCATTTTCTTTAGACTTAGGCTAGTCATAAATACCTCAAAGATTTCACATGATATTATTAGCATATTTTAAACCACTAAAAACATTAAAATACTAAAATTTAATATTTAACACATATTGACCAACATATCCTTGACAATAACCAAACACCCTTATTTTACAAAAACATTATGTGCCTAATGTCTTTACTTAAAAATTCTCAATGTATTACATCATCATGCCTATTAAATATAATTATTTCCCACTTATTATAATTTTTCATACATATATTACAATAATATATATTATGCTCATTACTTAGGACGTACAACATAGGAATTATTGCAACGATATCGTATGAGCACATACTTTTCAAATTACTCACTTTTCACCATATAATATCACATTACCACATAATAATAATGATAATAATATTAACAATGAAATTAAAAACATAATCATAAAAATATGATAATCCGCACAATCATATATAACATTTATCACATAAACTCTTACTATCACTACTATCTTTATCAAAAAGGACATTGATCTCTAAGCACATATATCATATCCTGCCTCCTCTAGAACCTCTAAAAAATAACCTAAGAAAAAATTGTGTCCCGGTAAAATTTTGCATAACAAGGGGAGGGTAATGGCAACAAGTTCCAAAGCCAAGGGGGTGGAAATGGAAAAAAACAACCACTTATAGAAGGTGTTCAATGGCAAGGTTTTCCAAAGGGGTAGAGGTTGAAATGGTGAAGAAGGCCGAAATGAAGTGGGGTTTTTTTTGTGGTTTTGGCCAAAGTTAGTGGGTATGGATGTAATACCCCAAAAATTTTCTTAGCCTAATCTCGATTAATTAATTCCCTAATTTAATTCTAATCTCAAGAAACCTTATTTTAGCCTTAACATCATTTCTTAATCCCGAAACGTTAACCGAAACTGAAACCTTAACTAAGATGAATTGTAATTCGTAAACTAAAATCAAAACCTACTAAAATTTCCACTGATCCTAATTAATTATGGCCAATCCAAAATCATCTAAACTAATTCCCAATCCTTCTCTTTCTTCTTTTATTTTTTTCCTTTCTTCTTCTCTTTCCGTCAACCTTAAGCCGCAACAATTGAAATTGTTGTAACTTGCACCTGCAACTTGTGCCCTCCTCACTTGCACCATCACCCATCACCTTTATGCACCCTCATTCATCATCCATCACCTTTCTCCTCCTTCTTCTCCTTCTTCCATCTTTATAGACTTACACACCCATGTGCACACCCTTCCACTTTTCTTTTTCCTATTCCACTTATCCTTACACAATACTCACACACACAACCATCCCTATCACCTGCCATAGTTCCCAACACTCAACCATCTTTCCTTTTGTACCACCCTGCACCATTGATCACACACCTCCCTCTTCTATCAATTTTATTTTCCACGATTCACTCCACATGCACACATGCCATATATATATATATACTCTCCTTCTTTCTCTTTGTTTGGCCTCCACTCTATCATTTGTGTGTCAAAAAGCCATTGCCCGAGATTTCTCTTCCTTCTCCTTTCTTCCTTCTCTTTTCTTCTTCTTCTACCTCCGTATTTCCCCTATTTTTGGCTTGCACACCGCTCATTCCACCACCTCGGCAACCACTATCGACCACCAAGGTCACCCTAACCTTACCTAACACACTCACCGGCTATCATCGCCGACCACCTCCTCTTTTCCCTTCTTCTTTCCCTCATCCATTACATTTTTGCAGAGCGCAAAGCATGTGCACAGCCGTGCAACACTAAAATTTCCTATCATATAGCCATGAAACTTTACACCACCTAGCCATGTGCGATCTTGTCTCTCAACCTAGGTATGCACTTCCTATAGCATAGCTATACAACTCAGCACCGCCTAACCATACGTGATTTTTTTCTCTCGACTAAGGCTGCACCGCATGTAGTACAGCTATGCAACTTCCCATTTTTTACTGTACACGCCTATTTTCACCCCTAAACCATGTCCACACACCACCAAAATTTTACCATAGCTCCACCACACATTCCTCTACAGATCCACACATCTCAAGCTCCCATTTGACTATGATTATTTCTATTTCTACCCTCTTCACCTTGATTTCTCCTTCGATTTAACTCTTCAAGCCTAACCAAGAATTTTATAATTTTTTATAGGTGGTGTTCCAATATCTTTGAATGAGGAAGACTAGGATTTGTGCGCTTAGAGCCCAGTTTCCTAGTTGGTAAGGATACTATACGATTTTTAGGGTTTTTGGTATTATTTTCTTATATGGTTATATGTGTTTTTCATGACATTGTTGATATATGATGTGACATGTGCTGATCATGATATTTTGTAATGATATGAATATTATGTTGAAATGGAGTAAGAATGGGTTAGAGGTACCATTATGTTACGATTTTGTTATGATAATGTCATATCGTGGAAATATATCTTATGGCATGAAATAAGGACTTAAAGATATTATGTTGTTGAAAGAAAGTAAGAATGGGTGTGAGGTATCATTATTATTTTGTTGTTATAATGTCATATTTGTGGAAATATATCATATGGTAATAAATATGGGTTAATAAAGATTTGATAAGTGGATATAAGTATTTTTTATGAAGTATGATGATAATTTGTGGATTTGAAAAATAATGTGTGTGAAAGGTCCAAGATTTTATAAAATAAAGGTTATTATTTGTGCTTAAAGGTAATTTTGTCATTAAGGGATAATAAGGCAAATTTGGTGTTTTATGTGTAAGGCAAATTCAAATATGATAGTGATATCATAAAGAGTGCTTAGAAGTATTATTGTTGTTTGGGGTCCTTAAATAATTTAATGGATAATTTGGGGCAACTATCTCATAATGATGATGTCATTATTCCATGTATAAAATCTAGAGGTTATTTGGATTTCTGAATAAGTTTTTAATGTTTGACCTTATGAGGTTATCTATCGGAATTGGTAATCATGTAGATCTCATGGGAGGTGTTATGACAAATTTGTGGAATTTGGGCCTTGGATATTTATGTGAGTAATGTATCAGTATGATATTAGTAATGTATATGTATGGGAATCATATCGTGCATTTTGGGTATGATAATAATGATGGGATTTGGAGATGATATAATATAAGTTGTGTGGAATAATCAATATAGGAGACTGAATACTAAAGGGTGTGTAATTAGGGTTTGAAAGGACTTAAACATATGCTATATGTATATTTATTTTAATATGTTCTATGCATGAAAATCAATCTTAAATAATATACTAATCACTTAAAGTGAAAGAGCACATGAGTAGGACTAAAGTGATATATTTCTATATATATATATATATACACACTCCCATTCCACCGGAAAGAATAGTGGCTCTGGAATGTTTTGTCCCGAGAAGATATTTTTAATCTCCGTTCAACTTGAAAGAATAGTGGCTCAGGAGAATTTTATCCCAAGAAGGTACTACAGTCCATTCCATGGGATTAAGAATAGTGGGGCCTCTACTCATCGTAAAATAAAAATGTATTATTATAACCTATGAAAAATATACTAATGATTTAAAGTGAAAGAATACCTGATTCAGGACCAAGGTGATCTATTTGTATATATATATGTATGTATGTATGTATGTATGTTCCACCAAGGAGAATAGTGGCTTGGGAGCGTGTTGCCCTAAGAAGGTGATGTTTTCATATCTGTTCCACCGGATGATAATAGTGGCTTAGGTGTGTTGTCCTTGAGATGGTGTTCCAAACCATTCCATCGGTTTTAAAACAGTGGGGTTCCTGCACTCAACGTATATAAAAGAATAAAAATTGATTATACTTAATAAAGGAATCCGGATCAATTTATGTCTTATGAGATATTTCATTTATTTGATTATTCACTTATTAGCTAATGTGAAAGCATGTGCTATTTGTATCCCTATTTCGATATTATTGTTTCCTTTCTCAGTACGTAGCATACTGACCACCTGTTGTATGGGTGATGCTCATTCCCATGAGCAGGAGGCCCTGATTCTTATATGCGGGTCTTAAAAGATCAGCTAGATGATTATGTTGCCTATGATGCCCTATGTGGGGATGAGTGACTTGATATGTGTTAGGGGCTAGGTGAAGGGTGATTGTTATCCGATTGATGTATTTAACTAGATACACTTTTTGGACTCTTGATCCATGGTATCCCTTCTTTTATATTTTGTATTGTTAACTCGGAGTTAGGCTCCAAACTCATTATTGTACTATAAATATTCTTTTGTTTATAATTTTCTTGTGTTACTTTAAATGTTTTAGCCTTGTGATTGATGTAAGGATGGTTGCATAAGCCAGAATTATGTCGATCACAGTGGTAACCCCCAATATTTTACTTAATTACTTCCGCTGCAAAATAAAAAAATTTAGTAGTAAAAATCGGGGTGTTACAATGGAACGGTGACTTTGGCCAGTGGTTGGGGGGATGGAATGATGGCTTAGTACAAAGGTGGTGGGTGGTGAATAAATTATGAGGCTTCGTTGTTGGATGGTGAAGCAAATGGTAAGGTTTTAGTGGAACTTATCAAAGCAAAGGGGGAGGGAATAATAAGGGTGGCCAGTGCAATGGAGTATGGTGTTATGGAGAGTTGTGGTGCTTAGTTTTTGTGGTGTTTTTAGTGGTAGCGCGAAAGAGGAAGGGAAGGAAAGAAAGGCTCGGTGGGTGGTGCTATCTTTTTTTATGGAAATAAAGGGAGGAAGCATTGGGGGCTTTTAATGTGAAGTCTATAAGTGTATATATACATATACATGCACGCAGAGAAGGAGAATAGTAGGTATAGCGTGCAATATATTCAACCAAACCCATGAATGTAGGACATGTGTGATGAAGCTTTTTATTGGATATCTTATTTGTAAACACCCCTAGCCATAGGGGTGTCATTTCCCCTTATAAATAGCCCTTGCCAAGGAAAGCAAAGGAATTCAGGCTTGTTTGAGGATAAAGCATTTTCCAAACATTTTTAATGTATCTAGATTTTGTAATAAAGATTATATAGGGTTAGATTACTCCTTCACACTCAACTTTGGATCTCCATTGATTTGTATAATTTTCCAACTTGTTCATCCTATACATTTAAGTTGAAGTGGTTAGTTAGAAGTGATTCCTTTCACCATCACAATACACATTA
The DNA here is from genome assembly GCA_030549775.1 of Tamarix chinensis. Taxonomy (NCBI): domain Eukaryota; kingdom Viridiplantae; phylum Streptophyta; class Magnoliopsida; order Caryophyllales; family Tamaricaceae; genus Tamarix; species Tamarix chinensis. The sequence continues at coordinate 96,538,350 of CM060175.1, forward strand.
AAAAGGGAACTTTTAACCCTCCAAAATTATATTGTGACAATTATCAACGCTAATTAAACACAACTTATATAGCTATATTATACCTCCTAAAAATAACATAAACTAAGTCTAAATAAAATAAAACACCTAAAAGTTATAAGATACAACATACTATAACTAATTAATATCTTAACAAACTCATTAACTCTTAACAACTAAGTATTACGCACAATATTGTTCACGTGAATAGTATCAAATAATATCCTACCAAAATTTATCTTATATTAACTAACAACCTTTGATAAGATAATTTATATTATAAGATAAATTATCATAACAACTAAGAAAATAACAGCTAATTAAGTAAATTTTCCTTAAGGTTAAACCTTAAGGTGTAGCGTCCTCTTGTACAACATATTATCCCTTTCTTATGACATACCATCTCTTCAATTGTAGGACATAGTGTTCCACCCATAGGGTCATTTATCCCTTATATAGGGTCTTATGTCCCTTTTGTTAGGCTTGTTAACAAACCGAGCTAGCTCACAAGCCACCTCATATTGACTTGACTCATTTGTTTAAGAAAAATGATCAAACTTGTGACTTATTTTTAGGCTCATTTACTAAACGATCTGAGTTCAATTCAAGTTAGGTTTGACTCATATGTTCACAAGATGGATCAAATTCATCTTAAGCTTGGTTAGGCTTATTCATTTATAGACTAGGCTTGTATATAATTTATTTAATAAATGAGCCAACTATTTAAATGATCCTTTAAACAAGACAAAAATATTAAACAAGTTGATTTGGTTTGTTAAAATTTCAAGCGTTCCAAATAGCTAAATGAGCTAAGTCACGAATCAAATTATGATAAACAAGTTGATTTGCTTTATTAGTTTTTTTTTATAAAATTTTAATGAGCCAAGTCAAGTTGGTTTGTGAACCTTATCAAGTTGAGCTTGAGCTGAGATCATTTGGCTCATTTTGAATTCGAGCCTAAAAAAAATGAAACAAGCCAAGCTAAGCCAGAGGTATTCGACTCATCAACAATCCTACCTTTCGTATGGCACTTTGTAATACCTTTCGTAGGATACCCTCTAGCTGTAGGGTATGTTCCCATGTAAATTACTTAAAGATTTATTATTTTTAAGGAAATTAAAACCTCGTTTGCATTTTATAGATATGTTGTACCATTATTCATGCCCTTACTCACAATTTTTTCTCTACGGGACATTCAGAGCCACTTTTGGCCACGTAATTTATATTATATCACCTTAAATTGTTCATGTTTTGATTATTTGGATTTTTATAATTTCTTAGGCATTTTCAAAGATGATAAATGAAGGTTTCGATGAAAAATGTCATTTTCATCTTAATTAGTCTTTTTTGCATTTTTCATCTCAAAAAAATATTTTTAATTATCTAAAATTTACAAAATTTGATGATTATGGTATTTTTGTGGTTTTGAGTTAAAATGAATTAAAAATAATTTGCCATTTTTTAGGTAAAATAAGTCACCAATACCTAACTTTCTATACTCAAATCTTATCTTTATCTATTGAGATTTAATCCCAGTTATCAAAATCCATATTAGATATTCTAATCTTATAAAGTATGCCAATATATGTCAAACTTTCTCTTCCTCTCAACGTGGCTTATGTCATGAGCATTCTTATGATTAAAATATCATTAATCATTAGATTAATTTCACTTAACCTCTCCTTATCTTCAATTCACTTGCCCTTCTATATTAATCCCCTTATATTAGGCGTGTTGCTCATTCTCTATTGGTTACCTGCACCACCTTAACCCCCTAAGTGTCCTTATTCATTAATAGAAAAATAATTACAAAAGTAAGTTAATCCCCTCTCACCTTCCCTTCGTAGCTAAGTAATTCCTATATAAGTTCTTATCTCATTTCTCTTCATTTTCTCCAAGTGAACCAAACCACAATCATTAGCTTATTACTCCTAAATTTCTTAGCCTTCTCACTTTTGATGAAACTTGATAAACCTTCCACAACTAAAAATAAGAATCGGTATCTTACCCTCTTCAATTCTTTCTACTTTGTTATTTTTTTAAGGGTTTGATTTTTCTAGTATGCTCCCATGATTTTCTAAAATTCAATAAGATACTTAATGAATTTATGAATTGGCTCTTAATCTTTTCTTCTTGTTGCTAAACCTCCTAAGCTCATTGGAAATGAAATATCATGTTAGATAAGATTTCTGGATTTTCACCTTAGTTTTGTGGTATATCTGGATCTATGTGGTTTGAATTGGTGCAAGTTTAATATGTCAAATAAAATTTTGATATGTTTATTTTTCTATTCATTTTATGATTCCTAATTTTCTTATGTATATTAAAAAAAGTTATAGTTAAAATCCTACAAGTGAGAAAATTTGTCAAATTATGATATGTTTACTAGGCTCAGGTTTTGGGTGACCTTGGATGATATTTTTATATTTTGGTAAATCTAATAGTTCCATGATATTTAATACCATTTTTCGATGAAATTTAGTGTATTATATATGTAATTTGAATTAGTATAACTTAAGCTATGGTTAATTAAAGTTTAAGAAAGTTTAGTTAAAATGAATTTGAAACTCTTCATGTTCTTCATGAATATTCAAAGTATCAGTCACTAATTACCCACTAATCACTATAACTAGGGTTAGTAAAGAATTAATCATGTTTATTTAGGTAGTGGTTTGAGAATTTCTAGATGTTTTCCCTTAGGAGATCCCAGGAATACCACTAGTTTGAGAAGTTGAGTTCACCGTGGATGTGTTTCCAGGAACAAAGTCAATATCTAAGGCTCCATACAGTATGGCACCTAGGGAGATGAAAGAACTCAAGGCTCAGTTGAAAGATTTTTTGGATAAGGGTTATATCCAACCAAGCATATCGATGTGAAGAGCACTAATGTTGTTCATAAAGAAAAAGGATGGGAGTTTGAGATTCTATATCGACTACCATGGATTGAACAAGGTGATAGTGAAGAACTATTATCTGTTGTCAAGGATCAATGACCTGTTCAATCAACTCAAGGGAACCAAAGTGTTCTCTAAGATTGATCTTTAATTAGGCTATCATCAGCTGAAGTTAGCAGAATAAGACATTCCTAAGACTGCTTTATGGACAAGGTATGGCCATTATGAATTTATAGTAATGCCCTTCAGACTCACTAATGTGCTAGCATCTTTCATGTCCTTGATGAAGTAGTTCTTCCATCCTTTCTTGGACTAGTTCATTATGGTGCTTATCGATGACATTCTTATCTACTCCAGTGACTAAGAGATGCATGAACATCATTTGAGGTAAATTCTAGCCTTGCTGAGATCACACCAACTGTATGTCAAACTCTTGAAGTGTGAGTTTTACCTATATCAAGTGGCCTTCCTCGGTCATATGATCTTTAAGGATGGAGTGGCAGTGGATCCTGCCAAGATTCAAGATATTTCTCAATGGCTAGCACCCACTTCTGTGAAGGATGTGCATAGTTTTCTAGGGTTAGCTAGTTACTACCGTCGGTTCGTGGCAAACTTTTCTAAGATTACACTACCATTGATCCAACTTTTAAAGAAGGCTACACATTTTCAAGGGAATGAGAAGTGTATAGAAGCCTTTGAGGAGTCAAAGAGGCATTTGACTTTAGCCCCGGTGCTCACATTGCCAAGTGGGTATGATGGTTTTAAGGTGTATAGTGATGCTTCCAAGCATGGACTGGGTTGCGTGTTGATGCAACATGAAAGAGTGGTGGCTTATGCCTCACAAAAACTAAAGCTACGTGAACAAAACTACCCGACACATGACTTAGAACTTGCTACTATAGTGTTAGCTTTGCGAGGCATTACCTCTATGGATTTCAGTGCAAGTTTTACATTGACCCTTAGATTCTTAAGTACATTTTCACTCAGTGTGAGTTAAAATTGAGACAATGCTGATGGTTGGAATTGGTCAAGGATTATGACCTAAAATTAACCTACCATAAGGGTAAAGCCAATGTGGTGGCAGATGCACTTAGCTGAAACACATCACATTCCTTGGGCATGATCATATTATCAAATCACCCGTGCCAAGAGATCAAGAAGTTGCAGATCAAACTGATCACTGTTGTAAGTATATAGGCAATAATGAATGCACTAACCATTACACCTTCAATTTTTGAGGAGATCCGAGCTAACCAAATTGGTGATATTAAACTCAAGAGAATCAGGAATAGTATCACAGAAGGCAGAATTGAAGGATTCTAGATCCATGAGGATGGTAGTATTAGATATTGTGGCAGGTGATGTGTACCACAAGAGTGTGTGGAGCTTAAGAGGAGGATCCTTGAGGAAGGATATTGTACTCCTTACTCTATTCACCCTGGAGGAGACAAGTTGTGTAAGGAACTGAAGAAGATATATTGGTGGAATGACATGAAGCAGGAAGTGGGAGAGTTCATCCCCTGATGTGTAACCTAACAGAAGGTTAATATTGAGCATAAGAGACCGGTAAGGTTAGTGTAACCACTTGAAGTTCCCAAGTGGAAGTGAGACAACATATCAATGGACTTCGTGGTTGGTATTACAAAGATCCGTAGTGGTTTTGATTCCATCTAGGTCATGGTGGATCACGTGATTAAGGTGGTCATGTTCATACTGATTAAGGCGATGTGGAGCAAGGAGCAACTAGAAATTACTTACAAAAAGCACGTGATGAGACTACATGGGGTTCCTAAAGACATTGTGCCTAATCAAGACTCTAGGTTCTTGTCACACTTTTAGCAGAAATTGTAAGATTCCTTTGGTACTAAATTGAAGATGATTAGGCATTTTCAACTAGCTAAGGATGATTAGACAGAGAGGATCATTTAGATTCTAGAAGACATGCTTTGAGCATGTGTGCTAGATTTTGGGGAAAGTTAGGAAGATTGTATAGACATGATCAAGTTCTCCTACAATAACAATTATCATGCCAATATCAAGATGGAGCCTTTTGAAGCCTTATACAGAAGGATGTATCGTAGTCCCTTATGCTGGAACAACACCAGTGAAATGCTCGTGATAGGACTTGAGATGATTGAGGAGATGACTAGGGACATTAGTTTGATTTAGGACTAGATGAGAGCTTCTCAAGATCGACAGAAGAGCTACGCAAATCTGAGAAGATGGACTGATGGTTATGAGGTGGGTGACAAAGTCGTTTTGAGGGTATCTCCCACCAAATGAGTTATAAGGTTTGATAGAAAGGGTAAGCTTAGTCCAAGGTACATTGCACCGTACAAGATTTTATACCATGTTGGTGAACTCGCTTATCGCTTAGCTCTACCAATGGAGTTGACATGTTTGCACAACATCTTTCATGTATCATAGCTATGAAAGTATGTAGCATACCAATCACACATTATCCGACCAGAGTCACTAAAGCTTGATGAGTCTTTAACTTATGAGGAGCAACCATTGAGCATAATGGACACAAAGATGAGCGAGACGCATATGAAGGCCATCCCTTGGGTGAAATTTCTTTAATCATGCCATTGTGAAGAGGAGACTATGTGGGAGGCTGAGGAGGAAACTCGGGTCAAGTATCCAGAGTTGTTTTTGTAGTGGTTATCTTAAGTGTAAACCTTTTTCTCTAAGGGGAAGTACCTTTTCCTTGAATGTGAATATGATATGTGTTCTACCTTATGTGTAACGATGTGAATGGATTTTCATAGCCTTCAGGGACAAAACCTCTTTAAGAGGGTAGTGTTGTAATACCCCATATTTGTTTTTGTGAATGATTGAATAAGAAGTATACCAAATTTTAGGCCTTTGATTTTGATTTAATGTTATGATTTGGTTTAGGGCAAGGTTTTATTTGAAACCATGTTGAAAAATGGAGTGTATTGAGTTTTTCAAGTAAACTGATCGCCTGGTTCCATGAATTAATCAAATAGTTTTTCATTTAAGCAAATTGAGTTCTATCGACTAAACCGATCGACTAGTTGGGGGAATCGATTAACTAGTTGTAGAATAGTCAACTAGTAGACCCAAACCCATCAACTGGTTTGTCAATCTTCTTATATTTTTTTTAGCTCAATTTTTTGAAAAATCCTTTACAATGAAATAGAATCTCACCAACCCATTTCAATTTGTCCCTAAGAGATTCCTAACCATTTTCATGATGCATTTAACCTAAAATATTACCTTGAATCTATTTGAAGGTTGATTAGGAAAATTAAGGGGGAGAGGTAACCTCAACATTATCTTCTTCCTCCTCTCTCCTCTACACATTTCTGAGATCAATGCTTTGATCTTAGGCACGGTTCTGAGTAGCTGGAAGATTCATTCCACACTGACCTTCCATTAATTCACTCATGTATATTAATTATGTCCTAAATGACCTGCATTCTCCAGAGACACCATTTGAGCTCTAAAGAAGAGGTTAGCAAATCCTAGACAAAATCTGTCCATTTAGATCAAATTCAAACGGTCAATTGTAGGGTTTTGGGTTAATTCCTGAACCATCGGTATTTTCCTTCAATTATTTGGTTATAAATAGCCCCAATCATCCCTTATATACACCTTTCTTTTAGCTACTGAATTCTCTAAATCTTATATTCACTCTCTTCCTTCTAAAATTTGAGCCTTGCTAACTAATTTTCTTACACTCTTCTGATCCTGTCTCTAACTCTCTTTTATTTCAATTACTAAGAAAAGAGGAGTTAGATTTTAGGGAAAAGGTTGAGTGATCTAGTTGAGCTCTTCCCTATTTTTGCCTCAAGTTGGGATGTTTTTATTTCTTTTATTTTTATGTTCAAAATTTTAATAAGGTTTTGGTGTAATGTTTGAGTTTAATATTTTGGTTTTAAGGTTTTAAAAGATAAGAATCTCACAGTTGGGATTTCTAGTTTTAAGGATATTTTACCTGCATTAAGTAAGTGATTTTTGCTTCTAAAATGTTTAGTAAGTATCCCTAAATGTTTTTTGTTCCCTTAAGTTGATTCATGCATGTTAGCATAAATTAATATATCCTGCATAAGTGGTTAGGATGGTTAGATGGCATGATTTGAGTAAAAAGCATGAAATTTTGTAAAAATGGGATATGATGATTCCAGGTTATGAAATGCGAGTTAATTTTATTGAAAATATGTTAGAATACGTTGATACATGTTTTATTGTGGTTAAGGATGATTTATATGTAAGAATTTTCATGAAATTTAATGGTTTGGTGCTGCGTTAGGGTAAACCAATCGACTAGTTAGGCCAAACCGATTGACTGGTTCCTAGAGCAGTCGATTAGTTGACCCAACCCATCAATTGGTAAGCCTGTAGAGACTTTGGTCTTGCTCTCTACTTAAACCCATTGACTGACTTGGCAGAACCGATCGACTAGTCTATGAACAATCGACTAGTTTGCCCAAACCGATCGACTGGTTTGGGAAAAGCATGGTCTGGTTGAATCAAATGGATTGACTGGTTGACCCAAACTAATCGACTAGTTTGATTGGTTTCCATTATTTTATTCCTTTCGGTGTGGTTATGCTCTAAGGCTATGTGTGGGACTATACCATGATTATTAATGGGATAAAATATAGATTTTATCATGGATTATTGGCTTAATGAAAGAATTAAATGGGTTATAATTTATGATACACTCTATGAGTAATGTAAAGGCTAAAGAGATATTCCACTTATGATAAGTGGTGATATTGAGAAAAGAGTAATGAAACTTAGCATGGACTTGAATTAAAAAATATGGTGGATAGAAATAATATTGGCCAAGGACAAATGAAAACCCACATGGTTAGGAAAATAGGAAGAAAAAGATCGATATAGATTAACATGGAAAATTGCCTTGCTTGCTTTGTATGGGCCTTTTATGATCACCCATCCTTATGAATAATATACTAATCACATGAAATGAAAGACAATCGATTTGAGTATGGGTCTGGGTTACTCGATCTTTGATTAGCTACCAAGGGTTAGTCTACCTTCAAGCGTTTTTGGTGCCCTCTGGATTTACCTTCATGCAGGATCCTAAGATGTCTCGATTCCTTACCTATTTTACACACTAATGATATACTAGGGGTTATCGATACTAAAGAGTCTAATTACCTAAGTGGTTGGCTTTGACCTAGACTTATGTCCATATTGGTTGGCTTCGGCCTAGACTTATGTTTGTTATGGTGATTGGCTTAAGCCTGGACTTATGTTCACTTGGTGATTAGATTATGCCTGGACTTTATGTCCCTTATTTGGATAGGCTTCCATGGTATATGAGATCATTGGGTGGTGCACAGTTCATCGCTTAATGATAATAAAATATGGATAATAAGTAATTGGTTGGTAAATTATGAATGATGACTAAGAGAATGGTTAATAATTGGTTAAAAATGGAAGTAATAGTATGATTGATAAAAAGGGAATAAAAGTTGGTTTATACACTCAGCTAATGATTGAAATGACTAATTGGTTATGGAATGGAATATTGATTGGATGACTCACTTGTCTCATATATGGATAAATAAATGGTATAACCTAAAGAATTGGGTAATTGGAAATAAACCCTAGAGGTTGCTTGAATTCTCTTTGCTATTACATGTGTGAGTACTTATGTGAATGAGGATGTGAAAATAAGCATGATATATTCTACTTTGTTGGAATTGTGTGTGATAGCATGTCCATATGTAATCATACCATTATATATATGGTTTTGTCATGATGCAAGTTGCATTTCATATCCATCTATGATAGATTGTCTTACTTGTGTTACACTGTGGGAGTAACTTGGCTTACTCAATACATAGGGTACTAATGTGTTCATTTGCTCGGTCACCTGCTCATTCCCACAAGTAGAGGGTCATGTGCAGGTGTTTGGGGATGGCCAGTAAAGGGCCTACCTCATTAGGTCGAGGCTTGAGAGAAATAGCATCTAAAGATTTTTGGTGGGGGTCCGTGGAGGACCGAGATTTTTATTTGGGTGTCATACCCTAACCTTATTTGATTGTAGCCCCATATTTCTACCTACATGTATTTTGAAATGATTTGATAGGAACCCATTAGGGTCCTCCGATGTAAACACTCTTTGAAGTTGTTTAATTAATTTTTTATTTCATGCACTATATTGTTTTAAGTGACTTGGTTGGTTTAGCCTTGTATCTAATAATGGATAGGTGGTGGGTGTCTATCTTATGTCAGGTACGGCGGTAACATCCCATTTTTCCTATGTGTGTTTTTAGCTTATGCAAATGTTTTAACAAAATTTTGGTAGTAAAAAATGAGAGTGTTACAATTTGCCTTTGCATAGCTAGAATTAACAAGCTAAGATGGAAATTAATTAATGATTATTGGGAGGTTATGGCTTATTTCCTAACCTTTAGCCTTTCATGGATAAATGTCAATTGTGACCTTGAGTGTCCAAAGTCGTGATGAATTAACTTGGATGTTTCTTGGATCTTAGATTTTATAGATGAACTAAAACACTAATCAATTAGTGTGGAAGATAATGAGAGTTGGGTAGGCATATCATGCCTCAAATTAGGCTCTTGGGTGAAAAATGCATTTGGGTTGAAGGTTTCATTTTTACTTCATATATTAAATCACAAAGCCAATGGGGGTATACATACTTAAGAATTTGGAACTCTAATTTTTGTGCTATGATGAGAATTCTTATGCTTCTTGGACTAGCTATCTTATAAGCTAGTGAGTATTTGGTTGATAAGCATAGTGGTATCCATGATTGAGCTTAAAATCCTTGCAAAAGTTGAATGGAATTGTTTGATGTGATAATCTAAATATGGCTTAATAACTAAAATTAGCTTGGGATGGTCATCGTCGTGTGTCATCATCGGTGGTTACTATCCTATACTATTATTGATTTGGGATGGTTACCACTAAGTGTCATCATTAGTAGTTACCATTGTGTACTACCCTTGTTATGATATGTCGGTAGTTATCATTGTGTACTACCTTTTTTATACGGTATATTAAATAGGTGATAATTGGTTGTCTTAGATGGTTTGCAACATTATATGTTGTAACATGTCTTGTTCTTCAATTATGCATGATATGAAGTTTTCACATGTGATATTGTGTCTTTAGGCATGATATTATACCTAGTATGAAATGGTTATGTGATCATGTTAGTTTCTATAAGTTGGGTGTGTTTATTTACTACGTTTGTACTAAAAAGCTTGTTTTTAGAGGTTTTGGTATAGGTGTTTGGGTTGCCTTTGGAGTTTTGAGTTTGGGTTAAAGTGTATGGATTCTAGTTTTTTAACCTATGTTGGAATTTTTGGTTTTGGCTCTTATCTGGTTTATTTTGGCTTTTGTAGACTTAGTTTGAGATTTTTTTAATTTAAGAGTTTTACCTTACATAGTTCTTGCTTGATTTTTCATGTACAACCCTACATTTGTCATGAGTTAGGTGGACACACACATCTCTCCTTATAATATATTTGGCGGTAGCATTCCCTATCTACTATTTTACCTTCTGCATTGTTTATTCAAAATTAAAATTTTGGTTGGTAAAAATAAGGGTTTTATAGAAATAATTTATTGGATGAAGACAAACTAATCTATGTGAGTACAATAATGATGTTCTTAAAGATGACAAATCTCTTTGTGAGTTTAGGGGAATGCCATAAATTCCCCGTTTGAGGAGAAATTTTGGGTTTTGGATTTGAGTTATGGAAACTTATCAAGGATTTGTTTGGGGATGGGGAAAGGACATGTTTGGGTTCCCCATCCTCAAACCTACCCTAATTGATACATATATGTTTTTCTCTAAACACTTTGTTGGGCTTCAATCTTGAAAATATCCCAAAACATTTTTTCCCTTAACCCCCCATTAGCATTTTGATAGACAACACTGAACACAAACTACAAGACATTCAAAGCTTCCCTCCACCTCTCTAATCTTTTGTTTTCGTCTATTTGCACCCCTTCATTTACAGTTTAAATAGCCCATAACAACTGTTACATCATTTGCCTCCTCTAATCAATTTCAACTGCAATAAAATCATTACTTCTTTATGTCAACATCTTTAAGAACCCCATCCTTTTAGGTTATTATTATTATTATTATTATTATTATTATTATTATTATTATTATTAAGTATCTATCTCTCCAACCACTACTTTCTCTTATTCTAGGTACATTTTTTTTAAATAGTTTTGTTATTCAAGATGTGAAGCTAAAAGACCTTCAAATGAATATTTTTGTAGGGATATTTATGATACAAAACATCAAATAAAATCTTATATAGTTTAGGAGATGTGGAAGCTTTATTCTTGATATCTTTAACAAATGTTTATGTTGTGATAATTCCTAGAAGATAATTCTAGTTGTTTGTTGTTCTATGTATAAAAATTGGGCAACTAAATGGGGATTAAGTCCCCATCTCTGCCCTACCCCGTTTCTATTCCTAGATGTTTTGATGCATTGGATGAAAACAAATATAACATATGTGCCTATAATAATGTGGATTCCCACAACACAAAAGTAGACAAAAAATAAACTATTTGATGAAGATAAAGTAACATATGTGACTAAAATAATGATGTTATGATACATTGGATGAAAGAAAAAAATAATCTACGGGCCTAAAACAATATAGATTTCCTCTGGAAAAAAAAAGTTAGATTAGAAATAATGTTTTGGATGAAGATAAAGTAGCCCATGTGACTATAAAGATGATGTTTTGATGGACTAGAAGAAAACAAAATAAACTTATATGATATCAATAATGTAGATTCCTACTCTAAAAACTACATCTTAAATAATTTATTTGATAAAAACAAATGCATACATTAGTATATAGATAGAAAATTACGAAGAAATCAAGAAAGTTATAACAAAAGCATATAAGTTGCATATTAGCTATTATATAAAGTTAGAATGGATCTAACTAAAACATAATGTTTAAATATATCATCAAATTAGAAAAGTTATAAAAATAACATAAATTTACATAAGAACATCAATTAGAAGTCTTCTTCACTCATTATCTTTAAAGCACAATTCATTTGTCAATCGTGCTGACAATCTATCTTGTTGAGGTGTTCAACATTACATTATTGATTATTTCTCAAATTTTATCCACCTCTTTATAATGATATTATGCTTTTATAAATTTTTTTTAATGATAAAGAATCCACTTTTATCCTTTCCTTTATTATTTTGGCATAATTTTGAGTTTTATCATACATATATGTTTGAGTGAGTAGCTATGTTGATCGTATTAATTACATCATTTATAACAAAATGATTTTCCTTTTGTTGATTACCTAGTGGACAATAAATGTATTGTAATACTTCCATTTTTAGTACTTAAAAGTTTCATTTGAAGAGTTAATTTCAAAAGCTAAAATAGTAAAAACACAAGAAATTACTGCCACCTTTAGTATAAGTCTAAATTCCTTTTCCAATATTATGCAAAATGCTAAGGTCAAAACGTTACTCCCATTAAATTAATAACACAATTATAAGAAATAGAACACATATTATATTATAGGTTAATAATGTTCTAAAAATATAGATCATATAATGGTTACAAAATTTAAATGAAAGAAAGGCATAAGGGACATAAGAATCTAGGGATATCTAGATCAAAGATATCAAATAAGACATTAGATAATCCTAACTATCAACCCCAAAATAATAGACTTAAAGCTAAAGTTACAAGTAATCCTACAAAGTCCCTATTGCCTATTGAATAAGCAGAGGACTATGAAATGGGATCTATCAGTACAACAATACTGAGAAACTCACTATATAAAACTAAATATGAAAAGGTCACATGGAACACATGGAAGGTATCACAATAAAACATGGTATTAAATATTGAAATATACATGCAATGACCAAAATAAGGTAAGCATGTCATATAGGAAATATTACCAAGGCCAAAAGCTCATGATGCTAATTAATTTAAATCATAAATGAAACTTATCAATCAAGAATACCAAGGGATGTTTTCTGAAGGAAAAACATAGAACCATTCTTAACCCAATTTCCATAACATTCACATTATGTCTCATATGCTCAACATCCATACCAATGAACTCCTAAACATCATAGGTAGGACACGAAGGTAACTACTTACCACAAATAGGAAAAGAAGTGAAATACTGAATAATAAATAGGCATGAAGGCAACTACCAAACCACAAGTAGGGCATAAAGACAACTTCTGAAACTACCGGTAGGGCATAAAGGTAACTACTGAAACCACAAGTGGGCACAAAGATAACTGCTGACTACCAATCCAATATCATTTCAAACTAATAATAATTACTTCTATTTTTATTAACAATAAGAGAGATCAGATCAATTCAAAGACACTAAGGTACTTCAGTCTTATGAACATACAAAGGCAACACAGTACTCTACCGACTATCAACCTAAGGACACTAAGATACCCTAGTTACATTGGCATACAAAGGAAGCACAATACCCTACCAGCAATAACACCTAATCTATAAGTATGCATACCCTCTAAGAAGTTTGAAAAGATAAATAAAGTAAGATATAAGGCCTAGCCAAGGTACTAAGGCCTACCAACCAAAACGTAGGCTAAAATACACCATTAGGGTAGCTACCCCAAAATAGCCACCATTTATGATCTCAATGTCTTTTACTTTAAATATTAGTATTTTATTAAGGTGATAATGAGATGACATAATACACCGATAATTCTTATTTCCTTATTTAACCATTTTTAACCACTCCTGATCATTCAAGACAACCGTAATCAAAGTCAACACTAATGGGAACCTGATAATCTACTAGGGTTGTCATATATTCAATTATTTACATTTAGGTATACTAGGTTAAAAATGACCAAAATGGCCCTGAGACCATAATTTCTTATTTAAAAATTTATCATGAAAAGGATTAAATATAATAATTAATATATTTTAACATGTTGGTAAATTAGCAGACATGGCAAAAAACTATTTTCCCTGCATGATTTAGTGCACAAAACTCTAACATGTATATCTTATTTCTAAAAAAATCATATACTTTTGTAATCAATCATTAATGATATATATTAGGCATACTTATTGGAATAAAATATCATAACACATTTTAAAATACCAAATTGTTCCTAAGGTATACAATGATAATAATTATGCTAAAAATATGCTTAAGTATGATCAACTTATCATATTATAAGGATATATTATACATAATATATCCACACCATTATATCTATTCTATCATACTTTTGTACACATAATGTATTACACAACTTAAAATGATCCATTATACAAAATTTTATACTAACAATATTTGGAAAATAAATACAGCACAACCAAACATGTTTAACACAACTTACACATCAAAACCCTAATATGCTATCATGCGATATTTAACATTTTAGTAAGGCGTATGATTTGCCTAATTTTTAGCAAAAATAAAAATTATAAGTAACCTAATATAAATTATTATTCCCCATTGATCCGTCTCTTTAACTAAAAAATATAAAACAACACACTAGTCACAAATACCAAACACAACACTTAATCAAAAAAATTTAAAACCAAACGAAGGACCTAGTCTACTAATTCATGCATGGACTCATGCTGCTCAGGGCAACCAACATGAGTCAATCAGGCAACAAGGGTAAGGTTGTGTGAATTGGCCACATATTTTACCAAGGATGAGCGAAAGAGACCAACATAGCAGGGGCATAAAGTGTTGGTGCGAGTGGGTGTTGGTGCCATCTATAAGGTGCATGGAGACGTGAAGGTAGGGAAACCAAGGAGGAATAAGTCTATGGTTGAGAGTGATGGTCGAACGAGAAGGATAGGGGTTGGAGTGGTGAAGTTGGGTGTTCAATAGCGGTGATGAAGTTACATGGAAGCCTGACAATGCATGGGTAAGGGTAGTTTAGAGGGCAACACATAAAGGGGTGAGGCAGCATAGGGCAGCAACACTAGAGGGTTGGAAGCTACACAAGAGATAAAGGGATATGGGGAAATAGTTGCAAAAGTGGTGGAAGATGGGAATGGTGGTGACATGCTAGAATGGTGGTCAAAGTGATGGTTTCTTAATGCAGGAGAGGCATGACTGGGAGAAAGTGACGAAGGCTGGAGTGGTGGTGACAGGAGAGGGTAACGATGGTGGTTGATTGCTAATGTGAGTTTTCAATAAAGAAAATAGATAAGGAAGAGGTTAGTGGTGGTGGTTCAAATGGGGAGAGTGGCGAAGGAAATTGTGGTAGCTAGGCTAATGGTGGTTAGTTACAATGGTTGGTGGTGGCGATGGTGGTAAAGGGAGCAAACGAAAATAAGAAATAGGAG
Organism: Tamarix chinensis; assembly: GCA_030549775.1. Lineage (NCBI taxonomy): Eukaryota > Viridiplantae > Streptophyta > Magnoliopsida > Caryophyllales > Tamaricaceae > Tamarix > Tamarix chinensis. The sequence continues at coordinate 96,553,609 of CM060175.1, forward strand.
TAGTGGAATAAAGAAGCAAGAAAAACGAAGAGGTCATTGGTTATGGCTAGGAAAATACCAAATGAAAAATAGGAGTGGTGAGGAGTAATACGGGCATTGTGTGAAAATTAGATAGGACATAAGGATGGTTTTGTGTAAGAAAAAAATGAGGCGGCATGAGGGGTTGCATGGATTAAAATGATGGTAGGGGTTTACGTGTTAGAATATGCTTATTTTGTTTTATGTTTAGGTTGGTTAGGTTAGGGTGCCTGGTTAGAAAAATAAACCAAAAAAAAACTAGTTAAGGATGAGGGTTAAGGAAAAAGGTAAAAATAATTAGGATACATTATTTAAGAGTTTATTTGGGTTATGGATTAAGTGTTAATAAAAATAATTAAGCTAAGCTTTTAGGGTTAGGTTTATAGTAGAAGGATAAATGTCAAAAACAAATGTTATAATATTTTAGGGTGTTACACGTGTTGAGTTGATTGGGCAATATAGGTTGGAGTGTCAAGATTTGAGGATGTATTCAAGTATGATATGATTTCATTTAGCCTTATGGTAGGTCATGATATATTAATATTTGGCTTTACACGTTAGCTTATGCTTTAGTATTTACCAAACATGCATCAAGTTGCATTCTTTTGATTATTTAACAAGTAAATTTTGTGTGCTTTATCAAAAACATTAGTTTATGATTTTCCACTTTTGTTGATTTATAAGCGCTTACATTGATTAAAGATTTAAGGATGAATAACACCTCAATATTTATTACAACATTCAATTAATTTCTCCCAAAAACTATTAGAAGATTGATTTGTGCCATCATAAATATCTCCACCCATATTCATATTTGCACAAACTAATATCTTGTGGTCTTCTCTAAACCAACTAAACTTTACGTGCATTTCCCCCTAGTGTATTTCACCAATAGGTTCATCATCATCATCATTTTTATGATCTTCTTCATAAACATCATCAAAATCAAGTTGTGTCGAGAAAGAAGGGGAAAAATATTATAACATCTATGAGCCTCTATCATAACCAAATGTCATAGGATGTTGAACCATCAAGGTTTTGGTGAATAACCTCCTTGGTTATAAATTCATCTTTGAGTTTGAATAGGTATAAAAGTTTGATTATGTGGCTGACAAGACTTGATAAGTCGGAATCACATTTAGTAGATGATGGATTTTAAACTTGGGATACTAGAAAAGAGTGGTATATTTTGATTGTATGGATGGGTGTAAACCTTCATCCTTATGATTTAGAAAGAGTTGGTGTATAACAATCAAATTGAGTAGAATAAGAGTTTAGAACTTTTTTGAATTGTTAAGAAAATTTTGGGGCACTGGAACTTGTTTGAAAATTTTCCAATATTCTATAGTGAGTACTTGGAATCTAAAATTTTGTAAAATTTGGAATTGTTGTGTACGTTTATGAGGTTGGCAATTTTTTAGATTTTAACATGGTGGAAAATTTGTGGATTTCTTAGCATTCTAGATTTACATTTACCTTTGTGGATGCATTGATTTGGATCCATTTTAAATATATATATATATATATATATATATATATATAGTTAATTTTTATATTAGTGTTAAATAGAAAAATTAATGGAGTTTAGTAATAAAAATAAATAAGATCAACAAATACTATTAGTAATTAAAAATAACAAAATCAACAACCATATTAATACAAGAAAATGACAATAAAAATACCCACAAAAATAATTAAATATACCAACCAAAATATTAAATTAATATAACCAACCATAATAATTTTACTAATAATAGTCACTAACAATCATAGGTCAATCAAAAATGAGGATAAAATATTTTATCATAAAAATGTAAGTAATAAATCACAAGTTGATATGTGATTAGATCGATGACAATCATTTGTTGGTGTCCCTTAATGTTTCATTTTGTTATAATTTTTTCCCATAAAAAGCAACGGTGGCTAGCCCATGTGCATCCTACCTCACTTTTTCTGCCCTCCTTGCCATATCAACTTTTAAGCTAATTGATAATTTTCATGGGAGTTTTTATGGATCAATCAAATCAATAATACTTATTGATCCTTTTTTGTGGGTATTCTAAGTGTATTGCCAAAAATTACATATATATACAATTTAGAAGAAAAAAAAACAAATATCAATCATTCAAGAAACTTTGAAATGAGTTAATGACATAATTAGCTCTTGAGTCTTCTTTTTTTTAGATTCATAGGGGCATGTAAAAGCAAGTACAAATCACCATATAGGTGGCGATACCATAAAGGTGTTACAATACCAATAGGGGGAAGGAAGATTCGAACCTGAGACCTCTGGTACACAAGAGTTGGTATTTTCCACTAGACCAAATATCTTGAGTCTTCTTACTAGTAAAGTGGAATAGAGTTTCCCATGAAACATAATTAAATGCTTGATACCAATTATTTCAAGTGTGAATATAGTAAACTTTCAAGTGTGTGTACACCTATTGAAATGCCTTAATGTATTTGGCATGACTAATATAACTTTGAAGCTAACCTATTTTAAAAATCTTTGTTAGGTAAAGAGATTTTTATTATGTTATAAGATAGTTTTTAAAAGGCTACTTCAAGTAGGTTCTAGTTTATAAGTTGTCAACTAGTTTTGACATTGATAAAAATACTATAGATGTAGCTTGAAACTATGTTAGAAAGGATGAGGATCTATGGGTAAGTATTAAAGTTGTTGTTAAACCAAGCCTGCTCGATTCAACTCTTTAAGGATTTGGCTAGGCTCATTTGTTTCAAAAAAAGAATCAAACCTGAGCTTTATTTTTAGTCTTGTTTATTAAGCTAGTCAAACTCAAGCCAAGAAAGGTTTGTCTCGAACTTGGTTCAACTTGCTCTTTTATAGGCCGAGCTTGTATAGAATTTACTTAATAAACAAGTCGCATAATTAAATGAGCATTTAAACAAGCTGAATGATTAAACGAATCGATTTATTTAGTTTAACTTTCAAACAAGCCAAGTTATGAATCAAAACATAATAAATGAGTAGAGTTGGTTCGTTAATTTTTCTAAAAAAAATTATCGAGCCAAGCGCAAATTGGACTTGTTTGGCTCATTTTGAACTCGGGCCTAAAAAAACCAAACGAGCCAAACTCGATTCGGCTCATCACAACCCTAGTATATCCTAAAAATTTTGACAATTGAACCCATAACCCATAAATTGGTCAGCCAATAAATTAAACCCGTCAAGAATGAAAGAAAGTGGTAGTTTCATAGAATCTGTATATTTGGTTCCATAGTGGTTTCTAGATCTTCATTTTGATATTTGAACAATATTCAAAATTTGAATCAGCTTTTATTTTCGCTCATTATCTACCCTACTGAAGGTGGCTCTCTCCAGCCTCTAGGCCCCTTCCCTCCACTACAGCTGAAACACCCCAAAATTCTAATTTTAGAAAATTATGGCTAAATAAGGACTTATCAGGGAAATTAATTAAATAAATTATTTTATTAAAATATAGGGGAGTTATTTAGGGACAATCAAGGGAAAAATGATAAATAAGTTAATTAGGAAAAAATTAGGGAGTATTGCTAATTTAAATGGGATTAAAAGAAAAAATTATCCAAAATAGCCTAAATTAAGCTAAAAAGGAATTAATTATTATTTTCTAAATAACCCAAAAACACCAAAATACCCAACCCACATATTTTTTTCCTTTCTTTTTCTTCCTCTTTTTCCCTTTTTCTTTTCTTCCTCTCTTTCCCTTTTCTTTTTTTCTTCCCCCCCTCGACCTAGGCTAGCCCGCAGCGCAGCCCAGCTTCCCTTACGCGGCCCAGGCCAACACCGCTTCCTCCTTCTTTTTTCTTCCTTCCTGGTCGATCCGGTTCTTTTTTTTCTTTTCCTCTTTTTCTCCCTGAGCCGCCTGGTCCCAACCCCTTCTTCTTCCCCGAGGCGTGGGCGGTGACCAAGGAGCTACAACCTAGCCCTCCACCAGCCACCATCACTGCCACCGTCCTTTCCTCCCTCTCCCATCTCTTTCTTTCACATTTTCGACCCAACCGACCTATTCCCCTCTCCCGAGCACCCTGCCCCTTTCTCTTTCCCTCTTCCCTCGACTCTTCTGCCCCTGTCATGGCAGAACCGCCTTGACTGCCGCCACCGGGCGGCATGCCTGGCATCTGCACCTCCCTTGTCTTCTTTCCCTTGTCTTTGCCCACCCAATCGTTCTATAAGTACCCCATAAGCTACCTCAATTCGAACTTTGATTTCAAAAACCTAGAAACAACCCTTCTCGCCGCCGCCCCTTTAGACGAGCAAACCACAGCCGCCACCCATCACCGCCAGCCAAACCACCCCCTGAACTGCCCCTTGCATCACCCCTACCTAACTAAACCCTCCTCGTACCTTAATTTCCCTTGCACGAGCCACCCCGGTCGTGCAAAGTTGCCCTCCCAAACAACCAATTTCAGCCCATGCCACCCTTCGCACCGCCGCTACCAACACCACCTCTACCCTCCAAAACAACCAGGGGAGCCTCCTATACCTCCCCACACCTCCCTTTCTCCCTATCTCCCCCTCCTCCTCCCTCCTTTATCCTCCTTCCACCACCTCAAATTTCCACAACTGTCGTTGCCACCGCCGCCACCGCCGGTGCCACCACTGCCTTAAGTGGTTCTCTAACCTTCCCAACCCTTAAACCCACTTTATACAAGTATTAGTTATTTAATAATATTAATGGTATTATCTATATTATTATTATATTATTATTATTATTATTATTATTATTATTATTATTATCTTGCTAATATTGTTAATACTAACTTTATCCATTATCACTTTTTATTATTAATATAAATATTTGGACCCTTATATTATTATTATCATTTCGGTTACTATATTATTGTTATTGTCATTATTATTATTATTATCATTATTATTTTTATTATTATTACTATTATTGTTGTTGTTGTTGTTGTTGTTGTTGTTGTTGTTGTTATTACTATTATTATTATTAATGTTATTGAAACCGAAATTGGCATGTCACCATTTTGTTACTATAGAAGAAGAATACCCAACCTTAGTATTATTACTATTATTATTATTCAAACATTGCTAATATTATTCCTAATGCATTTGTAACTAACATTATTACTATAGTATCATTATTAGTTATTACTATTACTATTTTTATTACTTTGTTAATATTATTGTGATAAAAACATTCGAACCCTTATATTATTATTATTCCAAATATAACTATTATCACTATTATCTTTAGTAATATTAGTACTTTGTTACTATTACTAATATTATATTATTATTTTATCCCTAAAACCATTATTAGCCTTAGCCTTAAAAATAATAGGGCTCCTATTTCTAGGAGCATTAGTATTACTATTATTGTTATTATTAATGTTTTATTTTAACAAGTATTAGTACTATTATTAGAAGAAATAAAGCTATTAGATTTAATAATATAAATATAGTCATAAATAGTAACATAAATATATTTTGACTAGTAATATCTAGTAGGCTAACTTGCTGGTAAAAACCCTAGTTTTTACTTATAAAGCTCCCTTTAATAATAGCAACCCTAATCTTAGACTAAAATAAGAAATAATAGTATTTTTGGTAGGAGGGAAACTAATCCTTAGTTTTTTCCCTCTTATAGGTGAATCAAGCCAAAACCCTAAGGAGGCGTAGGAGAGTGCTCCAAGCCCGGCATCGTTTTAGGTAAGGATGTAGCTAAGGCCATGTGTGTGATGTGACTTGTACGCTTTGGATGTTGTATATCATGCTATGTCTTGTATCGTATGATTGTTATTAACTTGTCTTATGTGTAGCGCAGCTTGGAGTTGAGGTATGTTTATGTGTTCCCTATGGTATGAGTATTATATGTATATATGGTGATTATGATGTGATGTGATATGACACTTTAGGACATTCATGCTAGGATGATTGATAATGTGATATAAGAATGAAAGGATAAAGAGAAAGAAGGTGGGAAGTGAGTTTACTAAGGGGGAAATGAGGTTGACCAAAATACCTCATGATCCATGAAAGGAAAATAAAGAGAAAAAGAGATGACCAAAATAAATAAATAAATAAAGAAATGGGAACCGTGCATAGGAATTCTAAGGTTTGCATGGGGACTCGAGAGTTTGCATGGGGTGGATGAAACTTGGATGGGGATAATCTTTAGGTGAGAAAAGTTGTTTTGGGGTGTAAATAAGCTAAGGGGAGAGTTGTGGAGTGATTGGAGACTTGGGACAAAAAATAGTACGTAGGTTGGTGTAAGGGTGTATAAGGGACCCGATTAGGGTTTTGAGAGGAAGCACTAATCTAGAAAAAATGTGGAAGTAAAAATAATCAAGGGAGAGTGAAGTACGGGTTAAGAGTGGGAATTTATTTTATAAGGGGTGAGTATGGGTTCCTTGGGAAAGAAGAGGTTTTGGGTGAAAGAGAGAGAGGTTACTTGTGGGAGAAGAAAGGTACTAGAGTTGAAGTGGCCAACTAAGGTTTTCCGGTCACATGTGGAATCAAGTGGTAAAGCGATATGATTTGGGATTGGATTTAAATGAGATAAGGTGTGGGGCGATGAATGGAGTAATGATAGTGTAAGTGAGAGAAAGATTGGGCCACATAGGTCCAATTAGGGTTTTTGAGGGAAAACCCTAGAGGGTGATAGTAGGTGGAGTTGGATGTCATGAGGTGTTGGGCCTTAACCCACACCCTTAGGAATTTTTTTCCATTATGTGTAAGTGTAAGGGGGGAATGGCTGTCAAGGCGCGATTAGGGGCGTAAGAGTCCCAAGATATGGGGTGGGCCCCCTTGAGAGGATAGAGTTAGAATGTTGTTGAACATACATGTTGAGGGTGAAATGCTTATTGAATAAGACACGAATATGATACTATCCATTTAAATAGAAAGATTGTTGAGCCGGGCCCAAACCAGTCCACCGGTAAATAATGGTGGCTAGGAGCCGAGGTGCCCTGGAGACTGTTCCACTGGTGAATAATAGTGGCCAGGAGCGTTTTGCCCTGCATGATTTCTGGTCCACCAGCTATAATAGCGGGGGATTCCGTGCTCAACAAAACAAATGTAATAAAGTTAAGCCATGGAAAATACACTAAGTACTTACAGTAAAACACCATATGAGTCGAGGCCAAACCGGTCCATCGGCGAATAATAGTAGCCAAGAGCGTTCTACCCTGGAGACCGGTCCACCGATGAATAATAGTGGTCAGGAGCGTTCTGCCCTATATGTATTCCGGTCCACCGGCTATAATAGTGGGGTTCCAGTACTCATATGGATTAATAAAGAGTATGTGTGGAATGAACATGTTGTTAAGGGGACTAAAGAATAAGTTACCTGAAAAGTAACCCGACCTTATTACATGTATTATTGTATGTTGCCTATATGACCATGCTTATGTTATATGCTATATATGTTTGGCCTTAGTTGCATCTGTTACCTTACTCAGTACGTAGCGTACTGATCACCCGTTTCATGGGTGCTGCTCATTCCCACGAGCAGAAGACCCTTCTGAGTTTGTGCAGGTAGGAGATGACGTCTTCGATGCCTACGACACCTACGAGGCATCAGGTGGGGTCGAGTGTTGAGTCTAGACCTAACTTGGGGGATCGAGAGCGACTCGGTCGGACTCTATTTTTCTCTTGACTTGATCATGTATCATTTTATTTCCGTTATGTCATGTCGTACGATGTTTTATGTTTTTGGAAAACTCTAGTTGCTTACTCTTTGGGTTGTAATCCTAAACCGCACTTTGATTTCTATATGACTTGTGTTTTTTTTTAGTAATGACTTGTGGTTTATGTTGACCTTGTTTAACCTTAGCACTTAGTATTGGAACAGTAGGAGTGAATTGATCTAGTACTAAGTATGGCGGCGATGCCCCTGAGTTTACAGTTTTGTCATTTCGCTTTCATGAAACCTTTTTATTAAAATGAAATTTTTCAGTATTAAATTTGGGGGTGTTACAACAGCCTTTTCCTTATAGTTCGTCCAGGAAGAGCCTGCGTGCACCCAAACCTCCCCAAGCCACGTTGATGGTGACGTTCATACTAGTTTCCTGAAGGCGGTTCTAAATGTTGCAAGCGTAAATAGGCGAATATTCCCATCCATTTGGTTGGCATACAACATCTTCTAGTGAGCCACCGGCTATACTTGCGTGTTAAGCACAAGTTACCCCAGAGTTCTTTCCACCACTTTGAATCAAACTATATAACGAATTAAAGTAACCTAAAATTGAAGCATAATTAATTTCAAAAATCTTGAATTATGTATAAGCTATAAGCTCTTAGTAGGTGATTGTGGCTATGGTCATTCTTTGTTAATTCGCATTCCTACTTATCATGCAAAAACAACAATTGCCGTACACACGTAGAATTAGTGTATGAATACAGGATGAATTGAGATAGCATGGCAAGACGAGAGTATTTACCATCACTGACCTGAACCCCTTGCCTTAAGGAGAGGTGTTCTCATGGCCGGTACTCATCCCTAGTCATGGAAATTGAACCTCGACCATAAAAAAAATTAACTTGACTCGTAGATTGTCATAAATAGATGGTTATATCCTACTGCCAACACTACAATAAGAACACCAGGGTTTCTAGGAGTTTGAAAAGTGCCCCCCAAAATAGTCAACTAAATACAAGAGAACTAAACTAATGTATATATATTGTCAGCACATACATAACCTTTAGCATCAAAATTCAAATAGCCAAACACACTATACGCACCTTGCGGATGGCTAAATGCTTCTTTTAATGCAAATAGAAAACCATCACATCCATGGTATAAACCCATCCAAAAATTAATGCAAATTAAACTCTGATGGTTTGTGCAAACAAGTTAGTGCTGGTAATAACCCCGTTCTATATACATTGACAACAAAAACGTGAACACTACCAAATTGATGAAAAATAATTCCTGCAAATCAAAGTATTCAAAGTCTTATTTCAAGGCAAACTACAATAACATTAAATAAGCAAATATTATCATGAGTGTGCTTCGGGATACATAAATTAGGTAAAAAATCAAATAAAAGATACAAAGATTTGATTGACAATAGAATTGTATTCCCAATACTTCCAAGAAGGGTTAACCGGAATAGAGCTCACAATTTTTCATCGTAAAACATTTGGTGAAACATTCAATTGACAAGGTTTCAGAACAACTCAGAAGAAACACAAAGAAGACTTAGGTGAGCATTAGCAATTTGGTACAAATCACAGTGATATATGCAGGAACTCCCATCGAGCATCTATAGGTTTTCGAGCAATATTATCAAAGCACTCAAGACCTCACTAGCTATCCTTGCACTTGCTAGAGAAAAAGCATAGTGGGTCATTGCCGTGAAGATTTATGTAGCTAAACAAAGTAGAGGCATGATGGTTTCTGGAATCCTCTTCAAAAGAAGATATCAAACTTACCTTGTTTAACTTGGAGAAGATTGTGGCCAAGTGAGACCTCTACTATATCAAATGTGCTCGCATTTAGTCATAGAATACCATAATAATAATAATAATAATAATAATAATAATAATAATAAAATTAGCATTTTTAGTATCAGAGGAAGAATTGAGATTATTCTTTCTTGTGTGAAGCCAACTTAAGTATTGAAGGTTCTAGTGGTGCAAGGAATAAATACTTGACTAGGGATAATTAGGAAAGAAAAATAGCCTGCAATTAATATTGTCTATCATTCATCTTCCGTTGAAATTTGAGAACAAAGCTATCGAATTTCAGTCACATGCACTGATGCATAGAAACCTTGTTAGATACGTTGTTTTCGTTGTTCCTACGTTTCTGTATTTCTATTTCTTTAAAATGTACATAAATGTAGTTTATAATTTAAAATTTTGTTATTTTCTCGTTTCTCTACGCCCCAGCAACACTGGTCACGTGCCCCCGGTGGAAAAGGATTCTCATGTATGAACAGCTCGATGTGGGATGATGGACCACCATTGTCCAATTCAAAGGGCCCTTTGGAAGCATGTGACTTATTCTCAAGTAATCCAGCCTTGAAATCTCACCTTCAAATAAACATCTAGCAATGTCTTCTTATCAATAACCGCTCAACACTCATTCCTTCCCAAAGCAGCAAGCACTTCTTTGTTTATCCTGTACCACTGAGTTTTCCTCATGGTACACCAAAATACACGAAAGTCAATTGCTAGCTCATTAACATCTCAATAGTGTGTGCGATGGTATAGAACGTGTGGCCTCTTTTGCCTAAAGTTATACACGATGGTGCAACCAAATGTCTCAACCATGATAGCATAAACCAAATTTTTAGAGCCAATGGTTGTTATCCAAAAATCCCTACAATCTTGCCAACTGAAACAAATATAAAAGTATAAAGTAAAAAAAAATATGGTAATACAAGCTAGCAAATTACCTTGAACTCCACAATGACTTCCAAACTTGAAGCTGAAGAAATGGTCTACCATTTCCCTGGTTTAGATTGTGCCAAATGCTGAAGCTGCTTTGCTTTGGGGCAATCTAATGACCAGTGGGAGTGAATATTTGTGACAAAACCTCCATTAATGAAGTCACCGAATTTCAATAGCTGTTGTTCTCAAAAACATGGATTATTCCCACAAAGAGAGGAAAGGGGAGTACATCATCTTCCATCATATAACATTTCAAGCAACACAAACCTTGGGAACCCATGTTTTATAGTCCCATCACACCCATATAATAAAATTGACACAAATACATCCTGCAAATGCCGATCCCATATTTCCAGTAGTCCATCTATGGAAGTATAACCCATTTCCAAACACATTCACACCAACACCAACTAGATAAAAAGGATTAATTCCTCCAAGTCAAATAGCAAAATAGTTCATGGAATACAATGTCACTTCAAGGTAAGTTACAATGGCAAACAAATATATTATCGGGAGTGTTTGGAATACATATATTAGGTACAAAGGAATAAATAATACCGGGGTAAAGATGTTGGTGAGAAAAAAAAAAGGAAGGGTGATTGTTATACAACAGTGGAACTTCATTTACCGTCCTCCAAAACAAACTAAGGGGAAAAGAAAAAGTAAGTAATTATTCAATATGCATCCAGGAGTTCTAACTTGCTCTTGTGCCTTTTGTTTAACAACATTCGGTGAAAGACTCACTCAATAAGCCTTCAAAACAGCCGCATAAGAAACCCAACGAAGACCGATGAAATCATAAACAATAGAGGTAAATCACATTGATATATGTGGGAACTCCCACTGGTACCATCTACTGATACTCGGACAATATTTTCAGGACACTCAAGGCCACGCTTGCTGTCCTTACACTCGCTCGAGAAAAGACCTGGTGGGTAATTGCCATGCAGATTTATGTAACTAAACAAAGTAGTGGCACAATCATTGCTGGCATCATTTAAATACTCAGCATAAGGGCATGCCACTATCTTAAAAGCATCACAACAAGGTTTGGCAGGATAAGTAGGTCCTCTACAGCTGCTTGTAAGGTTGCTGTAGTCCAAGGACTCAAAATTCACAGGGCAAGCTGCATAGGATGGTAACAAGTGTTAATTGAAACAATATAGCATTACAAGTGATAATGAAGGACAAGTTTACTAGAGCAAAAACTTTGGGGGGCAACTTCAAATAATAAAGATCTTTTTGGCTACAATGAAATGAAAATACCAAAGACAGCCAAGGAAAAGAAATGTAATTTACAAAAGTCCAGAAGCTTAATATAGGCTGTATACTGTATAGCAGTAATCGTAGTTCGCAAGATAATTGAAAATTTCCTATCCTGGCAACAAAGTTCAAAAAAAGAAAAAGAAATAAGGAAAGATTGTAGAACATTTCAACCAAATTAGCATGCAGGGAATGATTAAGGGCCTAAAGCTGTAGACGACTCAGCCAGATATCTAATCTTTATGGTGTATGACCCTTATTACTTCCATTCTACTCAAATTTTTCTCCTATCTATGCTACATGGTTGATGCTCTTGTTAACACTTATTTATGCCCAAGAATTTGGACCAACAAAAGATCATGATTGATAACTGTATTTTATGCCCCATTGTTATAATGTTAATCATCATACTTTGCATTAACCAATTTAACCTTTCTTTAACCATTTGAGATCAATCATGAGAAAAAAAAGGCAAAAACTAGGTGTTTTGAAGAGTTTTAAAATTAAAAACGTCAACCGGAACTTTTACATAAAATAACAAAAACACTCGTTGGTATTTTGAGCATAAGTTTTTTCATCCAAACTCTGATTGAGATGATTCAAGTTGCATTGGAAAACTAAGATCAAGAGCTACAACTTTCATGTTCATCACTTTTTATGATCAAGCTAAATTATGGTAAAAATTGCGTTGGAAGTTGAAGTTGTTAATTAAAAATGCTTAAAGTTACCAAGGAAAGAACGCTCAACCGCCCATCGACCGGAGGTTGTTTGGAGCCATGGGGGTAGGGATGTAAACGAGGTAGACTTTACCCAAAACCCGACAGATTTTATCCGATGAATACTTAAATGGATACGAATACGGATATGGAGGATGGAAATAAATACCTATCGGGTTCGGGTACAAATACGGGTATGGGATATCCATACCCATACCTATAACCATACCCGTATCCATATCCGTACCCGTTTACCCGATATATAATTACCCTTTTACTCTTAATTTTAAAATAAATATAATATAAATTAAGGTTAAAATTGTCATTTAGCTTAACTATAAATGAGTTTATCCGTTGGTTAATAGATTTATCCGCTAGATAATATCCATTAAAGAGTAAACGGATAATCCGTCGGGTAACGGATATCCAACGGATACAGATATGGATGTGTTAGCGGATACCCATTCGGATACGGGTACAAATTCGGATACGAATTTTCTTATCGGGTATGGGTATACCTGCCCTATTTACATCCCTACATGGAAGTCTCAACACGAGAGATTTCAATCTCCTCCAACTTATATCTTATATTCCCACCAATCTAATATGCAATGTTTTGGTCTCTTTAGGCCTATATATACCTCTATAACTTAGATTCCACAAATAACAATGAATTTAGAGCCTCCATCTTGAGATTTATAATTAGAATTTTATCTTCATCTTCAACCTCTACCTCTACCTCTATTAATTTCACGAATTCGTGTTTTCATTCATTCAATTTGTTCATAATTCATTCAATTTAATCATCATCTAGCCTTACTTTGTGATTTCAATATAGGGTTCTTCATCCATCCAAATTCATCCACCTTCATAATTCTTCTAATCCTTGGTTCATTTCTTTCAATTGATCTATGAAATCATCAATTACATCTTCACAAACCCTTCATTTGTTAATTACATGCCTCAATTTATACAAAAGGGCATCCAATTCAATCCAATATTCAATTGGAGAAAAATGGTTGTTTGCGCGAGGAAGAGGATGATGAATACAAAGTTTTACCTATTTTATACCTTTTTAATCCTAACTTTTGGTCTTTTATTTGAACAATATATGAGGATAATTATAATTTTATTCCTAAGTGATAATAATCTCATATATTTAATTTTATTTTGTAGGTAAAATTGGAAAACGGAAAAAAAAAAAAGAGATAGCACAATGTGCCATCAAATGAAAAAATGGCATGGGCCCAATAAAAAAAAAGGAAGAGATTATCGCAGGCACAGAGGCAAGAGAGAAGGAAAGATGGGAAAACAAGTGAGAGAGAAATGAAGGGATTAGGGTGACAGAAAAGATGGTAGAGAGAAACAAAAAGAAGAGAAGACGGAGGCATACAGAGAAAAAAAAGGAAGGCAAAGAAGAAGGATAAAAAAAAAGAAATAAATGAGGGCAGACAGGTGTGGCAGAAAAAGGGCATCAAAGGATATAGAAGAGATAGAAAGATCGGCGGCAATGATAGAGAAGAAGAGAAAAGAGAGGGGGCAGAAGGTGTAGAAGAAAGAGAGGAGGTGCAGAGGAGAGAGAAGAGACAGGCAACAGGGAGCAGAGAAAAGAGAAAGAAAAGGCACATGAAGAGAGAAAGAGGTGACGGGCAGAGAGAGAGAAGAAAGGATGTCATGCAAAGAAGATAAAGGAGAGGGGCTGAAATTTTTGAAGAAAAATCATAATGGAACTGAAGAAAAATGTTCTTCCATATTTATTTTCAATTCTTTCTTCCAATATTTATGATATATATTTTTGTGTAATTAATTAATTAATTAATTATGATTGGCTAAATAATTGCTGCTAGGAAATAGATTGAAGCCCAAGACCATGATTTGAGATGTAATAATAATTTTCTTTATTTTATGGGATGTCCTTTGACTCTGCTTTAATTGCTATCATTTATATTTGTGATTCTGTCAAGTATAACTTCATTCTAGCTTCCTCATAGTAACAATATGTAGGATTATATGCTTGCTAGATAGTTATATGAATATGTTATAATTCATATGTATAAATTACAGCTAGGTTCGATAACAATTTACCTAACAATTTTGTAATTCTAATCGGATTAATGGAACATTTCTATACGTGTGAGTCAAAGGAGAAGTATACAACTAGACACGCTTGAGGTACTAGGTTGGATACTTAGATGGACAACCTTCCACATGTGCTTAATGCTTTGAAATTAGTTAAATATAGGATGCACTTGTTACAATCATACAGCTGAAATTTAATATGATTTAATATTAGCACTTTGTCATATTAATTATTTCAAGGAAGTAATATAAGTTATATAGACCTGTTTTTAGCTTGAACTTGATCGATCTCTCTTTTTTGTGATAAAAAGATAACTTAGAAATTATTGTTATATTTCGACCTAATCTAGTGGTAGATTTCGGATTTCTTAACACATTCATTATAGTTGTATTCACCTATATTTATTTTTTTATTTGATTTTATTTTGTTTTTATTATTTTATATTTTAAACCCCCATAATTATACTCTTCTTATTATTTTTTTTTGTGTGATTTGGAATCTTTTATTTTATTATTTGTGTAATAGCTAAATTTAGGTGAACCCTCTCAATCCCCAGCCTAGAACGATACTCTTATGTACCAATACTATAATTCACAATAAAAGGGTTTAAATTGGTACCCGCTATGTTCACACTAGAAGACAAACTCGCCTACCGGGCATCGATTGAGTGTTGTTCACCTACCTTATTAAGATAGTTTTTGCTTCACTTTTTGGTCTTTTCTTTTCATAGCTTATATATGACTTGTGTAATTAATTTATACATGATGAGTAGCTAAATTTTCGTAGTTAGGGATGAGATTGAAACCCTAGACAACGGTTTGAAATTTTCATAATATTTTCTATGTTTTTCTAATTATCATAAGATTATCTTTTGACTCTACTTTAATTGGTATTGTTTATATGTGTGATTTTGTCAAATATAATTTATATGGTGCATGCCTCATTTTGGCTTCTTCATCATGATATTTTATAAGATTACATACTTGCTAGGTGGGTATATGAATATGTTAGAATTCATGTGTATAAATTGTAGCTAGCTTAGATAAAATGAACCCAATAGTTTTGTAATTTTAACTGAATCCGTGAAACTTGCAGATACGTGTGGATTGAAGATAGAAAATACAACTAGACACGCTTAAAGTACTAGCTTGGGTACTTAAATTAACATCATTCTGCTTATTCTTAATGCATTGGATCTAGTTAAATATATGAGTCACTTGTTGCGATAGGATTTAATATTAGTGTTTTGCCGTATTAAATTGAATTAAGAAAGCTTTATAAGGTGCATAGACCTATCTCTAGCTAGCAACTTGGCTGATTCCTTTCTTGTGACTAGTAGGTGATATAAGAATTATTTATCTTAATATAATCTAGTGGTCGAAATCAATTTTCTCGAGCATTTGTTATATTCATGTTCGCCCATATTTATTTTCTTATTTGATTTTTATTAGATTTTATTTTAAACTCCCATAATTGTGGTTTTTTTTTAATTTTTTTTTTGTATGATTTAGAGTCTTTTATTTTATGATTTGTGTGCTATGTAGATTTAAGTAAGCCCTTTCAATTCTGACCTAAAACAATACCATTTATACCAAAACTGTAATTAATAATAAGAGAATTTAAATTGTGTGTCACCTATGACCATACCAATGATGCCCGCTAATAACAAATGTTTGTTCACCTTTCCTAACCCTAAGTGATCATACAGACATTATGTACAAAGCTGATGCCTAAGGCTCTATTTAATTCTAATAAAATTTTAAGGAAAGAAAATTAAAATTAAAATACTTTCTTTTAAACTTTCCTCAAAGAAAATCAAATAACTAATATTTAGCAATTTTATTCGTCACTCTTTTTCTATCTCACTAATTTATGTAAACCAAACATAAAAAATTGTTTTCCTCTTCATTTTATTTCTTTTCTTTAAAACTTTCCAAAAATCAAATGGAGCATAATAGTTCCAAGTATATGAAATTTCAAATTGAAGACGCTGACTAGGAGTGACAATCATGGGATGAAAAATTGGTACAAAACCAACCACAAACATAATGGAGAACTATTTTCCAACTCAGCACGAGCAGCTTCATGCTTGCTGAGGTATGGTTGGGATCAATGGCAGTAGCTCCTTAATGGTAAATTAAGCTAATAGGAATCAATCAAAAAGAAATCTTCATGAGTAAATTAGCTCTCATTAGTCCTGGGCAGCAGCATCTAAGAATGTACAAAGATTACTCATTTTTCTTTGAATCACAATATTTATAGTTAGCACAAGGTCATTAATGCCTAATTACATATCTTAGTCCCACCATTCGATATCAAGGGAACTACCAATTATATGTTTTCCTTTAATCAAAAGGCCGGTTTCCTCAATTCCTATCTAAGATTTACCAATTCAAATGTCAGCAGGTGAACAATTAAAATCAAACATCACACAGACAGCAGCCGAGCAAGTAATTATATACCCAATAGCAGATTGATCGCTATGGAAATGAATATTTCCCTCATCTAGAACCGATTTGTAAGGTAGGGCAAAGATCGAACCTTGATGAAAGAGCATAAACCATAAAGTATTATAGCAGATCTAACAATTAGAAACTGATTATACCTTGTTTAGCTTGTAGAAGATTACGGCCAATTGAGACCTCCACCATATCATCTATGTAGATAACGTCCAAAAAAAATAACAATAAGTCCGAGCTCACCCAAAAAAAAATCAGTTAGGTAGAACAGCTGAAATTTTAGAGAGGATACCTGTGTTGAGGGTCAAAGAGGTAATGAAAGGAAGGCCGGACACTAAGAGCAATAATGACGATATCAAGATTGCTGAGCCAAACATTATGATATCTCCTCCTCCACTAATTGAAATTCTTTGTTATGATCCAGAAATTTTCAATTTACGAAGCTGGAAAACTTACTGGGATCAACTGCTTCTGCTTCTTAGTTGGGCTGAGGTCGAATTTCAGGCGCTAACGACAAGACAACTATGGACTTCTGGGGACCTTTTTTACTAGTTCTTTTTTCCTGCGAAACGCGTATTGCATGAGTTATTGACAAACATGCCCCTGACTGGGCTGCCTCAATCTTTGCTGTATTCTATTTCTACCTTCTTTTTTCTTTTTCTTTTTTCGGTGGAACCGTCAATAAAGAGAAGTGGGAATGCTAAGAGATGGAGACATGGACATATATTTCATTACTTCTATAGTTAAGGATGCCCATCGATTCCAATAATTGGATGACAGACACTCTCTTAGCTGTTTATGCAACTATTTGATTGATTCATTCCTTGAGTGACGAAGTATATAATGGTTATTGAAAGTTATAATTAAAGGTTTGAAACTATATTTAGATTATTTTAATTTGTATTGGGTTAAAATTAATTTATTATGTAATTGGGTCGGATTCTGATTAGAATATTTTTTGAATTCAGGTACAATTTAGATAATGATGATTTAGATCAGATTAGTATTAGATCAAATTATTTTGTGTTAGTATAATATTAGATTAGGTATGAATCTAATCTATTCAATTTTTTTAAGTTTGGGTTTGCTTCGGGTCTATTGACTCTGAGTCGAATCACATTTGAGTCGGATGGATTTAGGTCTACAGATTTAAAATCGTATCAGATTTTGGCCAAGTTAATTTAATTTAAAATTTGTATTAATATTGATTGCAATCAATTGAATATAATTAATAAATTAAATTTTATGATTTATTATCATCGTTAAGAGTATTATTATTATTATTATAGTTATTGTAATAAATATTATTAAAAATATTATTATATACATAAGTATAATCATTGCTATAATAATTATAATAATCATATTAATTATACTTATTATTGTTATTATCATCTTTACAAATATAATAATCATTATTATTAGTAGAAATATAAATATAAATTTTACTATTGTTATTATAATAATTATTGTATTTATAATAATAATTTTTATATTTATAATAATAGAAATTTTATGATCTAATATAATTGATGCTTAAAAAAAGATATAAGAATAGAATCTTACTGAGTTTGTTTCATTTGTTATTATATGTGTTGTATATTTTGTTTAAATAAAATTGTACTAGTAAAATAGTTTATTGGTTTTTATGTATCAATTTATATAAGATAAAATATTACATTTGATGATCAAATTTGTCTTGATTTTGAATCAAATTTGAAATTATATCCGAGTATAGGTCAAGTTTCAGTCGGGTCATTTTTTATAAATTTGAGTTAGGTCATTATCATATTTTTTTTTAGGTATGGATCGGTCGGGTTCTCTTCTGATATGATTATTTCGAATACGGTTTATTATTGGATTAGAAAATTTTGGCTTGAGCTCAAATTGTTTTAGGTTTTCAAGTTAAGACTGTATTTAATTTTTTTTATTCGAATCAAATTTAAATCTAATTATTTGAATCGAATCAGTCGAGTTCAGTCAGCTTTGTCATATTCAATTATATCAGTCCCCATAATAGTTGTTATATTTATCTTTTCATTTTATCTAGAAATAAATAAGCTTTTAAAATTAAAGTCAGAAAAGTTACAACAAAAGGCTAAAATTTTGAAAGCACCTGATGCAAATAGTGAATGAGATTAAATTTAAATGGAAAGCACGTCGTTCTTTTCAAACAATGAATCTAATTATATTGAATTTGTGGTATGTATTAATATTACGTAAGAACAAGTAAAATAAATAATACGTACTATGATTTTGAATTTGCGGTATTACTGTTATGTAATGATAAGTAAAATAAACAACATGCATTTCTATTATAAGTTTTTTATTTAACGTGAGACTTAGATAGGAAGAGGAGAAAGAAGGAAAGGTTGAAAAGTTGAAAACTTATAGGCCTGATGGGAATCGATTGCGGGGCATTACAGATGGGTTGAGGAACAGTAGCTAAGTATTTTCCCATAACCTACATTAGAGTATTTTTTTTTTTTTTGGATAACTGAGATAAAAAACGAAACAAAACAATAACGCAAAACACACCTCACAGTACCTACAACTCACTGAAAAATTTTTACATTATGAATCATCTCATCAATTTTATAATGGAAGTCTTCTCTTCTATTCTTGATACAAAAGTCAATCATTTGTTTTATGAGTAAAACCATCCAACTTCTACATATTTGAAGATTTTAAAAAATGAGTAAAACCTATATTAGACTATTAACTATAACATTAATAAAGACATCCTCAGTTATGTGGATTCGTCATAACTATTAAGGTCGATCCTACGGAGACTAAGAGTTAATTATTAAAATTTATGTTTTTGACTAGCTAAATCAATACATAAAATAAAAGTGAATAAATTTTACAAGATTAAATAATTAATTAAAACTAATCGAGTGGAATTCAATACAATGAAGGGTCGGGATTGGATTTTCACCAAAACTTTGGTACTCAATAATAAATTATTTAAACTATCGGTGTTGGTTTAAACTAAAATGGGTAAATCAACCTAAATTAATCTAAAGCTTCTTTTAAAGTTTAAAAATTGTGCTTAATTAAGCTCAATTACCTATTTTCATGAAATTAAGATTAAATTAAAAAAAATTAAGCTTCTTAGTAATCTAATAGAATTTTCAAAAAATCTAGCCAACATTAAGCTTCTTAGTAATGACTAAAAAGTTGGGTTATTTTCTAATTTCAAACAAATAATTTACTCATACATGATTGGGAATTAAGAGCACATCAAATAAATAAGCAATTCAATCATAAGAAGAAGTTAATTAAAAAGAATAAATAAAGAACCAGTCTTTTAATTAAAATATTTAAGATAAATAGTTTTAATACAATATTGTATAAGAAATCCTTAGTTTTCCTTCAATAATTGAATTCTAGATCTAAATACTATTTGGTGTCTAAGAGAAAGTTAAAAAAATATCTTCTTAACCCTAATCTAGAATACGGTCTTAAAATTTTGAAAAGAAATAAAGAAGTTTCGTAAATATCGTAGAACAACATGTGTGACACGCGTTGTATTGTTTAATTTGTGCTCGTTTGGACAATGTTCGGTACTCTAGCTATAACTTTTTCGTCCGACTTTGAATTGACATGTTTTAAGTTGAGTTGGAAAGCTATTGAAGAAACCAACAACTTTGGTCTTTTGAGGTTTAGATTTTTAGATTCACATTACAGCATGGTTGCAATTTCAGTTCTTTATATACATACATTCATTTTATTCTGAAACCATACATTATGAATCTTTTTGTGGCTCCAAACTCTTTTTTAAATTCCAACGATCATTGAATATTTTAATATTGAGAAAATATCTATACATAAGAATACAAACCAAAGCATTATCCTCGATCTAAATATGAATTATGTATCAAACATCCATAAATCATACTTGAAACGCACTAAGATTATACATATTTTACATACTTATCAATTCCACTAAGTTTAGACTTTTGCTTGTCCTCAAGCAAATAATAAATAAGAGCCATATGAAGAGGGAAAGATAATGGAGTAGGGATCACCCCCTCATCAATACTATAACCAATATCCATATCATAAGATAAACACTTTTCATTGGGACATAACAAAGTAATTTCCATAGCGTTCAATAAAATTACATTTAAAATTTTATTAATGATCACAAGTTTTATAAGTCAAAGATAGCATTTCCATCCAGTCCTCAAGCCAAAGTAAGAGAAAGCAATTTATGTAACTAACTTCAATTTGGAAGTAGTAAAATTGAGGCATTAAGGTAGTTAAGTTGGTAGACCCATAAATTTTTTGTGGCTAGTGTGAATTTTATTTTAAAAGGACAGGATTGGTTGATGATTCAGTTGAGTGGATAAAATGCTGGAACAATCGATGGGAGGAAGGAGCAAACAGCACAAAAGGCAAGTGGGGTGAAGGGGAAACAACAATAATTGTCATTTAAGGAGGGAATATGGCACAAGTAACCGGTGAGGGAGGGAGACGTAGAAGGGAACGATTGCTGATGAAGGGGAGGAGGAACGATAAATATTGTCGGTGAGAGGGGGAAGGAAATGACTTGTATTACCCGTGGGAGGATAACAGGAATAGAATTTTTTTGCTGATATGAGTTATTTTGATAATTAAAAAAAAATCCTCCAGAATTAAAAAGCTTTTTCCAAATAACGAAATCCAAACAAAAATTGTCATTTTGCTCCTTATATCCCTAAGGATGGGTGGTGTAGAGAAAAGAAAATTAGCCTCCCATTTTTTCAAGGTCATAGTTGCTCTTATGATATGTTTAGCTTGAGAGGAATAAAGGATAATGGAAGTGAATCAATTGATTCTCCCTATTTGAAAATAAATTTGTTAACCTCAACCACATAAATAGATGATAAAATTTTACCTTTGTTCATCCTCATTAACTTTATTTTTGTTAACTTTTAATTTTAAAAATATTAAAAATAGATTAAAAAAATTAATAAATTTTATACATTCACCACAATCCAAACAAAAATTTTAAAACAACCTCTTTGATTCATCCAAATTATATTAATATCATCCAAAAAATTATTTTAAAACATTTACCTTAATTTACCATCATTCCCTTTATTTAATTTAATTTTTTATAGTTTACCCATTGGCGGTGTTGCATGCGGCAACATCCCTCATCCGGTCCCCGACCTCACCTACCCAAGTGCGTCAAGAAGTTCCTACAGTGCTGATCGGATAGAAAAGGAACGATACAGAATGGCAAGAGCTCCAAACATTACAAACCAGAGAAATAGAACAGCATCTCTATTAAAACTCAGCTCTAGGCTTTTTGTTAGATTTTGATAATATTTACATCAGATCAGAAATTTCATAACTATTCTGAATCTGTTAAGCTAAATCGATTGAACCTTCTCACCCTCTCTTTTTCTCCTGTGCCCTACGGACTACTGAGTAGTCAAAGTATTCGAATCCATATGCAATAGAAGACGGCAGAGTGCGAGGCATCACACCTGTTCTGCCTCTTCTCTCTACAGTATCTCTGAGATGTTGAAACGACAACATCCCCTAGCTATATGCAAGTTTCCCCAATTGAGTCAGCAAGAAAGAAACCTCCATCTGCAACAGAACTTTCAAAATATTCTGTCCTTGCGTATCCTGCTGCCTCAGATTTATGCCGTACTAATGTCTTGTCTTCTGAAGTCAGCCGGTCCCCTATACAATGTTCACGAACAGAAGAATCGTTTTCGCTGCAACCATCAAAGATAGGCAAATGATATATTGTAAGTTAGCTGTCAGAAAGTCAATCAGGTATGGAAAAAAAATTATGCAGGATCAACTAAAAATATGGGAATAACACTACACAAAAATCCGAATCCCATCTTTCTTTCATCAGTGCAATGCTGGATAACCCATATCATGATAGCCTTGGGTTAGCTATCAGAATTTGAATTTCAACCTTCTCAGCTACTTTCCGCCAATAGCTGTCTAGTTAGCCTCTTCTTCTTTTGCCATCTAAGCATTAGTTCAACTAATGCAAGTCAGCCAATTATCACATGGCACATCGCAAAAGCACATGATCCACCATTAGTTCTGACCACGCCCTTTTTCTCAACATACCCCGGTCTAACCTCACATAAAGAGTACCAAAGATTCTTTAGAAGCTCACCGCCACCATCACCACCGGACTACCACCAATTGATTAACAAATAAGTAAAGCTCTGACATCGTTGCTAGCAACTAAGCAAACATACTTGCACAAGATCCAATTGCCAAATTCATGTTCAGGAAATAGTTCAGTTATCACCTAATGGGAAAAACAGAGGTCGACATTTGCCATATTTATAACAGGGGAACCAAGTTACTTTTCAGATTTAAAAGAAGAGCAAGTGAGAATGATGACAGAAATATCCATTTATTAGCACTTACACGATATTTGGATTGCTGTAGTTCTTCTAGCACTTCAGAGATCTGAAATTGCTTCGACACAGTAGCATGCAATACCCTCTTTGTTATCTCTAGATCACATTCAACAGATTTTATACGGTCTAATGATTCGTGAAGCACTTGTTCCTTCTCTGCAGGGATTGCAGCAGGTTTATTGCTAAGTTCCTCATATAGCTGCTCAAGTCTCTCTAGACGTTGCAAGCAAGGACGAAAAGAGTCTTCCCTGTTGACTTCCATGACAGTCCCCTGGTTCTCAGGGGACACAAAATTTGACGGATCAACTTTGAGATGTCTCCGTAAAAATTCAAGTGGAAGAGTGATGAAGAGCGCAGCTATGCTGGATACGACAGCAATCAGATTCCTTGCTGTGCATTGAACCCTTTGCATCTCAAGGTTTCCGTTCAGACTGCAGAGCCTATAGAGAGTAGAAGTACCTGTAGACAAGACCAATCACGCGCACTTGGCTAGGTTTAATTTGAATTTTTGATTCAATCAATATGAATGATAAATGAATACGCCTCTAATGGACAGATCACTACCTCCAGCATGCAGAGTTGCCTGAGTTGATGAAGTCCCAACATCATTGACCCCAAAAGAGACATCCTGGGTTCTCATACTGCCACGGTGGCAATCAACATCTTCATCCGTGTCAAAATGGTCATTGCAACTATAATATGCACTTGAATCCACCACTGTTGCCTACATGGATCAGATCTCAGTATTATACAGTGAGAAAAAACCAGGGTGAAAATGATAGTGATTCTGTGAGTAGCAGATGAAAGAAAGGCAAATTAATCAAATATAACAAAACTAGAGATCTGAGATCACACTTCTTCATGCAAAGGGGCCAAGGAGGGAACCCTGAGGCTTGGTTCAACTGGAGAACCAGGATCATCAGCACTTGATCCTGCTCCTACTCTTGAGGTACAGCCGCCACCCTGAAAATTGAGAAACAGATGTGAATCACATGAGCTTCTGAACAAGCAAAAAACTTCAAGAAACCCATCAATGGAGAGAAACCTGCCTTGAGTGGCAGTATCTGTATATATGGGTCATATTCTTTATCACTTGACACCCTCGTAATTTGTCTCACAAGTGTTATCTCCGCATTATGTACCAGCTGCATGTAGGGAAGCCACTGACGTCAACACTAGAAGAAAGATGCAGATAATCACCCCTAACTATGCAGGATAACTATCTACAACTAGAGAAACTATTTTATGAAACCTGAAGCTCAGGTTCTGATAGTCAAAGGCTACACAATGAAGTTGCCAACTACGGCAATGGTTCTATACTCTTATGTTTCCCACTCGGAAAGAGACATTGGCAGGAACCAATTTTTACCAATTTCAAGCTTTGAACAAACTTGCAAAATCAAGGAAAAATAATAAATATTGTAGCAAGACTAGAACCAAAGATGTTTAAAATGATTATCACAATTACCGCAGCAAATCAACGAAGCACTCCAACATTACTAAGTTGTGAAACCACATTTTAATGCCAAAGAAAAAGGGAGGAATAAAAAAGAGCAAGAATTTTAAAATAGAATAAAAGGGGTTGACCGTCTACCTTCATTATTTCTGGGTCATTCCATGGTCCTTTATTAGACCTCAGGCACCCTCCGTCAACAGAGCATGAGCATGAGCCACCTAAGAAGTCAGGCAACTGGCTGAAAGAGAAACAAAACCAAACGGAATCAAGCACTAGAAACTTTCACACGGAGGAATAAATACTACAAAAAACCCAAACCTGGAATCAATAACCTCCAATAGCTTCGGTAGAGACTTGGAATCCAGTACCTGTATTTATGAACATATTGACATACATATCATAAACAAGGAAGATAAATGAAACGGATAGAAAACTTGAATTTGATAGTGCTCACGCCTGACATGTATCTTTGCAATTGTCTTGGGATCAAGAAATTTCTGTGCAGCGGGCCAAAGCATCTTCTTAAAGCCAGTGCCAGCATTCACAATGAACATACAGTGCAGCGTCTGCAAGCATAGGGAAACATCGGCCAGAACTATAAGAGACCCCATGAAATAAATTTATTAAGATTCGTAGGAATTTATGAATACCTCAGGATAGTAACTGTTATCTATTTTAGTCATTGCAGCAAGAAGGTTCGCAGCAGTTTTTGAGAAGTTCTTCATTCCCTACATGATACAACGCAAATAAGTAAACAAATACCTATAGGTGGCACATGAATAGAAGTCATTCTGCAAACCGAATAAGGCAGCTTCAGAGAAAATAGAAACGCAAAAACTCAACTACATGAAATGTCACATTTCAGAGCAGGATTTGTATTGGGGGTAAAATATTAGAAAACTATGTCGCCAGTCCAAACATGTTAGAAGCATTTAATGCAATGGAAGCTGATCATAACTTGAGGATGCCCAATATTTTGGATGGGATACTATATATGAAGAAATATTTCACACAAGGACAGGGAGTGGCATCTAAACTTGCTTCCTCAACTCCAGCGTGCACCACCTCGATCGCTACAGTAGTGCAGCACCACAGCCACCCTCATGTCCCAAAAACCACAAGCATCACCATCAACAAAAAGGCATCGTTATGTCATACGAATCCTCACACGTACAAAATGGCCAATGACCTTTAGTATTGTAAATGCAACGAAGGTCTCGATCAGACCCAGAACAACTTCGCGGAGAGAGATCTGGTCTTGTGCTTTTGCAGAAACAGAAGTGAACGTACCAATCCTTGTACATCCAATATAGTTGTATTCGAGCAGATCCGTCTCTTTGCAGCGATGGAACATGCAGGAAATTTCTCAAGAAGAGCACGCTCAAATTCCTGGACATGGTACTGGATGTAGCGCTCAATGGTGGTGATACGCATGAGCCTACTAGGGTGGGCTCTGCCGAGTCTCTCAATGTAAACTGGCCTTCCTTCTTTATCAACTCCATGGTAACCTTGAGGGTAATATTGTAAAACGTCTTCAAGTTCTTCAAACTCAAAGTCCTGCAGTATTGTCAGCAAGGAATTCTGAGTATCAGCATTATAATATAAATACAGCACCATCTTGAGACATTTGCAGAGGGAATAGCCAAAATAAATAAATACCTCAAGTATGGTGTCAGTCCCAAACTCTTTTCTCCAGTTAAGCATTTCTTCCCACATCTGGATAGTCTTGTCAACGTTAAAGTCTCTAGCCTTCAGGAACCTGTGAAAATGAGAAATATAAGAGGGAAAAAAAATAAATCAATCAATCCACGGCATGAAAAACAACAGCATCCCCAGGACACATCAAACTCCATACAATAATATCAAGACTTCTAATCCGATACCCCAACCAAAAAAATAAAAATGAAAACATTGACGCATAGAAGCAAGGAAGAAAGTAATCCGTAACCTGAGCAATGTATGGTATTCATCATGCCTCGGAGGCAATAAATCCCTCTCGACGAGTCTGCTTCGCAATTCATGGACAAAACTCTGATCCTTAGCATCGCGCACGTCCTCAATGGAAACCGAAGGGAACCTATAATCAACTCTCCTCTTGCCTCGTTTCTTTAAAGAATGGGTGAACTTGTTCGAGGCATGAAGTGCCTTCTTCCGTAGTGCTCCAATTTTAGAGTGTCTTCTCTCGTCCTCTGAGTTATCGAAGTCTGATTTCATGACGCTGATTTCGTCTAAACTGCCCAATCCGTCGAGGCCTTCGAGCACAGAAATTCAAAGAGAGAAAAAAAGGAAATTAATTTATGAAGCAAAAATCATGAAGCACCTTCAACGTTTGCATGATTGAACTCGATCGAGCTCATTTCAAATACAAGGGCCCGGGGGGGGGGGGGAGGAAATCTCACCAGACATTGTAATGCCAAAGAAGTCCAAGTGCTGAAACCGAGTCTTCAGAATGATTTGTCAGAAGTGTGATGCGGATCCATCCAGCTCTGGAAGGCACTGATCAGCGAACTTGAGAACCTATAAAAACACACCAAAGACGACGAGAACCTCATGAAACAACTGGATTAAAGAGAACAGAAACTGAAGCACATAATTTGAAATAATGAATAACAACAACAGCTTCATTAGACGGATCGAAACTCGGAAGACATACGAAGAGGAGGAATAGTGAAACTGTGACAATCAGAAATGAAATCCAAACCGACAACACTATAGAGATTTATTCCATGGAAAAATCGCGTGCTGATATACAAAAATAGGGCAATGATTCAACGGCGAAAATCAAGATCCACACACATATCTATCAATTTATCTTATTTTATTTTTATTAAACCTCGCAAGAGGGGAGAGGGAATTGGGATAATAGAAGGAGCTGAATGGTGGCCGACAGAGGAAATCGAATAAGTCGTGAAGCAATTGAAAGCAACATTAAAAGAGTTAAAAGCCGCAAGTTTAATGCAATTAATAACCGGTGCTACAGAGAAATGTGTATCGATTGGATTAATGATAAAAAGAAGGTAACGTATCAGAATAAATGTGGCATGAATCCTATGCAAGAGAATGATCCATCTCATAAAATAAAATGCGGGAAAAGAAAAATCCTTGAGTAAACCCATAATGTCATTAAGAAATTCATCTTTTCTTTTATTTTTGTCTTCAGAAACTCCAAAAAAAAAAATCAAACGGCACTCATTGAATGAGTTTAAAACAAAGGAATGAAACATAAAAGCCGGTGATAGAAATCCAAAGTTATATACCTCATTGAATTGAAACGAATTGAAAACCCTAAATTCAATCAGCAGAAACGCCACATACGGTGGTTCGTAATGATCTATCCAAGTGTGATACCTGAGATTTAATTTTTTTCGCGTATACGTGGGTGAAGGAATTCGGAACAGGAAAATATAACAGGATAGAGAGAGGGGGAGGGGGAATTGCCGGATTGGTGTTTGTATGTCTGAGGTTGGGGGGTTAGGCAAGAGTATTTGAGAGGGAGATGGTTAGATTTGGTGAGCTGCAGGGTAAAAGAAAAATATAAGAATGGAGGAGGAGGAAGATACGTGCTTAAAGGACGGGGGGGATCAACTAGTACCCTTCTCTCTCTATCTCTCTTAATTTTTGCGTTCTCACTATTTCTTCCCCAATTTTTGTCCAGAATGAAGGTTCCAGCGTTCAGTTGTTTTTCGTTTCCGTAGGCTGCTCCTTATATTTTGTAATTCCGTTTCCCCAAGTTTGTTATTTACGTGTTTTATTTTTCGACGCATAATTAAAGCAGCAACATAACGCCAGAAATCGTACGGGCAGGCGACAGTTACATTGGTAGGAGGAGCACCAGAGTTTTTTTTTTTTTTTTTTTTATCCGGGGGGGGGGGAAGTAAAAAGTTACTGCATGACTGCGTCTGCGTGTTGTGTTTATATTCTCCTCCTTTTTTCTTTTCTTTTTTCCCCGCTTTTGCAATATTCTAATATTCTAATGGTAGTGGACCTTAACTTTTATTCGTTTGGATTAATATTAGTAAATTTTGGGTTCCGCTCGTATAGCACCGGTTTGGTATATCTTATCAAATGTTGTTATTTAAAATAATTAATTATTTTTAAAAAAATTAGATTACAAAGTTTTGAAATTAAGTAATTAAATAATTAATTCTAAACAATTTTATAAATAAATTAATTAATTAATTAAATCTTTAATGAAGTGATCTAAGATAAATTTTTAAATTTAGGTTAAAATTAAGTCGAACTAAATTATTTTAGATTCAAAATATAAATTTATTAAATAAATGATTCTAAAATTAAAAGTTAAGTTTAATTTATTTAACTAAATGCATAAATCAAATCAAACTTCTAACAAATTGACTAGACTCACTTAAAATCTTATTCCTAATTATCTATTTGGTTGATGGCTAGTCAAAGTTAACGAAGGTTAAAAAATAATAATTAGATTTGGTAAAAAAAATTATTAAAAAAAAAAGAAATTAACTTAGATTTAAATAGATTAAAAATCAACATTCATTCTCTCCTAAAATATTAATTTCAGAATAGGTAATTAAATAAAATTAAATTTTATTTATTTATAAAATTCAATCATTCACCTCTAAATAATAATAAAAAAACTATCCAAATAATATTTTAAATTATTTACTTAGCCTAAATTTATCTATCATATTTACCCTACCTTTATCCAAACAGGTCGGCTGGAGGTTAATTTGTTCTTTTCTACTGTTCAAACGGAAAGGAAGGGAAGAGCGAATCAACGGAGGACATTGTTCTCGGTGAAATCGAATGTCCAAGACCCTCCTCTAGGGGCTACGATGAAGGGTTGTTACGGACTTTCGGGACTTAACATTTCTTTTGGGGAAGAATGGATCGCTCCGTAAGCTTTGCTTGACCCCAAACGTTTTGATTCTTCGTTTCCTCTGACAATTCAAAAGATTTATGTCACTAGAGAATAAAGTTTCGCTCGACTTAGTAATAAAATTCAGAGAAGTTTCGTTCATATTCCCCAGTCTCTTAACTATTTATCTCCTTGTGAGTTGTGACGATAGGGTCCCAAGACCGGGGGGGGGGGGGCTGGCCGGTTCATTTTTACATAAGTCAACGGAATTTTTAATTTAGGAAAATATAAAACGATGGATGAACGCAAAAATAATAAATAGAATATAAATAGTTATAGTTTTTTTTTATATAATTTGGAAATAAAGCTATATTTTTTTTTAATATAGGCTATGAATATTTGTAAATTATTTAACTAGGACATAGTGAAAGAATAGTATTGATTCCTATAACATTCAAAATTACTTTTTATCTAATTTTTTAACTAATGATTTTACTTAATCAGAAGTGTAATATTTATATATAAATATATTATTCAATAGTATTTATGAGGTAATATGCATTCAATAATATAAGATTTTTTTTATAAATTAAAAACTAAATATTTTCAAGTTTTCATTCCTTAAAATATTTTAAAATTCCATATTTTTATTACACTTTAGATATTTTATAGAATTACAAATTTTTCTTAAATTTTTTTTTCATAAGTTCACTAATTTAGTTTTGAATGTTGCTAAAACTCTTCATTAACAAAAAAATTATAATAATGAAAAAAACATTTAGTAACAAAAGAAACAATGTTGTTAAAACTCTTTATGAACGAAAAAAAAATATCCTTTCTAAGACTCTTTAATAACAAATAAATGTCTTTACCAAAAATGACTAGCAACAAAAAAATATGAAAAAAAAAATATTCATTATAATAATAATAAGTATCCAATAGTCACCTAATGTCATTATTATTATTATTATTATTATTATTATTATTATTATAAGTAAACTTGAATGACAGTAAGGGATTTGAACCTTCGATAGTTCTTTGAAGAGAATTATACGAAACACTCCATTTTCATTTGTGTAATAGTCAACTTACTTACTATAAGTAATCACTATGGTAAGTGATGACTAAACAAACTATATTTTCCCATGCAACATCTAATTATTCTAACCATTAAGCAATTGCATCCCAAATATATTAGTATCCATAATAAATCGATGTGATTCAATCAATTCGTCCATCAAACCCCAAAAACAAATCACATGGTTCTCATTACAGGCATTACAAAATAGAGGGGATCGGGCAAATCAAAATTGCAACCTCTAATATAGAAGCAAGGAGCATAATTCGATCCAAGTAATTTGAGAGCCCCAACAACAAAATCTTAAACAATCAAACCCTAAAACTAGAATCAACCAACAACAAAAACCTACGATTTCCAAACACAACAAACATGAAACATAATCAAAGTACGTACCAAAAGGTACAATGAAAACTATTAAACTCGTTGCTTGCAAGGTTCAAGTTTACGGCGCTTGTTAGGCTTTTAAGATAATCAAGTAAAGTCTCAAATGTGTTATTTGTTGGTCCTTCTAATTCCATGTATACAATTATTGTTGCATCAATTATGAAGTTATAAAAAAGCGAAATTGAAGTCCAAAAGTGCAAACAGACATGTCTATCTAAATCATTCATACATTTTTCTTTTGTGCTATATAATTTCAAGACAAATGAAATGCAAAAATTAAGTTTTCTCTTATAATACATGATTATAGGTTATTATTGATGGTCTACATTATAGGTCTCCGTCATATCCTCCGTCTTGAACGAATGGCATTTCAAATAAGGAATAAAGTTCGGTTACATATTAAGATATTGGAAAATATATGTACATATATAATATGAACATGAATAAAAAAAATCGAATGAGATCGATACCTACAAAAAAAAAAGAATGAAATTTAAGTTTGTATAAAACAAAAAAATTATGTCACATTTACGGTTTGAACTCGCCAATAACATCAGCAAAATTAAATTATATCCATTCTTATGGAGAAATTTTTTTTTGATTGAAGATCAAGGTATTCCCTTTTTAACGTCTAAAGACACCTATTATGTTATAATAGATATATACATATACACACACTTGACTTAGGCACCACCTTCTAGCACACAAATTTGATTAATTAATTAGGTCTATGGATGGATTCAATTATACGATCGGTGATCCAACGTCGATCGATATATTTATTCTCTTAGCCTTAATTTTTCTTCGCAACGAAGAATGAGAGGCTTTGGCGCAACATAAAGAAGGGGGAGGCAGGGCCCCCCGTCCAAATATCACACTCAACAACACAACTGGTAATTAAGTTACCACTTCTCTCATTTCCTCCGTGTGTGCGTGCGTGTAATGAGCGTGTACATCAATAAAGGCGTAGATCACACACAAAGTGTGCTGTCCCCCCGGGCCCCGTTTCTCCTTCCTCACGCAGTTACATACATACATGCATGCAAAGCAATAGCAATGGCGCTCAAACCCAACCTCCCCCCCCCCCCCACCCAACCACCACCGACCTCTATGTTCGCACTCTACCTTGGGCTTGTTAAATTCTAAATCGATTAGAATAAATAATTTGAAAATATTTTATTGCATTGGACCATCATACCTTATTATTATGACAATTCTTCAAAACGGGAAAAAATAATGATATCTTAATCGAGTGATCGACTAGCATTACCTTCTTTGTTAATTGATCGGGACGTTCGATGTAATTAGAAATGATTGTTTAATTTGTTGATTACAGAAGTTATGGTATATTCTGATATTATTTTATCCCAACAAATAAAGTAGTAGTATGTTCATTTGTAGATCAAGCTAGCTAAGATGTCCCGATCGCCATGCTGATTTCCTTCGTAATGGCGCCGAATTTCTTGGTGACTGGATCTCGTCTCTAGCGCACATATATATATATATATATAATATCTAATAAGAATTATTCTAATTTTATAAGATTTTTACTGTAGTTTTTATAACTAATTCTAGTTATGTTCAACCTCTAATGTAGTTAGTTTTTTTATAACTTAAAAAAATATTTAATATTTATAAAAATATCATTGTCTATTTTTCTTTCTTTTCACTCAAATATTATATTTTTTCTAGAGAGTTTGAGTAATTTTCTTTATTCACTAGACATAGTTTTCACCATCTATTATAGTTAGTTTTTTAACTTAAAATATAAATACCAAATATTTATAAAAATGATAATGTGTATCTTTTCAATATTCAAATACTATAGTTTTCTGAAATACTTATATATAGTAGTTTACATCAGTCACGGAGAGTAGCTTCCATCATCTATTATATGTTATTTTCAAACATAAAATGTAAATATATAATATTTGTAAAAATATCATCGGATTTTTTCTTTATTAATACTCAAATGCTATAAATTTTTGAGCTAGCTACGATACTTTTTTCTATATATTAAGAGTAATTTCTACCATTTATGCTGGATAATTATTTTAAACGAGAGTGTTAGTTTCTTGAACTAGGTCTAATTCAATATTTCATATACATGTATGCATGTGCATGTGTGTGTGTATAAATTAAATAGCTATAATTATAACAATATAACTGGTGATATCAATCTCAGACATTTTTATTCATTTTTTTATTATTACAAACTCTAATTATCGAAAAGAAAGAGGAGGCTTCGTAGGGAGAGAGAAGAGAAAGGGAAATGATGAACGCCCATGCATGATGTGACATTGGCGATGCAAATCGAGCACAGATGTAAAATATCAGGGGTTTCGCTTCATCTACAAACTACTATATATTAACCAGTCAAATCTACAGCTTATTTGTAATCGGTGTCCGATGGATCAATTAATATTTCAATAATAGTCACGATATACCCGTCTTTATAGGGACAACATTTAGAGGGGGGAAAAATAGTCACGAACATTAATAAAAAAAAATTACAGAGGTAGGTAGATATAATTATATTTTGATAAAGTAGGTAGATATTACATCCCAAGTTCCCAACATTCAATCCGACAAATCAGAGGGTAACATAAGAAGACGATGAGTGATGAGCCCTCGGTGGGCCTTTATCAAGCCAGATCGTGCCGAGTCATCTCACTTTAGCTCTTCCTAGTCTTGCCTTCTCCGTTTAATTGCCAGCTACATTCCTTCAAAATTAAAAAATAAAAAATAATAATAATAAACACATCCAAATCACCTAAGTCTTTGACTCTAACATCTTGCTTTCACTGATTCAACATCCACACTCTTTCCTATAGTACATCCTTATTCATTATATCTCTTTCTGTACGTAAGATTGCTGATCCACGAAGCATCATCGTCCCTCCATCACCACGAACTTACTGGTTTGAGTTTTTTTAATCAGTCAACTTTTCTCCTTATCTACGCTGGAAAAACTATTGTCATAAAAGTGATATATATATATATATATATAAGGATTTATAATCGCTACCTAATCAATTTTCATATATACCATTTACGATCGTAGTCCAAACCGATGTATAATTATTTAAATTTGACTTAAAAATTATAGATATCTTATTTTATAGGAAGGTTTAATTAAAAATATAGATATATACGACGGTTATACGTTAAAATGTTATATATACTTTAAACAACTTCCAATTAGACTATAGAGAGAAGAAATACATGACAGTTGCGCGTCCTAAGTGTCGTGTATTCTCTATCTTCCCAGCCAGTGAGATAGAGAATACGCGGCGGTTGGGACGCATAACCGCCTTGTATTGTATATATACACGATGGTTATGCATCCCAATCGTAGTGTATTCTTTATCTCGTTGGCTAGGGAAATCGCAGGTTTTATGTATAATTGTCTTGTATGCCTTACTTAGAATAAAATAATAATAAAATGATTGTTGCCCTGGTACATGTTTTCCTACAAAGCCTTATACAAAATTCATGTTGTTTTCACCAACATCATAAGTATTTGCCTCATCCAAAACAGCAAGTAACCAAAATAAAAGATTATATGCTTTGTATAAAGCCTTATACAAAATTCTTTTTCATTCATATTTACACCATATGTACAAAAAATTAAAGATGCACATGATTATACACATAGTCATCATAAAAACATGCAATAAAATCTAACCATTCTTTCCTAACTTCATTAATCTTGTTATTTTGATAATTAAGAAGGTCATGATGTTGATAGACCTACAAAAGATGAAAAAAATCATGTTAGTATTAATGTATATAGATAAACATAATTAATATGAACTAAACAAAGTAAATGCATACTTTTCCTTACCCCATCCAATATTTGCAAATTATTTCCTTCACAAATATCATGATGTGGTATCCACGACTTATAGTATCTTGTTGTTGTGGACACTAAAAAATAAAATATAAATTGCATTATTTTATTAGTTTCTTATAATAAATACTTAATATTAAATGAAAAATAGTTATTAAATGACATAAAAACTACAGACCTTAAATTTTTTCCATCACATACGGGTGGTGGTGCCTTTCCCTTTTTTGTGACCTAAAGTAAGCCTTGAAGGACCTTATTGATATTGTAGACATATATTTTTTAAATATATATGTGTGTGTGTGTGTGTGTGTGTGTGTGTGTGTGTGATTCTAACTAATATCATTACATAGATAAATATGTACCCTTCCACAAGCATTTTTGGATCAAACAAGGATTTTTATAAATTGAATACATCAAATATGTAGACCCTAAAGATGGTTGCAATACCCCTAATACCTAATGCATGTCAAAGAAAAATGAGGCAAACAAGAGGAACTATGGAGCCATATTCATCGAGTCAACCGCAGAGGAAACACGTTTAATAGTATCATTCTCATTGAAGATTGTGTCTGAGCATAGAAACCTATATACATCATACCCGTCCAAGACATAAGATAAGAAATTATCTTTCAAGAACCTATGAGTACCATGAATGAATAAATTTTTAGTATCACCAAAATAAGACCCAATGTGAAAGGATTCAAATTACCTCGTATATGCATTTATACATTAACATTGTAACATATCACATTGTAACAAATGTATAATGTCCTCTACACCAATCCAAATATCCACATCTTCTAATTTCATATGCAAATGAGTTGGAAGAGGAATCTTAATAGAATTATCATCCAATGGAAGCGTCATGTCCAAATATAACCTAAATTGAGTAATTAGGTCATGACGTTTGATTAATATTTTCATTCCCAAGGCTTTTTGGGCTCCACATACTCCATATCTTTTATATCCCTCTTACTAATATTTTTTACAATAATATGACCGCCCTAAATAAGAAAAAGTGGGCAACATAATAATTAGATCATATATTATCACTTAAGTAACATTAATGTAATCTAAAATTGGAAAAATCTTGGATTACCTCATCTTTAATAATTACAAGGCTACTAGGTCATCTAATGAATTTCCCAGCTTGTAAGCATGGTATGGACATATCCTTTTCTTTGCAATTGTATTCCACATAAAATGGCACTGGCTCCATTAAATATGCCTCAAAGACATTATCAATTGAGACCCAACCTTTATCAACCCTCAATGGTAGAGTATGAAGGGTTGAGTTGGACTTAATAAATGTTGTAGCATTTTCTATAATAGGCCCATCATCTATGACTTACAAGTCACAAGGATACAAACCCTGTAATTGATAGTAAAAAAAGCTTCAAGTTATGGAAAAAAATTAAATACATTCAAGTACATATCATATAGTATGGTATATAACATCATTAATTTCTAGAAAGGGTCTTGGGACATTAGACGTGGAGGTTTGAACTGGACATTGTGAATAAGAAGACATATTATCCAACCTTCTAAGGAATTTCTCTTGGGATTCCCTTAACGACGCCATTTCTTTCTCTATCTATTCATATTTATCCTTTGAATGACGAGAACTAAGGAAACGTCCAAATACATTAGATAAGTTGAACCCATAACTATATGTTCTACATCAGCCACCAAGCTCATGAGTGTCCAATGCGTGTGTCAAAAAGTCGTTTGGACCTTCTTTACCAAAAGCATCGGCTAGATAGTCATTTCTCAAACCCAACTATTTAAAGTAAAAAAAAATAGTTAGGACTAAAGAACCATATTAAACCAAGTAAAGGTAAATTTTGTGTGCCATACAATTTCTTCAACCATCTATTGAGTTGGTTCATTAGCAGGCTTTCTATTCTTTACCCTAGTGTATATCCAAATATCAGCTCGTTCTAGGGTTACATATGGAGTCTAGGTTAGCTCTACTTCCTCCATAAATTATTTCTCCTATTGTATCAAGTAAAAATACCTAGTAATAGTTCTAGATCATAAAAGAATGGCATTAAGTAAAAATAATTAGTAAAAATATTAGATCATAAAAATACTTATTTCCTACCAAGGCTTCTCTAACTACTTTATTGCCTCTATTTCCTGTCTTGTGAGCGTAAACATTTTTCTCTGCATTTGCTCTATTTTTAGCACATTTCATCTGTCATAAAAAAATAGATAGATAATGTTAATTTGAATCGCAACCTAAGTACACTCTATTTATATTAGAAAGTTAATAATAATATGTACATGCTTCATATTCATCTAAATTCCTCCACAAACAAAACTCCCTCCATTGGTCAATGGTGATCACATCCCTATAGATATCTGTGGGCGCGTGAACATGATAGTACGATCAGTTGCCTACATATGGTTTTTGTTCATCCATGACTTCCAATCCATCCAGGACTTTACAGCTCGACTTATAACAAGTTTTTTATGTTGTTTTCCAACATTAAATCCTTACTACAATCATAAGAATCAAATAGTTAGTATGCATATAATTAAATTATTATATGGTAATAAAAAATCATATCTATTAAGTACTGTAGTTTCATCCAACACATATCCTTCAACTCTCTTGGGAGATCCCTCTGAGTCCTATAAGTGACAGGGATGTGCGCACGAGCCCTAGATTTACTATAATCAATAAGAAAATCCCTATTCTTGCCCACTGAATCATTCATTAAAATCAACATTAAGTACAATGCCCCTTTTTTATTTTTGGCAAATTGTGTCAATCTGATTCACCCTCTCCTTTGTGTGTTTTCCAACATCCCAAGCATGTGCGTTATCTTCAAGTGGATCCATACCTAGATCAATGAACAAAAAATATATATTAGGAAGTAACAAATATGTGGTGTAATACAGTCAATATGTACAAAAAATATATATTAGGAAGTAACAAATATGTGGTGTAATATAGTCAATATGTAAAAAAAAATCTTTATGGGCAAAAAAGAACAACACATAGGAAGTAATTAAATATTTCATGTATAACATTTTAACCTGCGGTGTGTACCCTATATATGTACAAACTCATATTCAAGTACATAGAATCCCTCTTTGTGATCATCTCATGCATAAAGGACACCAATAACGTCATCATAATTGGACGAGATAGGTAAGCTAGTAGCCAAAACATTCTTCCCTTATATGTCATCTTCCTAGTTTTTTTTGCATTCAATATAATGGACCACCATTTATCAATTGGATCAATAACATAGAATACATGTTTTGCTTGTGAGGATAATATAAACAGGTCTTTCTTATGACCAAGACTTGAAAGGTCCACCCTTATAAAGCCAGGTTTCATTGTGCAAGCCCCTTGTACATAACCTCCTAATAAATGTCTGGGATAGAAGAGGAAAGGAGAAAGAGAGGCAGGGAGGGCGACATGCGGTAGAAGAAGGAGAAAAAGAAAAAAAAAAGAGAGAAGGCGCCTAGACTAGACACCGTCTAGGGGGAGGAGGGAAAAAAAAAAGAAAACTTGGGTTGGGTTGGTTGGCAGGTGCAGCCTGGGAAAGGAAGGAAAGGGAAAAAAAAGGAAGGTAAAAGGGGAAAGGAAGAGAAAGAAAAAAAAATTAAAAGGAAGAAAATAAATCTTTTGAGTGTAGAATTTGGGTCTTGGTTTAAGGTTAAAGGGTTTTTTTGTATCAGTATAAAAATTTTATCTATAAATTTTTTTAGGTTGGGTTAAGGTTAAAATAAAATAAAATAAATCTTAATATTAGATATTAGGTGTGACTAACATGTTGATAAATTAAAATTAAAATTTTATAAGATTTTGAGGTATTACACTTATCCGCTGCTACTTTTCTCTCGTTGCTCTCTCCTTGTCGATTGTCTCCAAAGGTAAGAACATTGCATTCATATTTAGCTTTTTGTTAACTTATTGTGTTTAAGTTATGTATTATCATTATTAAATAGTTTTTATTTAGTTATTTGGGGGGTTATGTTTTTCTTCCATATCTCACCCTACACCACCACTTCCATCGCTACTACCATCCATGGTGGGTAGAGGTTT
The DNA here is from genome assembly GCA_030549775.1 of Tamarix chinensis. Classification (NCBI taxonomy): domain Eukaryota; kingdom Viridiplantae; phylum Streptophyta; class Magnoliopsida; order Caryophyllales; family Tamaricaceae; genus Tamarix; species Tamarix chinensis. Next base: position 96,592,571 of record CM060175.1, read on the forward strand.
ATATTTGGGACCATTTAATTTTTGGTCATATTACATTTCATTAAACTTGCCACAAATTTATCCATGGCTAGGTGAAAGAGCTAAATATATAGATTTATTTGTCACCGATGTTCCACACTCTAGAGTTATTGACGGTTGACAATTTATGAGATACCATGACCAGATAGCAAGGGAGTTTATAGTAATTGATAATGAGTGGAGGTTTTGGCATAGGATACTAGTGAGTGCATGCCCTAATTATCTTAGTGACTCGTATGAGGTAGATGCATCCTATTTTGAAGAAATAATAGATATGAATAGATTTTTTTTAAAAAATGGTACATCCCTAGAATCGATGTCACTTTTTTCTATAGACAATTACTAGAGTTCATTGAATTATCTTACTTTAATAATAATTTTGTTGCATTGTTCAAATGTAAATGGTTTGACACTTATTGAGAAATAAAATAAATCAACCAGGACATTAACATTACAAGTGTATATAAGAGGTCTGAGTGGTATAAAAATGACTAGTATATATTAAGATCTCGGGAAAATACAAGTCTAGTATATTGATAATCATCTTAATGGATCTAATTGGAAGGTGGTTTGGGTAGTGAACCAACGTCATATTTGGGATATTAATGATGATGATGGCGAGATGGATGTAATGGATGTAGTCAATTAGGTTGACTCTACTATTGTAGCGCTGAACATCAAAATTGAAGATATGGACACCAATGATACCACTAATAGCACTCACAAGGACAGTATCTTAGAAGATAACATGGAATATAATGGATTAGATTATCTGTATTCAGATTTGGAAAACACTAAGGAAGAGGAATTTAGTGATAATTATAGTTTTTGTTCTAAGTAACTGTATATTTGGTGTAATTTTTGTATTGAGTATTCTCGTTAAGCTAGACATATGTAATATAGTTTTACTATCTTATGATATAACAATTTGATACAGTTTATCTTTTTGTATTTCTATTTTTAACTTTTTCCTACAAGATATATTTATGGCCGACATTGATACTATATATCACAGTGGAAACGGAGCAAGTGATCCCTTTTGAGGATCACATAAACTACTTTTTACATGCAAATTTGGTGAGATAATATATATATATATATACATAACTTATTCACCATTTGAATAAATATTTAGTAATACTAATATTGACTTTGAAATATTTTTTTTACAGCACTACCGTTGCGAAATAATGAAAGAGAGAGGTAGAGGGAAGGATCTTGATTTGTATGACCTTGGTTGGTTAAAAGAAAAAATTCACTACAACACTACCCCGAAAAGCAGTTTTAATAACGGTTATTTTATAGTTTTAATAAGGTTTTAAACCGTTATTAAAACGCCTGTTATTAAATCTTTAATAACGGTTCATAACCGTTATCAAAAATATATAAAAAAAACCGCCAATATGAGCATAAACTATATGTTTAATAACTATTTTTAAGAAAAATCGTTGTTAAAAAAGAGGGTTTTAATAACGGTTACTACAAAAACCGTTGTTAAAACATCATCCAATTAGACGTTCTGACATTATTTAGGCATTTATTAAACCTTAATACATATTAAATGAGCATAAATTTGAGATTAAATGTACATTTTTAATAACAATTTGCATAAGAACCATTATTAAAAATTGTAGTTTTAATAACGGTTTTCATAAGAACCGTTATTAAAACTACAGTTTTTTTTAAGTTTTTGCAGTTTTGTTCCTGCCCACATACACAGTTGTATGTTCAAATAATTACCAAATCTACATTGTAAAACAACATCAATTCATAACAAATATGCAATCACACCATAATTTCAATCAATCCCTAGTTAATATGCATGTTTTAATACACCGGACATATATACTCAAGAATCAAAATTAGTAGGCATACCACAACTTGGTAGCTCTACACCCCAAAGTAAAATGTTCATAAATCTAGCCTAGAAGACTTAAAGACATAGAAAAAATACAAACCTGAACATGCATGTAGAATATATAGATCTCTACCTAATACCGAATGAATGAGTTCACGTGCTTGGCCCATTGGTCTCTCACTTCATCAATTTCTTCAACATTGTATTGCTGGCCTTGTGCATAATCATCAGTGAAAAACTACAATGCCCAAGTTTCGATTAATATACAGTTAGCACTTACGTCAAGTACCAAACATATATGTCATGATTCATTAATGGAAAAATATCGAAAAGAAAACATACATGGCTTGGATCTATGTTGACCGATCTGTTTTGGACTATCAGATCTATTGCTCTACATACATAGTATCCACAATCATTGTCGTTTTTTTGTTGTGGACACTGTCAAATGAATTCAGTTAGCTCTCTAACTATTAGATATTAATTTTAATTAAAATAAAATATGAAATAGTTGTCTTTCTACTTACTATGACAGGCTCGTATTGAACATTCTTTGGGTCCGGGACACCATTCCCACCTCTCATTTGATACGATGTTCGTAGTGCCCTAAAAAATAGAGTTGGATACACGATATTGTAAGTACGCATATATACCTCAAATAATGAAAGCTAGGCAAATATATGTATAAATAAGCTAATGAAGTAAGAAGTGAAAAGTATACTAATATGTCGATAAATTCCTCCCCACCACGACGAGCGACTTCAAAAGGCACGTCATAGGTTCGAAGGGAATCAAACACATAGACTTTATTAAGATCAGGTCAGACGGCGTATAAAACACAATGTTCATTTGCGAGGTGAGGAATGAGATAGAGCTTGTTGTGTCCCTCAATCAAAATGCGATCCGCTAAATAGTTTATGTGCCTAACCTCTCTTATTGTATTGTCGTCAGCTATGTAGTATGGGCACACAAACACAATAGAGGACAACATTCCCTCCATCGCAGCTCGAGTAGCTACCAACCTATGGACGACAAAAACAATGCATATTTGTTAATAACTAATAACTCATATAAGAGGTCATAAAAATTCTAATTGTACAAGTTAAGAGTACTAAAATCTCAAAATGAAATAATACTTACGTGACATAGACGGCGACACTCATGGTTCACATCCATTCCTGATTATAAATGTTGCTTATGTTAACCGTCGATACCATGTAAGTAGCATCGTCTCTCCCAACATACTCAGGATGATAATCAATGAAAATATAATTGTCCCTGAGGTAGTTTTGGGCATAAAAATATAATAAAGCTAATGCTGGTGGAGGTTGGCTTTGCTGATCTGAAAAAGGAATCTTTTGTGGGGCAACTGATTTTTCAGATTTAGCACTCTTTCCTTTAGCAGCGCCCTGTTTTGTGTTGCTCGTTCTGCTAGTACCTCTCTTGGTTTTACTAGCAGAAGCAGTCTTCTTTTGTTATTCCTTTTTTGATTCCTTAATTGATAATATTAAACAAAATATATATTAAGCATATAAATATATATATGAAAAAGGTACGAATAGTGTAACTACTAAACAAGGTCTAATGAAGATGTCAAATGTCAATACCTCTTCAGTAGTGAGACGTATTTGATCCGCAAGCCAAGCTACGAAGCTTCTATGAGCTTCTTGTACTGTGGTTGCCTCATCTCCCTCTTTATAACAAGGCAAGTGCACACTGCCAATGATTGGAGTGTCAATACTCACCGGCCTTGTATTTAGGGCTAAATTGTACCCGTGGATTGTTTGTGTTTCGGTACTGTGACTGATGCGGACCCTTCCTTTTGCCAAAATTGTTGAAAGGTCATTCGCTAATAAGTCACATTTATGCAAACCCTAAAAAAAAGTATTACACATTATTAATAATTTATTACACTGAATACATTTAATAAAAATTCATAGTTTGTAATGCTTACCTCGGGAAGATTAGAAAGACGTGCATCAGCTTCACAACTATCTCTAACGCTATTTACATTAGGTATGTGAAGCTGATCATGGTCTACTGAATCGGATGGTTTATACCCTTGATATTTAATAAATGACAACTCTTGGTCCATTGTTGCCATCCGTTCAAATGCCACGTTCAATTTTTGGGTGAGGATGGCGACTTGCTCATTAGTGCTACGAGAACCACGAGATCGACCACATATGCTCGTTCTCGTAACACCCAATCCAAGGCCCCTGTGTTTCTAGGGTGTTCTACAATTCCTGTAGCCTGGGACACAATGCTATATTGGTCCACCTCCTCACCATCTGACGTTTCAAGTTCGTCCTGTAATGTATATAATATATGTAAATTTAACTTATAGGAATAAGCATAATATAATAGTTTTCTAAAAGAAAACTAAGTAGGGTTCTAGATATCTACAAACTTACAATTTTTTTGGTTGCAACATCAACATATTCATTAATATATCCATCTCTTGTTGCTCTAGCCTTCTTCCATAATGTACCAATATTGATGGACGAGGTACATGGGTCCAAGTCTTGGGCTAGGAGCTACAAATCAAAAAATATTCTTAATTAAGAATATTATTATAAAATTTGACATTTACATGTAAATAGATAATCATAAAATGCATACCAACTCCTCTTCAAGGCCCACATAGCCTTTGCGAGCCATATTATGCCAGTATTTATTTTGCTTCGCAATCTCTTTATTTTTGGTACTTTTTTCCTATGTGACAAGCCAAAACATAATGACATGGTTATTTCAATATTAAGCATAATACTGGGATTGATACAAAAAGTTTAATTGTTATCTAACAAGTACCTTAAAATCCCCCGTAAGACGATAAGCAATGAATTGGTTCCAACTTTATTGATCGATGAAACCGTATCGTTTGGGTGGGTTCTGTCGTAGAGAACCATCCCTCTTTCTATACATTTTTCTACTAGCTAAATATGACCTAAAGGTCCTTAGACACTCCCCACAATGTCTAAGAAGCCATTTCTTCCTACTCTCTGGAACATTGAACACTCTCTGCAAAATAAGACATGTAGATGTATACCGATGTTAATGTAATAAAATTAATAACATTTGACATACAAAAATGATTACATAAAATAGCATATTTACCGTGATTTACTGCCAAATATGCTCCTTATGACCCTTTGGAACCTGCTTCCAATTATTATAGGAGATAGGAACACGGTTACGGGTCACAAATGAAATGTAAGTCAAGAACATATCTGCGTAAGGGCCGATGGGAAGATTGTAAGTATTCCATCCCAACTCGACTAATTCTCCTATATTTCTCATGTCTGTGATGATTCTCATAATCGTAGGTCCTCTCTTCCCTTCTTCATCACTACTGTCCCTATCAATGTTTTTGTTGGTCATATCTCTACAAAAAATAAATAAATAAATTATGTTAGAATGTTATGTATTGAGCATAATAATGTACCATTATATTATCGATACGAATCATGCTTAGAAAGAATTAATCTCAAATGTATCATGCTATTATATATATATATATATATATATATATATATATATACGAATCATGCTAACACGTTTCCAAAAAGATATTAATACTAACCCTAACCATAATTAACCATAATAAACGATAAACCTTAACCCTAACCCTAACCCTAGCTAATTAACCATAATTTATTATAATAAAACCTAACCCTAAACCTCATAAAACCATAATCCCTAAACCTAGCTAAATGTAATTAAATCATATTATTAATTATTATTATTATTATTATTATCATACACAATTATTTCTCTCTATTTAATTATTTACTTTTATATACTCCTTATTTTCTATATCTATTTAATCCTCATCAAATAGCAATCATTAACATATGCATCTCTAATTGAAATTTTCATTTAATGATGCATGTGCATATGTAAAATATATTTGCATTTCATTATATGATATTTCCTATATCTTATTGCTAGTCTCCTATACTTATTAATGAAAATGTGTGTGTGTGTGTGTGTATAGTTTTTATGAGTGAAAATGTATACAATTCTACACTCACATTCATATTATATATATATGTGAAAGGTCTCGGCCAACACATGCATTTGTTAATATATAACAATAACGCAACAAATTCAACAACGAACAGCAAAATTTTCAGCCAACACATTCAACAACACAATTTCGAACAACAAACCGCAATCTTTCAATAACAAACAAACGAAACCCTGTAGCAACATGCATGCCTTTATATATATATATATATATACATATATAAGTAGATAAAAAGTTATGAGAGGAAGAACAAACACATACATAAAGTGAGCTAGCTACAAACACGACGGCGAGCAAGTTGAGAGAGGCAAGGGCTTCAAACACGACGGAGGATGAAGGTGTAAGTGTTGGCTAGCTAGCTTCGGAACAATGACAGCACACACATGCATAGCAATTATTATTGCCCAATCAAGTCTCCACGGGTCTATATCTATTTTAGTTTATCGACAAATAAAGAGGTTTGTGTGTGTGTGTATAACAGATTAATTCTCTTTAATATCATTAATGTAACCATATATTACATGTTGATATACAAACCTATCAATTATTATTGCCCAATCAAGACCTACAGGGATTTACACACGAGGGCTAGCTAGTAGATCACCGACCATGCGAGAGAGAAAATTATGTAAAAATACTAATATTATCTTTTATTTTATGAAACAATATCTGCAAACTTTTGACTAGAGGTAATATTTTTAAGTTTGTATGATGAGATGGTGAGGTTATGGGATAAGGTTCGTGTAGTAGTACAAAAGGACGAGGGTCCTTCTACAAGCTCTATAGATCCACCAATGATAGACGAGATTGAGATGGTGGATGAGGGTCTTGATCATCGACAATGCTTCAGAAAGGGTGTTGGACACATATTACTAGGTGGAACATTTTCGCCTTCTATTGGTAATCGCCCTCCACTGTCCAAGACAAATAACCCACCATCAGTTGTTGCTGCCTCATTTTCTGTGATGTCGGATATTTATAGGCTTATTCGTTCACAACAAATGCAAATCGATGAATTACAAATGATAGTGACACAGACACGAGGATTTCGGTATTCACCTCATTTGTCATTCTAGCCCCAACCTCCCTATGGTCAGGCCCAACAAAAAGATGAAGATGGTGATGATTTTTCATAAGTAATTTTGATTTAGGACATTTTTATTTGCTATGTAATTCGAACAATTTCTAGCATTATAAATACAATTTTAATGTTTTGACTTTTAATTACATGTAAATATTTATATATATTTTATATGATATTGTATATTTTAAAATATTAAAAATAAAATGTTGTGATTTTTAATGTTTGACGCTCAAAGCATAAGTAGCAACGATCGGCGGAGAAATTATGGAATATAGTCGTTGCTAAAAAAAGTCCAATTTTTTTGCTATCTTTTTTTGGAAAATTGGGCATTAATGAAAAGTATGAATTTTCTCAATTTTTCAAGCAATATTTGAAATGGACATTAGCGATGATAGCGTGGTCCCGAAAAGTTTAAACTTCCAAAATTAGTCGACCAAAATTTGTACTAAAATAATTATTGATAGTGTAATTGGGGGCGATAATGTCGCCACTAATTGTCTGAATCGCGACGAGGGTTTTTTATCTTTTAATTAAAAAATATTTATGATGATATTTTAATGATGATAAGTCATCCGTTGCTAATGACTAATGTGGACGACTAAGGAATTATTAGCAATTACATTTGTCTTAATAGTAAGGCGTGTATGGTATTGTCCTAAAAGCATCAATTATTTTAACAATTTGCCCTCAAAATAGACACACTATGAATTAAGCTTGTAGGCGACGACTAAAAAAATAATTTTTGTCACCACAAATTAAAAACTATTTACAATAAGCCAACGGATGCGTGTCAAGGTAGGAATCTATTCTAAATCGGGGCCGGTAGTGATCAACAATCAAAGAAGTCTTTCAACTGTAAAATATCTGTATAATGGTTCGATCGGCACAACGCACCACCGCTTGGTGTTCATCCGTTTGAAACGCCGGAATATTCGAGTTCATTAGCAACCGCGGATCATCAAGCCAGAACAATCAAAACAATTGTTTATATCAGCTTTTTATGCGAACGAAGCAAAGTGTCGGTCTTCCATTAGAGATGGACGTCAACGTTAAGTATAAACACGATCGAGTGCGGGCAAAGTACCGATTGACTATTTAGTCAGTGGCATAATAATGCGTCTCATGCCATTTTTTTACGGTAAGGATATTAATTCGATGCACCAATCGCTTCCTAATTATCATACTTATTATATAAATAAGGAGAACCAATATTATAATAATGATAATTAATTTAAAAAAAACATCTTATTTCACGGACTAATCCCATCATTTTCCCTTTACCTCGCCGTTTCCTTTGTTGGAGTTTATACGAAAGTCCTAGGAGAAGCCTGTAGTTGTGTGTGCTGGAGGGCAAAAGGGGGACCTTTTGTACGAGGGCACAAAACAGAAACGCGTCACGGAACCAGGGAGGGATTGACTATTGAGTGACGGGCAGCAATAAATATATGCAGTTACCATTGGAAGAGAATTAAATCGAAGCAGCTACGTGGTCGCACGCACTCCAATGGAAGAAGCTAGGATTGTGTGATGCTGCATTAATAATAGATACTTCAAAAAATTCAATCCATCTTTTATATTATATATATATATATATTTAAACACTTATACAAACTATTATTTAAAATATAAATATATAAACTCTTAATTATCGTTATATTTAAAAAATTTAACAACCGAAATTAAAATAAATTTCGATTAATTATTTACTAAATCTTAATTATTGATCAAATACTAATCTAATAGTTAAAATTGATTCCTATATATATATATTAAAAAGAATTTGCATGAGACATTTATCCTATATAGATACTATTTATCTGATATTTTATTAATTTAATTAATTATTTAATTTAAATATATATATATATATATATATTATTAATTATTTATTTATTTTTAATTAAATCGAATTATCAGACATCATGAGATAACAGAAACATACATGCTCAAGATAATGCAACAGGAAGGACCGACTTGTCTTGCGATGAAAAAGGCATGTTCTACTTACCGGGTTTTTTTTCAACAATTGCTAAGGGGGTGCTGTACATTTCGCATTGATGATTGAACAGGTTATTCTGAAGAAGCAACATTTCGTACTGATGAAATACATATAGCCATCCAACACGTGTTGTTCATGCGTCATCCGTAGGATGGACCATATCATTGGCATGCATGTGGAGCCACGCCATCCATGAAATTTTAGTTAAATGGGAAGAATGGCCTGGCCCGACGATGGGGGGTGCTTCGTAATTATTAGCCAATTATAGGCCCGCACCTCTAAAGATATCCAAGGGTCTAATCGACTGATTAATGTTTCATTTCCAATTTGCTCCTCGACGAGGACTTAGACCGACGGCTTAATTAGGTTCCAGCCTGCAGAAGGTTCAACCCATGCAGAGTTAAATATATTTCGGAGAGGGATGCAATGTTAGGTTATCGCTACTAATTTATAAAAAGTAAGGTAATACAACAAATATGTATAAGTTAAAGAGTTGCGATAAATATATATGTCCCTATTAAAAATTTATGACTATTTATTTAAGTTAGTATAATCTTTCAATTAAATTAATTAATTTTTAAGATTATAAGTGATTTAAAAACTTACAATAAAAATATATGTTACTTTTTAAAGTTTGTACCGTTTTATTGGAGTAATCACAATTCTTCGATCAAATTAATTAATTTTTAAAATTTTAGATTGTATGCTTACTTATATTATATTATAGTCTACTTCATTATAACATCCTTTCTCATTGACTGAGTTTTTTTTTTTGGCCTCATGCAGTGCCAGTCATGCATGCAGAACGGTGTCATTTTTTCATTAATTTATTTACTTACATTTGTTTTGATCGGGCTGGTAAGTTTTTGTTTGATAGTTAGTTGGTCTCGGTGCTATTATTTTATTTTATTTTTTCTGTTTGATTTGTTGCCTGCTTGTCTTGTTACCAGTATTGATTCCGTTGGTTTATGATAAGGTTGGGTTAAAAATGTGCAGGCAGCGCAGGGTGAGGGGGTCAGATTACTAAAATCGTAGGAGGTCCGAGTCCAACTGGTAAAAATTAAATGAGGCGATGGGGTAACGGGGCAGTAGGTCTTTAAAAATAATAGCTGGCGCGCGGGGCTGAGGAGGAGGAGGAGGAGATGGAAATGGCCCCCCGGCCCCGGGCCACCACCTACTACCAGGCTAAATATCAGAGGCAGGCAGCGCGAGGAAGGATGGTGGTGGGGGCGTCCTTTTTGGCTTGTAGGTGGAATGTCGGGGCTATAGCCTTTCTTTTGTCGGCACATGGCAGAAAACCCCAACGAACGTCTGTCCAAACGCAATTACTCCACCTCCCTCATCCCCTCTGCCCACGTCCGCGCCTCGCTAGCCTGTTGTTACTAGTAGCAATGTTCTTGTTTTTACTCAGTACGTTGGTAGTAGCACTCGTGCTTAGTTTGGTAAAGTAACATGCGCGGGGGATGTACGCAGTATAATAAGTGTAAACTGGTAAATTAAAGTTGAATGAAGAAACTAGTAATACAACACGGTACTTTGTCCGTTTCCGAGAGAAAAGCCCTGAGCATATCGTTCGCTCTAAAATTAAGACGTATTTTTAAAATAAATTTTAATTATTAACATTTTTTCATATATATTAATAAAAAATAATATTAATATGAATATAATTATTATATTTTTATATTATATTTTAAAAAAGATAATGGTTGAACTTCATCTTTCAAATACCTCCGGTCACCCATTTTACTATGGAAGAATTAATATAGATCCCTTTTAGCTAATACACATTAATTAAAACATAATAAATTTTAAAAATAACATATTTATATTGCCAGTAGATCTTCGTATAAATATAATATAACAACTCGATCGATGTCTATTAATAAAGTAAATAAGATCAAGTATAGTAAAAAATATATATATGTAGTATTTGTTTGGTAGGAGTTTTTATAAGACAACTTATATTTTAAAACAAGTCTTTAAAGAAAAATAAATTTATATAGTGAAAAGGGTGGAATATTATAAGAGGTAATATATGTGTATACATATCTAAAATGCCATAATTATATTATTCATTGAAAAATAATATAATAATTATCGCATGGAATAAGGAAGAAAAATGTAATGATAAAAATATAAAGAAAAAATGACCTTTTTTTAAAAGGATTTTATTTTTAATTCTTTTGTAATTTTTTTTTTTGAAAATCGTATATTCTTTATTGCATCAGTTATACTGTTAATTATTATTATTTTGAAAGGGAAAAAATGGATATTTATTCCCAGTTATTTGAATTCCCTTTGCCGACCTCTTCCGTCGCTCTGATGTTCATCCATCTTCGGCATCCTCTGACATCTTCTTTCTCATTCTATCTTCATTTTTCATTCCAACTAATTAATATTAGATCCGTCTATACGTTGCTCTCTCTTTTTCTTTTTCTTTTTTCCTCACTCTTTTTTTTATTTATTTATGAAATTCATATTCCGAAGAAAAATTCAACGTCCTGATCCGTAAATTCTCTTAATGTGATTGGAAATGCATAGTCTATGTTTTATTCCTTTGAATGTAAGGATACATAATGATGTACTAATATTCTTAAAAATAAACAAGATATATTAACTTACCGCTTGAATCAATTAATAATTTAATTGAATAGAGTAATAATTTTAAGATATGGGCTGTTGTTATTTATGTTTATTTTATTCATAAAAATTCTTTAAATGCGATTATAAATTAATGTATAAATAAAATATTTGTCATAAATAAGTATAAATATAATGAGCTTCCAAAATATAGTTCAGATAGTCAAGAGATTCGTGAATTAAATAAATAAGTAAAGTTGTGATAATTTGAAAAATTATAGTATATAATGTTTGATCTTTACCGATAATTTAGTAAGTTTTCCGATCGAAAATATTTTTTATCCGCATCCTTAAAATACATTCATTCTATGATTCAATTCATGTGTAACGATCGAGGATAGAGGAGAGGCACGTTGAGCTTTAAGAAAGTATAGATTAGATATAACGAGATTGAGCGGCTCGTATCAAAAGACCTATAGGATCTAAGATCCTCGTCAAGGCCGGCTGCCATCTTTCCCGTAGCCTGTTTTGATATTAACAAAGCTTTGGTAGGTTTGAATTTAGGTCGATCGTAACATAAATAAAGAAATATCCAAATTCCAAAGGCAAAGCCAAATGACCTATGATTACTGATTAGTGTATAGCTAGCTGTTACTCTTCCAAAATATCTATCGAACGCGGCCGCCGATGGAGCCCTCCGCTCTCTTTAACAGCCCAAATCTCTGTCGGTCGTCATCTGACCGTGTCGAATACCACCTCGACACGAAAAATCTGTGTTCTGTTCTTAGAAAACGAGCTGCCAGGCCAATTCCTATTAGGAACCGTAAATCGAAAAATCCAAAGTCAAAGAATTCTATTAGCCAGAACAGGGCTACGCGGCTGTACCTTCGCAGACAACCCACCAAGCAACGGTCCCAAACCCAATGCAGATAGGGAGCGTTATTAGGTTCAGGAGTCGTAACATAATCGTTCGCGTATTTTTATTTTCATAATTAAAATTTTTATAATTATATTTAATATCTATCCACTACTATTTTTTGTTATATCTAGATAATACTAAATATAGCATAATTAAATATAAATATATTTCTAAGATACACTAAAAAAGAAAAAATTACAAGCGTAGGAGGAGACCCCCCTCCCCTGCAAACAGGCATTAGTAATTTTCCTGCAAACTGGCGTTTGTAGTATATATTACAAAAAGGGAGAGCAGAGGAAGATAGAGACAGCGCGTCGGTGGTAGCGTCGCTATCAAATACTGTGGTGCGAGTGAAACTGTTTTCCTGCTCTCATTTTTTCAGTATATTGTCAACGTCACTGCCATCTCTCTCACATGTCTAGTTCTCTTCGCTCTGCGATCTTATATTATTATTTATTATTATCTCCACCATCCTCTCTCTCTCTCTCTCTGCTTTGGCCCGGAGTTAATATCAGCTTTTGATTTGAAATGTGGTGCTCCATTATTTTTAAATTAAAATTTCAGTCTTCAGAAAAGTTTACATGTATTGCCCATTTGCCCTAACGTTTGGTATATTTTTACCTAAATACTACGTATTTTAAGTGATTTTATTTAGATACAACACGTTTTGATTTTTTTTCTTTTATTTTAATATTATCTGTTCAATATTTTTAGTTTTTTTTTTTACGATTCAAATAATAAGTTTTCTATTATTAATTATTTTTTAAATATGAATTTAAAAAATTAATATTTAAAAGTTCCCCCTCTCCTTTCAAATTAAAATTCCTTATCAAAATTCCTTTTTAATAATGGTTGTGATTGAAAATTTATTTTAAAATAAAAATTATGATCGAGATTTTACAAAACGATCGTCATTAAATATTTTCTTCATAAGCTTTACCAATGTAGTTTTAATAATGGTTAATAATAATAATACTAATAATAATAATAATAGCATTAGTTTATAACTAATAACATTTATAAAATAATTTTTTAAATTTTTTTCTAATCCACTTATATATAAGATATTATAATTTATATCGTACAAGCACGACGCTCTTTAGGCATCACTTGATATTATCATAAATATAATTTTTTTCCTATGTTCCCTTACCCTTAGTAGTTTTCTCTTTTCTGGATTAATTTTTTTTTAAAAATACTTCTCTTTGTATTTATGGTATCGTTAGGGATGTAAATGAGTTAAATTAGTTCGATATTTGTCTCTGTTCGCCTTGTTAAAAGCTTAGTTCGGTTCATTCATTTAGTTAAATGAGCCAAAATTGAGCTTTATTTTTGGATACGTTTAGTAAACAAATCGAGTCCGAGGTTAAAAAAAAGTGATGCTTAGTTTATTTTATGGCTTTGGCTTGTAGATTTTGCTCTATTCATTCGTTTAGTTAAACGAGCCAAGTCGAGCCTGAACTCGGGGTTATTCGGCTCAGCTCAATTTGGCTCATTTACAAGCCTAGGTGTAATACCCCATTTCTAGAAAACCCTAATCATAAACTGATAATTATGTGCAATTAGTTATAATAAATATTATAGGTTGTTTGTACGAAAAATATTTTAATATATGTATTATTAAATTTAAAATTAATTAGGTTAAAATTTAATAGATTTTTTGTTATTAAATTTAACCTTAATTCGTAACCGATATCCATTTCATCAAATAAACCTAATCTGGTAACCTTAAATCCTACTGGATATTTTTACCCTTAATCTTTACATAGATATTTTACCCCAACCTATCATCTTACAATCACCATACTCTACCCCTACTCCCTTTCCTCCATGTTTCTCTCCCCATGGTTTGCTCTGATCAACACTTCACGCCGCCCTTTATTTAAACCCCTCCTTCTCTCATTTTTGTGTCATATACTAACCCCCAAGCAAGCCGGCATATGCCTCATTCTTCTCCTGAGCTCCCTCACAAAAAAAAACCTCTCCTCGCCATTCTTCCCCATCCTTTGCTCCTTCCACCACCATTTTATTTGTTGCAACACCAACCCCCGCCGACCTCCTTAACAAGCCACCGGCCACCACCACCGAAGCTCCATACCCTACACAGCCACCATCACTGTAGCCTCCCCAACACTCACGTACACAACCCCTGAACCATCCTCTCCCTCATGCACTTTCCCCTTCTTCCTTACCTTTGGTACCCCCCACCAATATAACCACACCACCACCACCCACTTCTACCATTCCTCCCCTTCTACCATCACTGTTGTATCCACCCTCCATCTCATACCATTAACCCCTGAATCCAACATCCCACCTTCGACCATTTTGGTCGAAGCTCCATTACACCTCTGCACCTATTATCACCATAGCGCTCCTCCTCTTCTTTGACCTTGTGTTACACCTTTATTCCTCCTTCTTGCTACACCCTTGTTGTTGTTCCCTTCCCCTTCCATCCGTCCATAACCACTAAAGCCTAGAACCTTCACTGTTGGCTAAGTTCACCGAAACCTTCCTCTTTACTGCACCATTATTCTTCAAGTTTCCCTCTCTTGTTTGCTCCATTTTTGTTGGCTTTCCTCTTGCTTGATCCACTCGTTTGTAGCCTTAATTATTTTAGTAAATTGGGATTATTGTTTTGTAGTATTATATGCTAATATGTGTATGTGTTTTGATGTTAGATTCTTAGGTAATCCTTGAGAGCTTTGGAGACAACATCTTTTGTATAAGGTTGGATGTAGGCAAATCCAATCACTCATAGGACGGTAGAAAATTATGTGTGAGCATGCTAGGGACTTTTAGACATAAAAGCATGCAAGGGTTCACATTTTTCAAGTATTTTATCATGTATGATATAATGATAATATGTTAAAGGGATGATGTGCATGATTATCGATAATTAATTTGTATGCATGAAATATATCAAATGTTTTACGTCTGCATGTCTCTAATTTTGTTACGATATCTATTATTATCATGATATGATTCAAATCCCATGGTATATGCCTTATGAATGCTCATGCATGGAAGCAAGATTGCGATAGTTCACATGGACATGTATGTGCATGTTTAGGTTTAGCTTATGATAAATTCTATTTCGCATGGCCTGTGATTAGAATTATGCCCCTCCATGTACTACAATGATAATATGCCTATTTAAATGATGTCCCATGCTTTAGATGTGCATGTGTATGATGCATGAAAGATGTGGTACGTGGTAGTTGCATGATTAGGGTTTTGGTGGGCGCAACCCACTAAATGCATGAAAAGTGGAAAAATATAGTTAATCTCCGAACAACAAAGATTACTTACGTACTAAAATAATCTAAGATATTGAATTATTGCCTACTCATCATAAATCTCATAATGGGTCATTAGGTGTAAGAGTTAGAGCAAACTAGAATTGTACCTTTGGGCGCTGGTTTTTGTTACTATTGGTTTTATTTTGGACTCTTAAGTCCCGTACTCTACATTGGTTATAACATTGTACTATGAAATTTATTCATAACTCTATTATGTATTATTTCTATTTTTGCTTAATTACATTGGTTGAGTTTTGTTTTAACCTTAGCACTTAGCGCAAAAAAAAAGACAAGGATCTGGACTTATGCTAAGTGTGGTGGTAACACCAGGTAATTTATTAATTAATGCTTCCGCAAAAAAATATAAAATTTCAACTGGTAAATCAAGGTGTTACACTAGGTGTCGTGCATGAGTCAGATCTAAACCCCTTTTGAGTCACTCTTCCTGTTTCGCTTATGCTCTGTTAAGCTCGTACATGGATTATTTATAAAGAGATTTAGAAATTAGTAAAACAATGTTAAAAACTTATAGATAGATTATTGGTAATTTATTGGAACAAAGTTGAAATCTTATATAAAGAGTATTAAAATATTGTTAGAATAATAGTGTAGGAAAAATTTATAAAGAGTATTGTCCAAAGAGTGTCAGCAATTTATCATCATTGATAACTCATATAAAGAAAGCTAAAATGCTATTTGATCAATATTGAAACTTATACAAAGAGTGTTGAAAATTGTTTGTACATTAATAGTAAAAGCTTACAATAGTACTCTTTATTATAAAATTTTAGTAAAATTATAATGAATTTTTTACTTTAAGAGATAACATTATACATAATAATTTCTTTAAGAACTATTATAACAAAATGTCATTGTTTGGACTTATTTTTCAATAGTTATTTGAGAATTTTTAAACATTAAAATGACAATTTTTGTTCATCAATGTTAAAATCTCACAACAATACTATTTTATATTGAAGGTCTAGTATAATTCTGTTGAAACTTTTACTTCATTTGTAAATAAAATTTTGTTGATGGTTTTACATAAAATTTTATTTTTAGTCAAAATTATATCAATATGGATTTTTATTTATCAACAAAAATTTAGGATCATTCTGAAATAATTATTTTATACTTTCAATAACTAACATTGATGACGATTAAAAAAATAAACAAAGAAGAAAGGGTGGAACACATATTTTAACACCCTAAAATTTACTATGAAAAAAATATATTTTTAGAAATTTTAATTATAAATTAAAAGGGTGTCACTACCATAGTTAACACGAGTTCAGTTTTCATGCCATTCGCATATCAAGTGTAGGGCAAGAACATTCATTAAACCTTAACACATAATATAAAGAGAGATTGAGACATTGATATAAATAATGTGGAAATACAAAGTATTAAGAGATTAACTCTAGATAATCCTCAAAATATAACAGAAGGGAAATACGTACATAGAGAGATTTGTATTACTCAACTATTCTTTACAATCTTCTCTCTATATCTCCTCTTCTAAGCATCGACATTATGCCATATATATACTGGCATGACCCACGAAATACCCACGCAGGCAACCACATGACACGTTGGGGTTAGGGTTGAGTTACAAAAGCGACACATAAAATCATAACTATCAACAAAACCCAAGCTTATTACAATTGAATCCTTAGTTGTCATTATATACCTTTGATGGTTGTAATTGACTTATTCCAGCTGTCGATTTATCACATTTGAGTAGTCAACCAATGAACCAACTCACTAAGACTTCGTTTGGTTGTGTAAAAATCTCCTTCTTCAATTTAAAACCCTATCTTCAAGAAAGTGTCTTTAACTTGGAAAACACTTCCAAGAGCCTCAACAAACATCCTAAACGTGTCTAAGAATCATATTTAAATGTATAAACATAATTGCACCTGCATCAAAGGCATAATGCACCTAGGCCAATATTATATCCGATGGAGCGGAGTTTGTCATAAAATTACTATGTCAAAGAAAAAAAATACACATGTCACCAATTAACCTCGAATCCTTAAATACACATACCATCTATCTTCTATAGATCACTGGAATGGATAAGTATAGAGTACATTATGAACACCATAGTTTTACGGAGTTAGTGGGAAAAAAAGTAGTCACAAGTTTAGTCATGCATAACTTATGGAATCTTTCGCTTTGATATCAATATTTTATTTTCATTGATAACCGACACTCAACAAATAAGGACCCCACTTAATTAATTGAATTGTATCATTTCAACCATTACATTTTTAATTAAATATGTTATTAGAGGCATTCTAAGTTCAAATAAAAGGAGATTAATCAAAACAAGCTCTAAAATACACGCAGGAACTCGACCAGACCACTTACTTGGGATGGCATCTTAAAATCAGCCAGCAATTAAAATTTAAAAGTGGGAGTAGTCCATTAGACTTGAAAGATCAATCCTGTGTTTTGTATCCAAGGTGGAGTGAAATGTAAATGGGATGGTCTTTCACATTATTTTAAGCGCACGCGTTGAGCTTTTTGTTTAGGTAAAAGTATTTTTTAAGGCATGGTAACCTAATTTCACGTCAACTTCAAAATAGATGCGATGATCACTTGGAATACGCCACCATGTTATCGTATATCTATAAGAGACGATATTTGTACGGGCAATTCACTCGTACCGTCTGACCTATGGCTGCATCAGTACACCACCATGTTATCGAATATTTATAAAAGGATATTTGTTTGAGCAATTCGCTCTTACGACGTCTTTCATCTAACTGCTTGTGGTATGTGAGGTGCGAAATAATGGAAGAGGAAAAGATAAAAAAAAAAAGACGCGTCTTCATCTTTTATATCTCTAGTTCTCTACTACAGGGACTTGAAATGTGATATAATTATAATTACTGTAATTGTAATCATAATGTACAGAATTATTAATGCCGTGCCCGTAAGTATGTGCTAGGAGTATTAATTATAAGTAATTAATGTATCCGTAGCGTATCTATTTCCGTTCTCCTTCTTCTTCGCTTATAAGAAAAAATTGAGTGTTCCTTAATTAAGTAGGAATGAAACCAATGACCACAGATATGCACATTATTAGAGTCACCTACCTGCCATCTTAGCTTTGCATTTTGGCGTTGGGGGGACGCAGAGGAGTGAGGACTCTGGTAGGTTTCTCCACTGATGCATGGCACTTTGGGGCCGTCCGTTCCAAAAATGTTTTTACTTTGAAAAAAATAGCGGTATTAAAACTATTTAATTATTTTTTATTAAAAACTTTTTTTAATGATTAAAATTAACTGATGTAAATAATAATTTTAGAAATTTTTTTATTTTTCTTTCCTAATTTTAGTAGATTTAATATATATTTTTTTAAAATGTATATATATAACTTTTTTATTTTTTATCATCTAAAATTTTTAAAAATAATATCTTTCTTATTTCTTTCCCTCTTCATTTTTCCATTCTCTATGCACTTTCACGGGCTAGGTAAGTCAAACTTCACGCATTAGTTCCCAACATAATATATATGACATAAGTGGTATTTTTTGAAGAATGTCTTGGTCATGTTAATTTAAATATTTATTGTTAATTATTACACCAATGAATAAAGGCGAGTAAATGTTATATTTTTTAATCATTATTTTGATTAAATATTTAATCATTATTTAAAATTAATAATTT
Source organism: Tamarix chinensis (assembly GCA_030549775.1). Lineage (NCBI taxonomy): Eukaryota > Viridiplantae > Streptophyta > Magnoliopsida > Caryophyllales > Tamaricaceae > Tamarix > Tamarix chinensis. Next base: position 96,612,039 of record CM060175.1, read on the forward strand.
AATATAATTTAAATTTTAAATCACATTATTTAGTTATATTGATTCAAATTGGATGAGACGATGATTTTTCAATTAAATAGTTGTTTATGATTTATAACTCACTTAAAAATTTTAAATACTTAATAAATTATTTATTATTTGATTTAAAATTTTAAATATGAGATGTGTTTTAAATATTCAAAACCAGAAAACACCCTCCTTGCAAGTTACAACTTACAACCATCCGACCGGATGTTTTTGCTTTATGCGCTGGCGGAGGTACGTAGGGAAGGGAGAGTACGATGCATAATGAACACACGTGGAAGCCTTTGTATGGCTTCTTTATTTTCATGCTAGCAGCAGCCAGCAGCAGTACCTACCGGTGTTTCATGCGCGGGCGGGGCACTGGTACGGCCACTTGCAGAGTCCAAACGAGGACCGGACTTTATCGTTTTGTAATTTCGGAGAAAACAAAGATCTTTTTTTTTTTTTTAATATCTGGTGAAATTTAGATAAGGAGTATTATTATTAATGGAGAATGGATCTTCTGAAGATTTCAAGAGATCGTATTCACAGATCTCAAGGCAGGTAGGCAAAGCGAATCGCCGAATCGTGAAGAGAGAGATTGAAAATCGGAAGAGTCAAATAGTAGAAAAGGGGGCGGGGCGGGGAAGGGAATCTTTCAGAATAGGGAATCGGAAACTCCTCGTAGCCGCAGACTCCGTCCATCACCTTTTTTATCGGCCGGGTCACCCTTTATTCCTGCCGTCAAAACATTTGTATTCGCGGTTAATTACTTCGTTTATTACAAAGTAATTCGTCTCTCTCTCTTTTTTTCTTTATATGAGTTTTTAGATTCAATTTACACCGCACCGCTTCTATGTATATTTTAGATGTTAAATAACACATAAACCTCTTAAAATAAAATAATAGCAAGCTGCAGCATGAAAATTTGATTCATTTCCGAAAGTTAAAGTAATCGATTGAAAAATCAACCTCTTGTGGACATACGCATTCGGAGATATAAGTAGACACAATTTACTTAAACCGTGTTGGTTCAAAAAAAAAAAAATAGAGGCGATGACTAATATAAGTATATTATCTTTAAAAATTATTTGTATTATCTTTATCTTATTTTTACTCCTATATTAATATAGCCACTTGGCACACCAAAGCAAACATAAACAGTTAAACGATAATAGTATAGAATTAATTGTGCAGTAATGTCAAAAAAGAAATTTCAGAAAAAAAAAAAAGGGTTGGAAAGGTGTGAATGGACGGATGAGGAAGATCTGATAAAGTACCAAGCGAGAAAGAGACATTTTGCATCCATTTTGCAGAAGCAGCAAAAAGCCAGAGATGGCGATAGAACAATAAAATTACCGGTGATGGCAAAAAAACATAATAATATTATAATACCTCCCCACGCGCAAGAATACACAAATCTCAATTTTCAAATTTATTCGTTTACATAATAATAATAAGAAGAAAAAGGGAGAAAAAAAAAACACCTTCGTTCAGTTACTATCACCACCAAGATCTAATAAATAAATACTACTCGAAATTAAATAAAATGGAAAGAGGTGGAATTTGGAAAGAGACGCAATGGCGCATGATTAATAAAAAGTTCTTTCTAGACAACAATTTGCCTTCGCTGCCGTGATGAAAAGCGTTGCACGGAAACAGAAAGCAAAGGTTTCCGAGAGCACAAAAACGGATAGATAAGAAAACGCAAAAACGCCGTGTTAAAAATACAAACGAACTAGGAAATAGAAACGTCGGAAAACGCCATAAAAATATATATTTTTTAATATGATGATTATTAATTATTACTAATTAATAATATTACACGTTATTATTATTTACATTGTTAAATTAATTATTATTTTTATTATTATTAATTGTAATATCATTATTGCATACTTAATATTAATATTAATTCATGTTATATTTGTTACTTCCTATTATTTAATACTTTTTTGGTATTATTAAATTAATTTGTATTATTTATTGGTATTATTAGTTATATTATCATATTAATTGTTTTTAATAATTATCATAAAATTATTAGTGTTGTTGTTAATAATAATATTCCTCTCGTTGTTATCTTTAAGTTATTAAATTGAGATTGAAATGTTAAATTATTGTATATCTAAAATCATTTTCTTCTTCTTCTTTTTTTTTTTGACAGGGCCAATTTTTTTCAGGTGCTATAATAAGAGAACATGGAGTGTGAGGGAGAAGAAGGGGTGAGGCGATACTTTTTTGACATATGTGACCTATGTTAGTGTCCTCGGATATTAGAGGAATAAATTTATTGACGGTAATATTAGTAATTGCACGTGGAGGTGGGAGTTTTGCAAGCACTGCACATTTGGAAATAACATAAAGGCTATGTTATTTACTCTAACATGCCGTACTAAGACTATTATAGATTTTATCAATTCTGATTTATGGAAACCATCTAAGGTTCCTCCCCATGGCGGTAGGTGTTATACAACGGTGCTAATTGATGACTTCTTATACAATGTCTGTGATTATTTTCTATCTCACGAGAATGAAATGCTTCCTACTTTCAAGAAGTTGAATGCTTTAGTTGAGAGCCAAACAAGGAAGAAGATGAAGAAGCTCATGACAAATAATGGGTTAGAGTTTGTTGAGATTGATTTTAATGAGTTCTACACAAATCATGGTGTTTCTAGACACAAGAATCTGGTTGGGTAAGCCCCAATAGATTGGACTCACATAACACATTAATAAGGCTCTACTCAAGAGAGCTAGGTGTATGCTCTCTAATAGTGGATTGCAGCATCGACGTGAGTTTTAAGCTCAAGTAGTTTCTATAGTGTGTTATATAATTAATCGATCTCTACATTCATCCAACGATTTTAATATTCCAGAAGAAATTTGGTCTTGTAATGTTGTTGATTACTCTATTCTTAGAACCTTTAGATGTCCTACTTATGTACATCTTAATTGTAGTAGATTGGCTATTAGAGTTGTTAAATGTGTTTTTACTCGAATATGCTTCTAAGTCTAAGGGGGTAGAGATTTCGATGTTTAGGTTTTAGAAAATTATTCTAAGTAGTGAGAAGGGTACAACTGTTCAAAAGCATGACCTTTTAGTATTTCATGTAAGCTTTAAAGCAAGGATTAATCCAAAGATCATTTATGGATTGATTCAAATTTTCAATGATTATCACAATTCACAAACAGTGTAGGGTGGCAAGGGGTCACCTATCTTAGTCATCTTTTCACTTCAAATGGGGGCTTTAGAGTTCCACTAATAAGCACGAGGTAACTAGCCGAGGTTACACGTCCCATTATGATTGCGAAGAAATGAATGGGTAAATAAAGTGAGGCTAAGACTTGTTTGAGGAATCTTAAGTCCATTGTGTCATATGCCATCCTCATATAAAGTTCAATCATGCATATTGGTGACGTTTGCTTCATATTATAGCCTCAAACTTTTTTTGTAAAAGAAGTTTAATCTAATATGATCTTATTATTGTTATATCATTTTATCTGATTGGTAAAATTTGATCCAATAAGTTGTAAAAATAAGTTATAGAAAATAGGACCTTAATAAAATATAATACTCTTGTTAGCAAACCATACACTTCAAGTCCAATACATAACCCAATTGGAATAGTCCTAAACCCCATATGTTCACTATATGATGCCATCTAAACCAACTCCATTAGAGTTTAGGAGAATAATGAAAAGAAAGAAAGAAAAGATCTACAACTTTTCTCCCTCCCCCAATGCCTCCCACCCTCCCCCTCTCTTTGCTTGTCTCATATGTGTTATTTGGTTTGGGGTATATCGAGATGAATGATCTTGTTCACTTCGATTCCTCTTGTTTGGAGAGGTTATTTTGTGGTGTGGTTTTGGGATTATTTGAAGCGAACAATTCATCTATATTCATTCTCATTTACTTCATATTTATTTACCTTACTTTTTGAGTAATGGAGGGAAATTGAAAATTTTAATTAAAATTTATACTTGACCGAACCAAATTGCTCTTAGCCTAATATATCCTTCCCAACTTTTTTTTAACAAAATAGTATAAGTTTCATTTATTTTATTTTTAAACTTTTATTTACCTCACTCTAAATAAAATAAAAATAATATTCACTTATATTCACCTAAGTTAAGTTATTATTATTATTATTTTCCAAATTACATTTTAGACACATTTATCGTAATTTTCCTTCTTATAAATAAATTCTTAAAGTTTATCATTATATTGATTTAACTCAATCCATATGAACTATTAGTCCTCTCCCCCCCCTCCCATGTCACAACCAATCCCCGTCTTGACACCTCAACCTCACCTTATAGCCCAATCTCGGTAGCCAAATGATAGGGTAGATAGGAAAAGCAAGAGAGGCTAAGAGTACAGCTCGAGCATCAAGGGACGCAATAGCTTTAGATTTTTAGCCATAAAAAATGGAGATTTGGGGAACTTTTAGCATTTCCATAGAGTCCGGTTATTTCTTTGCTAGTTCCCGTGTCGGGGATGCGAAACGACAATTGATTGTCATCCTTATGCTTCAATGGCGATGGGTTGACTTACATAAATTTACACTTAACATCTTATAAAAACTAATAGCAGAAGAACCATTTTCTAAGAATAAATTTTAATTACGTAAATCAATATTTAACTTATTAAATTTCGAGTATCGTGTATTATCCATAATTCCATTTGGATATATTTACACTAAAATGTATTTACAATAAAATATCCAAATGGATACTTGTACGAAATTAGAAATATGGTTCATTTTCCCCATTTAGGTAATTGATTGAAAATAAATTCAAACGTTAAGGTCCTAAATAGAATTATTTTAAACACAAGATATGAAGAAAAAAAATGAGGTCACATATTAGGGTATCTAACAAAAAATGATCATTTTTTCTAACTACCCGTTATACTATACCAATTATTATCTTATTAGTCCATTTTGTATTTGCACTCACTCTTAAAGGTTACACATATATAAGAACAAGGGAAATAAATATTATCATATCAATGATTTTTTGATAACCTAATTATATATATTATATTCGGTTGTTGGTCGCATACTTTTCCTATCAATATTCATTACATGTACCATAACAACCTTTTTTAACGATGCTTATTGTACAATCAATGATATTTTTATAAATAAGTTAAAGTTTCCATTTTAAAAAATTAGATTATTTTTAATTTGAGATAAAATAATATAATTATACGAAATAAATTTGATTTTTTTATAAATGGACTTTACTATTGATATATCGCTGAGGTAGAAAAGAGAGAGTAAAATATAGTCTTTTTGAGTAGAAATTTCAACTTTATTAAATGAGGTTTTCAATGCTATTTTAATATTATTAAAAAAAATTATATCAAAAGGGTAAATATCATCACACAATTAGGGGAATATCATTACATAATTTGTAAAATACTACCACACAATTGGTGAAATATCATTACACAATTGATGAAACATCATCACACATAATTGGTGAAAGATGGTCGCATAATTTGTGAAAAAATAACAAATATTACAATAGTTACTGAAAAACTATCATATTATAGTTGATTTTTTTTTAAAGTTAAAAGTGTGACTATATGGATCTTTATCAATACAGAAAAGGAGGAAAATTTTGATAATATCTTTTATTTATTTTCTGCATAACCTAAACTAAAGATAATGAATTTTTAAAAAATTGCAAAAAGATTCAGACTTATTCACATGAGTGGTAACATATACATGGTACAAATTGCGGTCAACCATACTCTCATATTATAATTTATCGTTCTCATTTAAATTACCAGCTCTACTACACGGGCAACGCTTCAAAATTTATATGCTTGGGCCTGAGCTGCATATGGACAGAAAGAGATAGAGACCGAGGAGAGAGAAGTAATTATATGGGCCGGTACTCAACTTTAAGATTTCATGCACTGTTCGCCTAGCCGTCCCAACTATCAATTTGTTCCTACAACATTTCCAAATTAGTCCAAGTTTCAGCGGAGTATCTATTATCCGTGCTAAACAAACCCTCGTCGATTGCCGGCCTTCTTCTTTCCCTGCCCTTAAGTCCTCCTCTCCCAACGTTCATACGCTTCTCGACATCATCCCTGCCGCCCGCTGGACATCTCTCCGTGCTTCAATTGCTTGATTATACTCCTGTTTAGCTCAAGCCATCGCGAGGTAACAAATTGTACATCGATTTCGATCATTAGTTTATTATCGATTTATAGGATTCGATTGAATAAAATATGGCGTTATGCGTATTGGGAAGTCTTTGACAGACACTGTAACCCATTGACTGGTTAGCTCTGGGGATGTGAGTTTCTGTGGTTTCTTGCTTACCGAGGTTTAGGGTTTATGGGGTTTATCGGTATCGGGATTTCTATCTAGTTGTGAAAAAACAAATCTTAATAATGCCAATGTATAGTTTGTTGTATTGGAAGTGGATTATTGTTAGATTTCATACATGAATTTTTTTCAATTGATTGTGGTGAACAATTTTTTGCCAGTTATGAGTGTTGGGAATGGAATTTTTCACGGTCCTGATATATTTGTCCCATCTTCTTCTTCTTCTTTTTGGCTAGTAGCAATTATATCCTTTCTAATCGAAGAAAAATATGAGTTGACAATCATAATTTTAGAAATTGTAATATTTTTAGGATTAATGGAATAACTATTCTTAAATATTGTTACTAGTACTAGTAGTACATCTGTGATTGTCCTAGTTGGCTTTTTACGGTCACCATGGGAAAATTCTGCACTGTAAATGTCTATTCTGTAACAAATCAACGTTGAAGTTGTTAGTTTTTTTACTGTAAAATTTTGAATTGGTCAGTCCAATTGAATTTGATGGACTATGAGACTGTATGGTGTTTCAAGGAGCCAAAATCTTGGCTTCATCCCAATCCCCAGCCTGAAGAATTTCCGGATTTTAAGCTTGAACTTCTGTATCTGTGATGACAGAAGTGAATCACTGAAGGCGAAAAATGGCAAAGTCATTGAGGTGTAAGAGAGAGAAAAGGTTAAGGGCAATTAAGAGAGAGATTGTAGAACCCTATTATGAGAAAAAAGAAGCTGCTAAACTTGCTGCCCAAGAAGCTGCCCTCGCGGCTCCAAAGTTGCCTGTTCGGAACGCTGGGGGTAACAACAAGATGGATATTGCATCCACTGCCGCCGCCTCAACCTCTGACACAGGGATGGGTATGCGAATTATCCTCTTTTCTGTTTTTTTTTTTGTTCAAGTTGTTTATAGCATTATGATAGTATTGTTTATCCTATAACAAAAGAAGTTGATATCTTGGGAATCTCCCACGAGCTTAGTGGCTACTGGCTAACCATACCCCAAACGACTGCCATCTCTCAGGGTTGATTCCTATCCAGCGTATCAGTGTTTGCCCTCCTCTTTATCCCCTCCCCCACTGGTTTACGTCTTCTAAAAAAGCAGTTGATACCTTATTATTTATTATACTTCTGCATTTATTCTAATTTCGTCTGAAATGAGAATGAGCTACTTGATAAAATTTTATGTTGTCAGTAATAATGCTTAATATTTGGGAATATTGGTAGAGCTGTGTTTCTGGAGTGAAATTTTGTTTTAATGGTGTCCTACTCTGAGTTATCAATAGTTTGTTCTATTCTAAATCCAATTGATTGTTGATTGGGATGCCATTGTGCTATGTTTTATATTTTGTCATTCTTTAATGATTATAGAGCTATGATATATATGAATGGACGCTCAGGCTTCGTTATTTTGTTATATTCATCTGCGTCTTGATGTTTCTATCTTCCATTTGTTTCCCTTTTGATATACTGAAGTGTATAGCTGACAACCGTTTTGATGCTTTTGTTTTTCCCCTTCGTAACAGATATAGAGATGGAGGAGGGCAATCAGAACCCAGCGTCGCTTAGACCTGCAGGTGGTGTGGGAAAGAAAATGAAGAAGAAGCTCAAGATAGCTAAGCGTAAGCGACATGGCAAGGGCAAACTCAGGAATAAGCGTGTCTAAATTAATATCTTGTACTCGTAGTAATGGGGATGAATATTTTTTACTGAACCTTGATTTCAAGTGAATCAGGAAAGCTGTTGAAGCTGTTTTTGTTAGCTGCTTTATTTTGTTTGAAACGATCTTTAATGAAACATCATTCTTGAAAAATATCATTTTGTTTCTAGAAGGGAAAATGCCGCTTTAGTAGTAAAGTTCTGTAATCTTTGTGTTAGCATGAAATAATATCATTAGCCTGAAGATTTTGGAATCTGAAGTCGGCAGCTTGCCATTCATTTTAGGCATGGTTTAGAAGTTGTTGCTAGGTTTTGGTTGTTGTAGTTGATTGTTTTAACTGTTTTAATTTATTTGAAAAGTAAATATGTTAAGGGTAGTGTAGGTTATTATTATTATTTTTTTATTTTTAAAATGCAATTTGAATCCGAAACACTTTCTTTAAACGATGGCCACAGAACTTATCTCGCCTAATGCTGTGGTTTAATTTAGACAAAGAAAGCCTATTGTCGTACGAAAAGTTTTTTTTTTTTTTTATAGCTAAAATAGTTGAACTTGATGATAGTCATTTTATGTGCTTGGGTTTGTATTACAGCACACTTGTTTGTTTTTCTGATTTGACTCGATAAAATTTAAATTAAAAAAATTAATTAGTTTGTATTGATATTTCAATATTATTATTGTTATAATTAATATATTTTTATTAGTATTGTTATTATTATTATTATTATCATTGTAGTGATTATAATAATTAAATGTAAAAAAAAAATACTATATGCCAAAAAGTGTTTTAAATAGATAAAAATATAAAGGTCATTATCATACAGTACTTTATATATTGTTCTTCCAAGCATAGTAATTTGTTTAGGATGTTCTTGTTATTTTCCAACACGATGCTATTGTGGTGCCTTTTATGTGTGCGATCAGAATACTCCTTTAACAATAATAATGCATATATTTTCAGAAAACTGTATTCCTCTAAAAATTGAAAATGGAATATACTAGATTTACGAGTTAAGCATTACTAAGTTTTCTCGAACAGCAAATACCAAGACACTGCAACAATGCTGTCTAGAAATAATTAGGGCGTGTGTGAGGATGACTAACATAATACGTGAGAATCAGATCAAGAATATGCCAAGTGAAAAAAAAAAGACTAATTTAAAAGCAATGACACGTACCAGTACACTTTAATCCAAATTAACGTCACTATCCAATTTCAATCCTCCCACTTCGACGGTGAGTGGCGATTCGAATAAGGATCTCCAATTTTTACTTGATTGCAGGAAAGCAAAGATGCCGAAGGAAGTGTTTAATAATACACTACATGATTTCCAGCCCATAGAATTGATTAGGAAGAAGAAGCAGCAGCTGCTACGTAAAGGAGAAAGGTAATGGAAGTGCGGTGATTTAATGAGAAGGTGGGGGGGGGGGGATAGAATGAGCAAGCCGGTGAAGACGGAGGGAGCAGAGTCGGCAGACAATATTTGGTGCGTTCAGCATAATCATCGGCTCCTTAAGAATAATAAAATAATAAAAATATCTTTTTTTAAAATTTGTTCACTTCCATACCATTTGTCAGCTCAACCGCTTTCCTCTTCTTCATCATCCCTTTCCTGTTTAGCTTCTTTCTTCTTCTGTTTCAGTCGAATATCAGGCTTATCAGCACCTCTCTCTCTCTCTTTCTCTCTCACACACACACACACATTCAATTCATATAAACGCGCAGTGCTATTGAATACTTGTTTCATGTTTTGCTGGGCGATCTTGTAAGCCGAGCTTGTACCCGTCTAATCATCTGGGTATGCATGTGTCCGTGTTGGATGTTTTCATTTCCATTTCAAGTTTATGTTCTTCTTCTTCTTTATTTTTTTCGTTTTCCTCTTGATCTCTGAGCACTCTCGTTTATGATTCGCAATCTGGGCTTTGTTTATGTACTATATATATAATATAAATTATTCACGGGCATTTTACATAGTTGGGCAGATCTATTCATCGATTTGATGCTGGATACGATTGTGATATCGTTTGCGGTTATTTAAATTGTGTCATTTATTTTTGTAATACTTCAACTATGCTGTTAACGATGTCGTATTACCAGTAACATCACATTTTCCGAATGATCATAGCGTTGGAAGAATCAAGCTTTTCTATGTAGTTTCACTATGGGGAACTGAGAACGTGATCCTGTTTTAGAGATTTTGGTTAGAGTTAGAGGAATCCTCCTTTGGCTCCTAGGAAAATAGGAATTGATGCCCCTGATGATCTCTTCTTATCCATATCAATTTCATCTTCATCTAAGAGGGTATAAGATTGCATCGAATAAGATTTGATTTAGTGGCAAAGGTGAGCTCACGCACACTAAAGGTTCGAATCCCCTTCCCCTCGGATACTCCGTAGTGGCACTAGCAAGTTTATTTAATGAAATAGTAGTTTAGTATGACCGAGTTGTTGCTGATCTTCTTCATTTAGCCATGAGAATCTTCAACTTGCTTACAATACTGAGTTTGCAATTGTGACAACCTTGGTAAGACACTGATGACTAGTCTTTACCTTTGCCTTTTGATACTGACAAAGGTTGACGATACATGCAACCCATTACGTCAGTGACCATGATTTCATTCTCATGGTCTCTTCTTTTTAAATCATGAATATGTTAAGTCCTTGCCTTGTTTCTTAAGATCCTTAATGGTTGTTGATGTTAGGAAGAAAAATGGATTTGGTGTTTCCATTTGTGTGTAATCTGGCAAGGTAATAAGTGATGAGAGTTTTTCTTCATTCAGGGTTTCAGAAACATAGTAAATGATGATCAGAGCTTAGCTATTTTTTCGTTGTAAGAAGCGACTCTGATCAGTATACTGATATTGAATCTCAAAGATAGTCAACTGATCATGGGTTTTCTCGGCAGTTTATTGTTAATCTGTTCAATTATATTGTAGGAATAGTGAAGTGGTTCATTTTATCAAACATGACCAGCTGTTTTTTTAACGAGCACTATATTCATCGAAGAGGGAAGGGAAAGAAAAAGAAAGGATCTTGTGTTCCCTCATAATATAGAATCCCCTTTACCCTGCTAAATGCGTATCTATTAATGAGCTAACACCCGTCCTATATTACATACCAAACATGACCAGCTGTTTTTTATTTTTCCATTAGATGTAGTTCAATCCGACAAGTCATGCAAATGCTTAGTAGTTAGTAGGATTTCCTATGTTACATACCAAACATGTCTGGCCTTTTTTTCTTTTTCTTTTTCCTTCTGTTTCCATTAGGCGTAGTTCAATCCATCTGGCCATGTTGAGTAGAGTTTTACTATTTGCCTTCTTATTTCCTTGCTTATGTGCAGGTCATGCTTTTGACATAATGGTGCCTGTATCTTTCATGATCTCGAAGTTATAACTTATCAGTGTTGTTTGTAATTGGCTATTTTTCTCCCATCCAAGCCCTTCAATATTTAAAGTCCCTCAACTATAAAAGGTTCTGTTATGACTGACTTATCTTATTTATATTTTCAGGATCATAATTGTTGAATAATCTGCATCCCTTCTAACTTGTGAGCATAAGAATGGGAGCTGCTATAGGAAGGTCTGAATCACCTAGGGAGATTCCTGTACCAGAAACCAAGTTTGAAGCCAAAATGGTTGAAGCTATGCAGCGAAGAGCATTAAAAGGAACTGCCATGAAATCATTCAATTCCATAATCCTAAAGTTTCCCAAAATCGATCGGAGTTTCAGAAAGTGCAAGATTGCTTTCGAGGAATTTGGTATGTGACTGATGTCAGTCAAATCATATGTTTAGCTGCATATTGTTCTTATCTACAGATTTTCTTGCCTTGAAGAGGATGTTATCGTTCTTACTCTATTGCACTCCCCCACCCTTCCCTTTTTGTGTGTGTGGATGGCAACAAAAGAAGTTTGTAGACGTTTGGAGATCTGATCAGTTTGTTTAACATGTGTTGGTGTTAATTGTGTACCCTTCTTAGATGGATTAGGCACATAATTGGTCCATATCTCTCCCATGCATTTTTATCAAATATCTGTGTCCCAACCAGATGTTATCATGACCCACCCATATAAAAGCCTAAAAGAAAATCTGAAGAAAAGGGTAGTTTCTGTTATCCCAACTGATCACTTGATCTCCTATGAGCCATGACTATATTTTGCCCTTCCTGGTTCATCATATATAATTATTATCAAATAATGTATCCTGTCCATGACTGCATTATTTTTTTCACTAGATGTGGATAAAAATGGTGCAATAGATCTGGAAGAGCTGAAGAACTGCTTTCGCAAGCTTGAAATATCTTTTACCGATGAAGAAATTGATGACTTTTTCAAGGCATGTGATATCAACAAGGATGAGGCAATAATGTTCAATGAATTCATTGTACTCCTCTGCCTTGTCTATCTACTCAAAGACGATCCCTCAACTCAGGCTGTATCCTTAGTATTGCTTCTGCCTAAGATGATGGCAATGCTTTATTTCCTTTATTGGACTAGAAAGAAGTTTTGATTTGATTATTTATTGAACGTTGATCAGAAATAGGAAAGTAGTCTCTTTCATTTTTGTTGGTTTTTCTTTTGCATTTGTAGTATCTTGACATTTGCAGAAACCAAATATGGGAATGCCAAATCTGGAAGCCACATTCGAAACACTGGTTGATTCATTTGCATTTCTGGACAAGAATAAGGATGGTTATGTCAGCAAAAGTGAGATGATTGATGCTATTAATGAAACTACTTCAGGAGAACGTTCTTCCGGACATATAGCTATGAAAAGATTCGGTCAGTTTGCTTCTTTCTATTATTATGTATGGTAGGATTTTTAGGTATCTGCGTCTGGCACTTTGCTTAGGCCAAGTTTTATTGTATCCCAATGGATTGCCATGGATCAAACCCTAGGTATCGGGAGATGAAGCCTGACGGTGATGTCTTTGACCTTAGTGGTTGCTAATGGTAGATCTTAAATCAAACTTTCTGCAGAGCATAATGGTAGTTTGTGTTAAATTGACATATCCAATAGTTTTCCATGTTGCTGGTTGTATCAAGGAGCCTGCGATGAGAATGAAATCATAGTATTCAGGTCTTTTTATTATATTGTTATTTTTATCACGGTTGGGTGTCCTATTGATTTCCAATATTTTAACACCTCTTGCAGAAGAAATGGACTGGGATAAAAATGGAATGGTAAACTTCAAGGAGTTCCTTTTTGCTTTCACCCGTTGGGTTGGAATTGACGATGTTGAAGATGAAGGAGAGGCCTAACTGACATTCCTGGGATCCTATTGTTGCTTCTGTCTGGTCGCAGCAGGGATGGGTCGGCATTGAGCAATTTATAGTTATACATGATCTTAATGAAACTGTGGCGCAGCTGCTCGTATATCGTGTCCCTGCTTTTCATGTAAATACCTTTCTTTGGTCGGCAACGAGAGACTCATGATAAGGGAATTAGCTCCATAGATGTTTGCTCATGTACATTTTTTTGTTAAACTTGCCCGCTATTGCGAGGTTAATGGCTTGCCTTACTGGTTTGGCCTGTAACGACGAGATTCTGGCAGCTGGGCCAGGTGCACTACCATATGTTTCTTGCAGTTGACAAGAACAGCAAAAATAGATGAATAACGGAGGTATTGCTTGTTTTCGATCAACGAGTATAATAGAAATGTCGGAGGCTGCAGTACGTGTCCATTGATTAGACTATTCTCTGCCATTAACTTCATTGTAGCAAAACCACTGGAAAATAAGAACCACACAAGCAGAGTAGATCTAACACATCTGATGACTCGTTTGGATCGAAACGAATAAAGAGGAAACGATATGTTGGAAACAAGAACTCAACGATGACGGTAAATTGTCTTCTCTTCAACGTTCCAATCCGAAAAATAGTTGTACCTTCAGTGTGCAAACGAGGGTGCACATGCTTAATACACTAGCCTTTTTGCCTGCTTTGTAACATTTTCAGGGAATACAACGGTAACAATAGGCACAGCTTTATCAATGTATGCCTTCTGGATGCAACACGGCAGTAACCACAAGGTTGATCATTGCCACTGAAAGCATGGGATGAGCAAGATGAAAGATTATGGTTCGAATAAAATCATAATAAATACATTCATTTTCTTTTCTTCATTCAATTATTAGGATTTATCACACATAAAAAAGTCTACCATAGTTGATAAAATACTCAAAACAAAGTCCATGTGTATTGGATAATGTCTGCCCTCATACATGAGACTATTTCTCTACAACCACTACCAAAATTGATACTACTTTTACCACAAACTTATAATATGACCACATCATACAAGAGACTATTTCCTAACCAAACTTACCTACCGAAAGTACAAACTCAGGCCTTCAAGACTTATATGATCTCTTTTTGTAGATACTATCAGCTAACCTCGTATGGATGAAAGGACGCACCTCATACGGACAGTTAGATCTGGCCCCAGTAATGCCAGTGCCCCGACAGCAGTTGGGACCTGGGAGGCTTCAATTGGCAAAAGTAACACCAGCAGCAGGGTAATCGACTGTGTGACTCTCCAAACACTATTATAGACCTGTGTATGCATGCATCAGTTGTCACCCCCTAGTTTTGGCCCGTTTCAAACCAAGGTTGTCCCTAAAGGGGGATACAGATCCAGGCATGTGTGAAGAATTATCACGGAGGTTGCCCTTGAGCATGGCCAGCTCACGGAGCTGCTGCTTCTTGAAAAAATCATGGGATTCGTCCTGGACAAGACAACTGAGAAGTTAGTATGGAAAAATCAGTCAAGGCCACAAACAATATCTACCATAAGATGCTCAGCCTTGAATGGAATCCGAAGAGAGAGTTCAGTACCACAGGCTTCAAAAGTTCTTCAATAATCTCACGTGCTTGCAATAAGCGACTATCAATAATCTCCACTGGCAATTCTGCCTCAATAAGTATATGGAGGGGTTCACTCAGATGTTCGTAACCAGGTTTCCCCCGCATCATTTCTTCCTACCCATGACAAATATGATAACAAGGTTTGATCAGGATGGCTGAACATAAATATAAGTGAGGTATGCCTGGTATGGATAAAGATTAACGTAACTTGAAGTAAAAGATAGATAAAATGAAACTCCTGCTTTGGCAAGCTATATTTACCCATTCAATTATACAATGGAACCCTACTTTACTCATGAGATTCTCTTATTAATGATGAGCAAGATTGATGCAAGTTTTTATAAGAACATACTGATTTCGATGCACATACCACAACAGAATATTCCAATCATATATAGAAGAGCATCAATGTATTTCAATTCAAGAGCACTTGAGAAACTCATACGCACTATAGTTATTAAAATCCCGATTCGATCCTATGATCCAAAAATTACAAAACAATTTACAATCTTACAATCCTACAATAGAATTATACAATCGTAGGTAAAATCATACAACTCTACATAATAACTATAATTTTTGTCGACATATCTCAAAATCTATTTCCGTTCTTATTCCACGCATATTTTTTCTTAATCCTCTGATTCTCGACTCTATATTATTTTGCAACATTTATGTTTCTAAAGCAAATAAAATATGATTGAGATATCATTAAAACAATGAAGTCAATTGTTGATGAAAAAAATCAACAGAGAATGAAATCTCCATCCAAATGGTAAAATAAATATATTAAATTTTATAATATTATTAATTATTAAATTCTATTGAATTCAAAATTAATATTCTTTGTCTTATGTTTTATGGCATGTTAGTTTCATAATGCAAATAAACTTTAGTTTATAGTGTATACATAGTTTATATAGTAATTTAACTTTGCATCTAAACTTTTTTTATTTTATTTTTTTTAATCTCAATTTATCAAAATATTAAAAGCTAGCATATTTTTTTTTTGGATATTCACTTATATGATAGAAAATGAAAATACCATCATCACATTGTTGCCTTCATTATGATCCATTTTTTTCATTCTGTGTTTTTTTCTTAACGCTAATAATAGTGTATATTTTAAACATAATGAGTTGTATGTTACCTCTGACTATTATGTCATTGTAATTTTTATTTTTCATTTAAAAGGTTATTTTAAATATTGTTAACTTAATACAGTTCCTAATATGTCCAATGATTTCAACAATTTATGCTACTCGTAAGTTAGAACAACTCAATTTGTGACCATAAGAGAGTCTAATACTGCAATTCTTGTGTACTTTTAACTTAAAATATGTTATATTCTTAGGATCTTACGATTTGATTCTACGATCCGATCCTAAGCTTCCAAATCAATCCTAAGTATAATCTCGATTCTAACAACCTTGATATGCACTAATTTGAACTGAGATCAGGCAGCACCATATAACAAGCATTGTTAGGTGATCATTGAGTTCTGCAATTTGTTACACTGTCCTAAATGACAGCAAGAATTTGCCCATATATAAGCAAATTAATGCATCACAAAATATCAGCTGAGTATCGATCAAACTTTGTTTTATACCATGTTTATATAATCGGGATGCAATTACCTTATATCAGAAAGAGAACACAATCCAACTGACAATTTAGTATATACAATATGAAACACACACACACATATCATCATCATGATCAAAAATGGGTTTAATTGATAAAATATACCTTTAGGTAGCAACACAGAGCAATTTAGGAACCCTAAAATATATAACTTGCACTCTTCTCACCCGAAACTGATTAAGACAAGTGTTCACATGCATCTGTAGCAGTACCAGAAGAAACACTTTTGATATTTCTCTCTTTCTTTCTCAAAGTCAAATTCCATTAGTATCAGGCATGAAAAGAACAGCAATCATATTCCCCAAAAGATCCATATGACAATTCAACCATACCAAACCTATAGCAAAGGTATCAACAGTTCAGAAAAAAAATCAAATGTTACCTTGATTGGATCCTTAATGCTGCCACGACCTCTGATTAGAACACGACAGTCAGTAGAGGCCTCCACTCGTTTGAGAGAGTTTCCCCTTGGACCCAGAAGACGACCTACAAAGTTGAACTGTGACCACAACATGGGAGAGAATAAGGAATTAGATCAAGGATGTGCAACAGCCGCAGTTGAAAGAATTGGTCAGAACATAATAGGGGCAAGTACAGAGAAAACTAGTTCTTACATTTGGGTATTGATCAACAGGAATATCCATTCTGATAGTACTCTTTACAATCAGGCCAGGCCAGTTACATCCAGGTGACTGTTGTAACATGCTGGACATCTGTACATGATAAAGATTATTCCTCAATTACAACAGCAAAACAAATACCAATTTCAAATCCAAACCAAAGCTCTCTAGTGCCCTGAAGTCTAAAACCAGAGAATCAGATGTCATAGGCACTGTATAATATACAGCATACTTTTGGGAACTCACGGAAGATATGCTAGACATAGATAGCATAAGCACAGCAGACAAACCCTATAGAAAACTTCAGATTGATCAACTGGTCAGCTGCTATATTCACCTACACTCACAGCACTCCTAAATGTATTTGACTATGGCAGAAACCCTGGTTTTATGACACATCAATAGTTTGACATAAATAATGGAGGAACATCTAAGATTCTCAGCATTTATATTGTGCGATGCAAGTATACAGACAATTGACTGTCTACAATTGCATTCCAAATCACAATGTCATCCTATATTTAGTTTTCTTCACATTGTTAGCTTCACCCTACCTGCCATGAGAAAACACTCCAACAATAAACTAAGTCAAAGAAATGAATAGTTAAATCAAAATTGAGTCAGCAATGCTTCTGAACATGAAACTAGATGGAAAGATAAGGTTATGTCAATGGTCAGTATCGTACTTCTGATTGAATTGGTGGTGCCCAGCCATTTAGGTCTGCTCCTCCATTCAAGTACATCCCTTTAGATGCCACGGACCTAGGAAGTTCGATGCCGGATGGTTCTGTTAGTGTAGCATTCCCCAACAGGTTGGTAACACGCAATATTTCTGCTCCAAAAAATGTCAATTTTCAATAACAGATGTACCAATTAGAATTTGCTTAAAATTAGTCATCCAGTCGCCACAAAATGGAAAGACCAAGTTTTGACTGAGTCGGTTCATCAGAAATCTAATTCTTCCACACGGAAAACAAAGAATAGAAAAAAGATCAATATAACAAAAAGCTTTCAGGAGTATACAATCTGAATCAAAAAAGGAAAGATAAAAATTTATTCATTATAGATAGCTAAGTAGAAAAAAAATATCATTTTGCTGATCAAAACAAGAAAACTTGTCTGGCTATACACATTTGTCAAAACTTTTAATGAAGCTCTTCATGGCTCATCAGAAACCGGTGGCCTTCTTGTCCTTGATGATTATATTGTTCACAAAAACATACAGTTCTCATATATGATGGTTGTTCTCATGCATTCAAATTCTAATGACATGTTTGTGCATTAGTATTAAGGTATATTTCCCCCCCTTTTCTGGGTAAGTAAGGAAGCCACTCCTCATCTCGAACTATAAAAAGGTACTTCCCTATATGATAATCTATCCCAACACTAATATTTGTGGAATGTAACCCAAAGTATCCAGGGAAAACAGAGGAAATTGATAAATGGTACGATGAGGATATGTTGGAGGCACAAAAAAGAAAATTTTATCCATAAAGGAGGCAAAAAAAATTAGGCACTAAAACATGAATTGGCTGGAAAAAAATTCATCCTCCTAACAACCCAAAAGGCTGGATAAATATTCTACTTTCTCACAGGGCAAGAAGTGTAATGTCGACGCTATATATCAGATTCTAATAAGCAGTCGATTCATCTCAGTATCTGATCGAACCTAAAGAGAATCTAACAATATAATCTGCTCGTCTTCTAAGTTAATTTTCCTTAAAGAAAAATATATAAAAAAGGCCAACTTATAACATGGGTGCTTGCAACATATAATTCAACTTCTCTGCTGAAAAGGGATTATCAACAAAAAATAGATGCTTCCCATTCCTAACACAAAATATAACTCTAACACACAATGAGCCAACCCACCCCCTCCCCAACAGCAGAAAGCTCACTTTTCTGTCCAGCTTTTCCCTCTCGTTCTCCACAGCTTTATAATATAGAGGGCACAAAACAGCATCTTTCCCCGAGCATCCCGTCAACTTGCAGACTGTAGAAAAACTTGAATTTGTATAACTAAGTTCTTAAAGAGCAGCAACCATTATTAAATTATTTTTGGGAAGTGCTACCATTGCATGCACAAAATCTTCAACCATAAAGTTTGAGCATTCTATTACCTTTTCATCCAAGAGTTAGAAACCTATTCTGATCACATAAAGCACATTGATCTTCCACCAAAATGTGAACTTCAACAGATGAAATTTCAACAGGGAAAAAAAATACCAAAACTAGCTCATATTTGAATCAATGTTTCAAGAAGCATCCTATGATTAACCAATTCAAAACAACCTAGCAGCCTTTGGGAATACCATGGTGAATGCCGAACCATTTAATGTCCATGAAGTAAATAATAAAGACGCATTAGAAAGAAAGGCTGATACTAACACGAGTTTTCACTCTCCCTCCAAACTTTACACTTATTCACGAGATTTGGAATATTCAATCATAATCTTGTTTATGCGCTTAAAGTTATGCAGATACATAAAGCACTGAAATCTTACTCTATATCCTCCTTAGGTATGCCTTGTCTACATTTGTAAGATTATCAAACCTAACCACTCAATGTATTTTCCTTATAAATTCCAGACTATATGAGGAAACATATAATCAATGACTGCTGATAAATAGCTGTAGTCCCGACAATACTTTATCATGATATTACCAATATCAGAAACTATGTAGCACGGATCGTACGATGCATACTCATGCCAAAACAATCCATACATGCACACGGTAAAATGCATTAAACATCTTAATCAAGCAAAATATAAACAGTATTGCCTCCTGTCCAAATTGGAAAGGCCCTGAGCATCTATACTTTTCACACAACGAGCTACCAATGCACAGATACATACAGAAGATATCATCATGTTCCTTCTGAGAAATTTCAATCTATAAATGACAATAAGAGGTCTCCCATTAGCCATAGAATAGAGAGGAGTGGAGTCAAACTCACCCTGGTTCAGCAGCCTGTAACAATTGGAGAGCACAGGCAAAAAGGGACTTATCTTGTTGCGCTCACGTAACAACTCAGTGAGATACCTGAAAAAATACAAATAATCCACCCAGGAAAAGGAGAGAACAGCAATAAACTTTCTTTTCAACGACAGAATCTTATGTCATTACTTTACTTGAACTACAATTGTGTAAAGATAAAAGTGATAGGCATGGCTAGGAACAGTACAGAGAGAAGACGAAATGAACAAGTATTGCAACTGAAACAAACATGAAAAGTAGAGCATGAAGACAGTAAAACCCAGCTGCCACCAACTAAAGAAAAAGGAAGAAAAGGTACGGTTATGAGCAATGAAGTTCTGAATTACGCATTAAAGCATCAAAGCAGGCTGCCAGTACTATAATTGCATAGCGATAAAAATTAGCTAAACACCATGAATGTGATACAAAAACAAACCGAGGAGTATTATGAGATTAGAATCCCTTAAAATCAATGCCGAACCCTTAGAAATGACCCGTTCTCAAATGAACAACACAAATTAAGACAGAAGTAATTCAGGTTCGCACACTACAACATTCAGAAATAATTTATCAACACGAGCAAAAACAAAATTGCGACACTTAAAACCAGCAACCTACTAGAATCGGGATCTTTAGTTAAGTAAATCAACCGAGATAAAGACATTTAATGAAGAATTTAAAAACCAAAAATCAAAACTTAATAAAGCCAACTGAAACTCATAAACGAAAACCAAAATTGAAGCAGTCAACGATCTGTGCCTCTATCAGAAATAAATGATTAAAAAAAATTAAGATGAATGATTGAACAGAGAGTTGGGCTGAGTGGGAAAGAGTAAATACTTCTCTTGCTCAGCGATAGCGGCACAGGCAGGACGGAGTCCGCCGATATGGGGAGAGTGTGGAGCGGGAGATGGTGACGGTGAGTAAGTCATGTGCCTACCGATAGACATGATTTCCGGCAACTATCTACCCTCAGATCCTGTCCGGAGATTAAAGGGAAGAGCTGAAGGAATGGATAGGCACGGTTGTCCTTCCACACAGCGTCGGTGACGATGAGGAGGCAGGCCAGGGAGGGAGGAAAGTGGGGCAAGGAGGTATTTATTGGAGGATGAGAAGGAGGAGGAGGCGCCTACACCTACACCTACTCACCATCATCATACCTCATACGATTTACCCTATATATCTCTCGATTTTCACAAAGGAAAGCCAGGTACTGAGAGATACTCATACAGTAACAAACAACTGGTGTATCACTGTATCTTTCTCGGGCTGGCATCCGAGTTATCACTTCATTTTATTTTATTTTTATTAATTTAATACAAATTTACGTAAAGACTTTCAAACACACAAAGAATTATTAAAATACATGTTAAAAATATATATTTTACATTTAACTTAATATTTTCAGGTAAAACTTCACTTAGATGTATCCACATTTCAATTTAATATTATTTAAATATTTATATGGGTACTTAAGTATAATTAAAAAATGTGATTTATTTTTATTGTTTGAGTGTCTAAGTATGAGTAAACCTAAATTCAAATATAAAGTTATTTACGTAAAATTATTAAAAATAATAGGTATATAAAAAAATATTAAACTAAATATTAAAGTATCTAAATAGAATTTTTTTTATTTCAGTATATTTAGTATAATGTGAGTCAATAAATAACTTCTATAATAACTTTATAAGTTGTAATTAAATAGGAAGTTATTCATACTACTTCGGTCCGACGTTATTTATACTACTATTCTAACTAGGTGTCATTTTAAATGTTCATACATTTATTAAGAAATTATACAATTTGATAATTGTGTCCATATTAAATTTACATCATTAAATGATGTTTATAATAGAAGTCATTTCATGATTAGCGGTGACTTAGAAAAAATAGGCCATTTTTTACATTCAAAATCCAAAATGGCATTTACTTTGATTTTTTTTTTAACTAAACTGGTTGGTATTATAATTCACGGGTAGTAAGGATATAAAATTGATATATTTAAAATAATACTAAAAATAATCTTTGCTACAATGTTATATTAGCAATTCAATATTTTTAGAATGTTAAACATAATTGTAGGGTTATGGTTAAATCACTAAAAGTATAAATACTTATCATTTAATACATTAAACAAATCAATGAGTGTATTTGTCATATATTTCAAAGTAATACATTTTTTGGAGAATATATATATATAGTTGGGGTTATGGTTAAAAAAAATATTTTATATTTAATTATTTTGGTAATTAATGCATTTTTCATTGCACCTTTAATGTTGTGTATGAAAAAGCCCCATAATATATGATGATATGTTAAATAAGTACTTCATTTGCATGTAAAAATAAATCATTTTATAATATTTCACACATTTTTCGGAGTAATTGAATTAATCTTAATAATTCAAATATGTCCTCTGTTTTTTCAATTTTCAAAGTAGAGAATGATGATTTATGTGTAATATTTTTGATGGGGGAATAGATTTATTTATAATTAATGTACTTGGAAATAAAAGAGTAGGGGAAAAATAGAAACCGTAAATTGACTTTTTAATATGATATTTTTTGTTATATAAAACAATAAAAGCTAGAATGAGTTATTTTCATTAACTAATACTAGCTATAAAAAATATCAAATAATATATTTTTTGTGCAAAACATAATATTATAAATTTATTATTAGCATCATCATCATTATTGTTATTATTATAATGTTAGTTTGTTAAGACTTCTTTGTGTTATAATTTTCTTTCATTTAATATTATGTTTAGTTTATATTATCTAATTATCAATAAAAAATAAAATTAAGATATATATATATATATATATATATATATATATAGATCAATTTTAATTTTAATTTGATTTTTAAATTTAAATCTATAGCATTATTCGTCAAAAGTATGCTGATGTTTTTGGTGAGTGTTGATATGCGGCAGTGGAAAGTGCAAACAAACTTAATTGGATCTAGGATGCAACCCTGAGATTCTCCATACTTTTTCAAAACTCTAGACTTGGTGAAGTGTCGATTTTTGTATTCTAACTACTTAGTATAATATTTTCTCTGATGGGTACAATTTCCAATTATTAGTGGTAACAATGTATATACATTATATTATTATACAGCAATACTGTATGATTAATTGATTATATATTGTGGTATAGTATCTGTCACCTTCCTTGATTTACTCTTAATTGGTTATTCCTACGACAGATGTTACAAATATGTTATAATAATAATAAATAATAAAATAAAACTTGATTTCCTAATAGTATAATTTTTGCTTCATCTGTATTAATTATGTATACGATGTACATTTCAACTAACTGCTCTTAGTTGGCAATTTGCAAATTCAATTTTTTATTATACAAATTATATGACGCATTCGGATGTATCCTTTAATTGCATACGGGAGTATTAAATAGCCATATTTTTATTAACAACATATTTTTAAGTATAAGTAGGAAGTTTTTTTAAAAAAAAAAAATACGACGCTAGACATTATCAAATAAAAATATTATTTATAGCATCTATTTATTGTTTTAAGATAATATAACATGCAAAACCGCCGCCACATAATAGAATAATCACCGACGCGTCATATAATCATTACTATGTAAAAAGATAATTATCAAACTATTATATCATTTTTATCAATCACCGATAGAATAATCACATTTATATAATAAAATAATAATAATAATAATAATAATAATAATAATAATAAATGATTGTAAGTGCACACTCATTTACTTTATTATAGGATAATCACCCCTATGATAGGATAATCACCAAGTTAGATACAATAATTACCACCTTTATACAATAAAATAATTACTAAGATAAACACCAAGTTGTTGTATAATAACAATCAATATGAGATAGGATAAATACCATGTCTAATTAGTTATCACTGATTAATTATTTGTCATAATTATAATAAAAATAATATTAGCTCAAAAAATTATATCTATAATACTTTTAATTATAATCCTAATTGTTATGATCAATTGATATAATTACATTTATGATATATTGTAGTTTTATTTAAAATAGACTTTTGTAATAGGATAATCACCAAGTTGTTATGTGAACAATCAATATTTGTTCATTCCGTGTGTGAATGCCCTTTTTGGCCTCATCTCGAAGGTGATGGAGTAGAATAAGTTGCATGGGACTCAAGTGTGCCGCAATGCCTTAATTATCTTACACTCATTCTTTGTTGATGATAGTACGTTGTTTTCGAGAGCAACGAAGGAGGATGCTTGAGGTTGGAAAAAAAAAGCCTTGAAGATTTATGAAAAAGCCTTAAGTCAGGTACTCAACCTCCAAAAATTGAAGATTATTTTCAACCTGGATGTAAAGGAAGAGAGAAGGGCAAGAATTCAAAGCATCATGTGTGTATCAAAGATCCAGAGCTACAGAAAATATTTGGGGCTACCCACTCTTGTGGGAAAAAAATAAAGGAGGCCATTTTTAGTATTCCTAAAGACAGGATTGGAAAAAAGATAAGTAAATAGAGGAATAACATGTTATCTAGAGCTGAAAAGTAATGTTTGCTTAAGGTAGTGATCCAATCCATTCCTATGTAAACTACGAGTGCCTTTCGATTGCCATCCACTTTCTGCGAGTAGATTGAATAGATGATGTCACGTTTCTGGTGGTGTCAAGCGGATAAAAGGAAGACCCATTGATTGGCATGGAGGAAGTTATGTGAGGTTAAGAAGGTGGGTGAGCTTGGTTTCTGAAGGCTTTCAATAGGGTAATGCTAGCAAAATGGGTTTGGTGATTGTTGATGAACGGCAATTGGCTGCTTAGTTGGGTATGGAAAGTAAAGTACCATCCACATTATCATATTCTAGATGCTAATATGGGATATAGGTCGAGCTTCATGTGGCTTAATATTAGGAGTGTCTAATGGATTGTAAAAGTTAGCCTCCGATGGGAAGTTGGAAATGTTACAAATATCTCAATATGGGAGGATAAGTGGTTTTCATTTCCTTTATCTTTTAAATTGATCACTCCAAGGTTTGTAGTGGGTAATGGGATCAGGCTTGTGATATTTTTATGGCAATGATAACTAATGAGATGAACAAAAGGCGAGAAGCATCTTTCTTCCTATTGATGCAAATCAAATCTTGAGTATTCCTTTTGCACAATCATGGCTTGGGGGTATGGCATTTTCATCCCAATGGGGTATTTACTATTAAAAGCATGTAACACACTAAAAATTTACAAATAAAAAAATTCGTTTAAGTGAAAGCATAAAACAAGCGTATTTTGATGTTACCACCATACTCAACATAAGTTTGGCTTACCATGCTATCCTTACATCGAATACAAGGTAAAATAGTTAAAAATTTAAATGTAATAAAACAGAGAAAGAGATAAATTCATGACATAGATACAATTTTGGAGGTTAATTACGAATATAATATTCAAAGTACATAATGAGATACCCTGGACGAAGAGTCCCAAAAAGTATCTAGGTCAAAAAAAAAGAACCAGATAACATAACTCTACAATCCCAAACCCTGTACATAAAGTAGTATAACTCCTCCTCAATTAAGGTGTCATAAGCAACATAGTCACCAATGAGTCCTTAATGACCTACACAAACTTAGTTGAGCCCTCCATCATGGGAATAAGCATCACCCATGAAAAGGATAATCAGTATGCTATATACTGAGTAAGATAACAATACAATCATAGAAAGGCCACACAAAGTCATAAGATACAATGAAAAGATATAACATTCGAATAAATTAACATATAAGGGTACGAACTTATTTATTGGTTACAGATATTACAATAATAATGTAACACCCCCAAATTTACTACTGAAAAATTTCGTTAAATTTTAAAAAGGTTTAGCGGAAGCAAGCAAATAAAACTATAAATTCGGGGGTATTACCGCCACACTTAGTACCAGATTGATTCACAACTATCGACCCGATACTAAGTGCTAAGGTTAAAATAATAGAACCAAAACAAATCATTAGTAGGGCATAAGTGATAAGGAAATCAGAGTACGAAAGTCAAGAGTTACGTTCGGAAGTACAATTTAAAATTCCAAATGTCAGAGGAATTAAAATGACGGAAGGATAAGGTACGATAAAACCCTTGGAAATTTAAATACAACACTTGTAACTTCCAAAGATGAATACAATTAAACAAAACAAATCCCGAAGGATAAATATCCGGACCACCTACTCACTCAAGTCAAGCCTTCCACCCCAATTTAGTAACCGATCGCAACCTGCATCAAAGGTCTGCTCCCCACCGTCGGTGGATCATCACAGGACCCATTCAACCAGTGTAGTATCAGTACGGGTCCAATACTGAGTAAGTCCCACTACCCTATCTTATGGGAGAGACGTAACTATAGCATCGAGTTCATATTATGATACAATACATTGATATAATATCATACGTACTCACAACCCACAGCATGAATCTAGCCATACACCTATAGTAACATATGAGACATATGTAACATATCATTTAAACATATAAGCATGGTATATCCGAAATATAAAGTGGCTCATGCGCCTCAAGTAAGAATAATCCATATTATTGGAAATTCAATGCGTGACATACTCACGTAAGCAGCATGTAGTAATACAGATAATAAAAGCTGACCGTAGTCCAATTAGACTTATTTCCTTTGAGTCTTTATTAAAAGTAGTCATTTCACACCACAGTCTTTATTAATCCACGTGAGTGCGGGAACCCCACTATTATAGCCGGTGGACCGGAATATATAAACTCAGGGCAGATGGCACCTGACCACTATTATTTGCCGGTGGACCGGTCTCCAGGGCAGAACGCTCCTGACCACTATTATTTGCCGGTGGACCGGTCTGGCCCCGACTCACATGGTGTTCCACTGTAAGTATTTAGTATCTTTCCCATGTCTTATAAGTTTTACATTTGGTTTGCTGAGCACGGAAACCCCCACTATTATAGCCGGTGGACCGGAAATCATACAGGGCAAAACGCTCCTGACCACTATTGTTCGCCGGTGGCACGGTCTCCAGGGCACCCCGGCTCCTGGCCACTATTATTCGCCGGTGGACCGGTCTGGGCCCGGCTTAGCATCTTCCTCTTTAAGTGATTAGTATCTTAACGTATCTTATTGAAAGTGTTTTACCCTTGACATGCATGGCTGACTATATCCACACTTATCCTCCCAGGAGGGTCCGTCCCATATCTTGGAACTCATGCACCCCTTATCACACCTCGATATCCATTTCCCCTCTATACTTACACATAATAAAAACCAACTCCTAGAGCATGAATTAAGGCACAACACCCCGTGACATCAGACTCCACCCGCCATTAGCCTCTAGGGTTTCCCTTGAAACCCTAATTGGACCTATATGGTCCAACCTCCTCTTACTTCACTACCATTAATTCATTTATCCTCAACACCTCATCTCGTTCAGGTCCAATCCCCAAATCATATCGTTTTACCCATCAATTCTACCCGTGACCCTAAAACTCTAGTTGGCCACTTCAACTCTAGTACCTTTCTTTTCCCACAAGTAACCTCTCCTTTTCACCCAATATTTCTTCTCCCTCAAAACTCCCATAATCATTCCTTATAACATAAACTCTCACTCTCAACCCGCACCTCACTCACCCTTAATCATTTTTCTTTCGCCTTTTTTCAGATTACTAATTCTTCCCAAAACCCTGATCGGGTCCCTTATATGATCCTACGTACTATATTTCACCTCGAGTCTCCAAACTCCCAAACAGACCTTCCACTATCTTCCTCACGTCCTACGGTAACTTTTCATACGCAAGGTTTGCCCCCATGCGGACCTTAACCTTCCCATGCAAACCCTATCATTTCCACCATGCCAACTCTATCATTTCCATGCAAACCCTAGTTTCCCCCATGCAACCTTATTTTATTCACACTCTTCTATTTATTTGATTCCACCTTTTCCTTATCATCTCACAAATTATGAATTCCTTAGGTCGTCCATACCTATGTTAACCGACGTACTTCCCTTTGGTTATCTTAATTGCCTACTTTTCCTTTTTCAAGTCCCCACCTCACAACACTTCCTCACATAACCTAGCATGCATGTCGTAGGGGTCACATCACATCACATCATATTTGTATCATACCATATTAGGACACACAGACGAGAGCACGAGAACGTACCTCGGTTCCATGCTGCGCTAAACACATACACAGATAACATGCAGGTTATAGCATACAACCGCACAAAGCATACAAGACAGGTAAAACATGCAATACACACAGGTGGCCTTAGTTACGTCCTTACCTAAATCGGCGTCGGGCTTGGAGCACGCTCCTACACCTCCTGGGGTTTGACCCGGTTCACCTATAAGAGGGAAATACTTAGGGTTAATCTCCCTCTACCAGAATTATCAAAATTCCTATCTTACCCCTATCATGGCCTAATACTAAGGCTAATATTAATAATAGGGGTTTATAAATAAAGGGTAGGGTTATTACTATTCTCACGATAGTTTGAACGGATTATTATTGATTAAAGTAGGTTTTAGCAAAAATCCAGAGTATTAAGGTGAGGGTTTCGATATTATTAATAATAATTACTAATAATACTAACAATAATAAGAATACTACTTATAATAATAATACTCATAATAAGAATAATAATGGCTATAATGATAATAATGATGATAATAGTAATTGAAATCGTAGTAGCATTAGTGATAGTAATATTACCGATAATAATAAAATAATATCACAACCATAATCATTCTGATGATAATATCAATAATAATGATAATAATAATAATAATAGTAGTAGAAGTAGTAATAGTAATAATAATAATAATAATAATAATAATAATAATAATAATAATAATAATAATAATAATACAAATGATGGTAAGAACACTAGAAATAATACTAATAGAAATAATAATAATAGTTAGAAAGATAAACATAATGACACTAGTATTAACCATAGTAATAATAGTAGTAATGATAGCGATAATGATAGTAACAATGATAGCGATAATAACAATAACAATAATAATAATCACAATAATAATAATAATACAATAGTTGTGGCAATACTAAGCATAACAAAAATACTAAGGTAATAATATTAAATTATAATGTTAAGGATAATAACGATAGTAATAATCGATAAAATAATAAATGCATTAAATACAACAACAACAACAACAACAAAAATAATAGCAAAGATAATAATAATAATAATAATAATAATAATGATAATAATGATAGTAATAACATAATAGTAATGTTGATAATAATAATACTAGCAACAACCTCATAACCCTGATAACAGTAATAGTAACGATAATAATAATAATAATAATAATAATAATAATAATAATAATAATAATAATAATAATAATAATGATGATGATGATGAGGATGATAATAATAATAATGTTAATCATACTAATAATAGTAAAAATACTACCATAATAATAGTAACAAAGATAATAACAACATCAGTCATAGTTAGAGTAATAAACATGGGAATAATAATAATAACAATAATAATAATAATGACAATAATAGTAATAATAATAGTAATACTAATAATAATAATATTAATAATAATAACACTAATAGTAATAATAATAATAATAATAATAGTAATAATAATAATAATAATGATAATAATAATAATAATATTAGAGGTACTAAGGATGTTAGTCATAGTTAAAGTAACACATG
The DNA here is from genome assembly GCA_030549775.1 of Tamarix chinensis. NCBI lineage: Eukaryota > Viridiplantae > Streptophyta > Magnoliopsida > Caryophyllales > Tamaricaceae > Tamarix > Tamarix chinensis. The sequence goes on from CM060175.1 coordinate 96,641,878, forward strand.
TGATAATGATAATAATAATAATAATAATAATAATAATAATAATAATAATAATAATAATAATGATAATAGTAATAAAAATAATAATAGTAATAAATGACAATAATAATTATAATAACAATAAGAATAATAAGAGTAATAATAATAAAGATAATAATAATAATAATAGTAATCATAATAGTAACGATAATAGTAGTGCTAATAATAATAAGGATAATAATAGTAATACTAGCAATATTAACAATAATAATAACTTAATAGGGTCTTGTATTGTTTAATACCATTAATTATAATTTCTTAGGGAAAATGTTAGGGCCTGTTAGTAATAATAATAATAATAATAATAATGGTAGTATTAATAGTAATTATAGTGATAGTATTAATGATAAATAGGTTAATGATAATTATAATAACATTAACAATAATAGTTAATAATAATATTAAAATTTATTAACCACTTCTATTATTCCAGGTCTAGGGTTTTAGGGAGTTGGACCACCTGGCTGGGGAAGTGGCACCGGCGACGGCGCGGCAGCGGCGGCGGCAGAGGAGGAGGAAGAATTTTGGGAAAGATGGATATGGAGGCTAAAGGAGGAGAAATTAGGAGAAAGTGGAAGTGTAGGGTGGTAGAGCAGGAAGTCCTGGTGGTTTTGGGGGGTGGTGAAGGTGCTGCAAGTGGCGGTACAGCCGGCGGCGGCGGCGCAGGGCTGGAAGGGGTCGATTTGGGGAGAGGTTTTCGCACGGCCAGGGCGGCACGTGCGGCGCGAGGCAGGGGGAGCTAGTAGTCTGGTTGTGTAGAGGGAGGTGCAGGGAGGATGTTGGTGGCGCGGGCAGGCGGCAACGGTGGCCGAAGGCGGAGGAAAGGGCGGCTAAAGGTGGGGCGGTGTGCGGCTTTGGTTTTTTGGGTTCCAAATTTCGAACCCGATTAAGGCAATGGTTAGGGATATTTATAGGGAAATTGGGACGGGAAACGACAAGGCTCGAGGGGGAGTAGGGGTTAGGTGTTTGCGTGTCCGGCGAGGCTGGCCGGTGCATGGTCTGAAAATTTTCAGACCATAATTGCTTGGGAAATGGGGGATTTTCGTGCGGGAGTAGGGATGGCAATTTTCCCAGCGGGTTCGGGGCCCCGTCGGGGATTCCCCGTTCGGGTTCGGGTTCGGGGAGAGAATTCAGGGATCGGGTTCGGGTTCGGGGATTCTTAACGGGGATTTTTTCGGGGACGGGGCGGGGACGGGTTTGGGGTCCCCATCCCCGAACCCGCCCCGAAATTTTATATATATATATTTTTATATAATTATATATATATATATAATATATATAATTTTTTAATAGAATATAAATTAAAAATATAATATAAAAAAATAGTTTGAGGATCGGGGATGAGATCGGGGATCGGGTATAAAATTGGGTTTCGGGGATCGGGTCGGGTTTTAAGAACGGGGAATAAATTGGGGATGGAAAATAGATCGGGGATCGGGTCGGGTATGGGGAGTTGATCCCCGCGGGGATCGGGTCAGGGAATCCCCGATAAAAAAATATCGGAGATCGGGTCGAATTCGAGGATTATTTTCCTTATCGGGTTCGGGGATGGGGATGGGGTCCCCATCCTCGACCCGCCCCGTTGCCATCCCTATGCGGGAGAAGGGAGTGTCGTTTGGTCACATCCATGGGGAAGTCAACGGGGAGAAGAGGGGCGAAATGACCGGAGCTGGAGCTGGCGTTGCAGGCTTTTCTTCCTCCGGCGAGCTTTCGTGTTGCAGGCGGTCACCGACTGAGGAAGAAGAAGAAGAAGAAGAAGAAGAAGAAGAAGAAGAAGAAGAAGAAGAAGAAGAAGAAGAAGAAGAAGAAGAAGAAGAAGAAGAAGAGGGGCTAGACCGGCGGTCCAGGGGAAAGGAAAAAGGGAAGGGGGAACCGGTCGGGTGGCGGCGGTTATTTCCCTTATTAATGAAACGCTGCGTTTTGGGTGATATTTTAGAAAAACGCGGCGTCCGCGTCGGTCTGGCAACGGTTATATTTTCTCCTTATGGCGACGCGACGTTTCGGCGACTTTAGCGTGGAAACGCGTCGTTTTGCCTCACGGGCGGCTGGGCTCGCTGGGCCGCGGCGAGAAGAAGGAAAGGAAGGGGGGCGTTGGGCCGGTCGAGGCCCAACTTCGGCTAGGAGATTAGGAAAAAGGAAAAAGAAGGAAAAGAAAAAGGAAAAAGGAAAAAGGAAAAAGGAAGGCTTTATTTAGGGTTTTGGATTTTACATAAATTATTTAGAATATTTTTGGGCTATTTAGAATATTAATATTTATAAGATATTAAATAAATTCCCTTTTTACTTAGTTTAGACTATTTTAGATAAATTTCCTTAACCTCCATATTAATTAGGAAAAATACTCAAATTTTCTTCCAATTAAATTATTTATTAAGTTAAATTAATTTGAAACTATTTTATTCTTTTTAATTTAAATAAAGTAATTTATTTAATTAATTTCTAAAATAAAATCCTTAATTAGCTTAAAATACCACAATTCCTCCTATTTCAAACACTTTTAAATTTCTTTTTGGTTTAACCTAATTAACTTCCTCTTATTTTAATAAAAATGAATTATTTTTTGTTAAACTCCCACATAAAGATCTTATTTAATAATGGATAATAGAAATTAGGATTTTGGGGCATTTCAAATAAAGGCATGACCAATATCTATATTCTTATTTATGTTGAATTTAGGGACCCCGCTATTCTCAACAGATGGAATGGTATCATAATATACAACTATATGGCATAAAGCTCTTGGCCAATATTCTCACTGATGAAATGGTATCAACAATATACAACCTTAGGAAAAAACACACTTGGCAATTATTCTCAATAGGTGGAACGATATAAATATTAATATGCAACCTCAAGGTATAAAGTTCTTGGCCACTACTCTTATTCGGTGGAACAGATAGTTACAATTGGTCCTAACTCATACGATCTTTCACTATAAATGATTAATATCTTATTTGTGGTTATTTATTTCAAAGGCATCAGGAAACACATTGTAATACCCCACATTCTTTTAAGATGGTTGAATGAGAAATTATGCCAATTTGGGGCCTTTGATTTTGATTTAATATTATGATTTGGTTTGGAACAAAGTTTGATTTGAAATCATGTTGAAAAATGGAGTTAATTGAGTTTTGTAGGCAAACCTATCAAATGGTTCTATGAAATGATGCAGGAGTATCCCCCTCATGTGATAATAATAATCTATTCATAAATTTTTTAAAGTTAGGAGAATAAAAAAAAAAACTCTCCTTACTTCGACTAAAATATGAGCTAGATTATAAGGAGTCATGCAAGCTATAAAAAAAATTATAAGCCATAAAATCACCACCTTTTAGGTTTCATTATGGCTTTAATATGGCTAAAAAATATGGCATGAAAATCCATGTAAGATTCAGCCAACATCCAGCAAAAATCAGCACATGAAGCACACATTATTCGAAAATCACAAACATACAACCACTTCACTTTTGTAGCAGATTTTGGAGTTAAGTTTTGGTGTTTTCCAATACCTTAATTAGCATTAATTAAGTGGAGTTAATTTTATAAAAGGTATCCAAAGCAACCAGCCAAAAGGGAGTCTTGGGGAGGGTTTATTTTTCCATTTAGTTAATCATATGCATGATTAATGTACTAGTTTTTTTTCTTGTAATTTATGTTTCATAAGTCCTAATTATTAGCTTGTAAACCTAATTTAATAGCTATTGCATGGGAAATGGATGATGGGATGCTTGAAACATTAGCTCCCATGTTGGATATTTGAGTCCTGTCATAGTTAGCATGCATTAGAGTAGAGTCTGGATAAGTTGAACCCTTATAGTTACCTAAGGGTTGATTGTAATTTTATGAACTTCTTACACTCTTGTATGGGTGTAAAGATGAATGAAAGAGGCAGCCTTTTAGTATTTTGCAGACTCCCAAGTTGTGTGTTTTTATTTCAACGAACCTAGTGCAAGGTTTGTTGAGTTTTGCAAAAATCTTACAATCTTTATCTTAAGAGTTCACTACCCCAAAAAGCAGTTTTAATAACGGTTATTTTATAGTTTTAATAAAGGTTTTAAACCTTTATTAAAACACCCGTTATTAAATCTCTAATAACGGTTCATAATTGTTATAAAAAATATATAAAAACCCGCCAATATGAGCATAAACTATATGTTTAATAACGATTTTTAAGAAAAACTGTTGTTAAAAAAGAGGGTTTTAATAACGGTTACTACAAAAACCGTTGTTAAAACATCATCCAATTAGACTTTCTGACATTATTTAGGCATTTATTAAACCCTAATACGTATTAAATAAGCATAAATTTGAGATTAAATGAACATTTTTAATAACGGTTTTCATAAGAACTGTTATTAAAACTACAGTTTTTTTTAACGTTTTTGCAGTTTTGTTCCTACCCACATACACAGTTGTATGTTCAAATAATTACCAAATCTGCATTGTAAAACAACATCAATTCATAAAAAATCTACAATCACACCATAATTTCAATCAATCCCTAGTTAATATACATGTCTTAATACAACAGACATATATACTCAAGAATCAAAATTAGTAGGCATACCACAACTTGGTAGCTCTACACCCCAAAGTAAAATGTTCATAAATCTAGCCTAGAAGACTTAAAGACATAGACAAAATACAAACCTGAACATGCATGTAGAATATATAGATCTCTACCTAATACTGAATGAATGAGTGCACGTGCTTGGTGAAATACCCCAAAATCCTAAATTTCGAAATTTTGGCCAAATAAGGAATTAGTAGGAAATTAAACATATAAATTTAATTACTTAAAATGTAGGGAATAAATTAAGGAAAATTAAGAGGGAATAATAAAGAATTTAATTGGAAGAAAATTTGGGTATTTTCCTAATTAGTATGGAGGTTAAGGAAATTTGTCTAAAATAGTCTAACTAAGTAAAAAGGAAATTTATTTAATATTTTATAAATAGTTAATATTCTAGACAGCCCCAAAAATATTCTAAATAATTTATGCAAAATCCAAAATCCTAAATAAAACATTTTCTCTTTTCTTTTCCCTCATTTTCCTTTCTTTCTTTTCTTCCTTTTCTTTTTTTTTCCTTTTTCCCCGTCGGTTGGGCCTCTCCCCGCGGCCCAGCCCTTCTCTTCTTCTCCTTTCTCCCTCCCCCGCGGCCCAGCGTCGTTCGCTGGCCAACGCCCGAGTGCGACGCAGCGTTTTGCCTTTCGATCCGCTGAAGCGCCGCGTCGCGATTAATGAGCCTTATAACCGTTGCTTGCCAATGACACGACGCTGCGTTTCGACCTTCTAAACAATGAAACGACGCGTCGAGATCAGGAACGTTATAACCGTTGCCGACCTGCCGGTTTCTCCCCTTTCTTTTCTTCCCTGGACCGCCGGTCCAACCTACCCCGCTGTCGTCTTCTTTCTCGCGCCTGTGACCACCGCGCCGCTGCAACACCGACAACGCCACAGTCCGGTCGTCCTTCTCGTCCTTTCTCCCGTCCCTTTCTTTCCCGATTTGTCCTAGCCTACCGTCCTGCACCGCCCAGGCCCTGCCCCCTTTCCTTTCTCGTCCAAACTGAGCCAGAACCTGCTGACAGAGAATCTGCAGGCCTGCCGATCGCCGCCGGACGGCGTACTGCCGTGACCTGGCATGTCCTCTCCTCCTCCGTCGTTTTCTCCCCCCCAATTGCCTATAAATACCCCCCCTTCGACAGCCATAACCTGTGCTGCAAAAATTACCCCGAAACTCTGCCTCTCTGTCGCCTGAAAATCAGACGAAGCTTCCGCTGCCGCCGGTGATCGCCGTCGCCGCCGCTGGCCACCAAAAACACCCCTGCACCTTCCTTGACAAAACCAAACCATCGCCGTCCTCCACCCTGCCCTGCACGTGCCGCTATAGCCGTGCGAAGCTCCCTGCTGAAAAACCCATCTTCCAGTCGCCGCCGCCCGTAGCCGCCACCTCCGCCGTGTTCCACCCTCCTTCCACCTTCCAAAGTAACCTGCAGGTCCTCCCCTACCTGCCCATACCCTCCTTACCCCCTGCTGCCTTCTCCACCGGCCTCCACCATTTTCCACCACCTTCTTCCTCCTTCGGCCGCCGCGTCCACCACCGCGCGCCGCCGCCCTTCTCACGCCACCACCCTCATTCCACTCCCCTCTCCCTGCTGTCTCCTCCCCCACACTTAGCTTCCCTTTTTCCTCCTCCCATCTAACCACCTTCCCCATCTTTTCTCTCTTCTCCTCCTCCATCGTCGCCGCCGCCTCGTTCCGCCGCCGGACCACCACCGTCCTCAGGTGGTCTTCCACTCAGCTGAACCCTAAAACCCTTTTCTTATGCCCCTATAGTAGTTTATAACTAATATTAGTATTATTACACTTATTATTATTATTATTATTATTATTATTATTAGCTTATTAACTAATACCATTTCTGTTATTATCCTTAATGTCATCATACTATCATCTCTTCTAACCCTAACCCCTATTATGCTTAACTTAGGGTTAGTGTCATTACCTTCATTATTAACATTTCTAATACTATTATTATTATTTCTTTTATTATCATTACCATTATTAATTTCTGTATCCTAAAGGTGTTATTTTCTTACAAGCCATAATCTCTCCCAAAACCCTAACTTTCAACATACTTAACCTTTAGTGTTGGTGCTATTATTTTATTAATACTATCGCTAAGATTACTACCACTATTAGTATTCTTACTATTTAACCCAACCTTATGTGAAGTGTTGTAACTATGTGATATTGTTTTACCATATCTAATACCTTTGACATTAGTGTCATTTCTGTTATTGACATTACCCATATGCTAATTCTATTAGGGTGACAAAATATGGGAGCCCTTACATTATTTATTCAAAACATGACTTTTATCATTACTACCTCTAGGAGTGTTAACTTATGGATATTACAACCATTGTATTAATATTTTAATGCTAACACCACCATAAGTATCACTATTAGTAGTTTACTAATACCATTATGATCACTATTTTACTACGTCTAGCAAACACTAATGTTATAAAGATGGAACTAACGGGTCTAATGATATAAGTGTAACAATGAGCTTTGAAACTAAAGATGTATCAATGAGTAATACTTAGCATGATACATTAGAGCAAAAACCCTAGTTTTGTACAACGCCCCTACTAGGGATAAGAGCCTTAACCTTAGACTAGAATAAGGGTTGATAATATTTATAAAAGAAACTAATACATAGTTTTTCCCCTTTTCATAGGTGACCCCGATCCGAGCCCTAAGGAGCTAGAGGAGCGTGCTCCGAGCCCGGTGCCTACCTAGGTAAGGAAGAAGCTATGGCCTTGTGCTATGTGTAATATAATGTGTTGATGAATGATGAGTATGCCATGTTGATGTGTATTATGCATGCGTTATGAGTAATCTGTTTTGTGTAGCGCAGCATGGATCATGAGGTATGTTGTGTGTGCCTTATATTATACGTGTATGACATGTTCCATGATTGATGTGGATGTTGATGATGTGACTTGTTATGGCCCTCTAGGACATGCATGCTAGGGTTTTGAGTAGCATGAAATGATAATAGAAGAACAACGGGAAAGTGGATGTTGGGAAGTTTGCATGAGGGAACTAGACCTTGCATGGGCGTGATTCTTATGTGGGAAAAGTTGAATTGGGTTGTAAGTAAGAGTTTGGGAGAGGCTTGGAATGATTGGAGACTTAGTATGAAAAATAGTACGTAAGTGGGTGCATAAGAGACCTTATTAGGGTTTTGTGTGTAAGTGGGTGTTGGAGAGTCTGCATGGGGGGTTTAAATTGTGCATGGGAATGAATCTTACGTGAGGAAAGTTGATTTTAGAAGTAAATAAGTTAATGTCAAAGTTACGGGTCCATTGGAGACGTGGGTGCAAAATTTCACGTGGTTCGATGTAAGGGGTCTAAGGGTTCCAATTAGGGTTTTTGGGAGGAAATGAGCGATTTGAAGGGTACAAGGATAAAAATAATCAAGGAGGGATGGAGTATGGGATGAGAGTGAGAACTCACTTATATAAAGGATGAGTGAGGGTTTCTAGATGAAAGAAGAGATCTTGGGGTGAAAGAGGGAGGTTACTTGTTGAAGAAGTAAAGTGCTAGGGTTTGGTGCGGCCAACTAGGGTTGGCGTGGTCGATTAGGGTTTGAGTGGCCAACTAGGGTTTTGTTGGTCACATGTGAACTTGGGAGATAAAGAAATACATTTGGGGAATTTCCTAATAAAGAATGAGGTGCGAGATAGAGAATAATGTAGCGTTTGGGTAAGTAAGAAAGAGTTGGGCCGCATAGATCCGATTAGGGTATCCGAGGAGGAACCCTAGAGGGATGAGAACATACAGAGGCGATATCATATGTGTTGGGATGGCCTATATCCTTGGGGTTTGTGTCTTACTATATGCTACTTTACCTAAGTCTACGGGGGGTGGATGTCGGGTGTGAGAAGAGGTACGAGTCTCAAAATATGGGACGATCCCTCTGGAGGGGAAGAAGTAGAGTATCAACCGCATGCATGTCAAGGGTGTGATGTGATTCAATAAGACACGGATAAGACATTAATTACGTAAAGCGAAAGACTGATGAGCCCGACCCAGTTCGGTCCACCGGTTAGAATAGTGGCCAGAGGCGTTCTGCCCTGGGTGTTTATTTTCGGTCCACCGGCTACAATAGTGGTCAGAGGCGTTCTGCCCTGAGTGTTTATTCCGGTCTACCGGCTATAATAGTGGGGGATTCGGGCTCGACAGACCCAAACAAATGAGTTAATCCACAGGAAAGATACTAAGTACTTACAGTGAAACACCATGTAAGTCGGGGCCAGTCCGGTCCACCGGTTAGAATAGTGGCCAGAGGCATTTCGCCCTGGGTGTTGATTCCGGTCCACCGGCTATAATAGTGGTCAGAGGCGTTCTGCCCTGAGTGTTGATTTCCGGTCCACCGGCTATAATAGTGGGGTTCCCGCACTTACATGGATAAATGAAAAGCGTATGAAAAAGACTTATTATCATAATGAGTATTAACGGATAAAGTACAAGTATGAAATTAGCCTTCCTCTTGCTCGTCTTTGTGTGTTGTTGATGTATCGAACATGTATCTTGTGGTGTATGTGTTGGCCTTAGCTCGTCTGTTACCTTACTCAGTACGTAGCGTACTGATCACCCGTTTCATGGGTGCTGCTCATTCCCACGAGCAGAAGTCCCGTCTGACCTTGTGCAGGTAGGAGATCATGTTTTCGATGCCTACGATACCTACGAGGCACCGGATGGGGCCGAGTGCTGAGCCTATCCCGGTTGGGGCTGAGAGCGAGTTCGCCGGACTCTTTTACTATCCTAGTTTCTGTCTATCTTGAGTTTGCTGTATTTTTATTATGTTCGGATTTTGGAGTGGAACTCTTAAGTTGTAATCTTAAACAATACTCTGTCGGCGGTCGACTCTTGTTTCTTGAATGATTTATGATGGCTATGAACTTATGTTTTTAATGGTTCTTATTAACGATGGTTTGATTTAGCCTTAGCACTTAGTATCGGGACGGTAGGAGTGAACCGGTCCGGTACTAAGTGTGGCGGTAATACCCCCAAGTTTACGGTTTTAAATCTTCCACTTCTGTTAAACCTCTCGATTTAAACGAAATTTTTCAGTAGTAAATTTGGGGGTGTTACACTTGGCCCATTGGTGTCTCACTTCATCAATTTCTTCAACATTGTATTGCTGGCCTTGTGCATAATCATCGGTGAAAAACTACAATGCCTAAGTTTTGATTAATATACAGTTAGCACTTACGTCAAGTACCAAACATATATGTCATGATTCATTAATGGAAAAATATAGAAAAAGAAAACATACATGGCTTAGATCTATGTTGACTGATCTATTTTGGACTATCAGATCCATTGCTCTACATACATAGTATCCATAATCATTGTCATTTTGGTGTTGTGGACACTGTCAAATGAATTTAGTTAGTTCTCTAACTATTAGATATTAATTTTAATTAAAATAAAATACGAAATAGTTGTTTTCCTACTTACTATGACAGGCTTGTATTGAACATTCTTTGGGTCTGGGACACCATTCCCACCTCTCCTTTGATATGTTGTCCGTAGTGCCCTAATAAATAGAGTTGGATACACAATATTGTAAGTACGCATATATACCTCAAATAATAAAAGCTAGTAGAATATATGTATAAATAAGCTAATGAAGTAAGAAGTGAAAAGTATACTAATATGTCGATAAATTCCTTCCCACCACGACAAGCGACTTCAAAAGGCACGTCATAGGTTCGAAGGGAATCAAACACATAGACTTTATTAAGATCGGGTCGGACGGCGTACAAAACCCAATGTTCAGTTGCGAGGTGAGGAATGAGATAGAGCTTGTTGTGTCCCTCAATCAAAATGCGATCCGCTAAATAGTTTATATGCCTACCCCCTCTTATTGTACTACTGTCAGCTATGTAGTATGGGCGCACAAACACAATAGAGGACATCATTCCCTCCATCGCAGCTCGAGTAGCTACCAACCTATGGACGATAAAAACAATGCATATTTGTTAATAACTAATAATTCATATAAGAGGTCATAAAAATTTCAATTGTACAAGTTAAGAGTACTAAAATCTCAAAATGAAATAATACTTACGTGACATAGATGGCGACACTCGTGGTTGACATACATTCCTGATTATAAATGTTGCTTATGTCAACCGTCGATACCATGTAAGTAGCATCGTCCCTCCCAACATACTCAGGATAATAATAAATGAAAATATAATTGTCCCTGAGGTAGTTTTGGGCATAAAAATATAATAAAGCTATTGCTGGTGGAGGTTGGCTTTTCTGATCTGAAGAAGGAATCTTTTGTGGGGCAATTGATTTTTCAGATTTAGCTCTCTTTCCTTTAGCAGCGCCCTGTTTTGTGTTGCTCGTTCTGCTAGTACCTCTCTTGGTTTTACTAGCATAAGCAATCTTCTTTTTTTATTCCTTTTTTTATTCCTTAATTGATAATATTAAACAAAATATATATTGAGCATATAAATATATATATGAAAAAGGTATGAATAGTGTAACTACTAAATAAGGTCTCATGAAGATGTCAAATGTCAATACCTCTTCAGTAGTGAGACGTATTTGATCCGCAGGCCAAGCCACGAAGCTTCCATGAGCTTCTAGAACTGTGGTTGCCTCATCGCCCTCTTTATAACAAGGCAAGTGCGCACTGCCAATGATTGGAGTGTCAATACTCACCGACCTTGTATTTAGGGCTAAATTGTATCGGTGGATTGTTTGCGTTTCGGTACTGTGACTGATGCGGACCCTTCCTTTCACCAAAAGTGTTGAAAGGTGATTTGCTAATAAGTCACATTTATGCAAACCCTAAACAAAAATATTACACATTATTAATAATTTATTACACCGAATACATTTAATAACAATTCATAGTTTGTAATGCTTACCTCAGGAAGAGTAGAAAGACGTGCATCAGTTTCACAACTATCTCTGACACTATTTACATTAGGTATGTAAAGCTGATCATGGTCTACTGAATCGGATGGCTTATACCCTTGAGATTTAATAAATGACAACTCTTGCTCCATTGTTGCCATCCGTGCAAATGTCACGTTCAATTTTTGGGTGAGGATGACGACTTGCTCATTAGTGCTACGAGAACCACGAGATCGACCACATATGCTCGTTCTCGTAACACCCAATCCAAGGCCCTTGTGTCTTCCAGGGTGTTCTACAATTCCTGTAGCCTGGGACACAATGCTATATTAGTCCACCTCCTCACCATCTGACGTTTCAAGTTCGTCCTGTAATGTATATAATATATGTAAATTTAACTTATAGGAATAAGCATAATATAATAGTTTTCTAAAAGAAAACTAAGTAGGGTTCTAGATATCTACAAACTTACAATTTTTTTGGCTGCAACATCAACATATTCATTAATATATCCATCTCTTGTTGCTCTAGCCTTCTTCCATAATGTACCAATATTGATGGACGAGGTACATGGGTCCAAGTCTTAGGCTAGGAGCTACAAATCAAAAAATATTCTTAATTCAGAATATTATTATAAAATTCGACATTTACATGTAAATAGATAAATCACAAAATGCATACCAACTCCTCTTCAAGGCCCGCATAGCCTTCGCTAGCCATATTATGCCAGTATTTATTTTGCTTCGCAATCTCTTTATTTTGGGTACTTTTTTCCTATGTGACAAGCCAAAACATAATGACATGGTTATTTCAATATTAAGCATAATACTGGGATTGATACAAAAAGTTTAATTGTTATCTAACAAGTACCTTAAAATCCCCCGTAAGACGATATGTAATGAATTGGTTCCAACTTTCTTGATCGATGAAACCGTATCGTTTGGGTGGGTTCTGTCGTAGAGAACCATCCCTCTTTCTATACATTTTTCTACGAGCTAAATATGACCTAAATGTTCTTAGACGCTCCCCACAATGTCTAAGAAGCCATTTCTTCCTACTCTCTGGGACATTGAACACTTTCTGTAAAATAAGACATGTAGATGTATACCGATGTTAATGTAATAAAAATAATAACATTTGACATACAAAAATGATTACATAAAATAGCATATTTACCGTGATTTCCTGCCAAATATGCTCCTTATGATCTTTTGGAACCTACTTCCAATTATTATAGGAGATAGGAACACGGTTATGGGTCACAAGTGAAATGTAAGTCAAGAACATATCTGCGTAAGGGCCGATGGGAAGATTGTAAGTATTCCATCCCAACTCAACTAATTCTCCTCTATTCCTCATGTCTGTGATGATTCTCATAATCGTAGGTCCTCTCTTCCCTTATTCATCACTGATGTCCCTATCAATGTTTTTGTTGGCCATATCTCTACAAAAAATAAATAAATAAATTATGTTAGAGTGTTATGTATTGAGCATAATAATGTACCATTATATTATCGATACGAATCATGCTTAGAAAGAATTAATCTCAAATGTATCATGCTATTCTATATATATATATATATACGAATCACGCTAACACGTTTCCAAAAAGATATTAATACTAACCCTAACCGTAATTAACGATAATAAACGATAAACCCTAACCCTAACCCTAGCTAATTAACCATAATTTATTATAATAAAATCTAACCCTAAACCTCATAAAACCTGAATCCCTAAACCTAGCTAAATATAATTAAACCATAATATATAAATCATATTATTAATTATTATTATTATTATTATTATTATCATACACAATTATTTCTCTATATTTAATTATTCACTTTTATATATTCCTTATTTTCTATATCTATTTAATCCTCATCAAATAGAAATCATTAACATATGCATCTCTAATTGAAATTTTCATTTAATGATGCATGTGCATATGTAAAATATATTTGCATTTCATTATATGACATTTCCTATATCTTATTACTAGTCTCCTATACTTATTAATGAAAATGTGTGTGTGTGTGTGTGTGTGTGTGTGTATATATATATATATATATATAGTTTTTATGTGTGAAAATGTATATAATTCTACAATCACATTCATATTATATATATATGTAAAGGTCTCGGCCAACACATGCATTTGTTAATACATAACAATAATGCAATAATTTCAACAACGAACAGCAAAATTTTCAGCCAACACATTCAACAACACATTTTCGAACGACAAACCGCAATTTTTCAATAACAAACAAACGAAACCCTGTAGCAACATGCATGCATTTATATATATATACATATATAAGTAGATAAAAAGTTACGAGAGGAAGAACAAACACATACATAAAGTGAGCTAGCTTCAAACACGACGGCGAGCACGTTGAGAGAGGCAAGGGCTTCAAACACGACGGAGGATGAAGGTGCAAGTGCTAGCTAGCTAGCTTCGGAACAATGACAGTACGCACATGCAGGCAGAGGCGTGGTGGAGAGTTGGCGGTGCGAGGGTTTCCCTTATTTGAGAGGAGCCGGAGTGGTGGTGCACGGTGTGGTGGTGCGAGGGTTTGCAATGAGAAGGAGAGCAAGAGAACGAAGGTGCAGAGAGTCTGAAACTTTTGGCATGAAACAGAACTGAGCGAAATAAAAGTTTGATTTTAGAGTTTTAATAACGGTTCTTCCAGGAACCGTTATTAAAACCTTCAGACTTTTGACAACGGTTCTTATATGAACCGTTATTAAAACCTATTTTAATAACGGTTTAAATAAAACCGTTATTGAAACATCCGTGCAAATTTTAACGTTGCCCTTTTAATAACGGTTTTGAACTAGAACCGTTATCAACACTCTCCCACCCATTAATTTTCACGCGTTTGACAACAGTTTTTGAACCACCGTTATTATTGTCCCGTTATTATTTTCCGTTTTTGTAGTAGTGGTTGTTACCTTAAGTGGTAATTGTAAGTATTTGATTTCAAGGGTTACTTGAATATCAATTCCTTTTCTCCATCTCATCATCTCTTCTATTTTCTCTTTTATTGGAGCTAAACCTAAGCTCCATCATCAACTCTTAGCAAGGCCTAATTTGTTTAGCATTTTATACATCATGAATTGATTGATTGATTGATCATTTTGGAAAATTTGGGTTCCTCGACTAAACCGATCAAATAGTTAGGGGAAACCAATCAACTGGTGGTAGAACAATTGGCTAGTAGACCCAAACCCATCGACTGGTTAGTCGAGCTTGTCATATTTTCAAACTTTAAAAAAATCCCTTACACTAAAATGAAACCTTACTAACATGTCAATATGCTTCCCATATCTATTCAATTGCACCATAATAATTTATATATGCATAGGTTGGATTCTTGTCCTTCACACTAGCAACATGAATTACCTCAGCCACTAAAGTCACCCCACTATTCTATATTGTACTCTTTTCATCTTATTACTTTGTACAAAAGGTTATCTTATTATTTTGTATAAAAAGTGTAATAGTTGATCGTATGACCGGTATATGAAAAATCTTCATAACGAGGTTTTTGAGATAACCAATGTAGGGTTTCAGAAATTAAAGTTAGGGAATGTCCAATGAGTAGATTGAAGCAATCTTTTAGCCAATTGATAAAGGAAATATTATGTTGATCAATTATCCATTTCTTAGTCTTTGATGACCTCAAGCATGATTTTAAGAAGCTGGAAGATTCCTTCCACGCTGACCTTCCATTACTCCATTCGTGAATACTAATTATGGTCTAACTAACCTACACTCTCCAAAGGGTCTAGTTATTGATACTAAAGGGTCTAGTTACCTAGGTGGTTGGCTTTGGCTCGGACTTATGTCCATATTGGTTGGTTTTGGCTCGGACTTATGTCCACATTGGTTGGCTCCGACCCGGACTTATGTCCATTTTGGTGATTGGCTTTGGCCTGGACTTATGTCCACTTGGTGATTAGCTTCAACCTGAACTTTATATACCTTCTTTAGATAGGATTCCATTGTATGTGAGACCATAGGGTGGTGCACAGTCCATCGCTCGATGATAATAAAATATGAATGGTAAATATCGATTTCTAATTTATGAATGGTGACTAAGTGAATGGTTAATGATTGGCTAAGAAATGGAATATTGATTAAATAATTGACCCGTCTCATATATGGATAAGTAAATGGTATAACCTAAGGAATTGGGTAATCAAGAATAAATCCTAGAGGTTACTTTGGTGTTATTTGCTATTACAAGTGTAAATGCTTGTGTGAGAAGGTTGTGAAACTAAGCATGATGTACTTTGCTTTGTTGGAATTGTGCATGACAACATGTCTTTATGCTCTTCTACTCTATATATTGCCTTATCATGATGCATGATGTATTTTATATTTATGTGTGATAAATTGGTATACTTGTGTTACATTGAGGGAGCAACCTAGTTTACTTAATATATAGTATACTGATGTGTCTGTTTGTTTGGTCACCTACTCATTTCCATGAGCAAAGGGTCATGTGTAGGTCTTTGGGGATGTCCAATAAAGGGCCTACCTCAGTTGAGTCAAGGCTTGAGAGTAAGGATATTCAGAAGGTTTTGGTGAGATTCGTGGTGGACCAAGATTTTAAATTGGATGTCATATCCTAATTCATTTAACTGTAGCCCTGTACTTTATCTACATATACTTTGTAATGACTTGGTCGAAGCCTATTAGGGTCCTCCGAGGCAAACACTCTTGAATTTGTTTAATTAAATTTTATTCCATGCACTCTATTGTTTTAAGTGTTTTGAGTGGTTTAGCCTTATACTTGATATAAGGCAGGTGACAAATGTTTATCCTATGTTAGGTACGACGATAGAACCCTATTTTTTCTAGGTATTTTCTTATTCCACAAATATTTTAATGAAATTTTTTGGTAGTAAAAAATAGGGGTGTTATAGGTTTGTATGAAAGCATTTTTTTATAAAAATACATTGCTTTTGAAAATGAGTTGACCGATACCCCAAGTTTTATCAAAGTCATTACTAAAAATGTTTTACTCTTGCAAATAATTTTAAGATGATACCACAGGATGGTATCGATCTTGATTTGAAATTATTTTTCCATCATTTTCCTACAAGTTTAATTATTTTCAAACTCAGATGTCCATGAATGAGAGTGGGGTTGGGTATGTCCAATAGATAGCTTGTGCTTATTGTTGTGCGAGTCTTAGTACTCGGTAGCCTGAATTCTATCCCTAACTTCTTCTAGCCTTTAGGACGTGATGGCCACTAACCGTCACTATGAGCGTATCGAGGCATTTATGGAGACTGGTGGAGCTTCTATGGAGGGCCAGATCCAAGCACCTTAATAGGTGCCAATAGCTACACTAGCTCTGGAGGACTGGACACCATCACCAGCTAATCTTTGAAGGCCAGGAGGACCCCGACATCACGGAACAATAGATCCGAGATATGGAGAAGAATTTTACTGCTTGTGATTACCTTAGAGATAGGAGGGTAGACGTCATTGTCTACTACTTAAAAGGAAGGATAGATGCATGGTGGCCGAGCATCCAATATAGAGGTGGATAACCTATGGGATGGGAGTCGTTCTTGGAGGTGTTGCGAGATCGATTCTACCTAACTCATCTGCACATGAAGAAGTACGATAAATTCATGGATCTCCAGCAGGGGAGCATGTCCATCGAAGAGTATTATGCTTGATTCATGGACTTGGTCCAGTTTTCCTCGGAGGTGTTACGCACACATATAGTCCTGCAAGGCATATGACCCAACATAATTTTTTTCCCAAAGACAAGCTATATTCCCCCATAAGAAACCCTAAGTCCATAAATCAAGTATAAATTTTCCCATAAAATTCAGTATCTATCCTTAAAATATTATTATTGACAACATACCTAAAAATTAAGGTTTAAATCTAACGTCTTATATATGCAATAATAACCTACCTTTAAGGTTACTATTTACACTTCTCACAAAATATAATTTCAAAAATTAACCACTAATTTTATCATGAGACTCATATAACTTTCAAATTTAATATGCATTTCTAAAATGTTGACATTCACAACATATCTAGAAATAAAGCTCAAACTCTAACATTTCACAAATGTGATAATAATTTCACCCCTAGGATTACTATTCACTCTTAAAGTCATTTTTATCATTTATTGGACTTAGATTATTTATATTCACTTCCAATATTCAACACAATGTACTTAACCTATCTTGAACCAATGATCACATTAAAATATCTAATATTCTATTTTTAACCCTTATTTATCAAAATGCCCCTGTGACAACTAAAATATAATTTTTTCACAAAAAAATATTATGAGTCCCATGAATGATTTTTCAACCTTCAACATCATCCTAGAAATACATAACCACAATTATATTTAGATACTAAAAATCCTTATTCATACTAGCTAACAATACATACAAATTCATGATTTCCCAACTTTCTCACTTTTTCAACATACAACACCACATATCATATAACATCATTATCACTATAATAGTATCCAAACGAAATTTCCAAATATGATATCACATACAAATATACACATATTACACATAAAAGCCCTAGATATGACATGTGTTCTTACTAAAGTGTCTCTAGACTATAAGCAAGCAACATTTCCTCCTCCAATACATCTAGAATATCACCAGAAGTCAAAATACAAAAATATTAGACTTACAAAAAATTAAATAAGGAGACTAAGGCAAAAGAGAATAAGGAAAAGTGGAGGTAACCAAAAGTAGAAGGCTCGACAAAGGGTGGTGCACGGTAGAAGGCACGATGGTGCTCGAAGGAGAAAGCAAGGTGGAATGATCAAGAGAAGTGCGCAAGGCAGTGCATAGGCTGGGAGTGATGCATAGTTAGGCTTGAAAGGGTGGACGATCATGCTAGGTGCTCAAGGGTTAGGTGTGAGTCAACAAAAATGAATCTTGCAAGTACTATAAGATGAATAAGGGAGTCATATGGGGCATCGATGGCTGGGTGACAATGAGGGAGGTTGGTGGGGATAAGGTGATGATGGTTGGGTAAGAAGAGGGAGACGGGTTGGGAATGGCTGGGATAAGTGAGGTGTGAAGGACAATAAACATTGTGCATAGGGGGATGTAGAGGGTTGTGTGCAGAGGGTTGGTGGTGCATGGCACGAGTGAGCATGGTGTTAGGATAGGGGTTGTGTAGGGGTGCAATCAACTTTCATGACTGGAAGGGGAAGGAGAGGGAGACATGCATGCATATGGAAAGAGGTGTGCACAACTTCAAGTGGAAAGGAGGAAAAGACATGTTGGGGTTGTACACAAGCTGGGGGAAGGAAAAAAAAGGAAAAAGGAGAAAAAGAAAAAGGGAAGAAAAGGAAAAGGTGGAAAGAAAATTTTAGGGTTAGGATTTAAGTTAGGTTAAAATATTAATTAGTTGAGGTTAAAATTAGATAAAATTTTGGGGGTATTATGAAGCATCTATGAGCTTCTTTGTTCGCTAGCATGAATAGACAACCCAGGTAGTTTGTAACCTAAAGGTGGCCCTTAGAAGAAGATATGGAAGGCTTGGACATTACCTCACGTTAAGTCCTTTGCATAGGTAGTGTATCTGGATATCCTACGTACCAATGTGAATCTTGCTACAAGAGGTGTCAATGTGCAAGGCCAATGTGCGATTTGTATGCAAGAGGAAACCACTATCCATTCGTTATTCGAATACCTAGTGACTCAAAAAATCTAGAGCTGTTGTTTGATATCAATGCAACTTGGACATAAATGGGCATTGGGTAAAGAATGCTTGGATGATATTTATAGCACTAAACCTATTGAGACAACATGGATTCTTACATATACATGGCTATATGGTGGTACTTAAATGATTTTGTCTTCCAAGACAAGGATAGAGACATCAAGATTGTTTGAGATTTTATTTAAAAACTTCTTATGGGGCTATTGGGGTGATCAAAAGGACGATAATAGGCAACGTATGATCAATTATTGGGTAACTCCACAAGCAAGATTGTTGAAGGTCGATGTTGATACTAGGGAGGATAAAGGAGGGAATTAGGTGTTTGTGGAGGCTCATCAAGACTCTATTGATATTTTTCAATAGGTAAGTCAAAGGAGGGTGATGTAAAAATGAAGTGTGGAGGAAGTCGAATGCTTGGTGGTCTTATTGGGCTTGGAAATTCCACAATACATGAAGAATTTTGGGATCATGATTGAGTTTGATTGCATCCCTGTGATCTCAAAGTTATAGGAACCAAATGATATACGCTAAAGTCTAGGCCATAAGATGGATAATGATATCTCATTGGGGTTCCTCATTAGGTGTCATAGAATGAAAGCATGTTCTGCGCGAGGACAACAAGTTAGCACACGAAGCCACAAAGCTCCGTTTATCAAACAATGTATTTGTTTGTTCATCTATTTTTCCTTTGACAATTACTAATGTAGCCATAATTGATCTTATTATTAGCGAGAATTAACCCAGTTTGGGCTCTCGTACCCCTAAAAAAATAAATTTGTTAGAATATTTACCATGCATAAATAATCAATGCTATTAATTAATTACTTTAATTATAATTATGTTGGTTCAAAAAAATTATAACAAGTATCATTATAATAATTATAATTATAACTATTATAATCAATTAATATAATTATATTTTTTATATATAGTATTTTGTTTAAAATGATCCTCCATAGTAGGATAATCACTAAGAGATTATATGATAATAATTAGGACTATTATTTTTACTATATTATAGAATAACCCTCCATGTATCACATATGAATTGGTGTATTATTTGTGTTTTAATTTGTTAATTTTTATTCCTTTAAAAGCTTAGCATAAGAGCTGAAGATAGAGGTAATATATTAAATTCAGCTAAAAATGTGTATTCCATCTCAAATTTATTAACTTATGGACCGCTAAACTTATTATTTTAAAAAATCTACATAGTATCAAGACATGAATTTAAAATATTTAAGGGTATTTTAGGGAAGTGTAATAGCCTTCAATAACTATTTTTTAATTATAATTTTTAATAATTTAAATATAATTTAGTAAATTTGTTTTTTAAATAACAGCTAACAAGTGTAAGTCACCTAAATATAGTTGAAGTATTCGACCCCCTTAATTAATACTTTTTATTATACAAAGTGTGAATATTCCACCATTTTTTTTTCTTTTAGTTAAACATAATTAATATGTCAAATACGAACATTTTATTACTAAAATTTACTTTTTCATAGATGTGTGGGTTATAAAAATATCTAATAAAAAATGAGACGCATATGAAATAATCCCTTTGCATTTTATTGTTATATAAATTTTATATTGATAATTTCTCATCTCATATTGTTCGCAACTTTTTTTATTCTTTGTTGTCCAAGAAAATTATAAGGTTTCTATTTAGAGAAATGGTATACATGGTTTCAAGGGTTATGGTACTAAAGATTAAAAAAATTATTACCTTTGATGCTAAATAAGTGTCATTTTAGATTTTTATACGCTTATTAAGATGCATGCAAATTGCTAATTATGTTCTTATTGAATATACTAATCAAATGATATTTGTAGTAGAAAAATTTAATGAGTAGAGGAAAGATAGGAAAAATAAATCAACTTGTGTATTAAAAGTCCAAAATATTGATGGTAATGAGTCATATCTAATCATACCCAAATCTAGATGTGTTTATATTACCTAGATTTAGATTAATTGGGTCTTAAAAAATTAGAGAGTGACCTAGACCCACTAGGTCTAATGGATAAATGGGTGTGGGTATTTTTAATTATTTTTTAATAATTTATATAAATATAAATAAAATACATTTATATTTTATATAACTTAATATATATTTTTTGTTTAAAAAAATCATCAGAGTGAAAATATAAATATTTAAAAATAGTTACTTTAATATTTTAAATAGTATTTTAATACTTTTGAAATAAAATATTATACATATTACTTATAAAGTAGATACACATAAATAACATTAAAAATAAATAAATAAAGATTTAAAACAAGATAAAAATAGTGATGAAAAACATAATATTTGTATGTATTTATATATGTATATATATGCACGCGTGCGCTCACATACACACACACACACATATATACTAAATGGATTTGATGGGTCGGGTTTGTGTTGAATACGGATACTACTAGACCTAATCCCAGACCCATTTAGATATATATGGATTTATATTTATTTAGATATATACGGATCTAAATGTGACCCAAACCCGTTAAGTTTAAAAATTATGGGCCCGGAACAGTTAAAAATGAGGCGGATTTAATAGGTTTGGATTAGGTCCAAGAACCGTTGTCATCCCTAATTTAAAATAATACTTTTTAAAAAAAATACTTTGATAAAATGATATTTATTATAAGTAGGAGAAGTGATCTTTAATAACCTCATATTGGTTGTGTATTTATAATACAAGTGCAAATTAATGCTATTTTGAGAAATAAATTACTCTTTTCCAAAATATAGATTGCTTTAGAATAACACACACATATTAAGGTCTACTCCTTTACTTATTTATCATTACAAATATAATATAACTATTTTTGGAAAAAATATTATATATTTAATGATAGATAATGAGTTATTGGAGAAAGCGAGGGATTGTTAAACTTTACTTTGGATTATAATTTTTGAGAATTTTATCTTTTCTCATACAATATTTCTTTAATTTTCTATATTTTACCTCTTCAATCTAACCTATTTTTCATAAATTAAGAGTTGACAATAGATACCAATCTAATGAAAGAAAGTTAGTATATGTTTGTTTACTCATTTGAAAAGTAATAATATATTTGAAGTAATAATATTCTTAAATAATAATAACGTTTGGTAGGCACATCTAATTTATACCTCAAGTAATAAAGGTGTTTGATAACATATTTGATCTAAAATAAATTAAAGTAAATTAACAATTTTGGATATTTTTTATTTAAAAAAAATTCTTATAATACTTATTTATTTGTTTGTTAATAGATTTATTTTTTATAAGAAATATTCAGCAATAATAATAATTAAAAAATAATAATCATGAATAATTAATATTATAAAAATTAATTTTTATTATAATATTAATAATCACTATATATTATTAAGATTTATTATTATTAATAATATTGATCAAAATATAATATATAGCTAAGAATTAATATAACTAATAATAAGAATTGCTAGTAATAATTAATTATAATTAATATTAGTATGCATATTATATGTAATAATTTATATTAATAATGAATAATAATAATTATTAATATTATTTATTATTATTAATAGTTTTCATAATGTAATATATTGTTAAGAATTAATATAATTAATAATAATAAATGATATTGATAATTAATTGTAATTATTAATAATAATTTATAATCATTAATAATGAATAAGTACTAATCAATAATTATTATCATATTCATAATTATTAATCATCATTAATATTAATTATTATTGATATTTTTAGTGATATAACATATTCTTAAGAATTAATTTATGTAATGGTAATAATTGATAGTAATAACTAATTATAGTTAATATTAATATTTATATTAATAAAAAATAATTATTACTCATAAATATTAATAATTAAGATTAATTATTATGATAATAATATTATTAATTAATTAATAATAATAATAATAATAATAATAATTATTATTATTATTATTATTATTATTATCTATTATTAAGAAGTCATATAATCAATAATAACAATTGATTCTATTTATTTATTATAAATAATATTATACGTATATTAATAATTAATATCAATAAATATAAATAATTATTCATATTAATTATTATTGTTATTATAGTATTAATAATTTATTATTATTATTATTATTTTTATATAATAAATGATCAATAAACTATAATAATTAATAATTAATATGCTCAATAATAATAATGATTTAATATTAAGAATTTATAATGATTAATATTAACTATTATTATTATTATTCATAATATTATATATTACTAATAATTAATTATAATTAATACTGATATGTATATCAATAATTAATAAGTGTAACTTGGTAATAGTATAGGATAGATTATATATTTATTAAAAATAGTGAAGCCTACTCGTGAAATAATAATATGGTAGATAATATAGATAATGGAATTTAAAATATAATATGTGAAACAAATAGTTTAAATTCATCCGAAACAAATATGAGATATTATGGAGTAAACTAACATAGCTTTAATGAAATTCTCTTCTAATTGTAACGGTGAAATTTAAGTTTGTAGTTGGTTAAATTTGATATACATGTCTCAAATTTACCTTTTTCTTAGTCAAGAAACCAAAGTATTTGATGGATATTTATTATTCAAAGATTTTGGATATCTAAGTTAAGGAGATAGATGACGCCATACAGTAAAAAAAAAACCTTCAACATTAAGTTAATCCACCAAATGACAAATAAAAAAAAACAAATAGTCTTAGCTAGGGTTATAAATGAATCGAGTCAAGCCGAATATTTTTGGACCCAAACTGGGCTCGTTTTACTAAACGAGCCTAAAATAAAGCTTGGATTTGGCTTATTTAACTAAATAAATGAGCCAAGTTAAGCTTTTAATACGCTTAGCTCATAAGACAAACCGAGCTTTTAATTAACCTAGTTGAGCCAAATACCGAGTTAGCTCAGTTGTTTTGCAACCCTAGTCCTAGCTAATTTAAAGACACATGAAGTACCATTTGCATGTTTCTTTCCTAGGTTGATTCCATTTTTTTAAAATGTAAAATTTAGATTACCTGTCAAATTACAAGTGTTTATTACAAATTTCTTCACTTTATGCCCGGTAAAACCTCTCCATATTTGAGTTTCCTCAAAACCTCCCATCCACCATATCTAATATGTATTATTTCATTCTCAAATGCATTATCATAATTCTAACTATTTTTAAAGATGTATTCAAGTACCTAGGTGATTCGAGGCGTAGGAAATTGAATGACAATAGAGCCTATGAGTTGTTTATGTTTTTAAGAAACCACCATTGTTGATGAGCATATACATTTGCACTTAATTGATATGCTCTAATGATTATTGGAAGAAGTGCTCAATTTGGAGCAAGTTAATGTAATAATGGAGGGTTGTAGGGGACTAGAAGAGGTCCGATCCATGAAAAGAGAAAGAAAGAAAAGTGGCAACAATTAGGTCACCTATAATAGAGCAAGAAAGACAATATTGTTTGCATGGCTTCATTTTAACCTGTCTGGGGGTATTGCACACCTATTGGGCACGATGTTAATTAATTTGAGAGGAAAAGTTATCTATATTCTCTAGGTGTCCAGCATGCAAACACTCATAGTGTATTATATAATTTTTGGTCAATTTTCTATTACTAATTCTAGTTTGGGGAGTTTGCAACCTAATAAAGTGTGTCAATGCATGTGATTAACTAATTTCATACACTTGAGTTTTTTAAATGGATTTTTTTCTCAAGTTTTGGTGTATTGATCAATTAATATTTAGAAGTTGATATATTTATCATTTATTCTTTAGTGTGTATTATTTATTTTTTAATGCATAATATATACTTACTCACTCTGCTATAAAAGGATTAAGGTGAATTTTTTGAATTTGGGTCTTTTTGAAGAAAACAAATTCAAAGCTTATCTCTCACATAAACAAACTTACCATATTTCACTCCCAAATCTCACAAGTGGATCGAAATCTTTAAAACTATTTCTAATTTCTACTATGGCATCAAGATCAACCTCCATCCATCCAACATAGCTTATATTTGTTGGTTTAGTGAAGCTCTTGAAATGACACCGCCTGCTAGATTACAAAAATGTAATATTCTTCCTGCCATGATTCACAATGAAATTGTTGTTCCCTATATCAATTAGGTATACTTATGTATATAAATATTGTACCTTTTAAAATATTAAAGTTTATAGGTTTATAGAGCCACCTAAGGGAAATATGTGTACATTATTGATCCCTAAAGTCAAATCTAAGCATTAGTAAGGATGGATAAACAAAAAAATTGAGATAATTTTGGGACAAATAAAAGAAAATGCTAAAGATATCCTTAAGGGAGATGGTTAAGAATTTAAAATTAGAAATATGTATCATATAATAACACTGGCTAATTTATGTATTTGACATATATTCCCTAGGTAATATTATTCTAGAAAGAAAATTAAATATTTATCCATAGCCCTGAGGGCTATTGTTAGCAAAACCAATAAATAAATCATGTAAATATATTATTCTTTCATCTTATTTAGTTACCCTATTTGTGAAGATTATACTCTCCTCTATTGAGTATAAGAAGTTAGGTAGGCACCAAAGGCATTGTCTTATTATCAAGCCTTTAGGGTGTGCAATAAGGTATGAGACCGTGTGTATCAAGATACATGGCTTGTGGACTTTGGAGGCATCTATGAGTTGATCAATATTGGAAATGGTTTCAGTGTGATCAAGCTCCCTAAAAAATGGAGGTTTATGAGTACATTTTGACTATAGGTCATGGGTAATTTATGGCCAATGCCTAACGGTTTGGAAGCGGTCACTAAATTTTTTGGATTTCGACTGCTTCAATGACTTCTACCTTGGCATGAGTTTGAATCTTGGAGATTCCTTTAGAATCCTATGGAGACCTGGATAAGTTGAATCTTATAGGGCATCGCATATGAAAGTTCATCAAATTTGACTCTTGCACCACAGAAGACTTAAAAAGGAATTTTGTTCAAATTTCTTTTGAATTGGATCTCAAAAAGGTGTTGTTATCTAAATCTTACCTTGGTACAACCCCGTAAACATTGAGTATGAGGAGATCCATATGGATTTGATCATACCCATGAGTCTTTCCTTATTATAGATTCAACAAAAGCAATAGAAACAGACAGAAGATGACATGAATGTTGTGGGGGATTCATACTATTCAAAAGCAGAAATAAAAAGAGTAAGAGGAAGCACAAACTTTTTATCCCTAAATAACTATCTTAGGCATAAACCACAAGTGTGCGTGCAACCAACGACAAGCCAGACCTACACCTAAAAGAACGGATAATGATGAGGTTTAAGGAGTGAAGTCCACCACATCCCAAGCAAAATATATTGCTTTTGGGATTTGAAACACTACTAAGCTGATTAGGAGGAAGAATCATTCCTCTCTGAGAAAGAGGATCAAAGGTAGAAGAAGATTTAGGAGTCAGATTTTGAACTTAAAAAGGCACATGATAATCAAGTGACACACATCAACCAATCATCCACTATCATTCAGAGTTAAGAAAACAAAATTATATTATATCATGCCTTCTCTCAAAATACATATCCCCACTAAATCAACCACTTTGGGCTAGGCGATTGTGGGTTCAACCCAATTGGCAATAAGCCTTTAGTTTAGAGTAAGGGTTCTCCTTCTTTATACTCCCTTAGCAAATATTGCAAATAGGAGCACTTGGTAATCTAACCCTACAAAAAGTGTGTTTTTTTTAGGATAGGCAATTCCATAATGTTAATGTTGATATTTTTCCTACTTTATCTACGTAAGTTTTGAAGCCTAATATAGGGAGAGAGAGTGATGGTATCATACCTAGACATGATGTTGTCCTCTTATAAATTATTAGGTAAATACGCCTAACCATAAAACCACTTACATAAAAATGTGATAATAAATGCACTTTATATATTAATATGAGTGTGGGTTAATGGTTAGTCGAGCTCACCTAAAAATTTCTTCTGTCCTAGGGTCTTTAGTCCAGACCCAACAACACACAAAATTTTATGATTTATTATGAGTTTATAAGGAATGGTGTAAATTCCTCTTTTGGAATGTGCAAGAAACAAGTCTTTCTAGGCTCATTTTTCTTCCTCGATCAAATTGTACATGCCTATACTAGCACTGTTAGTAGAGACTAAAATTAGTGGTGACAAATTAAGTCAATTCAGTAATAACAAAGCTCCCTTTTACTAGTGATGCTAGAGTTGACACTCTTAGAGATTTAATGGAGGTATATGGATGCTTTAGAGGAAGGAAGGTATCTAAATCATAGTTTTAAGGGCTACTTCCTAGCCTTAACATGTACATGTTTTCCTTTGGACAAGTCAAAAAGTTCTTTTGATAGTTAGATAGGAATATATGTAACACCCTAAAATTCACTATTTTTTTAAAAATAGAAACACTTAAATTAAAATCTGTGAATTCTAATAATGTTACCGCTACATTTAGTACCAGACCGGTTCACTTCAACCGTTTCAGTACTAAGTGTTAAGGCTAAAAAGGATTATTTTCCAACTTAAACCGAGAGTTCATAAAAAGAACTAGAAAGATCATAACATAGAAATCAGAGTACGTATAAAAGTTTATAATCAATCATAAGATAGAAATCAGAGTGCGAAATCAAAATTCCTCAGAGGGAATAATATTTATAAATATTAATATTTAATTCATGAAAATCCAATACAGAAAATAAATATCATAAAGAAATAGAATGACATAAGAGAGAATCTGGCCACGTCACTCCGATCTTCGAACCAAGCCCATAATCAACACTCGGCCTCGCTTGATGTCTCGTAGACATTAAAGGCATCAAAATATGCATCACCCACCTGCACAAAGTTAGAAGAGCCTATTGCTCGTGGGAATGAGCATCACCCATGAAAAGGGTGATCAGTACGCTACGTACTGAGTAAGGTAACCATGCACTAAGGCCAACACATATAAGCACGTAATTCAAACCGGATAATAATAAAGACAACATATGATCATTTTGGAGAAATAATAATCAAAGGTAATTTATAGTGTGGATTAATTACTTATTTAATCTCTTATGGATACTTATTATACACCATGCTCTTTATCAAGTCCACGCGAGTACGGGAAACCCACTATTTTAGCTGGTGGATCGATCTCTAGGGCATTTCAGCACCTAGCCACGATTATAGCCGGTGGATAAGTTATTTATAGGGTAACATACCCTAACTACTATTATTCGCCGATGGATCGGTTTGACCCCTACTCATATAGTATTCCACTGTAAGTATTAGTATCTTTTACGTGTCTTAACAAACTTTAGGGTTTGGTTTATTGAGCTCGGGATCCCCCACTATTATAATTGGTGGATCGGTCATACATAGGGCAACATGCCCTAACCACTATTATATGCCGGTGGATCGGTCTCTAGGGCACTCCGGCACCTGGCCACTATTATACCAGTGGATCGGTCTGGGCTCGACTCAATACTCTTTCACTTTACATGATTAATGTCTTACGTGTCTTATTCAAAATCGTCACCCTATACATGCATGATTCACTCCCTCCACGCTTATTCTCCAATTGAACCATACCATATCATAAGAACCTTGCACCTCCTAACTTGCGTCAACAACCTTTCCTCTATACTATAACTCACACTAGAAGTCCAACTCTGATATATGTGGGTTAAGGCCCACTACTATATATCTCCAAGTCCACTCATTACCTTACTCTAGGGTGTTCCCCAGAAACCCTAATTTAGGCCTAAGTGGCCCATCCTACTCCATCTCACACAACCCAATTCATTTTTTTATACTCCACACATCATAACCAATAGACTCCACCCTTATCATCACACTTTAATCACCAAGTACACGTATGACTACGAAACCCTAAGTAGCCACACCAAAATCTAGCTCAGTCTCCTACGTAACCTTATATGGTCCCACGTAATATTTTTCATTCAAAGCATTCCAACACCCAAACAACACTTCCATTAGCTTCCTCACACCACATATCAACTTTCCATACGTAAAATTTAGCCCCATGCCGACTTTATACACCCTATATAACCTTTCAAACTTTTCATGCAAAACTCTAAAACTCCCACGTGAAACCCTAGATTCACTCATATAAACCCTAGATTCCTCCATGTAACCCTAGATTCCTCCATGTAAAACCCTAGATCCATTCATGCACATCCATAGATTCTTCCATGCCAAACCCTAGATTCTTCCCTATGTATTTAGATTCTCCCATACAAAACCATAGATTCGATTCTTCCATGCAACACCATAAATTAAATTTTCCCATAAAAAACCATAGATTTGATTCTCCCATGCAACACCTTAGATTAAATTCTTCCATACAAAACCATAGATTAGATTCTCCCATGCAACACCATAGATTAGATTCTCCTATACAAAACCATAGATTTTCCCACACGAAGCCCTAGATTCTTCCACTCTTTTATTTTATTTAAAATCTCCATTTTATTCTTCCACTCATGGATCATTAAAATATCTAGGTCAACTCACATCCCTTGGTCAACTTACTCCCCTTGGTCAACCTATTTCTCTTTTTGTAAACTTACCTCCCTTGGTCAATTTCTTTCCCCATTCTCCTTTTTCATCCTTTCCCCCACACAATACCACATCAAACATCCTCACATTCATGTTTTAAAGGGGTCACAACACATTTCATCATATTCCATAATATTTCATCACATATACATAATACACATGCCATATGAAAACACATAAGCATACCTCAACTTTACATCGTACTATACACGAAATAATTATAACGATTAACATAAGATACATAACATATAAAGCATATAATGCACATCAATACACATAAGGCCTTAGTTACTCCCTTACCTAAAACGACACCGGTCTTGGAGCACACTTCTACGCCTCCTTAGGGCTTTGATTGGTCTCCTCTATAAGAGGGAACAACTAAAGATTAGATTCCCTCCTACTATAAATACCATTATTTCCTAATTTGTTCTAAGATTAGGTTTTTGATAAAATAATAACATATTAATAAAAATGACATTAACTAATTACTAATTTTGCTAAAGATATAAGAAATAATAGTAATATTGTAAAAGTTGATAATATAAGGTTTGAAGACTTTACCATAATAATAATAATAATAATAATAATAATAATAATAATAATAATGATACTAAAAATAATAATAATGATAATAGTAATAATGATAATAATAACGATAATAATAACGATAATAATAATAATAATAATAATAATAATAATAATAATAATAATAATAATAATAATAATGTGGTTTGAAATAAATGGTGGAATAAGGGCTTCGACCCTTCACCAAAATAATAATAATAATAATAATAACAATAATAAAAAAATAATAGAAATAGTAATAATAATAATAATGATAAAAACCATAATAATATTGCAAAATAATAATAATCATAACGGTAATAATAGTAATGATAATAATCGAAGATAAAATAAAGTAGGGTTTTGACCCTACATTGAATAAATAACAAAATTAATAATAATTATGATGATAATAATAATAACACTAAAATTCAAAATAGACATAATAGGGTCAGCCCTATATAGAATAATAATACTAACATTGAAGATGATGATTATGATGATGATAATAATAATAATAATAATAATAATAATAATAATAATAATAGCAACAATATTAATAATACTATGAATGAAACAAAAATAGAATAGGGCTTCGGCCCTTAATAGCAATAATAATAAAAACATTAGTAGTAGTAATAATAATAATAATAATAATAATATATTCGAATAATTGGAAAAATAATAAAATTAAATATTTAAAGCTTGTATAATAGTGAAAAAGGTTGAGAGGGTTTAGAGTTCCACCTTGTGTTAGTGGTGACAGGCGGCACCGGTAGTGGTGCACGGTAGTGGTGGCGGTGGCCGAAAAAAGAGAAGAAAAGAGGAAAAGTGGGATGCGGGGAAAAGGAGAGGTAGAATGAAGGTAGGAGTTGGGGTGTTTAGGTTTGCCTAGGTGGAGAGGAGTATAATGAAGGTGGCGGCGCACGACGGCGACGGTGACCGAAAATGAAAGAAGGAGAGAAAGAGATGAAGGGATGAAAGATGAAAATAAAGGTAGGGAGAGATAGAGGGAAGTCTACAGAGGCTTTTGGAAAGTGAAAGGGGAAGTGGTAGCGGCAGAAGTGGTGGCGGACGGTGGTGCGAAGGGTGGCAGGGGTGGAGGAGTGGTTGATTGAGAAGGAAACTTTACATCGTTGAAGTGGCTCATGCAGGGCAAATCGAGGGAGATGGGTGGTATAGCTATTTAGAGGGTTATGCAGGGATTGCTTAGGTGGCCAAAGTGGGCGGCGGCGTTGGCCGAAGGTGGCGGAAATGGTGTCTTAAATGGCGACGGCACACGAGGGGGGTTTTCTGGGTAGGAAATCAAAAGCTCGATCCATACTGGTTATGGGGGTATTTATAGGGCTTAAAAGAGAGGATAAGGTCAGAGGAATGACGAGGGAATAGGGAAGGTTGGTTAGGGCTCACCGGCGGAAATTCAAAAACGTGGTAGGGTATTGTGCAGGAAAAGGAGGAACCACACGAGAAGAGAGGGGAGTGGGTTGGGTCAGCGTGGCCGGTGAAACGGCAGGAAAAAGAGGGGAGAAACAATCGATCAAACGGCAAGGTCGACGATGGAACTTTTGGGCCATTGTAGGCTGATAACGGGGGAGAAGAAGAGGAAGGAAGAAGAAGGTGGGGGTGCATGGACCGGTCAGCCAGGAAAAAAAGAAAGAAAAGAAAAGAAAAAGGAAATCTTGACTAGGTGACAACTAAAAAAAATGATGAAACGTGGCATGCTGAGCTGGGCCGCGTCAAGGAGAAGAGAAAGGAAGGAGGGGGACGGGCCGCTGATCTAGCCTAGGTCGAGGGTAAGGAGGAAGAAAAAGAAAAGAAAAGAAAAGAAAGAAGGAAAAGGAAAAAGGAAAAAGGGAAAAAGAAAAATAGGTGGGTTGGGGTAATTAAATTAATTTGGATATTTGGGATATTTAAAAATAATAATATTTAAATAAAATAATATTTAAATCCATTTTTAGGCTAATGTAGGATTTTTGAAAGGTTTTTCATAAATTCCATTTTAATTAGTAAATCACTCTAATTTTCTCAAATTAAATTATTTATAACATTCATATTAATTTGGCCTTATTTATTCCCTCTTATTTAAATAAAATAATTTATTTAATTAATTTCCAAAATAAAACCCTTGATTAGCCAAAATACCTAAATTTTTCCTAATTAAAATATTTATGAATTTTTTTCTTGATTTTCCCTAATTAATTCCCTTTTATTTTAATAAAAATAATTTATTTAATTAATTTTTCTAATAATATCTTATTTAAGTATAATTCTTAAAATTAGGATTTTTAGGGCATTTCAAACAGACTACTGGCATGCGATGGGTTGTGGGATGCAACTTTAATGATATTAGTATGCTTGAAGAACCAAGAAAAATTAATTATTCTATGATGTTCAACAAGTACTTCATGATTTTCATCTTATAGATATTGGCTTCTCTAGGGCCAAATTTACATGGCATGACAAGGCAAGAGGTGAAAAAATTAGTTTGTGAATTCATCATGTGGTCATAGCTATAGATGAATGGTGTAAACTTTTCACTTATGTAGGCGTGAAACACCTTGCACAAACTTATTTGGAACATCACCCTATATTATTATTGGTTTGTTTTGATACCAATAAATCTACTATGTCCACTAGAAGATTCAAGTTTGAACTTTGCATGGCTTCTTAAACCTCGTGTAGGGGGCGTGAAGGATGGGTGCTGAACTACACATGACTTTCACCGATTGTGAAGATCACCTGTAACATGAACTCATTTGGTATTGTTTTCTCAAGGAAGAGGATTTTGGTTTTACCAGTTAGCTACCAAGAGGTGAAAATGTCATTTTTTTCAATGGGGCCTCATAAAACCCCAGAACCTTGTGCTTCTAGCCTAATATTGTTTTAGAACTTTTAGTTTATAGCTGGTAAGGGTCTTCATTAAATGGTAAGAGGTGCTTATAGTACATATTAATTTAATCCTTAGCTAAATGCCACTTTAATTTCCTTTGATCCTTTTAGTCATATTTGTGTGCGAATTTTGCATCTTTGCAACATGGAAAACATAGCCATTACTAGCTAAAGTCTTGTCGTTGAGGCTCAAACTGATTCTCAACCATCCTTATAGGCCCTAGACATTGTGGTTTCAGCAGGAGATTGTGCATGTGATGAAGCATGAAAAGGGAATAATGGGTTGCATGTCTATTCAAATTGAACTTGAGAAAGCTTGTTGTTGTGTATTTTATGAACCAAGGGGTTATACAGGAAATAGAAATAAGAGTTTGAGGTGAGGGAATACCTAGGGTAAAATAGAGAGGAGAGATGATAGAACAAAAATAAGAGAGTTGTATTATGATTTTCTCTATCCAAAATGAATATAATAATCCATGTATATAGGAGTAAAATGAGGAAGGAGAAAAAGGGAAACATACAGTGTGGCTGAGAACAGAAGTTTGTCATAACCTATGTAGAGAGGTGACTTAGAAAAAGAGACGTATAGGCTATCAGTCCGGGACCTGTTCGAGGTTAAGACGAGCACCCTTGGAAGCTTTTTAGGTCGATTATTGCCCTTTGGGGTGACATTTGAGGACTTGATATTCTTAGTTGAAAAAAATTCCATATCATCACTCCCTTCAAAATTCATCAACTACTTCTAGACAAGCTAAAATTTTATTACACAACCGATAGTCACAACTATACAGTAAAAGTGTTTACCAAGAAGACCATAATACAAAATAATAAATAACAATTACATCTTGAAAAACTGATGGACAAGCTTGCACATCAATGTGTCCATTAGACACACATATAAAGATAAAGACGAATGAAGTCACACATAAACAACCGCCAAATACTTCATAAGCAATAATGAACAAAAATAAATAAATTTACACAATAGACCATCGGACACCCTATACAGAATATCAAGTAGCGACATATAAACTTGTTTTTTTAACATCCATTGGTCAATCAATACATGAAACACCCACTCAACCCATCACAATATCAAGTAGAAATAGACAAACTCATTTTTGTAATATCCGTCAGCCAATCGATAAATGAAACATCCACTCGCCCCATCCTATTGAGAAGAAACCAAAACTCGAAATACCTCAAAACCCTAATTTTAAGAATTTTAGTTAAATAAGGATTTATTAGAAAAATTAATTAAATAAATTATTTTTATTAAAATAAAAGGGAATTATTTAGGGTAAATCAAGAAGAAAATAATAAATATTTTAATTAGAAAAAATTTAGGTGTTTTGCTAATTAAAATGGAATTTAGGAAAAACCTTTCAAAAATCCTAAATTAGCCTAAAAAAGGAAATAAATATTATTTTATTTAAATATTATTATTTTTAAATATCCTAAAATACCAAAACATTCCAAATACCCCAACCAACCTATTTTCCCTTTCCCTTATTCTTTTCTTTCCTTTTTCTTTTTTTTTTCTTTTTTTCTTTCTTCCTCTCCTTTCTTTTTCTATTTGTCTTTTCTTTTTCCCTGAATTGGTCCCGGCTTGTGGCCCGTTTCCCTTTCTTTTTCTTTAAACCTTTGGCGGCCTAGAACGTTGCGTTTCTTTTTCTTCTCCCACAAGTCGCCCATCCAGTTCTTTTCTTTTATTTTCTTTCTTTCTTTTCCTAGCCACCCGCTTCACGCCCCTTCTTCCTCCTTCCTTTTTCTTCCCCGTCACGGCCTGCAACTCCTCCCCTTACCTGCGCTTGGTTTTTTGCCGCTGATCACGCCATTGACTGGCCGATTCTCTCCTCTCTCCTTCCCCTGACTCACCAACCACTTTGACCCAATCCACTTCCCTTCCTTCTCGCGCATGACCCCCTCTTTCCCGGGTAACCACCCCTGCCACCATTGATTTGTGTTGGCTTGCCTTCGTCGATTGGTGCCCTCATCTACCTGCCTATTTTTCATCATCCCTCTGACCTTACCATCCTTTATCCCTATAAATACCCCCATAACTAGCCTGTGCTCGAGCTTTTTCCCGTAGCCCAGAAACCTTCTCCCGTGCGCCATCGCCCTTTCAGACATCATTGCTGTCGCCGTCGACCAACACTGCCACCTAAGCCTCCCACCTAAGCACTCCCTGCACCACCCTCTACCTAACTACACCTCCCTCCTCCCTCGATTTTCCCTACACGAGCCACCCCGACTGTGTAAAGTATATATATATATATATATATGTATGTATGTATGAATTTGTATTCCTTTACATAAAAGAGTCAACATATATTCTCTATTTTCCATTTACCTTCTCCAAAAGCATTTAAAACTCCCAAAATAAACCATCTTGTGGCTTCTTCACATCTAGTTGTCTTGGGGTGCCCTTTACTTCTTTTGCGTAACACTGTTGCACTACTCTAATGTCACCCCAGATTTCTCTCCAGCCATAATAATATTTGCCTAGAGTTTGTTAAAGGCTGGTTTTCCTAACATCATGTAATATGTTGACAAACAATCAATGACTATAAACTTTGTTTTAATGCTCCTTTGAGCTCATGACTAACCAATCGTCAAAACTAGATGCACCATTCCCTTTAGATTTTATTGTATTACTAGTGAATCCCACTAAGGGTGAAGTCTTATTTATTAATCATTCGTCCAAAAGTTCTAATTGCTTATAAGATTCCTTGAAGATAATATCAAAAGAAAATTTTATGACTAAAAGGACCCTTTTTATGATGTAATTTTCAATTTATACTTTAATAACTAAATGGTCATCATGATGATCCACCATGCTTGACCCCTCTCCTTTTGCTATGAAACTAACTTCTCATTCACTTGTTTTTCCCTCTTATTTGTTTCATTGAAGCCATCTCGTCTAATATATGCGTTAAGGGATACATTAATTTCTTATGCTAAGGAGTCTCCTCCCGTAATAGTATGAATAATATTTTTGTGGTTCTTTATTTTGAGGAGATGGAGGAAATTGTCAAGAAACACGTGTTTCTTGTCTAGTCGAGGGTGTTTGTGTATAATGTTTCAAATGACCATTGTACACCAAATCTTCTATGACATCCCTTGATAACCGACACTTCTCTATAGCATGTCTGAATTCCTCATGATAGGAACACCATATGTTAAGGATTTCATGCTTTATATTAGTCTATACGGGCTTTAGAAATGTTTGTCGGTCATTTTCAATGTTGAATATATGTGAGATATTGGCCACCAACGTAGTGTATTTGTTAAATCTACCAAGAAAACCCTGTTGGGCAATTGGGTATACCACCTACCTTAGACCCTATCGGTCTCTTTTTGACATATACATCAGTTATTTATACTCTTCTTGTTATCAACCACATCGTCTTACTCTTTTCCTTGATATATAACCTCTCATACACGTCTTTTCTAAGAGAAATGTGATATTTATGTTTGACCAAGTAAAAATTTTCCACTAACTCTTTATCAGTATATCCTGTAAGGAGGGAATATTAGGTGATATCATTGTCCAACTCATCTATCAAACCTCTTCATCAAATTAGTTAAAAAAATGACTGAACATATTCCAATGATCCTTGAGAGGACCCCATCATGGAAGAAGAATCTTTTGAGCCATCAAAATGCATCAAAGTACTCAACAAAAGCCATCGATGACTGTGAGAAGGAATTTATTAATTCAACTCCTAGTTTCCCTAACCATCTCAATGCCACCCATTTTAAGGTGCTCATAAATTATTTCCATAATGTCTCTTCGTGTGCCCCGACTAGAAACATTGTATTCCCGAATACATTTAATTGATCAACTAAATTGGTGGAGCTATCAAATGATTCAAAAGTCAATATTCGTATTCTTTATGCTTGTGTTTTAGATATGTCTTTCGTAAAAGATGTATGCCAACTAAAACCACTAGTATTATCCTTCCTATATTTCATAGATTCCTATGCTTCTTGCACTCTTTGATATATCATTTTACCGATTCTTTACTTTTGATAGTTTGGCATAAATCTTGTCTTTGGATATCTTCTTTATATCTGTTAGTTCAGCGGATACCGTGCCTTTTGTTTATGTGTCATTCTACTTCATCTTTGTATTTTTTAGCCTCATTGCTTAGATTCTTATGCATTTCCTTTTGACTCATTTTCCTCGGTCATATTCCATAGACTCTACCCCTTATTCTTGGAAGTTTGCGCTATGAAGCCTAGTTCTTATTTACTCTCTAGAATATCTAAAGATTCCATCAAAGTTTCTTGAGGAGTAGGATACTGAGGTGCAGTGTGACAATGCTGATCCATAAGATAAGGTAGATGCCTGAGGGTGTGTGTAAGAGTAGTTAACATGGTCAAGGCCATTTCTTGAATATATGCATATAGCTCACCATTAGCATATTGGAGTCGAAAGATAGTAACTAGATGTTCTTTCCTAAAATTGTCACCAGTACTAGGATCAAATCAATCATAATGTTGAATGGGAGACATAGATCTCTGTAAAATATTCCCACGGACGATGTCTACCATTATGCGTGTTTTGTGAACCAAGGAGTTATTTAGAAAATAGAACTAAGAGTTAGTGGCGAGGGAATACCAAAGGTAAAATAGAGATGAGAGAGGATAAAGTAAAGGTAAAAGAGTTGTATAATGATTTTATCTCTCCAAAATAAACACAAGACTTTATATATATGTGATTAAAGTGATGAAAGAAGGGAATAGAAAAATATGGTGTGGTTGAGAACATAAGGTTGTCTTATCCTATATAGGGAGATGGCCCAAAAAAGGATCTATATACGCTATCAATATGAGATTGGTTCGAGGCTAAGATGAGTGCTCCTGTAAGCTTTTTGGTTGATCCTCACCCTTTACGCTAGCATTATAGGGCAAGATAATCTTAGTTGAGTAAAAATCCATATCACTTATGATAGATTTTCAAGGGATTTTATAGAAGATACATTTTTGGTCAATGGTTTTCTACCATCCACTATCAGATTCGTCATATATTCCATTGACACTCATTTCATTAGGGTGATTTAGAACGAATAACACTCAAAAGCCTTCAACCCACTAGAGATATTAGACAAGGGGATTCTATATCTCTATATATCTTTGTTCTTTGTGTTGAATGCCTTTCTCATTTTATCTAGAATGAAGTTGGTCAGAAACTATGGAAGCCTATTAGTATTAAAAAGAGGAGGTATTGAATTATCACACCTATTTTTTGCATATGACGTCATATTATTCCCACAGGCTAGTATTGCACAAATGGAGGTGGTGATGCGATGTCAAAAGCTGATAACCAAAAAGTGAGTTTACCAAAGTAATCTTATTCGCCTCTAATGTCCCACATCAAATTGTGCAAGAAATATCTTACATGACCAACTTCAACACATATTGAGTGGTTGGAAAAGTACCTCGGAGTGAATTTGCGAGCATGAAGGAGAATAAAGAGATCTGTTATACAATTATAGAGAGAGTTAAAAAAATTCACCTGGAGACCTAAACAATTTTCTCTAGTAGGAAGGACAACACTATTCCTAGCCATTACAAAGATCGTTCCTTCATACCATGTGCAAATACATGTGCTTCTTAAGGGAGTTTTAGATAAACAGGATAAAATCAATCAGGCTTTTATTTGGGGAAATGGAATCAATAGAAGAGAAGTTCATCTTGTAAGATGGAACCTTGTGTGTCATATTAAAGATCAAAAGGGGTTTCTCTACGGTGTATGAGTTATGTGAATCAAGCAACTATGATGAAGTTAGCTCGGGAATAAGCCACCAATAAGCAGGTGATATAGGTGCAAAATTTACGAGAAAAGTATATTTCCATTGATTTTTTCTTTGGTTTATCTTTTTATAATCAAGCTTCCCATATTTAGTGTAACGTAATATGTATCACACCTTTGCTTTAGGTCAACAAACAATCTTCTAGGAAGATTGATGTATTGGCTTTAAACCTTTGATCGATTTGGTGGTTGTCAATATTGTAACACCCCCAAAATCACAGTTGAAAATTTTCGTTTAATTAAAACAAACACAAACATCGGGGTGCTACCGCCGTGATCAGTACAAGCCCAACCCTACGGCTAGTCTCGTACCAACCACAAGGCTAAGGATAATTTCATAAAAGCATTAAACATACTTAAAACAAGGATTCATAGAAAAACTAAAATGTTCATAACACGAAAATTAGAGTACGCATTAAAAAGTTATTACAACCTAATAGAGTACATAATTAGAGTTCCCAAAAGGGATAAAAGGCATAATATGATAAAACAACACTGAAAGAAAATGAATCATAAGTAAGTTGAGGTAAAAGAAAGTCTACCCAACGTTGCTCCCGGGCCCCCATGCCAAGTTCAAAGATCAACTCTCAGCCCTGTCCAATGCCACATAAGTATCATAGGCATCGAAGATAGCGTCTCTTACCTAGACCAAATTAGTAGGACCCTCTGCTCATGAGAATGAGAAACACCCATAAAACGGATGGTCAGTACGCTACGTACTGAGAAAGGTAACCATGCATATAAGGCCACACATAGAAAGACACATAATACAAGCAGGATCATATAGATAAACATACAGGCAATGCAAATAGTAGAGGTCGTGTTATAGTCCCGTTAAACTCAATCATTAGATCTCTAGGCAATATGCTCATTTCACACCATCTCCTTATAAGTCCATGTGAGTACGAAAATCCCACTATTATAGCTGATAGATTCGAAACGTATAGGGAAGAACGATCCTAACCACTATTATTGCCAGTGGATTGGTCTCTAGGGTAAAGTGCTCCTGGCCACTATTATGCCCGTGGATCGATCTGGCTCTGACTTTCATAGTGTTACATTGTAAATACTTAGTGTCTTTCCTATGTCTTATTATAACTTAGAGTTTGGTTTATTAATCTCAGGATCCCCCACTATTGTAGCCGGTGTATTGAAAACGTACAAGGCATAACGCTCTTGATCACTATTATATGCTGGTGGATCGGTCTCCAAGGCACCCCTACACCTAAACACTATTATGCAGGTGGATTAGTCTTGGTCCGACTCAATAATCTTTCACTTTAAATGATTAGTATCTTAACCGTGTCTTATTCAATATATGTTTTCACCCTAGAAATGCATGTTCTTTGGACTACCCACTCACACCATTTATCTACTCCCAATCTCCAGAGAGGGGCTAGTCCCCTATATTGGGAGTTTTGCACCTCCTAACACATCCAAGCATCTTTTTTCCTCTTCTACTTACTCACCACAAATACCCAAATCCTATGTGTGTGGGTCAAGGCCCACTTCCATATACCATCTAAGGTCAACTCATTATCGTCCTCTAGGGATTTTCCCCAAAAACCCTAATTTGGCCTATATGGCCCATCCTTTCTCTAACCCACACAACTCATGCTCCTTTATCCCGTACTCATTCTCTCACTTAGGTTCAACCCAAACATTTCACCTTACTTTTCATTTTACACATGTGACTACGAAACCCTAGTTGGCCACCTAAACCATAGCACCTCTCTTTCCTATATATCACTTCTCCACTACTCACTTACCATCCTTTCTTCCACATGACACCCACGCTCACCCTTCATGTGATATTATTCCACTATTTCCCCATATTCCACTCCCCTCCATTATTTTTCACTTCCACAATCTCCTCCATTTAGGGTTTTCCTCTCAAACCCTAGCCAAGTTCCCTGAACACCCTTATACCAATCTACGTACTATTTTTCATCCAAGGACTGCAATCACCCCCAAAAACTTTTCCCTTACCTTACTTAAACCCCAAGGACACTTTTCCCACATAAGGATCATCCCATGAAAACCCTAGACTTCCCCATGCAAGATTCGTTCCATTCTCTTATTTTGTCCATATTTTTCTTTTATTTATATCCTCATAGGTCATGAGATAATTAAGTTATTCTCATTTCCCTTTAGTCAACTTATTTCTCCTTTTTTTTCTTTTCATCATTTCACCCCATATCATATTATTAAAACATCCTAGCATGCATGTCCTAGAGGGT
The DNA here is from genome assembly GCA_030549775.1 of Tamarix chinensis. Lineage (NCBI taxonomy): Eukaryota > Viridiplantae > Streptophyta > Magnoliopsida > Caryophyllales > Tamaricaceae > Tamarix > Tamarix chinensis. The sequence goes on from CM060175.1 coordinate 96,683,212, forward strand.
CACATCACCACAATCACAACACACATATCATTTTACACATGCCATAAGGAGGTCACATAAACATACCTCATCTTCGAGTTGCGCTACAAGTAAGCAGTAATAATAACATAAGGTACACAAAAATAACATAATACATGACATATAAGGAACATAACATACATAATCATCCTTAACTACATCCTTACCTAATATGGCACTAGGCTTAGAGCATGCTCCTACGCCTCCTTAGGGTTTTGACTTGGTTCACCTATAAGAGAAAAATACTAGGGTTAAATTCCCTCTTACCAAAATTATCATTATTTCCTACCTTACCCTTATCATAGCCTAATATTAGGGTTAGTAGTAATAATAATAATAGTTTTATAAGTAAAAGTAAGGGTATTATTCTTAAAGTAGCTAATCATGCTACTACTAGTCAAAATAGGTCTTGGTAGTTATATTGGTTCATGTTAAAGTATTATTAGCAATATTTATATTACTAAAGATAATAGCTTTAATAATAATAATAATAATAATAATAATAATAATAAAAGTGATAATACAAATAATAACCCAAATCATAATAATGATAACAGTAGTATTAGTAATACTAAAATAGTGACAATAATTATAATAAGGATGATAATAATAATAATAATAACAATAACAGTGATAGTATTAATAGTAATATTAGTGATATAGGTAATAATAATAATGATGATAATAATAATAATGGTTCGAATAATAATAATAATAATATTAGTAATAATAGTGCCGAAGTTAATAATAATAATAATAATAGACATAGTAGTAGTAGTAATAATACTAATAATAATAATAATAATAATAATAATAATGATGATGATGATGATGATAATGATATTAACACTGATAAAATAATTAACAATTACATAAATTATATTTAAAGGTTAGGGAGGCTAGGGCATAACCTAGGGGTGGTGGTGACTAGGTGGTGGCGGTGGAGGAGGAAGGGAAGTTGGAGAAGTGGATCTCTAGGCTAGAAGAGGGGGAGCGAGATGGTGGTGGATGCTCTGGGTTGAGAGGGTTGGAATGGTGGTGGCGACACAGTAAAAGGGGCGGCACAGGTGGTGGCTGTTGTGGTGGCCGAAGGTGGTGGAGGAGGAGGTAGGGTGAAGGAGAGGGAGGCAGGGAGAAAGGAAGGTAGGGAAGGTAGAGGGGGATTTGCTGGGTGTTTTGGGAGGTAGGGGGAGTGGCGGCTGCGGCAGGGATGGCGGCGTACAACGGCGATGGAAGAGAATGGGTGAGTTGGGCAACCAACTTTGCACAATTGTGGCAACTCGTGCAGGAGAAATTAGAGGTGATGGGTGGTGTGGTTTGGTGGGGGTGATGCAAGGAAGAGTTTGGTAGGAATTACAAGCAGTGGTGCTAGGCACAGGTGGTGGTGGCGGAGGCGTCTGAAGTGGCGGTAGTGCAAGGGGAGGTAAATTTTCTAGGCAAGAAAGAGAGCTCGATTAAGGTTGGGTATGGGGTATTTATAAGCCAATGGGGGTGGATAAGACAAATGGGGAAGAGGATAAGGGGTTAGGTATGATAGGCTCGCTAACCAACTGTGGCAGGGCGGTACAAGCCTGTAATTTGCAACTGTAGTTTGGTTGGGGGAGAAGAAAAGGAAAAGGAGGGGCACGCGTGAGAGGAGGTGTGGGGCTGGTTGGGGTTGGAAAAGGAAAGGAAAGGGATGGGGATAGAGAAGGGTGGTGGTAGGTTGGAGGTACAGTGGCGGGGCTGGTGGTATGGTGCAGAGCTGCAGGTCATCTACAACGCGTAGGAGGGAGAGGGAGTAAGAAGAAGAAAAAGAATGGGTCAGCCAGCCGGCCTGGGGGAAAATAAAGAAAAAGAAGAGGGGAGAATTGGGCAGCTGAGTGGGGAAAAAGAAAGGAGCAATGAGGGCTGGGCCACACGGGGAAGGAAGAGGGAATGTCTAGGCCCCCAGGGACGCATACCCATACCAAGGGAAGAAGGAGAAAAAGAAAAAAGAGAAAGGGGAAAAGAGAAAAGAAAAAGGGGAAATGGAGGAAAAGGAAAAGGAAAAATAGGTTGGTTGGGGTATTTAGAATATTTTGGTATTTTTGAATATTTAAAATAATAATATTTAGTAAAATAATAATTAAATTCCTTTTTTATATTAATTTAGGATATTTTGAATAATTTTTTCTAAATTGCATTTTAATTAGCAAATCACCCTAATTTTCCCTAATTAAATTCTTTATTATTTTCCTCTTGATTTTGCCTTAAATACTTCCCTTTATTTAAAATAATTTATTTAATTAATTTCTCTAATAAATTTCTATGTTAATATAATTTCCTAGATTAAGGTTTTGGGGTATTTCAAATATACTAATGGAAGAGAGATGCAATTCCATTAGTGATTACACAAACAATGACCGTACCTAGGGATGGCAATTTTCCCCGTGGGTTCGAGGCCCCGTCGGGGATTCCCCGTTCGGGTTCGGGTTTTGGGAGAGAATCCGGGGATCGGGTTCGGGTTCGGGGATTCTTGACGGGGCGGGGACGGGTTTGGGGTCCCCATCCCCGAACCCGCCCCGAAATTTTATATATATATATTTTTATATAATTATATATAATATATATATATATATATATATAATTTTTTTATAGAATATAAATTAAAAATATAATATAAAAAAATAGTTTGAGGATCGGGGATGAGATCGGGGATCGGGTATAAAGCCGGGTTTCGGGGATCGGGTCGGGTTTTAAGAACGGGGAATAAATCGGGGATGGAAAATAGATCGGGGATCGGGTCGGGTATGGAAATTTGATCCCCGCGGGGATCGGGTCGGGTTCGGGGATAATTTTCCTTATCGGGTTCGGGGATGGGGATGGGGTCCCCGTCCCCGACCCGCCCCGTTGCCATCCCTAACCGTACCTGGAAGTGAGATGAGTTCTAACATTATTTGACTATTTCAAAATTGGTGGATCTTATGGCTTTTTACACTTCTTTGCAATCATGAGTGGAGGATGGCATTATTTCTTAAGGGCTAAAGGTTGACAATAAGTTCTTTATGAAAATAACATATAAATTGGTGTAAAGCGATGATACTTATTTTGTGCCTATATTGGGAAATATTAATAGCCAACTCTGTATAATTATGAAGAAATATAATATTAAATTTCAAGCATAAAGAAATAAAGATTTATAGGAGGATGAAGATAATACTTTTATTGATTATGAAATTTTTTGGAGGAATTTAGAATCTTCTACTCATCAATATAAAAAAAAATAGTAAAGAGAGGATATTTATACCCTCCCTCATCTTTGGCCAGAACACTCAACTATTATTTAAAGGCTAACTTGATACAAATTTACACCTAACATAAATCTTAAAAAGGGGGAAGTGTACAAGTTACAGTTTAATGATCGTCTCTATGAGCCAACCTCCGTTTGCTTATAGGTTACTAATATGATGAGTATCAAATCCCTTATATTAAGGTATTTTTAACCATTCTCTGACATTCCTTCTTCGCTCATAGTCCTTCCTCATTCTTGACCATTTTTCACACCTTTTATTATCTACCTTTGGCCAATGCTACTAGCTATATCCCTTTAGGATTATGCCCATGGTTGATGCCTTTTGGCTCACACTCATGGTTAATGACCCTCTCCCTCAACCTTTGGCTGATGCCACCGAATATCACCCTTGGCTGACGTGTATTAGAATTAGTCCTCTTATTAAGGAACCCCAACAACTATTCCCCTTCTGAGATATGGGAATAATTCTCTTCTTCTCTACCAAAGGGAACCATGCACCATGCTTAAATCAACTTTGGTGCAACATAGGTCATTATTATTTTTGGGTAAGCACTTTGTAAGCATATATGAATTTTCTTGAGGTAGAGGTCCTTTCCTCGATAACATTTCTTATCCAGTGATATTGTAATACCCTATTTTCAGAAAACCCTAATAATTATAACCAGTAATTATTTGTATTAGTTATAATAATTATTGTAGGGTGTTTGTACTAAAAATATTATTAATATGTGTAATATTATTATGAATTATTAGTTATAAAATTTTATTAGGCTTAAATATGCTAGAGGGTGCGTATTAAAATTTAAACATAGGTTTGGGTCGTAACCGGTATCCATTTTGTTAAATAAACCTATTTTGATTATCGGATAATTTTTACCCGGATACTTTACCCGGTTTTGTACCTAAATAAATTACCCCTACCCTATTCTATTTTCTTACCTCACCTTACCCTCCCTTTGCAAAGCATACCCCTACCACATCAATTCCCAGCTCCTGTAATTGTGGGTTGGGTTTGAAAATTTTACCCAACCGTAGCTTCCCTCCTCTCCCTCTCTGCGTGTATATATATGTATACATATACCTCATTTAATGCACTTAAAGATACCTCCTTAATCCTCTAATTTTCTGTTAAAAAACCCACCCCAAACACCCTCCTTCTTTCCTCTCCTTATCGTTGCCAAAACAGCCCAAAAACTCACCTTCGATAGCCCTTGCTGCATCACATCCCCCACCAACAGAAAAACCTTCCATTCCCTAACCCCTAGATTCAAAAAAACTCACCAAAACACCCCATTCCAGAAATCCTCACCGTTCACTACCTCCCTTTTGGCCCTCCTTGTCGTTGCCCACTCCCTAGCAACGGTAGTTTGTGCCATTGCTAGCCTTCTTAGCCGGTGACCAGTTCTTTGAACTCGGTTTGGTTTTTCCCATTCTTTTTCCTTTCCATTACCTTATCCCTTCATTTATTATATCATTAATTCTAAGAAGTGGATTAAGATAAGCGTGTTTAGAGACTGAAGCCTTATTAGTAAGGATACTAGTTGATGTTTCGGATTTTATGTTAAATGCTTGTATGATTATGTGTGTTATCATGTTATTACTATTAAACTATTAAAATGAATGTTTTTGATGGTATGATATGTTAATATGAATTATATGATAAGAAGGAAGTGAGAATAACGAAAGATATGTTGATACGATGATATTACGCCAGGATGTATTTTTATGGGTGAGTATAAATTGTGGGATAATATTATGGGCCTAATGAATTATTATTAAGTATTAAATAATTATAATTAAGATTTATGTTGATAAAAAGGAGGATTTGATAAAAAAAAATGATGATATTGAGGATATGGGATTTTCATAAAATAAAGGCTATTGGCTATTTTTAAGGGCATTTTTGTCAATACAGGTTAATATGGAAATTTTGCTATTTTAACATGTTATATGGATTAAAATATGATAATAATATCATGTGAAGTGTTTAGGAGTAATTATGAAGGTCATAAGTTCTTCAGATGAGAAAATAGCCTAATTTGGGAATAGTAGCATTAAAACGGTAATGTTATTATCACATGTGTAGAATATTAGAGTTAGGCCACAAATTTTGGATATGTTGTTAATATGGGTATTTTAAGGATTTATATTTAATTTGGTAATTACATGAGCCTTATGGGATAAGTTATGACTTACTTGTGAAATTAGGGTTTTGGAAACATTATAAATAGTAACTTTTGAGATAAGGCTATTACGCATGTGTAAGACGTGGGAGGATATGTTAATGATAATATTATTTTAGGAACATATACTAAATTTGGTGGATATATGATCAATATGGGGGAAGTTATGCTTAAATTGTGAATTTAGGATTTTTGGGGGAAATAAGCATGTTAATCTTTGAGAACAACCTTGTTATATGTATATTGATGTCTCGCTTGCATGAATTATGTTTCTTACTCATTAAACTAATCATGAATAAGATATTAATAATTTAAATTGAAAGATCATGATTCAGGACTGATTATATATGTTTGTTCCACAGGACGAGAGCATTAGCGGAGAGCGTTCTCCCTCGGGGATGTATATTATTAACCATTCCACCGGTAAGAAGAGTGGTTAGATATATTTTTTTGGGGTTGTATGTTATTAACCATTCCACCGGTAAGAATAGTAGCTAGGATCATTTTGCCCTGGGGTGGAATACTGTTTCACCGGTTGAGAATAGTGGGGTTCCTAAACTCAATATAAATAAAAGAATGGGTTATATCATATTCAAATATTACGAATCCGAACCAGTAATTACCTTGTGTTGATTCTTGTATATCGTATCCTATATCATGGTGGAATCAAGTATTTTCCATACGTAATTTCTATGTATAAGGTTACTTTTGCCTTGCACCCGACATAAATTGGAAATAGGGAGTGCCTCTTCTATGTTGGATGTGGCGTGATACCCCTACGTTTTGTATTTTGGCTTCTGCTATTAACTTTTTAAAATGAAAATTCAAAAATTTTGGGGTGTTACAATACCAAACTTGGATGTGTTTGGGCCTTAAATGGAAGATGGCATTTTTTATAACATGGATGGTACTCTATGAATCACTTAATACCACAAACTTGTCCTACCTTAAGCTTATATCCGTAAAAAAATCTTTTCATCCACAACAACTCGTAGCACCCCTCTATAATGGTTATGTACTTTTCCTCTATTGTAGATAGAGCCATACCGTTTTATAATTGGGACTGCAATGACACAGATCCCATAAAAAAGGTAAATAGAAAAATTGATGTTGATTTCCTTGTATCCACATCTCATGCCATATCAAAGTCAGAATAGCCCACCAAAACTTGGTTAACCCTTCTAAAATAAAGCTTCATCCTAGATTTCCCTCGTAGATACTTCGATATAAACTTCACCACCTCCCATTAATCTTTTACAGGGTTGCATATAAACTGAATAACCACTCCAATGACAAATATAATGTCAACCTTGTGCACACCATTGCATATATTCAAATTTGCAATGATCAAAGAACATGGTATATGACTCCTTTGCTTCCTTCCATATTTATTCAATGGATATTTTGCCTTAATTAACCTAAATTAGGGAGTAAAGGGATAGACAAATGGCTTCGCATGATTTATATTGAATCTCTTGAGTACCTTCTTTATATACTCGTATCGAGATAACCTAAGTGTGCCCTTACCTAGATCATGAGTGATGTATATACCCAAGATCTTCTTGGAATGGCCCAAGTCATTCATTTTGAAAGATTTAGCTAAATCTTCTTTCAAATTTGATATCCGATGCCAATCTTGACCTACTATCAGCATGTTTTCCATATAAAGAAGAAGAAAGGTGAAGTGTTTGGGTCTGAATCTTTTCATAAACACACAGTGGTGTGGCAACATGTTCTTATACCTCATTAAGGCAATGAAGGACTCAAAATTCATATGCCACTATGGCAGTGCCTGTTATAGTCCATACAAGTTTTCACTAGCTTGCACACCATATCCAATATGCCTTTAACCTCAAACAACTTTGATTGTTCCATGTAAACATCCTGTTATGGAATTAGTGTGGATTTAGAGAGATCTAAACCAAATCGAAATTAACATAATTATACACAATTGAGGATTTAATCACAAAATATAACAATTGAAGAAAAAGCAGAGATATTTTTTCGTGCTCTTGTGTAATAATAGGATAATTAAACTAATCGATCAATCAATTACACAAATCTATAATTCTCTTTAAATGGAGAATTCTATGGAGAAGAAGAATTTGGGATGCATGACTCTCAATGGGTAGGGTTTAAATATGTCTTCTTTTATAGAAGAAAAACCCTATAGGGTAAAACAACGTGTTCCAAAAATCAGAAAAAAATATGGTTCGTGTTTAGGAAACAAAAAATCTTTGTGTTTATTTCCTTACTCTAGAATTTTTTCCAAAATACATCAAATTTTCTCTCATAAATATGAACCATGTTTATTAACACGGTACCCCCCGTGTTTCTCACATAAAACTCTATGTTACACTAAACTTCTCCAACACCTGCACGAACCAAGATAATGTTATATTGTGCTCAAATACCCGGTCAAAACTCATAATTCTCCACCTTGATGTAGTATTTGTGATGCATGACATGTAAAGACCTCTATAAAAAATCCTAGCCCAACAAAGGGCCTTATGGCCTATGAACTCCAATTAAGCCTGAGAAACACTAGAACTTAATCAAGGTCAGTGGATTTATTAGTATATCAGTTGGATTATCCAAAACACCCACTTTCTCCAACACAACTTTGCTTGAAACAATAATACCCCAAATAAAGTGATACATGATGTCAATGTGCTTCGTTCAATAATAGAAAGAATTCTAATTCTTTGCTAAATAGATGGCACATTAGCTATCACCACGAACAACTGGAGCACCATGACCAAACCTCAACTCTTGTACTAAACCACCAAGCCATAAGGCTTCCTAAAAGGCCATTGTCATAGCCATATACTTTGCCTTAGTAGTGGACAAGGCCGTCACTTCTTGCAAGGAAGACCTCCAGCTAATAGCTAAACCACCAAGACAGAAAACATATCCACTAGTGGATCTCTTTTTATCAAGGTCTCCACCATAATCAGAACCTAACCAGTGAATTAGTCGATCTCCTATACTCAATATAAGCTATTGTCGTTCCCTTTAAGTACTTAAGGATCCACTTCACTGCTTACCAGTGAGCCTTTTTTGGATTCTCCATATATCGACTCACAACGCTAACAACTTGGGCAATATTAGGTCGGATACACAACATAATGTACATGCTACAACCAATAATATTCATATAGGGAATAGTCACCATGAACTCCTCTTCCTTTTTGGATTTGGGACAATCTAAAATAGATAATCTGATGTAAGTAGATAATGGAGTGCTCACCATCTTGGCATCCATCATATAATATCTCTCCAACACCTTATTCATAAAGGAATCTTATGGCAAGTACAAATACTTCTTCCCATGGTTTCTAATGATCTCCATACCAAGGATCCTCTTCACGGCTCCAAGATTCTTCATCTCAAACTCACTCTTCAGCATTGCCTTCACCTTATCATCATTAGACATATCTTTTAATACAATAAGCATATTATCATCATATATCAAAAGATTCACAAATGAGCCACCCTCCATCTCCTTCAAGTACACACATCCATCATACTCACTCCTAGAGAAACTATGCTCAAGCATAAACTGATCAAATCATTTATACCACTATTTAGGAGATTGCTTCAAACCATACAGTAACCTCTTCAATAGTCACACATTATCACGTATCCCCTCAACCACAAGCCCATCAGGTTATCATATGTAAATCTCCTCCTCGAGTTCACCATGAAAAAACATAATTTAACATCCAACTACTATGACTCAAAATTATGCATAGCCATAAGTGCAAGTAAGGTACAAATAGAAGTATATTTAACCATAGGAAAAAATACCTCATTATAGTCTATACTTGGAATCGAACTGAATCTATGTGCAACTAAATGAGCCATGTACCTTGGTATCTTGACCTTTGAAGCTCCTTGTTTGAACTTGTACACCCACTTGCAATCAACAATATTTTTTTTTCTCGGTGCCTTCACAAGTTTTCATGTCTGATTCTTCAACAAGGACCCCATCTCCTCCTCCATAGAAGCATGCTACTTGGTAGAATCAATTCTCTTAATAGACTATGAGAATGATGTCAGCTCATACACATTAACAATAGTCTCTACACTAGATAAAGCATAGCCAACTAGTTCTTCATAATCGTAACTAATTAGAGAATTGACAATCCTCCATTCTCTACTTGGACTAATGCCTCTTTGCTCCATCTAGTGCTTGGATCCACCCACTTTATGAATAGTGGGTCTATCAACAGGGTCTTTACTATCCAACTAAATTTCAACCTCCACCTGGCTTGAAGCACTATTATTCTCTACATTCTTAGTGATACCATCACAAGACTCGATCTTTTGAAGGAACATAAACTCACATAAGGTAACATCCCTATTTGTCAAGACCTTGTTTACAGATGGGTCCCATAACCTATACCCCTTCACTTCAGATGTAAAGCCAAAAAAGATACACTTCTTAACTCTAGGCTTAATTTTACCATCATTCATATAAGCATAACTAGGGTAACCAAAAATGTAAAAATTAGAGTAATCAGCTGGCTTACCAGACCACAAATGTAACACCCCCAAATTTACTACTGAAAAATTTCGTTTAAATCAAAGTTTTAGCGGAAGCAGGAAAATTAAAACCGTAAATCCGAGGGCATTACCGCCACACTGAGTACCACATCGATCCATAACTACCGACCCGATACTAAGTGCTAAGGCTAAAGAGAATAAAACGGGAAACGAATCATTCATAAAACACGAATCCTACAATCAGAGTGCGAAGGTAAGAAGTTACATTCCGAAATACAATTTAAGAGGTCCATATATCAGAATACTTAAAATAACGGAATAGCAAGATATGATAAAACCCTTGAAAAGTTAAATACAACATTTGTATCCTCTAAAGACAAATACGATTAAACCACACGATTTTCGAAGGGTAATTATCCGGACCACTTACTCACTCAGATCCAGCCTTCCACCCCAATTTAGTAACTGATCAAAACCTGCATCAAAGGTCTGCTCCCCACCATTGGTGGATCATCACAGGACCCGGTCAATCAAGGCAGTATCAGTACGGGTCCAGTACTGAGTAAGGCGTAGACGCTAAGGCCAAGCATACAATCACACACGATCATAAAAGCAACATGCATTACTACACAAGACACATGCTCAAACGTCAGCCATACATTAGGATGAGTAAACGGAAAACTAAATCATGCTCATACAATGTCCGTTATTTCTTATTGTGAGAATAATCTCTTTTACCAACAATCTTTATTTAACCTGTAAGCACGGGGACCTCCACTATTATAGCCGGTGGTCCGGAAATATAATCACAGGGCAGAACGCCTCTGACCACTATTAATAACCGGTGGATCGGACTGGCCCCGCACTTACATGGTGTTCCACCGTAAGTGATTAGTATTTTTCCTGATTTAACTTATTTACTTTGGATGTACTGAGCCGAGATCCCTCCACTATTATAGCCGGTGGTCCGGAAATAAACACAGAGCAGAACGCCTCTGACCACTATTAATAACCGGTGGATCGGACTGGGCTCGGCTCAATAATCTCACTTCCCGATTTAACTTATTAGTTTGGGTCTGTCGAGCCCGGATCCCTCCACTATTGTAGCCGGTGGTCCGGAAATATAATTACAGGGCAACACGCCTCTGACCACTATTAATAACCGGTGGAACGGACTGGGTCGGGCTCATCAGTATTTCACTTTAAGCAGTTAATGTCTTATTCGTATCTTATTGAATCATATCAGGTCCTTGACATGCATAAGTCATTCACCACATTCATGCACATAATAACAAATGGTAAAATTCCACATTCATAACAATACTTTGCTCAATAATACACATGATAACACCAAACAACTCGAAGCAGCCATACGAGCCATGATTGTCCACACCAAGCCATGGTTAACCACTCTTAACCCTCTTTAACCGTAACAACCCAAATTCCATCATGAGAACCCTAATACCACCATAATCATTAATACCACTAGGAGACCATAAATACCACTCTGTAAACCCCAATACCACCTTGCAACCCTAATACCACCATAAGCCATGAATACCACCAAGTAATCATTAATACAACTATATAAACCCTAACACCACCTTGCAAACCCTAATGCCACCATAAGTGTTTAATACCACCAAGTAATTATCATACAACTATATAAACCACAATACCATCCTCCAAACCCTAATACCACAATAGTCATTAATACCACCAATAAATCATTAAAACCACTATACAAACCGCCATACCATCTTCCAAACCCTAATACCACAATACCATCTTACAAAGCCCAATACTACCCTAGTCATTAATACCACCCAGTAATTATTAAAACAACTATATAAACCCTAATGCCACCTTACAAACCCTAATACCACCATAAGTCATTAATACCACCAATAAATCATTAAAACCACTATACAAACCGCCATACCATCTTCCAAACCCTAATACCACAATACCATCTTACAAAGCCCAATACTACCCTAGTCATTAATACCACCCAGTAATTATTAAAACAACTATATAAACCCTAATGCCACCTTACAAACCCCAATACCACCATAAGTCATTAATACCACCAAATACTCATTAAAACCACTATATACACTCCAATACCACCAAGCAACAGACTCCCCCACACAACCTTAATTCATACCCACCTTGTTGTTTACTTAATTCCACTTTCTCCTCATTATTTCACAAATGGCGAACTACTTAGGTCGTCCATACCTTGTTTAGCCAACATACTCCCCTTTGGTCATTCTAACCTCTTATTTTTCTTTTTCAAGTCTTCCACTTCACCCCACTCACTCACATAACCCAACCTACATGACGTAGGGGTCACATCACATCACACTACATCACAACACATCACACTACATCACAGCATATTAGCACACGAAGACTAGGATACGGGGACGTACCTCGGATCCATGCAGCGCTTCACAAACAAGCATATAGTATACATATTATAACACCCAATTGTACAAAGCATATAAGACACTTAAAACATGCAGAGCACACAAGAGCCTTAGTTACGTCCTTACCTAAATCGGCGCCGGGCTTGGAGCACGCTCCTACACCTCTTGGGGTTTGACCCGGTTCACCTAAAAGAGGGAAAGAGATCCCTAGTTCGTGGGTCCACGATAAAGCTTTCCTAGACCCGATAGAAATCGAAAACTAAATTAGAACTATCCTATCAATCAATAATTTCAATTATTATAATTTAATCGATACAAAGAGACACAAACTATTTTTCTTGGAAATTGTGTCCAAAACTTAGGACTTAAAAGCATAGCTCTATTAAGATTTAAGATTAAATATAAATCAAAACAGATTAATACAAACACACTTAGGACATTTCAAATTAGTTTGGAAACCCGAGAAGAATAAGCGATCATAGGTTAATTTATCGAAAATAACTTATTTATTAGGTTTTACAACTAAATAAGTAATCCAACCAATTTACATAGAATCAAATCCCAACCGATTAGGTTAAAACATAATTTAAATGATGTAAAACCCAAAGATAGAAATCGATTAGATAAACTACACATAGCAAAATTAATTCTACAAAATCATCCCCGAAGATTAGGGTTTTAAATGCCTAACTACGAATGGACCAAATTACTTTGATTACCTCAAATTGATAGTTTTAAAATACAATTAAACTAATTTTAGATAAATCCAGATAATCAAATTTCAACAAAACAATCTTCCGATTAACCAATTCCAAACAATCCATTTTTAAAAATTAGGGTTTTAAAGCCCATGACACAACTCAAGTAATTCAAATCAATTGATTACAATTAAAGGTATTAGAAAGCAATTAGGATCATTTCAACTACTTCTATAAATCTAACTTTAGAAAAACAATTATACAAATACCCAATCTCGTAATCTTACTTAAAATCTAGGGTTTTAGGCCCGAAAATGCAATTCGGTAAAATTCTATAAATTTAATCAAATTGAATGTTTAGAAATACAATTAAATACATTTTATAACATATCAAATAATCAATTGCTCAAAACCGATAAAAGAAATACGCAATTCAGCACAATTAGGGTTTTTGAACCCGGAACGCAAATCCGACCAATTATTGCCAAAACATACCAATTGACGGTTCAGAAATGTAATTAAACATATTCTAATATAATTTATATAGTCAATTGAATAAAATAACCCAATTACAAAATCTAATTTAAACCCGCGGGGGTTTTGACCTAAAAATCCAATTCCGGTCAAATACGCACAATTTTCCCAAATCAACACTTCTAATATAAAATTAAATACATTTTAAATGATACCATAAAATCAATTGAGCGGAATGGCTCAATTATACGACCCAATTTCATTATACCCGAAATTTGACCTAGGAATCAAATTCCGATAAAACCTGCATAAATTTCTCAAATTGATAGTTCCAAAATGAAATTGGATACATTTTAAAACATATTGTATAATCAATTTGTCCGAAATCACAAAAACGGGCGGATCCGAAAAATTTGGGCATAACCCGGCTAAAAATCCAATTTTTCCAAAATTCCAACACAACCACAAAATTAATGTATCTAAATCAATCTTACAGCACATATATACACAATCAAACAACCAATTTAGCTTTTCATAAGCTAATCCATACTCAATTAATCAAATATATATATTAGGGTTTTCGAAAATTATACCAAATGAAAAACCGACAAATCGAGGCAAAGGAAGGCCGGAGAAGCTTCGTCTGGGAATGGGGGTGGCTCGCCGGTGGCCAGCGAGGCTCGCCGGAGCCGAACGGCGGCTCGCCGCTGCTGTTGCTGCTCCCGAGCGCAGTTGCTTCAGCGGCTCTGCTTCGGTTGCTGCTGCGGCTGCTGTTGGCTGCGGTCGAGTTGGCGGTCGTGTCGTGGCTGGCGGTGGCTGCAGGTTGGAGGCCGGCCGGCGGACGAAGGAGGAGCGGGCAGGGAGAAGGGCAGCCGGCTAGGGTCGCAGGACAGGGGCAGGGGACAGGGAGAAAGGGAGCCGGGAAAGGGAAGAGAGAAAGAAAAAGAAGAGAGGGGGGTCGGGGGTCACGGCAGGTGCGGGTTCTTCTTTTTTTTTTTTTTTTTTACAAAAACAAGTATCATTAATATTAAAAGCTTAAAAATTAATATTGGAAGGTTTTATCTAAAATTTATTAAATAAAAATTATTTTGAAACGATCCGAACACTTAAAATAAATAGAAGAACTACAAACAGAATTTCAGAAACATTTCCGAAATAATTAACCAACGAACGTAAAAATTTATATTATTTACGGAAATATATTATAAGGCCTCGAAAATTTATTTAAAAGTATATAATAAAATATTTAAGTCAAATTCTAATAAACTGAGACTAATTTAAATATTTTCTGAACCCAGTTTTTCCGTAAACCAAAACACATAAAACGAAAGAGAATTAATTCCAGAAAGAATTTCATAAATAAACTCTGAAAATCTTTTTAATTTAAAACTTTCCAAAAATACTAAAGATTACCGAAAATAAATAAATTTAAGTCGGAAATATTTTCTACGAATAAAATTCTTAAAATAAATTTAACTATTTAAATAGAAATTCTATAATTTAAATAATATATTTCGTTAACGAAATATAACTTCAAAACAAAGTCGTAATCACATGACGAAGATATAATCGAAAACGAATTAAAAATATTAAAATCCAAAATACGAGAAAGAACGGGAATATATATTTTTAACCGAAGATCGAAATCATAAGAATATAATAAAATCACTGTCGTGAACGAATTTGTCTAGAATGGTTCGCAACGACAATGATTAATTACATTCAGTTATGAATTCGAAATCATCGATAATTCTGTAAAACGAAACGAAATTAGAATAATTAATTATTTACATCAAATTCGCTAATAAAATCATTAAACTTAATAAATCTGGATTTTAAAAATACGGGGTATTACAACAAATCCTCAGGTGACTTCAAATCAATAGACTGATTTGGTGACTGGTTCACCAGGTATGTTGCCATGTGAACGACCTTAACCCAAAACCCTCTTCCTAACCCTCTTCTTGATAACATACATCGAGCCTTCTCCAATAAGGTTTTGTTCATCCGCTCAACAACCCCATTCTATTGTGGTGTTCCAACAAAAGTGCGGTATCTCGCTATCCCATAGTCTTGGTAGAAATTAGTGAAACTCTGCTTAACAAACTTAAGACCATTAACTGTCCTGAGACACTTAACATGTTGCCTAGTCTACTTCTCTATCAAGGTCTTCCAAGGTTTGAAAGCACCAAACACATCATTCTTATGATTTAAGAAATAAACCCATACCTTTTTAGAGAAGTCATAAATAAATGTGAGCAAGTATCGTGAACCACCTTTGGAAATCACTCTCGCTTGACCCCACAAATTTGAATGGATATACTCAATATGCCCTCTCATACTATAATTAGTTGTTGAAAAGCTAACCCTCTTCTGCTTGCCAAACACATAGTTCTCACAAAATCCTATAGTACCTGTACTCTGTCCACCCAGCAACACCCCTCTTAGATAGCTCAGTCAAACCCTTGACACCCATGTGTCCCAGTATCATATGCCAAAGTCTCGTAATATAGACAACCTTAGTGATATCACAATAGTTTTCCCCACAATAATGGAACCTACCAACTCATACAATGTTTTGACTTGCTTCCCCTTTCATAACCACCAAAGACCCTTTTGTAACTCTCAGGGTACCATCCTCAATATAACATCGATACACATTACAATCTAAGTAACTCAAAGAGATGAGGTTAGTAGACATCTATTAGACACACCTCTTATTGGACAGTATTCCAACCACACCGCCATGCATCCTCACCTTCACTATCCCAATCCCAGCAATTTTGCAAGCGACATCATTATCCATCAAGACAACTCCACTTGGAGTCACCTCAAACATCTAAAACCAAATCCAATTGAAAAAATATATGGTAAGAGAACCCATAATCCAAGATCCATATATCATCGATCTTGTTTTGGCTATTGGTGTCCAACAATACATCTCCACTACTATCACCATGGGAAATTGCATCATGATCCTTTGTACTGGATGACTCACCAAAAGTAGCACTAGGCTTCCTATTAGGACGAAACTTCCTAACATGCCCCTTCTTGTGACACCCATAACATGTCACATCCTTTTGTCAACTCTTTGACTTAGATTTAGATTTTTTACAGTCACCAGACCCCCACTTTTGTGTCCTCCCCTGTCTACCAATCCCTCACTATGTGAGTCCCTAGAAGTAACACTACCAGCTAACTAACTATCAATCAAATCTCATTGTAGCAGGGTAGATTTCACATCCTTAGGGAATAACTCTTCCTTCCCATATAAAATAGTATCATGAAAATTGTAACACCCCCAAAATTCACTCCTGAAAAAAAAATTTGAAAGGATAAAGCGGAAGCTAGAAGAGAATCTGGGGAATGTTACCGCCACATCTAACACAAGATAAATGTCCACCATCTATCTTATACTAGATGCAAGGCTAAAACCTGTCAAACAAAACTTTAAACATCAATGCCGTAAGGATAAACTCCCACAAGGAGGTATCCACAGGCAGATGGCAAGTGAATCAATTCACTAAATAAAATCATCGCTGAATTGATCAGCGGAACCTGTGAAATAAATCCGAATTTTAAAAGCTTATCAGAGTACGAGAAACTGAAAGGTAATTACAATACCCCTGATATTTTAAATACAACACTTGAAACTTCCAGACATAAATACAGTTAAACAAGACCAATCCCCGGATTGCCTACTCTCTCAAGTCAAGTCTTCCACCCAAATATAATATTCGAACTGAAATCTGCACAAGAGATCTGCTCCCCACCATCAGTGGATCATCACAGGACCCATTCAATCAAGGTAGCATTAGTACGGGTCCAGTACTGAGTAAATCAAGACAACCCAACTCAGGGAAGGAAACATGAAACACATAAGATATGAAAGACTATAGCTTACAATTCTTATACTCAATTATACATGTATTACATACAATAAAATATAGGATCACAGATTCATACTCATGAGTACATTACTAGACATGACAACACATAAGATATAAGCGTATAAGAAATCACGATTGCATGCTAAGCAACACCCATCCAACAATCTGATAATAATTACTATTACATCCGATTTTATTTACTTACGATGAGTTCAGGGACCCCACTATTCTTAAACCGGTGGAACGGTCTGAAGCACCTCTCGGGGACAACACATCCGAGCCACTATTATCGTCCGGTGGAACGGACCCTACACCTCGGCCCAACTCACGTGATCTTCCACTTTAAATAATTAGTATCTTATTCAATGATTTTATCCAATCGTAAATCAGGCCCACATAAATTATTCTCTAACATAAGGATATAGCATAAGGTATCAAATATTTCCAAATCCATACTCAACACTTCACATACTCAAATACATACCATATTCAACGTTATACTAACATGCATTAGCATTGAAGCTATGAATTCACACATACATAAAATTACCATACAGAACACAGCATATACTTGACAAGATTAAATGATCAATAAGCATAGTCATCACCTTCCACTCGGAACAGAAATACATCCAGATTCTATCATAAGTAAAGGTAAGTAATGACTTACCTCAATCCGAAGCTAGCTAAGCAAATTGAGAAAGAGGGAGAGCTATTGAAAGCTCGACAATCCACGAGAAAGTTTTCCTAGATCGCCGATAGAAATCGGAACTAGGTTAGAAACCATCTTATCAATCAATAATTCACATATTCTAATTAAATAAACACAAACGAATACAAACAATCTTTATTGGAAAACGTGTCCAAAACTCAGGACTCAAGAGCATAGCTCTATTAAGATTAAGATTAAAATATAAATCAAATGATTTAAAACCCAAAGACAGAAATCGATTAAATAAAAGACACACAGCACAATCAATTTATAAAACAATCCCCAAGGATTAGGGTTTTAATGCCAACGACAAAACTCAGGTAATTCGAATAAATTAATTCCAATTAAAGGTATTAGGATACAATTAGGATCATTTCCACTACTTCTATAAATTTAATTTTAGAAAAACAATTATACAAATAACCAATTTCATAATCTCACTTGAAATCTAGGGTTTTAGCTCCGAAATTACAATTCGGTTGAATTCTATTAATTTAATCAAATTGAATGTTTAGAAATGCAATTAAACACATTTTATAACATATCAAATAATCAATTGATCAAAACCAATAAAAGAAATACCCTATTTAGCACAATTAGGGTTTTTGAGCCGGGAACGCAAATCCGATCAATTCTTGCTAAAATATATAAATTGATGGTTCGGAAATGTAATTAAATATATTTTAACATAAATTTTATAGTCAATTGAATAAAACAACCCGATTACACAATCCAATTTAGTTCCGCAAGAGATTTGACCTAAAAATCCAATTCCGATTAATTACACACCATTTTCCCAAATCAACACTTCCGATATGAAATTAAATACATTTCAAACGATATTGTAAAATCAATTGAGCGAAACGACTCAATTACGCAACCCAATTTCAATACACACGAATTTTGACCTAGAAATCAAATTCCGATTGATTCCGCATAAATTTCTCAAATTGACGGTTCCAACATAAAATTAGATACATTTAAAAACATATTGTATAATCAATTTATCTAAAATCACCAAATCAGACGGATCCAAAAAAATTTGGGCATAACCCGGCCTAAAATTCAATTTTCCAAATTTTCAACACAAACCATACAATTAACATATCCAAATCAATCTTACAGCACATATATACATAATACAACAATTAATTTAGCTTATCACAAGCTAAATCACACTCAATTAATCAAATTAATATTAGGGTTTTCGGATATTTATACCAAACGAAAATCAACAAAATCGGAGCAAAGGATGGCTGGAGAAGCTTCGTCGGGGACCGGGGGTGGCTCGCCGGTGGTCGGGAGACGTCGACGGTGGCCGGGCGGTGGCGGCGCGACCTGCACGGTTGCTGCTGCTGTGCGCTGCTGCTGGTGGCACGTAGCTGCTTCGATGGCTCCTGCTGCGGCTGTTGCGCAGCTGCGGCGTCGTCGGTGGTGGCAAGGGGCAGCAGGTTGGAGGTCGACGGCCGGCGAAGGAGGAGCAGGGAGGAGGAGGTCAGGGCTGGGGTTTCTACGCAGAGGGTAGTGCACAGGGGAGTCGGGAAAGGGAAAAAGAAGAGAAGGGAGAGAGGAGGTAAAAGGAAAAGAAGAGGGGGGGTCGACCGGTCGGGTGGGTTTTTTTTTTTAAATACACATATAAAATAAAATACTAAAAGTATAAAATTATTAATGGATGATTTTATCTAAAATTTATTTAACGAAAATTTATTTTATAAGGTTCCGAAGGCTTAGAATTAATAAAAGAATTATATAAAGAATTTCGAAAACATTTTCGGAAAAATTTACCAACGAACGTAAAAATTTATATTATTTACGGAAATACATTATAAGACCTCGAAAAATTATTTAAAAACATATAATAAAATATTTAAGTCAAATTCTAATAAACCGAGACTAATTTAAATAATTTCTGAAACCGATTTTTCCGCAAATCAAAAAGTGTAAAACAGAAGAAAATTAATTCGGAAAAGAAATTCACAATTAAACTCCGAAAACCTTTTTAATTTAAAAATTCCCAAAAATATTAACAATTTTTGGAAACAAATAAATTTAAAGTCAGAAATATTTTCTACGGATAAAATCATGAAAATAACTTTAACTATTTAAATAGAAATTTTATAATTTAAATAATATATTTCGTTGACGAAATATAACTCCAAAATAAAGTCGTAATCACACGACGAAGTTATAATCGAAAACGAATCTAAAATATTAAAAATCAAAATACGAGAAAGAATGGAAATACATATTTTTAACCGAAAATCGAAATCATAAGAATATAATAAAATCATGGTCGTGAACGAATTTGTCCAGTATGGTTCGCAACGACGACGATTAATTAAATTCAAATATGAATTCGAAATCGGCGATAAATTCATAAAACGAATCGAAATTAAAATAATTAAATATTTACATCAAATTACGCTAATAAAATCATTGGGCTTAATAAAATTAGGTTTCAAAAATACGGGGTATTACAAAAATGATTAAAACTTGCAAGCAAAGAACATAACAACATAATAGCCAAATATTCAATATTTAATTTAACATCTATATTATGAAAATCCATAACTGTAGAGTTAAATTTATCTAAATAAATTTTTAAAGATTGACCCTCAACTAATTTTAGGTCATGAAGCCAAATCTTCAACAATAGCCGATTTGCTACTGATTTTGTCATATACAATGCCTTAAGCTATAACCACAAGGCACATGTTGTTGATTCTTTTGCTACTTCTCACAAAACCTCATTTGACAAACACAATTGTATGGTAGAGAGGGAATTCAAAACTAATTCTTCAAATCTCTCATCCATCATTGATTCTGGTTTCTTCAAATGACCAGATAAATCTTTTTCCAATCCATTCTGAATTAAAATTATCCACATCTTCAATTTCCATAATTTAAAATTGATAGGTTGAATAAACTTCTCAATATCGAATCTTGTACCTATCCCGATAACCATATATCTTCAACAAAGGAACTCAGACACCAAATTGTTACAGAATTAGCGTGTATTTAGAGAGATCCAAACCAAATCAAAATTAACAAGACTATGCACAACTGAGGATTCAATCACAAAACAAAACAATTGAGGAAAAATTAGAGATATTTATTCTTGATCTTGTGTAATCACAAGATGATTAAACTAATTAATCAATGAATTACACAAATCTCTAATTCTCTTTGAAAGGATAATTCTATAGTGAAGAAGAGAAAGTTGGGACGCACGACTCTCGACAGTAAGCGTTTCAACATGTTTCCGTTTATAGAAGAAAAAACCCTACGGGGCAAAACAACGTGTTTCATAAATAAGCAAAACATACGGTATGTGTTTAGGAAACAAGGACTCCCGTGTTTATTTTCTTACTCTCAACTTTTTCCCAAAGCACATCAAAGTTTTTTTTTATCAAAAACACAGACCATGTTTATTAACATGGTACCTCATGTTTCACACATAAAATCCATATTACACTAAATTTCTCCAACACCTACACAAATCAACATAATGTTATGTTGTGCTCAAATACCCATTCAAAACTCACACATCCTTCTTGAGGTCTCTATATAAAAAAGTTATCTTCACATCTAGTTGTTCCACCTCTAAATCTAGAGTAGGAGTTAGTCCTAAAATTACATGGATTTATGTCATCTTCACCGTTGTAGAGAATGTATCATCATAACCAACCCCTTATCTTTGGGAAAATCCCTTGACCACAAACCTTACCTTATGCCTTGACTCAATTATGCCCACCTCATACTTGATCTTGAAAACCCACTTGTTCTTCAAGACATTTGTTCCCCTTGACCTAATATTTTCCACAAGCTTATAAGTGTTCTTATTTTGGAAGGATATCATCTCTTCCTTTGTTACAACCAACCACTTATCTTTGTGGACATCATCGAGGGTCTCATTATAGCATTAAGACTCTCTGCCATCCGGGTGTAACACACAGTCCATTACAGGGTAGTTATTTTTCCATCTCATTCCTTTGGTGGATCTTCTTACTTCTTGTAGAGATTTAGGTGTGTCAAACTCTTGGGGTTGTTTTAGTTCAAGCTATCAATATTCACTTTTTAATGCCTTAGTGGGGTGCCTCGACACCTATTCATTTGAGTAAGAATATGCCTCAACCACCCCTTTTGGATTGATCTTCATTGGACCACCTACCTCGAAATAGTCATTAGACTCCACTAAGTCATTGATGTAATCCTTTAGCCTTCCAATCCCATATTCTACGAAGTCTATGATATTTTAGTCTTCAAAGAACACAACATCTCTACTTTAAATGACCTTCATGGCTACCAGATCATACAACTTGTAACTGAACTTTTCTTCACCATATTTGATGAACACACGCTAATGAGAATTATCACCCAACTTTATCCTCTTATACTTTGGTATATGGATAAATGCTTGATAGCTATATACCCTGAGGTGGTTGTAGCTTACTTTCCTACCAAGCCACACTTTGTCAACCACATCATCGTTTAGAGGACTTGATGGATATAAGTAGACGAGGTAACATGTTGTTTGTAAAGCTTCACCCTAGAAGAGCTTGGAATATCAACATATGAGAGTAAACACCTTACCCTCTCCATTGATGTGCGAATTATTTATTCTGTTGCTCCATTATGTTGAGGGATTTTAGAAATAATTTGCTTATGCTGGATTTCATGAGCCTTATAGTATTTGTCAAATGGAATAAGGTATTTACCTCCTTTATGTATCTAAATACACTTTAAATTCGTCTAAGTTGCACTCTCAACTTTGGTATGAAAAACCTTGAAGTTGACCAAAACTTGATCCTTGATCATCATGGGATATATCTAGAGTTTCCTTGAGAAATCGTTAATAAATGTCACAAAGTATGATGATCTTCCCAGTGACTTCACTTTCATCAGGCTACATACATATGAGAAGACCCAATTAAGTTTCCCTTTTGAGCATCTCTCAATACCTTTAATATAATGGGTTCATTTTTGCTTGACCATAACATAATGATTTCACTGTTCAAGTGTGCCCCTTCAAACTTAAGTAAAGTGCCTCAACCACTAAGAGGATTTATCTCCTTCTCGATCATATGGCTAATTCTATAATGTCATATATCATAAAAATATTCCATAGAATTTATATCATTCGATAGACACAATTTTATTAGAGTCTCATATAATGAGCAACACTTGCTCCCCCTGGCCACTACCAAGGTCTCATTTGTGAACTTTCATGTGCCTTTTCCAAACTACCTTATTTAGCCCTCATCAAGCTTCATAGTTGAGATGAGGCTCATCCTTAAGTCTAAAACATGTCTCACCTTTGATATACAACCCAAGCTCATCTTTAGTTGTATGCTCCTTATATCAACTATCTTTGATATGCCATCATCACCCATTCACACCTCATTAAAGTTTCCATACGTATAAGAGGAGAAGTACTCTCTTTGTGAGGTAATATGGTAGGACGCACTAGTGTCCATTACCCATTCGATATAGGAACATGATGTGTTCGTGTAAGAATTTAGTCTCTCTAAAACAACCAATAGTTCATCATCAGTGATTACTATTGTTTATTTATCCTTATTTCACTTTATCTTTTCATCTATCTTCAACTCCCAATAGTCCTTCTTCCAATGCTTGAGCTTCCCATAATGAAAGTAAGGTTTATCCTTCTTTGAGTTCCTCAATCCACTTTTAAACCCCCCTCTACATCTCACCCTTGGGCCTTCCTCGGCCTAACACAAATGCATCGGACTTGGATGATGATACCATATAGTCTCCTATTTTCATCTTTTCTCCAATAAGTGATGCCATCACAGAAGCCATTATGAGTTTTTTTCCTAGGCCAAAGTTGTCGAAAGACACATAAAGTATCTCCCAACCATCTAGTAGGGATACTAGGACTAGAAGAGCTTGAACTTATTCCCCGAATAATATCTTTATGCTCTTCAACTAGATTAATATTTTTTGGAACTCATTAAGGTGCGATAAAATAGGTTATCTATCTTCATATCTCAATTTGTACAACTTTCTCATGAGTTGCACTTTGTTTCTAGTCGTTTTATTCTTATGAAGTGAACATAGCTTAGACCATACACCATAGCCAATGGTTTATCCCTCAACATGATAAATGACACTGTAATCTATGTATTAATAGATATAACCGCAAGATATTGTATCAAATTTCTTTCACTCCCCTTTATTTTCTTTTATATTATCTAGCACAACTCCTTTATTTTTTATCATATCGACTAGCTCTTTTACATATATCATGATCAAGTATTCTATCTTTATCTTCTAGGTGTTATAATTCATGATATTTATCATCACCATAACCAACTTACCAATTTACATGCCTACCAACAAAGCTTTGATACTAGTTGTTAGAAAATAATAATAACAACCTTTGCATAATTATGAGGAAACTGAAGAGTAAATTTCAAGCATAAAGAAATAAAAAACTGTGGGAGGAATAATATGAAACTTTTATTGAATATAAAGGCTTGTGGAGATAATTAGGAGCTTGTACTCATCTCTATACAAAATGGTGAAGAGTGGAACATGGTCCCAAAATTACATGGAATGTTGTTATCTTTACCACTAGAGAGAAGATCTCATCATAATCAACCCCTTATGTTTGTCTAAATCCCTTGAACACAAACCTACCTTTTGCATCGACTTAGTTTTACCCTCATCATGCTTGATCTTGAAAATCCACTTTTTCTTCAAGATCTTTGTTCCCCT
The DNA here is from genome assembly GCA_030549775.1 of Tamarix chinensis. NCBI lineage: Eukaryota > Viridiplantae > Streptophyta > Magnoliopsida > Caryophyllales > Tamaricaceae > Tamarix > Tamarix chinensis. Next base: position 96,708,143 of record CM060175.1, read on the forward strand.
TGGCCTCTTCATCTCTAAAAGCTTATAAGTGTTGTTCTTTTGGAGGGATATCAACTCTTTCTTTATTGCAACCAACCACTTCTCCTTATGGACATCACCATGGGCCTCATTATATAATAGAGAGCCTTCACCATATGAGTGTGACACATAATCCATTATAGGGCACTTGGTGTCGGTCTCGTTCCTCTATTAGATCTTCTTAATTCTTGTGGTGCTTCAGTGTGTCAGACTTTTGGGTTTGTGTTGGTTCAAGCTCTCAATATTCACAATATACTCTCTTAGTAGGGTGCCTTGGCATCTCTTCATTTGATTCAAAATTTTCCTTCACCACCCCTTTTATATCAGCTTGTGTTAGCCCACCTACCTTGAAATCATCACTAGACTCCACTAAGTCATCAATGCAGGCCACAATCCTCCCATCTTCTACGAAGTCTTTGGTATTTTGGTTCTTATAGAATATAACATCTCTACTTGGATAACCTTCTTAGATGATGGATCGTACAGCTTGTAGCTGAAATTTCCTTCACCATATCCAATGAACACACAATAGTGTGCCTTCTCGTCCAACTTTGTCCTCTCGTTCCTTAGTATGTGGAATAAAAAACCTAACAGCTAAACACCCTCAAGTGGTCATAGCTTACTTCCTTGCCAATATACACTCTATTGTCCACATCACCATTTAGAGGACTTGATGGAGATAAGTTGATGAGATAACATGTCATTCATAAAGCTTTTCTCTAGAAGAAAATTGGAAGCTCAAAATATGAGAGTGAGCACCTTACCATTTCCATAAATATGCGGTTTATTCATTCCACCACCCTATTATGCTAAGAGATTTTAGGAAAGATATAATCATGCTGGATTCCATGAGCCTTATTCACCTCCTTGATCCGTCCAAATACACTTCAACTTCCTCTTATTCTTATGCTCAACTTTGGCATAAACAACCTTGAATTTGACCAAAACTTATTTTTTGGTATTCATACCTAGAGTTTTATTGAGAAATCGTCGATAAATGTCACAAAGTATGATGATCCAACCAGTTACTTCACTTTCATTAGGCTATATACGTCCAAGAATACTCAATCAAGTTTTCCTATTAAGCATATGCCAACACAATTAATAAAGTGAGATAAGTTTTTCTTGCCTATAACATAATGAGTGCATTGGCTAAGCTTACCCCCTTAGACTTGGGGGTAAAGTGCCTTGGCGACTGATAACATTTATCCCCTTCTTCCTCATATGACCAAGTATATGATGCCACACTTCATAAAAATATCCCATGGAGTTAATATTAACTGACAGGCACAAGTCTGTTAGAGTCTAATATAATGAGCAATCTCCCTGGCCACTACTAAGGACCCCTTTGTCAACTTTCATGTGCCTTTTCTAGACTAACTTTTGTATACCTCATCATGATTCCCTATTGAGATGAGTTTCATCCATAAGTGCAAATCATGTCTCACTTTCTTGAGTTTTAATGTACAACCCAAGCTTGTCTCTAGTCGTATACTCCTCATACTTACTATATTTGAGACAACATCATTACCCATTTACACATCACCAAAGTTTCAATATGTATAGGAGGATAAGTACTCTTTATATGGACTGACATAGTAGGATGCACTAATGTCCACTACCCAATTGGCGTATGCCCTTAATGTGTTTGTGCAAGCATTCAGTCTCTCTAAAATGAATAGTAGTTCATCACCAGTGATAATGGTGGTCTCCTCATCCATCTTTCCCTTCCCTTTTTCACATTTCTTCAATTCCCAATAATCATTATTCCAGTGTCTGAGCTTCGAGCAATGAGCAAGATGTATCCTTTTTTTAGTTTCTCAATCTACTCTCAGACCTCCCCCTTTGCATTTTACTTGGGTCTTCCTTGACCCAACACAAATGCCTCAAATTTGGACAATGATGTCACATTGTCTCATATTTTTGCCACTTCTCCAAGAATGACATCATCACAAAAGCTATTGTGAGCTTTACACCTGAGGAGGAATTGTTGAGACACACACAAAGTATATACCAATTGTCCGATAAGGATCTTAGGACTAGCATAGCTTGAAAATTTTCCCCCAACAATATCTCTATGTTCTTTACCTAGATGAATATGTTCAGGAACTCATTAAGATGTGTTGCAATGTACTATCCATTTTCATATCTCAATTTATTCAACTTCCTCATAAGTCATACCTTGTTTATAGCCTTCTTGTTTGTATAAAGTGAATATAGCTTAAACCATAATCCATAGGTAGTGGTTTCTTCCTCAACATAATGAATAACACTGTAATCCACCTATTGATGGATATAACCACAAACTCTTATATCAAACTTCTTCCACACCCCTTCCTTTTCTTTTATATTTTCCATAATAACTCCTTTATTTTTTATCAAATCAAACAGCTCTTTTACATAAGACAAGTCTTTTACCTTTCTCTTCCAAGTCCTATAATTCATGTTATTTAGCATTACCATGACTAGTTTACCTACTGTCGTGCCTTTAAACCAATCTTTCATACCATTTGTTGGAAAATAATAATAACCTTCTCTGCACAATTTTGAGGAAATATAAAATTAAATTTCAAATATAAGGAAATAAATGATTATGGGAGGAAGATTATGAAACTTTTATTGCATATAAGGGTTTATAGAGACAATTAGAAGCTTGTACTCGTCTCTATACAAAATGGTCCATAAAGGGTCTTTGTACCCTCCATCATCCTTGTATAGAACACCCAACTATCATTTGTTGACTAACTTGATATAACTTTATGGTTAACATCAATCTTAAAAAAGGGAAGTGTCAAGTGTAAAAGAGACTTTCTTCATATTAAAAATAAAGTCATTCAGTCAATTTGTACATTTTTTTAAGAAAATAATAAAAATAATCTTAAAATGACACTTATACCCTTCATTAAAAAATAACAAAGCATTTAATACATATATAATTAAAAAAAAGCAGGGGTAAATATGGAACGCAAGCTTTGACTTTTCTAAAATTACTTTCTCTTTTATACAAAAATTTAATAATATAATTTTTTTAAGGATGGAGTACAATTTACCATCAGCTTATAATTTGCTAAGCTGACAAGTACCAAATTTCTTATTAAGGAATTTTCTATCTACTCCATGATATGCCTTCTTCACTCACACTCCTTCCTCAATATCATCTGTGGCTCACGCCCTTGACTCATGCCTATAGTTTACACCCTTTGGCTCATGCTCATGGTTGATGCATCTCGGCATCGGTCCTCTTGTTAAGGAACTCAAAAAATGGAAACACCTTTGAAAATTAAAGGTGAGGCGGGCATCGAATTAATTTTTGTGGTTGTTTGGTTGCACACGATAAGATAGTGACAAATGAATAACAATTCAAAAGGGGATTGACTTTGGATATATGTTTCTCATTATCTCTGGGCAAAGTATTTGAATGGATTTTTTTTATTTGGTAAATGAATGATTGTTTTATTGGTTCCTGCATATGGAAACAGTTTAGTCGGATGTATGGTTAGTTTTTTTTTGTTGTTGGTTAAAACTGATAATAAAAGAGTTTCATCATTGGTTGATCAAACATTAATATTCCATGTTAGCAATAATCAGAAACTAGAAAGTAATATTAGATGCTTGGATTTCCCCCGTCAAAGTATCAACATCAATTATTAAATGTTATATTTTGTTGAGAGTTCCCTCAAATTATTATAATTAGAAAGGAAAAAAAAAAGTCGCAACCATAGAGGCAACACAATTCATGTTTAATATACCCAACAATTATTGATATCCACAACCTAGATTAATTTTAGGTGACCATCATGCGGGCCACTTCCTACTATGGTACAAAACGCATACTACTTTGTCGGACAAAAAAAAAATTGTCCAATACTACAACGTGAAACATGCCACCGCCATGTATACAGATAGCATGGGAGTCTAACTTAATATGCATAAAATATGTGAATATAAAAAAAGTTACGAACGAGATATATAATTAACTTGTGATGGTATTATAGCTGGATAAAAGTTTCTTATTACCATTGCACAAAACCTCTCCGATGGGCTGAGGGTCGGTTTCAATTTTTGCTATGGGCAAAAGCATTTTAATGGGATGGGAGGTTTTTTTTTTTTTTTTTTTTAAATGATGAAACAAAAATTTTAACAATGATTGATTTGCCACTATATAATCTAAAGATAGCAATGACCGTGTGGAAGTAAGTGATGGTGCTCGGATTTCCTGATCAAATTATTAGTCACGTCGCTTATCATTTATATGCCACACTTGCCAAGTGCTCGCACTCATTATATAATTATAAAAGAGGCCATCGCCTTGCGGGCAACATAAGAGAGCCATGCATTAATATTTAACATTCATAGCCCACATTAAAATTAGCCACTGGACTGGAGCAAATTGGAGCTCGCTTCCTGATCATCAAAATGGCGATGACACCATTTCCCAATTACTTTATTCTTCGCATCAGAGTCAGAGATGACGCTAAGTAATCACCAATATGTGAAGCAACCTCTGATAATTCACCGAACACACCTCTCTAATCTCCAGGTGCGTAGGATCAAGCATGGATAGAAAAATCCAGATTGAAAATGCAACCGTTAAGTTCAAACCTAGCTAGGAATAACAGAGTCGAGGGTCATTTCTATACCCCCCCCCCACACCCGCAACTCTTGAATACATATCGTAAGTGCACTATTATCACTCCCCTCCCTCTGCAACTCTTTCAAAACATTCCAAGATATATAGAGCTTGGTTTGGTATGAATAAATGACACATCCAGAAGCATTAATAAAATTGATGTTATCCATCATTTCTTACATATGTGATCGTGATCTTCCTGGTTTTGAACAAAATAAGAGAAGAGAATGAAGTGAAAGAATATACATGCAGCATAATTGAAAGGCTTTTGTTTTAAATTGAATCTATTTATTTTTTCTTTGATTGTGACCTTTTTTTGCGAAAGATATCTTCTTCTCTTTGGTAGAGCTCGAGGAGTAAGGGATGGTCTGGATTTGTGAGGTTTCCTATCAACGGATGGTGTTAGATTGTGGAAATAGAAGCTACTTTTTGATATTCTTCATCGATTGAAATATCAACCGCGACTTCGTATCCTTTATTTCCACCATTTTTGAGAGATTAGCTAAAACCATTTTCATTGATTTGGATATCAACCGATGTGATCGGTGAGTTGAAGAGTTTTGTAAAATAATGATTTTTTTTCCTAATTCAAAGGATGCTGACTGATAGCTACATTCTCGTGACTTGGATGGCCGGTGAGTGGCTTGATGGGCTAATGGTCAAATATTCATACACACCCTTGTAATGAAAAGATTTCTATATAGTTCACATTTTTTCTCCCCGGGGTATTTCTTGTATGATGAAAATCAAGCTTTATTAATAATTGGATTTATTGATCTTTAAGACTTTTTGTGACCTTAAAAAAAATACCTGTATACATCAAAGCTTAAAAAGTAATGTAATGGTTGACATATATCTTTAAATAATTGTAATATAGAAATGATATGAATTATCGCCCACCTCCCAACACAACATTGGGCCTAACTAGGAGCTCAATACAAGCCATGGGCCAACCCTTATATATTGAAACTAGTTACATTTCCCCGTACAATGTACGGGTGGTGTATTAATTATTTATATATTATTAAATAAGAGATGAATAGTTTAACACTTTAATTAATATGCACGAGATTAATAGTTGGCTTTATATGTTCAAGTAATTAATTAATAAAATACTTAATTAATACTTGATTAATGTGTATTGTTCGACATATGTGCAGCAGATGAATAGTTATATGCATTTATTGCATGTAGGATATGAATAGTTGTGTTGTATTAATGACAGAAGATGAATAGTTATATGAATTTGCTATTTGTATAAGATGAATAGTTGCATTCATATGCTCATTAGTTTGACAATTCAATTAATATACAGGAGATGAATAGTTGGCTACATATGTTCAAGTAATTAATTAATAAATTACTTGATTAATATGTGTTGTTCGACATATGTACAGTAGATGAATAGTTACATTCATATATTTAGTAGTTTTACAACTCAATTAATACGCAGGAGATGAATAGTTGGCTGTATATTTTTAAATAATTAATTAAGAAATTTTTTAATTAATATGTGTTGTTCGACATACGTGTAATAGAGGAATATCTCAATTAATACGTAGGAGATGAATATCATTTTGTTGTTATGCAGCATAGGAGATGAATATCATTTTGTTGTTATGCAGCGTAGGAGATGAATAGTCTGACAAATCAATTAATACATAGGAGTATTTTATCATTTATTTGACATTATTAATTAGTAATAATATATGACAGTGATAATATATGATTAGTAATAATAGGTATAGTTTAGGCGGAAAAATTTGTCCGTATATTGTCTGCCAAACAACTCTGTTTTTATATAATAACCAATGTTGTCGTTCTATTATTTTTTTAATAATAATTATATTATTAATCATGATAATATTCATAATAGTAATAATCAAATATATTAAAATTTATTATTATCATAATAATAATTATCAGTATTATATTATAAATTATGACAATAGTAATTATCAAAATTATATAAATGATTATATTAGTATTAATTATATTAATAGTTATAATTATTATAGTTATATTAATAATAATAGTCATATTATTAATAATACATAATAAATTATTATTATTATTATTATTATTATTATTATTATTATTATTATTATCATATTTGATTGATGTTGATCTAACCTTAAAAAAAAGAAAAAAAAATAATACTTCATTAAAATTAGTTATATGTATTTGCTAGTTGCATTGTATTAATGACAATAGATGCATATGTGTTGGTCGATTGGTTTATGCACTTTATTTGATGTATTATTTATCAATTATTTATATATTAATATGTAGGATATGAATAGTTTGACAATTAAATTAATACACAGAAAATTAATAGTTGATTGCATATGTTTAGGTAATTAATTGAAAAAATATTTGATTAATAATTTATTAAAATTAGTTGTTCGACATATGTACAACAAATGAATAATTATATACATTTGGTACACATAGGAGATAAATAGTCACATTCTATTATTTGATATATTCATGTGAAGCAAATGAATATGCACTTTGGTGTATTAATTATTTATATATTAATATGCAAAAGATGAATAGTCTGACAATTCAATTAATACACAGGAAATGAATAATTTTCTGCATATGTTCGGATAATTAATTAAGAAAATATTTGATTAAAAAATATATAGTTAATACTTTATTAAAATTAATTGTTTGACATATGTGCAATAATTGAATAGTTATATACATTTAATGCACATAGGAGATGAATAGTTGCATTATATTAATAAATAGTTATATTAATTAATCCATCTTATTAATTAGCAATAACAATAATTAGCAATCATATATGGTAGCAGTAATTTATGATTAGTAATAATGAATATAGTTTAGGCGGGAAAATTTGTCCGTATATTGTCTTCCAGACAACTCTGTTTTTATATATATACTAGTTACGTTTTCCCGTGCAATGCACGGGTGGTGTATTTATTATTTATATATTATTATATAAGAGATGAATAGTTTAACAATTTAGTTAATATGGAGGAAATGAATAGTTAGCTGTATATGTTCAAATAATTAATTAATAAAATACTTAATTAATACTTGATTAATATGTATTATTCGACATATGTGCAACAGATGAATAGTTATATGTATTTATTGCATGTAGGATATGAATAGTTGTGTTGTATTAATGACAGAAGATGAATAGTTATATGAATTTGCTGTTCGCATGAGATGAATAGTTGCATTCATATATTCATTAGTTTGACAATTCAATTAATATGTAGGAGATGAATAGTTGGCTACATATGTTCAAGTAATTAATTAAGAAAATACATGATTAATATATGTTGTTCGACATATGTGGAGCAGATACATAGTTACATTCATATATTCAGTAGTTTTACAACTCAATTAATACGCAAGAGATGAATAGTTAGCTGCATATTTTTATATAATTAATTAAGAAAATTCTTGATTAATATGTGTTGTTCGACATATGTGCAATAGATGAATATCTCAATTAATACGCAGGAGATGAATATTATTTTGCTGTTATGCGGCATAGGAGATGAATAGTTTGACAAATCAATTAGTACGCAGTAGTATTTCATCATTTATTTGACCTTATTATTTAGTAATAATATATGGCAGTGATAATATATGATTAATAATAATAGGTATAGTTTAGGCGGAAAAATTTGTCTGTATATTATTTGCCAAACAACTCTATTTTTAAATGATAACCAATGTTGTTGGTTTTGTTATTAGTTTTTTAATAATAATTATATTATTAATCATGATAATATTCATAATAGTAATAATCAATTATATTAATATTCATTATTACCATAATAATAATTATCATTATTATATTATAAATTATAATAATAGTAATTATCAAAACTATATGAATAATTATATTAGTATTAGTTATATTAATAGTTATAATTATTATAGCTATATTAGTAATAATAGTTATATTATTAATAATAAATAATAAAATTATTATTATTATTATTATTATTATTATGAATAGTTTTCTACATATGTTCAGATAATTAATTAAGAAAATATTTGATTAGAAAATATATAGTTAATACTTTATTAAAATTAATTTTTTGACATATGTGTAGTAAATAAATAGTTATACACATTTAATGCACATAGAAGATGAATAGCCACATTATATTAATAAATAGTTATATTAATTATTCAATCTTATTAATTAGAAATAATATATGACAACAATAATTAATGATTAGTAATAATGGATATAGTTTAGGCGGGAAATTTTGTTTGTATATTGTCTGCTAGACAACTCCGTTTTTATATATATATAGATAGATTTGTAAATAGAAGTCAGCACATTATTTAAGTGCACTAACTTCTTCTTTCTTTCCTTCTTTTTGTTTACATGCAACATTTTTACGTCTCTCTTTATCACCTGCAAGCATATCAACCGACACCCTTATTATAATATTTGGCTCCATGGAGAATACAATTAGTGATGTCTAAGCAACTAAACCATATGTTTAGCAAACTCGGGGAAGCATTCATATAATCGTTATGATAGCTTAGTTCTAAGCTAGCATTATTGAGTTGGAAATCACATTTGTGAAATGTTGAACCTCATCACTCATTGATGAAAGGGTGAGGGACACAATAACAAATAGGCCATTATTAGGAGTGTAGTAGGTGTAATACCTTATTTCCTAGAAACTATAATTGAGAACCAAAGTACAACTTGTCTTTTTATGTGAACTTGATCATAGAAACTATAAGAGAATATTGTGTGCCTAATATGTTATTTTATGTGTGTTTAATATGGGGTGAAAGTGTATTAGATTAACTAGGTTAAAAATCATAGAAAATAGGTTTTAGGAGTCAACGATCAATCAGGGCCTTTGGGTCAGACAACTGAGTATTGAGACAGAGGATGGGTAGTTCCAAAGGCTTAGATACATGATATGTGATTGACCGTGTGCTATTAATTTTAATTTTTGTGCAACTTTTATAGTAAACCCTTTTGACTTTGTGGATCTTCCTATGAGCTTCCCTCACATTGGATTAAATTGTTGCTTGTACTCCTCCCTTTAACCAATATCTTACCCATGTGTCATCTCACCTTACCTCTCACCAACTATATTACACATCATATTTTAAACACCCAAAAAATTTGTAACTTTTATTTTCAGGTGTTTAGCCTTTACATTCGAATTTGGCTTAATTATTCTTGTTAACCCTTGATCCATAATGCATATAAATTCTTAAATAAATCACCTTAATTATTTTTATCATTTTCCTTTTATTATTAAACCCAACCTAAACCGGTGAATTTTTTCCTAGTTGTTTTTTCCTATCTGAGTACCCTAACCTAACCAAAATAAATATAAATAAAAAAAATAAAAGAATCATAATTCTACTCCTAACCTACCCTTCCCTACCATATCCCTCTCTTACGCAAGTCTTCCTCTATCGTGCCATTTTTTCTACCTCAAAACACACATCATGTCTCCCTCCACTTCTTAAGCACAATCTCACCTCTCTCTATCGAACCTTCATCCTCAACCGACTACTAATAATCCACTCCTCATCTCCATATTTCATTCATGATTCCCCATCCTACACCACCATCTTATAAAATTCTTCTCCTCCTCCTCCCATTTCTTAGTTCAATCTAGCCTCAACCCCCTTGCTTCCATTTCTTCTCCAACTCAACCTCTTCTCCCATTGTCATTTCCTCCAATATCAAGCAACATCGTTTCTTACCACCCAACCTAATCCCTCCCCTTCTTTATCTTCCTTCTCCTTTGCCTTGTCCGATTAATTTTCTCCTTCTTCTTTGCATAATCCATGCACCATATCGCGCACAACTATGGCCTTTCTAGCACGATTCTCCTTTCTTGGTGGTGCCATTCTCACATCAACCTATCTTTCCCTACCGTAAAGCACCCTCAACCTTCATAGCCTTGACCCAACCGCCATCCATTTCTGTGTGCCCTATTACACCAACCCCTACCTCTGGTATCTCTTCCATCTTCATCCATTCACTAACCTTCTCCAACTGTGTCAACCCCCATTGTAGTCCCTACCTAGTAATGCCACCTTCTTAAGATGCTACTTCCCCTAGTGTCACCCATCCCTGCAACCACAACCCATGCAACATCACTCATCCTCACAACCATCCTCTTCACAAGCTCATGCATTTCTTCCTTGTATAGTCGTGCATGTCCCATAAGCAAACCATTACCTAGTCATCATCTGCATGAACTTCTACCGCTGCCCCACTCCTCTTGCGTGAGCTTTGTATGCTACTCCACTCTGGTTGAGTGAAGTTGTGTCACTGCACACCCTTAGCTGAGTGACTTGTGCCATTACTAGCTACCCCTGCTTGAAGATCTCACATTTCTAGGCCTTGGTAACATGAGCTTATCCCTTCTCTTGCATTGGTGAAGTGGTAACCTTGAACACTTTAGATGCTTAATTGTTGTGATTTGGTTGATGGTTGCGGATTAATTTATAACATGTATAGTTGTTTTGATGTAAGGACTTTGAAGAGGTTTGGTGGAGACTAGTTGTAGTGATTTTTTCCTTATTTCTTTTGCTTTAGCTTGGATAAGAGGAAATCCATATAGTCTACTAAAATGTTAGATAGCGCATAATAACACATTAGGGTTTTGATATATAATTCATTTTAATCATGTTTGTTATGTTGTAATTATTTATCTAATAATGTTAGCACTAAATTTGGTAAAATGGAGCATGTCGAATCATATAAAGTATCATGTGTATGAAATCATGCTAAAATGGGTTTAATGTTGGAAATAAATTTTGTATGTTATGCAAGCCTACTATGATAAGTTGAGCATGTTTAGCATAATTATAATTGAATGTCCTAGGGATATTTTGGTCTTTTTGAGTATATCATGGTATTTATTCTAATAAGCATACCTAATATGTATCAGTTGTTGTTAAGTATGGGAGTATGTGATTTGATGTTTTAAAAATGCATATTAGAATTTTACATGCTAAATTATATGTAAGGGCAAAATGGTTATTTAGTGTGTTTGGTAATTTAATTCCATATAAAAAAATTAATTGTTGTGATTTAACCCTTTTATGATAAATTAATAAATAAAATGGATTTATTATTTAAAATGGATGATAATGTGGTAATTGTTTCTCAAAGACATTTTGATCATTTTTGGCTTAATGCATCACTGAGCACCGCTTGATGGCTAGTATTTTAAGGTTTGAGAATTAGGACTATCTGGTGTCTGATCTGGTATTTTTTATTTGGATATTATCATGAATCTTATGTCCCTTATGTATTCCTTTTATTTTGACTTTTGTAACTTTTTTTTGATATTGTTATATATAAAAAATGCTATGATGTAATGTAATCTCTATCTGCCTCTTATGATTGTTGTTATTAAATTAAGCGAAGTAAGGCTTTAGCCTTAACACTTAGTGTAATAATGGTGGAAGAAACTAGACTTAAAATAAGTATGACGGTAATAGGAGTGTTATAATAACCTTTATACATCTTACTCCATGCACTACCAAATGTAGATTGGCTACCACACTGAATATGTCTAGGTGGCATAAGTTTTTCCCAACATGGGGTATCTTCTATGAATTATTTGAGACATTCACACTACAAGAAAACCAATCTTTTATGACAACATTTTTTGCCTAAAAAAGTCCACATATTGTCGGAAATACTTTTTTTAGACCATATATCATTGCAAATGCTCTAGAGCAATAAAAAGGGGAAGTTATCACAAAAAAATAATTTAAAATAAATATTACTTTTACTACAAAATCATCCAAAACATCATTATCTATGATGACATCTAGACATTTATTTTTATTTTTTAAATTATATTATTTTAGATGAAATATTTAAAAAAAATCATTCTTTGAAAAACATTTCATGGGAATTTTTGAGATTTATATTTTTTCTAATGATATGTCACCATAAATATTGATTATTCTGAACGATATTTTCAATTTTTTTGAATTTTATAGTTTTTTAAATTTAAATGATTTGCAACAATATTTTAAAAAAATTATTTAAATTTACTACCAAATTTAATAACATTATATATAACTTTTTTAAAACAACCATAATGGTTTAGGCATTTATGCAGTTAAAAAAAAGCAATATAATAATAAGTGTTTAGGCATCCATAAACTTAAAAAAAAAGCCTTAATCCCAGCCATTATCATCGGGTTGCTACTTTAATTGATTCGGCGGAGGTATTTGTCTACTCAACAACTAATATATTTATTGTTGTTGTCTTTTTTGCATTTAAAGTATAGTCTATTGTGAGTGAAACATCTCTAAACTCTTATCCATGCTATGAACAGGCGTAGATGGATAATACAATGATGATGTACCAATTGCATGTGATGATGGAGTGCAAATGTCAACTAAATAAGAAGAAGAAGAAGAAGAAGAAGAAGAAGAAGAAGAAGAAGAAGAAGAAGAAGAAGAAGAAGAAGAAGAAGAAGAAGAAGAAGAAGAAGAAGAAGAGCCTCACAATCTGTGTCTGAGATCTCCCTTGTGGCCTCGATGATGACCTAGAACATCATTGACTATTTGATCCTCATCGATTACTCATGGGCACATGGAACCCTGAGTCTCTTCGGCCTCTTCTAGCTCTAATCGTACATCCGCTTGAACCTTAGTCTACCACCTCACCATTTTGTCCTACAAAAAAAAATCCAATTTTGATTAAAAAATAGACATATCAATTATTTTATAAAATAAATACCAAGTTTTGTTTGAAACTACTTATGTAATGCTCTCTCGTGGCATCGGAGATCTAATGGAAATATCTCATGTGTGGATCCTTATATGTATTTATAGTCAATAGTAATTGTTTTTTATGCTCATTGACCTTGCACATCGGTAAAATAATATAATAATAATATTACCATAATCTCATAAATATTAACAACTTAAATATTTTTTTTATATACCTTTAAATACTAGTAAGCCGAAATAGACCTCGAACAATGGATGCTAAAATCTACAAGGTTCAATCTATCCACTGAATTTTATCCATAACTCTTCTGCACAATTAAAATAAAGATTATAAATGAATTTCATGAACTATTATTTATTTTAAAGTTTTTATTTTTTTATTTTACCTTTACAGTGGGACATTCCCAAAAGTCTATGCATTTTTCCAAGTTACCTAATCAATGTAGGTTAAATTTTTATTCTCCTCCTTACATGCCTTCTTTGTGTGATATTTTATGTTCTTGTACTTATCCTAACAAATACGTTGAATATCGGTCAAGATTTAATCCCACAATTGGGATTACCTTTAGTAATTGAGGTTAAAGTAGCTCTGTAAGATGAAAATTTAAAATATTAATAAATGTTAAAATGAAATTATTGATATATCTTAGTTAATAATATATAATTACCTCAAGTCTATGTAAAATTTTAGACTTTTCTAGCTCATAATCTTATGACCATGATGTGCACATAGGAGGAACAAACTTCTTGATTGTATTCTCAATGAAATAAATAAAATTTGGTGCCATCGGTCCCACTAGATTATATGTACCATCTCTATTAGAAAAATCAATGTGGATTGACTTATTCCATCCAGCTAAACACAATTCATAGAGCTCATTATCATTTCCTCTACCACACCCTTTTTGTTCTTTGGTAAGTAGTGTTGCAACAACAAATAAAATAGAGAATAATAAATAACATAATATATCTATTCATTATTCATACGATTAACAACAAATTTATTTTTACCTAGATCGCAAGTTCAGAGTAATCTAAGAAGCATCTTAGGGGGATATGATTCTCCATCCCGACCATGATATCTAGCACCAATGTCAGCCATATATATATATGTATGTATATATATATATATATATATATATCTTATGGAATACAATTACATGAATAATAAACATAAAAATTTCAACTAAATTAAGTTAGTGGAACACACATAAATTCCAATGATTAAAGTACCACTATCACTATCAACAGGATCAAAGCACTATCAAAGTATCATACTCAACACTAATGAGAAAGATACTTATAATTATTACTATCACTATCACTATATTCATCTTCTTCGGTGATGTCTATATCTGAATTTAAAAAACCTAAACCCTCATCTTCCATCTTATCATCTTGAATGCTATTGTTTTTCTTTTATCTTTATTGGTCTCGATCAGTTCCATATCTTCAAGACTGATGTTCAAGTCTACAGCAGCGGAATCAACCTCGTATGCCACATCAACCTCATCATTATCATCATTCAAATACCAAATGTAGCAGTGGTTGACTTCCCAACCGACCCTCTAGTTAAAGTCATTTAGATGATCATCAAAATACCAGACTTGTTTTGTCTGAGACCAATAGATCTTGTACACACACCTTTGATGTTGTTATCTTGCTTGATTATTTTTCTTCATTGGATTAGTATCAAACCACCTACAATTGAGCACCACAAAAAAATAAATTTTAAAGTAAGCTAAATCTATGGTCTTTTCTAGCTTACTATAGAATGAATACCCATCAACTCCAAGGGCGCACATACCACTATTATGTGTTCCTTTCTCTTAACCCCTGCGATAGGTTAAATATCTAACTCCATTAATGACACATTCACCATAAGTTAGGATAAAACCTGATGAACGAAAAGATAATAAGAACAATACATCTCTGCATTCCTCTTCTTTATTCTCTTGTAACTTGTTCATCTATGAACCATAACATTTTACCTTACGTTACAAAAAATTATAGTTGTCTTACCTTCACTAGATATGTGTTTGTGTATATATATGTGTGTATGTGTGTGTGTGTGTTGTACATAACAATTTACCTTAGATTCAGACTAGGTCACAAATTCTTTCGGTTGAATATTGATAAAATTACTATCACCCTAGATAATTTCAGCCATATGTTCACTAAATTAAAGATATAATTAATTTATATTTATATTGACACCGTCATAGATAATTTCACTCACAACATGATACATGGTAATAGTTTTACTTACTCCAAATATACTTGTATATATAGGTAATTGTTAAGAACGTGTCAATGAAGCTCATTTAGCTTCTCAAAAAACAATCTTCCCATTGTAGTCTTACTAATATGGCAAACTTGAGATTGGAAAATTGATAACCTTTGACAACCATATCCTCATTTCTTTCTGCCATGTAAAACCATGTCTTAACGCCTTGCATATATGCAGAACAATAGGCAAGGCCTCAAGAGTTACGTAACCTTTGGTAATGGAACCTTTAAGCTGATTACAATTTTTATGTACTATTTTAAGTCATTCAACTTTATCTCAATGGGATACATCCATATGTCATGAACATGTTCTCCTAGCTGTACTTCATCTAGTAAGTGCGTTATTAAGTGAACCATAACACTAAAGAATGCCGAAGGAAATATCCGTTCAAGTTTACAGAGGAGGACAATAACATGATCTTTTGTTATCTCTAAATTAAATAATCAAAGTGTCTTTGAACAAACCTGAGTAAAGGAGTTACACAGTTCATCAATAAAATTACCAACATGTTTATTTAAGAATCCACAAACCTCGGTTGCTAACAAGCATTGTATTATCATACGATGATCATGTTAATTTATCCCTCCAATGTTGTTGTTATCACTATAATTATTCCCAAGGTTTGCAGCAAACCTATATGGGAACTTTAAATCCTTAAAAAATCTTATGAACCGTGCCTTAGGTTTCATCAACTTATCTCCCTCGTAATGCAATTGTAACTCATGTTTGATGTTCAAATCTTCCAAATAATGCCCTACATTGTTTGTGTCTTTTGATTTTTCATCATCACAAATTGTTGCAAACAAATTAGATCAAACATTTTTCTCAAGATCCATTAAATCCAAATTGTGTTTTAGCGGATGAGATGACTAATTCGTCAATTCATAAACTATGCTTTTCTTCTTCCAATTCAAGTCATGAACACCTCTCTTCCTCTTTTGATGCTTAAGATGCTTTCCTAGCTGATATTTTGTAATACAACTCAATTGCATCAAAATATTAGCAACTAATAATTTCCTCGAAGGAATCTTCTTTCTAACCTTCCTATTGAACTCATGATTTCTCCTGAATGGATGGTTGATGGGGAGGAATCACCTATGAACAATAAATCTCATGGAATAAATGTTGTTATTACAACTTGGACATGCTAAATACACCTGACTAAACCACTCTGACAAATAAGATCGAGTTAGAAAATTGTTAATGGTCCAAAGTAGTGTTGCACTCATTTAGAACACTATGTTATTGATTAAATCTTGTGTATTAGCCCCTAACATCCACAAACAATTCAATTTGTCCACCAAAGGTTGAAGGAAGACATTAATATCAATCCCGGGAGAACTTAGACCGGGAATTGACGATATTAGCATCAAGAACAACTCCTTCATGCACTACCACAAGGGGAAAGTTGTAACTCATGTTGAATAGATTAAAACTGTCTAATGCCAACCCCAAGCGTACATTTTGAGGATCGGCTGCAGACTTTTGATACTTAGAATCAAAGTGCTTTCAAGCTTCACCATCAACTACATGACGTAATGCTCCCAATTTTGTTGAACACCCCCTTATATGCCACTTCATTTTCTTATTTGTGTGTCTCTAAACATACAACTTCTTTAACCTTGGAGTCAAAGGAATATAACTCATAATCTTATGATATACTTTCTTCATTACTGGAGCTTCATATCTCCAAAGGAAGTACCACATACATGAAAATTTTCTCAATCCATGTATTCTTTTGAATACAAAGCGCACTCATATTTGCACACATGAATGGCTTTATACCCTAATCTAAGCTTTCTCATATTCTTCTTTGTCTCATAGCGTGATTTGGGCAACCTATTCCCTTCCGGAATGAATTATTTTGGCAACTTAATGCACCTATCAAAAGACTTAATTTTCCACTTATTCAATGCTTTAAGATGCATCAACTTCACAATAAATTCAATGAAAATATTTTCTTACAATCAAGATATAATTCAATCTCCATCTCTTGGAATAACTCATCATAATAAGGACTGTTTCCATTTTCAGCGCGATCATCATCTATAGTACCATGCCGTTCATTAACGATGACATTATCTTCATGGCCTCCACCCAACAAATCGCCCAATACTTCCGACATCTAGTATGCTTCCTTGTCGGCCCTATTTCACTATTCTAACTATAGCCTTGGTTCAACTTTATCATGTTACATCCATACGTCGTAGTTTTGTATGGACCCATTCATTAATATAGGGTACTTAACATCATCGATCGATCACCATTCCATATTACTATACTTTGTGCAAGGATAACAAATAATTCATATTCGATTCGAATACAATGTCACATCTTATTAATAAATGATTGAAACTTGTTTAAAAAATCGCCAGATCCTCAATTCTTTAACAACATCAAACTTTTATCAATTAACATCCTATCTATATGAAAAATAACTCAGTAATGGATTCACAATTTATTTTTATCAATCATTTAATACACTATTTAAAATATTTTATTTATGTATTTTCTATAAAGGAATTCAACTGTAAAAATATTTTATAGCCTAACAAGATGAAACATGGACCAATATACTAGCTATGTTAGGGACCCTAACATATAAAAGTATAATGATACATATTGAAATAGAGTCAATACAACCTAAAATGCCTCATTAAAATCATCCCCTAGATTTACCTCAAATGTGATTGACCACCCATTGAGTCCATACTTCTCATAGAAGCATTTATTCTATCACATCTTCAACATACTCGTAATTGTGATACAGATAATCAGGGTATATATTCAGTGGTATCCCGTGCCAAAACCTCCATTCATTATTAATCACTAACAACTCCCTTACAGTCTCATTATAATCTCTCATAAATTATCCACCTTGTATGTAGATTAATTATTCACAAATGCTATTAACAAATAATAATAAAATAAAAAATATTAATCAAGCGTACCTTTAATTTAAGTAAAATAAATATCGTAAAGGAAGATAAAATTAAGTTATTCGAGTTTACGGAATTTACAAAGTGTCTTTAAAACAATTTATTTATTCTTATGATGTGTAAGGTTATGAATAATTATTTCAGATGATAGAATGATTTTTTATTTATTTATGTTATAAGTAATGCTTTAATCTAATGCGATTGTAACAAATTAGGTTTAATATTTAGTTAAGATGATATAGAGCAGAAATAGAGAGAAAAAAGATTAATATTTACTAAAATAATTTAGAATGGAGATGGAGAGAAAAAATGAGAGGAATAATTGGCTTATCAATCGAATATATATATATATATATTTATAAAAAAATAAGTTTATCGTTCGGAGACATGACTATTTATTGCCATCGGCGAAACAATTGGAACAGACGCTGCACTTGTACATAGGCATCGCTCTACCAAATTACGATAATTCATCAATTATTACCGTTATTGAAATTTCAAAATAAATGGAAATTCACGACTTTTGTTTCTCCCACTCTTTATATATATATATATATATATATATATAGAAATTGGTTCATATGCGAACCATTATTTTGGTACAAACGTAGGAATAGTTTTCAACCGTTGGATCTGATATATCTGACGGTTGAAAACGATTCCCCGTATTTTTTTCCTATTCCCCGTCCCTCTATCCCGCCCCGCCTCTGTCCCTGTTGGCTTTTCTCTCCCGACCCAGCCCCCCGTCGCGTTCCCTCTCTCCCGACCCCGACCCCCCTTCGCACTCCCTCTCTCTGCACCTCCCGCCTCTCGTCTCTCGTCTCCCTCTCTGCACCTCTCGCCTCCCTCTCTACACCTCCCGTCTCCCTCTATCTTCGCCAGATTTAGCTCTGCACATCTC
Organism: Tamarix chinensis; assembly: GCA_030549775.1. Lineage (NCBI taxonomy): Eukaryota > Viridiplantae > Streptophyta > Magnoliopsida > Caryophyllales > Tamaricaceae > Tamarix > Tamarix chinensis. The sequence continues at coordinate 96,727,667 of CM060175.1, forward strand.
TATCGCTGTCAATCTATCACTCCGTGTCTGGTTCGTTTGTGCCGTTCCGAAGCCCACCGTCTTCCCCCTGCTCGTGTTTCTACTGTTCATCACTCCGTCGATGCTCGCGCTGCGCCGTCTGCCTCCCTCTCTCCGGTCGCCGTCACTTGCTCTCCTTCTCCAGATTTAGCTCTGCACATCTCCATCGCTGTCGATCTATCACTCGGAGCCGCGTATCAGCATCTCCGTTCCTCCTCCTCTCTTTATCCATCCCAATCTCTCCCTGTCCATCGCTAGTTGTCGCTGTACATAAATCCATGGTTCCTTCTCCTTCCGCATCTCTCTTTCGCTTCCTTCCGTTGTCTTCGAATTTCTTGTTTTTGTTCCGGTGTTCATTTTTGTTTTCTGCTTGTTCTATCGATGTGCAGCAGCAAAGGGACGGGTTGACCTTCATCTGGATTCGACATGGATCAGCAGATTAAGGTTTGTGAATTTTGATTCTGTTTTTTGGTTCTTATATGTTTTTTGTAATCAATTTTTTGATGGCAATGTTGATACTCTGATTATCATTGCTGATTGTGTGTCGGGGATGTTGTATTCTGTTGTGGATTGATTAATTATCAATGCTGATTGTTTGGTGGCTGTAGGTTAGTCTGATTAATCATGTGGATGGATTAATGCTACTGTGATTAGTAATAATGACTGTAATGTTACTGAAATTAGTCTGTAATTAATGAAATTTTAGGTTTTGAATTTGGCCTGGAGGATAAGAAAATCACATGTAAAAACACTGAAGATTTGTTGTGGTGGTAGTGCAGGGCATGGCAGGGCAGGGCAGGGCAGGGGTGTCCTATTTTGGGAGAGAGGGTTATGGAGGTTAGTTTGAGGTAGGCAAATTTTGCAGGTTAGTTTGAGAAGGCTAGAACCATTTTTTTTTTAATTCCTTACATCAAATTGTAACTAATCTCAATTTTTTATATTTGAATGACAGATTTTGGAATAAAAGATTGGAGTTGGACGCAATTTTTTTTTCCAACTTCATGAAGGTATTGGTGAATGATGATTTTTATTGTAGTTTAAATGATAGGGGAAGGTTTCTTTTCAAACTTGTGTAAGGTTCAATTTAAGGAATTGTCAGATTTCAAATCTTTTTTTCATTATTTTTCATTCTCATATTGTATAACTAAATGAATGTATATTTGATTAGTATGTTTTTTTCTTTTGTTGAAACATGCATGCCTTTAGATGGAAATAAGATGGTTTAGGGTTTAGGGTTTAGAGGGTTTAGGGTTTAGAGGGTTTAGGGTTTAGAGGGTTTAGGGTTTAGGGTTTAGAGGTTTAGGGTTTAGGGTTTAGGGTTTAGGGTTTAGGGTTTAGGGTTTAGGGTTTAGGGTTTAGGGGGTTTAGGGTTTAGAGGGTTTAGGGTTTAGGGTTTAGGGTTTAGAGGTTTAGGGTTTAGGGTTTAGGGTTTAGGGGGTTTAGGGTTTATAGGGTTTAGGGTTTAGAGGGTTTAGAGGGTTTATGGTTTAGGGTTTAGGGTTTAGAGGTTTAGGGTTTAGGGTTTAGGGTTTAGGGGGTTTAGGGTTTAGGGTTTAGGGTTTAGAGGTTTAGGGTTTAGGGTTTAGAGGTTTAGGGTTTAGGGTTTAGGGTTTAGGGGGTTTAGGGTTTAGAGGGTTTAGGGTTTAGAGGGTTTAGGGTTTAGGGTTTAGGGGGTTTAGGGTTTAGGGTTTAGGGTTTAGGGTTTAGGGGTTAGATGGTTTAGGGTTTAGGGTTTAGAGGGTTTAGGGTTTAGGGTTTAGAGGGTTTAGAGGGTTTAGGGTTTAGGGTTTAGAAGGTTTAGGGTTTAGAGGGTTTAGGGTTTAGGGTTTAGGGTTTAGGGTTTAGAAGGTTTAGGGTTTAGAGGGTTTAGGGTTTAGGGTTTAGGGTTTAGGGTTTAGGGTTTAGGGTTTAGGGTTTAGGGTTTAGGGTTTAGGGTTTAGAGGGTTTAGGGTTTAGGGTTTAGGGTTTAGGGTTTAGATGGTTTAGGGTTTATGGTTTAGAGGGTTTAGGGTTTAGGGTTTAGGGTTTAGTGTTGAGAGGGTTTAGGGTTTAGGGTTTAGGGTTTAGAGGGTTTAGGGTTTAGGGTTTAGGGTTTAGGGTTGAGGGTTGAGGGTTTAGGGTTTAGGGTTTAGGGTTTAGTGTTGAGAGGGTTTAGGGGTTAGGGGTTAGGGTTTAGAGGGTTTAGGGGTTAGGGTTTAGGGTTTAGGGTTTACGGTTTAGAGGGTTTAGGGTTTAGGGTTTAGGGTTTAGATGGTTTAGGGTTTAGGGTTTAGGGTTGAGAGGGTTTAGGGTTTAGAGGGTTTAGGGTTTAGGGTTTAGGGTTTTGGGTTTAGAGGTTTGGATATTTGGTTTGGATATAGGTTTGGATTAGTTTTTTGGTTTGGTATTAGTAAAATCTTGAATGTGATCAAATTTTGATCCAATGGATGAGATTAGTTCCTATGTTTGTATATTAATTATAGTTTGTATGTGACCCCTCCCCTATATATATATATATATATATATATATCCGTATTTGGCGCGTGACCTTATGGTACACTACCTTTGATTCTTTGAATAGTCTTGCTACGTGTTAGCCGATGGTTTCATCATCTATCGGTAACTAACAAACAAAGGCTAATGGCCCATTACGCATGCCACTTAACACGTCATACCTGCAGGTCAGGGGTAGGACATTAAATAAATATCCACTTTAATCCACACCAAGCACTTAAATAGTCAGGTGATTACAGATAATTAGGGACGTAATAATTAGTGTGTACCAACTATTTTCGGAAGCAAATTAAATGATTACTATCTAATACCGATCAATTTTCCAACAACAGATAAAATAATCAGTAATGAATAGAAATTATAATTTCCAAGCAAATAATTTTATTTTATATTGCAATATATTTCAATAAAATTAAAGGTAGCCGGATGGATGACTCGGATCTAAGTCAGCTACTGCACAACTTGAATGACAGATAAGAGTTTAGAATACAATCGCACGGACTTGGGAACGTGGAATATGCCTGGGAGAGAGAAGGGCTGGAGAGGGGTTAATTACTTAATTTGGCTTGGCCCAAGCCGCTTGGGTATCGACGTCAGAAGATAATTATGATACATTTTATTCATTTTTGGAATTTTTTTTTTAACAATCTATACGTATATATATTTCAAAGAATAATAAAGTTAACCACAATATTGCACATGTATAATTTAATAAAAATAAATAAAACAATCTTAAATAACCCCATATTTATAATAGAGAATTAATGAAGGATTTAGATATGACAAAGGAATTAACCTAGTTAATAATTTAAAAGACAAGGTCAATTAAATTAGGGAGTGAGGAAAGGAGTTTATGAAGAGGAACATAGGTTTGTGTTCACCAAGCTGGGGTTGGAATAAGAGATACCGAATAGATATCTAGTATATAAGAATAAGTAAAATAATTTTATGTTTGTTCGGAACTCTTTATAAAAAGTAGCTATTTAAGATACCTACTTATATAATAAAATTTTTAGCTTAAAAATTTTTAAAATAAACAATTATCTTAAATAACTAATTTTGATAAGTAACTTCGAATAAGTTACCAGGCTATTTGTTTCTGGGTGAATAAGGGATTGTAAAAATTAATTAATTTTGTTTGAAGATAAATTTTATTAATCTCAACTAGATAAATTTGAGTTAAAATTTCACCCATATTTATTTTCTTTAGCCTTATTTTTATTAAGCTTTGATTTTTAAAGTAATAGAGGTGAATCATATATATATATATATATATATATATATATATACCTCAATTTAAATAAAAAAATTAAAATATTTATTTTAATTCACTATAGTTAAATCAATTTTATTTAAATAATATTTTAAACTATTTATTCTAATTTATCTTAACTTTTTTTACCTAACTTATTTTTTAACTATTACTATTATTCCGATCGACCCAAATATCCTTGTCTCTATCAAATGTGTACATCATGTCATGACCCAAAGGGCGGAAGAAGCAAAAGGAAAGAAAGGAAGCAAGACGAAGAAAAAGACGTAAGCAGGGCCGCCATCGCGGGGCCTGCCTGCCTATAGGGTGTGAATTCACAAAATATCTACCACATTTTTCCTCCACTTCTCCCTTAAAAGTCCCTCCGAAAGCTAACCTCCTACTACCGGCGATGAGGTACGAAAATGACACTTTAATTCTGAAAACGGTCCAAAAATATTTTTTAAAAATTTTTTTTAGTATCAAAATTTAAATTTAATTTTTTTATTAAAATTTTTTAATAATTAAAATTAACTAATATAAATATAAATTTATAATTTTTTATTTTTCTCTATTAATTTAAATAAATTTGATCTATTTTTTTTAAATATATACATATAATGTGTCTATATATATATATACTTTTTTTTAATATTTTCTATCATTTTATTTTTAAAATTTCAAATTTTTTTTTTCCATATTTCTTGTATCTCCTACGTCTCCAAGCCCAAGTGTCTCCCACTCTAACAGCTCCCGACTCCGATCACATCATTGCCTTTCCTTTTCTCCCAGCCATGAATCCATCGGTCTCTTAGCTGTTGAGTGGCGACCGTATCTGCATCCTGTCCTGGTTTAATTAAACGACCTAACAATAACATTACTGTCTAGGTAGCTCTGCTGGTGTCTACTCAGAAGCCACTATAGTATTGTAGTACTACTAGTATTATTTACCGGGAAAAGAAAAGTCCTAACCCGAGCGCCTATAATGACAACTGAGAGCAGGGAAGGCGACGAAAGTCACCAAACTCGCTCTTTACTTATAATCCGTGCCGTTTCCCGGTCAAACCTTCACAGACCGATCCATGTGGCAATTTTAGGGACGCATTTTATCGTCTTCCTTCCCTTCCCCCCCACGCTCGTTCGTTTCTTGCTAGAAAAGAAAACACAAGTGTGAATAGATCTCCTTTAAATACCCAGATAGTTTATCACTGATTACGAGACATATTTTCATAACTCTGGACGTGATAACGAATTCAATCGGTGAAAATGCATCTCTACAATGCTTGGGCTCCGCCTCCGATCGTAGAAGAGACAAAGAAAGAGAAGGAATCGTTCGCTAGAGTTGTTAATGCTGTTAAACAATCGTATCGGCCTGATGATCCTGATTCTGTTTACCCTACTCTTAAATGGATTTCTGTTATTGACCTGTGAGCTTCCAACTCTCTCCCAATTCGACTCATTTCCTCGGTTTTAATTTTCTGTGGATTTATAACTCTCTCTCTCTCTCTCTCTCTCTCTCTCTCTGTGCGTCGTCAACTGCTTTCTTATTTAACTCTGTTTAATTTGGTTTTGTTTGATTTATGGGCTGGAGAATTGAAGTTCTGGATCTTTGTATTCCTTCTCCTAAGAAATAGTGGACGAAATTGGAACCTTATATTGTTGATGTTTTAGTTTTAGCTCTATTGCTAATTTCGGACTATCATGCTATGTCCTATAACAGTCTGCTAGCCTCGACTCCTGAACTAACCGGGATCCTAAATTAGTCACAGTATATTAGTTCCTTTGAAGTACGAATTGTGGATAAATGGGACCCGCCATTCGGATCATCGGCTCTCTTTTGACGGAATTCCATTTCTAGGATCCAATTTATTGCTTTCTTTCGGTGATTCGGTTAATCTGGAGAATCTTCTAATTGATGGAAACATAAGATGGACGGTTAAAATTGTTTTGGTTTATGGTTCGGGTAGTACTCTAATAAGGGGAAAGCTTTTTGTAAGCAGACGTTAAAGTTTTACGATAAAGTTATACGATTTTTCTTCAATCATTAATTTGGGTTTAGGTGATTAAGGTTCAAGTCGTGTGAAGTGTACTCCTTGATTAAGGTTTATCTTTGTAAGATGGTCTTTTTATACCTAGTAAAGGCCCGAGATTCGTTGAGTCAGTATCTGAAAGCTTCTAGTTGGAGGCCGTTAGGAAAAAGAATGACAACTGATTCTACATCTTCCTTGCACAGTTGCACACAAAGCATATACTAAGAACCTTACTCCCCTTCTGTTTAATTCTCTCTTGACTGATTCCTGCCCAGGAATAAAATTAGGCTTGCGGTGTCGTGGCATCCGAGCGTCGGGAATGATAAATTATACGACGCCGTCGCGGCGTGAATTTTTATTTCACCATATATTCTAATTATTATTTATTGATCATTTGACTATAAATATTCAATAATATTATATTAGAAGTATTTAAATGAGTCATTATATGCTACATTGTCCTAAAAACCCTAAATTTGCCTTAGAATGAAAAAATGCATATTATTTAGTAGTACATGTAAAGGTAATAAATAACGGTACTTTATTATAATTCAATATTATCTTGGTCCAATACATATACATACAGCAAGTGAATAACAAAAAATTATCATGCATGCTTTTTCAGTAGATTTAAGAATTTTCAATAAATCGCCGATTTAATGGCGATATTTTCTGATTTATCGGCCGATAAATTTAAAATTTTATAATCTTAGCATGTTGGTAATTTTACGTCGCAGTGGACCCAAACATCGCTAAATAGCAGCCGTTATATGATACTGACACCACTATTTAATTGTATGCTGCTGCCTCTCAAGAGAAAATAGTGAATAAGGGATGTGATGTGGAATAGGTGGCTTCAGAAATACCATATTTTATACGATATTTTGAGATTTTACAATGATTGATGAATAATAGGGTGTTAGGGTAAGGATGTGTGATATCTAAACAATGGTATATGAATAAAGAAAAATACAAAGTAATTTTTTAAACTAGCTTTGAAAGACTTGCATATATAACTTTCAAAGGATCTCTAATGAATAAACACATGGTAAATTTCACTAGATAACTTTATACATGCCCTCACAAGAAAGTCATAGAGGATTTCTAAATTGTCACTCACACAAAATTGATAAAATAGAGAACATAGTTCAGGAGTAGAAACTTAATTTTTATTGAAACTTAACACACATGACAATCATACATAAGATTACAAGATTTTATAGGCCATATGTTAATCCCTTCATGTATAACCTCCCTACTAATATGATAACTAACTAAATATGATAAACACTTTTAATGACTAAATTACTATTCACAGAACTATTAATATAAATTGTAATTGTAAATAGTAAACAACTCAATTAAATCTTAACAAAATCCTAATAAGACAAGACACCTTATAAAGTATAAATTCTACCTAATCAATGATTAAGCAAACCAATTAACTAACTAATATCTTAACAAAGTAATCTTAAATAAATAAGAAATTAACAAATTAAATAAAAGCTAAATCAACGTGTAATTAAAGATAAACACGCTAATCTTATCCGTTTTGTGGTAAAATTTTAGCTCGACTATTGTACGATAAAATGAACATAATTTTCTATTGAAAAAAACTTGGACTTGAGATACAGAAATTACATTGGACTCCTGATTCAATAAACTTTAAAATAATATTTATATTGTATGGTAGATTTTTTTCCTCAGAAATTGAGTCTTCCTTCTTTCCAACGGAAGCATAAGATAAACCTTCAAAGTCTTGACATGCTCCCGTGTCAATAAGTCATCATTGCATTCAGGTTTTAAGTTGTCATTAAGGGTAAAATGAGGAAAATGCCCTACAATGTTTGAGGAATGTGGCATTGTGAAAATACTGTGGATAATGAAATAGTTTTCTTTAAACAACGTATAGAAATACCTTTATTTTTGGCCAGTATTTTGTTGATGATGCCTTTGAAAGATGTTGATTACATTGTTAATGAGTGACATTTTTTTTTGTTTGGGGAGGGAAAATGACATTATTGTGAAGGAGGCTGAGTATGGCATTCGCTTGCTGTAAAAGTGATCATAATCTGCTGTTATCTCATGTACAAATTAGCGGCGACGTTCACAATATATAAGGGTGAATACTCCCTCACTAGCCCAAGAGTATAGTTTTTTAAGCCAATTATCTGTAAGTACTTGAGAGGTGTTGCACTGCTTAAATATGCATGGTGATATGAATTTTGGGCCTTGGTAATCCACTAGAATTGTTGAGGCTGCGTGCCTAAATTGTAAAATTAACTGGGTAACAATCAGTATATAATCAATCATTCTTCTTGTAAAGTCTCTCAGCAATCGTTGGCCTTTCTTAGAGCCTTTTGCTGCAATGAATAGAAAGATATATTGCAAAGTTCAGGGGCTGGGGGAAGCCTCTGGATTTTTGCCATAAGAAAGAGAGGGAAGGCTGTAGTGCCCACAGACTGGCACAGGTAGCTCTTCTGCTGCAAGTACAAGACTCGGCACTGTATCCTGCACTTCTAATATATTGGTAAAGTTAATATTGTTTAGCTATGGATATGTGCTGCTGAATGAGGGACTACTTTTATACCTTGTTATTTGTTGTTTTCATATCTCATAGTTGGTAAAACAAGATGTTTGTTGCAGAAGCGTTATTTCTTCTTCTTATTCTTCTTCACCTCTTCCATGCATGAATAAGCATATGTTCATATCTGATAGGCATCGATCTTGCTGTCATTGTTCCTTGGTCTTTAAATTAATCCTTGCTGTCAACTACTGTCTTGGCCTTGTAAGAATCCACGTGATTGGGAATCAGCTCATAATGTTTGGCTTCATTATTAGCACAAGTAATACCATAACTGCTCCTCACAATGGAAGTATGCTTTGTGATTTCTTTTCATTATGTTGGAATAACAGCGTGGATCTGATGAAATGTTGCTTTCAATGTTAACAAAATGCAAGTTCCAAAGGCTGATAGCAAACTTGTGCCTTTAGACAATGGATTATTATTTAAGACAGCATTGTCAAACTAACTGATACTGACCTCTGGTTGTCATCTGATTTTGCAGTTTTATAAAGGCAAAAAGCGAACTATGTCTTGAGGATGTTATAACCATCGTGGAACTAGGATTAGAACTTTTTAATGCATCATGCAGTAAACTTTATGTGCAGGCAAGTCTCCTTGAGGAACAATCTTTTCATCATGGCAAATTATTCTAATTTTTATTCCTTGTGCTAATTTTTTTTCTTCTTTTTCCTGCATATTAGATTAGATGGGGAAATATACTGGTTAAAATACTAAACAAATACAAGAAGAAGTTAGCCTTGTCCATTCAATGGAAGCCTTTGTATGATATCTTGCGCCACACACACTTTACAAGGTTTTTCTCTGTTAATACCCTACCATTCAGTTTATGATTGTTGGACATGTGGGAGCATAATAACAAGCATATGATTTGTTGTTTGTTTGAGCAGGCCGATCTCTCAGAACTTGCTGGTGTATTGTTGTCAACTTAAGTTGCTTTATTTCAGTCTGTTGTCCTAAGGCATAATTGCACTGTTTTACTTTATATCACATCGTTGTTTTCTTTCCTCCCTCCAATCTGACAGACAGTACTTAATATCAGTATCTTGACACCTTTAATGAGTTATATTTAATACTTTTGTCACAGAGGTACAGGCCCAGAAGGTTGGAGGGTAAAACAAAAGCATTTTGAGACTGTTACTTCCCTTATCCGATCTTGTCGGAGGTTCTTTCCACCAGGTTCTGCTGTTGAAATTTGGTCTGAGTTTGGGTAATCATGATACTCTTTAACTTGGAATTAATTGTTCCATAACCCATTTACTAAACTTATTCTATCTTGTTCTTATGCTTGTTGATTTAATTTATGTTTTGAACTTTACAGGTCTCTCCTGGAAAATCCTTGGCACAATTCCTCCTTTGAAGGGTCTGGTTTTGTCAGGCTTTTTCTTCCAACAAATGTGGACAATCAGGACTTCTTCTCAGAGTAGGGTCTTATTTCATTGTGATTGCCCATGTCCCTTCATGTAAAAATCAGATTTGTCAGCAACAATAATTTGCCTCTTGTTGATGCTACAGGGACTGGGTTGTAAATTGTATTGAAATCTGGAACTCAATTCCACACTGCCCATTCTGGAATAATCAGTGGATTGCTGTGCTTGCACGTGTGATAAAGAACTATGACTTCATAATCTGGGAGCCCCTTCTGCCAGTACTATTCACTAAATTCTTGAACATGTTTGAGGTGAGCTTACTCTAGCTGGGGTAGAGGGGGAGTAATTAGTGTTTGAAAATGATTTCTTTTTTCTCTGACGACCTCTATATCAGTATAAGGAATTTGACTCGGTATGTATCTATAGTTTACAAAAGCCGATCCTATTTGAAAAGCCTGACATGATTCATTTGGGTTTGTTTTTATGTCTTGACATTGAATTCAATCAAATTTTATTTTATTATACTTGACTCACTTTATGTAATGGAGACTGGGTTGTCAAGTGTATAGTGTAATAGGGACTGGGTCGTAAAGTGTATAGAAATCTAGAACTCAATTCCAAACTGCTCATTCTGGAATAATCAGTGGGTTTCTGTGCTTGCTCGTGTGATACAGAACTACGATTTCATAACCTGGAAGCCCCTCTTGCCAATACTTTTTACAAAATTCTTGAACATGTTTGAGGTGAGCTTACTCTATCTGGGGGGAAAAGGGGAGCAGTTAGCGTTTACAAATGATTTGGTTTTTTCTCTGATGACCTCCATATCAGTGTAAGGAATCTGACTCGGTATGTACCTAGAGTTTACAAAAGCTGACCCTCTTCGAAAATCTGACCCGATTCATTTGCATTAATTTTGTTTCTAAGCCTTTACATTAAACAAGTCACTTTAAAACCAATACGAAGTAGACATGAAATCAGGACTAACTTGAACCTGATTTTGACCCAACCCAACATGACTTGTTACTCAAACTAATCCAAAACTATTTATAAAAAAAAACCCAACCCCTAACCCGCAAGCATACACTAACCTGAAATGACCCAAACCCAAAATGATCCGGACCAGATCAACCCTAAACCCAAGCAAACATGCACCCAAAATTACCTGATCGGTACTCTACCGAGAGGATAAAATCACCTGAAATGACCCTGGCACAAACCTAAAGGATATAATGACCCAAAGGGACAGATCCAGAGCCGGCTTAAACCAAAAGGATAGAACACTGAAATCTGAACCCAATCTGAAAGGATAAAATTACATCCTTGGGGAATCGCCTGACAGCTATCATCATTGAAAGCTTTCTCAATACCCAAATGAGTTGATGTGTTTTAATTATCTTTGCTGTTTGCTTTTGTAAATGGCTTTTGCTTCTCTATATGGTAAAATGTCTGGAGAAGCAACTGGTGAAGTGATATGCTCTTAGGAACTGCAATTGGCCCTTCAGTTTGTAGCCTTCTCTGTCATGTGTTATCCTTAGCCTTCTTTTATGAGCGTGGCATTCCTCTTTTTTATTTATTTGTAATGAGTGCATGATGTTATCAGGTTCCTGTGGCTAATGGAGCTCCTGCTTACCCTTTCTCTGTCAATGTTCCAAGAAACACAAGATTCTTGTTTTCAAATAGGACATCTACCCCTTCCAAGGCTATTGCAAAATCTATTGTAAGATCAGCCTACTACCACTGAAACATTGGTTTTCTTCTTAGTAACATCTGCAATGAACTTCTACGTTGTTTTTCTTGGAGGAAACTATAATTGTTGGTTATGAATGCAGGTTTATCTTCTTCGACCTGGCAGGTCCTCTCAAGAGCACTTTGAGAAATTGATCAACCTCTTGGAGCAGTGTGTTATCTCATGTGCTAGCATTCAATTATCTATGTTGACTGCCTGAATAATTTCCACATATTCACATGGTTTCAACACTCTTGTGTAGGTATTACCATCCCTCCAATGGTGGCCGCTGGACCTTATCGCTGGATCGGTTTTTATTGCACCTGGTGACTATGTTCCAGAAGCGTTTGCAGTGTGAACAACAGTAAGAAAATTACCCGTTTGATGATGTGAGATTTGGCCTATCTGTGGCTACACTTTATTGATTCTGATTGCTGGAATTTCTTTCCTGCAGAATCACCAGAAGCAACGGGCAGGCGGAGTTATATTTAGGGCAACCAGAGAGGCTTTCTTTTGTCAATGCGGTTTTGAAACTGATTGACCGAGGCCAATATAGCAAAAATGAACATTTGTCAGAGACTGTTGCTGCTACGACTTCGATTTTGTCCTATGTAGAGCCATCTTTGGTCCTTCCATTTGTTGCATCACGGTTTCAGATGGCTTTGGAAACGGTTGTCTTTTGTTCTTAGCTATATATATTGTAGAAAGAAAAAGGAAACCATAAATTCAACTGCATTAAGGATGCAATATAAGATGCTAATTGCTAACATGAAGAATTCTTTTGGCTTTTCAGATGACAGCAACACATCAGTTAAAGACAGCGGTTTCATCTGTGGCATTTTCTGGGCGATCTCTCTTTCTGACATCTTTATTATCGTCTGCAGAGAAGACTGATGATTGTGCTGGTTCTGGTTCTTTCATTGATATTTTGATGATCTCATTATCCAATGCATTGCTTGGTATGGATGCCAATGATCCACCTAAGACTTTAGCAACAATGCAGCTTATCGGTTCCATATTTTCTAATGTAAGGGTCACTTTACATACTTGTTTACTGCTATTCTTATGGCTTGGGAAAAAATGTTATGTGTCGAATACTTGTAGATGGCTGCACTGGAAGAAAATTCGGATGAGTTGTTGCCTATGTCTTCTATCTGCTTCTCAGAATGGCTTGATGAGTTCTTATGTCGGTTGTTTGCATTACTGTTGCACTTGGAGCCAAGCAGTGCTGTGTAAGCTATAACTTTTCCTTCATGTTTCGTTTCAATTTCAGCATTTTCTATCTAAAAGGAAAAGAGAACTAGAAACTTGAGTGATGTGATAATATGATTCAATATTTCTGTTGTGAAATGTAGGAGATGTTGACAAAAAGAGCTATGTTTTGATATTCTAGTGATTAAAATTTAGCTCTTTCAGCATATTCTATTTTCCAATTCTCTATTTATATCTTTGGTTGAAATTTTTATTGATTTATCCTGGTGATATTCTTTATTTAGTTGACACAAATGATTTGTGGTACTACAGGAATGAAGGCTTACATACCATGGCCCCATCTGGAACTTTTCTGGTTGAAGATGGTCCTTACTATTTCTGCATGCTGGAAATCTTACTTGGGAGACTCTCAAAATCTCTATATATCCAGGTTTCTTCTGTTTGTTTGATATATGGTTGATCCTTGCACTCACTAGATTATTGGAGAATGAGTCAATGCTTAATATTACTGCACTATTTCAGGCCCTGAAAAAAATTTCCAAGTTTGTCCATACCAACACCCTTCTTGGTGCAGTAGCTGAAGTTGGGCTTCTTTGTTGTGCATGTGTGCATTCAAACCCTGAAGAGGCAGTGGTTCATCTTATTGAACCAATCCTGTCATCTCTGATATTGTCTATGAAAGCATCACCTAGTACTGGTTTTGGGGGAAGTGGAACTTTTGATCCTGCATCTTTAAAGAAGGTTTTCCCTGAAATGGTTTTTGCTTAATTCTTCTGAAGTTTGGGATATATCATTTGCTGAGTTATTTTTTATCCCCTCAGATGAAACTTGCTATCTCGCCAGCTCTTGAAACAGCTATAGACTACCAACTGAAGGTTTTATCTGTAGCCATAAGTTATGGCGGTCCTCATCTTCTACGTTGCCGAGACCTGTTCAAAGAAGCTATTTCATTAGCCTTTGAGTCTCCATCTTGGAAGGTCTGGCACTGTCTTTCGCTGTGTTAAATTCAGATTATGTTTATACAATTGGATTTTTTGCAGCTACATTTTCTGGCTCATTTTCATAAGTGATATGGTAGTAATGATTACATAATAAGCTTTTGCGGACAGGTCAATGGAGGTGGTGATCATGTACTCCGTTCCCTGCTAGGGAGCTTGGTCCTTTATTACCCTATTGATCAATACAGGTATTTCATACCTTCATGATAACTTTGATCTCTGCATGTGGTAAGATGTCCAATTCAAGGGATTTTGAATGATTGGATGTTCTGTAGGTGTTTTTTGCACCATCCTGACGTTCCTTCAATAGAAAAATGGATCAGCACGAAGAATTATTCAGCTGATGAGCCTTTGACAGGTCCAAAGTGGCATGTTCCTGTTGAGGAAGAAGTTCTGTTTGCAAATGAACTCCTTAACTTGCATTTTATGTTAGCTCTGGATGAACTTCTGAGGATTTGCAAAGATAAAATTCATAATGATCCAGGTGTGTGTGTGTGTGTGTTTCTTTCTGCTGTTGCCTTTCTTTATGCAAACTTATGTTCTGGTTTTGTATTGCTGTTTTTTCTGTATCATCAGTTCTTGATTACAAAATGAATGTTTACTTTTCATTGTTGCTTTGAATTAGTGGAAGATTTGGCTTAACAAAATCTTCTGAGTTGAAGATGAAATGAAAAAATATATATTTACATTATTTGGCTTGTACTTTAACATTATTTTTATTTGTTTGGAATGCTTTAATGGAAATTTGATAAAAGATGAAGATAGTTTCTAATTTTTCAAGATTGTGATGTTTCACATCAGCTGCTATGTTGCAAAGAAATGTGAGAATTGCATGTTCTGCATTTCTGAAACAAAAAACAGCAGGGCAACCGCCTGACAATGTTTCCAAATGTTTCAATTGAAAAAAAAAAAAGGGTTCTTGAAATCATTAACTAGAAACAATGGAAATAAACCTGGTTGGAGGTGAGGAGGATGACGTGGAAAAACGAGATGATGACAAGCACTGCCTTAGAGGAGGTAACAGCAGACAACAGCCCCTCTTTAATCTTTGCCCCTCCTCCTTCCTTCCAGGAACTTCTGTCCCCTGAGTCCTGTGTCCTGTTTTCCTTTTCTCTTCTCTTCTTATTTTTCTTTTTTGTTTGACTTTTATTGTTTCTTTAGCTGAACACGCCAGCCCTCAAGTTTTAGTATTAAATCAAGTGACTGCAGTATATTAACTGCACTGTATTTCTCAAGTGGGTTTTTAACCTCGCTTTTCTTTGGTGTCACTTAAGCCAAGCCCACTAAGGTGGTAACCTTGAAGCTTATTGTTAAGTCCACCATATCTAGCTTTCAATTATTAATGTTATAATAATCATAATTATTAGACCATCAATTGAATTCCAATCACTATCTACTGGGCATTCAAGTTTTAGTAGTGTTAGTATTCTGATTGATATATATATATTCTAATTTTTTGAGAGCTGTCTGTCACGCACCGACTCTTCACCAAGTCTAGCTACGTGCGGCCTTAGTCTTTTTCTCACTCCTTGAGAGACTAAGTCAGCCTTCCTCCTTCAAGTCTACTCAACACTTAGGCTAGAGACGCCTCTTAGAGCACCACACCGAACCTTCACACAAGAACTCAAGAGAGAACTTTTAGAGAGAGAAAGGGAGATTGTATTTAGAGAGAGAAGCTCTGAAGATACAACTCTTGTTGGATGATCTCAAATGCCTCTACCCCCCTCTATTTATAGGAGATGATCCACCCCTTCACCTCCTTCAGGAAGATTCTAGATACGGGCCTAATGGATTTCTCTAGAATGGCCCAATAAGCCCATTAGGGGTTCTAGAATAGTCCATTAGGGTTTCTAGATTCTCCTTTAGGGTTTCTAGAATAATCCACACATCTCTACATAAATAGAAAAGGATCTAGAGACATTCCCCTCTAGAACCTTCTAGAACAATCCAGGAGAGTGTAGAACCCTATACATCTCTCCATACTTATCTAGATTACAAGGATGTTTTAGACTATTCCGGGATCGGTAGAACCTCGATGCCAACCTTTCGAAGCGGCCCGTAACATGTCGTTTCCTTGTTAGTGGCGTTCCTATTGTTGTGTTTACATTTCCATTTCTGTGCAATCTAGTTCAGTTTAAGTGAAGTAATAATATGAGAATAATTAAGTTGCCAAATAGAGCCATAGGATTTATACAAAGCAATTACATGATATATCTGGCCAGAGCTCTATAAACTTCTTTATTTAGGTTTGAGGCTAGGCCTTCACTGCCGAGAATTTTACAATGAAAGCCAGATGGTGAAGTAATCTATAAAGAAGCCAATTTTCATTTTATGTAATCACTGAACACTAATTATTGACATGGAAATTATACAAGGTAGGGGTTGACCTAGTTATGTCCTATATGTATTGGCTGGTTTAGAGAGCATCAATTTCAATTCAATACCGCGATTGATGTGAGAGTATTGGGATGAAAGAGTGGATTGACAGTTATTGATTAGAAATGTGTTGATTCTTAGTAATTAGGATTTAGGAGTAGCATGTGTAATATATCAGTCGAGCAGAGGGTGTTTTACAGTTTCAAAGGTTAGATGGAAAAAAATGGCAAGAAACAGTTGGCATTAGGGGATAGGATATGCTTTTAGTCTTCTGACATTGCTGTGGATACAACAGAATAGTTGAAGAGGATTTATGTTCTTCATCCCACCTAGTTAGACTTAAGGCTTGGTTGATATTCATGCTGAAAGGTTCATTTCATACACTTATCATGAGTTTCTTGGTGGATATTACTTTTCTTCTGTAATATTGCTTCCAAAATGCAGAATTTTGACTGCCCTGTGTTACTTACAGGAAATGAGAAAGACCACCTCAAGGTGACTCTTCTGCGAATTGATGCTTCACTGCAAGGTGTTTTGTCTTGCTTACCTGATTTCAAGCCATCTTTCACCAATGGAAACACTGAAGATCCAGGACATGCATTCTTTATTGCTGGAGCCTCAGGATCAAGGGTTGGCAGCGCTGAAATGCGTGAGAGGGCTGCATCAGTTGTACATTCAGTCTGCAAGTAGTGTTTGATTATAACTGTGTTTATGAATAATTTTTTTTTTATGTTAGTTTGTAATTATGTATTGATGGAAATTTATTGACAGCAATTTATTTAATAGTGTTTTCTTCCACTTTGGACAGATACTTGCTAGACAAAAAGTCAGATGACAGCGTTTTATTGCTACTTGTCATCCGAGTTATGGATGCTCTCGTAAACTGTGGTAAGAAGCTGGTGGTATATAATGACATTCATGTATGGTTGCTTACTGGCAATTCCATGAGTGTGCATCCTGTAGAAATCAAATTCCGGTTACTTAGTTTCTACTTATTTCTTTTTTATTCTACATGCAGGCAGTTTGGAATTCGATGAATGGTCAAATCACAGGCATGCATGGAGGTTGGAGTCTGCTGCCATTATAGAACCCTCAACAAATTTTGTTACATCGTCACATGCTGGTGGGAAGAGGAGGTAGATGTGTCCGTGGAGCTCTTCGGCCTTAATACATGGATTAGCATTGAGTTCGAACTTACGATTTATACCTTTTTTTGCAGGCCATGTTGGGCACTTGTTGACAAGGCATATATGCATAGTACATGGCGAGCTTCCCAGTCTTCCTTTCATCTTTACAGTACAAATTCCTTTGTTTCTCCGTCAGATGATGCAATCCTTCTGTTCGATGATCTCTTAGAGCTGGCTTTGCATAATTATGAAACTGTTAGATCGTGAGTGCAAATATTTCTCTGTTTTTCCATAGAACTTCCATGGTCACAGATAAATTACACTCAAGTGCTTTGTCATTTCAATGAAAATATTAAACACCTATTCGACTTAAGTGCTTTTATAATCACGGACATCTAAGTTGCTTTCTTGGTTAATGTGGACTACTTTTGATCTCTTGCATAGCTTCCTTTTAAAGAAGGTTTCTTTTGTGATTGAATGGAGCTGAAAAGACTTATTATGGCATTTTCAATAGTGCAATAACATAAAAAATATGCTGTGTCTTCTGAATTCATTTTGGTTTTCCTCTTAATTAGATGTGCAGCCGTCTCACAAAATAGATGTTCTTGGTGAATGATAGCTTTGGCTTATTAGTTTACATGTCTTCCAGCAATTACAAATGAAAATTTGCCATTTGATGCAATTATCATCTGATGTCTTGTACCTATGCCACATGCTTCACTGGCAGTTTGATGCATACATGGTTGCTGCATCATATCCACTGCTTTGCAATCTCTTTATTATTATGCCTCCTGTAAATATTATCCTTTTGTTGTAACTTGGTCAATGGTTTTGTGACCAGACTTGCAGGTAAGGCTCTTTTGAAGATGATGAAGAGATGGCCGTCCATGCTGTCAAGGTGCATAGGTACTTTAGCAAACAATTTAGTGAATTCCAGTACACCTGAATATGCTGTCCTGGGTTCATGTGCTATTTTATCCACCCGGACTGTGCTCAAGCATCTGACTACGGTAATTACCCTCTTTGGCATCTCTCGGGATTCATCACTCAGTTGAGTATTTTTAATATATGTTGCCATTGAACCATTAATCTAGGATGGAGGGTCATTTTCTTCATTTGTTATTGGGATTCTTAAAAGGTATTTCTCATTCACAGAAACTTTATTTATGTGTTATGTGGAATATAACTATATATGAGACCTTAAAGCTATTGTTAGACCTTCTGATTCTGCTGCTCTTTCTTGAAGTTCACATCACGAGTCTCTGAAAGCTCAGAAAGCGATCAATGAGGTAATCTTTTTAGTAATAGAACTTGCTGCATGTCTTTTGATTTTATTTTTTGAGTAATAAATTTGACTGATTGCAGCTATTTGTGAAATTCAATATTCATTTTGCTGGGGTCTCCAAAAGCATTTTCAAAGCACCATACTCAGATGGGCAAAGCTTTGCTGGTTTGATTTCTGAGATCAGTTCTATGAGTTTTGACACATTTGGCTTGCATTGGCGGTATGCATTCATCATTTTTAAAGGCTGGTAGCTAGCACTCTACTGTTCATGCTAGTATGGATAAGTAGTTTTGTTTCTTGGATCTTCTTAAAATTACAGTTGGACATTGGTATATATTGAAATTTATACATCGATATGTCTTCCTACCTGTCAGGTACAATTTGATGGCCAACAGAGTGTTGCTGCTGTTGGTGATGGTCTCTAGAATTGATCCCCATTCATCTCCAAAAATTCTAAGCGAAACTGCTGGTCAGTCTCATTATCTTAGATGAAGTGATTTGATTGCTTGCAAGCATATAATGCTGTGATATTATGAATATGCTGTTTGGTCAAGTTTGTCTTTTGGCTTAATCATAAGTTAATTTTACCATTCATCACTGTATCCATCAGTTACTCTCTGAATGACTAACATGGAGGTTAATAAGGATTGAACGGGGGTAGTGAGTTCCCCTTTATATTTCCCAACAAAAATGGCCATGATGTATCAACAAGGGAAGCATCCTCTTAAATGCTGTACTGCTGTGGAGCGACGGACTTGATAAATTGGTTCTTTGCAGACTATGCAATTGTGTTTAACAGTATGATCTTCTGTTTCAGGTCATTTTTTGAAGAATTTGAAAAGTCAGCTTCCTCAAACTAGAATTCTGGCAATATCAGCTCTGAATACATTATTGAAAGAATCTCCCTACAAAATGTCAACTAAGGCATTGCCTGCTACATCTGGGGATTCTGCAAGAACTACAAAATCATCACTTGAACGATCTTTGGTTGAGATTTTTCAGGAAGAAGGATTCTTTAATGAGACTTTCAACAGCCTTTCTCATGTTCATATAATCAACGATACTGATGGTACATCCACCAGGGGACATCAAGGGACTTCAATCCAAAGTGTAGCAGACAAATCCATTACCTATTTCTACTTTGACTTCACAGCTTCATGGCCACGTACTCCTAGTTGGATTAATTTGTTAGGAAGTGACACTTTCTACTCAAATTTTGCTCGGATATTTAAACGCCTGATTCAAGAGTGTGGTATGCCTGTTTTACTATCCCTTAAGAGTGCATTGGAGGAGTTCGCAGGTGCTAAGGAGAGGGCAAAGCGATGTGTTGCCGCTGAGGCATTGGCTGGAATATTGCATTCTGATACCGATGGTCTTTCTGATGCATGGGATGATTGGATAATGACTCAATTGAAGAACATCATTGTGGCACCATCAGTGGAATCCATACCTGAGTGGGCCTCATGCATACGATATGCTGTAACTGGAAAGGGGCAATATGGAAGAAGCGTTCCTCTTTTGAGGCAAAAGATTATGGATTGTTTGCTTGCACCTCTACCACAGAACATGACAACCACTATCATTGCCAAACGCTATGCTTTTCTAGCTGCAGCTTTTATCGAGCTATCCCCGCCTAGAATGCCTGAGGGTGAAGTTCAACTGCACAGACAACTTCTGCCAGAATTGTTATCGAATATGAGCCATTCATCTGCACAGGTATGCAGCTTTAAATGTATTATATTGCATATTTTAGTTTCTCTCTCTAGCTTCAAGTATTCTTACTTTTTAATTTTTAATTTTGTGCCAATGTTTATTTTTTCTGTGTTTTTTTTTTGTTTTTTTGTTTGGCTAGCTGTCGGATATGTATATCACTATTTTAGTTTGCTTGCTGTGACTATTGGCATATTATATCTTATGTTTCTTACCACTTGGAAGAACCCCAATTTAAGTGGTTGGTCTATTTTAACGCTTCTGAGTAGCGCTCCAACACTGAAGTTACTATCACTTAATCTGCTGATTTTCAAGACAGATTAGATCAGAGAAAGCAGTTGGGATAGTATTCAGCTGAAGATTTCTTTGGGCTTATTCGAAATGAGTCTTGCTACTTGCTGCAGCTGGTCTCAAAACACTTGCTTTGGAATTTTTATATTAAGATGTCCAATTTATTAATTTAGAAATGCAACAATTGTTGGTAAAAGAAAATATTTTATATTGAATGCAGTTAAAGGCTGCAGAATGCAGTATCTTGGACATATCAATGCTCAGAAAATAGAAGGATGTAAATAGCAGTTTAAAACAAAATTTCCTGAAAGCTACAGTCATGTTCATGCTTTATTGTACTGTTAGTGTACAATTAATAAGCTTCTGAACCCAGTGACGGTAACCAATACTTGGTTAATATAATTGTATTCCACAGATTTGAAAGAAGGCCGATAGTGGATGATTCCGTCCATAATGTCTCGTGGCTCTACCTGTAGCATTAAGATGTGGTAGTATTCTCAGAAAAAGAGGGGGTGGGGGGGTGGAAGTTCTTTTCCCATTTTTCATCAACTTCACTTAAATAAAGTTTATCTGGCTAGCTGGAAAGGAGGGTGGAGAAAAAGACAAGTGAATGGTAGATTCGCAATTACTTGTGATAAATCAGTTTGTACCTTTTTCTTATATTACAACTTCGTATGTCCGAGCTTTTGATCCGCCTTTTGTTCATCCATTTGTTGCTTTCACTTAATTTATTTTCTTAGCCTATCAATTTTTGATTCATTCAAAGAACGGGTGAAGAGTCTTCCGTACTGTCTTAGTTTGCTTTCTGTTCTGATAGACATGAAAATTTGCTGCGACCCAGGTCAGAGAAGCTGTTGGTGTCGCCCTTTGTGTGGTATGCTCGAACATGCAGCTCTATCAATCATGTGTATATCCAGATGAGGTAGGAAAGGGTGCTGTAACTGATGATCTGAAAGGGGAAAACTGGAGTCAACTTCTTGTGGAGCAAGCTGCACAACGGGCCACTAAGATTCAAAGTATCAGTCTGTCAGAGAATTTGTCCATGCAAGCTGATACATCTGTTGCTAATGGAATCATGAATGACTTTCAGGAGGATGTGAAATGGATGGAGACGGTACTTGTTCTGGTTCACCTTTTTTATTTCCCATTTTTGTTTATGCTTCTTGATACTTGATCACTCAAGGAATTATGCATTTTAGCTTGCCCTTTCCAGCTGTAAACCCCCTTCCCCCTCCTTCATTCCTTGCTGCTTGGGTTAGTAATTTTCTAATGTCCAAGGAATTATGCAGTTAAGCTTTCCGATGTTATTGGTTGAACCTGCTACAGTTATGGTTCTAGCCCAATGTCAATTTCTAATCAGATTACCTTCTTGCAACTGCAGCTGTTTCACTTTGTTATTTCATCTTTTAAGTCTGGAAGATCTTCGTATTTGGTGGACACGATTGCTGGTGTGCTTCATCCTGTTATATCCTTACAGGTACTTGATATGTAGTTATCTGATGTTCTTTTCTGTTTTAATGTCTCTTTTACATTAACGGAAGGAATATTGTTGTGTTCTGTTGCTTGATCTAACATTGGTGATTATTTTTGAAACACATCACGGTGAAGTAGAGAAAAATATGAAATTGGGTTGAGATACTGATGCCTTAAGTGGTTGTATGTACTTTAAAATTTTCAAATTGCCTTTTGATTTCTTCTCAGCTTTGTCCATAGTTATTTGATTTTCAATTTTTCATGGCACATGGGATGTGAATGTACTATGATCTGTGTATCATTTGCTTTGAAGCTTATGTTCAAAATAATGCTACCGATTTTTTTCTTCTTCTTGTATTCCATATGATGAATATTAGATCAGAATAGATCATCTAAATACCTCCTGAAGTCGAAACACAGATATTGTACTAGTTAAAGCTCCTGCTGTCAATGATGGTCATGAATGGGTGCGATGTATGTATACCTGGCTAAATGCGAAGTGGCATCCATGCTGTATCTCCTTAAAACTCTTTTGCCAATTGGATTATGACCTAGTTGTACTGTGAACATTAAGAGTGGTAAGGAAATGAATAATTAAGGAGTAATTGATGATTAAGCAGAAAAAGCAAATGTGAAGTGCTGAACACTAGCTAAATCTGTTGATATCTAGAAGAAGAAATGTGGTGAAGGTCATCTCTGGGAAATAATGTGCGAATGATGCAACTTTTGGTAGTGCTAAATGTAATTTTTGTTTTGGACTCTATCTAAGGGATTGTTTGGGATAGAGTTTTGGTCTCTTATTTCCAAGTGAAGACAAACTGCTAATCACAGCAGAGCCAATAATACCTTTCCCAATCTGTGCCTAAGGTGTCATGATTTGGAACCCAGCTTATTTTTTGCAGTTTATGAACCATTGAACTTGTCTTCGCTGTATTGATTAGATCTCCAAGTTCATGTATGTGTTCTCTTTTTATCGTAGTACCATCTTTTTCATGGCTCTTTTGCCTGAATTCAGTTTTTTTTTTGGTGTTTAAAGGAAACATCAAATAAAGACCTGTCAACGTTGGCAAAAGTGGCTTTTGAGTTGTTGAAATGGAATATATTCAGAGAGCCCCATCTTCAGAAGGTTGTTGCCCTAATTCTTACATCAGCCAATGATTCTAATTGGCGCACCAGATCAGCTACCCTGACATATTTGCGGACGTTTATGTACCGGTAATGTTCCTCAATCGAGCGACACTCACATAGGCATGCCATTTCTCAGATCCATTCTTCTTTACTAATTATTTGCTGCCAAAACAGGCACACCTTTATTCTTTCAAGTGAAGAGAAAAAGCAAATTTGGACAACTGTTGAGAAGTTACTCACTGACAGCCAAGTGGAGGCAAGCTTTTTAATTGATAGCTGATCATTATTTATGTTTTCACTATTAATTCACTCGTCATTATTCATTGCAGTTGTACAGTACTGCTTTTTCATGTTTTATTTTTAGTTGATGTGTTTTCAAAGTTGTTATTGGTCTGAAGATGTTTTATCTTTATCTGGATATTTACTTACGCAGGTGAGGGAGCATGCTGCTGGGGTATTGGCAGGCTTAATGAAGGGTGGGGATGAGAATCTTGCCAGAGACTTCCGTGACAGGGTGTACACTGAGGCAAACCTTATTCTAAAAAACAAAAGACAAAGGTTGGTATTAGTAGATCCCCTTGTTTTGACATGGAGTCTGCCTTATTTGATATCCTCTTGCTCAGGGCTGGCTTATCTGTGTGTTGCTGGGAGTCGAATTAAAATCTTGTGTTAAATAAGCTTGCTACAATGCATTTTGTTAAGAACCTGCAACTCCTGATAATTTAGCAGTAAAAGGATTGTAGATTAAGAGGAAAACAGAGAGTAAGTGTATTGATGGTGAAAGCAATTGGGAGAAAACAGCCAGGTATTCGAGGTCCTGGCCCCTCCCCTCCACTGCCTATTTCTTACTCTCCCTGCCTATCTCTACTTTTCCCCTGTTTATCTTAGCACACGACCCCTGACTCTAACAGAATTTTCTGACTCTTGCTAACCCTTAATAGAAAAGATACTGAATCAAAATAGTACCAATGGACCCCTACTACCTCACTAATAGACTCAAAGTAATTATGACCCAAATTACAAACAATAATAGATAACTGGACTCAACCCTTACCAGCCTAAAACCATCCAGAACAGCATTCAGTACCTCCTCACATCAGTGTATTTGACAATGGACCTATCATCACCCCCCTCTCGATCTTTCACCTTGCCTTCAAGGTAGAATGCTGGGAATTGCTCATTGATTAGCTAAACTCCTCCCAAGAAGCTTCGAAATCAGGCAGCTCTTTCCACTTTATCAGTACCTCCAACACCCCTGCTGCGTTTTGCCTGATATTTAGCAATGCCTCGGGCTCCACTTTCCATCCAAATCCTCTGTCAACACTGGTGTGAGTGGTTGCACCTGCTGACTTGCTCCCACAACTGGTTTGAGCACGGAAACGGGAAAACTGGGTGTATAGCCACTGAATCAGGGAGTTGTAGGTGGTGTGCCTCTGTTCCAATTCTGTCCACCACCTGATACGGTTGGAAATACTGCAGAGATAATTTTTTATTCAAGCGCCAAGCCAAGGATTTGTGGCGATAGGGCTTGAGCTTCACATAGATCCAGCTACCCTAGTTCAACTTGCTGCTGCCTTTTATCAGTTTGTGCCTTCACCCTGCCTTGGCCATGCAAAAGATGCGGTTTGAGTTCTTTCAGGACAGCATTCCTGATCTGCAAATCATGATCCAGTGCTGCCAATGGAGTACTGCCCTGAGTATAGCGCAACATTGGTGGTGGAGCTTGCCCATAGATTGCAGTAAAAGGGGTTGTATGTGTTGCTGAATGATAGGACGTATCAAACCAATCCTCTGCCCAGGGTATCCACTTCACCTACTGCTTGGGTTTATCACAAATAACACAGCGGAGATATGTCTCAAGACTCCCATTGACCACCTCTGTTTGCCCGTCAGTTTGGGGATGGTATGTAGAAATAAACTTGAGGACAGTGTCCTGTAGTTTAAAAAGCTTCTTCCAAAAATTGCTCAGAAATAACTTGTCACAATTGAAGAAAATGGTGCTGGGGATCACCTGCAAGTGCACAATTTCTTTCACAAAAACAGCAGTGACCACCTTACCAGTGAAAGGGACCCTTCATGTTTAAGACAAAAACGAGAAAGTAGGGTCAGATTAAATTCGCACTAGTTGGAGAAGGAATTTCTGTCCTCTGCATATTGAAATCAGGCATGTGCCTTGCCTTCCATGGCAATGGCTGTTGTCTCCATTTTCTCCTGTTTTGCTATTGGGTTGAGGATGAAATACCTTTCCGCTCGAAAAACCCGGCCATTTGGATCAATTCAGTTGAATATTGGTAATTCTAGCTGTCAGCCCACTCGATTCTCTAGCCTCCAATCGTCACTTCCCTCCATTAGTGGATGAGTTTCATTGGTCGGTGCTTCCTGTTCGTGCCTTTTGAGGGTAAACTCCCCGTCTTTACTAGCTGGTCCAGCCTTACCAGTTTTTCACTATTCACCTTCTCCATAATTCCCAACTTTCCTTCTACTGATGGCAGATGCCTAGTGCCCCCTTTTACCTCATCCAACTTCTTTTGCCATTCCTCCTCGATTACAACCAACCTCTCCTCCAAGTTGTTGGTCTTCTTTGGTGCCATGACTCCCTGATCGAGAGCTCTGATACCAAAATGTTAAGAGCCTGCAACTCCCAGTAATTTAGTAGCAAAAGGATTGGAGATTAAGAGGAAAGCAGAGAGTAAGTGTATTGATGGTGAAAGCAATAGGGAGAAAACAACTATGTATTTGAGGTCCTAGCCCCTCTCCTCCACTCATACAATTACATAGTAGTGTCTCTATAGCGTAGCCGTTGTTATTTAGTGGTTTTGGTCAGCTGTGATGTAAAATTGTCGATACGCTACAGTTTAAAATTTCACACTTTATCGGTTGATAAATTGCCAATAAATCGGAAAATATCATCAATTAATCGGGATATATTATAAGATAAATCAGCGATTTATTGAGAATTTATAAATCTATTGAAAAAAACATGCATGATTATTTATTCTTATTCATTTACTATATATGTTTTGGGCCAAGTTACTATTGGATTATAATAAAGTAATGCTATTTATTATCTTAACATCTAACACTATATAACTTTTTTTTTCCCCTTCCAAGTTAAATTTAGGGTTAATAAGACAATCTAACATATAATGACTCGTTTAAATACTTCTAATTAGAGCATATGGTGAAATAAGAATAAAAATTCATGCCTCGATGACGGCGATGTATAATTTATCCTTTGCAATGCTCTAATACCACGACTGGAATTTTTTGTGTACCTCCATTGCCTATTTCTCATGTTATCTGTTCCCCTTATTTCTTGTAGCACACAACCCTCGGACTCTAATAGAATTTGCTAACTCATGCTAACTCTTAAAATGGTACCAACAGACCCCTACTACCTCACTATAACATACTCACAGTAATAATGACCCAAATGACAAACGACAACAGATAACTGGACTCAACCCATAGCAGCCTAAAAGCATCCAGAACAACATACAGTATGCCTTCCATTACCCTTTCCCCTCCTCACATAAGTGTATTTGATAATGGGCCTATCACATTCCAATGCTATTGCTTTTCCAATTGTTATTTGTTAGGAGAATGACTGCAATAAAGGGATTTAAGAGAATTTAACATTGTAACAATAGTGAAGAGAGGGAATTAATTGATTGATTTCTGATTATCCGAGCTTTCAAGACTTTGGTGTCTCCACAATACTCGGCTTTTAATTGTTTCCTCCCTTCCCCTTTTGCTTATGCTACAATTTTTAGATTACCTCTCTCTAAGATGACTCGACATATCCCTAACAATTTGCTGACAACATGTCACTAACTTTTCACCAAAAGCTATTAGATTAGGAAATAACAAGGAAAAATGAAATGGAAATGAAATGCATGATACGACTCCTTTGTCCCTATAGTATCCACACACCCGGTATTAGCTCAATCCTTGCTACATTGCTCTATTTGCATTCCACACAAAAGTGTACTTAACTAGTGCCTTATCAATACTCCCACGAACTTTCATCTTATCCTCTAGGTGAAAAGCAGGAAACATAGTATTCAGCAAATCGAATTCTTCCCATGATGCCTTAAAGTCTGGAAGACCATGCCACTTATCAAAACTTCTAGTATGCTACCTATTGAATTTTAGTTGAAGAGAACCCAAAGCAGGTCATCAAATATATTAGTCATTGCGAAGGCATCCAGTTTGAACTCAAGGGTTAAAGTTTCTACTTTGTTGATCACACTATCTCTTTTGCTCAAGACGTGGAATAAAAGATGCATTTTGGCAGGAGTCTCTTGGAATAACTTATTGTAGGCCAGTTAGACAGCTAGTCCACCTAAGTCTTGTTCAATTCTATCAGTTCCAAGATTATATGCTTCCACTATGATCACAAACTGGTCATCTTCATAGAATTGCCTAGAAGGCGTTTGTAAATTTTTGTTTGATTTAGTTTGGCTTGCGAAGATTGGAGTACTAGTAAAATTTCCTAAGAAGCTTACTGGTGTTGTGGACCCGTGTGTGTATTTTGGGGATGAAGACGAAGATTTGGGCCATCATTGTTGTTTGTTGGTTAGAAGTTCAAGGTCAAAGTTTTCTCTAGCAGGGAGAATGATGCAGTTTACATGCCTCCTCATCATAGGGCTTGTAGTCTTAGCCCAAATTATAAAATAGGAAATCTAGATCTACATAGATAAAATTTCTTTCGTAGGTCCCATAGGATTAGAAGATTTAGGAATATCGGCTAGAATAATATTTTCATTTATCTTATAGCATATGATTTAATTAGAATGATTGATCCTTCCCTTGTGCTTTTATTATGATATTATCACACTTGTGAAGCATAGAGATAGCACCCATTTCCTTAGTACATTCCCCTTCATACAAGACTCCCTATATGAAGTTAGCTACCTCCTAGAGTTCAAAAAAATACAAAACAAAAATGTTCCTCTTGTGAATCCCTGCCTAGCTTTTTGGAGACTAAGCTCCTATATGGTGTGCTGGCCCTATCGAAAAATTCACCAACACTCACAGGAGAATATGTTCAGTCCACAAAATTCGACCAACACCCAATTCCCGTAGATTAAGCTGTGCTCCTTTATGCCAAGGATATGCCGATCTGCATTTTTGGAACGATAAGACTTTCCCTCACTTATCATGGAAGGAAAGAGCTACCCGTCACAACAAGAATAAGGTATTTCAAATACTAGCATGCATGCATAAGCACATAAATATGGGGATGATCTTCATAACCCTTTTCCCAAATTTTGACATGTCCCTTTTTGGGCCCACATCTCTTTAGCGCTTTAATAGAGACACTATAGTGGCCACACTCTATAGACCATTTCTATTACCAAATGGTCTATAGAGTGCAAAATCATGCAATAGACCTTGCACGACCATAACATGCCAAGACCCTCGTCATCTCAGTGGATTCCATCAACACACCCAACAGATCTCTCAAGAGGAGTTAATAAATCTCTTACCAGAAACATGGGTTAGTAATTATGCACTAGGACACAAAACTAGTGCAAACATTTAAAACAAAATTCAGCAACAGAAAAGATGGCCAAGTAGAGATATCATTCGAGTCACCTACTGGAAACTGCACCACACCGCCCATCTTTTCAGCTCAATTCATGATCCAAGAAGTAGGATATGAAGATGATAGGCCAATCTCAGGGCTCTTGGTGGAAGAGACGTAGCCATAGGGCACTGTTGTTGGGATGAATGTGACAGTGAAGAATGTAAAAGGGACAGGCTGCAGATGCTAGAACATGAGGAAGATGAGATGAAAACAAGAAGGAGATGGTGGAAAGACAAGAAATCACGCCAACAGGAGCTGAGAGAAAGATACGAAACTGAAGATCCGGAAGTTGGATTGCTAGGAGAACCATCAGGGAAGTATGATTATCATGTCCTTTACCCCAAAAGGGACTCCACACCAATCTCTCAAATCATATCATCAAGATGGGAGTATGATGATCTATCTCCACCCGATTTGATATTTTTTTGACTTTATTCTATCACATTAGGTTTTAGCCTACTCAGTCTCTTCTTTTTGATTCAGAGTTTGAGGTGAATAACAGTTCAGGTGTGGTTTTAGGAAAAAAAATTCTGGTTAGCCTACATCTATGTTCACCTTCCATTTTCATTCTGCTCAACATTGAATCAGCATATTTGATGTGTTGCACTTCCATTTAGTCTTCTGATTTTGATTGTGAAATGCAGAAAGTCCAGTCCTGGCTACTCTGTTGCTTCTATTCATGGCGCTATTCTTGCACTGGCAGCTTCTGTGTTATCAGTTCCTTATGATATGCCAAGGTAAGTCTTTGTTCATAAATTGGATGAAAATTTAATGCTTGTGTTTATTAAGCCTTATGCTGGCCTGTTAATTATTATTTATGCATTGTTGAGCTTGCAGATGGTGAAGGACTAGTTAATTACCACGTGAAAGCTTAGGCTTTTTATGTCTATGAGGGTCAGTGTAAATTGACTGTCAGCAGGGTTTCACTAGAGTAGAAATTTGGAACAAAGCTATAACCTGAAAGAGTAAATCAATAAAATCACTGGCTGCTTTTTGATGAATTATAGTGGGCCTCTAATATTTGTCTGCTAATTCGTCATCTGCATTGATTTTTATATTTGGTTTTTATTTATTTAAATATGTTGTAAAGAGGGAAGAAGATATGGAATGCGAAGAATGTTAAACTGGCGAGATATGTGCAAGAAAGCATGAGGTCGATGTAACTTTGGGCTTTGCAACCTTCTATAGTAGAGTTTGATCTCGCCTCTGAGACAATATGTTTGGGCATTTATCATTTCTAATAAAGTATCCCTCTTGGTCCCGCATTTAGTTTCTAGTGATTATCCAGAGTTTTCTAAGCTTACATGAGATGGTTTATTGATCTACTTGTGTCTACATGTTATATGATCTTTTCTTCCTCCCCAATTTTCAGTTGGTTGCCAGTGTACGTTACATTATTGGCCCGATTTGTCTCTGAACCATCGCCTGTGAGATCAACAGTTACTAAAGCTGTTGCAGAGTTCCGTAGGACTCATGCAGATACGTGGAACTTTCAGAAGGATCAGTTTACTGAAGAGCAATTAGAGGTAATTTTGGCAGACGCTCTGCATTCTCATCAACTACACGTTTTTCTTCTATTGAAATTTTCTCTTAACTGTTGCTTTACAGGTTCTTGCTGATACATCCTCGTCATCGTCATATTTTGCTTAGATATTGAACAGTAAGGAAGTGTTGATCGTTGGAAAAGTAATCAGAGTGAGGCGAGATAGTACTTGCACTTAGAAATATATATGCTCATGCATAAGATGTAATTTATTTACATTTGTAGAAACTTAGCATCGGTGCAATGAAAATGATTATTTCCTGTAACTTTAGCCTCCTGTTTACCTTATGGTTCTATTTTTGGTCTTCTTTTTCCACTGATTTGGTCACGACTTTAAACTATGGGATTCATTAGTTCATCTGATGGCAAGTCCCAGATGACGCAGTCAGTACTGAATATGCTGGCTCCGTTTCTAATTTCCTTCACATCCTCAGACTCCTCTCCATTTTCTTCCTCCAATTTCAAGTGGCCCAATTGGTCCCCTGCTGTGGAGGTGCTTCCACTACAGATGCTTTGATTCCAAGGGGATCCATTCTCATTGCCACAAGATGATTGGCCAAATTGGAAAGGAACCATGGCAGTTGGAAACCCACTGCAGGTACCATCAAAATGACGGTCAATTGTCCCTATGGTGGTATCCCAGGGTTTGTTTTGCATCATTGCATCAGGCTCTTGTATTGCCCTTGATAACCCAAGCTTGATCTTCTCAATGGTATTATCCTTACCGTCTTGTTTGCTTGTAAAGTATGCAGCAGCAGTTGTATTGGCCTGCTGTGGGACAGATTGGAGCTGAAAATCAATGCGCTTCTTGGTGAGGAGGTGGAGCATTTCATCTTTGAAACAACCAAGAGCTGCTTCAGCTAGATTGGCGACCTGGGGAGGTGCCAGGGTAGTGGCAATCTCTGCCATTAGGTGAGAGAAAGGCTTGTGTGTAACGGGGTCAATTCCCATGCCAGTAAGCTTCTTCTTCAGCTTGGTGTTCCAGTAGTTTTTAACGTCATTATCTGTGCGGCCTGGTAGCTGGGCAGCAATTAGCGACCACCTGTGGAAAGAACCCGGTCGAGTAGTATTGTTGTCAGATGATGACATGCTGCACATCTTCAGCGTCTATGGAACAACTAAAATTCTGCAAATGGAAGTGTTTTATATGAAAACATGTAGTTCTGTACCTGTTGCCAACGACTGCATGAAGTTTGACGATCGTTTGTTCTTCTGCATCTGAGAACTGTCCATGCTTCAGATCGGGTCGGAGGTAGTTGGTCCACCGCAGCCTGCAGCTCTTGCCACATCGCTGTAGTCCTTTAAAAGACATTAAGCAGAGGAAACTTGTTACACATAACTAGGTTGCTGCGGAGAGGGGGAGGGGGGAGGGTAGAGATGTGGGAAAGATAGGGAGTAAACTTACCGGCATTCTTAGGAATGAGGCGCCAATTACGGGTGCCGTGTTGAGCAATGTAGGAAGAAAGTTTGTTGTCTTCTTCAGGTGTCCACTGTCCCCTTTTCACGCTGTCCTTCTCACAGCATGGAACTCGACCCATTATCTTCGTCTTTGTTTACTTTTGCAACTCTTAATACCTGCCTTATTCTAAGGGCCTCTTCTTTGTTTACTTTTGCAACTCTTAATACCTGCCTTATTCTAAGGGCCTCTTTAATCCGCCGTAAACTGGGTAGCTTTTTAATTGAATGTCAGAAAATAAGCCACTGTTTTTTAGGTTGGGTTGTTAGCAGAGCACAAAATAGGGGTCCGAATTTCTGCCTTATTTTCAGCTCCTTTGTTTAGGAAGGGAGATTAGAAAAATAATGATAATAATTGGATTTTTAGTATAGATAATTATAGAAGGTGGCGATTGAAGATGATCATATATAAATTTAATGAGGTGGGGTGAGATGTTTGTGGAAAAAATATTCGAAGAAGTAGACTTATAAATATGGGGGCGAGTTATGGGTTGGGGCTCATGGAGGTCGAAAGAGGAAGGGAACGGAATGAAGAAAGAAGATAGAGCCAGAAAAAAAAGAAAGCAGCCAAAGGTGCATGATTTGATTAAAGAATTCAACGCTATTGAGCGTGTGAAAGCTGGGGTCGGTAGATCACCCACAAGACACCCGGTCAACTCTTCATCTCATCTTCCCTCTCTCTTTTTCTCTCTCCTCAGATTGACACCTGAAGCTCGTATCCGCCAGCCTTTTGCAGTAGTTGGCTGGCTTTCTCTCGTGCATGCCTGATCACACAAGAAAAGCCTCTCCCTCGAACACCCAGATTCTAGTAAGAATAGCTTTTAAGGGCATTGCACGTGCAGCTCTGATAGTCACGTATATCTTAGGCTTCTTTCTTTTTATCTTACATAATATAATCTGTGTCTCATCCATTCAACACACAAAACTTCATTTTCACAACGTAGGAGGATATATCTCTTATTTTAGCGGAAGAGAGAAACCCGGAGGCCGATAATGTGGCCATTTGGTTTCTTTTCAGATTACAACTTGAAACCAGCATATCATACAACTTAAAAACTACTCTATTGACAACGATAATGAAGAGCAGATACCTAGACATATAGAACTGCAGCGGTAAGCTACTGATATCCATTCCTCAGCCTAATTTGGCAGTAACGAGTCCTTGAATTGACCCGGACAGTGCGAATAGATTAACTACTAATCCAACATAAACAAATGCTTTCAGAGCGATCCATGACCCACTCCAAGGTCGAATGCTCCTCTGCACAAAGTACATCTCTACTGGGAAGTATATGGTCAAGGGCCAGAATATGAGGGCTCCAATCAGACCCAAGACTTGGTTGAAGTAAGGAAAGACCATAGCGATCAGCGTCGTCGATGCGACATAACACGTTCGGAAACATAGCCTGAGTAGATTTAGTTTGAAGGATGGAAGCAAAGGGATGTTTAGCCTGTGCTGACTGTTGACGAAATCGCTTTCTGGGTACCTTTGGGCGAACCATCTGTCCACAGCGGCAAACATTGGCTGACTAAATACCTGCAGCAAAGGAGTTTTATTACTATTCCAGCAAATCAGAAAAACCATTTAGCAAGAGGGTAAACCCAAATTATATTGTTTGCACATGCCTGATATCCTCCAATGAGATGGATGATAATGGCAGCATTGGCAAGATCGACGAGCCAATACGGCTCATAGAACCCAAATCCAGTCAACATATTTCCTGGGGTATCATTTCCAAAAGCAGCATATCCAAATCCTCCACAGAAAAGGTAGAACAGTGTTGTTATGATGATTGACATGGTTGAGGCCTTCTTCATAGTTCGTGTCTCTGATGGAGGCTTCAGGGTGTCCTGTATTTTAAGACCAGCATTTCTAGTTACAGTTTCAACAGCAGATAATAACCCATTTTGCTTTATTTCAGAGTGAGTTACCAAGCGATTATTAGTATGGAGTGGAGGGGATGCGTGTTATAGAAAGTTCAGCAACATTTGTCTACGAACAGCCCACAATTGACCAAATACTACAGTAGATTTATACTACATCTTATTTCATTGTAGTTTATCTGATCAGGTCATCATATGAAACGTTGCCTCGGGCAATTAAGGACATGAATACATTCAGTTTTCTGTAGGGTTTCACGAGCAATAGATAAATAGAGCCTAGAGAAGTATTGCACACCTGTATTTCAATAAGAATCAAAGAGTAAGGATAGGCAAAAGCGACGTCTCCAATTGCTTGTGCAATTAGCCATACTTTGTCCATTACAGTATTAGTTGGTACTCCATAAACAGACCCCTTAACCACACCATTTCCTGCAATTATTCAACCAAAAGTTGCAGGCTGCTCGTTAATCCCTCTCTCTATATATAATTACTATTATTATTATTATTATTATTAAAGAACTCCGGCCTTTCTCAAGTTCAAAACAAGAGGAATTTTCTTTTTTTTTTTTCAATTTGGGATCAAGACAGACAGGCTGACAGACGGCCTAACCTATTACTTTAGCAAGGCCAAGGCCAAGGCCAATGAAAGAATAAGTAAAGGACATGAAAGCTGCTACAACAGACAGCCAATCAATGTCGTGCATATTTGGTATCTGAGACATCAAAAGCTCAATAATACCAAACACAAGCATATAATAAGTATCCCCAAACTGACATGCTGCTTTGTGTCCCTTATCGTGAAAGCAATTTGATTCCTGAATCGCCCTGCCAACCAGAAAACCATTAAGGCTCACAAATAACATGTCATGACAAGGAACCCTCTGGAGAAAACTTTCACCTGCTCTATTCATGGCTACAGGCTGATAGTTAATAATATAGGATAATATAAAGTACCCATACGGTGGTGATTATTTTTCCACTTCAACCCAAGCCTTGATTGGAGCTAATTCAATTATTAATTTTTTTTATATAAATAATTACTTTTGTTTGAAAAAAAAAACTTTTTACCTTAAAAAATTTTGCAATCACTTTTTTAAATTAGTTCCAAAATCCAAAGAAGCTGATATCCAATCAAATTAAATTTCCTTAATAAGGCGATTACGATGACGATCAATTATAAGTTTACCTCATACTGATAGCAGAAGTGACTGTATAAGCGATACCAATCCCATACAAACTTATATGTACAAATAACCCACATGCCCATCCCATCTTTTCACCTGAAATATCAAACAACCAAGGATTTAAAAAAAAAAAAATTCACGTAATTGCCATCATCATCATCTTAAATCTTAGTTCCATATCTGGAAAACACACACACAATCAGCTCGCTGGGCTTGCGCTAACCGAACTAATAAAAAAAAAGAAAAAAAAAGAAGGAAAAAAAAACAGCGCCTACTAATTAGCTTTCAGTAGTACAGTAGATCGGAGGAGACATACCTAAACTCGTTCGAACAGCATCAAGGTATGAAGGATGCCTTCGAGGGCCATATTCAGGATGAGGAGAGCGGTAACAGTCGCAGAGAAGTAAGGCAGAGAGTAAGGTAATGGAAGCAAAAAGAACCATAGCCAATGGGCCAGCAATCCATCCTAATTGGGACAGACTCCATGCTAGTGACAACACCCCTGAACCTATCACTCCAGTTAATATATGAGCTGCTGCCGTCCATAACGTTCCTAAAATTCACATTCCAAAAAAACAAAAATACAACAAAAAAATAAATAAAGGCGTAGGTTAGGGTTATTTGATTATAACGGTAAACATGGATTAGTCGAAACATGGACAATCAAAAGTCGATCAGAAACTCGGAAGCGAGGATTAAAAGAAAATAATAATAATAATAATAATAATAATTGAAATACCGGTTCTCTTGGTATGATCAAGTGATTCATCATCGGATTGTTCTTTTGGTAGCAATGCAGTCTTGAAATCTTTATCTACTTCTCCCATAATTTCAACGGAGAAACTAGATTGCTTAATTTGATTTGATAGGGGGGAAAAAGAAGAAGAATGCTAAACTCAGCTACGTCTCTCCGCACCAACGTTCAACGGCGTACCACCACCGATCGATTGATTTCAGAGTATCAAGATTTCCGTGTCCAGGTAAGTTTGCTGCGCTCTTATAATATTTAGATATAATGCGCGGGCCGCACCATCATATGATACGATATGTGGTCGTGGCTATATATAAAAATAATGTAAGCCCCGTTCTTTAATTAAAGTAAGTGTCTGTAATATTTGGAGCGGCGAAATGACAGCCTCAGTTTTTTTTTTTATACTAATAACTCTTAAAGGACTTTACTTTATACATTATAGTTCATACTTTATAAAAGTTGATTTGATATGTCCTATCCGACATGATATATATAAAATCTGATATGATATAATTAAATAAATTTATTAATTTGATCTAAATTAAATTTTTTATAAAATTAATTTGATATGATACGGATCCATATATAAGAAATTTAGGCCGATATAAATCTAATCCGATCACAACTTGTAACCCAATATCAACCTGACTAATTATCAATCCGACTCACCACCAACCTGATATATTATCAATCAGACCCGACCCGACCCGATTCGACGAAACCAAATTCAATATTAATCGGTTATAATTATAAAAAAGATACATATATCTTATTATTTATTTAAAAATTTTAAAAATATATTATTAATTAAATTTTATTTATTTTTCTTACTTTTATTATAAACTTACTTATTCACCAATAATATTCTAATTTTACCCATTTTTTTTGGCAACACACAACATTATAAAGCTATAATAATAAACAAATAAAAATTAATAACACATTATTAATCACATGCTTATATGAAGTTAAACTTAATACTTGCTTACGAGATTAATGATTTAGATTAATTTTGGTGGTCAATGTCTGATTCGACTCAAATCTAAAGTGATTCGATTTAATATTAGCTCGACTCGAATTCAACCCGATCCATCAAAACCTAAAAAGATCTAATTCGTCAAGTTAACCTAAACCTGATCCATTAAATTAACTCGAACATAAAATTACCTGAATACGAGATTTCTTAGCCCAATCCCGACTCGATGGGGATATAAAAGGAACGGGTTCAGGGTGGGTACGTCTATACTCATTTTCATATCCGTATCTTAATCCGTACCCATAGCATTTTGTTTGTGTTTCATGTAACAATATTTGCCCCTCCCCCCACCCCTAAATGCATTGAAGAAGCGGTAGCTGATTTATGTAAGGAGTTAGAATTTAAGATGTCCCATAATAATATCTATAGATAGAATTTTATCGATTTAGGCGGCACTTATTTAGAGTATTGATCTCCGATTTGTATAAACATATGTTATAATGTTATTTGAAAAGTAAGGAAGAGTTGATAGCGAATTTTATTAGTAATATTTTAATTAGAAAATTATTTTAAATTAGTTATTTTTTTTACTTTGAAAATTTATTATTATATTATTTTTTAATTAAGAATGTAATTGTAATATTAAAAAAAATATTTATTATTTCATAAAATAGAATATAGATTATTAAAAAAATTATTTATAAAACAGGAAAAATATTGTTTATGCTTATTTATCATATTTATGAAACAAAAAAGCTAATTCCCAATAAGCTAACAAAACGTCAGTACTTTAAACTTCTTCTAAAAGTTGTAAGTTGTAACTTTTGCTAAAAATAGGCAGACGAAAAGATCCTAGTACTAATTTGCAAGAGATTCTATTGGACCGGTGAACCTAAAAAGCCTATGATGAATTCTTATACGTCGTTCGATTGGCCGGTTCTCACACTCGTCCAGAACTTTCGGGGAAGAGCTCCAGACTCCAGAGTCTTCTACGTGACACTACACGATCACTCACTTTCGAGTGAGTCATGTACTCATGTGCAAAGTGCAGACTTGCAAATACACAGCACGACAAAATCAGAGGCGTTGATTAACCAGCGGACAAAATTAATAAACGCCAGCCCAGCCCCAGCCGGTCCTTTTTCATGCGCTCCGTACTAAGTTCTAGTTTCATCGTTGTCGCTGTTCTAGTTTCTTCGAACAGAATCGACGTTGCTTTATAATTATAGGTGTGCGTTGATGGCAATTAGTGGATAAATAGGCGTAGCTCATATGCGAAATTATTGAAAATTGATCCACACACCTGTTCTTTTTTTTTATTAATTAAAAAAGAGGAAGTTATTATCCTTTCACATCAAAAAATAATGCTATTTTTTAAAATTATATATTATAATAAAAAAATGTAATAAAAATAATTTTAAAATTACGATTACATTTTTTATTAGAATATATTAAAAGTTTTTATATATATATATATATATAATTAAAAAAAAGTGAGGATAAAAATAAAGTAGGCTTTAATTTTTCTAAAATAATTTTTATAATATAAAAATTTAATGATATAATGAGTTTTTTATTTATAAGATTTTAGAAAATAGACTTTAATTTTTTATTTATCCAAATATAATCTATTATTAAATAAAAATATAATTATTATATTTATATTCAAAATAAATTTTATCATACTTTTTGTATAACTTTTATAAATATATATTAAAGAATAATGACGATCGAACTTTACTTTCTAAATCCATAAGAGTTTTCTTTCCTTGTGCTTTGAAGGACATAATTAAAAGTTGCTATTATGAACCTCATGTGAATATCGGACTGTCATATTCATACGACGTAACTAGGAGTGCGTGTAACACAATTCAAACTTCTTCCCACCATAAACCACTTCTACTAAATTATAGCAACACTTAATTTTACATTTTCTCCGATTCTTGGTTTAAATTACGGCTTTCTCCATTTGTTTGCTTTGGTCCTGAATTACTTGAGTACACACCTGAAGTTGTTACGGAGTAAAAATGTCCAATGATTTTGCTGGCCACCCGAGGCCGCAAACAATTGGGCGTGTCATTAATTTCAGCTCTGCATGTAACCTCTCGTTCTTTTGTCATAGAGATATGGGGTTCGATCATTGCCTTCGTGGATGATACAGCGAAGCAGTATCTTACTCTTATCACCTCTCCCAGAGTGCTTTTGGCATCCGTTAAAATTGCTTATCACAACCACTAGTACAGCAATTGACATAAACGACTATTATCTTATATTTTATTGTCTAATAAAAAAAACCGCAAAGTTGATATTTTATGGTATTTTAAACAAAGAGTATACACGATAATTTTATTCTACAACTGTCGTGTATACTCTTAACGAGAAATATAGATAAAAAAAATATATACATAATATTTCTAAATTAAAACCGTTGTATATGCTATTTTTTATATTCCAAAAAAAATTATAAAAAAAATAGCATATATATAGTGGTTACGGAGCAAAACTGTCGTGCATACTCTTAGTGAGACAATACTTTTTAGAAGGATATACTAAGCAGTTTTGTTCTATAACATGGCATATATACTCTTATTTTTCCTTTTTTTTTAATAAAGAAAATAGTATACAAAGTGGTTTTAACCTAGAACCATTGTGTATACTCTTTTTTCCCTTTTTTTTTTGTACTTAGTCACTCTTTAACCTATAATAGCTTTCAATATATATGATGTTGTTGTACATATCTATACACTATATGCTGTTAGTTTTTAAGTTGATATGTATTATGGAGATAAAAAATCGTTTACTAGATATATTATCAACCCATTTCTTAAAACATAGTATATAAATGAAATAAATAGTATTGTAGAAATTTTGGTATTGTTACCAGTGTAAATGTTATTGTGGTGTATATGTATTCCTGGTATGTTGGTAGTTCTTGCTTGACTTGATTGATATTGTCAAATTCCCCATTTTTTGTTTTTAATTTAGGGGCTAGATTTTACTTATTTATTGTTATGGTTTGTAAGTGAATACATGCAAGTAGGTTATTTAGAGAATATATAGACAGTGTTCAAAACTTTCTTAAGATAATCGTTGAGTATTCAAAACATCCTTTGCGGATAGATTGTCCACGTGTAGATTGTGCAAATATGATAAGAAGAGGGGTAAATGAGATATGAGATCATCTCATTATCCTTGAAATTAATAAGAGTTATACTAGATAGATATGGTATGAACAACCACTTCTTAATGAACCTAGTGTGGTTGATGCAAATGATTTTGGTTACATGGAGGATCTGACCAACAATGTTGAAGAATATTTTAAAGACCATCTAAAAATATTTGAAAAGTTGGAAAATGATTCAAAGACAACTTTTTATGATAGTTGTATTAAATTTATAAAATTATCCGTCATGTTATGACTATACAACTTGAAGGCAGATATTGAATGGAGCAATAAAAGCTTCATTTCTCTTCCTATGCTCTTGAAAGAGATGCTTCCGGAGGATAACGTGCTTCCTTCCTGTACTTATGAAGCTAAGAAGATTTTGTACTTTATGGGTTTGAATTATGAAAATATTCATATTTATTCGAACGATTGCATTTTATACCGTAATGAAAATGCATTGTTAGATAGTTTTTTTTAGTGTCAAATGTCACGATACAAGAGGACTAATATTCCTAATAAAGTGTTATGATACTTTACAATTATACCACGATTTCGGTGCATGTTTTGTAATGAGGAAAATGTAGATAATCTTATATGGTATGTGAAGAAAGAATTTCTGATGATAAGTTTATACACCTAGTAGATTCTCCTTAATGGAAGATTATTAATTTTGTATACCCTAACTTTGGAAGCGAAGCTAGAAACTTGTGGGTTGCACTCTATTCATACGTAATGAACTCTTTTAATGGAAACACCAACTATTGTTTATGACTTGTTATTTTGGTGATCTACAATCTTCCCCCATCATTATGCATAAAGAGGAAATGGATGATGTTATCATTACTTATATTTGATCCATATCAATTGGGTAATGATATTGATGCTTATTTGGCTCCACTTATTGATGAATTAAAGTACATGTGGGATCACGGTGTTGAAGTAGTTGATACACAAAGCTAAGAGTATTTTAACATGAGAGCGATGCTATTTTATACCATAAATGATTTTCTTGTTTATAGTAATAGCTTTGGTTATAGTATGCACGGACACTATGCATGCCCAATTTGTAAAGATAACATAAAATTTTTTCAGCTACCAAAGAGTATGAAGATTGCTTATCTTGGACATCATAGATTATTGCCTATAAATCATCATTATTGTAGGCAAATACGATATTTTAATGGAACATTTGAAGAAGAAAGATCTTCGAATCCTCTCATTGGATTTCAAGTATATGATAAGTAAAAGACTTGAATATGACTTTCGAAAAAAAAAACAATAAGAAAGCAATCCCTTCAAATAGGTGGAAGAAAATGTCAATCTTCTTTAACCTTCCATATTGGAAGAACTTACTGTAACACTCAAAAATTCACTATATATATATTTTTAAAACGGAAGCAAGTAAATTATATTAGAACCTGTGAATTTTGGAAATGTTACCGCTACACTTAGTACCAGACCGGTTCACTCCTATCGTTCCAATACCAAGTGCTAAGGCTAAAAAGGATATTTGTTAAACTTAATCAGTACTTAAACTAAGAGTTCATAAAAAGAACTAGAAGGATCATAACATAGAAATCAGAGTACGCGTAAA
This sequence comes from Tamarix chinensis, assembly GCA_030549775.1. Classification (NCBI taxonomy): domain Eukaryota; kingdom Viridiplantae; phylum Streptophyta; class Magnoliopsida; order Caryophyllales; family Tamaricaceae; genus Tamarix; species Tamarix chinensis. The sequence continues at coordinate 96,768,886 of CM060175.1, forward strand.
GAGTTTACATTTCCCAAAGTATGAAATCAAAGTTCCTTGAAAGGAATAATGTCTACACGATAAAGTTTAATTATGGAAAATCCAATACATGAAAGAAATAACAGGAGGGAATAAAGTAACATAGAGAGAGCATCCTGTAACACCCCAAAATTCACTAAATTTTTTTTTCTTAAAAGCGGAAGCAATTAAATTAGAAGCACTGAAAACCTATGAATTCTGGAAATGTTACCGCCACACTTAGTACCAAACCGGTTCTCTCCGACCGTTCCAGTACCAAGTGCTAAGGCTAAGAAAAGAAATAATCAATACAATTCAATTTCCAAATAAGCATTAAACGGTTGTAAAAAAAATCAGAGTACGCATCAAGAAATGTAATTCATTTCCAAACGAGAATTAAACTTACAACCGATAAAAGATTAACAAAAAGAATTAGAGTCATATAAAGACTATAATATGGCCACAACTCTCTTGAATCTCGAGCCAAACATGCTCAACATTTAGCCCCAACTGATGTCTCGCCCACCTGCACAAATCAGAAGGGCATACTACTCGTGGGAATGAGCATCACCCATAAAAAGGGTGATCAGTACGCTACGTACTGAGTAAGGTAACCGAGTACTAAGGCCAACACATAAGCACATAAAATCATGCATAATAATAAAAGGACATAACCATCATCATGTCATAATATCGACCAATCATTCAGGTACATACATAAAGGCCCAATCATAGTCCAGATTAATTACTTAATTAATCTTTTATCGGAATTCGATACACATCATATCTTTTTATCAAATCCATGCGAAAATGGAAGCCCCCACTATTATAGCCGGTGGATCGGAGGCGCATAGGGTATCATACCCTAACCACTATTATAGCCGGTGGATCGGATACACATAGGACTACGCGTCCTAACCACTATCCTAACCGGTGGATCGGTTGGCTCCGGCACGCATGGTGTTCCACTGTAAGTAATTAGTATCTTTTAGGCATTTTAGCAAAACTCTAGTTTGCGGTTGTTGAGCTCGGGAACCCCCACTATTATAACCGGTGGATCGGTTACGCATAGGATATCATGTCCTAACCACTATTATAGCCGGTGGATCGGTCACACATAGGGTAAACACCCTAACCACTATTCCGAACCGGTGGATCGGTTGGTCCCGTCTCAACGATCTTCCACTTTAAGTAATTAGTGTCTTAAGTATTTTATTCCAAGCTTTCACCATAGACATGCACGAATCATTCCCTTCAACACATATCCCCCAAGTCCACTCCATATCTCAATCTAGGGTTATCCCGAAACCCTAATTCAGGCCTCAGTGGCCCATCTCACTCCACCTCACACAACCCAAATCATTTTAACACTCCACACACCACAACTCATAAATAACATCCTCATAATTACACTTTAATTCCCAAGTGTATATGATACCACCAAGGCTCCCAACAACCACAACAAACCCTAACTCGGTTTCCTACGTACCCATATAATGCTCCATGTACTATTTCCATCCAAAGTATTCAACCCCTCAACAACGCTTATATTACTTTCCTCACAATCCCAAATCAACGTTCATACGCAAATTTCACTCCCATGCATCCATTATACGTCCCATGCCAATCCTTAATACCATGATGTAACCATTAATACCACCATGCAACCCTAATACCACCATGAAATCATTAATACCACCATACAAACCCTAATACCACCATGCAACTATTAAAACCACCATGTAAACCTTAATACCTTCGTTATACAGAACCCTAAATTCAACCCACATAAAACTAAAGATCCATCCATACCAAACCCTAGATTAAAACCATAGAAAACCCAAAGATTTGTCCATACCTTACAATTGATTATATTCTCCCATTCATAATCACAAATTAGATTTTTCCATACAAGACCATAAGTTAGATTCTCCCACATAAAATCATAAATCAGAATCTCCCGAGCAAAACCATAAATTAGATTCCACCAAACAAATCATAAACTAGATTCTCCCAATCAAATCATAAGTTAGATTCTCTCACATAAAATCATAAATTAGAATCTCACAAGTAAAACCATAAATCGGATTCTACCAGACAAATCACAAATTAGATTCTCCCAAATAATATTATAAATGAGATTCTCCCAATTAAATCATAAATTAGATTCTTCCTCACGAATAATAATTTGATTCTCCCATATAACATCTTAGATTTCATTCTTCCAAATAAAACCATGCAATAGATTATTCCTCATAAATTCATAAAATTAGGTCAACTCACTTCCCTTAGTCAACTTCCTTCCCCATCCTCCTTTTTCATCCTTTCTCCCACATAAAATCATATCAACATCCTCACATGCATGTCTTACAGGGTCATACACAAATAATACACATGCCATACAAAAGCATACTTCAACTCCATGTCATATCATATACGGCATAATTAATAATCATAAACATAGAATGCATAGCATATGAATCACACAATGCACATTAGCACATAAAAGGCCTTAGCACCCCTTACCTAAAACGACACCGGTCTTGGAGTACGTTCCTACGCCTCCTTAGGGCTTAGACCAAATAATAACATATGAATAAAATAACCTTAACAAAATTCTAACTTTGCTAAAGACATAAAATAATAGAGATATTATAACCTTGATAATATAGGGTTAAAGACTTTATCCTAATAATAATAATGATACTAATATAGTAATAGCTAAGATACTAAAATAATGTAACAACAATATAATAAGTGTAATAATAATAACAAAACTAATGGTAAAGTATTTGTAATATTAATTACAGAATAATAATAATGGTAATTCGAAATAATAAAAATACTAATAATAACAATAATTATAATAACACCTTAATATTATTAATTAAGATAATGAAAATAATAATAATACTTATAATAATGACAAAATCGAATTAAAGTATATTAGAGCTTCAGACCCTGCAGAAATAATAATCAAAACATTAATACTAATAATAATATTAATAACACAATAATAGAAATAATAATAAAAGTAATAGTAATCTATTTCAAATAATTGAAATAAATTAAATTAAGGATTTATAAAAATAGGGAGAAGGGTTCAGAGGGTCTAGGGTTCAACCTTAGACTGGTGGAGATAGGCGGAACCTGCGGTGGTTCTCGGTGGCGACGGCGGTGGCCGGAAAAAACTATCTAAGTGGGAAAAAGATGAAGAAAAAGAGAGAAGGAGCAGGGGAAAAATCAACATAAGGTTATGATTTGGTGGAGGAGGATTAGAGGAAGATTTTGGGTGGTTCAGAAGGCAGCAGAAGTGGCGGAAACGGCGGTGGTGGAGCGACTTAAGTATTTCTGGGTAAAAATTCAGGCGAGACAAGAAGCCAACTTGGCACGGCCATGTAAGCCAGTACAAGAAGAATCGAGGGATTTGAACAACTTAGTTAGCTAGAGGAAAATGCAGGGAAGAAAATGAAATGTTGCGGTGGCGCTGAGGTTGGCTAAAGGCGGCGGAATCTGCGTCTAAAATCTCGATGAAGACAGCCCTCACTCAGGGCTTCGAGTGAGGAAAAAAAACCAAAGCTCCCATAATCTAACTATTTATAGATGGTAGATGGGATAATTGGGTTTTGGAGGTCGGTAGGGAGGTATTAGGTTCGGGAATTTGGGTGGCCGGTGGCAGTAATTGGGCGGCCGACGTTTGGTTTGCTTCGGGGTTTCGCGAGGCTGGGGAGAAGAAACGGGCGAGATTTAACACACGACAATTACTCCAATTGATTCCTCGGGTCAAGGGGATTCAAAGAGACAAGTAACGGCTGATTAAAGCCGCTGCAGCGGAGACACCATTGATGGGGTCGAAGGTTTCATCGCAGCGACGGGGAAGGACGGAGGAAGAAGGAAGAAGAAAGAAGGTGGGCCGGTCGGCCGAGGAAGGAAAAGAAAAGGGAAGAACCGGGCGGTTCGCGTGCGAGTCGGGGTTGTTTAAATGGAACGACGAGCTTCGGCGGAAACGGAGTCAAAACGCGGCGCTGAGAAAGGAGGCTGAAGGGGCGACGGCCGCGCGGGCGCGGGCTGGGCCGAGGAAGGAAGAAAAAGAAGAAGACTGGGCCGCAACTGGCCCAGTTCGGGAAAAAAGAAGAGGAAAAAGAAAAAGAAGAAAAAGAAAGGAAAAGGAAGAAAGAAAAAGAAAAAGGGAAAAGAAAAGAGAAAAATAATTAGATTAGGGCCAATTAAATTAATCTGAATATTTAAAATATTTAAAAATAATAATATTTAAATAAAATAATATTTAAATCCCTTTTTAGGCTAAATTAGGATTTTTAAAAGACTTTCCATAAATTCCATTTTAATTAGCAAAACACCCTAATTTTCTTCCATTAAATTATTTATAAAAATAATATTAATTTAAAACTATTTTCTCATTCTTATTTTAAATAAAATCATTTATTTAATTAATTCCCGAATTAAAATCTTTAATTAGCTAAAATACCCCAAATTCCTCCTAATTAAAATAGTTATAAATTTATTCTTGATTTTCCCTAATTAATTTCCTTTTTATTTTAATTAAAATAATTAATTTAATCTATCTTTATGATAAAACCTCATTTAAATATAATATTTTAGATTAGAATTTTTCGGGGCATTTCACATCCGGCCACGCCACTCCCGGTCCACGACCCAGGTCCGACTCAGCACTCAGCCCCGCCCGATGCCTCATGGATATCGAAGGCATCAAAATAAGCATCACCTACCTGCACCACGTCAGATGGGCCTCCTGCTTGTGGGAATGAGCAGCACCCATGAAAAGTGTGGTCAATATGCTACGTACTGAGTAAGGTAATCGTGCACTAAGACCAACACATAAAGGCATAAAAACCATGCAGGGTAATAAAATAATATACGATTTCTTTCGATAAATAATAAATAAAGGCCATGTATAGTCCGGATTAATTACTTAATTGATCTATTATAGATACTTAATTCACACTATGCTCTTTATCAATCCATGCGAGTACGGAGACCCCACTATTATAGCCGGTGGATTGGTCACATATAGGGTGGGACACCCTAACCACTATTTCTTACCAATGGATTGGTTTGGCCCCGGCTCGCATGGTGTTCCACTGTAAGTACTTAGTGTTTTTTAGGTGTCTTAGCAAACTCAGGGTTTGGTTTATTGAGCTCGGCATCCACCACTATTGTAGCCGGTGGATCGGTCACTTATAGGGTATCATACTCTAACCACTATTATAGCCGGTGGATCAGTCACATATAGGGCGGAATGCCTTAACCATTATTTCTTACCGGTGGATCAGTTGGCCCCCAGCTCAATAATCTTCCACTTTACATAATTAATGTTTTATAGTATCTTACTCAGAAGCTTCACCTCAGACATGCGTGACTCACTCTTTCTACGCCTATCCTCCAACGGACCCTTTCCATATCATCAGACTCCTGCACCTCTTATCTTACCACAACCTCCTTCCCTCCATATCCTAATTCACACTAAAAGCCCAACTCTTAAGTATATGGGTCAAGGCCCACTACCTTACACTTTCAAGTCCACTCAACACACCACTCTAGGGTTTTATCCCAAAACCCTAATTTAGGCCTATGTGACACATCCTACTCCACCTCACACGACCCAACTATTTTAACACCCCACACACCTTAACCTTTAGATCCGACCATCATCATTTCACTTTATTCACCAAGTGCACATGTGACCACGAAACCCTAGGTAGCCACACCCAACCCTAGCTGACCACATCTAATCCTAAGATCCTCATTTCCACATGTCACCCTTCCATTTATCACCTTCCACTCTTACCTTTCCATGATAATCATACTCATCCCTCATATGACAGTTTCCATCCCCATCTCCTACTCTCCTCACCCTCACTTATTTCTCCTTTTTACCACCTTCTCATATTAGGGTTTTTCCCCCAAGCCCTAGCTCAATCTCCTACGTACCCTTATACTGTCCTACATACTATTTTTCATCCACAGCCTCCCAACACCAAAATAACTCTTCCATTACCTTCTTTACATCCAAAGTCAACTTTTCACACGTAAATTTTACTCCCATGCAGACTCTAACCTTCCCATGCAAACCTTCGAACTTTCTCATGCAAGACCCTAGACTCCCATGCAAACCCTAGATTCTTCCATGCAAAACCCTAGATTCTTCCACTCTTTTATTTTGTTTAAAATCCCCTTTTTATTCACCCACTCATGGATCGTTAAAATATTTAGGTCAACTCACATCCCTTAGTCAACTTACTTCCCCATTTTCCTTTTTCATCCTTTCCATCCCACAATACCACATTAAACATCCTCACATGCATGTCTTAAAGGATCCCAACACATTACACCACACACACACACACACACACACATATATATAGTACACATGCCATATGAAAACATATAAGTATACCTCAACTCCAAGCCATACTACACATGAAATAATTATAATGATAAGCATAAGATACATAACACATCATGATACATGGCATATAAGGCACATAACACACATAAGGCTTTAGTTACACTCTTACCTAATACGACACCGGTCTTGGAGCATGCTCCTACGCCTCCTTAGGTTTTGGACTGGTCTCACCTATAAGAGGGAAAAACTAAAGATTATGTTCCCTCCTACTGAAAATACTATTATTTTCTAATTTATTCTAAGATTAGGGTTTTAGATAAAATAATAATATTATAATAATAATAACATTAACTAATTACCAATTTGCTAAAGATAAAAGTAATAATAGTAATATTGTAAAAGTTGATAATGTAAGGTTTGAAGATTTAACCCTAATAATATTAATGATGATGATGATGATGATGATGATGATGATGATGATAATAATAATAATAATAATAATAATAATAATAATAATAAGGATAATAATAATAACGATAATAATAATACTAATAATAATAATAATAATAATAATAATAATAATATAGTTGGAAATAAATGGTGGAGTAAGGGCTTCAACCCTTCACCAAAATAATACTAATAATAATACTATTAGCCTTAATAATAATACTAATAGTATAAATCGAAAATAATGTAAAGTAGGGTTTCGACACTACTTTGAAATAATAATGTTACTATCAATAATAATCATAATCATAATAATAACACGTAATAATAATAATAATAATAATCATAATAATAATAATAATAATAATAATAATAATAATAATAATAATATAACCAAAATAAAAATAGAATAGGGCTTCGGCCCTCAATAGCAATAATAATAAGAACATTAGTAGTAGTAGTAATAATAATAATAATAATAATATATTCGAAATAATGGAAATAAAATAAATAAAGCTTGTATAAATAGTATTTAAGGGTTGAGAGGGTTTAGGGTACCACCTTGGGTTGGTGGTGACAGGAGGCACCGGCGGTGGTGCACGGCAGCGGCCGAAAAAAGAGAAGAAAAGAGATAAAGTTGAGTGCTAGGAAAAGGAGAGGGAGAAAGAGGGTGGAAGTTGGGGTGTTTATGATTACCTAGATGGAGAGGAGTAGAATGAGGGTGGTGGCATAGCCAAAGGCGGCGACTGTGGTGGCCGAAAGGGAAGGAAAGGAAGAAAGGGAGGAGGAGAGGGAGGAAGAAGAAAAGAAGGGTAGGGGAAGGTAGAGGGGAGTCTGCATAGTAGGTTGGGAGGTGTAGGAGGTGGTGGTTACAGCGGAAGTGGTGGCTAATGGTGGTGTGAATTGCGGCGGTGGTGGAAGGATGGGTTGATCGAGAATGAGACTTTGCACAGTCAGGGTGGCTTGTGTAGGGATAATCGAGGGAGAAGGGTAGTGTAGTTAGTTAGAGGGCGGTGTAGGGAGTGCTTAGGTGGAAGGCTTGGGCGATGGTGTTGGTCAATGGCGACGAGGTTGGCGTCTGAAATGGTGGCGGTGCACGAGAAAGGAATTCTGGGTTTCGGGGAAAAAGGCTCGAGTCCAAGTTGGTTAGGGGTATTTATAGAGCTAAAGGGAGGGGATACGGTCAGAGGGGTGACGGGAGAATAGGATAGGTGGGTTAGGGTTCATTGGCGGCGACGGCAGGCCAGCGCACAACTATGTCGTGGCCTGCGATTGACCAAGGAAAAAAAAGAGGAGATCGTGCGAGAAGAGAAGGAAGTGGGTTGGGTCAAAGTGGCTGATGAATCGGCAAGGGAAAGACGGGAAAAAGGCCGGTCAAATCAGGTGTGGCTGGCAGCGATATTCTCAGGCAGTTTGGGGTGGTGTTGCAGGTCGACGGGGGAAAAGGAAGGAGGAGGAAGGAGATGGGCTATTTTTTAAATTTATATATTTTAATAAAAAAATGTAATAAAATTAATTTTAAAATTACACCTACATTTTTTATTAGAATATATTAAAAGTTTTAATATATATATATATATATATATAATTTTAAAAAAAGTGAGGATAAAAATAAAGTAGGCTTTAATTTTTCTAAAATAATTTTTATAATATAAAATTTTAATGATATAATGAGTTTTTTTTATTTATAAGATTTTAGAAAATAGACTTTAATTTTTATTTATCAAAATATAATCTATTATTAAATAAAAATATAATTATTATATTTATATTCAAAATAAATTTTATCATATTTTTTGTATAACTTTTATAAATATATATTAAAGAATAATAACGATCGAACTTTACCTTCTAAATCCATAAGAGTTTTCTTTCACTACAAAGGAAGTGCTTTAAATGACATAATTAAAAGTTGCTATTACGAACCTCATATGAACATCGGACTGTCATATTCATACGACGTAACTAGGAGTGCGTGTAACACAATTCAAACTTCTTCCCACCATATAACCACTTCTACTAAATTATTGTAACACTTCCACTTATAATTTTACATTTTCTCCGATTCATGGTTTAAATTACGGCTTTCTCCATTCGTTTGCTTTGGTCCTGAATTACTTGAGTACACACCTGAAGTTGTTACGGAGTAACAATGTCCAATGATTTTGCTGGCCACCCGAGGGCGCAAACAATTGGGCGTGTCATTAATTTCAGCTCTGCATGTAACCTCTCGTTCTTTTGTCATAGAGATATGGGGTTCAATCATTGCCTTCGTAGATGATACAGCGAAGCAGTATCTTACTCTTATCACCTCTCCCAGAGTGCTTTTGGCATCCGTTAAAATTGCTTATCACAACCACTAGTACAGCAATTGACATAAATGACTATTATCTTATATTTTATTATCCAATAAAAAAAAACACGAAGTTGATATTTTATGGCATTTTAAACAAAGATCATACACGATAATTTTATACTTTTAACGAGAAAAGTAAATAGTAAAAAAAAAGTATACATGACATTTTTAAATTAAAACGGTTGTATATACTATTTTTTATATTCCAAAAACATAAAAAAAAAATTAGGATATATATGATGATTATAGAGCAAAATTGTTGTGTATACTCTTAGTGAGACAATACATTTTAGAAGGATATACTAAGTAGTTTTATTCTATAACATGGTGTGTATACTTTGATTTTTCCTTTTTTTTAATATAGAAAATAGTATACAAGGTGGTTTTAATCTAGAATTGTTGTGTACACTCTTTTTCCCTTTTTTTCTTTTACTTCGTCATTCTTTAACCTCTAATAGCTTTTAATATATATATAATGTTGTTGTGCATATCTATACACTATATGATGTTAGTTTTTAAGTTGATATGTCTTATGAAGATAAAAAATCATTTATTAGATATATTATCAAACCATTTCTTAAAACAACGTATATAAATGAAATAGATAGTATTGTAGAAATTTTGGTATTGTTACCAGTGTAAATATTATTGTGGTGTATATGTATTTCTGGTATGTTGGTAATTTTTTCTTGACTTGACTGATATTGTCAAATTCTCTATTTTTGTTTTTAATTTAGGGGCTAGATTTTACATATTTATCGTTATGGTTTGTAAGTGAATATATGCAAGTAAGTTATCTAGAGAATATATAGATGGTGCTCAAAAATTTCTTAAGATAATCGTTGAGCATTCAAAGCATCCTTTGCGGATAGATTGCCCACATGTAGATTGTGCAAATATGATAAGAAGAGGGGTAAACGAGATATGAGATCATCTCATTATTCCTTGAAATTAATAAGAGTTATACTAGGTGGATATGGTATGAAAAGCCATTTCTTAATGAACCTAGTGTGGTTGACCAAGATGATGTTGAAGCTGCAAATGACTTTGGTTACATGGAGGATCCGACCAACAATGTAACACCCCCAAAAAATCATAGTTGAAAATTTTCGTTTAAACAAACAAATACAAGCATAGGGTTGCTACCGTTGTGATCAGTACAAGCCCGATCCTTGGCAAGTCTCGTACTAACCACAAGGCTAAAGAAAAGTTTCCACAAGACATTATACAAACTTAAACAAAGGTTCATAAAATATGAAGTGTTCATAACACGAAAATTAGAGTGTGCGATAAAAGTTGTTACAATAAAAAACGAGTTACATAGTCAAGTTCCCAAAAGGGATAAAAGGTACAATGCCATACAACAAAACTAAAATAAAACGAGAACCATTGATAAATAGGAATAAAGAGAGTTCGGCCAACATCCGCTCTCAACCCCAATTAGTTCCAATGGTCCGCAAACATCCCCACCCGACGCATCTAGTATATCATAGGCATCAAACACGGTACCACCTACCTGTACAAATTCAAAAGAACCCTCTGCTTGTGGGAATGAGCAGCACCCATGACATGGGTGGTCTGTACGCTACGTATTGAGTAAGGTAATCATATGGGTAAGGCCAGCAAGAAGCAAACAGGTAAGGCCATGCAAGAAAATAAACACGTAAGGCATACAAAGCATAATTCAGGTTCATAAGATCAGGCCAGACTTAGACTAATATTTTGTCTTATATGTCTCTTATATTAATTCCACGTGAGTACGAGAACCCCACTATTATAGCCAATGGACCGAAAACACTCCACAGGGCAGCACGCACCTGACTACTATTATAGTCAGTGGACCGGAATCACTTGGTAGGGCAAAACACACCTGAACACTATTATAGTCGGTGGACCGAAAAATCAACATCACTGGCCCCGACTCAGATGGTGTTCCACTGTAAATAATTAGTATCTTTCCATGCCTTATATTTTTGGTTCACATATTTCTCATATTAATTTCGCGTGAGTACGTGAACCCTACTAGCATAGCCGGTGGACCGAAAACACTCCATAGGTCAGAACACACCTTACCACTATTATAACTGGTGGACCGAAAAAATATATCCTTACTGGCCTCAACTCACAAGGTGTTCTACTATAAATAAATAGTATCTTCATATGACTTATTACCACGGAAAATTTGTTTTGTTGAGCCTGGAATCCCCCACTATTATAGCCGGTGGACCAGAAACACTCAATAGGGAAAAAGACTCCCGACCACTATTATAGCTAGTGGACCGAAAAATCACTCAACAGTAGGGATGTAAATGGAGTGGGTTTTACCCGATACTTGATGGATATACAAACGAATATGGATAAATGGATACAGGTACGGATATAGGTATGGAGGAAAAAAAATCGTCAGATTCAGGTACGGATACTAGTAACGGGTCTCCATATCCGTACCCGCATCCATATCCGTATCAGTACCCGTAAGATAAAACCCGATATAAAATCAGCTTTTTACCCTTCATATATATAACATAATTAATATAATCATTAAGGTTATAATAGTAATTAAGTTAAAATCCTAATACTCTATTAAATTTGAATTAGATAATTAGATTTGTATGATTAAAATTTTCTATCCAGTAACTAATCTATAATCTACTAACAAATTAGTATAATTTTCTATCCAGTATAATCAAAGTAACTAATCCATTCCAGTATTAGGGATTCGTTCGCTTTGGCTATCCCCTGTACCATTTCATTCGACCATTCCTTCCCCCGATCCTATACTACTTGCGCAGCCACCACAACAGTCAGCAGTCGCAACCTCGCAAGGTGCCCTGTCCTTCAGTCCTTCACCCTCGAGTCCTCGACTTCTACCGGCTCGACTGTGGACACCTTCCTCAATTACCTCTGCCAGTCGACCTCAACCTCCTCCCATATCAGCTTGCCACCTCCCAACGTCGCCGGCTCCAACGGTTAGTTGCAGCTCAAAGTGACGAAGCCTCGAACTCAATCGCAACCTCCAGCCCTCCCAACTTCGAGTCTTTGAGATTTGCAACCCTTCATATGTTAGTCCTCTCCTCACCCTTCTCCATTTCTCTACTTGAGTGTTTTTGTGTAACTTATTTCTAGATCTATTGCAGTTGTAGATGGACATTTGCAGCGTTGCAACCAAATTGCCGAAATTGGTTGGGTTTTCTGCCGAGTGCTAACTGCCTGACTCTGCCCTGCGTTTGGTAAGTGGTATGCCCTATACCAGTATACACTCTATTGATGTTGTTGCTGAGGTTTATATGCAGGCTGCAAGCATCTATATATAAGTTATACTTGTTAATGTGTTACACCCAATCAAAAATATATACATAAATAAGCATTAATGCGTACGTAGGCATCTATAAAGAAGCCATCAAGCCAATCGAAAATATAACTAAAATACATATTAATTAGTAGTAATATAAGAGAAATGCACATATCCTTAACTAAAATGCACAATCTTTAGTGATATGATATACACATATTAGTGTTATGATACATATTTTCATACCTAAAATACACGTGTTAACTTATGTAGATGTACATGTGGTTGGAAATAAAATTATAAGAAAGTAAAAATTAATTGCGGGATCTCTTATACGGACTACTGATTTGGAGGTTAACAATCTTAAAATAAATCAAAATTAAATGAGATAAATGTGTGACTTAACCTAACTTAAACTAAATCCTAAGAAAGGTATTAAACGAAATTGGCATAAAAATTAACCCTCGCTAATTCCTCTTAACCTCCGTCCAAAGAGTATTTCCTTCCTTGCACTTGGGGTAAATATTT